>OY796885.1:29671563-31167813 GCA_963680785.1 Diplosoma virens
AAAAAACAAGTACAATTTAAAAATATCTCCCATCCACAAAACTTTTAAAGTAGTCACTTATTTCCAGTTAAAATCTAAAACTCCTGTGGGTCTTTGCTCAAATGTTGTCTATAAATTCTCGTGTTCGTGCAATACGAACAAGACATACATCGGTATGTCTTCCAGACATTTGATCACTAGAGTCCGGGAGCATATGAATTTCAAAAGTCTACAGGATAGTGCAATTAAAGATCATATTTTATCGTGTGGAAAATGTTCTAATAATCGGTTTAATGAAAACAATTTTATAATAATACGTAAATTCAAATCAGAATTTTGTTGCAAGATTCACGAAGCTCTACTCATAAAAAAGTTAAGTCCAAAATTAAATCGACAAATGTTCGCAAACGGAGCTTCATATTTATTGAATATATTTTGATTGTAATATTTTTCCTTTTTTTTTCTTCGATGACATCATAATCTGGAATTTAATTTGTACCAATTTAGTCTCTCACTCGTTTTGATTTAAAATTTAGCCTGTTAGTCAAAAGTACAGCCTGTTTTTTAAAAATATACATTGTTTTTTGCTGTTGTTGTTTTTTATGTGTGTGTGTAAATTTAAAGTTAATTAATATTGCTAAAATTGTAGAAACCTGATGAGGGCTGAAGTAAGCCGAAAACGTTCGTCTTTATAAACAATTTTTAATGTTTGTGTAATAAAATGAAGAATGCTGAATCCATTATGGTTGCTTTTCTCCATTGTTGTCTGGTTGAAAAAAACAACCTCTTTACCGAAACTTTCCTTTAAATGTTGTTATTAGTTGATTAATTGATTTTAAAATTTAAAAAAATAGATTTTTTGAAGTCAGCCTGGCATCTATACTTTTTTTGACATACTTTTTTCGAAATACCCACAGATTTAACAACTACGAACTTGATATTTTGCAGTCAGATGCGGTTTACGGAGATTTTTTTATTGATGTACGTATTAATAAAAAAATTGTCAACAATTGAATAATATATAAGCAAAAAAAACGCCAAAATAGTGTCAAAAGAAAGCGATTTTTTTTAAACCCTTATAATTAAGAAACTAAAAATGCAATTGTACTTGATGTAGTTGATATAAAAGATGATTACATTTTTTTCTAGAAGTTTTTAGAAAATTTCACGACCACGAATATTTTTTTTGGATGATTTGAAATGGAATTGCTCAATAGGAAGGCAACAATAAAATTCAAATTATGGCATCACTAACATACGATCTTTAAGTAATTCTGCTTTGCTTTAAAAACATGAAATTTTATGTAATTTTATGTTTAACGTTGTAGTGTTATCAAACCATAAAAATATGATCAAAAAAATCAACAAAAATATTTTTGTTATATTTCAACGGATACTTGAATATAGCAGAGGAAATATTTTTGTAATTAGGCAAAATTTATTATTGTATTTTAACATTAAATAAATTTTAGTTGCATGAATATACAATTGCATGAATAATGGTGTGTCCGAAAAGTAACGAGACTGGTGTTACAAAAACTTTGTTGAAAAATATTAAAATATACCAAAGTCAAATTCCTTCAAAGTAATCCCCTTTCACTTAAAAACACTTGTGCATTCGCCTTTTCCACGATTCAAAACATTCTTGAAAGGCATTTTCTGGGATCCTTTTGAGCTCCGTCGTCGCATTTGTTTCCGTCGCAGATTTGATCTTGGGGAAAAGAAAAAAGTCACACGGACCCAGATCGGGGGAATATGGAGAGTGTTGCAAAGTTGCAATGTTTCTTTCTGCGAGAAATTAACGAATTTCGGGCTGTGTGAGCAGGAGCGTTATCGTGATGGAGCGTCTATGCGTGCTTGATACAACAGCAGACAACAGCTTGACAAGCGCAGAAGTTGAACCGACTCCTTGTTCATGGTTGAACCCTACTTGTACTCAGCTATAATGTCGACTACTCGTGGCGATGTTCGTGTGATTGTTATACTTGTGTACATACTTGACACAACTGACACCTGATTTCTCTGACTAGTTCAGTATTCGCTTTCATATAATTTTTTCTTTTTTTTGCGAAATAAACTTTTGACTTGTATTTGTAAATTTAAAAATAGCCTTAGACTGTTTTGCATAAGCTACAGCATTTGTAAGCGAGACAAAAATTGATATTTAATTAACATCACGGTTATGATTGGCAATTGCTGAGTGTGAGACACAAGTTGAGCAAAAATGTCATGCAAAACAAAACATTTGATTTGATAAATAAGTAAAGAAAATGTTTTGATATTTTGTCGTGGAAGTTGGTTCTTTAAATGTATGTGGTTGCAAAATTTGATTTTGTGATATGGTTTCTTTTCAACCGTATAAAAGTAACAAAAACCAGTCAGTTGCCTGCGTCAATTTTATTAGCATATTAGTTAAGTTGAAAAAGAAAAGTTATTTCGTTGCCACAGACATTTTTTTACATTTTTATGCAAGTAAATTATTACACTGTTGTCCTGAACGGTGAAGGTTTATCAACAATTTAAGTGTCGTTATGTCCTTATTTGGGCTTGTTGTTAGGCTGTTATTGCATGGTAGTCATCTTCAATCTTGTACGATACATAAACAGCTTACAAAACGTCCAATTTTTCTGAGGCCACAAAAAATCAGTTTTGAAATCAAACTATACGTTGTAAATTATTAATATTTACAATTTTGACACCGAACAATTTTTGAAAAAAGAGTTTTTTAAGCTTTTCTCATTCGTAAAATCATTGAGTTGCAATTTACCTCAACTTTATAAAAAGTATAAAGCATTTGCTGCTTTTTTTATCTATTTAGTTGATGCTATATTACAAGTTTCACCTTAGTGATTCTAATAATTGTAAAACCATCTTAGTAAAAGCTTAAAAAATAATGTACGTCAATAAATATTTACTCGAAAAAAAACAAAAATCGGACTCTTGGATTGTATCACTAAGTAAATTTTATTAAGAATTCTATGAGAAGCGTAGAAGCAATTTTAAGGGTGTTTAAATTAAACCCATACAGCTACAATTCTAATTTCAAGCTTAAATTAATATTAAATTTTATTTTGGAACCCTCATGAAGCACTGTACACTATAAAAAATTTTTTGTTTATATTTCCAAAGAAGCTTTTGTTTAACAATTCGTTTTTTAGAAGTCAGCACCGTGGTCGACTAGCTAAGAGCGCCGTGATTTATAGCAAACATGGTCGAAGTTCAAAGCCTACTTGCGCCATTCTGTTGTGTCCTTGGGAAAAACATTTTACAACATTTATCTTGGCGGTCTTAGCAAGTCAGTTCCAAATTTCAGTAACATCTCTATTAAAATTTTCAACAGGACCACAATATCTTGGCACATCCGGAAGCAAGTTGGGGTGATTGTTTGACAGTTGCTCTATGCATAGCGCCTTCCACGCTTTCCTGCGAGTTAGGAGAATAAATACAGAGATGAAAAATAAATAAATAAAGAAAAGTCTGCATATCTATAACAAAATTTTGGTGTTTAATTGCATTTCAGTTGTAACAACTTAAGCAGTCGTAAGTCGGTTTGCTGACGTGGAACATAAAGCGGCTTTTGCCGAATTTTAAATAAAAACCACAACTAAGAATATAATGATTGATACTAGTGGTGACACCATTATTTACCCTTTTAGTACTTTGGCTAGGGATTAGAAAATAAAATTAATAAATTACAAAATACTTTTCCGATTTCAATTAAAGGTAAAAATCTTTTTTAATTAAGAAAACCTTTTCAAGAACAGTTCTGGTTGATGCAATGGACGTTAGTCATACTACTTTAGACCGTGACACATTTCTTCTTTGATAAGCAGGGTATCTTTAGGTGCTGCGGTTCTTTGTAATAGAATCATATACTATAAAGATAAATAGGCTAATACGCTAAATTGCATTAAGAAAACCTTAATTTCACTTGAAAAAACAGCAAATATTCTTTCAGCAGCTATCTACTTCCATTAATGGTAATTCAGCTTTCATACAGTCCTTACCCTTTTGCAGCATTAAAAAAGTTGAGCAAAGTAAAAAAATTATGTCTCCAGAAAAATCAATAGTTTTAATAAAAATCAAATTGAAAAGTGCAGTTTGTTGTCTTTTTTGTCTTTCATTAGGTGAAAAAAATTATACTTAAATAGAAAGCAAACGTAAATCTTCACGTACTGTTGTATGAAAGTTATCATGATTTTCGAATTGATTTTTAAAAATTACTAAACAATTAACAAGCACCTTAAAAAGTCATTGCTAATGCATGCTAAAACGTTTCAGAATGCTAAGCTTAAATAGTATCAAAAAGCTTAATATACAACTAAAAAAACTTTACTAATCTTTTATTAGGGCAGGGAACTTGAACTAGTGACTAAGATTACAAAACTTCTTTTAGCAAATTTTGTGCTTTTGAATTGTAACTACAAGAAAGTTATTTGCGAATTGGTGCTGAATCTTCGTGGTAAATATAACGCTAATATTTTCATTTTATTAAATTTTTAATAAAAAGCAACAATACAAATAAAAGACAACCAACAATAATACAGCGGCTAAATACTGATTTGCATATTTTCGCTAGAAAGAATAGATTTAAGAATAAGACAAAACTTTTTGACTGTTCTCGCCAAAAAATTAAAGTTTGCGCTTTTCAAATGTTGAAGTTATTATCGGGCATAGCAGCTCAAATATTAACATCTTCTTTTCCTTATAGCTGCTTGACTTTAGTTCTATAAGTGGTTTTAAGTACTAAAAAAGATTAAAGCGCAATTATTTTATAACTTAGAAAAAATAAAAATGTTTTTGGTTAAGAGTAATGATAAGCTTCACGACTTTAAACCACGGTTTTAACAACTCATTATATTTAAAAACCAAACAATTTCTCTTCGATAAGGTAGACAAGTTTTTGTACCAGGTGTTGGGGTGTCAAGTGTTGGCCATCACAGTATATAAAAAAATTAATTTTTTTCGGAGCAAAAAATTCGGACGCTCAACTAATTTCAAAATAAAAAGTAAATCCAATATATTTTGAAATTTTTTTCGATTACTATAAAACTCTTTTTGCTTGTCAAAAAAAAGCGCTAAAAAATTGATTCGCAGTAAGCCTTTTTTTTATTGTTTTTTGCTACTTTGAAGTTGTCAAGCTACGCCAATTTATACGCATTAAATTATAATTTTTTCATTAAAATGCTGGCATTCAAAAAGAAAAAATCATGTTTTAATTATAAGTTTTGAAGCAAACTCAAAAAATTTCGTTTAAAATAACATTTGTGAAATACTGATGCATGATTTTCTGTCAACTATTTTCGGCTTTGATTTCTTTTTTTGGCATATTTTTGAAAACAAACGGTCGTTTTGCCCGTGATTTTTTAAAACTAAAATCAGAATAATTACTTCTTTTGTCTATAATATTCTCTTCATAAAATATTTAGTGTTCAACAATAGTTTCGAATCACAATTTGTTTTTTTTTCGTTGTTAGTTTTTTATTAATTTTTTTCTAACTTCGGAAAAAATAGTTTCTATTCGTTAGGCTTAAAATATTCCGTCTTTAGATTAAAGCCAAAAAGTTGAGTCAAAAAAATTTGATTGAAGTAGGATTGATCGAGCACGATTATTGTTTGTTGTTCTTCAATCGGCATCTTTCCTCTTAAACCTTTTCCACGCCTTCTCTTGAAGGATAGCTTACCGTTTGCTTCTCGATTTTCGTTTCACAGCAATTTGGAGAAAATTAATTACTGATTGCAGTTGCATAATTACAGAGAATATGCAGTCATTAATCAAATAAAATTAATTCCAAGACGCTGTTATTAAGATGGCTGATACGACAAACAGCCACAGTTGGTTCGCTTTCAATGTGATTCCAGCGCCGTTGATACAGTCCAAATAACCTTTTTCTTCTAATTGCGAAATTGCGCAGGTATGCAACCTCTGACAATTCCTGTCGCAGTAGTTCGTGTTATAAGATACAGAGTTATATAAATAATACTTCTGCAGAAGCTTGTTTTCTGGACATTCTTTACAATTGATATCGGCACTTTTTAAATTCTTATATAGTGTGTCCATGCTAGCGTGGCTGATGTCGTTAATTTCATAAGCTTTAGTGGCGCGATATTCCACTTTCCAATCCGCTGTTCCGTCGTTGTTTGCTTTTTCCAAATCCAGGTAAAATTGCACGTAATCCTAAAATTTTTAAAAATAAAATATTATGCTATAAAAAAACTACTTAGTTTCACTTGTGGTATTGATTTGATTGTAAGATTTGTTTGCAAGAAATTGATCAAGGTTTGTAGAACTATATTTTATCACTTTGCAAGGTAAATAAAAAAACTTCAATATTAACAAATTTTTTTGCTTCTTACGTATTCGATTATAAATTTACAAAAATATTTATAAACATTTTAGTTTATTACAACTTTGTTTATTTAACAAATTTTAACATCGTTTTGAATTTATCATTCTTTGACAGGTCAAGCACAAATCAATACAAATTAGACTTTCATGATTTTTAGAGTGGCAAAAATACTCACAGTAGGCTTCAAAGAAACTGGGTCGTATTCAAAAAGTCGAATACCAGGATTGTTTGCTCCGTTTACGACTCCTGGCAAACTTGTCATCCAAGGACTAACTCCAGGAGAAATCCATGCGGTAGACACCTAATAAAAAATCAAAACAAAATGAGTGGCATTCTTGTAAGGCATAAAGTGTGTCATTGTTCAAACATGTTAGCAACTTAATTTTAGAAGTTTTGCTTTAAATATTTATAATTGAGCAAAACTTACCGATTTTCCTTCGTGCCGAAATATCCGGAAACTGTCTGTATGGTGATGTCCAAAGAATTGACCAGCAATAACCTGACTATATTCCTTTACCAATTCAATGTACTTGGAGTTGTAGATTGGATACAGCCAATTTTTGTAATCGACAAGTTCAAAATAACCCGGGGGTATGTGGCCCACGATGTAAACCTGAAATATAAAAAATAGTTTGTTCAAGTGACAATTACAATCTGGTAGACTTTAATTCAATATATAACAATAGTAAATTTTGATAAAACATTTTAAAAATTAAAAAATTAACTCCAATGTATTGGATTACGATCATATAGGATTAAGCATGTGATCACCTTGACATTTCCATAAACATACCAGGCAATACCAAGAATTTCAATGCACAATCTTTAAACTTGGATTTAAAAAGCATTTTTAAAAATACTTCGTTAAACTGACAATTTTAGGCAACTGGCGTTAAAGTCTAAATATATTCTCGGATTACTGTAAAAACACTTTGCCAGTAACGTCTGAGTGCAAGTTTTATCATTTTTAAATTGCTTTTTCCAAAAAACCTTCAGCAATCTATTTTTCGCTTAATTGCAAAACCGACTTTAAGAATTCCCTTTTGAGAAATGCCAAGAATTTAAACTACCTTGGTATCATCTTCAACCGCCCGATTCAAGACGCTGCGGAGGAAAGCAAATTGTCCACCAGGGTCGCTGTCGTAGGTTACATTGACGAGTTTGTTACTGGAATACCAGATGTTCGTATTTAATACAAAGATTTCCAAATTCGGAGTTTTAGGGTAGTTAGTCGTGTAAAAACCACCTGCAAAGTCAAACATCGGTCAAGCTCTACCTTCAAATGAAAAAACATGTAACTTTGATTCATTAATTTTGATTTGCTATAAAAGTCTTACTCATTTAGTTTCTAATCGATAAGTCTCTATCGCCATTAACTTTGCGTTCTGCACTAAACGTATCCAACGTAATAGGCGGCTAAACATTGACGTTCGTGAGCATATTTAACTCGTTCAAAATTACTTATTTGTTTTAAATGTTATTTAAGGAATGAGTTTTGCCAAGAAAGAGTATGGATAAATTTGACTGTTGTCACCACAAACCTGTCTGAAAATCTCGCAATGTCATTAGCGGGGCGTGCGGAATTCAACGGTTTAGCGTCGTAAAATTTACACAAACTAAACAATTTGAAACAAAAATCGATGAACTTTTTTAGGAACAATTTACATGTATCTAATAAGAATAGGTTTAGTATTTTAATAGTTTTTCATTTAAGTTTACGACATTACCTTAAAAAGGCTCTTTGGTTACAAGTGTAAATACGTTTTGAAGTCATTAATGTTTTTATTGCTGTTCATTAGTAGTTTACAAACCTACGTAAATAAGATCACGACAATGTTGAGATTTTTCCGAAAATGATTTCTTTTGCACCCTATTTAACAATATCAACCCTTCTACTTAAGACCCTTGACAAATCGTAAAACGTTTTTTTAAAACGACCGGAAAGATTTGCAAAGCGGAGTTGTCGCGTTTCATGGAAGGTGCCACTGATGTCATTTACGAAATACATGATGGAAACCCTGCGTTGCTTGATTCTGTGAATCGTTATCGAGCAATCACAACAGTACATAGAAATTTATATTACGTGAAATTTTTAGTAATTATTTATTCCTACTGACAGGATCCTTAAATCGTAATCACTGCAAATAATCTTTATAGTGTAAAGATCATAAAGTAGATTTTACAATAAAAAACAATTCTGTTGCAAGCTTCAGAATTATAATTACAGAACCGCCTCATTACTCTTTTCACCCTAAAACAAAACGCTGTTTCAAAAATTAACTTCATCTGAAGGTCAAACTTAATTCGAGTTTACGCAAAAACATTGCAAAACATATCTTTTAATCTGTTAAACGTATATGTTAAACAAATGTTCAAAGCTGTCAGCACACCCACTAAACATATGAATAAAATTTGATAAGATTAGATAAACCTGTCAGTTAATGAATGTTAAAAGATTATTTTGCAAGCAATTTAACCTACAAAAAAGAAATTGTTACAAAAAGAACCTTTATACATTAAAAAATCATATACAATAATATTTCTTGAGCACTATTTGACAACATAAACATTCTTATTGAAAACCCTTGTTTCAAACTTTTTCTTCCGCAATTTAAAACAATTTTACCGTTGCTTTGGTCTTTTAAACAAATTTTTTAATGATAATATTATGTGTTTCAGGAGAGTGATTAATTAAACTACTAAATGCGGGCCACCTTTCGAAATAAATTCAAGACTGCTATTCTAAAAATTATCAAAGATCTTTACTTACCATCCTTAAAAGCCTCGTATGCAGCGTCATCCAACCAGGGATTCCACAAGAAGCCGATGCTCTCCAGAAACGAGCTCCGACCCACCGGCATTTGATTTTTTGGATAGAAGTCGTGATTTCCGAGAGCTGGATAAACGTCCGTCTGCGGGAAAACTTTGCGAATCAAGTCTGTTACATTCTTGATTGTCAGAAAAACTTGATCTTCCGGAACATATTTATCTTCATCGTTTGTATGTAATGTGTCGTCTCTGTAAAACAAATATCATTTGTTTAAACATTTAGATTAAATGAAAATTAACTTAAGACAAAAGCTGTTTATAATTTATCTGCTGTTTTATAGCTAACACTGAATTGAATTACGATTGTAAACTAGATAAGAGAGCAAATGTTTTGCAAATCCTTATAATCGGAAAGAAAAAAAAGAATTCACCGAAAGCTGTTAATTTTTTGTTACATTTTGGTAAAAAGATTTCAAAGCTGAGGACTGTTTTTTGATATCTACAGTAAATCTTTACTGTTTCTGTTTCTGGTTTTTACATGAACATTTTAATAACAATCAATCAAAAGTTACCACTTCCCATAAAAGAAAATCAATATCTAGCTAAGAAAATATGAAAATAGGGTATATTTTAAATTGTCCGTAAATGAAATTCGAGAACTTATTAATTGTATTTGTTAAAAAGTAAGTTAAACATCAGGTGTTTTAAAAGGTAAAAAATGTATACCCGTACATTAATCAAAAAAGCAAATTTGTTGATTAGGCAGTTGAAAATAATCTAGAATTTTATTTAAATTGTTTTTCTTGAGATTTATGCCACAAAAAAATCCGACACTATCGAAATTAGAATAAAAATTTATTTTTAAAGTTAAGAATTAATCAAAAACTATGACGAGTTGATCGCAGTCGAATAATGCTATAAAATATGATTATCATGTATTGATCATGAGTTTGTCAGGTACAAACAAAGTCCAGAAAATTAAAATTTCGAAACATTGACTAGGTATGAACAATGTTTTAAAGAGGAAGTAAGTTTGACTGTTAAACATTTTGCTTATGACATTTAAAGAAAGTGAACATGTACAAGTACTTTTGCCAAACCCATCTTCAAATTTCAAGGAAGTTTTCTCTAATGCTTTTTGGCGGCCATTGACGTATTAGCCAAACGACAACTAATCTTCTTTTGTTAATTTTAAGTTCATTTTGCGAGACCAAAAACTTTTTTTTTTAATTCGATTTGCATCAAAATTCTTGTCAGATAACCCTTGAAGCAGTTCAAAAAACTTGAAATTTTTCTCGTGAAAGTGGTATTTCAATTTTAAGACTGAACTAGGACAATGCAACTTTCCAGACACTTGTTCATGTCGTCTACTTTATTCCCTTTTTAGCTTAAAACGAGTTCATGAACTTGGTAATTTTATAAAAATTTACTTGCAAAATAAATTAAACCGAAATTTTTTACAACAATAAAAATATAGAAACACTACTATTTTTTTTCCTTATTGAAGAATATAAGTCTACATGAAGTACGTAATTATAGTATAGGTACAATAGAAACAGAAGATAAAAATGAAATTCGGCTCAGCAAAGGCTTACCCAGTCCACAATATGAAATCAGGGGTAGGGTGTATTTCCTTCATCGCGTAAATAGAAGCATTCACAAGTTTCCATGGAGAATCGCATCTGCACACAAAAATTCGTTAAATTTTCTTGGCATTACATCTTTTGATAATATCTAATGCGATCTTTGACAATGTCCAACACATTTTTGTAAAGCCTAAAGCTCACAGGGGGCTGTTATTAGAGAGGAACAAAACTTTAAATTTGCTGAATAGGAATACTTTGTAAATTGATGCACTGGCTGAACTGGCAGTTCAGGCCATCAACTTTAATAACTTTGTTTTGTTCATGTAACTTTTGCTGTCATTTACAACTAAATGTGTGACAAAAAAGTAACAAAAATGCTCTACACAATTTACATCGAAGCATAAATTGAGATTGTTACATCTATCATTGCACCTTAAAAAATAGCATAAAATATTTCAGCAGGATCACGTAAAATCTCAAAATCAAACACTATCGGCAGATCATGATAAATCCACAACCACATTAAGCAAGACTGAAAATTTATTTTAAATTTATAAAAAGTAATAATAACCCAGTAAAACATTAGTAAAGGTGGGAACAAAAAACTTTTCCACCGCGCATTTCATTTCAATCCTTCAAACCTTAAAATCAAATATCAGAAAATAAGAAAAACTTTTCAAATTTTAAAAGCAGGCAGAAGAAGAAATGTTGATATTATGGAATTTGTTTTTATCCAAATAAAAAAATAAAATTAAAATTAAGCTATCAAAAAATTTTTTGCGCAACAGTGGAATGATATTACTACTGTGCATTGAATCCAAAAATATATTGCGAAAGCCGAACAGTCAGATGATGTGTTTAGATGATTTTAACTAATAGAAATGATAAAGTAGACTTTGTAACTTTGTTCTTTTAAAAAATTACGTAATTGCTTAATTTTTTCGAAACAAAAATAGATAAATAAAATTAATTCATTTTAAACCGTGCATTTTACACAACTACATGATAATTTAAAAACTTCTAAAAAAAGGAAAATTTAATTCGTTAACATTAGATAGGGATTCCAAAAACTTAAGTTAAAAATACTTAAAACTGATTCTTTGTGAATTTTCTCCGAATTTCAACTCATTTAAGTGCAGTTTTTGTAATACTTATTTTTAAATTGTTTTTTTAAACAACCATAAAAATATCTCTAAAGTTAATCAAAAGTATTTTACCTGTAGTCTCCATAAGGTCCTGGATTTTTGACGGGGTATCCGTTTGAAGACGGGCAAACAGTTTTTTCTTCGTTATTTTGATTGTAATAAAAATCCAAATGAAGATCAGTTAAATGCCAAAATGTTCCGGCTCCTTTTGGTTTAACATATTTCGTATTATCCTTTTTGTCTGAATTAGGAGAAGCAGTCAAAACAAAAGAATCTTTGTTTTGGTTATTTCTATTTTTTGCCGGTCCTGAAAGTACATATGAGTCTTGCGAATTTTCGTTGTTTCGGTGAGGACGATTTTCAAGAACAAAACCGTCATTGTTAGTTGATTTTTTTGTTCGAATTAAGGCAGTG
Organism: Diplosoma virens; assembly: GCA_963680785.1. Classification (NCBI taxonomy): domain Eukaryota; kingdom Metazoa; phylum Chordata; class Ascidiacea; order Aplousobranchia; family Didemnidae; genus Diplosoma; species Diplosoma virens. The sequence continues at coordinate 29,683,807 of OY796885.1, forward strand.
TGAACACCAATTAAAAACACAAAAATAAAATACAGAAACTCCATTTTGATATTTGTTTGAGACATTGTGAAAAAAATTGCTTTAGAACTTAAAAATTTACATAAATGTTTTTGCACTAAACTGTAATGCAAGTACAGCACATTATTGTATAAATATCTCAATCATAATAAAAGATTAAACATTCAAAATAATATACAGTACATTTGGTTTTAAAAAGAAAAGGGCACAAACTCTTATTACTGCATTTCAGTTACAAAATAACAGTTAAAAAGCTGAACTTCAAGCAAAAATAATAATAAATACCAGTTGACAAAGTTTATTGCTGCTTTTTTTATAATATTCCCTCCTTCCACTTTGCCCCATTTATCAACTACGCCTAACTACAGTTAATTGTTATTACAGCATAGAAAAATTTTGTTTGTTTAAACAGGCTAATTTAAAAATAAACGTTATCCCGTGATGTATTGACGAAGTTACTTATGTAATTAGTTCTGTCTAATCATTAATGACTAAATGTTGTTAATTTCAAACGACATAACAGCTGCACGCTTTAGTGACAAACCTGTTTGACAAAACTCATTAATGATATTATTGAACAATTGACAAGATATCAGCAAACAATTCTAGCCTTCTAAGGTATTTGTAAATATTTGCACAAAAATGATTTTGAGCTATAACTCGCCAACATTAGGAATTCAAATGAACATTTCAAACAATTATGAAATTTTGAAAAGATCTCAAATATTTTGAGACAGTTCATCAACCTGAGAGATAATAATAGTTTAACTAAAGCTTACAGTTACACCCTAAATTAATTCTTGAATAAAGAAACTGCAATGTGTTTCCATTAGGATAATAAAGTGTTTTTTTACAATAATTGGTTCGTTCAAGTAATACCAAACATATCCAAACGTTACCTCGCGTAGCATTTCAATCATTATCTAAAATCTTTTTGGCAATTCCATTCGTTTTCAGTAAAAACGACTCTCAAAAGAAGGCTAACAAACTTTTATCGTTATTTTGCCATTGAATAAAACGTTTTTTCGAAACCTATTTCAAAAAAGTCTGCGTTATTTCCAAAACTTTTTAGAAACTGGGTTCACTTTCTTTCCTCTTTGAAGCTACAAGTTTCACCGGTTTCGGGTTAAATTATTCTTTTTTAACTATTTAAAAAAAACACATTGTCCCAGTAAAATCAACTTTTTTAGTAACCAAAAACATAAGCTTTTTTAAAAATCTTATGAATAAGTCTAACTACAAGAATTTTTTTTTTAATTCATTTTAAAAATTTCTGACAGTTGATACGTAGATGAGTAACAGTTTGTTCAATTCTACTTCTTCATAAGAGCAGACATCACATTCAGTTTTTTTTCTTTTTTTCTTTTTCGCTAAGTTTTATACACAGCGTATAATTCTACCACAGCTGTCAAATAGCTTTCAGTGTTACATTTTTTTCGATGTCAATTTTTATCAAAAATAATTTCAAACGTAAAGATGACAAAATCTAATACAAGCTCATCTTAAGTTAACTTAAAGCGTAAATACCTCTGAAGGAAATTGTTGCTTTGATTTTATCGGATTCAAATCAAATACAAACAATTCTATTTTGCTTTTCACTCACTCAACTGTTCAGTGTATAACTGTTTGTCACATCGACTGAATGTGCTCAACTCAATCAAAAAAAAGCAAAAAACCTTTTTTTAATTTTCTCGCCAAGCAATTTAAAAATGACATTAAATCAAAAAAATAAATAAGAAAGCGGAAACACGTATTGTTAAAAAATAGCGCGAAGAAACAAGAAATATCTGACCTTACCAGCTCTCGCAAATAGAAGCCATATTGAATTCAAAAGTTTATAGCTTAAAAAAGTCTTTGCTATTTAATTGTGCATACACATTGTCTTATCAAGAATTAATGGTTGTGTCGAATTTGTCAATTTATTGACAAAACCCTTCGTAAGCGTGATGTCAATAAATTATAATTCTTTTGCCGAAGAAGTTTTTCACTTTAATCAGTCTGAAAAGCTTAATAAAACAATAAACCTTATTAATCGTAGCTAATTAAGGTCTTTGCGATAATTTTGTTACGAAAATACAAAAAGCATAGTAAAAGTTAATGGGGAAGTTCTAAATGACACTCGCTCTTCCCTTTAACTTATCTTTAAATGATCTCTACAGATCATAATAATTGCCCTATTACGACTTTTGCGAGCATTAAAAAGACTAACTTAACGTTATTTGAAAAAGTTTAAGCGGCAAATACTCAAATGTTAAAAACTGCTTCAAAAAAATTATGGAATAGCTATTATTCTTATTTATACCGTGCTAAACTAATAAAAACATACGTATTGCAAGTTGAACAATGAAACAGGTGGACTACGTTTCTAAAATTCTTTAATCAACGTGTGCAGAGTATTGTAATTTTTTCTCTGTTGATCTTAAAACAAAAACTACTTAAAAAACAGTTTAACAGGCCATGCTCCTTTCTCTATGATAATAATAAGAATATACTACTTTCGGGCTATCGCTTGATCACTCATTTTTAAGCAAACAAGACAGAGTTTCCGAACTCACCAAATCTTGTATATTAAATGTCTACGGTCGTTAGATGTTATGTTCAACTGGTATTGCTCTACGGTTGAAATTTGCTTCGCTTTGTTTCAGTAAAACCAAGTGATGATATATTGCTATTTTCAAATCTAATTTATTCTAGTACCACTTTGCTTAAACCAAAGTAAATATATCATTGTATTCAATCTATACACCGAAGCGTGTCACGAGTTCACGTTGTTATTTGCCACAGGGATGCCCCAGCCATTTTGTGTTGTTGTGGTAGTTGCTTTAATATGATTAAACAGAAGAATAAACCCCGACCTCTCCATCCGAGCGCATTAATGACAACAACCACAACAATCAGTCGGTAACTTCATAAACAAAAAAATTCCAATGAAAATTTCAAGCGACCATTTGTCGCGGCTATTTTCGAACAAAAACCTGCTTTGACGTTGATAACGCATCTTGTTAAAAAGCTATCCTTTTATTTACATTTCATTTTCTTTAAATTTCCCATCCAAATCACGAAATTTTTACCGAACCAATAGATGACAACACAGTGAGTTTTAAAGTCAGTCAGGATAAGCAAAAACCCTGATCAAAAGGCTTGTGTACGTCAATGCAAAGATATATTTCTGCTATCTGCACTTTTTCCCCTTTTTTTCCATTAATTACTCAAGTTCGATGATAACATTCAATGTTGTGGAGGAAGCTTAAAGTACAAATGTGGCTTTTCTAAGTCGTTACAACAAACATGTGGTTTCAATAAAAGCTTGTAGATATAGATTCGACACGGATAAGACACAAACATTAACACACCGTTTTTTCCTGGAGTCAGTACATTAATTTAACCTTTTCTCTTTGTCAAAGTACTACGAATCAAGAGTTTATTTGATATGAAGAAAGTCCAAATAAATGTTATTCTGTTTTCAAAGCTGTCATTATGTGACGTGCTAGGCGACCAAAAGGAATTCAAATTTCAAAAGTTTCCCGTAAATAATTGAAAGATTAAAAGCAAGATTAAAGTAGAATCGCTACACTTAAATAAATGATTAGGGTTTTTTTAATTATGTGTTACCTTATAAAACTTGCAGTTTTTTTATTTTATGTCATTTTTTTGATGCTTAATATTAAACTTAACGTAAACCAAATTTATATCATAATTAGACTTGAATAGCTTTTTTCTCAACAGAACACAAATATTATGGTTTTCTACTTTTTATTGTGAGCGATAATTGTTCGCAATTATTAGCAAAAGTACGTCGGTTTTCATGTTTTAACAATCACACGTACAAAGGCGGACCCCATTTTTTCTTGTTTTTTCCGAGATCATTAGTTTTTAAAGACGAAAATCATGAAATCCGAGAGAGATTCAAAGTGAAGACCTTTTTTAGAGAACACTACTTTTTAGGAACGAATTCTTTCTATTAGTAAGGCTCCCGGTTTGCCCCTTCAAAAATATTCTATGTCTTCACATACATGAATAAATAAGTACACTTAATTTCAACTATAAAAAATAGATTTTCAAAGTAACTAAAGAATTATTTCTTTAGGATTGTTTTCTCAAACTATTTCTGGCACAAGAGATACAGACATTCTCTTCAGTTTTAAGCTTTATCTGCTCACGAACTTTGCTGTCTAATTGGAGCAACGCCAGATTTTGTACCGGCTAAACCCGGACAAACAGCTTAGAATCTGGCCAATATTCTGCACTTTAACTCGAAAGCCAAGGAGTGTCTTAAATTAAAGGCCGAAATATTTTTTTCTGGTTAATAAACGGAAAATTCTTTTTTTAGTCTTCACTAAAATAAAAAGTTTACAGAGGAAAAATGTAATTAATCTATTTTAACTAAAAAAGAGCATTTAAAATTATCTGAAACTAAAATCAAAGTAGAGGGTTTTTTAAGGTCTAGAAATGCACATTTCGCAAACTGTGAAAGTAAAAACAAAAAGCAAAAAAATACTGTTAATTTTTGGGTAGTCACTGCACATTTATATGACAGTAAACGAAATAAAGTAGCAGTAGGTAGACTTTGCATCTTTGGATCAATTCTTTTTATATTAAAGTATTTAAGTTGCCTATGTTTATTTTTTAAGTTTTTGCAAAGCGAAAACATTGTGGTCATGGTAAGAATATTTGGGAGAAAAAATCGCTCAAATCAAGTTCTGCTTTGGTATTACTGAAAATTGTTTTCAAGAATATAAAAAAACTTTATCAATATTCATTTAAAAATAGGCCTACTTAGTTTAAGCCCAAGTATTACCATGCGTATTGACCAAAAAATAAGCACGGATAATTACCAAAAATGAGAGGGCATCAAAACTTGCTGGAAGTATTTAGCTCTATTACCATTGAGTATTACTTTAAACAAAAAAGGGAACAAAATAATCAATTGTTAGATTTTACAAAAAATGCATGTGATTAAAATTGTTAAGCTTTTTTTTTTGTCAAAAAAGTGGTTTCCTTTTTCATCGTAAACACATTTAAATACTGTACAACCATGGTAATTTATCCTGCACATTGATTATTTGTAAAATATTCTAGAAAGATTTTTAAGTTTATCAGCAATATCTATCATTTTTTAGTTTCTTTGACTAAAAGAGCTCTCACATGATAAATCTAAATACTCGACTTTTCCGTTGCAAAATCTGCCAATTTTCCTCCAGCAAAAAGTAATTTAAAAATTTTTTCTTTAAATCTTTTTGAAAGAGGTAAAAGAATAATTTCAAGGATTGTTTTTTATTCTCAAGCAAGCCTAAAATGTATTCCATGACTTTATCTTAACATTTTATTTTGAAATACAATAGATCTATCTATTCAATCGTTGAAGGATTAGAAGAAATAAAAATTGGGAAAGTCGTGTCAACTATTGAAATTAATAAGAAAATAACAAAAAATTGTGCTCTAAAGTTAACTTAGTTTTTATTAAAGGCACAAGCTTTCGTGGGCTAGTGCTCACTTCGTCACTACTGCTACTGAGTAGTAGCCCACGAAAGCTTGTGCCTTTAATAAAAACTAAGTCAACTTTAGTGCACACCAATTTTTGTTTCTTCTATTTATCCTATGTAATACTGTAATTGTTACGTATTCGTTATTTTTATTAAATGATATCTTGGAGCATTATTTTGACAGTAAATTATATGCATCCAAGCTTATTAACATGCAAGTAACTAAGCTGACAATATTTGCTTTAAAAGCATTAACTTTGGTATTATTGTGCATAATAGCTCTGTAGTTTTCCACATCAAACCAAATTCGGAATTGATGTGGTACAGAATATGAAACTAATTTTATTACTTATGTCTACGATTCAAAAAGCGTCTAATATTATTGTATTCTGTCCCAAGAAATAGGAAATTTAGATATATTTTTGTAGTGCGACTTTCAATTAAATCAAAATCTAATTCTTAAACATAATTTTAAAAATTTTTTAAATGTTTGATATCATTTTTTGCTCCCGCTGCATTCAAATAATTTTACAGTAGCTATCTCAGTTTTTCTCTCGAGTACATTGACGGCAAAGAAATTTTTACATTTGTTAGGCATTAAAAAACTTTACATGAAAATTTTGCAGGAGTGTTTTACTTACGGTTCGCACAAAAGTATTGCATCACAAAAGCGATTATACCTACATCATAAGCTACTTTGCGGCTATAATTCTTCATATCACCATTGCTCAGCGTGCCTCGTGTTGTTTGACAGCTTAGTGAATAGTAGGTATTTGAGAGTTTTTTGGTTTTTTTAAAGATTGAGATCTTGTAAAATTTATATCAGGAAAATCAGAAAATGGGTCAAAAAAAAGATGTAAATGGAAGAAAAATATTGTGCCTTGACTTTGTTAGAAAAGGGTCATCCCGTGATTGTGATGCCAGAAATATTGCGTTTCGAGGCCATTTATTAGTTAAAACGGTCAGCAGAGTCATTGCCACCTGGGACGGTTCCGAAGAGAAAATCGGGCTCTGGTGCCCCAAAGAAGACCTCGCCAAGAACGGATAAACTTTTGAAGCTTAAAGTATTATCGTATTCTTTTATAACCGCAATAAGAATTAAAAAACAAGCACCCGTGAGCTTCTCCGCAACGTCTAAACCAGGACAATTCATCATCTACTACTGAAGACTGATTGGTTAGCCGTGTCGCCGTGCAACCAAGAAACCCATGCTCACTACAGAAATGAAGAAAAAAACTCAGCTTTTGCAAGAAGTATCGACACTGGACCGCTGCAGAATAAAGAAACGTGATGTTCAGTGATGAGAGTTCATTTAGCCTGGTAAGAAGAGTCCCAAACATGATGCGCCGTTCGAATACCACGTAAAGATATGACCCAAAATTTACAGTTAAGACTGTGAAGCACTCTGATAGTGTAATGGTTTGGGATGCTTTTAGTGGAAATCTGGACGGGTCAGGTTTATACTTCTTTCAAAAAAATGTAACTATGAAAGGAAGCAATTATATCAATGTCTGAAAAGATCATTTCCTCACGTTCTGGAGGATTTATCGGTGTGATCATTTCAAGCATGATGGTGCCCCAGCACACGAAGCAAAGATGGTAAAAAATATCTTGAAGTATCATTTCGTACCTTTTGTTTATAATTTTTTAACATAAAAAATCTATTTCAATTCATAAACTCGATGGAAATGGCAATAAAAAAACGAAAAATGTTCATTGATCATTAAGACCAAGTACAAATCAGCAGCATTTTTGGAATTTAGAATAAAAAGCAGATAAAATTATTTTAATATGTTGAACCTTTACAGTAATTAGAAAATCAAAACTAATTTTTTCTCAGAAAAAAAGAGTTTCGAAACAATAAAAACTTTTAGGCACTGCAATCGGTTTCGAATTTTCAAGTATGTACTTATTACTAATTTGAGAACACGACACGATAACGAACAAATAGAAAAAAGTAGAATTAGAACTGGAAAAATTTTATTTTTTGATGTATCAAATGTAACTTTCTTCTCTGCAACTGCGTAATCAATTAAACTTTTTTTTATCTTCAATTATCCAAATGTTGTATTGTGTAGTCCTATCATTTTAATTTTAAAAAAAGTATAATTTTCTGTTATTTTTAGAAAGACTGTGATTTTAACAAAAAAAAAAAAGTTGAATAAAACATAAGTAAATCAAGAAGTTTACTTGCAGCTACTATAGCATTTTTCAAAAGATCATTGAGAAAAATTGAAAATTTTTTAGTTATACTTATACAGGGTGGGCCGTAAGTCGCGCACCAAAGAATTTAATGCAATTTTAAATATTACATACATTATTAATAAAGTTTCATTGGAAACAAATCTGAAAGTTATAATAAGTGACACATTCAAGTCAGATTTGTTTCCAATCAAAGTTTATTAATAATGTATATAATATTTAAAATTGCATTAAATGTTTTGGTGCGCGACTTACGGCCCACCCTGTATAATATACAGGAAGTGAAGAGCGAAAAGATTTATTCTGAGCTTCAAATTTTTTTACACCAAATGCGGAAATTAAAAACGCTAATCTACGTGAATTTAGTGACTCAGCGGAATAATGAATACCATCGTTCTATTCCAACAAATTAGATTATGCAACTCACGTGAATTGATATCGAAAAGTGCGTAACGTTACATGACAAACTATTTGGTCAGTGGGACAAAATGCCGCAACATCATCATGCTTTTAAAAATAGCATTTACATGCATTTTCTGGTCTTGAAATACCGGTTCCCGCTATTGCATCACTAGTTTTTTTTTTAAAAAAAGAAGTTCCAAACTACTGGCTCTGTGGAAGTAAAGTTTGCTGTTTATATAGCCGGCTTCCTTTCTATTTCTTTTTTTAAGCTGACCCTTTATATTTTGTATGAATTCTTTATGAATTTACTTTTGGTGATTGAATTAGTGTCGTTGTTGGCAGACTTTTTGATCAGAGAAGCGTTTTAAAATCAAATTACCAAATTCAAGACAATTCATAGCGTTGTAGCAGCGTTCTCAAAGAGGTAATTACGTCGTTACAGAATTTTTAAAAACTGCTCCGTCTTTATCAAATGTAATTATTGTTCAGTACAGGCATGCCAAATTCGCGGTCCACGAAGTTTTTGCAGAATGCCCACCAAACTCAACAAGTTTTGGCAAAATCAAAATTTTTCGGGCAGCGACGACGAATTATTTGGGCAGTAAAAATCTTTTTTTGTGCAAAGGAAACAAATTACTCCCACAGGGCAGCAAAAAACTAAGATTTAAGGTGAAGACCTTACTACCACAGTTTTGCCACGAATATCAAGAAATCAGAGACAGATTAAAGGCGCCGACTTTTTTTTAGTCTTCACTTGTTTGGTAACACGATTGCGGCTTATTTTTTTGGGTGAACATTTTTCCGATGCGGCCCGCACACACTCACGAGTTCGAGGCCCCTAGTGTAGCATACATCACATTAACTTCAGTATCCTGATTTTTTAATGTTTCAAGTTAGATTGTGGTGTAACTGATTTTCGTTATCAAATATAAAAGGCATGTACAAAAGATAACTTCTGTTTCAAAGCAAATATTTTGTGTATTACGTAGTATAAAGCGATTGTAACTATCGTTTTTTGAATATTCGCTAAAAACGCTTCAAACTATTTAATGCAAAACGGAGAAAAATCGAGTAACGATAATTCGTGATCTGTAGCAACGATCGAGGCAATCCATGACATAACAGTCTCAGCGGAAATGACCATTGCACGGGACTGATTCGATGTCAGCAACATCATTATCGGTTATTTTTGCGTTTTGATGTCAGCTTGTTTTGGTTGGTTGAACGTGAATCAGTGCAAAGTTAAATTTTTTGTAAACAAAGTTTACCAATCAACCAGCAATGACTTTGCTTATCATTCATAGTTGCTTTTTCCTTTTTTTGATAGAATACCCAAAAAAAGAACATCAGTGTTTTATATAAAGCACTAACGTTATTTTATTTTAAGGAAAAACTTGCTTCCAATGTTTCCAATGCAACAGTGTCGACATTTTTTCATTAAAAACGAAATTTCATGAAAAAGATCTTTTAATTACATACATTACAAGGCAAACATGATGAATATTTGTCTTATTTAGAGTGAATGTTGACATAAAAAATGTCAGATGGTCTCGCATAGATGATTGATTTAAAAAATAAACTTAATGTTTGGTTAGCTATAAGTACAAGACCAAAAATTAACCTACTCGATATGAAAGATTTACGATCTGAACCTGCGCGCGCAACACCGGGTTTGAAAACAAATTTATTTAAACGATTTGAAGTCGATTTCAACCAGGTTTGTCTCAAACTGCACGGTTGGTTGATCACGACTTGAATTGGTTCCAATAACTTAGTTGCTGCATGAGCATGATAGATATTGAAACTTTTCAAAGGAATTTCAATTTTTTTAAAGCAAAAACAGTTTTCTCTAAAACTTTTTAAGCGCAGTAAATTCTCCTTTTACAAAATTATTATGATTATTATAATATTTATCAGCGCAGCCCTTTACAACGAACGAATACTTTTTCTCATAGATTTGGTTTCTTTTAATAAAAAAAAGAATAGAATTTAGATGAAGATTTAAAAAAGTTTTTGTTGATTGGCGAAGCACAGTAACGGTGTGAAGACAGTTTTTCTTTTTTTCTTTTTTATTTTGATCTTGAACTAAACTCGTGGTTTCAACTGCGGTATTGAAGGAGGCTAACTGAAAAAAGGTAAAATAAAAGTCAAGATCGAAAAAAGTTCTTCATGCTCTTACTGGGTTTTGCCAATTAACAAAAAGCTTTTTTTGGTTTTCACATTGAATTATTATGCACTTGCAGTCCACCATAAACTTACTGAAAAAAAAGCCGACAATGGGTAAAAAGTTGGGCAGGCCAGTCGCAAATAAAGAATTAAAAAAATTGTCAAAGGTATTGTTGCCTTCCCATTTAAAGACTTGGTGACCCTCCTGGCGGTTGCAGCACCCATGTTAAAAACCGGCCCAGTACAACATTTAAAAAGGTTGACAACGTTTATCGGGTTGTCACTCAAGTTCGCAAAACTTTTTTTCACTTTTACTAATATGAAGTTTTCTATGCTTTTATGCTATCAAATTTATGTCAAAAAACTGTTCATAGAACTGTAACTTTTTTCAATATTGTAAGGTATATACATATATAATTAGTATTTAAAAAGGGGTTTGAGTAACAAACGGCAAAAACCTCGAAAATTATTTTAATATTATTTTAAGTCTGATTTTGGCTTTAAGCACTTCATCGTAGAATAGCAAAGAAACAAAAACCAACCAACAGCATCTGAGTCAAAAGAACAAAAACCTGTTGTTATGATAGTTTGTTTTATTAGAATAAAGTGAACTTTAACAAATATTTTTGATTTACATTCAACAAAGACACGTTTACTTTTTGCGCTTTTTCACTTTAGTTTTGTAAATTATGGTGATTAGTGCAAGGGACGAGTTTTTTTCAAGTGGATGTAAAATGTAGGATTAATCATAATGATTATGAAGTAACAATTTGAAGCATTTTAGATGTAATTTATTTTAAATAAAAATGATTTGTTCAAAGGTTGACATTTAAAAACATTAAATAGATTATCTATTTATGATTGCTTTTAAACAATTGAAATAAAAATGTACTAAAAATAAATTAGTTTAAAGCACAAATTTGACGTGCTCAGTAAAATAGACTTAGTGCTTTTTTTTGAAATTATTGTTCTGGATCTAAATTTTTTTACCAAGTAATTCCTTACAATATTTACTAAAAATGATTCTTTTCATTAATTTCTCATTTAAAGAATTGTTCCAACAATTCAGAATTTTTTATGTTTAAAATTTACCGGAGTACTGTATATTATTTATCGATAAAACATTACTGACATAACTAAATTTCTAAAAAACCGTAAAAGAATAATTCAAAGAAGGGCATAGAAAAAGCAGCTTTTATATGAAAAAATTGTCAACATGTGTTTTTCGTTTTTTAATGTACATTTTGGAATTAATTTCAACTCTTGTATTGAAACTAAAGATATAATAATCTTGTAATTTACTTTCTGTGCATTTATAGATATTGCAATAATTTAAAAAAATAAAAAGCCCCTTAAAAAATCGTTACTTTCGTCAGAGAATAAGATTTTATGCACGATGTTTGTTGAGAAATTATCTACACTCTATTACTTGCTTCATTTGTTTTTGGACATTGGAAAGCCACATTTGGGGACAAATTAAAATGCCACCAAGCAAGGTTTCATCGAAAAATAAAAAGTTATTTGAAATGACGCAAGCGGATGACGTTTACATCGGTGACGCTCAACCGGATTTTACGCCAATCAAACTAAACATTCATTGTTTCAGAAATAAGATTGAATTGCTTCTTGAAAGTTTAATGAGCAGAGGGAAAAGCTGGATGAATTGAAAACACATGAGAAAGCTTTCGTTTACAGTAACCTGAAAGCTCTGATGGTTGACTTGAAAATGATAATTGTAGTTTCTATTTCGATACCAACTTTGTTCTGATTACTGATGTTGCATCTAAACTTTTTCAGGACAGATAGTGCTTTAATTCATCTTAGGATTTAGCAAATTTATAAAGAACAGGCAGTTTATTTGCATTCATTTTTCTCTCTAATATTTGATCACAACCAATTGAACACACTACTTTACATCGCTGACACCCGCAGCTTAATATCTTAAATTGATCAATTATCGAATGTCCGTTAAGCTATAATTGTGACGAAATATACACGTTTCACTCAACACCAATAACACGTCTTAAAGTTTTGATTGAATCAAATTGTTAAAACCAAAATGATAAAATTGTATTGTATTCAACATTAATAAAATTTTTCTACCTCATGAAATGGCGGCTAATTAGCCTGCGTTCTAAATTTTTTAGTTAACAGCCTGAACAAATTCTTTTGGTTTTATCGTGACGTCATCCAGTTTCAACTTAATGTTTTTTCTTTGTTTTATTTATAAAGGGCTACAGACATCAGAAAAATTGCCAAGAGGTTTCAAAGATTTGAACCCATGATTTGATTCAAGATGAGAACCGGGTAACTTTAAATCTCGACCATTGGTTTTTTCTGGCCCAAACTGGCACATTATAGTGTTCAGATCAATAGAAATCCATGCATTTTAAGAAACCATCTAAACCTTTACATCATATTTGCGAAAAACACTTTAACAACATTGCGAAAGCGCTATTATGTAATCGTACAAATAAAATTATTAGGGATTAATCAACTTTATCGCTTTTTTCGTGTACATTTAGCTGAACAATGCATGTTAAAAACTCTGATTTTGACTTAAAAAAGGGCAAGAAAACCTCGTATTTACAAGTACTAAATTATTACCTGCATAAGCTAAAAAGGTCACATCCATTAACAAAAATTTTTTGCGATACGTCGTAGAAATAAAAGTGACAGCTGAGTGCTCAGGTCTTGCACCCGTATATTTTACGAAAATTTGGAAACCCAACAGTTCAACTTAATTGATCGACAAAAGATCGGAATTTTTACAAAGTTATCTACTTGTGGCAGTAGCATGCAGCACTCGTGGGCATTCGCTTGTGGCCAAAATTTTTAAGCTCGTCACAAAAGCTCAATACTTACATACATTGAGCGTCCAAATCGCGATCAAAAAGACACGCATTTACTGCTGTACCAGCTCATGCTTAAGAGCCAAACAATAACTAAAAAAATATTTAGACCAACGTTGTGTTGAACTTCTCACACCTATAAAAAGATAAGAATTTACTTCTTGGACTGAGCGTACGCTTTTTCGCATGTTCAATGATATATAAAAGAAAATTTTAAAAAATTGTGAACTCGGCTTAAAATTTTTGGGATGATCTTTTAAACCAAACTTTTTAGGCAAAAACTGCAATTACTTCATTGAATTTTATATCGTTTACGCGTGAAACAACTGGTGTACCACTTTAAATCAATATTTATACTTTTTGCAACCATTTAAGTATCCTAGACGCTTGGTTTATCATGTTAAACACTTTTTTGATTTCAAACATTATTTTTATGTAATTTTAAAACAGAAAAAATTGATATGCAAAGTAAATAAGCATGATCGTTTTACTCATAGCGTATCAGCCGAACAAAGTTTGGTGACAATACAGTTTTGCCCAAATTTTTTAAACTTTAAGAGGTAATTGTTTTCCCTGCCCTCCCGGTAGGTTATGTTTATTTTACAGGCTATGGTTTTAATTTATGCAAAAATTTTAATGATTTGTTATATAAAATTTTGATGAGATGTTTAATTATTTTCATGACCAAATTAAACTTTTTCTTTTAACGCAGGTAAACAAGTCAACACCATAAACTTTTATACGTAACAAAAAAAAATACTTATAGGTGAATCACTGGGAGCGATCGTTGGTTTCAAAAGTTAGCATCTCTTAATAGAAAACGTTTTTGTCAAAAAAAAAAAAAAGAAACAAAATAGTTTGAATAAGTTGTAATGAGCTTTTGGAAATACTCATTTTAACGAAAAATTAAATGCTTTATGACTACGAATAAATAACGCTGGATGTGCTCCGGCCAAGTACCACTTAAACGTAACTCACCAAAGGCAGAGCAACAAATGCAGCTGCAAATGCAAAAAAATGAGATTTGCCTAAACATTGTCCAAAAGCGGACAACCAACCAAAGAAATGTATTTTTTACTTTCATTGGCTCTTTTTAATGCCGTGCCTTGTTATTTATTAACTCGTAATTTAAGCTAACAATTTAATTGCTTTCGCCTGCGCATTTTTTTAAACTACGTCATCAGCGATCAATTGCACGCACTTGAACGAAGGCGAAAAAAGCGGAAGCGACAAAAGCGATTTTTTAGACTGCCGTGGGAAAACCGTGTAATCATCGAGTATTCTAATTAGATATCGGCGTCTTTTTTTCAAATCGTTATAAAACCGCAATCACGCCAATTCAAATGACAGCAATTCAAAAAGCGCACAATTAATCCAGGTTGACTGATAAATTATTAATTTGAACAACAATGAACATGCTTGTCGTTTTAAAGCTGTCACTTCACCACCTCGCTCCGATCATTTTCTCCATTTTAAGAAAAACTGACTAAACTAAATTAAAATCAAATCGATCTTTTTTTATGTTGGAAGAAAATCTGCTGCTGATCCGAATTTCCTTTTTTCATTGAAGATTTGAATGGAACCTTGATTGCCTTTAATCCTACCGCGTGAAATGATGAATTAGATCCTTCAAATAGTTGACAAGAGTAACTGCACCGATAGTCCGACCGAGGTCAATAGATACGGAGCGCCTTTTTAATGAACCACGTGACTTCGGTTTAACTCGAGTCTTGGTTGTGTTTTGTGTCCTTGAAAAAACTCTATACGTAGCTTTTCTGCTCTTAGTGGTCTCGACAACCTAAAGGACGTCAGATTGAATGTAAAAACACCGAAAAAAAGATAAACAGCAATATTTTGTTATCTCTAAAAGCAGATGAAGGTTAATCGCTCGACCTTTGCTCATATTTTAATTTTTTTGGTCGTTTTCCTGCAATTCAGAAAGATATAAAAACAAGTCATTAGCTGTTTAATGGAAGGTGTCAAATTGTTTTGCATCCAGTTAGTTGTGTAATATTCGATTTAACGTGTTTTTGTATAAGGCTGTGTCAAATTTTGAAATAAATGGTACAAAATTTTGTGATCATAAGCTTAACGATATGGGCATAAGGGACTACAGCTCCTGCCGTACAATTCCTAGCCGATTTCAGAGTTTCTGCAGTCCTTAAAGTTTCAACATAAAACTCTCCTCACTTGAATTTCTGAGACAATCTATAAAATAGATAAATACTTTTCCAACATGTTCAAAATAAACCTGATTTAGTCCTCTTTCTACCAAATATTTTTTGAGAATTTCTTTTGCAAATTAAACAGCAAATTGAGAAAAATTGAGAAAAATCAAATCACTTCTCGTACAACTTCAAAATTTTTGTAAAAGTTAAGCTGGGGCATTGATGGTAAAAGTCAATAAACTTATCTCCTTTGCTTGCTTTAAGTCCGAAGTTCTATACCAGGAATGTCCGAACTTTTTTCATAATGGGCCCAGTTATAAATTTAGTCATAGTCGGCAGGCCACGAAAAGGTCTTCATTTTGACTCTGACTCTGATTTCTCGATTTTCGCCTCTAAGTGTTTTGTTGAACATTTTAAGTAAGCTCGCGGAACACAATTTGAGAAACCCTGCGATACAGTTATGAAAATCTTACTAAAAAACCTGAGTGAGTAGTGGGCCGCATAGAAACAAGTGGGTTGTAGGTTAGACACCCCCCGCTCTATACCTAAGTTTTGCGTTTGTACAACAACTTTAATTTGAATAAATAGCATCTTTGCTTTTTTATAAGTACAGTTACTCAGTGGCACATAAAATTTAAGCTTCATGAGTAGAACTACGGCATACAACAAGCTTAATAGTGACAAAAATTACAATTACCGTAAATTTGTTCGATAAGTTTGCAATGTCATGACATCATTAAATCAGTACTCAAGCCACACATTTATAAGAGCAACATAGAATTAAAATGCAAACCAAAGCAAAATTCTTAGACAAAATTTCAGCAAAATTTTTTGAATTTTTTAAAAACTTTTGTCCGTTAGTAGTTGTGTTTGAGGAGGTTTTCATAACGGCTGTGAAGAAACGGATTTTGTGCAAAATAAGCTATCGTTAGTTAAGCAATAAAAAACATAACCTTTATACAATGAAACAGCGTTCTATGCTGTTTTCATGCTAAGAGGATAACATATACTTAAACAGGAAACTTGATACTATTTAAATCAGAAAATTGTACGTAAGCAACACAGCGACAAGAAAAAGCAGGTTAACCCCCACAACAATTGTACAACAAATGCAAACTTCTCGTGCAGAGCAGATCTGAGGGGGTTCTTTAATTTTTCTGATGCAATGATTTTCAGTCGTGACGTCATAAGATTTAACAGAACGCGATTTCAGACCAACTCGTGCTCTGCCGAGTTCTGACACAACACTGCGGAGCGAAGTGTACTTCACAAATCATGAGTTTAACAATTGCGGTTTCTTGGACGTCATGTGAATGACGCAACGCGGAACATGCACGCTTGGCTTTCTTTCGATCGGAAACTTATTTCAGTAATTTTCGGTTTTTCGCTCATGAAAAATTCCAAAACTTAAACTTTTAGTTTTCTTTAAACTCGTTTATGAGCTTCTAGCCCGTCTTCAAATTTTTTTTTAACACTATATTAAAAAATATCAAAGTCTATTTGAACCGGTTGATTAATTGTCAGTTTGGGTTGATTGAAGGTTTATATTTTGTTCAATTTTTAGGGATAATAGTTGTAAAACTTTAAATTAATTTTTTTTAAATGACGTGACATTAACATTGTCCATACTACGGTTTTAACATCCAAAATATTTAAGCTAACTTTTGCAAAGAGAAAATTGTTTTAGTGACTACAGTTAGACTTTAGTTGCTGAAACAGGAATAAGTCAACGTTGCCATATATATCTTACGGAAATTGGCGTAAATTTCAGGCTTCTAATACTATTTCAATTTTCGTTTGGTCATTTATTTCCTGCTCGGTATTAATTCTTCTAAAAACAAATAATCTAGTTGAATTAATCTTGATACTGGCTAACTAACTTACTTAGACAATATCTTATCAACTCTCAAAGTCTTAAAGGCTACACGTTCATATCTGGAATTGTCAAACGAAGTACACGTTTCTTCTTTGAGATCATGCAATGATTTAATGCCACTGACGTCATCAAAACAAATTTTTGCAAAGAATGTAAAACAATGCAAGCTTCAACTTTTTAATGAATCTATTTAAATCATAACTTTGTTTCAAAAAACTCGTAAAAATTGGATTTTCAAAATGGATATTACTTTAGATTTACAGTTTAAAGATTTTCATGATAAGAAAATTCTTTTTTTTAGATAGCTTTTGCTTTTTCTTCCAATTTACAATAAAATATTGTCTTTTAAAATCTATGTTTTTTCAAAAATTTTGCACACGTTAAAATTACTTTCAGTTGCCAGCAATATACACAACTTAATTTTAAAAAAACATGAATGTATTCGAAAAGAATAAGTTTTTTATGTCGTTAATTTTGAAGCAGTATATCATTATCAATACGACTATTCAGTATAAACTTTCAAAGTTTTTTAAAAATTGAAAAAAAACTTTTTATTGTTTGGATTTGCGAAATACTGTGCTCGATTATTTTTTTAATCCTGTTGCTGCAGTCTGACTCTAAAAATTATTTGTTTCAAATTGTTCATGGATAAAATAACATCAATACAAATAGCTGATTTAACTTAAATAAAAAGGTTTAGAAATAAAGCCAAAGTACAGTATGTTTACATAATTTGTTGGACAGTTTGAATGGTAAGCTAAAGTTTGTTTAAAAAGGTTTATTTAACTGATAAGACAGCGCACTCAACGATCTTTTATGAGTAAACAACTTAAACTTTGCGCTTATTTTAATCAAATGAAGTAAAATATTTTTTCAAAAACATTGAAAAATAATCAAATTTTCTCTCCATTGAGTAGATTTTAAAAAACAAATAAATAGAAAATAATAACTGTAAATCAGCATTTACACCACTAGGATTGAGTGGATCAAGAATAGATTCAGCAACCTCTTGATTCCTTTTATGAAACAAAAGAAGCTCTCTACGAAGTCCGCCCAAGTGGCTTCAAATAGCGATTTCTATTAGTTGCTTTAGAGCACTTAGTCTTTCGCCTTTGCACGAAAGAAGCTAACTCATGATCTTTCACTCACCAAACGACCAAGCGATAAGTTCAACCGTGTCGCTGAGAAAGATGCAAAATCAAGTTGATAAGACAAAAATATTTAGCAGCGAAACGGGACAAAATTAAAAAAGATTAATTAAACCTTATCACTAAGCAAAGTACAAAAGTAATTAATCATAATAATATAATTAAAGTAAAGTACAAAAGATTAATTACTTTTGTAAGATTAATTACTTTTGTTGTATTTTGTAGTTATTAATTAACCTAAAGGCTGCAAACTTTGAGTTAGACAACAAAAAAGAAGTTTTAACAACATCATTTTTTCTTTATAAAAGATATGCTGGTAGCAACTATAAACCATTACGGATTATATACTACAGAAAAATAAAAAGCCCAACTTTTCATTATATTTGAAAATAATTAAAGCTTTTAGCAAATTACTCAAGTCTAATAAAAACATATACTATTGAACAACTTTTTTGTAAAATTTTGCTGTTCATTTAAGCCAAAAGTTTGATTTAGAAACAAAACCTTTATTCAAACTTACAGTATATGACAAATGCAAAATTGCAATGGAATGTATTCAAGTTGAAACAAAAAAAATCATTTTGCTCCAAAAAAAGCGAACCAAAGATTTAAGCGGATCGATTTTCAAATTTTTAACTAGGGATGCGGACTCGGACTCGGACTCGAAACTCGTCGATTCGGTGCAATATAGCTGGACTCAAATTCGGACTTGGACTCACCACAAAAGCAGCGAGTCCGGCGAGTCCGACTTCTAGATTTCATGCAGCATCGACGATTTGAAGGTTTCGCAGATTATTGTTATCTATACTTATAAAGAAAAAAATTGCTAAACCTTGAAAAAAATAAAAGAGAGAAGTTAAAATTTAATTTCCTTCATAATTTTCCTTTCTTCAACATTTAAAATTTTATTACTGTATTTTACTTTGTTGCGCTCAAGGTCGTCACTTTTTTTGTAATACCAAGTGCTCAACAGGAGCGCTGAAAAGTTATTTTGTCGGGAGAAGGGCAAATTTAAAAAAGGAACCTTATTTTTTAAAAAGGCATCTTTTTTTTCAAAAAAAAGGTTTAGAGAATTGTTTTTACACAGTTGTCATCTCGTAAGGCGACCGTTTTCAGGGCAAAAATTTAGTAATGACTAAAAAAAAAGTTGTCACTTTCAATAGGATCAAAAATCTCCTATTTTCATCCCAAATTTTGAGTGAAGATTAAAAAAAGATCATCGCTTTCAATCAAGTCGATGATCCCTGCTTTTGTCCTATATTTAAGGTTCAGACCACAACCAAAATAATAGCGTTCACCTTCAATCGATCTGATATTTTGATCGAGTTTCTATAATTTTAGGGGGAAATCGGACCCAATGTTTCCGTATCTGCACATCTGTACCCAACCTTTTTGAAAAAAGCAAGGAGAAATTTAAAGGAGCCAAAAAAGCAGGGGGCAATCATCCGGCTGTTGACTCGGGATCGGAATCGTTATTTTTGCCCGGACTTGAACTCACTTCAAAATTTTGACGTCTCCGCATCCCTGTTTCTAACTACAACACGTTTAAGAAATTTTTTTTAATTTGGATTTTTATTGATTGTTATCTTGTTGTGTTTGCTTTTGTTTTAAATTACCTATATTTGTTGTGTAATGAACTTTAATAATTTTCTTTCTCGCATTTTTGCATTTTTTCACTTTAATTTCCATCTTAAAATGCATGACGAAAGATTCGAAAACATAACGGAGTGTTGCTAACCTGAAATAATTGCCTACACTTTCTCAATAAACCAAAAAATATAGATTTAAAAACAACATGCCATTTAATTACAAATTCAATTTTTTTTGTTAAAAATTCACTTAATTTGTTACAAATTACGGTTCACAAAGTTTTTAACAATATAAAAAATATTGTAGTCGGATATATGTTGCCTCAGTTACATTCTATTATAATTGTGGTCGAGTGGTTAAAGCGCCGGGCTGGTGATCAACACGGTCTCGGTTCAAAACCCACTCGCGCCATTCTGTTGTGTCCTTGGGAAAGACACTTTACGGCACATTCCCCGGTTTGGTGGTCCTGGCAAGCAGTTCTAAATTACAGTCATACCTCTATGAAATTGCAAGCGGACAGCAATATCTTGGCATCTCCGGAAGCAGGTCAGGGTAATTGCCGACCCTATGTATTAGCGCCTCCGTCGCTTTCCTGCGAGTCAGGAGGATAAATATAGAGATAAAATAAATAAAAATAAAAAATAATCATTGCCAACCTAATAGCCGGTTTTTTAGCATAAAAACTAAAGTTGCTTGCCTAAAAATAAAAAATTCCTTCTACCTTTCTTTATTTAGAAATGGTATATCGTTCTGTTAGCTGAACCATATTTTTGAAGCAATGCAAAAAATATGTATAGGCCTATATATCGTATCGATTTTACCATCTCAAGTAAACAGCAATCAAATTTGTTTGGAAAAAGTTTTTAAAGGCTATTGTTCGTTAAAGACAAAAGAAAAGTCAATATCACGACGCAATTGGAATATTTTGAGTATAATAGTATAACTAAACCGTCAAAGAATCTTTTGAACTTATAAAAAACAAGTAATATTTATGGATTTTTCGTACCTGAGCCATTAATTTAGAAAAAAACTCCTCATAAAATTTGAAGTACTCTGAATTGCAATCTAATAAATTAGCTAAAAAAATAGTTGCTGAACCAACGTTTTGTAAAGATGTAAAAACAAATAACATAAGAATTTTCACTCTGCAACTTTACCGCTTTTTTATTTACTTGATATTCAACCAACTTTTCTCAAATAATCATATTTTCCTTTCCGAGGTCTCGTCAGAATGGAAACACATCGCTGAGTGCATGAAATTGAACTTCGGTGGTGCTGTCATAGATAAATTAATGGATTCTTCTCAGGACTACGTCACCGACAGAAATTTCCAAGCTGTTTGTTGTGTATGCAAAGCATAAGTACTTAATCAGCTTTCAACTGTCACTGCTCTGATGCTTATCTCAGAGCTGTGTGCCAATAGACGGATGCGACAAAGTTTTTATTTTTTCCTTGAAATACGTTTTACCCTCAGGCTTTTCAGCATCGCTGTAGTTCATCAAGCTTTCCCATGCATATAGTCATAGTTTATACCACAATAACAAAAAATTATAGTTTTCGCCTAATTTAATTGGCTCTTCTTACTTTTTTTTCCTTTGAATCAAAGTGAACTGCCTCGTCTCGCCTGTAATTGTCTATATGGATGGCCTTGTTTAGTAACAGCAGCTTTTATTGCATAAACGTTAGGTTGCCTTGTAAATGCCATTTTGATTTGTTTTGGTGTAAACAACCAAACCAACATAAAGACAACATTCAATTAATCGTTAAAATTATAATTAAAAAAAATAATTAAAACAGAACAGTTTAAGCTCTGCTACAAAGTTCTGTTTGAGCGATTAAAAAATAATAAATTAAGAAAGATTTTCAATTTCTCAAAACCATCTTCTTCGGCCTATAATGAGAAAAGCTTCGTTCTTTACTTTTTAATCAACTAGCCTTTGAGTAAAATTCAAAAGCACTCCATAAAAATTTTCTAATTAAATGTAGATATTTTCGAACATTGAGTTTTCTGCCTTTTGATTTAGTTTTGAAAAAGCGGACACTTCATATGTAAAGCAATGATTTAATTTGTTCTGTATTAACTGGTGCAAGAATGGAAAAGCTTATCATAAGAATTTGCCTATCAAATATTTAAAGAATGCTTATAAAATGGGCCCACATATAAAAAAATTAAAGATAATAATAGCAATATCAGTCAAAATATGAGTTCACAAAAAATAATAACATTACAGTCTCCCCAACAAAATATATTGTTTCCAAAAATTTATTTAAAGATTTTTTCGAAAGGTTATAAAAAATTGTTTTTTCTAAAGATGTCAAAAAGAGCATTTTTGATGAAGTTAACGCGTCAAAAGGCCAGAACTTGGGATCATAAACTATTTACTTTCATCAATTTTTAAATTTCATTGTAAAATTAAAAAATTTTAATCCTGTTTGTTACATAAGCTTCTATTTTGGTTCAAAAGTAAGATCTGGACCTTTTGCATCAGATTCGAAAAATCATAAGCATTACAAAATCTCTTTACCCTTTAAAAATGTTTTTTGCCTTTATATTGGCTTAATAAACTTTTGGCTCCCTCCAAGTTAAATGTTTTACTTGTTATTATCAAGATAGTTGATATTTGACACAAAGTTGAACGTGAATGAAGTGATATGCAAAAGGAAAAAATAAGGTCGCCGGAAGTGATGGAAGCCAAATTTTTGGATATAGATCGGCATTATAATAGCAAACCAAGCCGTTTGCAGACGGATCTTTTAGCAATGATTTGTCCGGAATTTCAACAAAATCAATTAGTTTTATGATATTTTTGACATTGTCAAGGACTTACAATCTTGAACAAGCTTGATATATAAAAAAACAATTCTAAATCGAAGTTTCCAGATTAATGCAACACCGCCGTACGTTTAATAGTTTCTTCAAATAGTTCGTTTAACTTTGTCTTAACAAATAAAAGTCACAGTCGTTTGTAGAAAACAGCGTTTCATACGTAGGCCAATACGTATTGTTTATAAGTGAATTAAGCTGTTTGCCACAACATCTAAAAAACATCAGAAAACGTAAATCTTTACTATATTGCAATAATGTTAAATTAAGCCTATAAGCTTGTTATTTGTCATGTTACAAATTGCTTGAAGCAGTGGTTTTCCTCAAACAGCCTTTGGATTTTTTGAAAAGAATGGAGGACCTTAATTAATTTTTTAAAGCAAAAAACTTTAGAAAATGTACGAGAAAACTTAAACAAATAAAGATTTTAACGATGAATTGTCACTAAACTCAGAAATATTTCAATTAATCAAATTGGTCAGTCAGTAAATTTCTAGCAAAAAAATAGTCTGCAATTTTAAAACTGGAAGATTTTATGCAAACTCCTGTAAAATTGCTGACGGTCCCAGTTTGATAACCATTGATTTAAAGTTTTGAAAAGTTCTATATGATAAAAAAACAAAAAATACAGTAAAAATATTCATTTTTTATAAATTTGTTGCTTTTTTAGTACACCCCCAATTGCAATCTGTACCGTAATTCATAATGGTGTTTAAACAAAGTAATATTTTGATTAAGCAATAACATTAAGTGATATAGCGTTTGCATAGCTTATCTTTCATTTTTTTCAAAAATTATTTCAATTGTGCAGAAAAAAAAAGATTAATATTTCACATCAACAAAAAGAATGCACAAAGTAAGAAAAAAAAGAATGCGCAAAGTAAGAATGTCAAGTTGCGCTGGGTCCCAGCAATGAAGATAAAGATGCTGCGCTTTAATTACATCAAATTAGAAAAATCTCATTAAGTTTGAGCAGGAAAATGCTGATTCATCAAAAACAGTTCTTTAACTAACTAAAAATTTATCTCATAAGTTTCTTTAACATCTTTATTTTTTCTCTGTGTTTAAGAATTAAAAAAATTAAAAGTATAGTTTTTTCCTAATTGTGAAAAAATTTACCTGACAACCTTTGATTTGCGTAACTTCTTTCTAGTTATTGCTTCTTGTCTTTTAGCTTACCTTTTGGCTATTTGGTTCTTGGTTATCAAATTGACTGCAATTTGTATTTCATTCTTTTTTGCATAATTTCTACCGCTTTAATTTTTGTACTATTGGTGCCTGGGTTCCCCAATAAATTTGGCATAAATCTAACTTTTTACATCTAATTGACAACTAGTTTACCTTGTATCTGACCTAATCATAACTTAACCTTTTTTTAAACCTTATTTAATAATCTCATTTTCCCACTCGATAAAAAAATTGATGTCGTACGTCAGGGATTCTCGACCTTTTTTAGCGCATTGATTCTTTTCCTAAAAATATTGTTTAGTAAACCTCTATTCAAATACAAGTGCAATTACTTTACAAAAACCAAAGTGAAGACTTTTTTTCGGTTTTCATTCAGATCTTATTTTTCTGAGGTCTATATATCATTCCTGAAAAATTTTTTGAAGACAAGAAAAAGTGTTTCAGCTACAGTTGTGGCGCAATTTTATTGCAAATGCCGTTTGCGTTAATTTGATGACTTTTCTTTTGATCTTTAAGTAAATTTTAGCCAGCAAAAAACAAGAAACTTTTGTTAAGTGTATTGTCCTGTGGACCAACAAATTAATGTCATGGATTTCCAATTAAATATTTTTCATCTAAGGACCCTTATATGGCCCACATAAACCCTGGTTGAGAACCTTTGACGTAGGTATTTGATTAGTGGAAAATAAAAAAAGAATTAAGGTGCTGTTTCTAAACATATTAAAGTAAATATTTACCGCTACGATCAAAACTTTAAATGCAAATAAGGTCAAATCCAAAAATTATTTTTAGATAACAATCATTCAAAAATTTAAAAACAAACAAACAAAATAACACGCCTTGATTCAAATTATAATTTTCTACATTGCAAGTTTAAAATTTAATCTTACTGTTAACGCATTCAACTAGTTTTAATATTTCTTGATTTAAGAATCAAAACTTAAACGAAAACGAGAGAACAGAAAATCTTGTAAAAAATTTCTTCAAACAGGTTCTTTTCTGCAACGTTAAAATTTTGATAATATTGCTTCAAAACAAACTGTTTTACGGAAGTAGATAAAAAACAGTTTCAAGTTCATAGGCAAAGTTAAATAGCAACAACCTTTTGATTTTACATCAATAACAGGTCTTTTAAAATCGGTCAGGTTAGAATCCTAGTTTTATTTCTTAATAAGAAGTATAAGCCGAATACTATTTGTGGAAGTTTTAGTACGTCCCATAATTTTTCCTCAACTTGCCAAAGCCAGATTAAAGGTGGGAAAGGCGTTCACAAGCGACTTTGATATTATAATAAAATATTCCTGTCTGAATATAAAGAATTTTATTAAAATTCTCTCATAACGCTTATACATCAGGTCAATATTCGACTTCAATCTTCAAGCTTCATCAAATTATTCAAAAAATTGTAGAAACATAACCAAAATGCTCATTTAGATAAATAATAACTCGATCTACCGCATATTTTTATGGGTTTGTTTTTTAGTTAACAATAAATAGAACTTAACAAAAAATTTCAAGTAAATCAATAAAAATAAGTTATATTGAGGCTGTTTTTTTGAAATTGTTTTTTATCAGCATTCAGAGGCAAAAGTCGCAAATATTATCTTAAAACCTTTTTGATTTTGCAAGTTTGCTTGTAATACAAAACAAAAAGATTGAAAAATTTGTAAATATAATCAATAACGGAAAGCTACTCCCAAATAATCAAACTCCCTCTGCCTAAGATATGCAATAGACAAAGTGAAATAGCCTATTATACAATAAGTTTTAATTCAATGTTTAAAAAAGTTTATTCAAAAATACTTCATTCTAAAATATGATTAGGCTTTACATAAACTACAAGGTCTAATGGTTTTGCTTGAAGAAACCCGATGCTGATGCAACACCTGATCCGGGCAGTTCGATACTAGCATCTGATCCGGCAATATAAACAGCCTGTGGCAGTAAAAGATAAACCTTCGGATCCAGTTCCGTTTGTGTCTGATCCAGAGCGGATTCCCATTCAAACAACGACGATGATCTTGAAATACTATAGAAGTTTATGCATAGCATTAGGTTTTAAAAAAAATTTTTAAAAACAGAGCATATGTGCAGAACAAGGTACATAGCTTCTGAATAAAAATTCTTACCTACATCGCTTTTTCCTGTTTCAAACAAGAATTCAAGAGAAAATACAATGGATAATAACGAACTCCAAAATATCTTCGTTAAACATCCCTGTCTAAAATGAATAAAGTTCTTCATCATGCCAAGTTGCAAATTTTTTTGATTTAAATCTGTGCAGCGTGTTTCACAATGCGCGGCTTGATCTCTTGGTTCTATTGGTTGATATTCTACTGGTTCTACAATTGGTTGATAATTATTATTTATCTTCTCTCAATAACAAAACTGCTGAATACAACCCGGGGTTGCTCTCTAAAAGATTATCATCGAAAACAACTACAAAGTCAGTGGTGTCGACACCACATGAAAACGCATTTTACCTTACACTTTAAAGAATGCTTTGTTTTTGAATCACTATTTTATACGTCGAAAGAATGGAATAAGTTTTATTTTATAGAGCTTTAAAAGGTGAAATTGCAATCATCTACCGTATTTCATTAAGAAGAGAGTAAATATTTCTCAATAAAACAAGCCAAGAATTTTAACCAAAAAGCCGTCTCAAGATGAATCCTATCTGCGGTTTTAGTATCCGACTATATATTATCGTATATTTACTCGACCATCTTGGCCACTTATACTCGGCAATAAAGTGATGAGTTAAATGATCACAAAGATATCAAAGTGAAAAGGCAAACATCTAATTTTCTTGTTGTTTTAAAAAATATTTATCTACAATTGACCTCACTTGCATTTCAACGTCACAATAAGCAGATAATAATTACATGCTGTTCAATTCATGTTATAAGATATAGCTTATGTACTTTACGTTAATAGTGTTATGGTAGTTCATATTTTTTTAGAATATCATTTAAGTGACATTTCTTCCTTTTTGGCTTTCTCATATTTTGTGTTTGCTTTTTAAACAATGTACCAAACATAAACAATTGTTCACAACATACTCTTTCCTGTTCACCAGACTGAAGCAGTGTATTGCAAGAGATCTGCTTTACTAAAATTTTACTTATCTTAAGTCTTTATTAGTCTCGCCTGATTTGATCGGATCATAAACAGATTTCAACAATATTCCTCACTGTTGTAAATTGGCTGCATTCAAAGCATAACTATGCCGGTAAACAAGAAATTTAGTCAGCAATCAATGAAAAAATATTTTAAAAATTTTTATGGTTTTAAAATAGCTTTAGCCCTGATTAGAATATCTTGTTGAAAACATTTAAATTTAAAATTTAGACAACAGCTTTAAAAATTAACTCGTAAGGCAAGGTTGCTTTAAGTGTTATATATTATATAACGTGAAATGTTATTTAAATTAGATTACGTATATTCTATTCAGCCTCAACAAATTCACGAAAGGAATATGTAAACGAAACAAAACAAAAAGTTTTTTATAAAGATTATAAGCTATCACAGGTTGTCTCATAATAATGTGATTTTAAATTATTGATTCCTGATAAAATGCTTACAAAAAAACCAGAAAGTTTTTTTGCATCTATGTTTTTTATGTTATTTTTTATAGGTTATACAGTTTATTTGTATCACTATAAAACAATTTTGATCATCTGAATCAGAGGTAGAATTTATTTCGACATTCAATGGTAAATTATGCTTTTCCTAAAAGTTTTTGTCACCAAAGAATTCCGAATCTTCTCACGATTAAAAAACAAACAAAATCGCTACAGTTGACTGGAAACAAATTAGTTTTTTTTTGTTTAAATCTCCCTACTCATGGCATCTGAGCACTTTAAATGTTATTAAACTTCCTTAAAAGCTACTTGTTATCAATATCGATAAATTTATTAGTATTTCACTTTAAGATATCTTATTTGAGAATTCCAATCAGCCATATTTTTTTTACAAAAGTTAAGTGTTCGAAAGACTGATTAAAAAAAAACGCTGTAATGATTTTTAAAAAATGTACTTTATTTTTTCAGGAAAAAATTTTCTTATGCAGAAAATACAGAAGCTCAATGCACCCTTACCTAAATTATTAAAAACATAGATTATTCAAAAATTATAATTAGGCGACAGAAATCCTTGCAGTGTTTTCTACGTCTGTTTGAGTTTCGTATGAAAATATTCTGGAGCAAGATACAACTTGTTCGATGTTCTTGTCGTCAAATGACGCGATTCTTTTGATTTAAATGACTTTCATGACTTTAGAAACTGATCTATTGAGACCGGACCTTTTAATAATCAGTTAGGATTAGTAAATAGTACTGAGTTATAAATATTGGGTCGCCGAGGATCAAAAAATGTTTTGTATTTCCCTATTATTAAACTTTTTTGAAAATGGACTTTGCCAAAGGGGTAATTTTATTCCATTTAAATTATCTAAAATGTGGTGGCCTACTATAAAGGGAACAATTTTCGACTTTACAATTTGTTCTTACATCCATTCCAGTTTATACACAATAAATCCTTTTTCTTGTCGAAATTTAACAGTTGCTATCGCAATCAGATATTCATGAACCATCCCAATTTTAATGGAGAGCTTTAGTTACTTACCAAAGCCTTTTTCGTGAGAAATGATAAAGAACAAAGCGAAATCACATACTTTTTTGTCGATTGTTAAAAGATATATAGAAACATTTATAATTTCTATAGAAATGTAAGAAAGGGTTGAATCTAACAATATAAAAGTTTATAAGTTCTTTGCTACAGGTTATTTATATATAAAAAAAACTAAAGGTTATTCTAGTTTTAAAAAAGGACTTTTTAGTTTTTTGTGAAAAGATTTCAAAAAAACTTTTAAAATATTTTAACCATAAACCCACTTTTTGTGAATGTAGTAAATTAAAAAACAAACATTTTTAGAAAACTTGAAGTGGTTGCTAAAAAATGTTTTAGTTTTTATAAGATTCGAAAAACACTTTAAAAACAATTGACAGATTTTTAATTGGGTAAAATAACAATTTTTATATGTAAGGCAGTCAAGCTATTTTATAAATTTATGGTAAAAGTGAGAATTGTAAAGATATAGAAATAAATTCTTGATACATTAAAAAAATTCTTGATATACAATAATTCATTTTGCCGCTTTAGTTTTCTTCAAATCTATTGATATGTGTGGTTAAAAAAATTCTTTTGTCGAAAATCATTTCTATTCATCCAAGAACGGTAGAGTTTTCCCCAATGACTTTCCTACTTCAATTGCATAATTATACGGTGTATTTTTTACTTCATCTGATTATGAAAGGCATTGAAAAAAAAGCTATTGCAGTGAGATGGTTACCTTACAAATGCAATTCTTTAATCAGTGCAAAAAAGATTTGTAATTGGCGTTGTGTAGCCTGATATCAAGTTTAGGATAAATTGGATCAATTTTACATTTTTTAAAAGTTTTGAGGTTTTTGAAACAACAAAGTTGATTTGTATATAACTACGAAATACTTGTTTAAGTGTTCATAACTTCGAGGCTTTCTTAAATTCGGATGAAATATTTTACTTGGGATTATATTAAATTACTCTATTTTTTTGTTTTGTGAGGTTTATTAAGTATTTTTTCAAAACTAATTTAAAATGCACTTGCCAACTATTTTTACTAATAGAAAAATTTTTTAAACGGTATATAAAAATACCATTGTTAAAACTTTTATAAATGAAAGCTGGTGTTGAATTCTTTAGCTTCAAACCTGGATTTGAACAAAAACGAAGTAGCAACGATTTGGACAGAATACCCGAAAAAATGGAAAAACCAAACCCGGGTCATATGCTGAAAAAACACACTTTGCGGTTTTCCATCTCAGAAATTCTGAAATTCGGAGAGAAAGTTGATTTATTAAATAGTAAAACTTTCATAAAGAAGGAAAATTTGCAAGAAAACCAGGATAAAAACTCTCCAAAAATTCTTTCACTTTTAGATCAAGAAGAACTAGATTCAGATTCCCAATCTTCTTCTTCTTCAAATTCAAATTCAAAAGCTCTTCATGAATCCGTACTTGAAGAATTATTTGAAGATAAGAAGACGTCCTTAGATTGCTTCAAATCTAACGAAAAATTTGAGGTCAATAAACCCGAAAATAGTTGCGAGATTTTGTCTAATTTTTCTGAAAGCGGTATTAATTATATCTCTCCTATTTTTCCCATGGCAAGTATGCCTCCCTTGCAAAATCCGTTATTAGGTGAGTTTTGCTGACAAGGAAAGTTTGGGTTTTAGTTTGTTTTGATTCTTATATTTTTTCTTATCATTATCTGTTTTTTTGATATGTAACTTGTGATATACGAGTCTCGTACAGTAGAACACAAAGCAACTTTTTAAATTTCAATTTTCTGGGTGACACAAACTAATTATTTTCATGTTGTTTTATAAAAATTGCCTTATATGCTAAAAATTTTATCTTATTCTTAATAAGTTTTTACAAAAATTTCTTTGTTTTACCTAAAATATTTATAAATTGATAAAAAATTATTTTGGTTAAATTTTTTTCCGATTTTTTTATCTCAAAATTTCAAACATTTAAAATGTTTTTTTATAAATTTTTAATAAAGTTTATTTATTTGTTTTCATAAATTGCTACAAAGAAACTGAAAAAAAAGCATTTAGAAAATTCTATAGGTCATGTAATGCTTTTAGTAATCCAATTTCTTTGTAATTTCAACTCAAAATTTTTACTTAAAATTAGGAAAACAACAATTCGTCTTTTTTCATATATCAGTTCCTTTGTTGCCTATGATAATTTGAATTTGTATTATTAAATCAGATAAGTATTAGTCTTCCTAAGTAAAAAAATTAAGTTTTTATCGTTTGTCTGTACATTTTTTAACGCAGGACATCCGATAGCTTTTCAACATCCGTTTGCAGGAACAAACTCCTATTTTTATCCGCGTGGAACTCAACATCCCTTCATAACATCGATTACTAATGCGACCAACCGCAGTTTGGAGCCGTCCACTGCCGCTGCCGCCCCTTACTCTTGTTTTGACTACGTTGCAACGGGTCAGAAATTTTCTTATTGAGCAATGTTGTTTGAAAGCATTTAGTGATATTTTGCCAAAATATCTTGTAGGCATTGGATTGTATTTATCAAATTTTGCTTGTGCTTATGTAGCAATTGGAGGGTTTTTGTTTAAAGCTTTTATGTAAGGTCCATTTTTACTTCAGTAGTAATATCGAGTGCCTATTTTTGCTGGCTATTTTGATTTGGTAGAAAACGGAAATCATATCTACGTCTTAACAAATATCAATGTTGCAATCAGGTAGTTTGTCTTTATGGTTCATTTTCTAGCCTTTTAAATTAAAAATCAGTCAGTCTTTATTTCTACAAAATATCTATTAATCGAAAATCAGAAAAAAACTCAATATTTTGAAACCATAATTGATTAAAATTTTTTGTCCGGATATGTTTGGTTCAAAATTCAATTTTGTAAATTTTTTTGGGGTCCTTCAATCAAAAAATATTATCAAATATTTTTAATTATTTTCTATTTTTTGCCGTGAATAAAATTCTCGGTATCTAGCGACCCAATTATTTGGATTTATTTTTGATTTCAATGAATAAATTTTTTTTTAATAAAACGACTTAATTTCAAAAAAAAGCCAAAAATAAACTTTTATCAAGGACAATTAAATCTTAAACGCTTTTTAATTTCAGAATAAAAAGTATATTGGTTTTGTTTTTTATTCTAAAACCCTAATTGTATTTTCATGCAAAAAAAAACATGTTCTCAAAAGCGTAAGAATTTTTAAATTAAAAAATTTTTTCCTCCGATTGAATTGATTTTAACGTCAAAGAACGTTTTATTGTTGCAAACAACACCTTTTTTCAAACCTTGTCAGTAATAAAAAACAAAATATGTTTTAGGCAGGAAGGGTGCAATAAAGAAATACAGCAAATTGCCGGATATTGCAACCGGATCTTCAAAACACTTTAATTCCAATTCTTTGGAAAACAGTAAAATAAAGAAAGTCCGTAAAGCTCGAACTGCATTCACAGATGAGCAACTGCTTCAGTTAGAAAAAAGTTTCCATCAAAAGAGGTAAAATTATTTTCTTTAGTTTCAGACTGTTTGTATAGAGGGTGAAGCAATAAATTTAATTAAAGTTGTTTGAGCAAAGTTTTCCGTAAAAACTTGATTTATTACATTTATTAGTTTCAAAAGTAGCTTATCTTGGCAAAAACAAGTTATAAAATTCAAAATGAAATTTGTTAGCTTTTGCAGTGACTTAAAAAATATTCTTAAGATGCATTTCAATTTGACTTGAAATCATAAAAACACGAGTCAGACTCAATGTTGTTGTTTCTTATAAAACTTTTCTTGTTAAAATAATATAAGTCCATGAATTTCTTTCCAATTTATTGGTACTAAAAATAATGTTAAAAGTCCAACAAAAGCATTTTTTTGTATTTTAATCTATATGTCTACGTGAAACATTGGTGAAAAAATCTAAAGCCTAATCCTTTTTACTTATACAACTTTCATAAACAAATTTTTTCATTCCAATTTAAAACGTAAAACTAAAGTTTCTTTAAGACATTTTTATAATCTTATTTAGCTTAGTAATCAGCTATTCAAGTCATACTTGATGAATTATATTTTTTTTTAATGAGCATTAAATTGACTTTTTCTTGATTCGTCAAATCAAAGACTGAAATGAAAAATTAAGAAAAGAACTCTTCTTCTTGATAGATAATAATTTTTACTTCTAATGAATCGTATGAATTTTGATAAGCCGAAGTAAAGACAGAATAGAAACAAGCATTTTAATTTATATTCAATTAAATGGAAAACTAATTAACACCAAAATAAAATTTAAAAATTTTACTGGTTTTATAAATTAAATTGATTCGGATAAAATCGACAATTTTTAGAAAAGGTTTAAAAATTTTTTTTCCATTTTAAAATTTATCTTCTTTGCTATGTGAAGAAAATGAATTTTGACATGTTATATTATATTGTGGTTAATGAAAATAATTTTAAATCCACTTTGCGATGATTGCTTCTTGATGCAGTCATCTTCTTCTTTTCTAAAAAAAGGTGTGCTTGCTATATATTTGCTTTCTTTACAAGCTTTAAGTCGCAATCAAGTTAACATGCTGACAGAAACAAAGCATAATCAATGCTTCTTTTAACATTTACGAAACCACTGACATTGACAATACCAACGTATAAAATTTCAGTAAAAAATCTTTTAACTGCATCAAAGATTTTCCAAAAATACTCAAACTGCTGCGGAGTAGAATTGGTTAAAATTTTTTTGGGTATTTTTTATTTATTTTTTTTTTTCTATTGAATAAATTGTGCAACTTAGGCCTAATTAATAAAATGTCTTCGCCGATATAGCGCAAAACTTGGCAGCCATCTAATTTGGGCCGTCTATTACAATTCCTTCAAAAATGTAGTTTAAACTTATAAAAATTTTAAATCGTACTTTTATGAATTTCAATACATTGTCAACTTTGAAAGTCTACAATTTAAAAGAATTCTTTTGATAGAAGATAATTAAATATCAATTAACGTCTTACAAAGCATCTACGAGGTCCATGACAGCAATCTAATAAATATTTCAGCAAAAGCTTTACAAGCTTAATTGCATTGCACAGCAGACATTTCGTTGATACTTCTTGCTATGTTGATTTGACGCAATTTGATTTTTGTTTGATTTTGTTTGAATGAATTTCCTTCAAGTGGCTTCATTCAAAAGTTTGACGTATATTGCACGGTAATTTCTCAGATAAATTAATCAACGAAGAAGTGTTTTCTTAATCCACACCATAATAACAAAACCATAGCATAGTTTGTTTATTTTTTTGGATCTTAAGAAAGAAAAATGATAATTTGGCAAGAGACGAATATAACTATTGCGTCAAGAAAACAGTAAGCACTTCCTGCGATATCCTTGTTATGTTTGATTCATCAAAACCAATCCTAGTTATAAGGACTCGTATTATTACAAGCGTGAAATGGAGTATTTTTTTTTGTTTTATTGATTTTTTTGCTTTGCTCAGAGCTCGCTTACATTTTAAACGCGGAAAGATCAATAAAAGAGGCAAAGAATGCTCCTTACCACGCTCGTAGTGGAACGAGCCTTAACGCAGGACAAATTGTAATTATCTAATTCCAAACTTTAGAAAGCATTACTTTTTCGAAAAATAAAGATCTTAAGCGTTTTTTTAACACTTTATTTATATTTCTCGTCTTAAACTTATACTATAGTTGAATTTCAATCTTTTACGGTAGTTTTTAGCTTTTGATTGTGACGTCATCTTTTCGTTGTTACGTATTGATTGCGTAATCAGTACACCACCACCCCCAGTTAATTTACTTTGTCTACAAGTTGTTTCTTATAAGTGTATTATTCAGATTCGTTTTATCGTTTTTCAAAGCATTGATTGACTACTGTATTGTCAAACATTTTGCTGAATTATTATCATGTAATTTTACCGAGAATTATTATCGAGGCATTATTATGTAATTTTGCCGAGAGTGTTCAAAAAAAGTTGGTACTATCTGCTACTATACGCTAATTTGATGTTATAAGTTACATAACGTATTTACTGCTTTATCACAGGATGGTATTGTCCGATTGCTAAACTTTGCATAATAATAATTAATCTAAGCATTCTTTTTCGTTCTGGTATTTTTAGTTTTTGTGGCTTTGGCTGATAGCGGTTGTGAATTTTTTCATTGATTCCAGTTGAGTCATTTTTGTTAAAAAGTGCTTAGAAATCGTTTGTGTTACTGTTGTCTGCGCGCTGTTTTTTTAGCGTTCAAGTAAGCAAGAATCAGTGTTGATCATTTGGAAGTTAATTTTATTGTGAGATAAAGTTGTTTTAGCCTGATTGGAGAATGAACTATTAAGTTTAATATTAACCATCGAGGTGCTAATTCATTCTTATGGTTAGTCAGTAAGAAGTTGTTTAGCGAGTATATGCAGTTGTTGACGCTGTGAATTGCTTTGAAGTTTTGTGAAACTTGAGAGTTAAGTTTACGATAGTTCATGAAGTTTGTTACGTTTTGTAAATAACATGTCTTTATAGTTAAAAACTGTGGTTTCTTTCTATTTGTAGTGAGACGTTTTATAACGGATCCATTTGTACTTAGCCAAAACTAACTAAATAAAGAACTTCAATCTCGCTGCGAACTAGAGCTGGCATAAATAAAAATATACACAGCTTTATTTCAGCGCAGATATTTAGGTAACCTAGATTAACTGGTCCTTTCAGTTTTTCGAGTAAAGTTGTGACAGTTTTAAATAAATTCTTTTTTTCTAAACAAATTTAATTTAAAATTGATTAACAAATTAGGAACTAAAGTGAAATGGGAAACTATTAAAATCATTAAGTTATTAGTATTAAAAATATTCATGGTGAGCTGCTTTGAATTCCAGTTTTGTGAGGTCTTTTCTTCCTGCTTGCGCCGACTCAAAATTCCCAAGATCTGGAGAAAAGAACTTGTAGTCGCGATCCCAAAGCCGATGAAGCCTGCAGGGTACCCAAAAAACTATCTACCGATATCTCTGCTCTAAGTGCCCAACAAGATCCTCGAGAGTCTTACCTACAGCCGTATGAAATAAATTATTGATTCATTGCTTCCTAGAGAGCAGGCTGTGTCTCGGCTCCTGTTTTTTCAACATCTATATGTACAACCTACCCGCCACAATTTTCAGAAAGTTTGCATATGCAGACAATCTAGCATGACTGCACTCCTCTGGAAACTGGAAGGACTTTGAGAGGACTTTAAGCCAAGACATGACTTCGTATCTTCAGACTTCGAAGTTGAAGCTCAGTGACACTAAGACGGTGATGGCGACTTTTTATTTAAATAACCGGGAGGCTAAACGTGAGCTAAAAGTCAACAACAGCAATAGACTCTTACCGTTTTGTCCAACTCCTACTTATTTTGGAAAAAAACTGGAAAAATTGCTCAGGTTCCGTCATTATCTAGTGGCATATTGCCAAGAACTATGTAAGCAAAAAATAACCGACAAATTTAACAATCGCAACTCGCTACACCCTAGAGCAGGGGTTCCCAAACTGGGGTACATGTACCCCTAGGGGTACATTTAGGCTTCTCAAGGGGTACATTATTATGTGAGAGAATATCCTTATTTAAGTTAAATTACGTGTCCGGAAGAAATAATAGACTCAAATGTCTAGAATTTTCAAATCCGGTCGATTGTAATTACCGGTACGTCAAACAGGACAATCAAGAGGGAAGACTTTTTCACAGATCACCGTGATTTTGGGTTTGAATGGGGAAAATTTGTGGCTACTGAAAAGTGAAGAGTTTTTATTTTTAAAAGATCACCTTGATTTTCGGCATAAATTGGGAAAATTTGTATCTGATTCAAAGTGAAGACTTTTTTTTCAGAGATCACCTTGATTTTGCATGAATCGGGGGAAAATTAGTGGCTGATTCTATCTGAAAGCTTTTTTTTAGAAAAACGTCACAAAATTTCGGGGGTACATGCAAACCTGCTACAGTGTCCAAAGGGTATTGATGAACTAAAAGTTTGGGAAATCCTGCCCTAGAGATTAGCTCAGGGCTTCTAAATACCGTGGTTCACTGGACCCCGAAGCGACCGTAGCAATCTAACCAAAGGGTGCACAAGATTTTTCTGTACAAAAATAAGTGTCCACCTGCACACCACTTTTTCTAAGAACTCGAAACCCGTTTTTCGGGTAAATTATCCTTTTCAAGCTGCGTATTGAATATCATTTTTTTGGTCTTCACTCAAAAATACCTAATTTCTTCGGAAAACAAAATTAATTTTTACGGTAAACAACAAAAAGAAAATTTTTTCACCTCGGTATGAAAAGAAAAAAATATTATGACCAAACACTTTCACACTTTCTTTTTTCGAAAGTGAAAAAAAGACTAAAAAGTATATATGTACTAAAAACATGTTTTTGCAATCAATTTAAACTAAATTCTAAAGATCTTTTTGTAGAATAGTTTTTGTAACTTTTACATTCTTTCGCGACCGTTTTAATTTTGCCACTCAACTTTGTCTCGCGACCCACTATTTTTGGAGCCTTAAGAAATACTGTATGTCATATGTCGGTTGTTTATTTCTACTTATTAACTTACAGATACCTATCTGTTCAAGAACGAAGTGAACTTGCACAAAGATTAAATCTTTCAGAAACCCAAGTCAAAACTTGGTATCAAAATAGAAGGTAAATAATTTTACTTGAGCGTATTTTTTGTATTGTAGGAATGACCTTGATTTTTCTTAGACCTAAAGCGTAGGCGCAGCAAGCTTCAAAAGAAACACAAAGTAAGCAAAAGATCAACAAACTGTTGCCTCTACGCATGTTATCTTTCTACTCCAATTTGCAAACTGTCTTAATTCTAAACCTTAATTATTGACATTAAATCAAAAAAAAAACGAGCTACAAATGTCAAAACCATGATTTATTTTGATTGGAGATAAATGTTGAGCAATTTTTTTTTGATTTACACAAATTATAGTTTTTTTTTAGAAAGAATGGCAAGAAATTTTAGTATAATTTTAAAGTTCTGCATGTTTGGAATATCTATTATTTTCATTCAATCATGTTATGCACGATATTTTGTCTATAGTCAATACTTATCGATTTAAAATCTAAAGTCTGAAACAAAGTAAACTATACAAGTTATCAAAACAATTTTGTTTTGATATCTTGTATATATGTTAAATAATCTTAAATCTTATTTTGCTTCAATTCATGCTAGGAGGACGATTTAGATCTACGAGGTGAATTAGTATACCAACTCGCCGTTAAATCTTTCAAAAAATTCAGCTGCACAGTTCGAAAAAAACTCTAGTGTTTTTTTTATCACATTATAAAATTACTCTTATAAGCTTGATTACATAAAAAGGCCTACAGTAGCTCATGCAACTTATAGAAATTTCTTTGTCACCGAAGAATAACTAATAACCGAGAATAACTAATTTTTATATTTCACATAAGAATAACCCGGCGCAATTTTTTCAGATTGACTAAGCAACAGTTCTTTATAACAACATGCCAGCAAATTCTTGTCTAAAATTTAAATCATTTTAAATAATTGAACCCAATATGTCCACTTTAATTATTATTACTTGAACCATATTAGCTGATAGCAATAGATGAAACCGTACAGCAAATGGTTTCTTTAATCCTTATTGTATTTGAAAGTCTCTTGGGTATACCACTAATAAATCGAAAAACCTTTTATAAAAAAAACTCAAATTTGGTGGTTTTGCTTCTCATTAAGCTCAAAAAGATTTCCCTTGCGTTCAAATTAATCTTAAAAATGCAGTTCATTGACAATTATTGTGCTTTCAAAGCTCTTTTCTAAGTGGCTGAATACTAATAACTTTTACAAATTAAATAAATTGAATGTAAATATATATCGGCGAAAACGTCTACACAAATATTACTTTATTTGAATAGTGTTTTCTGGAGAGCAGTAGTATACAAAAAAATTTTTTTGTATAAAATAGACCAGGGCTTACCAAACTGAGGTCCGTGATGACTGCACAGGAGACCGCAACGATATGACAAAAAGTGTCAAACATATACATTGTAAAGTATGTCCTTTGTCACATTGCCACATTGATTCATAAGTTTTTGTAATCATAAATCAGTATTGTTGTGCCACCTTATCGAAAAGTTGTTTTATAACGATTTATTTTTATAACTTATGACTTATCACCAGACGGTAGTGCTCGTAACTTCACTAAGATCATTTCAGCTGTTTTGTGCCTGCAAAAGTTAGTAATACGACGATTAAAGCCTGTTTCTATCACGAGCGTGGAGTGAAGCATTTTTTGGTTGCTTTATTGATTTTCTTTACTTCTTTCCGCTTTTAAACGCTAAGCGAAGCAAAAAGTCAATAAAAGAAATAAAGAACACTCCATTCCACGCTCGTAGTGGAAATAAGCTTTTAACGAGTGAAAAACGTGTTGCGATAAAGATGCGTAAAGTTGTCGGCTAATTTAATTGAATGATTACGCTGTTGTTTAAATCAGTTCCGAGATAGCTTAACTTTGAATTTAGTATTATAGTTCAAAACTCATGGATAGATTTGTGGATGAAAAGAAAAGGCAAATGATTAGGAAAGTGAAGCCCAGCATGTTTTATCCCGAAAAAACAAAGAAGCAAAAATTAAGAACATAAGATGATGTTCATTATATTAAGCTTGGCTTTATTCAATGTCCCTCTTATGTTACTAAGCCTCAATGTTTAGTGTGTTACAAAAACATTGTCAAATGAACTTAATTTGAAATTTAGCTGGGGAAAAACGTTGGCATCTCTTCTCTGAAATGACAAGTTTAATTGGTTGAGAAGGTTAAACATCTCTGCCAGGTATGCAAGTTTCCCGAGCCAAATTTCATTAGCTACTAATAAAGCTAAATCGGGGTTGTGTTCTTAAAGAGAAATAGAAAGCTCTTTTCGTAGTTCAAACATGCGTTCTACTGTTTTTTTCTCACGAGAGCCATCGAACTGCTGTTTGGAGCAAAAGGCTTGAATGTTTCAAGCCTAGTTCATCGCACAGTTTCGAAAACATTCGAGATTGGAGTGGCCGAGCTTTGATAGAGTTTACATTTTTGACACAAAAAGGACGCGAAGAAGATTTAGCCGAATTTTCATCTGATCAAACTTTAACGATTAGTTTCAATCAAAAACTTTTGCGTCTTTTGTTGGAGATAAATATTCATTTTTCTCACAAAATACAACAAAATTTTAATACCATTTTGCCACTATATACATGTGTGAGACAGCGTTTTTAATTCTTATCAACATAAAGACAAAATACAGGTCCAGAATTGCAGTTGAGGCTGATTTACGAGTTTGCTTTTTACACATTGCTTCGAGAATTAATATTTTCTGCAGTGAAAAGTAACCTCATACATCGTCAATTTTGTTAATAAACATGATTAAGTGTTATTTATTTTTAGGTTTGTATTATGTTTCTTCGTTGGTGGGGCAAAATACTTAATATAAGATTGGGGTCCGTGAAAAAAAAATTTGCAAATATGGGTCCGTGGCCCAAAAAGTTTGGGAAATACTGTGTAATACAAATCAACTGAAGTATTGAATTCAAATATTATTTCAACTGTTCAAAGTAATCAACCGAGCATCGCCGCAAAAAATAACTAAAGTAATAAAATGGTTTGCAATTGCAAAATGTTTCAGTTGCGCTTCAAAGCACTTGTTATGTTAAACCCTATGTAAGCTTATTTGTTTATACTAATGTTTGTTTTGTTTTGTTTAGAATGGTTTCTTTTCAGTTCAATAAAGCCTTAGTTTGGTATTTATAAAATAAATCTTATAACACACTGAAATAAACGATATTGAAATGAGTGATTTTTCATTGAAAAATTTTAATCGCATTGAAAATTCACGGTCATGAAATAGCGGAATCTGTTTTCAGCATCATCCCAATTTGAGTGAACAAAAACAAGTTGGTTTATAATCTGGGTGTAACGTGTTTGTAGATTATGATTTACTATCGCTAAATGGCGAAAAGCGCACTATTATACGTAAGTTAATACATTTTTTTAAAGCTTTGCTGTAGTTATGATATTATAATAATTAAGTTACTACATTTTTTTAAAGCTTTGCTGTAGTTATGATATTGTAATAATTTATTTGTTTATCGCTATCAATTATAATTAACATTTTATTGCAGCTGTGATTGTCCGATTAAAAATGGAAATATTCTAATAATGTACAAAAATTCTACGAGGTCATATCTCTAATTACTTTTTTCTATTCTTGAACACCACTTTAATTAAATCCTTTGTTATTTAGGACGAAATGGAAAAGACAAGCAGCGATTGGTTCAAAGTACTTTGATGCTGCCAGGAACTACAATGGAAATATGCAAATGCCACCTCAAAACCAACACACCTACTTTTGGAAGCCGTTTAGATCGAGTTGTGATACTCCTTACTGGTCAGCAATACAAGGTAAAGTTATATTCATCTTTATTGTTATTGATTCTTTATATATACATGTATATAGCACAACTTCAAAACGGTTTGCTTTTTTTGCACCTGAAATTTTTTTTTCAATAAGCATCTCGACAAACAAGATAGCACATTAAAATTTGCAGTTGTGAGAGTTTCTAATGCAATAACTAAGAAAAATTATTTATTTTTGCAAACTGCACTGAAACAAAAACTGTTAATTTTTTACGTAAACAAAGAGTAGCTGACTGAAACAACGACACCATGCCGTGTCAGAAAATTTTAATGAATATTATAGAATCTATTTAATTTAGCTAATTCTCAAAAATGCTCGCCCTGCCTGAGCGGTTTCTGTTGTGCTTAAGGAAAAGCACTTTACGACAAATTTCTGTATGGGGTCACGCAGCTTCCTACAGTGACGTCACCGCTTAAAACAAAGTCGCACACAGGCCGAATCAGCCCTAC
This sequence comes from Diplosoma virens, assembly GCA_963680785.1. Lineage (NCBI taxonomy): Eukaryota > Metazoa > Chordata > Ascidiacea > Aplousobranchia > Didemnidae > Diplosoma > Diplosoma virens. The sequence continues at coordinate 29,725,194 of OY796885.1, forward strand.
GAAGAAGTATGGAGCTGTTTTGTGAATAGTGACGTTATTACCTTAATTTCAGTAACTTTATAAAAAACAAAAAAGAAAGTATAAATGCTCAAAAATTAAGTTTGTAGAGTTAGTTAGTTTTACAGACATGAAAATTGGCGCGTATAAAAAATAGTACTGTCAGAATCAAGAAGAAGTAAATCGAAGAGAGTTATAAAGCGAAGAGAAAAATGAAATTATTTTAACTTTTCCGCTTTAGCCGCAACTTTTATTAAATCTTTTAATCGTAATCTATGTAAACAAAAGATTTTGTCTGCGGTCTAAAACTTTTTTAGCTCTCATTAGTAAACATTTTTGATTTTTGACCGATAACGTTCAAAGCTAAACCAAAAAAATGTAAATGCTTCAAGATAACAAAGTATCTCAATGTCATGAGAACTACTTTAAATAGTTTACTCAAATCTAAGAAGAATATAAACAGGACGCAATACGAAAAAAACTGGCAATTTATTACAGATTTTTACTTGTTTGCATAATTTGTCGTCATTTCTGATCTTTTTAAGGTGACAAATTGAATGAATTCTACAGTATGTAAGCAAAAAATACCGAACAAATTCAAAAATTAATACTCACTACACCCTAGAGGTTAGCTTAGGGCTTCTAAATACCGTGGTTCACTAGACCCCGAAGGGACTCTTGCAACCTAACCAAAGGGTGCAAAAGAATTTTCTGTACAAAAATAAGTGTCCATATGCATAGTACTTTTTCTAAGAACTCGAAACCCTTTTTACTAGTAAATTATCCTTTTTAAGCTACGTTTGTGAATATTCTTTTTTTTGTCTTTACTCAGGAATACCTAATTTCTTTGGATAACAAGATTAATTTTTCTTGTAAACAACAAAAAGAAAATTTTTTTCACCTCGCTATGAAAAGAAAAAAACTTTTTCCACCGATCCATAAGAGGTGAGATATATTTTAGTAAAGACCAAAGAAAGGTCATTAACGGAAGTTCCGATAGAAGATTTTTTCGCAGCGAGTTAAAGATCTTTTTTTTTGGTCTTCACCGGACTTTCGTAAAATAGTTAGACTCGGGGCCCATGCCTAGGTATTGGGGTAAAATTTTTAAAAATTAGCCTTGTGGTCGACGTATTCGAAGGAGTTTAGAAACCTTGACCTACCTAATCAAGTATTGAAACCAAATTTCAATCATGACCGGGTTTTCAAACATTTTTCAGTTTTGAAAATAAATTTGTCAAATATTTTGTTTTAACTTTGTTAACCAGCATGCCTTGTGCGTTTCGGCTTTCTTCTGCTCCAGTATTAGAGCAGTTTTTTTAATAATGCGATCACACAAAGCAAAGGTTAATTCCAACATGTTGAAAATATTTTTTTTATTTGAAATGTAACCTTACATTAAAAAAAAAAATTTTTATGGCTATTGGAATTAGTAAAAGTGTACATTATTTTACATAAACGTTTGTGGTCTGGGTTTCGGTTTTGGTCTCGGCTGTTTTCTGATCTCAGTCTTGAACCTTAGGTTTCAAAATTTGCCGATTTTGATTTTGGTCTTGGTCACGATTTCGGAAAATTTATTTGGTCTCTGTCTTGGCGTTTGTGATTTTGACAACATCACTGGTAAATCTGAAAATGTATAGTTCCAGCGATCAATAATGCTGAAAATTATCTTTGGTACTTTTCGTACAAAAAGATTTGTCTTCTTTATTTCCAGAATAGCACAGAAAATATTATTAATTGATCAACTCTTTACACGTTGTTTCAAAAAATAAAAGAGAAATGGTAGGGCAATGAGTATCAATTTTCAATTGATTTTCCAGTTGATTCCTATTTTTTAATATCACCGAACATCACAATATTCTTCCATGTCAAAGCTTAACCCAAAAAAGGCAAATACAAATTAGCACATCAAAATTTTTTCTGGTTTATCATCAAATCCCCATAGACGGATTATAAAAAAAGATAAACTTAAATGAATTAGATATCAGACTTATTGCAATTCAAATTTTTATTTTTTTCCAGAAACTGTATAAAATGGCAACTTGTGAAATTTTTTGCTATTTCGTCTTTAACGACTTTCATTTAGGACCGTGCTTCTCAACCTTTCATAACTCTTGGCCCTTTCCAGAGATTCTCGACACCCGTGGCTGTATGCTCATCAATAAAAATATCCAGATTTTTTTAATGCATTTCAATCTTTTAATTTATTCGCCAGTCTAATAGGAGAAGACAAGCAAAAGCAATGTGGAAGAATTAATGCATGTTGATAAATCTTTTTGGTGCTCAAACAAAGTGAAGTATATTTTTTTACCGGTTTCCATTAAGCGAAGACGAAAAAAGACCTACACTTTAATTGAACTGCTTTTAAAAAGTGCTCCCGTTTTCATTGTAGTTGAAAAAAGCATTGTAATTAAATTTTAACTACACAAAAACAAACAAAATTGGAAGCTTTTTTGCAATACACAATAGAGCTCCTAACAAGGAGCCATACTTGTTTCCCCACGGGGAAAAAGGGCCCCAGTTGGAAAACCCTTATTTAAAAGATCATACATAGGTCCGGTTATGCAAACGTGGAGAATGTCTACGCTTAAGGAGAGTTGAATACGGGCCTGCGGGGCTTTTGCATTTCTACTTTAATTTTTTCTTTTAAATTTTTTAACCGCGCTTGGTTTCGAACGAGTTAATACTGACAATTCAGCTGTGTTCCTATACCTTTTCTTTTTCTGTAGCTTACCACAAACGAATTCAAGATGGCTTTAAAAAGTTTGGTGATTTACATTTTTAATAGATTGCCTAAATATGGCGCTCAAATCGAACACCAAAATAGTACCCCGTAACCGTTTGAACTGTTTTATTTTTAGGATTAAGTTATAGTTATTTCCATTAAAAACGTCGAGTTGCTTTATTTGACGTAAAATATTAGTTCTGCCAAAAAAAACTCACAAAAAGGGACAGAGTAAATTAAAGAAATGAAGCTTTCTGTGAACTAAACGCAAAATGACTGACTTTTTATTTTTTGCATATTTTTAATTGCTAGAAATGTGAGGGTCTACGAAAACAAAATTAGCCCGGACCTTCAATAGCTCTATCTGGCCCATGAGTCCTAATTTTAAATATCGCTCATGGAAAAACAAAAACAGAAAATGCTTTTACTTTAAACCTGTTTCGTACAGATTTCAACTTTTTTTCTCAAATTTCTCAAATGCCATTTTTTTATCAGATTTTTGGTATGCATTCATCTTCTATTTTGTATGTTGTCATTGATTTTTTTAAATTGAGAAGTAACTTTGTTAAAACTGCTACACTAAATAAACTCTAAATAAAGAAGTTTTTTATCTATTTTGCAAAAATTGTAGCGGAGTTGCATACATTGATGAAAATGATTAACGTTGTCCAATTATGTTATTATTTTCAATTTCTTTTATTCATTCATTGAATTGGATTATACTGTAGTTATGAAAAGAGACATTTCAACATATATGTAACACAAATATAATACATTTTTCAACAAATATAACAAATTTAGTAGATATATTTTCATTAACAAAACAAATTTTTTTCAAGATGGGAGAAATCGATCTTTATTTTTACATCTCTACAACACCTTAAACTCTTCAGCGAATAATAACGAAAAGCAACAACTATTCAATGCAATCTGTTCTTCTTCATTTGATACTCCTACCAATCAAGTGTTTCCAAAGCAAATTCGTGAAAGCGGTAAAAATCTTAAAAAGTGCCTTCTAACAATTTTTTTTAGCAAATTGTTTTTTATAAAAAACTACGAGCGTACTAGTTAGTACTATTTTAATTTCTCATTCTCACTTATACTCTTTTTTCATGGCTTTAATTCATTATTACGTACATTACCAAAATCATCTCTTAAAAAGCATCTGTAAATTACCATCATCAATTTTTTAACTTTTATGTTCAACAAAATTCAAAATAAATTTTCATTAAAAATAAATATTTCACATTAAAAAAAGCAACCATTTAAAAACATTTAAAGTATAAGGAAAATAATGTTACCAGGGATGCATCCTTGTTTAAAATTCATTTTAGCTCTTTGTATAAAACTGAGAGCCCAATATTAATTTCAAAAATAAGCATTAAAAGCCTTTATCATTTATTGTATGTTTGATAATATTTATGTAAAAAGATTTCAAATTTTTATAAACAAAAAAAATGTTTTGCTAAAAGAAAGTTTTGAAATTGTTACTTTTACAATATAAAAAGTTCTGAAATTAAATGATAAAAAATTTTTATAACAGATATAGGTGTTGAACCGGTAATCAAAGTTGGTAAAGTACTCAATTAATGAAACTTTTCTACTTAAATTTGCTCTCTCTAACCGACTAACCGTTATATTTTTAAAAGGTTTTTGTCGTTTTTTTGTTTTGTTTTCTAAAGAGACTTTTATTGCATTTTGTTTACACTTTAAGAAGGTTACCCAATGCAACAAGTGAAACGTGGTGTTTTAAGTTTTACCTTCAAAAATATATTTTTATTAATATTTTTTTTGAAGTTAAGACCGGCCTCTCAGTTTATGACCAAAAAAACTATTGGCCTATAATTGATTTTGAACAAACATTTAAATTTTTTAAAAACTTATGAATAAACTTTTTAAAAACAATTTAAATTTTTATTTTATATTTTAGACGACACCAAAGACAGAATCGAAAACAGTTAATTTGGAATTTTAATATTTTTTTCATCTCTTGAACCAGTGACCTGTGATACCGCTTCAAATGATTTTTGTAAATAGTAATATTAAAACTGTGAATGTTTAGATAAATTATAGTTGTTTTATCAAAATTTGTTACTTTGTTTTTCTGCGATTTATATTGCATTACATGAAAATAAATGAATGTCTACATAAATTATAAAGATTATGCAATTTGCATACAAAAGACTGAAAAGATTTCTCTTAAATGTAATGCCTGCATACGTAAGACAAAATTATATGTTATCTGAAACAGTTTTTAAAAATTTTATATGGAGTTGTTTAACAGAACAAAATAGTTGTTTTAGGCTGAAAAAAAATTTTTAAAATAGCAATGGGACGATTAACTTAATTAAAAATCATACTTTTAAAAAAGTATTTGGCAAAAAAATTATTTTGTTAAATAAGCGTAATGCGATAGCGTGGCATGATCGTGTACTGTACAGTTAGAAACACTAAAATTAAATTTAATATTTTACTTAAAATTAGGAAAAAAATATAGTCCAAGCAAAATCTTTTACTGACAATTTTTGCAAAGAAAAGGCCTGAGAAAACGTAGTTTTTTTCAATGCAATTGTTTTTAAAAATTTAAAGGAAAGTTTTGGTTTCGGATTGGAAATCAATAGGGGACGTTAGTGAGTGATTTCTTGCAGTTGGTGTGATTAAGTTTAGGCATATAAGCGGATTTGTAGTAAATTTTTTGGTTTAATTTATAGTAAGAGGGATCTTGAGCAACATCTACTAAGCCAGTGGTTTCATTTGGGAAAGAATTCTACTTGTAAATTTTTTGTTTTAAATTTAATATCTTGTATTAGCAAAATATAATAATGAAATAACATTGAACCTAAAATTCTCAAAACACCGTATCAAGTGCCAGTTCTGCAAACCAAATTATAAATTTAAAATTAATAAGCTACACCAGCGTTTCCCAAACTGTGTTTCGCGGAACACTTGTGTTCCTTGAGCTTCTTTAAAGTGTTCCGCGAGTTTCCTCAAAGTTTAACCCTTTTACTGCCAAATTCGCAAAATGAAAATGTCGACAGACTGCCGAATTCGCATTTTGCAAAGATTAATTTATGTAGATGTCTGGCACATTGGAAATTCGCATTTATGCCAAGACAGGCTATATTACATCACAATAAGCTTTTTTCTTCCTATATTTGTAGATGGGAGATTGGAAACTTTAAAGGTTGAAACGATTAAGAAAGTTTTCTAATTAATTGTTGTAAATGTTTATTGAATTATTTGACCCTCTTGCAGTTTGTATGACATACGAGGTCTGTTCAAAAAGTATCCGACCTTTTTCCCTCTCGCCAATAAGGTATGAGCAAACTGCCCGTGCAAAGCGTGGCTGCACACACACACATTCACGCGTAATCGTGAAGCGTTTCAGGCCGATTCGTCATTCGTATCTCTCTGTGTAAAGCATTTAGTGCAGGCGTGTAGTACGTGTTCATCGGTTTTTTGATTTTTAGAAAATTTCATTTCAATGACAGAACGAATCGAACAGAGGTATTGCATCAAGTTTTGTCAAAAACTTGGTGATACTCAAGTTGAAACAATTCAAAAGATTCAACAAGCTTTTGAAAATGAGGCCTTAAGCCCAACTCAGATAAAGCAATGGTTTAAACGCTTTAAAGATGGCCGTGCATCAGTGGAAAGTGATTCTCGCTCAGGAAGGCCATCCACAAGCCGAAACGAGGAGGCGATGGATCAGGCTCGTGAAAAAGTGTTGGAGGATCGTCGTTTAACAGTACGAGAGATTGCTGCAGAAATGGGAATAAGCACAGGCTCAGTTCATTCAATCCTAACTGAGGATTTGAACCTGCGGAGAGTGTCGGCTAAATTTGTCCCCAAGCTGCTGACGGAGCAACAGAAGGAACTCCGGAAGGAAATTTCGGAGGACATGCTGGATGTTGCAAATCATGACCCAGAATTTATCAAGACAATCATCACTGGTGATGAGACCTGGGTTTATGGTTATGACCCAGAAACCAAGTTTCAATCATCACAATGGAAGCATCCGGAATCACCACGCCCAAAAAAAGCTCGGCAAGTCCGCAGCAATGTGAAAGTTATGCTGACCTGTTTTTTTGATTCCCGTGGCATTGTGCATCATGAATACGCACCAGAAGGTCAAACAATCAACAAAGAGTACTACCTGGAGATTCTACGTCGCCTTCGTGATGCTGTGCGAAGAAAGCGGCCAAACATGTGGGCAGCAAAGAATTTTCAGCTTCACCACGACAATGCTCCCGCTCATTCTGCACATGTGGTCCAAGCTTTTCTAGCCAAAAACAGCATGCCACTTATTAGACAGGCTCCTTACTCTCCCGACTTAGCACCGTGTGATTTCTGGCTGTTCCCTAAGCTAAAAACAACTCTGAAAGGGAGGCGATTTCAGTCAAGAGAAGACATTATGAAAAAAGCGACGGAGGAGCTTCAGAGCATTCCGGGGGAGGAGTTTATGAAGTGTTTTGAGAAGTGGCAGAAGCGCTGGGATAAGTGTGTGAACCACCAAGGGGAATATTTTGAAGGAGATTGAATAAAACTTGCAAAATTTATTGTGTTGTGTGCTTTATACAAAAAAGTCGGATACTTTTTGAACAGACCTCGTATATGTTCAGTTTAGTTTATTATTTGTCAAGTAATACTGGTACATCATTCAAAATTATGTGTAAGATACAAATAAACCCATATGAATGACAAGATAGTTTACAGAATACTATTTTAAGAAAAAAAAACTTACTAATTGACCAACCAGTCACTTGACGAGGAGACAGCGAAAGACCATCAAATCATCAAGTCTGCTGCCACCCCATAAAAAAAATTTAAAGAATAAAAGACACATTACTTGAAATAATTTAAATTTCACTAAAAGATTTTTAAACACAGATGAACATTTTGCAGAGGAAAAAAATTTAACAATGAGTACACAAAAGAAAATCACAGAGAAAAATAACAGCAAAAAAAAAAGAAATACCCGCAAAAAAAAACAATAGAGGCAACAATTATTTTATTTTTTTTATTTTTATTTTATCTTTATATTTATCCTCCTGACTAGCAGGAAAGCGACAGAGGCGCTATACATAGGGTAAGCAATTACCCCGACCTGCTTCCGGAGATGCCAAGATAATGCTGTCCGCTTGTAATTTTAATAGAGATATTATTGTAATTTAGAACTGCTTGTCAAGACCACCAAGCAGGGGAAAGTGCCGTAAAGTGTCTTTCCCAAAGACACAACAGAATCGCGCAAGTGGGTTTTGAACCGAGACCATGTTGATCATCAGTCCGGTGCTTTACCACTCGACCACATTGCCGACATATTATGTACAATCAGCGATATTATGTACAATCAGCGATACATATTTAACAACTAATAAAACAACAGAGACAGCAAATATGTACAATCAGCAACACATAGTTAACAACTAATAGTTAAAAAAAAATAAATAAATAAATAGATAAATAAATTTTTTTGTTTTTGTTTTACAAAGCAATAATTAAGTAGTAACTGAATCCAAACATGTTTGTTTTCCTTCTTTCTTATTATTCTTTTTTTTTTCTATTTATAAGATTGAAGTAGAAATTTTGTATAGGCTTTCTTAAATGTATGTTTTGAATAGTTTTTAATTTCATTTGGAACACCTTGCCACACTTGCGGCCCTGCAAACATGATTGAAAATTTTCCTAAGTTTGTCCGGATCGAATGAACATAATAATTATAGTTCTTTTAGATTCTAGTGTTATATTTGTGTATTGTGTTTAAATTTGAGAGTAGATAATTTGTGTTGTTAATTTGCCATATATTGTTTTTGATGTTATGAATTGTGATGCCCATTTGTAATTTGTATACGTCACATAGTTTTAGAATTTTTAGTTTGGTAAAAAGGGGACTGGAATTAATTTGGCAATTACTTCCTGTCATTATCCTAATAATGCGTTTTTGTGTATTTATAATAGGTTGGATAATAGTTTTGGCAGCTTTTCCCCAACTAGTTATACAGTATTTTAAATGGGAATATATCAAACTATAATAAATGGTTTTTAAAGTATGGATATTAACAAATTTTTTTAGCTTAGAAATGGCCGATGATCCTTTACAAAGTTTTGCATTTAGATAGTTGATATGTTGTGTCCAATTCATTTTGTTATCAATCATTATGCCCAAATATTTAACATAATCTTTTTTGATAATTTCATTTTGGGCAATTTTGATTTTAAACAAAGATTTGTTTATTTTTCGTTTTGTAATAATCATGTAATTTGTTTTTTGTAATTTATTGTCAATTTATTTGATTTCATCCAGTCTTCAATTTTTTTAAGTTCTGCATTAGTATTATGTTCTAATATGTTTGGGTTTTTATCGATGCATGTTAGAATTGCATCATCAGCAAATAGGGTCACCTTCAAGTTTGATGCACTTGGCAAATCATTGATATAAACAAGGAATAAAAGAGGCCCCAGGGTTGAACCTTAAGGTACTCCATAATTATTTTTACACCAGCCTGATTTTATTTTATTAATAATAGTGCACTGTTGTCTGTTTTTTAAATAACTTGCAAATAGTTTATGAGGTTCACCACGAATGCCATATTTGTATAATTTATTCAATAGTATTTTGTGATCTACAGTATCAAATGCTCTGGCCAAGTCTAGAAAGATGGAGCAAGTAATATCATTATTTTCTAAATTTTCAATTATTTCATTGCATAGCTGTGATACAGCAAGTTCGGTTGAATAGTTTTCCCTAAAACCAAACTGAGATTTATAAAACACATTATTTTTATTAAAATAAGAAAATAGTTGTTTGTAAATGCATTTTTCAAAAATTTTTGAAAATATTGAGATTAGAGATATTGGCCTATAATTATTACAACTGTATATGTCTCCTTGTTTAAATAAAGGTATAATTTCTGACGTTTTAAGTGATTGGGGAAAAGTAGAGGTTGTAATGCAATGATTGAATAACTTGGTTAAAGTGGGTGCAATTACACCAGTAGCCAATTTTATGTATTTTACTGGGGGATTGTCAGATTGTGTACTCTTTGATGGATCTAGAGTTGTTAATTCATGAGATACTTCTTCTATACTAATTGGTTGCAAGAAGTATATGAAAGAATTTATCCAACTTTCAAGCAATGGGAATTTGAAATTACAATTCACAAATCAATCCCAAGCAAGGTTTGGGTAAATGTTTAAAATGCATATAATTAAACTTGCAAGAGAAGCTCTGAAGAAACTTTTGGCTTTTGGAACTACCTACCTATGTGAAACAGGGTTTTCACACTATGTGTTAAGATAGATTAAGTAAGCCTATAGAACAGGGGTGCAGAGTAGGAGGTTTTAAGAAAGAGTCGGATTCGAACTCTCAAAAGTACAAAGAGTCGGAGTCGGAATATTTTATCCAACTCCGACTTCTGACGTCCAAGTTTTTTCAGAAAACACTACTTTTTAGACACAAAAACCAATAAATTTATGACAGATTTAAAGTTAAGAACCTTTTTGGCCACCCTAATTTTAAGCAAATCGTATTCTGCATAATGCTATTGTCCTTATTGAGGATTCGGAGTCGAAATCTTTAAAATTTTTGAAGTTGAATCCTAGAGATTGTAGGAGTCGGAGTCGGATCGTAAACCTTCTGATTCCACAACACGTTGTGTCCTTGAGAAAGACACTTTACGGCAGTGGTTCCCAACCTTTTTGTCACAAACTTTGTTCGGGAATCCCAAAGAACCAGTTGAGCTAGGTAACCCGAATACCTGCGCTGAAACAAAGCTGTGTCTAAATTTTATTTTATTCCGGCTCAAGAAGTAGTCTTGCTATGAGCCTGATGGTTTACTGTATACAGTTGGTTTAACGAAAGCTCGGATTGGTTTCGCTGAAGACTTTTCTTCACAACAAACAGAGACCACTGTCTCTAATAAGAACGAATGTATTACAAAAAATCACGTCCGACCAAACTTCTATTTCACGCTTTGCCAAACTGCAAAGCGAAATCAACACTATAACTCGACTCAATCAACACAAATAATTCTATTTCTGTAGAACAAATCTGCCAACCACTGGCACAAAATAATTTCAACAATTGTCCACCGACACAAAATCTAACGGTCCATCTCCCGTGGCCAAACAAAATCACCTTCGCTCGAGTCGCCACTCGAGTCGCTTCAAATTACCTCACAATAATAATAATAATTCTCGCTACGCAGCGGCTTCATATAGAAAACAAAATCACGTGACGCAAACTTTCTCGTAAATTCGAGATATACTCCCTGGAGAGATCGTTACGCTCGAATCAAGTGGCATATACGCGAAGCTTCCAGTACAATGACGTTGGTCAAAAACATATTACGTCAATACAAAGAGAAAAAAGAGAGAAAAAGATACATGTATTGAGCAATAGAACAAATTGGGCGTATATCGCAAACAGCGCTCAAAGAGCTGCATTTATTCTCTTATAATAAAACTACGGATTGCTTTTAACGGGAATAAACTACATCGTTATGATTAAAATTATGAATGAAGTGTGACACTTTTTAATACCCCCACCCTTAAAATATCTTAATATGTTTTCGCACCCCTTACAGAACATGTAATGATTCATTTAAGAATAATGTTGAAAGCGACCTAGAAAATTTGCATAACCAATTTTTAATAATGTACTCTATGAACAAAAATGAAATACATGGAAACAAAACAATGCAATAAACTGAACGTTGCATGAACTTTACAAAAAATTAAATTTTTATCTATGAATGATTTTTTTAAAAAAGCTAAAGAATTCAAATTTAAAAGGCACTTCAAATTTAATGACTCTTTTGTTCCTGTTTATTGCTTAGGAGTTTTTTAAAACGTGGCACTTTGTTACTGATAGCAACCTGCATGTCTGCCTGTGAACTCAAGCGATTTCGAGATTTTGTCTTGATGACAGAAGGGCACAAAATCCAGACTCGCATAAGTAAGTCGTCGCGAATGGGATAACAAAAGTAACGTACTGTATATATAGATTAGAACAAAAGTAACGTTATAAGTAAAATACTGTTAAGTATAACAACTATTTATTAGAGACACAAAAGAAATGATCACAGCACAAACACAGAGTGAATCATGGCATGCATAATACATGGCACAATATGTCACATTTTCACGGTCATATAAACGTAACTACTTTTCTCACATATAAACTTAACTTACACATAGGCTAAAATCTATAATCACTTACACATCTATTCAAAACTGATAAAAGTCAATTGAAACAAGTTATAAAAATTTATACTGAGTATTGCTTAAGAAATAAGCTAAAATATAAAACAATACTATAGATTCCATTTCAGTATATACGTAAAGTAGCAGATAGCCACTTGCTAATTTTGGATAGTCTTTTAAATATACCCTAAAGGAGCACTGTTTTAGAAACAGTTAGCTGTAGCAGTAACTTGTAGCAACAGCAGTGTTTTGGGTTTAAACAAAGAACACTTTCTATTTTGAAGTAATCTAAAATTAAATTTCTAAATAATTGGACTTGCGACTGCGATCAATTCGCAACGGTATAATAACTTTATTTAGTGCACAATAGTTTGTCGTTTATCTGACTCCTTCCGCCCTTATTAACTTTCCTTCTAATTTAAAGCACAACGACTTGAACTGTGACCGTTTCGCAACGGTATAATAACTCTATTTAGTACACTACAGTTTGTCATTTATCTGAACTCCTTTTGCCCTTATTAATTTCCTTTTAATTAAAGGCACAATGACTTGACACATATCTGTCCTATTGTCCCTATGAATTTCTTATCCTTTAACTTTTTTTTATTTATTTCAAATTTAATTAACAAAAAACCCTCAAAATATAAATAACGCTCGCCAGAGAAAAAACATTTATTTTTTCTCATTTAAGTGGTAAAAGTAATTTTGGCCGAAGTGCAGCTAATTATTTTTTGAACTTCGGAATCGCGATCGTCTACTTAAAAGTTATTTGGCTCTCCACATTCTTAAACTTTTGTGAGTACCTTTTATTTGTTTTTTTGTATGTATTTTCGTAGTAACTGTTTTCAGTGATTTATTCGTATATATATATATATATATATATATATTATCTATAGGATTACAAGTACAAAATAGGAGTTGTTACGTCGTTCGCGTAGTGTTTGTCACGTAGGTCACCGCTAGCGAGATTCGAGCCGGCGCGACTTCTGTATTAGCGCTAAATAATCAGCGCCGCCTTTAAGTGCGTTCTCGCGCGGCTGTTGGACATCAAGTAATGCCACGCTGTGTTGGGCAAGTGTTGCTTGCCACTTCACTTTGGAGAGAAGCTTTGTGATGGATGAAAGATCCAATTTTATTGTATACTTTGTATCTGAATTTAACTGTTAATAATTATTAGTCCACTTGGACAATGGCTACATTTGGTAGCAAATTGGTTCATAAAGTCGATTCTCTTTGCTCGTCCGCCCAACATCGTTGGTGAGTGTGTGCATTGTGTTTCCCCGTTGAAGTTGATTAATGTAACATTTATTTTAGAAAATCGTTTCGGACTAGCGTCGCCATTATTCTTTTTTTTTTGTAAAATAAAATCATAAATCTGGTGCTAGTCGTAAAGCGCGTTTGTGAGGAGTTGGAGGAAGGACGAAGCAGTTTGCAACTCCGTCACAGGAGTATTTTTCAATCAAGTTTTTACGTGGAGAGAGAGATTCGCGATAAACAATCTAAATCCAAAACAAGCAGTTTGCTAACCTTAAAACTAAACTTAATTATACAACAGCCTAATTTTAACTTGATTTTAAACTTTAAACTTGGTTTAAAATCAGCACTGTATATTAACTGCAACGCTTTACAATTATTGTTCAGTCCAAAACGGTACCAAACTAACCTGCTGCTACGAATCTGCTTTATGCTGAATGCGGTGATTGCGTCACAAACAGTCAAAAGACGAAGGAGAAAAATGCAACAAATGCTGTTATGTATTGAGCATTCCATGAATGAACACAGAATGCGCTGAACAATTAACACAGAATGAACTGAGAATGACATTACTTTTAATGCAAGACAAAAAACAAGAAAGCCATCTCGCATTCCAGGGGATTACTTTTATTTTAATGCACTGCGAATTTAATGTAACTGAGAATGACATTACTTTTAATGCAAGACAAAAAACAAAAAAGCCATCTCGCATTTCCTGGAACGCTTCCCCTCTGGTTGGGAAACCCTGCTCTGCGGAATATTTTACTGCTAGGTGATCTTGGCAAACAGTTCTAAATTTCAGTTATATCTTTATTATATTTCAAGCGAACAGCAATATCTTGGCATCTCCAAAAGTAGGTCGGGGTAATTGTTTACCTCCGTGATTCTCAAAGGTTTTGATGTATTCCTCCCTTTTAGGACACTCTCCTCCCCTACCAAAAAAAATACCTCAATAATCAAAGCGGAAAAAAGATCTTCACTTTGAATCTATCTCTCTTTATTGATTTTTTTCGTTAAAAATTATAATCTCAAAAAAAAATCTTCAATTTTTTCCACGCCCCCCCCGGGTTGGTACCACTATGATTACGAAGGGCGTACCGATTTTTTGGGGTCAACTTACATTGCACTAAAATTCTTAAACTCCTCCCCAATTCCTCCCCTAAAGATTTTTCTTTCCTTGAGATTTCCTATTCCAAGTGAGCCAAGTGGCTCCCGTTTGAGAAGCACTGGTTTACTCTATGTATTAGCGCCTTCGTCGCTTTCCTGCAAGTCAGGAGACTAAATATAAAGATAAAATCAATAAAAAATAAATAGTATTTGTAATGGTGGATCATTATTTTCTATAAAGATGAATTTACGAGATAGCTAAGTCGACAAAATAATTCGATAGTTTTCAAACTGATATATAAATTGAGATTTCTGCCACATTTTAACCAAGATTTGTTAAAACTTCAATAACAAACCAAATTTGAGTTAAAATTTAACAAAAATATGATCAAAAAAATTTTGTTAAAAATACTGCCCTAATTATAATCATCAGCTTCAACCGCTTGAGGTGCAGCAAGATTCATGCTCGGGAAAATACAATTGATGTTAAATGATTTGGAAAGTTGATAGCTATTGCGATCCCTGTAAAGACACAGTGCCCATCTACCAATACTGGCTGCAATTCATTGTTGGGTTAGGATTAGGGTTAGGGTTGAAAACAATAAAAGCTCTTTAATTACAGTTTTCTTTGTTTGACAGTTTTGATTTTGACAAGCACTTCTATAGAATTTTCCTCGACTTTGACAAGAACACAAATATCGTTTTCGAGCTCAACAAGAACGTCGACACTCATCGTCTACAAATGGGCAATAAAATATTTCAAAAGAATATCGGCTATTAAAATTCAAAATGTACATGTTATTAAAAGTTTTCAACTTTTAAGTTAAAAAAGTTATTAAAAGCATGACTTCCAGTTAAAATTGAAGGCTCAAAAAACTTTTTTTAAATTTTTTTAAGAGTAAAATTAGTAGGCTACTTACTTCAAGAAGCAATATTCAAAAAAACGTTTTTAAAATTCTAGTGAAGCGCAAAATTTTTTTTCAAAATCGATTGTCTCTTAAATGTCTTTTAAAAACCAAAAATAAACGGCATATATGATGGCGTTTCTAATCTCACTAAAAGCAAACTAAAATTATTTATAAAAGAAAATTTTCCAAGAAAATATATTCGCTGCGCAGCCCCAATATTATTTCATGTTTTTTTTTAAATATTAGGGTTAATGGAGGTTAATAATTGTCGGTTTATTTTTTCGAGATAATATCAATCCTTATACCAAGGCTTATTTTTTGTGTTTACGAGTATTTTTATTGCTTTCTTGTCTTGCAGGAAATTCATGTCTGCCGTATCAAAAGGCATCCATTTTGGGCCAGGTAGAAGATATGATTAAAGATGTTTGACACCAGTTTTTGCTCTGCGCTACCATAGAAATTTTGAACTGCTTTGCAATGCAATAAGTTTTTATCAATAACTTTGTAATAAGATAAATTGATTGCAAATCTTAATAGCAAAAGTACGACCCACAGAAATAAAACAATGACTTTAGCGGCATATTTTTTGGATCGCTTTTTCGACTGACTTTATACAGTAGTCTGTCGGGGGACAATCAACAAGTTTTTGGCAAGGGCCATGCATATAGCCTTGTGAGTCTTTATTAATTCGATTAGCAACCTAATTATGCAACCACTATCTAGCAATTGCACAGCAATTGCAAGTTGCACCGCTGATCCAGCAAAATGCAAATATAATGCAAGATCAGTAGTTACGAAATATATTTTAAATATTTATAAACTTTTCTGGTTTAACGTAAGTACTCCCAACACTCGGCCCCCAAGATATTCTAATACATGATAGATTACAAACAAACAAGTGCTCACGGTGGTTAATAAAT
The DNA here is from genome assembly GCA_963680785.1 of Diplosoma virens. Lineage (NCBI taxonomy): Eukaryota > Metazoa > Chordata > Ascidiacea > Aplousobranchia > Didemnidae > Diplosoma > Diplosoma virens. The sequence goes on from OY796885.1 coordinate 29,741,306, forward strand.
TTTTTTGCTTCTGACTTCAATTTTAGTTAATTTTGAGGTAAATTGTTTGTTACCTGAGTGATATTACTTTTCGGCGTTAAAATTAACAAAAAAAATCAATTTGTGTCAAACGTTCTGCTTTATGAGCATGCCCATTGATGCGTAAAGTAGCTGAATCGGGTTCCTGTTTCAAGTGTGATTCGAAACTCTTCGTTAACTTAAGCCTAGCTGCCGGCATTTTAAAAACATGTAATTACGCTTGAAAACAAGAAAAGAAATATAAATTGCAAGACCCAAAGTGAACGAATGAATATTGATTACTGAGGTAAGCCTAAAAATACTGGGTCTTTGACTATCGATAAAAAGTGATTTTAAATCCAAAAAATGTATAATCAGAAACGGTCTTTTGAAGCTAATCGCAAGATATTAACCTCCATTAACCAAATTTTACGGTTGAAAGAAGTAGTTGCTATTGCTAAAGTTACTTATGGTATTGCTATAAAAATTTTAGCAGCAGAAAAAACAGATTGCAAAAAAGGTTTTTGAAAAAATTGATCAGTATAATATTCGTTATTTTAATTAGTCTTTTTATGGTTGCAAATAATGGGTCATAAAAAAATGCAAAAGTTACGCAATTTTTTTATAACATAGGTCTATGCATTCATTTTTCATTAATAACCAAACTGTGTTTTTTTACAAAACTGGATGACTTTTATGCCTTCACTTTGGGAAAAACAAATAAATTATTGGTTGACAAAAATTTTAGAATTAGTTTTTTGAATCGCATTGAAAAGTATTTGCGGACTCCTCATCTATAGAACGATAAATTTTGATTTTTTATGTTTATGGACAGTACTCGTAATCAAAAGTGTCATCAGATAATGGTCGTTGCAATAAGAACGATGGTGGTGGGTGCACATTCTAAAAAAAGTTTTATCAATAAGCTTTTTGCCGATGCAGCCCTGTAACGTTTTGAGTGTAGAAGTCTAGCTTGAAGTTTCATAACATATTAATATTCTGTTATGAAGCTGATGTTTACGGAACATATTTTAATATTTCGAAAAAAAATTTTTTAACAGATTCATATTATCGTACAATTGCTGTCAAAAAAGTATCTCTTTCATTTACAATTAAATTGTTTTTAAAATATTTGTTACCGAGTTAGAAATGTTGAATTGTATATTTTTAGAATATTAAACAGTATCGTTGCCATTTACTGCACAACAGCAAAAAATTTAATTTTAAAAGTATTGTAATAAAACTTTGTAAGCATATGTAGGCCTGCTTTTTTTTAGGTTTTTAAACAGTTGTATCAAAAAAATCACAATTAACAATTCTTTTTGCAGCATCATCTTTAGAAAGGTAAAAAAGATAGCCCATTCTCTTGGTGCGTAAAATTATTTTTTTTGGTTCAAAGCCGGTAAGATTTCAAAGTGCAAAATGAAAATATACTTTAGAAAAAACAAAACCTGTTTTTAATTGGTTGAGAGAGGAATTAATTATTTTACGTTGCCAGTCTGATTTTCTTAATGATTAGTGTCTTGGTTTCTTGCTATATGCGCATCATTTTTAGATGAAATCTTTCTCTGTCTAAGCAGCGAAAAAATCTTTTTGAATTCTTTCAAACAAAGTAAAGTTAGACCTAATTTTCTTTGAATTATTCGTTATATCTGTGAGATAAGACAGTTCAAATGGCACAATTTTTTAGTTGTTATACAAGGAATTATGTATTTTACTATTAAATTCAACTATGCTAAATAAAACTTCAGAATTTTTGATAAATGATTAGAAAAATAGTATACACGCATATCTTTGTTTTTTATCAAATCCACATATTAGCATTTGTGGCTTTGATGAAAAACGAAGATATGCAATTGAGTATTAAACTTTTTTTCTTCTATAATTTTATTTTGGCCTTGTTTTATGCATTTACATCGTGCTTAAATTATCCTCGCAATAGTCTTTACTCAAGTAAAAAAATGTTAGTTCATAAATTTTAACATCTAATATAAAAATATATATACTGTGATTGAAAAAAATGTAATTTTTACATCTTATGTAAAAATATATATTGCGATTGAATTTTTTGTTATTTTATACTTTTTTCACCCAACAAACAGCACTTAACCCTTAAACACCCAAGCGTTTCGCCGAACACTATTACCTATCTTGGTCGCTAACGACCCGGTCTGTTAAATGGCACTGTGCAGTTTCTATATTTGTATATCTTCAGAAAACGTAGTTTTGAATCAATTCAGCCTGATGTAAGCTTATTTTAATTCACTACAAAACAATGAAACAAACCACAAAACAATGAACAAACAATGAAAAGGCTTCAAGATTGAGTAGAAAGAATAACACTAAAACAGTTTCGGTTTACTAGCTTTTAGTAGAGTACCCATAATTCCGCTGATCAAAGCATAGTGTGAATCATGCCGCGCAATACGAGCATAAAACCGTCACTTGTTTATGATCGATACAACATGGCTCACTACATTCTTTGCACACGTCAGCTGTTTTGCGATCCATTGAAGCTGGGCAGATGTGGCACCGTCGCCTTTTACGCTTTCCACCTTGATGTGTAGCTGACTGAGAAGCCCCAATGTCTGTTTTTTACCCACATTTTTGCAGTGCAAGTTTAGTATCTTTGGGAAGCTGTTTTTCTTGCACTTGAGTCTGTAGCCATGGATGAAGCAAACTCATACCCAAATTTTCTAAGAAGACTCGGCGTCCATGAGTTGCTTGACTTTCACCCTGTGAAAATTTTGCTCGGAAGATCACCATGCTGTTGATTCCGGCGATATTGAGGCAGTTGTAGAAGTACGCAAGCGGCCAGCGCTTTGTCCTTTTCTGCACGCTGTAGTTATGACACAATTGATCAACTCAATCAACAGCTGCTTTAGTAGCATTGTAGTCGAGTATCATTTCGGGAAAACCTGTTTCTTCGTCAACTTTGTTATCGTTGTGCATAGTCGAAAGTAAAACTACAGCTTTATTTTTCATGGGTACATGCGACACTAAAGTCTGCCTGTTACTAAATCCAAACAAATTTTATCCGACGCTTCTTCTTTTTCCTGTTGCGAATTTACATGGAAGTTCCCTTCTGTTTTTTCTCATGGTACCTAGTAAGGTTATTTGCTTTTGAAGTAAGTCAGCAGCAAGCTGAGAGCTGGTGAACCAATTATCAGTTGTAATATTGATTACAGAAAAGTGCAAAGGACTAGAAAGGATTTTTACAACATCACTTGCCAAGCCAACGTTTCTCTGATTTCCTTGACGCCCAAGATATGGCTTTCCATTGAATGTGTAGCCAGTGAGACAGTCACACAACAAAAATAACTTCATTCCATACTTGTCTGGCTTGCTGGGCATGTACTGTTTGAAACTACAACGACTTCGAAATGGTATGAGTTGTTCATCTACGGTTATAAATGCACTCACAACATAACATTTTCTACAATTTTCAACAAACTGTTCCCACATACGTCGAAATGGAGCAAACTTGTCATCTGTGTTGCGATCTTCACGACTGTCAAACCGTAGGTTTGCTACAAGCTGCTCAAAGCGATTACGGCCGAAAGAAGCAGGAAATATAGCCTTTCCGGACGGACCAGATGACCACAACGAGCGAAGCGATTCGTGTTGAGAACAATACACACCAATGAGGTACAGTAGACCAACAATACCCCTGATTTCACACAAGTCAACTGGCGCCCACTCGTCCGGATTTTTACCCTTTGCTCTCAGGTCCCATCTTGCTCGATTGTTTGTATGCTTGACAACCTGCTTTAGCATATCTTCGTCAATGAAGCATGTAAAAGCATCTACTTCATTTTCAATGTCTTTCGCATTTCCGACTGGTCCTTCTCTGGTCTGTCTGATATTACATGCACGTGTTCTTGATGGTGGAGGACATGTGGCAACCCACACCTGACCATTTTTTCCCCTAAATGTGCTTTGGGTCACAGTGTCACTGCTTTTCGTAGAATCATCACTGTCACTCTCTTCCTCGCTGCTATCACTCATTTCATCTTCTCCACTCGTCCGTGCACCTGGGCTGTTTACAGGAGATGGGTCATTCATATTCTCGTTAGTCTCATCGTCATCATCTCCAGTTGACAGTAGGTCGTTTTCAGAATCCTAGCTTACCATGCTGCTGCCATCGTCCGAAATGTTGTCCTTTAAATTTGACCAAGCCGCCAGTTGTGTTGCAGCTTTTGCGGCATCCAGAAGCCTTCTTGCCATTTTGCTGGAGATTTTTTAAAACTATACGAAATTTTTGTGAATATTTAAAAGTAATGGCAGTAGTTTAGGTACTATTTATAATTTGACTTAAATTTATCATTTGTGGTACTTTGAAAACTAATTTTGATAAAAAAAGTACTTATTTACGAAAAAATTATACCATTACCTAACGTGGGTCCCTAGATAGACCCTATAAAATTTTTGCTTCAAAACCTCCATAACTATTAAACTAGATGAAAAAATTTAAAGCTATCAATGTGCAACGGTAGAGAAGTACATGCTCTAAGAATACTGGGAGTTACGCAGATCGGAGTTAAACACTCCCGGAGATATGGGAGGAGAAAAAACTGATCGGGTCGCTGGAGACCAACATAGGCGTTTAAGGGTTAAACTGTTTATCGTGAGCGTAATGCCGCTCAAATATATTGCTGCTCAAAAGATACATGTCGATTGATCAACTCTTTGTTAATCGCTCCTCTATGATTGTACAGTTGAGTCTGCTTAAAATATAGTTGAACCCAGTTTAGGGTTAGACTATTCCTTAATAAAGTTTAGCTTTTTCTTTAAAGAAACCAGAAAAATTTAGGTGAAGCAATTAGTACTTTTTCTCGTTATACCACTGATTATGCTAAATTATAATAGAGGGTAATTTTTAATTTACGATTAGCCAAAAAGGATTGAATGAAAGGTTTTTTTATTATTTTATTTATATATTAATCTCCCTGACGGGCAGGAAACCGACCGAGGCGCTAAAGCAAAATACCCCGACCTGCTTCCGGAGATGCCAAGACATTGTTGTCCGGCTGAAATTTTTTAGTTTGGTTTTTTGTTTTTATAGATATGACCGAAATTTATAACTGCTTGCCAAGACCTCCAAACAAAATAAAATGCCGTAAATGTCCTTCTCAAGGACACAACAGAACGGTACGAGTAGGTTTTAAACCGAGACCATGAAGATCAAAATCACGACGCTCTAACCACTCAACCATGCTGCCTACCGCAGGAGGAAATGAATTGAATATAGTTAGCAAATCAGCAAATTGACCATTGGAAGTGACGATCAAAGATTAGCAATGTGACACTAAGCCTTCAGTTGAATCTGCCCTAAATATAAAATGCACAATCCTGCAATCAGATAAAGCACTTCCACAAAACAAATAACAAACTAATTGTTAAAAATTTGTTTAAATAAGAGGAGTTCATTAAATGTCTTTTAAGAAGCAAACAGGTCGCGATATAAATTCAAACTCTTTTATTTAATATCTAATTTTAAAACCTTGGCAATGTTTTTCATAAAAAGTTGTTGAAAATTGTCATCATCATCATTTTTGGTGAAAACATTTAATTCGTTTAGTGTATTTCCCTTTGCCCGCTTGTTCCTTTAGGGTTGCGGAAACGGCAGCTTGAGCTGGGATCTTCAAGCATCCCGGCCTCCTGCAACTAGCAACAATTTCGCCGGTAGAATTTTGTGTCGCTCTCTAGGCTTTTTGCGACCCGGAAAAGCATCCATTAATTGCTTTGCTGTTTGTTCGTTAGACATTCGTGTCACATGACCATACTAGCGCAGTTGCGATCGTTTTATGCGGAGTAGCAGCGGTTCGATGTTGAGAGATTGACGAATGTCAGTGCTTTTAACCTCTGACTTTTCGTAAGAAACCCATTTCGGCCACCTGTACTGAGGATCTCACTCTTTCAGTCATTATTCAACACTCATGACCATAGGTGAGAATAGGAACAAAAACTGATCTGAAAACAGAACGTTTTGCTTTTGTTCACAGCTCTCGTTTCAGTACAACCGTTTGGCAAAGCTGCCACATTTTTGCATTTGCTTTTCCAATACATGCGTTCAGTTTGTTCCTGTCTACCATCACTCAAGAATGTGACTCTAAGATACCTAAACTTCTTTGTCTGCTGAAGTTTTTTATTTGTTTGGAAAGAACACTGGACAGAGTGTCTTGAAAAACACATAATCTGAGTTTTAGCTGTACTAATTTTCATTCCAGCATCCAAGCATGCGTCAGAAAACCGATCAAGTGCATATTGGAGATCACTTTTGTTCGAGCTTAACAATGCAAGGTCATCTGCAAACAGCAGTGTCGAACATTACACTCCCCAAATGTGACGCCACTACTGGAGGAACTGTCTTTGTCTATCTTGTACATGTGTATAATAAACAAAAGAGGAGAAAGAACACAGCTTTGTCGTAGTCCAGCACTGACACTAAAAGGCTTTATTTTTTTGCCATTGACACGAACAAGACAACAATTTGATAGCACCTCATAGCTGACCTATCACGTCATACTCCAGCAGTACTGCCCACAGCTTGTCTCTTGAAACACAATCATTTGCTTTTTTAAGGTTTACAAATCATACACACACCTCTTTGGCATATTTCCACAATTTCTCAAAAACTTGCTGAAGGGCAAAAATCTGATCCATGGCGGAACTTCCAGGACGAAATCTGCATTTTGCATCCTGAAGTTGAGTTTCTACTATTTTACGGCATCTCTTTCAAAGCACTTTGCATAGATCTTTCCCGGAAGACTTGACAAAGAAATACCCCTGCAGTCAGTCCATTTTTTCTGGTCTCCTTTTTGTAATAGGTATCTACACGCTGGTCTGCCATTGCTTCGGTACCCTACCAGTTTTCGAAGCTACTTGGAATACACGAGTCAGCCAATGAACCTCAAAGTTCTTCATAGCTTTAAACATTTTGGGTCAAATATCATCTTTACCAGGGGTCGTGCCAGCTTTCAGAGATTTGATTGCTGTGCTCACCTCTGCTTTGGTTAGTCAAATTTCTTTACCAAATTGTTCGTCGGATGTTTTCAAACGTTGGACTGCTATTGGATTTAAGAGTTCACAAAAGTATTCTCTCCGACAATTTAAGATGCCCTTTTAATGCTTCAGAAACACATTATTAGCATCGTCAATAAAGGTGGCAACTGGTGTTTGTTTGCCACGCAAACGACGTAGAATACTTTGTTTGCCGATCTGTAGTCTGTGACAGCTTTTGTCCAAATTCTTTGCATGACTTTTTCTTCGACTGTTCGACAATAGTGGCAACAGTCTTACATGCTGCGGAGTACCGCAATTGCAGCTGCTCAGATGACTTGTTTGTTAACCAAGCTCTAAACGCAGTTTTTTTTGCACGGATTGCTTCTTTAACTTCTTGGTTCGATCAAGCAGTTCTTTTCTCACTACCCGTTTGACCTCCTGCACGTTTCCCACCACAACTAGCAGCTGCAGATGTAATGACTGCTGATTTAAATAAATCCCACTCAGTCTCAATGTCTTCAGAAAAGTCAGAAAATTTTCTGATCAAAAAAGCAACTTTGCTTGCAAAATTATGTCCCATAGTTGGCTACGGCTTACGGTGCAGTAAGCATGCTAATTATAATGACTTTGTTATACCCATACAATGTATTGTTTGCATGTCCTACAACGTATATTGTTTTTTACTGCTTCCTTTTTTTTAGCTTTTATTGTGTTTTTGTGCTTTGATTTGTGCTGTTGCGGCTGAGAAATAAAAAAAAAACATACATACATAACATACATACATAGTAATTCCCAATTTATTCTGTATGCTCTTTTTGCTCTGAACCGTTTCCTTGTTCTGAAATGATTCAGGCCTTTCAGAATGCACATGACTGAATGATGATCGGTAGACAGTTCAGCTCCTCTTTTAAACAAACATCAACCAAAGACAAAAACAAAACTGCTGAGACAATATAGAAATCAATGTCAGAACGCTGTCCCACCGAATCTCTGTACCAAGTGTACTTATAATTCTCTCGTGCCAAAAAAAAGGTATTCATTATGCACAACCTGTTGGTGGCACAAATTATTGCAAATACGTTTCGTTGCTGTTAATGTCAGAGTCTACTTGTCTTCCGATGACACCCTTCCATTTCTTGTTCTTAGTGCCCATGTGTGCATTGAAATCACCTAGTAGGACAACTGATTCTGCAGATGTTACTTTCTGTAAAGCAATCCCTACTTCGTCTAAAAAAGGCTGGTACTGTGCTTCAGCGTTTAATGCGTACACCTGCAAAATACACAGTGACCGCTCTTGTAGCTTAAGTTTAAAGAAATAAACCCTTTCTCCACGTGGGATCCAATTAGTGACACAGTGGACCAAGCGAGGGCTTAAAAAAATGCCTACCCCTGCTTAAACAGACATGGTTCATTCATTCATTCATTTCATTTTATTCTCAATCATTAGTAAACAGTTTAACACTAAAAGTTATAAATATTGGAAAGATCAAGAAAAGGAAGAAGCAGCACAACGTCAGACGTTAAAATATGCATAAGATAATCAGAAAGTGACAGTAAAAAACAATAGAAAGCATGGCCGCAACACCTTAATCACATAAAAATATAAGAAATGAGAAAGAAAAAAGAAAATATAATAATAATATTATCAAACAAATTGAGTGATTGAAGAACCAGTGCATGACTAGTTTGCGTAATGATGATGGGTGGCACAGCTAGCCAACAAGCTGGTTACATCTACACCTGAGTAAAAAAGCTTCCAGCGTTTATTCAACTCAATAGTATCAAAGCCACAACACTAAGTAGAGGAAACTTTACCAATATCAAGATGATACTGCTCTGCCTCCCAAACCAATTCCTGCTTTTTTCAGTTAAGTGAAGTAATGTTCCAATTGCCCATGCAAAAATCCCGATGTTTGAGACTAAATCGAGTACATATACTGTGTGCTTCCCGCATTTGTCTCCCTAAGCGCGTAGCAAATGCACTAATGCGTTTCCAGTTACAGTCTGCTTGTGGGGAAAAATGAAGCTTACTTTTAGAACAAGCTCTTCTACCTAACCCCAAAAGCGGAATTTTCATTTTGCGCCACGCCCGATGCAGTATAAATATTATTATTAAAACTATTCATTTTGATACATATGTTAGATTGTTTTTGGTCTGTTTCTCACCCTCAACCTTACCGCCATTGGTAGGCCTGAGAGAGTTGAAAACTCCAAATGGCATTGCTCTTAAGATCATAAGAAATACAAACCCCTTCACCACGCTAAGATAGCGATCTATTGGAGAGGTTTAAAGTTGTTTGTTCTACATTTAATCTAAAAGTTTTACTTGTGCTTTCTATATTTAAAGTCGGCAGAGTCTTTCAATTTTAAAAATTAAAATTTTTTTGTTCTTAATAGTTTCCAAATGCCGTAAGTCGAATTTAAGAATTTTCTTCTTTTAATACGATAAATGTGGACTGCAACATCACTGAATATTAAAATTTGTTAACGTCCCCAGCAATTATCCCCAAAATTTGAATTGGTGCCTTGCCAAAGATGCACACGCAGTTTTCATAAGAAAGTATCATTTAGCTATAATTTATTTACTTCTGACTCTTAATTTTGTAAAATGTTTTAATCTTTATCAGTTCTTGGAATTTTTATTTATTTTTTTATCGAAAAAGGCTGTTAGCTTGCATAGAAACAATTACAGCAAAAATTTTTTTTTAATTTAAATGTAACTTAATCTTTTTTCGTCTTCTGATGGCTGTATTGGCCTATATGCTGTATTTTGTTTCGAGTAGAGAAAAAATTGCAGTTTAGTAGCATGACCTATCGAAGAATTTATTGTGAAATGTGTTTTCTGAGGCAAATGTCACTCCGATTGACAGAGCTTCGGACAAGCGTCTTTCTACTCGCAAGTCAGAGTGTTTTCGCAATGAGCTAATCCAGCTCACGCGTAATTCAACAAATGATATGACGTTGATTTAAAATTTAGACTGTTTCACCAGTACATTTAATGTAGACCTTACGTAATAAATCTTTTACGGAACTTTAGTTTTAATTTAGAAAAGTCAAGTACCACATACAGTATTTGTGAACTTCTCACTTCAAAACTTGTAGGCACAAAATTCTCTGCGTGTTTGATTTGTGCATCTTTTATAATAAAGTATTTTAGAGCAAATGCTTGTTACAAAAATCTAGCAACGTGTTTTTTCTATTTTTAGAACAACTCTAGGACTGCATGCTGAAAACACTTTTGTTTAAATCACATTTTTCAGTTGTGTCTGAATCAATTTGGGTTGCTTCGAAAAAAGAATGACTTACGACGATCTTCTAAAACAAGTTAACAAGAAACCGTTTTTATGGCGTTGTTTTGGAATATATTTTGTGAATGGATTTCCAAACGCATTGTCCATTACATCTTTAGCTTTGTTGTTTTTTGTCCCAAAACATTTTCATTGCTCTTTTCCAAATGATGCAGCAGATTATTTAGAAAACGTAAGTTTTTTTACTATGAATTCATTTTGAATCAGAGTCGAAAAACTCACGTGACATGGAACAGTATTGCAGCTAAATAATTATTTAAACAAAAGAGTTTCTTTTGGGAGGAATGTAACTAATAGCATAAACCGTATTTGACAGTCTCCAGTTTAACTCTCGTGCGAGACAGGTAGTTAACAAAGAAACACCACCGCACTGGAGACTGTTACCCAAGACATGCTGCAGCATGTTTAGGAGGAGCCGGGTACCGACTTCATGTGTGCCGTGTCACAGGCGGTGCGCATATTGAACATTTGTAAAACCTTTAATGAAATTCAGGTGCCTTCGAATTTCTTTTTCAAATTTACAGGAATAAGTCTTGTTATGGTCAACATTAAACCTGTTGAATTTCATCTGATTTGACTATGTACGCGTATGTTTTATAATATTTACATATCAAATGATGTCTTAGTAGGAAAAAGATTTTGAGTAAGATTCTAATTTTTAATCCTAATATCATGGTGTTCAAGACCAATTTCATCCTAGATTCAAGTTGATCTCTAAAAAAAAAAAGGTCATCACTTCAAATCGCTCCTGGGTAGTGCACTTTTTGTCCCACAAATGCAGTAATCTCTAAAAAAAAAGTCTTCCCTTTCAATTTCTCTCAACTTTTATCCTTTTCGTCCTGAAATAAAGACTTTACCTCAGCCTTAAATTTTTCTAATTTTATTCCAAATTATTACCATTTCCCATTAAATTAAAAAATATATGCCTCATCGCACAAAAGTTTGTCACGCAATCCCTAAAAATTTGGTCATGCAACGCATGATTTACATGCCTTGAGCACACGCCACTGGTAGATAGAAAGTTTTTATAATGAGGTGAAGCAACCTTGCTTCTATATTAAACAACAAGTCACACCTTTCATCGCTAATTAGCAAGACACAACGTCAACTCGTTTTGTTGCTTCTTCCTTTTTCTAACCCGTCTTTAACAACACACAAACTTTTCAACATTTTGTTATTTTGTTCATGTGGCGGTGCAGAAATAAAAGAAAACTGAACTGAACTGAACTGAACTGAACTGTTAAGTCAAACGTGCCAGCTTGGTGTAACAGGATGCGAATTGGTGCAAAAAAGGTTGAAAAAGCTGTGGCGAGAATTGGCTAACTTGGACCCGTTTTCTTTACTGAAAATAGGACTCCGGTCCAGTAATGGGTAAAATAATGACATCGGTTAAAGAAGCGCTGGACTGTAAGTAAGGGGGCACAGGTTAATTGTAAGATATGATTTAGGCTATCACATGAAAGAGAGGATTTTGTATAAAAGTTGCGCGTCAATACGGAAAAGAATGATAAAATGGGCTAAAACAGCTTCATATAATATTTAATTGGCCTCTTGCTATACCATTAGACCTATTCCTGTTGGTAGGATAAGTGTTAGCTTTATGACTAAACCTTAGTTAAAATCATCATAATCACCTCTATTACCCTCCTAACTCACGAGCAACGTTGGAGGCGTTAGCTTTAGGGCAATCGTCAAGCATTTTTCGGACTCAAAAATATTGCTGTCCAGTTAAATTTTTTATTTGATCTTTTCGTTTTTTTTTTTACAATGATATGACTAAAATTTAGAGCTGCCTGCTAACACCGCAAACAGGGAAAGATATCATAAAATTTCTCAAGGACACAACAAAATAATGAAAGTAGAAGTTCAACTATGCACCGTATTGATCGCTACACGAATGTTGGCCTAATCCAGGTACTTGCAGTAGTTGTTAACTCAACAATTAGGATTATTTTCTACTACCAGCGTTAATGGGTGTATTCTCTGTTTGTTTTATTTAAATTTTGCTTCGTTTTGCGCTTAAGCGCCGAAAGAAGTAAAAAAATCAATAAAACCAACCAAGAATCCTCCTGCCAACGCTTGTAGTGGAAACAAACCGTTAAATATTAGTTCAGCGTATCTTATGTTTAAAAAAAAAGGTCGTATCTATTTTTTTAAAATCAAAAAAGATCTTTTTTTTGGTTAAACGACATTGTCACTGAATAAAGTTTGAAACCCAATGGTAAAGGTGAGCAAAATCAAAAATTTAAAGAAGCACAGCCTTAGTTTGAATATGGGCAGTGGGGCTGAATAGATAGGAATGTTGTATTGATGAAGAACGCAATCACACACCATATCATGTATTAGCATACGTATACTTAAGACCAGTTAATAACCTTATAAAATGACTTAATTATAAAAGATACCTTTAAAAAGACTTGGTTTGCATATTGGTCAACGGCCACTAGTGTATTTTCTTAATCCAGAGTTGCAAGCAGCCATTCAATTTTGATTTCTCTTTCATCGACATGGCTGTGTGAGACAGGCTTCTCTGCATTGCTGGGAATATAAACAAGACCTAAATTAAACAAATTGTCGGGCAGACTTGACGTGTACTTTGATAACAACAACGCCACGCATAAACAAACTTGTTGCCAAGATGCAGAACTAGTCGTATCACTATATTGTTTTGTAAATATTGAATTTTATTCATGACTTTTTATTTTACAGAATTGTAATTTATTTTAATGTGCCTTCGAAAATGCATGAAATAATCTATATATTTCTACATCAAAACTATTTTAAAAGAAGGGGTTAAATGATATTGGATAACAAATTAAGTACCGGTAGTTGATTAATTTCTAAGTCTATCAAATATTACACAACTTTCACTAGCAAACAGAATTAATCAATCACTAAGCGTACATTAACTGTAATTTTAAAAGTTCTTAACGGAAGAATCATTTTAGTGCTTTAGTTGCTAGAAGCCTACGTTACTTAAAAAATGTTTCTTTTAATTACAGTTTCCGGATCTAATTGCTTAATATTGAAAAGTTTTACATGAAGAATTGTGAATATTGCTATTTTTTTTATGATTTAAACAAAAGAAGGAAGCAGTATGTTTTCATTAACTCGGTAGATAATTATGATAACTTTGTTTTAGAATCCGTCAGCTCTAAATGCAAGTTTGACCCTTTTTATTCCCTATGACAATGAAGAAAAAGATTTCAGTAAATGCTCAATTTATAACCGATCAGCAGAGGATATTTGGAATTTCATTCATAACTTTACTTCAATAAATCGTAAGAATTGTTTCGAAACTTTTATGCCTTTAGAGTTTTTGTACTGAGAAATAACTTTTCAATAAATTTAAATTCAATTATAAACCAATTAATGTTATAGTTAAAAGCACTTGGATTTTGCAAAGGCGTCGATTAATATATAGTTCTATTTCATAATCGTATTTTCGCTTTATGGTCAGGAATATCTTCAATCTCAAATCAAAAATAAGGACAAACAAAAACTCAAATAAGATTCATAACTCCAGAAGGTCTTAAAGTATAGCTATTCATGCGTCATGCATCAAACAAATTTTTTACTTGAACCAATCCGATTTAACAAGGCTTTTGGTGTAAAAATAAAAGCGACTTTTTTTTATTTTTCTGATCAACTAAATTACTGGTTGGAATTCCGGTTAGCATGCAAGTTATTTTAAAGACTACGTGTTAAAATCAAGTGAAGACTAAAGAAAAAGGTCATCACTTTGATTATACGAGGGTCAGTCAAAAAGTAATGAGCCCTGTTAACTTTAACCGCTTTAACCTTCATATTTTTTCTAGAAATTTTAAGGGTGTTTAGTAAATTTACTGCTTTAAAGATAAATTGTAAAAAAAAATTGTTTCAACGTGTCCACTTTTGGTATTGTGTTTTGGAAATGACGTCATCACTGGATGTCCGTCAGAAGCAGAGAGCTGTGATTGAATTTCTTGTTTCGGAAGGAGAGCCATTAAAACAAATTTTCGAAAGATTGGTAAATGTTTATGGAGATGCTTCATTAGCCTACAGCACTGTGAAAAAGTGGGTATCCAGGATTAAACACGAAGAAGATGATCCAAGTTTGAGTAGCCTCCAGGACAGACCAAGAAGTGGAAGACCATCTTCTGCAGTCAATCCTGGAAACAATGATAAGGTTGAGAAATTGATTAGAGATGATCGCAGAATCACTATTGATGACATTGCTGAACGTGTTGGAGTTAGCCATGGAAGTGCTGTGAATATTGTTAATGAGCTAGGCTTTGCAAAGGTTTGCGCCAGATGGGTTCCGAGGCAACTTTTGGATTTTCACAAGCAAGCCCGTTTTGAAGCTTGTTCGGAGCTTATTGAGTGTCACAGAAGTGACAAAACTTTTCTCACCCGACCTGGAACCATCTGACTATCATCTTTTTGGACCATTGAAAGAAGGAGTTAGGGGGCAGCACTTCACTAGTGATCAAGAAGTCAAGCACGCTGTAAGAAACTGGTTAAAAATGCAGCCTGCTGACTTTTACAAGGCTGGCATAGTGTCCCTTGTTCATCGATGGACAGTTGGAATTGAAAAGTGCGGAGATTACATTGAAAAGTAGAACTGAGATCTCCTATCCCTGGGCTTTCTTTTGATGTATGACTTTTGATTTTATTGCAACAAATATGGCCAGGAGAGACTTGGGCTCATTATTTTTTGACTGACCCTCGTATCATTGATTGTGGCCAAAAATACACATTAGGGTGGAGTGAAAAAAAATTTGAAAAAAGTGTAGTTCTTAAATTCTGCCAAATAGGCTAAAACTTCAAAAAAAATTGGTTTTGGCGAGTTGCTACCTTTGGGGGGCTAGCAACCCCCCAAAATGTGTTTTTGGGGGGTAAAATTGACAAAAAATGTCGTAACTCGGTAACCGCTTATCGTAGAGGCATGATTTATGGCTCAAAATTTGCAGAATTATCATGTTTCTATATGTTCTAAGAGAAAGTTTTTGTCTATTTCCACAAGAAAAAAAGTTATAATCGATAAACCGTTTTTTATGCTCAATACTCGAAAATTGCGCTGTATGGAAATAACTTTGATCTAACATTTGAAATGATATATGTCTAACTGATAAGGACTAATTATGACAATCACAATATAAGGACTAATTATGACAATCACAATATTAAAAAGATGATTTGGGATAACTTTGGTCACCAGACAAAGTACCTAAATAGGCCTACTCATAAGGTACAGAACGTGCTAGCTTTACTGCCCATAAAATGTTTAGTATTTCAGTAATTTAAAGAAAATCTGTTACATCTCATTACTTTCGAACTGTTGATGCTGATATTGGGTTGTTTTGCCTAAGGAGTGAGAGAAAAATAAGAAAGCAAGTTAGAGTACACCAAATACCCTACGCAAAATGAAGCGCATCAGAATTGCACTTTAGTGTCAAATTTTTTCAAAAGTTTTCGAGATTTAATCTTCTGGCGAATCAACCCATCTCTTCGCTCAAATCCTTCAACTTGTGCTGCGGCCTCTGTTACCATTTTGACATGGCGCTCTACACATTGGTTGTGACATGGGTGGTCGAGCTGCAGTGGTCTTATCCGGCATTGTTCAATATCTAAATCAGTTAAATGTTCAATTACCGGAGGCTGCTGATGGCAAGATGTTAAATTCACCATCTTGTAGTACGAGTTCACTGTTAGATCCAGTGTGGGCGGTTCAAACAGCCGTACAGTTGAGGCGGTATCATAATATTTTGCTCCTTCCAAAGAATATTCTTCACTGCGACTGTCAACCAAGTCATGATTATCAAATGAAACCGTTGATGGCAAGTTTCCACGAATCGAAAGCACTTTGTTCACTCCTCGCATTCGTATCTCCTCATCGTTGTCACCCAACATGGCGATCAAGACATTTTCCTGGTGTGCGAAAAATGCATTTCGTTGCACAACTTTCAGAGCAGTTTTCCGAACAGCTTCGTCAGGCACCTGAAGAATTCGTTGGACCAAGTTGAAAAAATTTCTAGATCCGCAAGTTAGTTGACTATTTAACTTAATTTCAAACCAACTTGGAAAGTAAACTTGAAGACAAAACTTCGTCAGAGTTTCCAAGTTTGAGGAGGGTTCATCCACCGAAACATAATATCTGAGGATTCGACAGCCCAGAGTTAGCCAGCGTGAATGCACAATGGGACCTACTTTTAAATATTGCAAGTCGCTGTCAACAACTCCCATGATTATTGCTGAACATATCTTGTAAGCATAGTGTTGATCAGTACTCAGATCATTAACAACTGATTCTGGCAACTGTACAAACTGAGGGTTTGAAATTGACTTAAAATTAGCAGCAACCGGCCAACTTGAAACATCTCCAGTTAAACACATCCCAATTGGTCCTGCAAATGTGTCAGGACTATTGGTGGTTCCATCAAGCATAGTAAAGACATGGCGCAAGGGTAGTTCATTGGTATGTACTAGGCAAATTACCCATTGTAGTGGCTTGTTCAATAGTTCTTCCAACTTACGAATGCAACCATTGAACTTGCCTGTCATTGCTGCAGTTCCATCAGTGCCAACTACTGTAAGCTTGTCATGTAATTCGGTGTTGGCAATGGTGTTGAAGATCTTTTGTGCTATGGTTCTTCCTTTGCCATCCTCTATGGAAAAATGAGAAAGATAGTATTCACCAGGCTGCCCAACCATTGTATAGTGATCTTCAAGTTGCACAGACCTGTAAAACTTGTCATTTGGCCCTTGCATGGTGACCTGTGTTGCATCTTTGCGCCCATCAAAGTATATGCCATTCACTAACTTGAAATTTTCTTGCTCCTTTTTCCTAATTTCAGCACGGCATCGTTCTCGCTCTCTTCGAAGCTTGCTACGATCAATAACGTATGTCTTGTCATCATCAGTAATTAGACCCAAATCTTGCATCACACTATTAGCGATCGCAGCAGCAGCTCTGTCGGATATCTAAAAACGCTCACTCATCCTTGCAAGGTTTGACCAAATCATTCAATTCTGATTTTCATATGGCATTGATTGAGAAACAAATTCAGAAGCAGCAGAAGATTGCGTTTGGTCTGTGTTGGTTGAACCAGAATCTGACAGATAATCCAAAGCTGACTCAGGCACTGATGTAACTGATGTAACGGAAGAACATGTTGGTGGTTCTGGATGAGGTTGTAAGGTCGAGAGCGCCTCAAAAACTGTATGTCAGCTGACGTTGAAGGAACCACAGCATCCACACATTTCAAACAAACTTATTAAACAGTTTTTCTATCATAACCTTTTTTCTAGTGGAAATAGACAAAAACTTTCTCTTAACACATATAGAAATATGATGATTCTGCAAATTTTGAGCCATAAATCATGCCTCTACGATAAGCGGTTACTGAGTTACGACATTTTTAAGAAATTTTACCCCTCAAAACACATTTTAGGGGGTTGCTAGCCCCCAAAGGTAGCAACTCGCCAAAACCAATTTTTTTCGTAGATTTTACCTGTTTGGCAGGTTTTTAGAACTACACTTTTTTCAATTTCAAAAAAAAAATTATTTTCACTCCACCCTAATACACATGGCATGAAATCGATGACTTTTTTTTGCCTTCATTTGATTCTAATAATTAATTTTTGAAATAACCTCCGCGGTGAACACAATTCCAACCACAAATGTAGTTGATGGCCAATAAAAGTGGTCATTGTTATGATCTTTTTTAATTTTACTTACACTGTAAAGCGTAAAAAAACGAAAACGAAATAAGGACAGATACCATAAATAAGAATGTTTCTTTAAAGTAAAGACAACACTACTTTCTAAGAATACTCTTGTAAAATAAGGACAAATCTTAAAAATAAGGACCACATGGCAATACTGCTAATAGGCTCTGATCTTCCGTTAAATTTCATGGAATTTTCGTCATCAAAAGCTATTTAATTTTTTTTTTTTTTTACATTGAATTGGAGACTTTTTTCTGGTTTTTATTTCATTTTCACGCAGCATCTGTAGTCAAGAGCTACATTTCTGTTTTCTAATCTGAAGAAAAAACTTTTTTCATTCTTCTGTTGTACGTTAAACGAAAGAGTTTGTTGTTAAAACTTATTGTGATTTTTGTCTTTGTCTATTTTCGCCTCGTCTGGTGCGTCGCACCGGAAAAATTTAAAAACCTTTCTTACAACCAAACTGTTGGCTTATGTTTTTTTTCCATTTGATGTTTTCAAATACTGCACTATAGTTATTGTTAAATTCAACAACTTTAAAGCGTAAAACAGGGTCATTTTTCTTCAAATATTTTTGTATACTTTGTATCAAAACGGGGTTTGCTGTTTATGCTGCTGTTATGAAATCAGTTTTTATTTTTTTATTTAGATACGACAGCAAGCAAAACTAAGTTGATTAACACGTCATGTGATGGAAAGTACGATTTTGGAAAAAATCCCCAAATAAAATCCGCATCAATGGAGGTATGTAATGTAGAAAAAAATTTTGAGAGATTTTGTCATTAGTTTTAAAATTATTGTTGGCGTCACTGCCAACGTATGTAAATTTGACCGGCTTGGTCAAGATTACGGCTATTAATGACCTGACGTTAAAATTAATAACGCTTTCTTCACGAAGATCCTGCACCACTTCAGAAAGTCCGTCTTCTGGTTGGCGAATGTCTTTGGGAGAGTTCGTTGGATGAATCTCTCCAATCCTATCTCTTCCTTATAGCTTACCAAAATTCACGACTTGAATTTTAACACAACCTTTATTCAAGCGAAATTAGTCCGAGATAGATCCACAGAGCGTAGAGTTTTCGATAAAAATTTTCCCCAATTTAACCAACTATGAAATTCAAATAACGACAGAAAACAACTTTACCGGGCTATTTAAACGATCCATAAATGGCCTCTACAAATAATGTAACACTGTCTTACGCGAAAGATCTCAACTGAATAAATTCCTCTACGTCAGCTTTCCAATTTATAAAGAGAAGCTTAAGAAGTTATGGCGAGCGAACAAAGCATTTGTGACGCAATACATGGTTTTGTTGATTAACAATAGCAAAAAGAACAAAAGAATCTGCGTCACTGCATTTAGCACTAGTAAATACAATGCGAACTAATTTTGCGCTACTGAAGTACAAATAAGCACGTGAATTGAATACAATGAGACTTCGATAAAATTCAGAACGATTCTTAATTAATTTCAATTCTCTGAAGCTAAACAACAATGATCGAATTTTTAGAAACAATAACTAATTACTAAATTGAATTTTTACCAAAAAAGAGCCGATTACGAAACAACCATTTATTATGTACTAATGTAAATTTTTCTTTTTAATTTTGTTAAGGTTTAAAATCAGTCGGGGGTTTATAGCCTCAAGGAAGCTAGCGAGTCTAAGTATCCTCGGTTCTAAGCCAAAACATTACGTTTTGAAGAAAGCAGAGCTTATGAAAAAGTAAATAAATAATGCAAAAGCATTGCTTGCAGACTTGGACAACTAGATAATTCTAGTTGTCTAATTAAATTAATTAGAGCAAAATGCCGGTAATATAATTCTAATCTAATTTATAAAATGTTTCTATGTTCTAATTTTAATTTTAATCTAATTTGGAAAAGCTAAAAATTTTCTAGTTGTCCAACTCTGCTCGAGAACTCTTAGGCATGACTGCAACATCAACTCTGTCGGAAAGACTTTTCAGACATGGAGGCGTACTGTATAGCGCAAAACGAGCCAATCTTGGTGTACAGACATTTGCCATTCTCATACTTGTGAGAATGAACTCTGATTTGATATTCACTGAACTTGATTTTTATTAAATTTCTTTCTAATTCGGCATTTAATTCAATTTCCACGTTTTTGCAAATTCAGTAATTCTAATTTTAATCTAATTTGGAAAAAACTGTGTAGCTATAATTTTAATTCTAATCTAATTTGGAAAAGCTAAAAATTTTCGAGTTGTCCAACTTTGATTGCTTAGGTGTCTGCCGTAGACATTTTATGTTTAGAAAGTTTTATGAGCACTATACTAACAACATATTTAGGATGTTTAGCATCTATAAAGTATTAGTTATTTTTTTTATACGAGACTTTTTGTATGGTCTCGTTTCTTTTCAGAGTCATGATACTGACGCACGGAAACGAAGTAAATAATTTACCATTAGTTCTACTGACTCTGTGCATCATTTTGTAGAGCAATAGTGATGGTAGTAGGCCAAGTTAAAAAGTAAATTAAAATAGACTTCTTAGTACGTATTAGTTTAACACTGCTACCGGTTGCTCAAAACGATTTGAGAATAGAAGTTTGCTTTTTTAGAAAACGAAATTTTAAATTTTACAACTTTTAGGATCTCAAATCCTGAAAATATCATTTTATGAATTTCTCGCCGTAGTAGGGAAGACAATTTTTTTTCTTTTTTAGTCATGAAACTAAGCCTTTTTTTTTAAATAAATCAGGTTAACAACTTACATAAAAGTTATATAAAGACCACTTTAATTGGATAATCAGAAAGATGGACGTAATCTCTTGTCTGATGTCAACTAAAGACAAAATAAAAACCAAAAACAGACGTTTTTGTTAAAAAATTAAGCATCTTTTTAAAGTGACTAGTTTGTTGAAAACTAAACTGTTTGTATGCAAAGTTATTTGAAGAATTTTTTCGAACAAAACGTATTGACGGACCCCAAGATGGTCTACAGTCTTTAGGATAAGAATCCCTTCTCTCAAGCTACCGCAATTGGCGAAAGAGCTTTTTGACCAAAAAGTATTAAAATTAACAGTTCTTTGGCATTAGGTGAAAGTTACCTCACGATTTGAATCAACATAGGACTAGTTCCTACAACTCGATAAAATACACAAAATTGACGTTGTTATTCGGCAGATTCGAGAAAAACTTTGGCTTTTTATGGAACTTTTTTGCCTCAGTCAGTGATACGTTTAAAAAAGTCCCAAGTTTTACTGATTAATTAAGTTCAAAAATCAAAGCATAATTAACAACAAAATATATTGAAATGTTAAATTTTAAAGTAAAATCAATCTTTTAATTATTTTTGGTTGGTTTTTATACAATCACAATCTGCAATGTTAAATATAAACTGCGACAAAAGCATTAAGCAGATTCTTTTCGTGTTCCTATTTTGTCTTTCTGTCAAAAAACTTAAAATTTTGAGATATGGGCGCCTTTGCATTTCATTATAAAATTAAAAGATAACAATTATTACAATTTTTGTGTGGTAATCAGGAAGAAAAATTCGGAGCAAACTAACGTTTTGTTATTAACTGAAATTTTCCGCCTTTAACATTAAATTTCAACTCATAAAAATCTTTATATCAAAAAACGTTTTAAATATCGTAAGCAACAAGGCTTTTCTGAAGTTACATTAGGCTGTTTTTTTTAAGCACCGATAATTGTTCCGCATTACGTTATAAAAAAATAACTAAAAAAATAACCAAAAAAAATTTCCGACAAAACAGCAATATTTTATCTTCTCCAAAACCATGTCGGAGTAATCGCTGGATGCTGGATGATTGGCTGACTTTAACGCCCGATGTCGTACTGGTAGTCAGAAGAAAAAATCAATGTGATGGTAATGATCATGATGAATTATTGATTGCAGAACAAAAAACCAGCATTCTTTTGTAAATTTTTTTCTATTTACGAAAACCAAACGACTTTTTTCAAAAACCTAATTCAACTTGACTTATATAAAAATGCAGAAAGACTGCATTAATTCGACCTCCTTCATTTCATCAAATAATCTCGGTTTTTGCCAAATTGTTTGTTTATTGTAATTAAACAAATTTCATTTTTGTGTAAAAAAAATGGTGTGCGGTCTGAGAGGTAATTCTAATGGAGGAAATTAAGCAGTATGTATTTGTTCTTAAATATTCGTGTCGAAGTCATATTGGTGACAGCATTACTATGCACTTCGACTCTAGTATAGTCACTTCACAATTTGTTTAAAATAATTTACACGCACGAGTTCAACGCTTGATTTTCGCGTTATTGCTCATACATTGAAATGTTTTTTGGGGGCTTTGAGATACATCTAATAGAAGATAGCATTTGAGACTGGATCCACGGTCTGAGTCGAAGTGCTAGGTTTGTGCTAAAAAATAAAACGAAATATAGAAAATCCGTTTCAGCGTGTTTGTGTCCTAGAAACGGACGGGTAATCCCCGTTATTGAAACTTTGATTGACGTGGTTCATTGTAAAAAGATCAAACATTTTGAATTGTTTTAAACACACAATCTATAGACGCATATTTATTTAAAATTCAATGTGTTTAGTTTGGTTACTTATGCAGCGGTTCCTGGGTAAAGCCATTGATAATACTCATATATTTCTGTTCAAAAATAACAACGAGCTTGGCCGGAATCTTATCAGATAAGTAAGTGAGCTTTACTTTTCAACAAGTTCAAGAATTGATCATCTTGCAACAGAACTTCGTTCAGATAATATGCCTACAGTTTTATATTGAATTCAATAATTGCTTTAAATAAGTTTATAAAGTTGGAAATGCGACCAAGATAAACGGACTGCTAAAACGATCGCGACGTCATCAACGCGAATCGGTCCAACTTTCGCTCTCGCCCATTTGTTGTCCTTCTGTGAACAACCACGCTGCTGACTGAAACAGATCATTATTATGTATAGTCACAAGACCGTTGCTTGGCAACTTGTATCAAAAAAATAGCACCACGTGCGGCAATGCTAATTAATTGGTCAAGCGATTGGTAGATGAATATATACATAAAAACTGTAATGGACAAAAACGCGGACAAAAATACCGTTCACCACAACTCCGTAAATGAGTAAAAAAATAATTAAAAAAAAACTTCAACCGGACGAGAATACCTTGGTATCACGTGACGGTTGGTGTAAGACCTTATACCAATACAGTGTAAATATAAGCAACATGAGCGATTATATCTGACCTTACCAAAAAATGGCCAAGAAATGTCTTTCGCCGTTGACATTTGAGCAGGAAAGTTTTATATTTTCAAACAAAGAAGACCTGCGTCGTTAAAAACAACATGACTGTTTAATAATATAATGTTTAAATTTTCTTCTTATAATTCAATGTTTATTTATACATTAAACGTTTATGTGTCAGATTTGGGAGGCGTCCAGTTTTTATATATTCAACTTTTCTGTTATTTTTGGCGATGTTTTTCCAAAGTTTTTCAAACTCAACTTGGTTGTTTGCTGCTGTTGCCGCCATTCAAGGACTAGCTAGTGCCAGCAACTATTATATTGGATTTATTTTAGGTTTGTCTGATTTTTAATTTAATAATTTTTTCTTTAAAGATTTTTTTGTTATTTAATAAAACAGAAAAAAAGACTAAACTTAAAGTTATCGGATTTTATCCGATAACGTTTTTATTTTCAAAATATGTACAGTAATTGTCTATTTCCATCGACCAAAAAAAGTATGAATTATATCAAATATCGTAAAAAAGGTGAAGAGTGCATATTACCACAATTATTAAAAGTTTTTCTTTTTCATAAAACAATAAGACTGCCCCGGTACAGTTGGCTAAAAATAACTTCAAGAAAGCTTAAGATTTAAGCAGACCTGTCAGTACAGTAACCAAACACAAAACTTGTCATGTTTTTTCTTTTTTTTTTTCGGGGGGGGGGGGGGGTATTAAAAAACACGATTATCCTGCACTAGAAAGCCCAAGACTATCCTCAAAAAACCAAAAAATCAAAATTTAAATATTTTAGAAATCAGAGTAACTTTTAGAATAGTTTTTGATTGAATTTTTTGCTTAAATGTATAAGCATCTAACGAAAAGGCACATTTTATTAAAATCTAAGAAAACATTAACCAAAATGAAAGTAAGATAGTTAACCCACGTTATTGGAAGAAAAATATATCTATGAAAAGGAATAACCTGGACTGCATTACAAATCTTGCAAACTTTCAATTAAAAAATCTCAATCAAACACCTGTTTAATTCACTCAATCTGTTAATCATTTCTTCCGAGAGAGACGTTCTCATCTTTCAGAAAAGAAAAAAATTGTTATTCCAATCCTTCCGAGTTCAGTTCAAAACTTAACAAAACTTTAAAATTTTTATTCAACCTGGTTTGGAAAACTTAAAAATCTTTTTATTTTATTAGAACGAATCTTTCTTCAGCCTATACTACGAATAATAATTCACAAAACATTAAAGTACAATTGTACATTTGTAAGTGTGGCACTGAAGCAGTAGACATCGATCAGCATGTACCCAAATTAATTTCACACATATAGAACGCAACCCCTGCTAAAATGTAAATTTTTTTCAATGCTGAAAAGCAATTCTGAAAATAGTGATACCCTCAAAAAGTAAATTTGTGCCAATAGTGATACCCAGTTTTTCATTTCAGCCAAGTCTAGTTCCAGTTTTTATTAGTTTCTGTAAGCCTCATTCATCTCCTTCATCAAAGCAATTAAATTGATTCATGTCACTGCAAAATATCGTCTGACGACTAAAAGTTTAGAATCTCTCCCACGACGATAAACCATTTTTGTTGTGGTATTTCCACGGCATCAAACTTATTTCAAAATCTCAATCAAATCGCTTATCGCCGTTAACCTATAAATACGAGCTCATTTACGTAATAAATTTTTTAGTGAAATTGGACGACAAAAAATTACTTTTTTCAAGGCTATCTTTAAATTTCCATGCGTTTGTCTGTTGTTCTTGAAAGCTATTTTTAAAAGATTTTAATTAAACGTCTTATGCGACAACTTACCTACTGTAGCATGCATACACAGTATTCGACGAAGCAATTTTTTTGCAAACCGACACAAACTCTTTGTACAACCTTACAAATCCTCAGTGATCCTTTAAACCAAGTTTGAAAAAATCCTGTTCTGGAAAAACAAAAGACACGACAGCAAGATAGCAATTTTTGAAAAGTTTTAAAGCGGCTTTACTCTAAATAATTTTTTGGCAGTAACAAAAAAGGTATACAAACGGTACCGATAAATTTTAAAATAGATTTAACAAACAAAGGTAAAAATTCATTCCACGTAATTGTTGCCGAGCAATTATCTGGATAATTAGCCTGACTTACCAAATCCCTTGTTTACGTCACTGTGAATCATCTTTTAAAGCGTCACTTATGTACACGAGCGCCACCTACCAATCGTATTGCTTTTGATATAGCATTTGTGTTTGTTTTAAAAATTTGTTTAATCTATAGTTTTCAAAACAAAAAAAATTGGCACTTTTGGTGACAATCAATAGTTTTTAACTCTTCATAACCATTGAAAAGCAGTAATCCGATATTTGTTGCGTTGCAGGCAACACACAATAGTGCAATTGCTATTTTATTATTATTCTCTCTGCTTCCTGAATATACGCTTTTTCTATTTTTAAACTAACGTTTTTTGCATCATAAACATTTGCAGGTGTCGAATACACTCTACCTGAAAATCGAAACTTTATATCCATCTCGTCCTTTTTGTCATTTTCCCTAGGCTATGGTTTAACTAGTCTTGTGGGTTTTTTAACACCAAACTGGAGATGGTTCTATCGAGTAACGAGTTTTTTTGGATTTTTCTACGTATTAAATTTCTGGTAAGATGTTAATGTTTAATTTGATGTTTTTGTTTAGATTTCATCTTATTTTTCACATAAACCATAATAAAATTTGAAATAGAAAAATTATGGTGTTTTTTAGCAAAACTTTCATTTCTTTAGATCTTGATAAAAACTCATCATAAAAAATTTCAGGTTGATTTATGAATCCCCTCGATGGCTTTTATCAAATGGAAGAATAAAAGAAGCAAAAAGAGTCTTTGAAAAGATGGCAAAAACTAACAATGAATCATTTCCTTTAGAACTTTTTGAAAAAATGGAAGAGGTAAGCAGTATAGTAGTTTAGTTTACGGTAAGCTTTCCTAAATCCAAAGAAGTTGAAAGTAGGAGTCAAGGCTGGCTTAAAAGTGTCAATTCAATTTTTGTAAACACTTGTTTGTTATTTCGTTGTCGAGACTAAAGAAAAACAATGTGCCATGTTAGAAAATTTCAAGACTTTATAGGAAACAGTCTTTAACTTTATGGCAAGAAGTTTTGAGGACAAAAAAATTTGGTTATAAATTCAAAGCAGTCCCAAGTAAAAAATATATATTTTTTTATGTAAGCCGGTTGATGCAAACAAATTCGCTCATCTACAAGTTGTCAATTTGAAGCTAGTTTTTTTTTTTGCAAAGTAATTTGATTTTAATTATACTTTGTTTGTGTTTAATTATATTACTTGGTCCATACAAAATTTGGTTTTGGCATTTTAATTTAAAACTTTAAAACTTTATTTACATCAAAAAATAATTTTACGATTTAAAATTTTTTGGCTTTAAATAAATGATTAAGTTTTTTATACCAGAAAGGAACTAATCTTTTGAAAAAAAATGAAGAAAAGCCCGTGGAAAAACTTAAAATGCGGAAAATTTTTATGGAGATATGTAGAATGCCCAAGATGCTTCTAGTGGTGTTCGTGCTTTCATATTCATGGTAAGATTTTCATCGTTTTTGCAGATGAATTTGTCGGGAAGAGAAATTGCAAATTGCAAGTTGATTAATTGTAATAGTATTAGCCTATTAGGCTCTTCAGTAAAAATATTCTCTTCTAGGGATGAGTAAACCCAAATTTCAAACACTTCTTTGTGTTTAAACAATTATTTGTCACGAAGCCATAATAAGTAGGTTTAAAGAAGTTCAACTTATGAACAAAAAACCGTTTTTCTTTTTATAAATGACTTTGTTATGCCATGGTATTTTTTATAGTTTGTACCAGTAATGTCAAACTTTGGTTTTTTATTTTAGGTTTGCAATAGCTATTATTTACTATGGAATTTCGCTAAATGTTCAATCTCTCGCGGGAAATATTTACTTGAACAATACTTTGATGGGTTTGGTTGAAATTCCTGGATTAATTTTAGCTTACGTTGGAGTGAAATACCTAAACAGATCTATTTGTCACGGTGGTTCAGTGATTTTTTGCGCTGTATGCTGCATTGCCGCTGCATTGCTGGACAAAGGTGCAAAGTGAATTTTATATCAACTTCAAAGACCCCATATTAAATTTACTATCGCTAAAGATGTTTTGAAACAGATTACAACAAGGTATTTACTAAAGCTAACTGCACCTGAAAATTTGCAACTTAAATTTCAGAGCATCCAGTTGTTTCTGCGGCCGCAGCCTTAATAGGAAAATCTATCATTAGCGGATCGTATTACTTGGTCTTCATTCATGTCACTGAAGTTTTTCCTACCGTTGTTCGGAGTAGTTATATGACTATATTGGCCGCTGTAGGAACGATTGGTATGGTTGTATCACCATACATTGTCTATTTGGGTAAAAACCAATTTGAAATAATATAAGATATAAGCCTTTAACTTGATGTTTGGCAGTTTTCGGCAAATAAATCTTAAAAAAGCAAATTGTAATTTGACACAAACTACAATGGTTAAGATGCTCTTATAAAGCTTTCAATTACTAAATAACTAATTTTTTCTTTCCTAACGTTATGGTTCACAAATATTTCTTACAATCTATTCAAGATTAGTATAAAGAACATATATACTTTAGTAAGAATCTCTTTTCCTTTTTCTTGTATTTCAAAAAGGACCAGAATCGTATAATTTATCGCTTTTTCTGTTTTTTCTAGAACGATATACCATTAATCTTTTAAATTTTTGTGAGAAGTTTAAGTAAATTTATTTATTTTGCTCGGAAGTTCAAATTGACTAGAATTTTGTTGCAAAAACAGATTATTTATCGCTTAAAAATTTAGCCTTTTTTAACAGGCTTTCTCTAATATTAACTGTGTTTTTAGGTGACATTTACGGACAATACACTCCTTATCTAATGATGGGTATTTTGACCATTTCATCCGGGTTGGCAACTCTTTTTCTTGTGCCTAATACAAACAATGTCGAATTGCCTGAAGCTACCGAAGATGTTATCAAAATGAAGACGTAAATTTTGTTTATACAAACTAAACTAATTATTTTTAATTTGTTCAAAATTTCTCATACATGAAATCCGTATGTAATACACGTATGTAACTTCCATTAAGATGTATTAAAAGAAGGAAAACATTTTAAACTTTTTTTCATTAACTTAGAATAGCTTTTATTGATGATGAAAATGTTTGTGGCAAGGTATGATTTTTATAAATTTAAAAAAAAGATAGAGTAATCTATTATTTAAATAAATATTGAAAAACCATAAACTTTATAAATTTTATTATAAGTTACCTTTAACTTAGAAGGCTATTTTAATTCAGCCTACCGGCACAAAAATATTAAGAAGCGCTGCGATAAGAAGTTAGATCAAAAATGGTCTTTCCAATAGTTTTCTTAGACTTTTACAACTTTTTAAAATATTAATGAAATATTTCCAAATTTTTCTTCAATTTTTTTTTTCAATTTCTTACTTTAAGCATAATTAAATATTTTTATTATAGATTGGCCTCTTGCTTTTACTTAAAGAAAAAGAAGAATTCTTCTTTGAACGATGAAGAGAAATTGACAACAATTGATAGGCCTGCAGTTAGATTGTGATTTATTTTTCGCTTAAACCCTAAACTCATGCACTGCTGTTTTCCTTGTAAAATTTTTTTTAAATTCTCATTCTTTTTTATATAGATTAATTTGTTAAGACTTTCGAGGAATTAATAACAATTTAACCTTCGTAGCAATTTAAGCAGTGCTTGGTTGGATAAAAATTATCGTAAAATTTTTTACAAGATTATAAGTTTACAGCAATAGTGATTTTGCGTAATGGTGTTTAGTCAGTAATGGCTTTAGCAGGGTGCAAAAGGGGCGGCCGCACCGCCCCATCCCTAAAAAAAATCAAAAAGTGGCTCCTCCTACGCAAGATATTGGTCTATTTCTTCATAGTACACCAGGACGGTGGCATTTCTAAAATGAAAACTTTCTTTTTTAGAGATCACCTTGTGTTAATACACTAAAAAGTGGTCCCACCTAAAACAATGACCTTTTTTAAGAGATCGCTTTGTCGCTTTGCTTCGGAACACTAAAAAGTGGCCCTCCCTCTTTTTCTTGCACCGGGCCCCCTTTTTTGTAAGGCCATCACTGCTTTTAGTTGAATAATTAATGGCGATTGAAATGCTCTTAAAATTAATAACTCTAAAATTCTTCATCCAAATTAAATAAAGTCACACCAACTTTATATCACACAAGCTGTATTGCAAAAGTAAATCAATCTTCTTTAAAAACTGTTCAATAAAAGCATCAAAGCAATTTGTATTTGTAACCTATTAGATATGCTATATATTTATCAATTTTAACTTATTTTGTAGAACCGCAGCGCTAACCACTTAACAGATTAGAGTAAGTTACAGAAAACTTAACCTTGATTGACAACATCATTGTAAATGATATAAACATGAATGAGCAACTTTCATAGTGTGACTACCAGATCACAAACCTGCAGAAACAATACACAAAAGTGAATTGCTTGAGATCAGATGATTACATGAAATCATTTCGAGGGCCGTATTATAAAGCGCTTCGCTGACCGAATGCAGTCCGTGGGCTGTATGTTGTGCCGGCCTGCCGTATAACATAAACGTCTATAGTTTTTTCAGTGTCTCATCACAAAAGCCAATGATTGCCGACCTTTTGAACTTCATGGAGCCCTAATGTATAATTTGTTATTTGAAGTATACAAATAGGAATTAAAAAAAACTACTCTGAAGACTAAAAAAAAAAGTTTTTTAAAGAATTTTTATTTGTTCATGTGCGAAGAGTAAAAATTGTTTAAAAATTAACATTATTTCGAATATAAAGTTTCATGGATATAACTCAAAGGTTGTTGTTGGATTCGAATTCATTTAAATCCTTTAATTGGTGGATTTGTTACAACTCTAATTTTCTTTGCGGACCACCAAAACAACCAACGGTTGGTGACCATCGCTATAAATGAACCGAATCAGGCAAAAATTGCAACTTAAGTTATTTGTTTTTCTTTTTTTTTGTATTAAAAACGTGGCCCAAAATTTTTGCCTCCAAAGATGTTTATTTACTTAAAGCTTAATTACTGACCAATCAAATCTAATAGGCTAAAATTGCGTACATTTTTGCAATAATTTTGACTTATCAAGTGGAAAACAAAAAAGTTTAGACTAACTTTCTATGCCTCTGTTGGACTAATACCACTTTTACAACTAAATGCAATATATTTGTTGACCATTTTATTTTTAAAATTTAACCAAATTATATATCATTGTAATTGATATTACTAAAGTTTTACACACATTTACAAACGCTATCGTCAGCCAACTGCATGCTAGTAAAATTGTTAATAACAAAAATCTCAGCTTAATAGTCTACCATTCAACTCTTCACTATAAGCTTTCGTTCGTTATAACTTCTCCAAATACCGTAAATAAAAAAAAAACAGATATCAATATTAGAGCAAAATAATGTTGATAAAAAAGATAAAGATAAAAAATGTTTATTAACTTATAAATGCTCTTGCTAGCGTATAAAGTTATCAACTGTTTAACCTTTTCTTTATAATAATTACCGTAGAGGTAGCGATTTCTTAATTAGCAGTTGCATGTTATTGTAAGTTGATATTTCATTATACATTGCAATTTGCTAAATAACTACTGTAACTTATTGCTGTGGATAATTCAATTATCATTTCTAAAGTGAAGCCAAGCAAAACCTTATAGCCTTTAGAGCAGAAGCGTGCAACCTACGGCCCGCGGCACCTTTTTTTTATGGCCCGCTTCAAGTAAACTTAAACACGAGTTGAGCAAAAATGCTAGAAAGAAAACTTTTTTGTGGTAAAATAAGAAACAATTTTAAATTCAAATAAATAAACCATATTCAATAACTGTTTTCAACCTGCTTAACAGTATTCTATTCTTATTGCTATTTTTGCTGTTTCACACTAATTAAATTTTACTGCAAACCGTATCAATTTGTTCTTGTCGATCATAGTACTTATTAAACGGCAAATTAAATACAAAGATTCATTCTGAAATTAGCTTAAAAGCTTAAAATGTTAACAAGTAAGAGAAAAAAGGTTGATTGTGAAAAAGGACTGTTTACAATGAGTGATGCAAGAAGTGGTTCCAGGTATATTCCACCCCGGAAAATTTCGCCCATGTCACGTAGATTCAAAAGTTCAATCAGAAGCTGTGGAGTTCCTTTTCTTCGACCAAAACTACGATACTGAACCCAATCCTAACCCAAACTCTTTTACCTCGTGAAATTAACCGGGGCGGAACATACCGGTCACCGCAAAAAGTACTTCGTTATTAAACATAATGAAAACGAAATTTGTCTGATTTGCAAAATAATCTAGCAGTAATGAAACAGTAGAATTTCAAGCCTTACTGTTGCACAAAACATCCTGCCAAATTTGATGGTATCGAAGGTCAATTATGATTTGACAAAATAGAGCAGTTTAAAAGTCTTTGAGCATGCAGGAAGTATTTCATGCATATAAAAAAGTCACTGAGCTTGCATATCTGAAGTAATTGGAAAAAAAGAAAAATCTTACAGTGATGGTGAATTCTTTAAGAATTGTTTGGAGTTGTTCACTAGACGTGTGTTTTCACGAAAAAAAATGTGTTGTGGAGCAACGAAGTTTGTCTCAATTTACAGTTGCGATTGGCGAATAGATGACCATTGCCAAAATATCAAACTTTCTTTTAAAGCAGAAAATAAACAAATGTTCTGCTTTTGGTATTGTTTTGGGCGAGGGTTGTTAGCGATACTGCGCAGCTAATTTTTTATTTATTTCATTAATATTTTAACGTTTCGTGTAAATTGACTAAGAAATTTTTTTTAAATACAAGGAATAATAACAAAAGCTGTTTTTGCTTGGTTCTAAATTGTCCGGACCGCAGCATTATTACTATTGTATGTTTTGGCCCATTGAGATAAATAGTTGCACACCCCTGGTTAAGACAGTTTGCTACTCTGCTTACAATTAACACCAAACTCTATGACAGCAGCAAACAGAGCGCATGTATTGCTAAATTTTTAAATGCAAGTGTTTGCTATTTACAGTTAATCCTGACGTGTCCACATTCGCTTCTTCAACTCGCCGTCGACTGCAAAAAAATGAGAGTGGCTTCTTAATTTTGCAGCAAAAATAAAGAATAAAAAACCCTGTTTAGTGTATGTGATAACCAATGCTAAAGTAGTAAAAAGAGATTTATTGAAATAGAAATGCACCAAAGATAACATTTTTATTTCATCTGGCAAGCAATCACCCAAACCTACTTCTGAAGATCCCAAGATATTGCTGTTTGGTTGAAATCTTTATTTGGATTTTAGTTTTATAGAAATATGACTAAAATTTAGAACTGTTTGTTAAGACTGCCAAGCAGGGAAAAGTGCCGTAAAGCAGGGATGTCAAACTCGCGGCCCTCGAGCATCCATCAATAATTGCCATATTTTGTAAGGTCTTTATCTAAAAGTAATACATTTTTTTAAACAAGCACAGACACGTGATAACAACACCTCAACCTCACAAAAAAAATAACAACACCTCGTCCGGCTCATAATTTACGTCGCAATATATGTCGCAAACTACACCTAACTAAAAAAAATGGTATAAAAATAGATCGAAAATTGCATGCGACCGTCGGCACAATTTCCAATATGCAATGTGGCCCTCAGAAGCCGCGAGTTTGACACCCCTGCCATAAAGTGTCTTTCCCAAGAAAACAACGGAATGGCGCAATTAGATTTTGAACCAAAATCATGTTATCATAATCACGGCCTTTTTAATCACTCGACCACGTTGCCGACATAAATTCATATAAAAAAAATTAAATTTAGACTATGTTGACTATTTTTAAGTTTGTTAATTAGCTTAGTACAAGGATGCACAACCTTTTTGCTGTTGCCGGCCGCATTATAGAGCTTATTTTAACTAGTGACAGCGTGGCGCGTGCTCATGATCAATATGGTCTCGGTTCAAAACCCTCTCGCGCCATTTTGTTGTGTCCTTGGGGAAAGACACATTACGGCACTTTCCCCTGCTTGGTGGTCTTGGCAAGCAGTTCTAAATTGAAGTCATATCTCTCTTAAGTTACAAGCTGACAGCAATATCTTGGCATCTGCGGAAGCAGGTCGGGGTAATTGCCTACCCTATGTATAGCGCCTTCGTCGTTTTCCTGCAAGTCGGGAGAATATAAAGATGAAATAAAAATAATGGCTGCTAGTGAGTCAACATTAGTAGATGAAACTATATGTATAAAATAGGTCTAAAGAATTATAAGTTTTATCGATTATGCTTTTTCTCTTACTGATTGTAGTGAAATAGTATGTCACAAGTTTTTAGCGATCGAATTTACATAAGAAAATTTGTAAAAAATTGTAGTAATGATTTCTTTGATTTTGCATGCTCACAGATAAACAAGCAAAATCAGTCAACATAGGCTCCTATTGTCACACTAAAGCGGCTAACAAAGTTGTGTAGTCGACAATTTGTACTACAGGTGAACCAAAGCAGCATAATTCTAATTGTTTTGGAAAAAAAGGAAATTTAATTCAGTCAAATTTGTAATGATTTAAGTGCATGACGTACGTGCATGGCCGCATTTTTATCCAAGGCTGCATGCGGTGATACAGCCACCGGTTGTGCAACGACTTACTAGATTGATGATAGGTTGATGGCCCTTTAAGATGACGATTTACATGCGATTACTTGTCATAAGCAATGGCAATTCAAATTTTTAATTTAAACTCTCATAAATTTAATTTAAATTCAATTTTTTATTTCAGTTCCGCTACAGCAATAATTTTAAATAAAGAAATATTTATAGATGAATTGCAAGCAAAAAAGAAAAAGAAAGAAGCAAAAAAACGCTTATAAAGTTATTGCAAACAGACAAATTACGAAGGAAATACTTAGAATCCCACAGAAAAACTTGCATAGTTGCTACACCTTATTGTCATATTTTTGCGTGTAAGTTGCCAGTTCAAAAAGAATTTAATAAATGCACACACCTAAACCATTGTAATAAGTTTAAAACTCGTCATTGGTGTAACATAGCCCCAAAACCTTGATATGCAAAATAAAATTACAAAGAATTTCGCTTGTACTTTTTGGGCTCGCAAAATTGTTTTTATACATTCATATAATTTTGTTGTAATAAACAGAGTTGGTTTTGCAATTGATATCTAAAGAGCTTGCTAATGAATAAAATTAGAGTTCAACTTTTTAAAACTTTTCCAGAAATGGCGTCCGCTTTAAAAACTTCTGGTAATGAAACTGTTTACTATCGACCTCTAAGAAACATCTAAGTTGACGCCCATAACTTATAAATATTATGTAGCTAGAAACATAATTTACAAATTAGGGGCAATGGGGGCATCGCCGCCATCTCAACCTGTTTAACAGCAGAAAAATTTGAGAACAATCTGTTTTTCTAGCACTGAGTATATTTTCAAGGTTAATGCATCGGAAAAATTGTTTCTTGGCAAAAAAAGTTATTTTATGGTCAAATTGTTTATTTTAATATGCTGTAGGCAACATCGAATTCAGCCAAAAATTGTTTTGTTTTTTTTGGTTCAATTGTATGTGTAAAAATTAAAAAATTCATTTTTTAGGCATCAAAACGATTTTGGCGTAAACAGATTAACAAAGCAATGTATTCTGCTAAATCTTGTTTGGTTATGCTTGAATTTCCTGGAATAATCGTGTAAAACCATGATTCGGGAAATCATTGCGTGAAATTTGGGTAAAATCGTTTTACTTCTACATCAGTGGCTCTCAACCTGTGGTACGCGTACCACTAGTGGTACGTGAGACCTTTTTAGGTGGTACGCAGTGGTGGATATTGGGTGATGCGAATGAGGCAGTTGCCTCGGGCCCCCCCCTCGAAGATACCGCATATAATGTCATTTTGCTGTATAAGGTTTTTTAGAAATCATTACGAAGTTGGGACGAAAAGTGGGAAATAGGAGATCGATCCGAAGAAGATTGATCCGAAGGAAATAGGAGATCTTTTTTTTTAGAAATCACCATCATTTTGAAAGGTAAAAAGCGAAAAGGGAGATCAAATTGAAGTGAAGACTTTTTTTAGAGATCACCATGATTTGGGAGAAAAGAGGGAAATGCGAGATCAAAGCCCTTTTCTTTTTAGAGAACATCAAGTTTTAGAAATCCTTGCCTCGGGCCCTTAACTTTGAATATCCACCACTGGTGGACGTAAATAGTTTTTAGATTCGATAAAAATCCAACACTCGAATTAAATTGTGTCTTTTAGATATGCCAGATTTTCAGCGAAGACCTTTTTTTTTAGAGAACATATAATTTTTGCGACGAAAATTAAAAAATTTAAAAAAACAAAAAAAATCGAAATAATTAATTTTTAAATGAACTTTGTGGTACGTAATGTAAAGAAAAATTTCTGCGATGGTACTTGCTAGCAAAAAGGTTGAAAAGCACTGTTCTAAATCTTTCGAATATTTTGCTCTGATACATCAATACGACGATTTTTTCTCAGTTTACACGCTTTTCAAACAAGTTGACCAAAAAACGTTTCAAAAAATAAAGGCACGAACCAAACCCGAACCGAAAACCTGTAAGAACCGCTAATTGTCTTCTTTGAAGCAGAATCGAAAACGAACCCCTAAAAAATTAAATTTGCTGAATCTAAACTTTAATCTGAACCATAATATTATTTTAAATAGTTCCATACCCTGATCCTAATTTGAAGTAAAATCTATGATTTGCCTGAACTACAAAAGTGCAAAAAAATACGTATTATGACGTAATAAAATATTTTAGATTTGTGGCTTCTACCAGACGCATTGCTGCATTGGCAGAAGCGCAATGCGTCGGGTAGAAGCCACAAATCTTAGATTTTTTCTTATATATGTCGAGTGATAAAAAGCACCGGACTGATGATCAGCATAGGCTCGGTTCAAAGCCCACTTTCGCCATTTTGTTGTGTCCTTGGGAAAGACACTTTACGGCACTTTCCTTTGCTTGGTGGTCTTGACAAGCAGTTCTAAATTGCAGTCATATCTCTATTAAATTACTAGCGGACAGCAATATCTTGGTATCTCCGGAAGCAGGTCGGGGTAATTGCTTACCCTATGTGTGGCGCCTCCGTCGCTTTCCTGCGAGTCAGGAGGATAAATATAGAGATAAAGAAAAAAAAAAATACGACCAGCTCTGCGACTAAACCTGGAATAGCAGGTTGTCCTTGATAAAAGTTAAAAACTCAAAACCATGATCTGGCAGTGAGTTCTGGTTCGCCATGCGTGATGTACACTACCATAGGTGTTACTCTTTAGTTCTATCTGTCCTATAATTTGATATAATAAAATATTATTTAATTCAATTAAAAACTTTGTGATAGTCGCGTGGTTTGAGGCGGAGTTTTAGAATTTTATCTATCTAAAGTGGTGGTGGTGGTTTGCCCAACCCATTCTTAGTTGATGAGGACGCGGATCAACATCACTGAGTCCCAACCTCCAGGGACGAGACCAGAGGTATAGAGTGGTGAGGGAGTGGCCGAAGATGACCAAATGTAGAAAGTCAAGTGCAGGGAAGTCTAGCACGAGATAAAAGATATCCTATGATTCGGAACCACAGTTGCTGCACGAAAAAGTCTCGGCTTGACCAATCCTGTGAAGTTATGCAGCAAGAAGAGTGTATTTATCTGTGCCCGTTGCAGCGTAAACGAGAGAGGGCACAGCGAGCAGAGCGAGGGAGGTTAAGCTCCTCAGAGAATACTGTAGGGATTTGGTGCGGAAAGAAATCAGATTGGATATCACGTCTCCGATTGGGGTAGAGGGATAAGCGGTGGGAAAAAATAAGAGGTGAAAAGGCGATTGGTACGGTGGATGGTATTGGAGAGGACCATGCATACCTCCGTATAAGACTTCTTGATAGAATTGGCAACTTAATTATGCAACTACTAGCTAAAAGATTGCACTTTTTTAGTATACGTAAAAATCAGTAAAAAACAGCAACGTCAGCCGCCGAAAGATCAATCTTAAAGATCTTACTTTTGTCTTAACGCATTCAAAAATCACCTAAATTGAACATTAAAAAAGGGATCAGGTTAAAAATAAGCCCCCAAAATTACACAACTAAAAATTACCGGGCGTATTTTTAACATGATCTGAATTTATTTATTTACATCATTAAAGCAAGAAAAAGCATGACAGATTAAAACAAACGTTTACGGCTAATTAAAACCCTCATACGAATTCATAATGAATAACCTTTTATGAATTTGTTTGATTTAAAAAGAGATACAATTATTATAAATGCTGACTAAACAATGTTATAAGGGCTATGACGGTGATAGATTTTCTCCAAACTCAGTAAACACATTAGTTAATAACAATCGCTCGAAACAAAAATCTCTTAACAATTTAAAAAACAATTTTAGTGAAACTTTTTCGGTTAGCTAATCAAGAAATGTTTTTATTTAAAGATAAGTTATTTCAACAGCACGTCGGCGTCAGTATAGGGTCTCCCTTATCTTCGACTATGGCACATTTCTTTTTGTCTTCTTTAGAAATGAAATTTAAAAACTCAATCCGAATTTCATCCAAAGCTTTCGCTATGTTGACGATATTTTTGTCATTTTTTTAAAGACAAAAAAATGTTTTGAACTTCTTGATGTACGGAGTACCCAACATAAAAATATCAAATTTACAATGGAATATTTACAAAAAACTATCTCTTTTCTTGACGTTGAAATTAAAATAATTGATTCTGGTATAGAAACATGGATCTGTAGAAAGTCAACTAAAACAAATATATTCTTAAATTTAATGCAATATGTCCCACAAAGTGAAAGTCTTGTTTAGTTTTTTGTTTACTTAGTCGTGCTAAATGTATTTGCTCATCCAATTTTTTGTTTGACAGTGAAGTCAAATAGTTGAAAAGTGTAACTTTAAACAATGGCTATCCTAATTGGTTTTTTGATAAAGTTTTGAAACTTTTATTTTTGAATTAACGATCGGCACCAAACAATGACAAGACTTATACCGCAATATTATGCCGTGCATTGGAAAAGAGTCATATCGTTTTGCTAGGAAATTTTGGCTTTCAAAATAATTTTTCCTTTTCATCCCAAAAATCATGTTGATATGCCATATTAGAGGATGTCACAAATTTACAGCAAAAGATGGTCAAATAAACGTAACAGCACTAACAAGAGCAGTTGAAAAGTTAAGCGTGATTGAATCGGTGGGAGGACTAGGAGCGGCGCATTGATGGACAACGCGATGGCGGTTCAAAATCCTACTCACGCCATTTTGTTGTAACTTTGTGAAAAGATGTTTTTCTTTGCGTAACGGTGAAACAAACAAATAAAAAATTTTAACCGGACAACAATTTCTGAGTATAACCGAAATTAGGTCGTGGTAATGGTTTAACAGTGTCCTAATAGCCATTGCGTTAAATCAGAAGTATTGGGCAGTAACAAGGAAACATGTAGGCAAAGCCAGAAATTTTCGCGCAGCGATAAGAAATTGTGTGGGCAAGATTTAAGGTGATCTGAATTTATTTTAGAAAAATTTTCTTATCACATCCGTAAAGTTCAGAAAATTATGATTTGGGAAAACGTCACAAAATTAGGGCAAAACGGTTTTTTCCTCCAATATTTTTTCGGCTGGTACTCCTGTGGCCCTAAATACAAGGAACGCATCTAGCGTTTTTCTGCGAGTCAAGGTGGTAAAAAATAATAATAATAAGGTTTAAGTAAGAATGTGTCGACTTCCTCAAACACAAACGTACAACACCATTAGCATTGACCGTATGACATGCATTTTCTCTATATATTTAAATATATCATCATCATAAGCGCTCTGACTTGACGTCTCCTTTGAACACTTAATAGAAAAATCCGTTAGTGCGTTGACCTGCAAAACATCGACACACGGAGATCTGTCATTGTGCAAGACTATTCTGGAGCTTATTCAACTCACATAGCAAGTTATTGTTCAGAAAATTCTAATTGGATCTTTTGTATAAAAAGCCCCCACCATCTATTTCGAGTAATTTTTTTTTGGTGAAACTAACCCGAAATCCCCCAGAAAACACTAGGATGAAATAAAAAAGAAACTTGTAGGAGGATTCCGGGTTTGTTTTACCAAAAAAAATTACTTGCTATAGATCA
The DNA here is from genome assembly GCA_963680785.1 of Diplosoma virens. NCBI lineage: Eukaryota > Metazoa > Chordata > Ascidiacea > Aplousobranchia > Didemnidae > Diplosoma > Diplosoma virens. Next base: position 29,780,740 of record OY796885.1, read on the forward strand.
GGGTGGTCCAACTTCTTCACTCTTGCGGGCCGCTTTTCGAAAGTGTTCGAGCTTGTGGGCCTCAGCCGGATAGATATTGTTTCATTTGGAATCAGCCTTCGATTATACCTATTTTGTCTTAAAATCATGGTGTCCTCTCTAGAAAAAGAATTCACTTGGAATCAGTCTCAATTAACTCTAGATTCTGTCCCATTAGCTTGCCATGCCTTGTTATAGAAGGTTGCCGCCGCTTACAATCGACAAGACTTAAATTCTGTAAAATGGTTCCGCAGGCCCGTAGTTGGACCACGCTGCTATAGATGGTGGGGCGATAAAAATTACTCGCAATAGATGGCGGGGGCTTTCTACAAAAGATCTTTCTAATAAAACGGCAACAATACACGCGGGAGCTTTAAACAGATTATTGAATAAATTCTTTGTTGTAAATTCTTTGTTGTACAGAATTTAAAAATAACCAATGGTTCTGTCCTTACTATAACGGTAAACGGCGCAGAAGTTGGCCGATTGCCGCAAACTGAATTGTCGAATAACGCGCTTCTGGCTTCGATAAAAGGGATCATCAAATAACCAAGGAATTTACTTTAAAAAAAAATAAATAATGAAGCGAAAATCTGTAAATAAATAAAACAAACTAAAAATCGAATAAAAAAAAAAAGAAACCACATAGTTGCCCACCGAGCGGTTCACGCCGGTGCTGACTCACAGGGAAACTGGAAATATACAAACGCGATCACAAAGCTGCACTTTCAACCAGCCGCCCACAACTATTGCAGCTGGTCGCCTCAAAACAGGATTACAATAAACAACATTAAGTCTACTCAGACTTCAACCAGCTGCCAACAATATTACTGCTGGTCGCCTCACTGATTGAGAAGTTATTATTATTATTTATTTATTGGCGCTTTTTAACGATTAGGGGGAAGATGAGGTAAGTTGAACCAAATTTTACAAAAAATAAGATAACTTGTTAATTATAAGCGCTATATAATAGAAATTTTAAGATATTATATTTCAAGATATAAGGTTTATTATGATGTAAATTATTTTTTAATTTAGTTGCCCAATTTTTAATAATTTGTGTTCAAAGTTGACACTTTTTTTAGTTCAGCTTGCCCCTTCGTCGGGGTAAGTTGAACAAGTACCAAAGGTAAGTTGAACCATCCACAGAAGTTACTTAAAAAAATTAAAAAAATAAATTGTTGCAACCTAATATTGCATAAATTTATACTTTTCAGACCACTGTTAAAAGTATTACACATCAAGCTTTGGATTGAATGTTTTAATTCTGCCTACTTGAGCAAAATTACTAGCACAAATATTTTCAAACATAGCAATTTACAATGAATAATCAAAGAATTTAATTGTTCAATAATTTTGGCATATGAAAAAACGTTAATACACGTTCCAGCAATTCAGATTTATCGGAAATACAAATTTCTTTTGCCTAGAAGTTGTTTCCGTGACATAAGGAAGAGCAAGTATCTTTATGATATCACTTTCTGGAAAGGAACATTCATCGTCTTCCTTGAAAATAAACCTGGGTTTCCCAGTAATATGATCAACTTTGCACTTTTTTGAAAATTTTGCCTCGCATTCACCAGTCTCATCGTCAATACTTTCAACCAGACCAATATAAAAACGGGGATTTGCTTTTCCAGTGGGCTTAAAACAAACTAGAACATAATCTCCTGGAACTGGGTGAACTAACTTTTCGGAGCAATCACTACTATCATCACACAAATCTTGTACATTAAGTTCTGGTTCTTCATCACTCGAATTCTCATGAAATAGTTTTCTTTTTTTATTTAAGGGTGCTTTCTTTATTGTTTTTTTTTAATATGTTATGAATTCGTGACTGTTTTTTTTCCGGAGTATCAGTCAAAATTGTCGTTTTTCCTCGTTTTTGACCACTTGCTGTTAGTTTTCGTGGTCCAGCACAGGGAACAGGTAAAATTTCTGAAGGAGACACATAAAAGATATCATTTGATTGATGATTAGAAGTTGAAATGGTGGAAAAAAGATTGTCCTCTTGATTTTGACAGCTTGTTTGTGCGTTGCAAGTCTCGATTATTTCCTGGTTAAGATAAGAACGATTAGTTAATTCAGATGGAGCAAAGACGTTTTCATCAAATATATCTCTGCAAAATGGATAGATACCAGTCAATTTAAATCCAGCTTGTATGTTACTCGGAGTAAATGTAGCTAAGTAAGCTTTATTGACTAAGGCTGGAATGTTATAAATAGTAACTATTTTTCCAGGATTAGACCGCATCCACTCGTCCATTGCTTGATTATATTTCGACTTTAAAGGTCCAAACACTGAGCGGTCTAGCGGTTGTAAGCGATGAGAGGTATGAGGAGGGATAGTCAAGAGAATTAATCCATTTTGTTTTGCCAGCTGAATGGATGCCATGGACGCATGACTTTCATGGTTATCCAAGATTAATAACGCACGATTTTCATTGTTGCAAGAAATTTGATTTACTATGTGTTTTAAGTACATGGAAAAAATTTCTTCGTTTATCCATCCTGATTTATTTGAAGTGCCAATGGAGCCGGTTGGTCCGTCACGGACAAAATGATCTTTATACTTTTTTCGAGAAAAAATAAAAGCGGGTGATATACTATTACCAGTTGCACTAATGCAGCAAACAAGTGTCACTAACTCTCCGCGCTCTCTTGATGTGATGAAGCCAATTTGTTTGGTACCTTTCGCTGCTAACACTTGTTTTGGGCTTTGCACCGTAGTCACACCTGTTTCATCAACATTAAATATTCTGCTAGGTGTGAACTTGTACCTGTCCATAACTGAAGCTAGATTATCAAAAAATTCATTCACTGTATAGCGGTTAAATGCTGTTGCTCTTGCCAAAGACGTGGCTTCCGGTGTATTTTTTTTATGAAGGAACGAAACCATTCTTTTCCGGCTAGTTTATTTTCCTCCCAGCTCACAGGTGCAGCTATGTTATTTTTTTAGCAAGTTCATATGCGAGTTGACGACATTTTGTAGCAGTAATACTATAAAATCTTTTTGAAAGTTCCTTAACATGATCTGCTAACTCTTTTTCAATCGGTTCTTGAAATATTCGCTTTTTTTCTTTTAAAGCACCATAGCCGTATAAATTTTGGGTTGCACCACTTGCTTTCTTATCTATGTAGCGTTTCAAGGTGTTTCTGGAAATGTTAAATGATTTGGAAGCAAAACTTAGGGATTTTTCATTTTTTACACATGTTGCAGCCGCTTCCATTATTTCTTTCGGCTCATTTCCGCGGTTAGTTTTTCTTGTATAAACTCTCGGCATTTTCAATAAAATATATACGCAAAAAATGCAATTTTTTAATAGTCAAAATCTAAAAATAAACTACATTAATTTTTAATGTGCAATGGGGTAAATTGAACCATGGTTCAACTTTACCCACAGCTAGTGGTTCAACTTGCCTTAAAGGTATGTGCTATATTATTTTTAAAATTACTACTAAGATAGACAAACTCGCGCATTCAGAGAAACAGAATTTTATGTTATGTTTATTATCTATTTTTTAGTCGTAGCTACGCAATAAATTTATACAAAATCTAGAAGTAATTATCAGTTAACTTTATTTTACTACTATTTACTTTTGCAAGTCATAAAAGCTTTTTCTAACACTACATTTTTGCCTGAACAGATATTTAAATGCTGGTATGACAGAGTTAACTGATTTTCAACGTGCAAAAAATAGGTGGCAGAAAATATTTTGTTTATCTTCAAATTAACGCTGGGGAGCCTGTGGTTCAACTTACCTGCTGGTTCAACTTACCTCATCTTCCCTATAGTTTTTTAGCGCCAGGACGAAAAATAAACCACAAAAGCGATATACAGAATTAATAATACAATGTAGGCCTTCATTTACAATTGCAATAAAAGGGAAAGGTGTGCAACCTTAATTAGATCCCCCCTTTTTTTTGTTTTAAAAGAAAAGTTGCTGCGCACCTTTAACCCTGTTAAGTAACAAAACACATTGTACAAAAACAAGTAACACTAAATAAATAATTGTGCAGAAGCAATAAACGATAAAAGATGAGACTCCAAAATATCCAATAGAATAGAACGTGGAGTAAAGTCAACTTTTATGGTTTGGAGATGATAACGAAAAAGATTTCTGGGTATTGAATAACGAGGACAGTAGAGAAGGACGTGCTCTACGTCCTCCAGAACAAAACACGACGAACATAAATCTGAAGAATGAAGACCAATTTTATGTAAATGACTGTTAAGTTTGCAGTGACCCGTGCGTAAACGAAAAAGTGTAGGTGACGAAGAAGTACTTATTGAAAACACAGAAGGGAAGAACTTTTATAAAATAACCCGGTATTAGATTGCTTGTAAAATTTGTCCCATAGAACATAAACATGATTTTTGATTACTGTTTTGATTTCCGAGGTTGAGATTTGAAGGTTTGCCTGTTTTGTTGCTGTATTGACGGAGATCGAGTTTGACGAATTTGAAGTAGTTGCCAATTTAGCCAGTTGATCTGCGATTTCATTGCCGTGAATTCCTGAATGAGAGGGGATCCATAAAAACGTTATTTCAAGTCCACTTTTAAATAAAATTGAGTAAAGCATTATAATTTTATTAACTAGTAGGTTTTTTCCGTAAGATAAATTATTGAAGACCTGTAACGAACAAAGATTGTCAGTTAAAATCAAAGTTTTTCCGGATCTTTTTGAAGAAAGCCAATAAAGAGATTTTAGTATTGCATACAACTCTGCTGAAAAAATAGAACAATGATTATTAATTTTAATTACATGTTTTACATCAAACCTGTCAACATAGAAAGCAGCGCTTGCGCCATGTTGTGTTTTCGAACCATCTGTATAAATATGCAAATAATCTTTATAGTTATTTGCTACGTATTCTAAAAATATTTGTTTATTGGCTGCAGTGCTGCAGAAACGAGCTATGCTCGGGGAAGAAATTAACTAATAATTAAAGTGTAAAGCAAAAAGGCGCTGTAGTGCACGCGCAAATAATGATTAGGGAAGCAAAAGAAATGAAACAAACCCGTGCGTTGGTAATTTTCTACACGTTACAATTGCTTATTTTCAAAAAGATAATCTAAGTAATTTTTGGACAATCAACAATGTAATTCAGAACTTAGACAAAACGTTAACAATGCTATAATTAAGACGATTTTCGTGATCAAGCTTTGCTTTTAAAATAGTCAGCCGTAAGAACAATTTACATGTACATTTCGTATAAGCCATTTTATAATTTCAACACCCAGGCTTACCGGAAAAAAGAACTGCTGTAGTCATTGCACAAACAAAGTTGTCCGGTTTAAGTTTCAGAAATTTCAATTAGAAAAAAAATGTGATAAATTAGATTTTCAAAATCACAACTTAATGTAATCGCTTCATTTCTGATAAATTAATTAAAAAGGAAGATCTAGAAAAAAATATCGATATCTTAAAAATCAATAAACATTGTCGACATATCAGGGGAGATTTGAACTCCACAGTTCCTGCTCATAAATATGCCTTCGATCCGGACAAGACCAACCAATAGATTTACGCTTTTTTAAGTTGTACACTTATTATCATTCAAAATATTCAATTTCGCGAGAAAAAAGTAAACATTTTCTTACTCAGCTTATTAGCAGTGATGACTTTAATAGGATATAAACATAGCGGCAGCACCGCCCCCACCTCCTAAAATATATCAAAAGTGGCCCCCTACACAAGATATTGCTCTATTTCTTCATAGTAACACCAGGAGGGTGGATTGTCTAAAACAAAAGCTTTTCTTTTTTTCAGTTCACTTTGTTTTGATACACTAAAAAGTGGCCCCTTCAAATCTTTGTCGGCAGCGTGGTCGAGTGGTTAAAGCGACGGGCTCGTGACCAACACGGTCTCGGTTCAAAACCCACTCGCGCCATTCTGTTGTGTCCTTGGGAAAGACACTTCACGGCACATTTTCCTGCTTGGTGGTCCTGGCAAGCAGTTCTAATTACGATCATATCTCTATTAAATTACAAGCGGACAGCAATATTTTGGTATACATAAGCTAGGCAATTATCCAGGTCGGGGTAAACGCCTTCGTCGCTTTCCTGCGAGTCAGGAGGATAAATAGAGATAAAATAAAATAAAAAATAAAACGATGATTTTTTTATAGATCACCCTGTTTTGGAACAAGTAATAGTGCCCCCTAAAATGAAGACCTATTTTTTTTAGAAATATCTTTGTTTTGAGACGCTAAAAAGTAGCTCCCCCTATATCAATGACCTTTTTTTAGAGATTGTTTGCCTTCAAACACTAAATAGGAACCCTCCTTACTTTTTTTGCACCAGGCCCCACTTTTTGCAAGGCCATCACGGCTTATTAGCATTTATTTAGTTAATTCAACAAAATTGTTTATAGGCTTTTCGACGGTGCTAGTTGCCTAAAAAGTAGCCTCTCAGCTGCAAAATAAAGAGTTTTCATATTATTAAAAAAGATTTCTTATTTACTATTTATTAAATGATTAGGCTTTTTAAAGTTTATTTAAATAGGGCAAGTTTTATCGCATTAAAAGATCAATTCGAATTCGTGGAGAACATTTTGCCAATTATTTCCCAAGAAGAAGCGTTATCAAGTTCTGTTAATGAATGAATGAATCTTACGGTTTTTCACCATCACATCCGGTAATAGGTAATTGGCTTGCACTATAAACTTGACAATTTTATGTAAGAAATATGGTTCTAAAATAGTCTGACCTAGTTTCAAATCTCCACTCCTTTTTTATATTGTTTTCCTCTAAAAAAGCCTGTTGGCAGCAACGCCAATTACTCAGTTTTCACAACCAAACTTATTAAAATTACATCAAATGATTATATGTAATAGTTTAGCAAATGTTGGTCGTCTGCTGTCATAAAGCAAGGAGCAAATTGGTTAGTCCGACTTGTTTGTCTGCACAATGATCAGCACGAAGAATTTGCATGCTATGACAATGAGCTCCGCAGCCAGCTGTTCAAACGACGCGCTCTTTCAAAGTATGAACAACATGCTTGGAAACAGTTTGGATTTGCGTGGAATTGACAGTCCAGTGACATCGTCGAACAGTGGTAAATTCTTTCTGCAGCGAAGAAAAGCTAGCGTGGTTTTGAAGTACCGTAGCTCTTGCACCTTCTTATTGTATAAACTAGTTTTTAATTTAGTTTAAGAAACGGTAGTATTCACCAACAAATATGGTGTACTATTTTAGTGTTAGTGGAAAGTTCGTTAATTTTATTTTCAATTACAAAAAATAAGATTAGCACGTGCCACTCGTGAAATGTAATTATAAAAACTTGGATTTCAATTTGATCTGCTAATTTTTTAAAATATGATACGATTTGACTTTTTTATTCAATGTTAAGGCAGTGGTGCGGTGACCATGCACAATTTTTTGGTGCATGTTATAACGTATATCGTTTAGTTGTCGTCTCCCTATTTGCAACCTTTGCTTTATTTTGTTTTCAATTATTATCAACTGTTTTTTGGATGCAAATAAAAACAAACTACTGCTACTACTCATACTACTATAGCCTACTAGGCTGCTACTTTTTTGCTACCTTTTTGCAACGACTCGGAGCATTTCATGAAAAAAGCCTTTTTTATTTGAGCTTCCCACCGAAACCTTTGAAAGCACTTAAAATCACTTGTGTTCTTTTTTTTTGTTTTATTAGAACTACTGCAGTGCCCAACATCACATGCTGCCTGGTCAATTTAGGTTTTAGAACGATTCTCGAGCTGTAACGTCGTAGGTTACTAAAATTATATGACTTAAAACGTTTGGTTAAAATTATAATTGGCTATAGTTTATTAGTGAAATCCTGATAAAAAAAACTGTTAATCAGTGAAAAACTTTCAATTTTTAGAAAGATGATTGGTTTGTCCATATGTAATAAATTTAGTCGATATTGACCGAAACATAATGGCTTTTTAATATCAGGAGGCTAGCGCCCAACCGAAAGAAATAAAATGCAGAAATTAAACAGTTACCATATTCTAATTCAATAAGTTTGGATTTACCAAAACTTGATTTTTTACTAAAAAATGTAAATACGTTTTTTAGGCAAAGCATCTTGTAGCTCATTAAGCAAAGCTTCTGTGTTTGTGTAGAATAAGCTATATAATGTTTAGTTTAAAAATTCAAGCTCTAATTCAAGCTCTAATTTTGTTATCGAGCATATTAGAAGAACTGATTTTCCAACAGTGTTAATGTTTAGTTTATAATTTTTAGCTTTGTATTGTTTTAACTTGTAATAGGTTTTTCTAGTAGGCTACTAGCCCATAGGAGATCGAAAGATATCGTTTAAAAGACATAATTGCCTAAATTTTTCGATTTTACAACTAGAGGTACAGCTTTCTTGCACCCAGTAGGGTATTTAGGGGATTATAGTACCATCACCCCTTCAAAATCACTAATGTGAGAAATCAGAGATAGATTTTTAGTGAAGACCTTTTTTTAGAAAACATCAAATTTTTGCGACGAAAATAAAAAAATCAAATACTTGAAAAAAAATTTTCCCCCAAGCATAATTAATTGTGCTTGCATGATCCCTTTCAAAAATCCTTAATACGCCACTGATGGAACTGAACCCGAAAAAAAGTTTTGCTGAACCTGAACCGGAATTGTACCGGAAAAAATTAAATTTGCCAAAGCTGAACTTCAACCGGAAAGTTATTTTAAACGGTTCGAAACCCTGGGAAAAACAGCGAGTTGGTGTCTACTATAACAATAAATCTATGATTTAATGGGAAACTCTGAAACTAAAACAATATTTGGTAAGACCCAAAGATATCTTATAAAGGAGTTATATAGGGTATCTATGATAAAACTTAAGCCCTTCCATCCAAAAAAGCACATTTCTTAAAAGTGAGCACGAATCTCAAACATAATCTAATCTCTTAATTCCATATTTTGTGTCTTTTTCTTTTATTTTCTTTGTTTATTTATGGCGGATCAGAAATAGAATGAATGAATAAATGAATGAATGAATGAATGAATGAATAAACACAAAAAGTAACTTGATTTTCAGTGATTCGCAACTTTCACGTCTGAGTTGTATCTTGAAAAAGTTACTTTACGCAATTTTTGGTGGATGAAGCTAACCCGGAATCCACCCAACAGCACTAGGATTAAATAAAAAGAAACCAAGAGGAAAATAACCTCTTTAAAAAGCGATAGTACTCACAAGGGAATCCGGGCTAGTTTTACGAACAAAAATTGGTTACGGTGACTTTAATTGTCAATTCTTTTTTTATTTAAATTTTCCTGTTTCTTTTTAATCTTTTTAAAAAAACTTTTCCTATTTTTTAAAAGTTTCCTTATTGCTAAAATTAAGTTTTCATTTCTAAATTTCATGCTTGATTCAGTAAGCCATGGTTAAGCCCCAAAGTAGGCTATCTTTTTCGCTTTACCATAATGCAGGTGTAAACAAATAAATTGTGGTTCTTACGGTAAGGTTAGTTGAAAGGCTAGTTACATTGTAAAAATGAGTTGCAGCATTTCGAATATCTGGAAAACGTTTCATTCAAGTATAAGGGTGCAAGATTTTAAGATTTATTTTTATAAAATTTAAGCTAGCCAACATTCAATCAATTAAAAAGTTTTTAATAATTTTGATTTTTGTTTGATTCCTTAATCACTGATGGAACAAGTCCAGTATTTAATTAATAAACCTATAACAAGAAGCTTATATAGCCGACCGAACGAAATAGTTGTGCACCATTATAAATGCTGAGACCAACAAAAACAATCGGATTAAGCTTGTGCTTGGCTATAACTAATCCTGGAAACTGTGCCTCAGTTTACTGTTTTGATTTTAATTTGCGAAATTTGGCAACTTTGGTAAATTTAATGACATCAAGTTTGTCAAATGCTGGTGGTATAATGATCTGATAGTGTTGGATTAAAGTAGGCTGTGCTTTTTTTGGTTTTGCAAGAAGTAATGGTAAATGATTTTTGATAAAACTAACCTGGAATCCTCGCAATAACACCCAGAAGGAATAAAAAACAAAACAAGAGAAAAAGGGTCTTTTCAAGAGGCAATAATAAATAAATGCAAGGGGATTCTACGTTAGTTTTACTAAAAAATTGCTTCAGGTAAACTTCATAGAGACCCCTTTTTTGCCTGATGCTTTTCTTCAGATAACTAAATATAACCCTAGTGTTAACTAGTTGGATAAAATGCTTAATTGTTGGCTTGTTTATTTTTTGCAAAGTTTAGTATTTTAATTTTCTATTTTGAAAATTCAAAGTATGTATTGCTATTACTCCATTATTTATTTTTGCTCAAAGTAAGCATTAGGTATGCTATACGGGATTTAAAACTATTGAATTTCTAACATGTTGAAAAATCAGTTCTTTTAAATCAGTTCTTTTTCGTTTTTTGAATTTCTAACATGTGTGGCTTACTAATCAATTTGGTTAATTTTTAAATATTTCAAATTATAGATTTTAAGTAAGTCTGTGGTTTATGTTACTTGAGTCATATGATCTGATTTTTCTTAAAAAGAGTGCTTATATCTATAATGTAACAAAGCTTTTAAAAAAATGTGTTGATTTGAATAAAAATTAAAAAAAAACTTATATCTTGATTGTACTGAAGAATTACAATAAAAGATAAAAAACAAGGTCATCATCTTGTTTCCTAATTAGATAGCAACCCACAGCAAAAATTTTGGGTCTCTTCAAAAAGTCACTGTAAGCAATTTTTGTTTGTGAAACTAACCTGGATGCCTTTGCAGTTATCATTGTTTCTTGTGAGATCCTTTTTCTCTTGGTTTCTTCTTTATTTCACCCTGGTGCTAAAAGGGATATTCTGGCTTAGTTTCACTAAAAAAAATTGCTTATGGTGACTGCTTGAAAAGACCCAAAATTTTTAGACTGAAATTTTAATGATGTGGCCTCCATATGTTTGTGAATTTGACATACTTGACTTAAGTTACTATTAAAATAGAATGTAATTTTGAAATAAGAATTAAAAATTTTTAAGCAATATGTAAAGGTTATGCAAGTTTATGACATACAGTATATTCTCACTCATTTGTGGTTCACTGTTTGCAATTTTTCATACTTGCAGATTTTGCTCAAAAAGTTTTTTATAATTTAGTCAGTTTTGTGAATTTCTTTGAACAGTTTTTAGCAGAAAAAGTTTTGGTGTGTTGTATATAATTATATTGTACCCCTGTATTATTTATGCTTATGCCACCAAAATGCCTTACATATTCTCCAGTTTTATTGTATATAATATCATGCATTGGCATTTTAAAACTGCATGAATAATTTGTGGATTTGTGGGAGAAGAAGGAACCAGGGCTGTGGAGCTGGAGCTGGAGCTAGGAGCCAGAAGTCAAGAAAAATTAAGGATCTGGAGCTGGAGCCAGTTACTTTTAAAATGCTGGAGTGGAGCCAGAGCTGGACCTGGAGCCAGTGATTTTTAAAATGCTGGAGTGGAGCGGAGCAGAGCTGGAGCCATAGATTTTTAAAATGCTGGAGCAGAGCTAGAGCCAGTCATTTTTAAGATGCTGGAACAGAGCTAGAGCCAGTCATTTTTAAGATGCTGGAACAGAGCCGGAGCAGGAACCAGTTATTTTGAAGATGCTAATGCATAACTGGAGCTAGTCTTTTTAAATAAGAGTACCATATTCAGTTTTAGTATGCAGAGTGTCTAACAAGTACTTTTTTGTGCTTTTTTGTGCTTTTTTCAAACATATTTTTTTGTCTTTTTTTTGTTTATATACTTTTTAGCATAAGTAATTTTAGTTGTTTTTTCTATTTATGAACCTCAGGGGAATTTTTGAATGTTGCAGTTGATTATAAAACTGAGTATTTATATTTGTTACAGTGTCAAAGCAATATTGCAATATGTAAAGGCTTTTTAATAGTCTCAAAAGTTTTTTATTTTAATAGTGTCAAAGTTTATACAAAGTTTTTTAATAATGTCAAAGCAAATATATAGTCAGTCATTTGAAAAATACTGGAGCAGAGTTGGAGCCAGTCATTTTAAAGATGCTTGAGTGGAGCTGGAGTCATTCATTTTTAAAGATGCTGGAGCTGGAGCCATTTATTTTTAAAGATGCTGGAGCGGAGCTGGAGCCATAGATTTTTAAAATGCTGGAGCAGAGCTGGAGCTGAAGCCATAGATTTTTTTTGCCAGCTCTGCAGCCCTGGAAGAAACATAACCCCTGCGAATAGTGAGGGAATTTTGTACCGTTATTCTGCAAAATATTGTAAGTTAGCTTATGGAGAACAAGTGTTTCACGAACCACAGTTTAAGAAATCCTGGTCTAATCTAATCACTGTGCCATACATGTAATCAAAATATAAAAAAAAATAACTTTTATTTCTAACCCTAACCTGATATAACTTTAATAAAAAAAACTTTACCTTATCCCAAATTAACCACAAAACTAAAAATCTATCTAAAGTATAAAAATTGTATGTAAAAATTGTGTAGCATTAACTATTTTATTCTAAGCTTTTTTAAATGTTGTTTATTTTACCAAAAATGAGTGAAAAAAAAATATCATACTAAAATACAAAATATTGTATTTATAATTTATAAAACACCATATAAGTTGATCATTAATTTCTATCCAAACTTATATATACAGGGTGTCCCAAAAAAAATGTAACACTTTTGTTTTGGTCTGTGCTTATTATTCTTTACTCTAACATTTTCATCTTTTCAGGTGTGACTAGCTAAGTATAGGAGATTTGTTTGACACCAATATTTTAATATTTTGGCCAAGATGGTGTACACATATGAGCAAAGGACAAAAATTGTGGAGTGGTACATTGAAACTAAGTCCTATGTGAAGACTCAAAGACGGTTTGCAGCTCATTTTGAAACAAGAGCAAAACCAAGTTGCCGTATGATTCAATACCAAGTGGAAAAATTTAGAGAACATGGGACTGTACAGAATCTGAATAAAACAAGATCAGGCAGACAAAGAACTGGCAGGTCGGCAAGCAATGTCAACGCAGTCAGAAACTCTGTGGTTCAAAGTCCCAAAAAGTCAATTCGCAGACGTTCTCAGGAGCTTACAGTAACAAGAAACTCTATCCAAAGAATCTTGCGAATGGATCTGAATCTGTATCCTTATCAGGTACAGATAACACACAAATTGACAGATTTTGACATGGAAAGAAGAATGGAAATGGGTGAATGGTTTAATGAGATGATGGAAGGAGATCAAGAATGGATAAAGGATGTGTGGTTCAGTGACGAGGCACATTTCCACCTTAATGGCATTGTCAGTAAACACAACTATCGCTTCTGGGGAATAAAAATGCCTGCTGATTTCATTACCCAAAAACCTCTTCACAGTTCGAAGGTCACTGCATGGTGTGCTTTAAGCTACAGAGGAATTATTGGACCATTTTGGTTCAAAGATGAGGATGAGAATGCAGTAACCATCAATCAAGAGAATTACAGAAGAGTTGTTCAGACGTTCTGTACCAACCTTTGTCGGAAAAGAAACATTACCTTCAGTACACAGTGGTTTCAACAAGATGGGGCTACTCCACACACTGCCAAGGAAACTCTTGAATTTCTTCGGCAAAAATTTGAAAACCTTTTAATTTCATTCAAGACGGCACACCTTTGGGCTCCTCACTCACCTGATCTTAACCCTTTGGACTTTTTTTTGTGGGGCTATGCCAAAGAAAATGTTTACAAAAATAATCCCCAAACTGTTCAGGAACTAAAGGCTGAGATCACTCAGTTCATAAGGAGAATTCCAAACGACATGTGCCAACGGGTCGTTGAAAACTTTGCTGTCAGGCTAAATGCCTGCATGAATCGAAATGGAGGACACATCGAACATTTCATTCACTGCAGAGATCAGTGCTGAAGGCAAAAATAACTAAATTGAACTTCAAAGTAGGAATTATGACTTCATTTTTTCAGGAAAAAATTTCCCTAATGTACTCTATCTATTGGCAAAAGCACTATTAATTTCAATCTAAAATAAAAAATTAATTGCAATGTAAAAGTGTTACATTTTTTTTGGGACGCCCTGTACTATATTAAAAACCAAAATATCATATTGCCTAGTTTTCTAAACATCTATTTTCTATCCACTATAGAAAATCAAGTTTAAAATTAACAATTGATAAAATTACACAATTAATGCAAAACCTTTTGTTTTTTAATATTTATAAATCTATGAGCCACTATCAAAATCAAATAAAGATATTTTAAAGCAAAAGAGAGAGGTTGAGCATGCAAAAAAAATTTTAACAAGGTAATTTTCAAAAAATATTTTGCTGGTACACAATTTTTTAATGGCCTTAAAAATCAATAGTCTCATTGCAAAAACTCTTCGTTTAACCTTTTTTTAACATTTTTCTACAAAGGAAACAAATTTTTCAGAGCTGCTTTAATACCCTTATTATTAATTATAGATAGTGTAATGTTGTTTGTGTATTATTAAGGAGTTGTTTTGCCATATTGACCAACTTACTGAAAAATACTTTTTTATGAAAATTGCGTTTTCGGTGTAAGGCATACTTACAAATCTATAAAAATCTTTATTGTTTTTAAAACACTTCTAGCATGCTGTCATATTTAATAGACACATTTGGTCACATACCCATGTAAAAAGCAATGCAAAATATAGATATTGGGTAGGGTAAAATTTATCTAAAAAATTTTTGTTTCCTCTGTGGAACAATGGTGGTTTTCCAGACACAATTTTCTGATTTTGAATTGCAATGTTTTGAAATACATCGACCTTTGTCTTACATTACGAAAGTAGCAGTTTTGATATAAAACTATCCAGTTGTGATTTCAATGCAGTTGAAAGAGATTTTATTTGTTTTAGCATTAAGTTCATTGTTCTGTTTTTGTGACATCACAGAGCAGATTATTGAGAAATAATGCAGCAGTGTTGCTTTATTTGTAATACCATAACAGTGATTGCTTTATTTTGGAACTCTCAGCCAGCAAAGAAACATGTTTATCAACAGTTTGTTTCAAGCACAGTAGCAGCAAAGTTTAGAAAACTGGATTAGACATGGATACTAGAACTTTTTACTGTGCAAGAAAGGTAACCCATGTATCAACCTTGGCAGAAGTCAACGAAACTATAGAAAATGCAAAAATGTAGTCTAATGTTGTTGTATTGTCACCTGAGGCAGGAGACTCTGGTAGCCAGGAGAGCAATGTTGAAGATGTTGCTGACAGTATAGAAGAAACTTTTGAGCAAGTTAGGAACTTGAAGTGGAGGAAGACTTTGAGAGTGATGAAGAATCAAAAACAGCTCTACCATCAACTAGGAAGAAAGGATTTCCAAGATGGAAAAAAAGTTATGACTTTGATAAAACAATTTTGATTAATGATGATTTCAGTATTTTGAGAGATCACATTCTCAACCTGGATGGTAGCTCACCATCTGAGATTTGGAAATTTTTGTTTACTAAGGAGATGATCAATCAAATTGTTTGCCAAACTAATTTGTATGGAAATTGAGATGAAAATAATTCTAATTTCTATATTATCGGCAAAGAAATTCACAAGATTTTACATATACTCTTAGTTTCAGGGTATCATTCTTTACCTGAAGAGCACCATTATTGGACTAGGCAACAAGATTTAGGCATAGCAATTATATCCAATACAATGAATAGGAACAGGTATCACAAAATAAAGAAGTATCTCCACTTTACTGACAACCAAAACTTAGCAGAAGGGGACAAAATGAGTAAAATAGCACCACTTTTTGAAATGTTAAATTAAAACCTAATTCAGTTTGGCATCTATGGTACCTTATTTTGGTCAGCACAGTGCCAAAATTTTCATTAGAGGAAAACCTATTCACTTTGGTCTTAAGATTTGGTGCTTATGCAGCAGCAATGGTTATCCATACAACATAAACATTTATCAAGGAAAGGAGAAAAAGTTGCAAGATCAACCTTTGGGATCTTGCGCAATGAACAACAAGGTTAATGTTATCACTGCAAATTCCAGTGCTTTGCTGCATGAGTTGTACTATGAAAACTTTTTACAAGTTATAGTTTGATGTCTGATTTAGCAAAGATTGATGTGCAAGCAACTGGCATGATAAGAGAAAACAGAACAGCAGGCACCAATCAAAAGATCATCAGCTTAAAACAGCTTTAAAAATGGGAGCATAAATTTTTGAATATTGCTGTGATGGAACTGTTTATATTGCTAAGTGGCATGACAATTGAGTTGTGACGATTCCAAGAAACTGGAAAAGTTACACTCCAGTTCACAAGGTTAGATGCTGAGTAAAGGGAGGTGTAAATGAAGTACCACAGCCTCATCTCATAAACTCTTATAATAAAAGGATGGGGGGCATCAATCTCATAGATCACTTGTTGGAAGCTTACCACCCAACAATATGTGGTAAAAAATGGTGCTGGCCACTTTTTGTCAATCTTCTCAATACTACAGCTGTCGCTGCATGGAAGATTCACTGTCAGATTGGAGAAAAGAAAATAACCAACATTGATTTTAGAAGGCAAGTGATGCTGTGCCTACTCAAAGTTCAACAACACTGTGAAATAGAAAGCAGTGTTGCTGCTGAACTACCACTGGATGTACACTTCTATGGAGTAAACCACTTTCTTGGACCTGCAATGACCCAAGGTCAATGTAAAGTGTGCAAAAAAAATACAAGAAGTATATATGTGCACAAAATGCAACATTCAGCATGGCAAGACTTGTTTCAAAACTTATCATACTCATTGCTAATGCATAAACTCAAATAAAACATACTTTTCCTACAACTTGACTGTTTCTTTAATCTTTAATGGAAAAATCTAGTTCTAAGTTAGTATGGAAATATACAGTAAAAACTGAAAGAACTTGTACAGTAAACCTCCAATGTTCTACAAAGGAAACATGACATAACTTCCAGTAAAAACTTGTTACGAACCTAAAATTTTGTGAAAAGGTTATTTATCACAACAATGGCAAGATACCTAAAATTCATAAAAATCTGACCAGCAGAACTATAAGTGGTAAAATAAAGGTTAAATTGGTAGCCTTGAAAAAGCTGTTTTAAAAAACTCAAATGTTTTGTCTAGCTTTCTTTTGGAGGTTAACCAGATAAATTATGGAACTAAAATGTAGTATTTGTGTGATTTAAAAACTACTTTTGATGGGCTGACAAATCTAGTTTATTAGGCACTCATTACCTCATGTGTCTATTTCTCTCGTTTTTACTTTAAACTGTGCTCCAACCATTTTCAGTTATTGATATTTTGCTAAAGCCAGCAAAAACAAATTTACAGCAAATAGACTTGAGCATTAAAAACAATGTTATTGCAAAGGATAAACTTCACATATATACTTTAACCCATCAACACCAAGTGTCCTCATATGAGCACAGGATGAAATTTTTTGCATAACTGTCAGTCATTGCAACTACAAGGGGCATTCAGAAAGTAATGCAACGGATTTAATTTCTTCCAGCATTCATTTAACTAACATCTGATTCTTTTACAGATTATAGATTGGTAACTAAGGTTTACAGATTTTGTAAAAAAATAAGGGTTTGAATTACTGCAATCTGCAATTCAAATTTTAAGCAATCCCTCTATGTCTTCTTTGTTAGAAGGTAAAACTAACATGATTGCCCCAAAGCAATCTTTGCAGAAGTGAGAGTTCTTATTAAATTTCCACTGTTGGAGGGAGAAACAGCTCAAAACATAAATAGAAGGCTAAAGCAAGTGTATGGTGACGGTGCAATAGACTACAGCACAGTGATGAGGTGGGTGAAGTAAATCAATGATGGATGGGAAGAACCTGCTAAAAGCAATCTTTGCAATAGGGCAAGAAGTGGTAGGTCATTTTCTGCTCACAGTTCTAACATTGATCAGGCAGATGCATTGATTAAGAAAAACAGACACATCATTATTAATGAGCTTGCTGAGTCATTAAGAGTAAGTGCAGGGAGTCTTGTAAAGATCATGGATACCCTGAAATATTCATAAGTGTGTGCAAGGTGGGTCCCAAAGCAACTCACAAAGGCTCATAAACAATCCCGCCTAGAAGCTTGTTCTGAACTTCTGGAGTATTGCCATAATGACAAAACCTTTTTAAGGCAAATAGTGACCAGAGATGAGACTTGGGTTCACCACTTTGAACCAGAGTAAAGAGAGCCTCAATGGAGTGGCACCATCCCACCTCACCATGCTCGAAGAGGTTCAAATCTCAGCAGTCTGCAGCAAAGGTGATGGTGACTGTGTTCTAGGATAGTGTTGGTGTGATACTGCAAGACTTCATGTCAAAAGGAGCAACAATCGATTCAGATGTTTACATCGACACATTAAAAAGGCTTAAAGCAAGAATACAAAGAGTTTGATCTACTTTGGAAATGTCTAAGGTTTTATTGCAACATGACAACGCTAGGCCTCACACTAGCCTCAAAAAATCAGCTCCTTTGGTTGGACAACAATTTCCTTCTCCCATATTTGCCAGACTTGGCATTGTTTGACTTCCATTTTTTTGGGCCCCTCAAAGAAAGTTTGAGGGAGTGACATTCTCCAGTGATGAAGAGGTCAAAACTGCTGTTAGGACGTGGTTGAAAATGCAGCCTGTAGAATTTTACAATGAAGGAATGTGTGCATGTGTTAAAAGGTGGGAAAAGGCAGTTTGGAAAGCGTGAGATTACATCAAGAAGTAACTATGAAATGCTCATGCTATATACTTTCTTGTAATGCACGATTGGTGTACCTTTAAAACTCAATGTCATGAAAAAAAACCTGGTTGCATTACTTTCTGAACGCCCCTCATAGAATAGAATATTTGAATAAGATTTATAACTGCCCCCTGATGAGCCCAGGCAGACGAAACAGTCTGTTGGGGAAAATAAAATAAAATTAATGTTAAATTATCTAACTGTTCTGACTTGACGTCATTGAGCACCTTCCTGATGAATACTGACCAAAAATTTTGAAAAACTTATATATACACAGCAGAAGATTAATTAAACTAATTGGAACCAGAGGTAGTTCAGATAAGCGATTTTTTTGAATAATCAAACAAAATACAATTTTATAATACAAAACTTCGTATAAACATACAGTAATTTATTGTGCATTATGCACAATATAGTAATCCTTTATTTTTTGCTTTAAGTTTGAAACTCCTTTTGCTGCTACAAAGTCTCTCATCTTTTATAGAAATAGAATATATGTTGAACAAAATTTACTCTGTTTTTAATGCATTGTTAGAGCAGTTTCAAATGTATTATATGCCTCAGCATGTGTTGGAGCTTTGGTAATGTGTTGGTGATAGTTTACGACTTTTGGCAAAGCAGTGTTTGAATAACCGGCATTCTATTGTGTATCCAAAAGACACACTCCATCAAAATTGAAAATTTATTGATCTGTTGCTTTTAAAAACAAAATTGTATAATATTTTTTTAATGTCTTTGTTTACAGAAATATACCAACATTTTTAAATTTGAAAATTTTTGTATGTTGTAATATTTTTGTTGTGATAGCCAATTTTCTTGAAGACCATATTTAAACAAGTAAAATCCAACATATGGATTTTGTTGTAATATTGAGCATTATTTTTTTTACATTGTCATAAAGTATAAAATATAACACTATAACTACAGACCATAAACTGAGCTATTCATTCAATCTTTGAAAAGTTGTATTTTTACACTTGGAGGTTTTGGAAGATTTTAAACAACAGAATTTCACAAAGAAAACTGTAACATCATCAATAAATTTAATACCTATCACTTTCATCTATCACACCATAACTGAAAAAAAATGGCTGCTGCTGCACCCATTCCTCGAAATCGATATAAAGTAAACGGAGTTTTTAGCAGCATTTTACCTCCCGATGAAAATACCAATGAAATGGCTGTTGACTGTCCAGCATCTTATGTAGCTACTCACCCTCCCATGAGTGGTAGATCTACACCAAAAGGTGCCATTGACGCACCTCCACCAACCCCGTTAGATGGCTCTGTTGTTAGTGCTCAAAATCCCAATACTACTACAAATTTAAAAGTAAGTTGTACTGATCAACTATTAAATAGATATTATCAAGTTTGTTCTATATTTGGCACTGTAGTTTGATAACTTGATTTTAGTGTAATTGTTTGTTTTTATATTAATTCTTTGACAGACTGTTGCAAAGAAAGCAGCTGATCTTCCTCAACCACCAATGGATTTTACTCGCATCAATCGCATGAGAGAATCAGCTAAACGTAAAAAAGAACAGCGATTACGTGATGAGAGAGTACGACTTCATATGACAGAAGCTGAAGGAGCCAAAAAAATACAAAAGTAGGAAGAGAAAATTAATGTTGAACAATAAATGAAGTGTTGAACAATAATTTTTTTGTTTAGCTTAAAACACACCACGCCAGAATCGGAAGCAAGAGATAGAAAAATTGGTGTTGAAAATCCCACTTTTGTAAGAGACAGCTTTATCAACCTTGCTGGTTCCAGCACTGAGCAGCCTCCAATGACAGGTATTTCGTCTTGTTAAGTGTAAAATGTTCATGGCATAGCATTAAACTGTTTTAGAACTATCAAAAACTGTTTTTGTGAAGTTGCTCGTTACACTTTTTTAACAGGCATTGAAGATATGTTTCTGTCAGTTACGGAAATAAGCCACAAGTTAGAAAACAGTGGTTTGTCAAAGGATATCAACTTTTTAAAGCAATTAATGCAAGATGAAAACTTTCAGGTAGAAACTACTTAATAGGATTTGAACTGCTTTTATATTAATGCTAAGTATCTTAAATGTTTCAGGATGCATTAAATCTTCACAAAACCGTTGTTGAAAATACATCGCAATTTCTAGATGAATCTTCTCATCCTGTTGTCTCTGATATACAAAACATTGTCACTGACGTAAGTTTTTTATTACTAAAAATTCAGATTCTTATGCTATAAGAGCATTTCAAATTTGATACATTAATCATTTCTGGTTTTATACATTAAAAATTTTATTATGTATTTGTATTAAGAGCATTTTAATTTTTAGAAAACAATAAATGGTACTGAAATGCTATGTATGTTGTAAAATGTGCATAGGCTACTGCTTTGTGATGAAAATATAGCTATTTGACGTTTGTCGAAAACTTATAATCGTTTTGTATCTATTATTGTGTGGACCTTTAGTTTTTTAAGCAATGTAAAAAATTTTTTGTTTCACATTTTTTTAACACAGCATGTGTACATTTAAGGTTCATGAAGATTTGCTGTACAGTAAATTGCAACCATGTAGTGAGCTGCGCGCTATTCTTTCAAATCCTCACTTCAAGGTAATTAAATTTGATTTTAAATAATCAATATGTATTTTTAAACATACAAGGTGTCCATAAATTATCACAACTTCAAAAATTTGTCATAAATCCAGTTTTGACGTTATTTCAGTACAGTTTGTGCATAAGGAAAGACAAACACTTCCAGTTTTTATCTCATTATGCTTTTTTTTGCCTTTTTGTTGTATTTATTTGATTATTTCCTTTTTTTTCTTTTTTTACAGATTCTTGAATTCTTTAAAATGAGCATTCCCCAGGAAAAGGCCCAGTGCGTGTGTTGGTTTATAGAGACAAAATCAGACAGTTAGTTGGAAAGTTTCTCTGGATTTGGATGTCTGATTTTGTCACCAAGACACGCACTGGGCCTTTTCCTGGGGAGTGCTTATTTTTGTCTTTTTACATATTCAAAAATATGTAAAAAGACAAAAAATAAGCAAATGATTAAATAAACAGCAGAAAGGCAAAAAAAGCATAATTAGATTTTAAAAAAATCGAAGTGTTTGCCTATCCTTTTGCATAAACTGTACTAAAATAACGTCAAAAATGGATTTGTGGCAAATTTTTGAAGTTGTGCTGATAATTTATGGTCAACCTGAATTTCTGCATAGACATCACAGGTCAATGCCATAGAAACATCACCGTATTAAATATTTCTGTATTTTAAACTTTGTATAGAAACAATCACCGTATTAAATATTTCTGTATTTTAAACTTTGTACTTGCGTTTTTTGTTATTAAGCTACGTGCTTTTTGCTATGATATACTCAATCGTACAGTTCATTCATTTTTTTCAGTAATTTTGTGACAATTTTACTCATATTTTTAGGGTTTAATGCTTGCGCATGATGGCACCGCTAA
Source organism: Diplosoma virens (assembly GCA_963680785.1). Lineage (NCBI taxonomy): Eukaryota > Metazoa > Chordata > Ascidiacea > Aplousobranchia > Didemnidae > Diplosoma > Diplosoma virens. The sequence goes on from OY796885.1 coordinate 29,802,872, forward strand.
TCTTCTTCAACCACCAAGTGGTAGCAATCCCTATGAAAATATTCAGGTTCACCATTCTGAAGATGAAGAAATCATCCGGCATGTGGCCCAATATACTGACAAGAGTGTACGCGTTGTAAGGATTGAAAAAACTACCGAAGCTTTAGTAAGTTATAACTTGTTAAAGTAGTTGGTAAAAGTCGTTAGATATCATGCATTTCTTTGTTTTTTTAAAAGGTGGATTTTAGTTTTCAATTTCCGGTCGCAATGTTTTTTCAAACTTAATCACTGAAACTACAATAATATTTTTTAAGTACTGAAAAATTAGATAGTAAGTTTGCGTATATTACGGTTGCTGTATTTTAAAATTTTGTGCTTTACGTGTAGCTAGATATTTTGTTATTAAATCGGTGAGAATAGGTAATAACCATAAGTTTAACATCCAACTTAGCCGAATCTCCGCTGAACTATCGTAAATTACTTTTATTAGTGTTACCTATTTAGTGGTTTTTCCCTTGCTATGTATGTTGCTGTATTAGTATGCTGCTGAAGTTTAAAAAAGAAATGGTAACAGTTCAGATGAAGTATAGTGTAGTTTGATTTTATATCAAAGCAATCAAAACTAATGCAGTATTTTAAGCCCACGCCTGTTTCAACATTGAAGCTTGATGATCAGCAGTTTTGTTTGCTTCTCTGCTATTTCAACTATGTTAACGACATCACGGATGTGAACGTGATTTTCTCTTTACTGCCAGCAGTTATGCTTGATTAATTTTTCTATTTTGGTGTTTTTGTAGTAAGACTCGCAATAACTTCTCAGATTTTTTCTCGCAATTCTACGACTTTTTTCAATGAAATCGTACATCTGGTCTTGCATTTGATTTCGAAATGCTGACATTACTATTCTTTTGCTTTTGAAGACAAATATTATCGTTATGATACAAAGAGTTGGTTTGTAACTTGTTTCCGAACGCTTTGTTTCGACATTCAAAATTATCTCGTGTGTAGAATCCAATACAAACACCAGCAATATCAAAGCGAATCATTTTTGTTCTTAAATAGAACTATTTTAGAATACTAAGAACGATTTAAAAAAGATAATTATTCATATCCTCAAATCTCCAAACATATAGCTATTTATGTTCCTGGAAAAAAATTATCACTTTTAATTGTCTTGAAGTAAACCAATGAGAAATGAAAGGTTAAATAGAGAGGATAATTGTGGCGGACGAGTTCGACTTTTCGAGCAATTTTTAAAAGTTGGTCAGGTTTAGATAAGATCGGATTTTTGTTGTACAACTAAAAGTTACTTTAAAATTACTTCTTGGTCCACTGGTTTCCAAACCTTTTACCCTTGTTGCACTGGTTAGCGAAGAACTGTAATTGTTGCAATGGTCAGTTCCAATCAGTTATAGTTGTTATTGCTTGAAAATGCTGGAAAATGTCATTTAAAGGCGTGTATTGGCTAAAATTTAAAGGTTTTTTTTTTTGGTTCAGAATCCAGTTGCTATAGTACTACAAATGTTTAAACTTCGGTTACTGATTATAATTGAATTAAATTAATATTTTTTTACTGTCTGAGTTTTTATTCTTCGCGGCCGGTCTGCTGTTATTTTTCAGTTTAATTGAAGTACTACAACTTTAAAGTTTACACCTTCTACTTCAAAGTACAATAAAGTTGACTTTTGCCATCTTTCAATTGGCAATATGTCTCTTTTGTAAATGCTCGAGCTTTCAATTCAGCAAAAGTGTTCTATGTGTAATATTAGAAGTCGCAAAAACTCGGCGCTCAATTTTTTTTATTATTTACTCAAGCCAAAATATATTTTTAGAGAAAACAGACGTGACCTGGCATCCTAAATTTTAGAAAGAACCAGAGGCTTTCCTTAAAGTAATATTTCACTTTAGCTTCATAAGTTTAAACCAAACGAATTATTTTTTCCGTTTTAGTTCACTATTGAGTTCCGTCATATTAGAGCAGAACTTGATAATTTATAAACAACGAAGCCAACAGTTGTTTGTGCGTTGAACTCCTACGTTCGTGCTTTAGATTTTGGTTTTAAATTACTCCTATTCTTACGATTTTGCGCCTAAATCGTTTTTAGTGTTTTCCGTCAACCTTTAAGCATCGCTGTTTTGAAGAAGCTTTTAGGTTGGATTCTGATTGTTTCCAAAAAAACTACCTTAAACTTTTTGAATGAATTTTAAAGCAGCTTTACAGACATTCTGCAACCGTCTCGAAGTGCAATTACTCCATTTCTTGTTTTTTTTTTTTTTTTTTTTTTTTCAAATTGATTTGAAACATTTGTTTATTAAAACTTTGTTTCTTTAGTTTCTTATTGTTGAATAATGATGAGGCTAACAATTGCGCGGCCTTTGAAAGTCTTTCGGGAAATGACAAACAGTGCTAGAAGATATAATATGGGCTACAAAACACCATTTGCCTAAGATTAACATTAGGCTCTTGTTTATTGAGAAGTCTCAACAAATAGAAAACAGATGATTCTTTCTTGTTTATTTTGATCTTTCAAAAGTATATTACCTGTATATATAGTATATAATTACAATCGAGTGCAAAGGTTTAAGACTACCAAGCAATTTTTATCTAAAATACTCAATAAACTAATTTTGCCCTATTTATATACATTGAAAAAAATACTGAATGTCAAAAAATAAGCTTATAAACTTAAAAGTGAGTTACTCGTACATTAGCCAGTTTTCGTGTATAAATCTATTAATGCTATTTGGTATGTTTACCTTTGTTCTTGATTACAGCTTGCAGACGACAAAGCATTCTATACACCAAGTATTTGTAGTATTCAACTGTAATCTTTTGCGTCCATATCCATTTTATTGCCATTTCCAGATCTTTAGCACTTGTGGGATGTTCATCTGTCAATTTTTCTTTCAGTATTGCCCACAAATTCTTAATTGAATTGAGATCTCAATTGGAACGTTTTATTATTCTTAAGTAAATCACTCACTAACGTTGAACTGTGACATGGAGCACCATCTTGTATGAACATATTACATTCATGAATAGCCATGTGAATTTCAAGCTTGTCCTCCAACATTTTGGGGTACCTGACGCCGTTCATTGTTGTTCCGGTTGGTAAAAAGAAAATACCAGCTGTGCCATTACTGGACATAACCCCCCAGATCATGACATTGGGAGAATATTTTACCGTAGCTTGTGTATAGCAGTGATTAAATCGTGTTTGAACAGGCCTGCAAATTGTCCCTTTTCTCTGTGCAAACTGCTGAATTGTGAATTCATCCGAGAAAAAGACTTTACTCTACCTTGCTTCATCCCAATCTTCATATATGCTACATTCATATTCATATTCAAAGGCCAACCTCCTTGCTTTCATTGCTGGGATTAAGCGAGGTTTTTTGAAAATTTAAACGCTTTCACATTGAAACGACGAATAAGACGCCTATTAACAGTTGTACAATGAATATCTGTGCCTTTAAGAAGCAGTGCCGCGCTTATTTTCTCGCAGGAACTGATTGGAGACCAAACAGCTATTTTCCGAATCAAGTTGTCATCACGAGGGCTTGTTTTTCTTGGCCTTCCGCTCCTTTTCTTGTCATGGTAAAGTCCAAAATTTTTAAATCTTGGAATTGCTTGATAAACAGCCGTTTTGCTACAGGACATTTTTTTTGCAAATCTTCCGAGAAACTCTTCGTTGTGCAAAATTACAATTTGGGCTCTGTTAGTTTCAGAGAAATTCGCTTTTTTGCCCATTATTTGACTCTCAAAAACTATAAAAATATTGAAGAACCAGCCCAAATATTCTTTAACCAAGCACGCATTGAGTATTGTATTGCTAAACATATCTAGCTAGACCAGGGGTGGCCAAACTTTTTTCCAGGAGGGCCAGATTGATAATGTGAAAGTGACCGAGGGCCAAGAATGATCTCTAAAAAAAAGGTCTTTACTTCGATTTGATTTCAAATTTTGCTATATTTCTCCCAAAATCGTTGTGATCTTTAAAAAAAAAAAAAAAAAGGTCTTCACTTCGACTTCATTTCAAATTTCGCTATATTTCTCCCAGAATTGCAGTAGCTGGTCACAACACACTTACTGGACAGAACACGCTTTGCTTCAGTGATGTAGTGAAAAAAGAGCCTATTTAAAAAAATTGTGAAATGTCAGCGGCGGGCCGTACTTTGGCCACCCCTGAGCTAGACTAATGCAATAAAATGATGTGATTTTAAACAAGTCACAAGACATCAAAATACTGGAAATCAAAAACAAAGAAATTTTTGCTAGGTGGTCTTAAACTTTTGCACACGACTGTAAACCGCAGGATTAGTTTTGCTTTATTTATTTGTGAAAGCTAGACCTTAATAAATTAGCAAATCGGAAGATGCTGCCAGTATTTCTCTTTGTGCAATTAATGACAACGATTCCCTGTAATACTGGGGGCAGGAATGCAAATCGCAATCCCAGACGGGATAAAGTTTAAACACTGTGGCCTGGCCGCAATTAACTTTTCACCGTATGACTTGTCCGGCGATGGGCGTTTTATCGTCATAACTGAATAAAAGGTCATCACTTCAGTTTAACCAACTACTTTCCCTCAAAACTGCAATGACTATAACACGATTCTTCAATTTAGATAAATCAAACATTATGACATTCAAATATTCGAGCCATCCGTTCGTGTAGTGACGGAAATAATATCCGGGATGAAACTTATTGGTACCGAGTTTTCTACCATGCGCTTCTTTCATTACCAATGTCACTTTCGGTCGATTGCTAGTTTGCTCATATCAGTCTCTTTTTTTGCAACCAGGGAGCGACTGTTCGTTGTGAAGACGACGGAAGCGTCACAATCGGTCGCATTATCAGCGGCGGGATCGCCGAAAGAAGCGGATACTTTCGCGAAGGCGACGAACTGATACAAGTAAACGGAAAATCGATGCGAGGATTAGACGTGAATGAAGTCGGCGATGCGATCTCATCGATGAACGGAACGCTGGTCTTTGTTCTGGCGACGCCTAAACTTGCAAACGGAGTCAACGGGTTCCATCCTCATGAAGTAGTTGTGAGTGTTGTGATTGCACTGCTTAATTCTTCGCTTTCTTTTGCGTTGCTTTTATAAAGAAAGTTGTTCTGTTGCTTGTTGATTAAATTTCCATCTTACGTTAATTTATTGCTTGGAATCTTTCGTCTCGTATTAATTTTTGAAAAACTTTTTTTTTCTACATTTTATTTCTCCTAAGGCTATATTGCATGAACTGAAACCTTGTTATTAAAAAACTATTAATTGCTTAAATCGTTCTATTGCTCTTTTTATAGTTGAACAGTTAGAATGCTTAAGCTTGTCTATATCACTGCTGTAGCAGATTTCAATGTCGTTCGTGTTGCCAGTCGATCTTGTTTTCCTTGATTTTACGCTTTTTTAGAAATATGTTCGTGCCTTGTTCGATTATGACGCAATCGACGATCCCTACCTCCCTTGTCGCGAGCTCGGACTTTCTTTCCAAAAAGGCGATATCTTGCGCATCATGTCAACCGACGATCCTGATTGGTGGCAAGCGTACCGTGACGAGGATGACGACACACATCTGACGCTCGCTGGACTCATTCCCTCGCAAGATTTCCAACTCAGGTCGGTGTGCGAGTTGCTCCGAGCTGACTTGTCGGGGTTGATCGCGTTGTCTTGTTAATGTTTTGTTTTGTTCTGGTGTTGTCTGATCGATTTATTTTTCATTGATTAGACGTGAAACTCTGCGAATCGCTTTAGCAAAAGAAAGTAAAGCTCCCGAGAACAAGAAGTCTTTGCTGTGCGGTCGAAAGAAGAAAGATAAGAAGCGAGCATTGGCTTTGTACAAAGAGAACGATGGTTGGTAGTTTATTGTACATTTTGGACAAGGACAGTTATTTAATTAATTGGACGCTTTTAATAGAATCTTTTTGATTATTGCAGCATAAGCCACGTCTTTCCATTTTTTTTCTCTTAATTACGAAGCAAGACAATTTGGCGGCGAGCCAAATTGACCCCGCCAAATTGTTGCGTAGCCCTTAATTATTAGTTGAGCTATTTACAACAGAATGTATATATACGTACAAATTGTCTCCAGTATTTTATTTTTAAACTTTTTGTCTCCAGTAAAATTTATCTTTCACGTATTAAAGTTTTTTGTTTTGTTTAGATCTGATTTTGTAAAAGTTTTATAATTGTAATGTAGACGATGATTCGGTTCAAACATACGAAGAAATGGCACTTTATCATCAACCGGAAACTCGTAAACGTCCAATTGTTTTGATTGGTCCTCCCAATGTTGGACGTCATGAACTACGGCAGAAGCTCGTCGATAATGATCGAGATAGATTTGCCACTCCAGTACCAGGTGACTTTAACTTTTTTGATCTGGATTCGTATTGACTTTTTCTTTGTGACGTCAGATAAAAACTGAAACCTTGTAAAGATTTTGCACGTGATGCTTTTGTTGCCTAAATGACTCCGATTGTTCTGTTGTGCTTGTTCAAGTTGTTTTGCATTATTTCATACATAGTGCTATCACAAGAACGTTATTTTCTAGATCAAGGTTTCCCAAACTTTTAGTTCACCGGTACCCTTTTGACACTTTGACAGGTTTGCATGTATCCCAAAATTTTGTGACGTTTCTCTAAAAAAAAAAAAACAAAGGTCTTCACTTAGATTCAGCCACAAATTTTCCCAATTTCTATCCAAAAGTTGATCCGTAAAAAAAAAAGGTCTTCACTCTGATTCGGCCACAAATATTTCCATTTCATGCCCAAAATAAAGGTTTTAAAAAAAAAAACAAAGGTCTTCACGTAGATTCAGCCACAAATTTTCCCAATTTCTCTCCTAAATCAAGTTAAACGTATTTACAATCTACCGGATTCAAAAATTCCGGACGTTTGTGCCTATTTTAAAAATATTTCTGGGAGACGAAATTTAATTTCATTAAGGATATTCTCTCACGTAGTGACGTACCCCTTGAAAAGTCTAAATGTTCCCCTATTTGGGAACCCCTGGTCTAGATGTTATGAGGCAGGAAAAACCTTGCTGTCCTCTTTGGGATTTTTTTTCCAACTATCAAAAATTTACAGCATAAAAAGCTTTTTTTTAACGAAAATTTGATATATTTTTATTTAAACCTTTTAACAACTGATTTTCCTATTTAAAAAACTTAAGATTTTTAAATGTAGATTCATGACTATTGATCGCTGTTCCAGCAACTTTTTTATAACATCGACGTTTGAACTTTTAATGATTTCACTGATCCCACTTTTTAAAAATATTGTGTTTTCTACGTCATCAATCGGAATTTTCAGTTACTACACGTGAACCGCTTGAAGGCGAGCGAGAAGGAGTCGATTATGATTACATATCGAACGAGCAGTTTGACGCGCTAAAAGCTTCCGGCGGCTTTGTCGAATACGGACAGTTCCAGAAGACGCTCTACGGCACAACGATTGAATCAGTAAAAGACGTCATCAATGAACACAAGATCTGTGTCTTGAATCTTCACGCTGAAGTGAGGGATTTTCATGTGGATTTTTGTATTATCAAAGTTTATTGCCACCGATATCTGCTTCTATATCGCTTTGCAAGTTTTGATATTTGACCAATTCTAACTGATCGCTTGTTTTTGCTTCAGTCACTTCCTGGTCTGTGTTCTTCGGATTTGAAACCTTACATTGTGTTTGTCGGCCCGCCGCCTCTCGATCGGCTGCGCATGAATATGGAGAGAGAAAGGAAACAACTTAGAGTAAGTCCGCTTTACAAAGTTTTTACTTTTGCAGTTATTGTCAGCCGCACTCAAAACTTTTACACTTTCCACTTTGCTTGAATAGTCCTTGAAGAAAAATTTTAAAGCAACAATTCTAAGAAGAAATTATGACAGTTTTTTTGATTTCTAGTTTTTCCGGCGCTGCTTGTCATAAACGCAACCATCTTTTAACAGGAAGACGAACTCCGTAAGATCATCGAAGACGCTCGAACAATCGAACGGAAGTACGCCCATTACTTTGATGACACGATCCGCAACGTTGATATCAATCGATCGTACGCCGAGCTCCTGCGTCTCATTAACAAACTCGACACCGAGCCGCAGTGGGTGCCTGCTGCCTGGCTTGAAAACGGAGGACCGCTTTGAACTGGATGAAGCCGGTTTTTGTTTTTGTACACATGCGCATTTCGAGATGGGAACTGATAAAAGAAAATGGTTGTAAAGATTATAAATTGCAAATTAATGAACATTTGTTTTTTTCATATAAGCTCATTTTTTTAAATGCTTGATTATTTGATAAGTACGATAAAGATAAATCCACAACCAGTTGCGCACAGAATCGGCGACAAAGCAAAATAAGAAAGAACGAACCAAAAACTTCTTTGTGCAGCAGAGCAAATATTTACGAACTATTTATCAACATCTGAATCGACTCTGATTCTTTTTTAAGCGACTTTAAACTGGTTCGGCAAATAACACTGCCTTGTCAAAGCTCTTATATCTTTTAACTTGTTGCTTTCTTACTGAGTCAGTGTGGCATTGATGCAGTTAATAACGCTTTGATGTGTTCGATCTTACAATGCACTGAAACCTAATTTTGTCCGAATTTCAGTTTACTATGAACTAGGATTTTACAATTTTAAATATATATATATTCATTCGCTTTGAAGGCTGCGCTGTGTAATTGTCCACTGTTCACATGGCTTCGTTTTCTGTATGCACGACATCTAGAAAACCATCGGCCGTTCATGAATATATTTGAAAGTGCCTGCTCACCTCTGCCTGACCGTGCCTGAACCCGTTTTTTTCATTTGCAAGGCTCTGGCTGTGAAACTGCTTGTTGAATCGATCTTCTGAACAAAACTTTTTGCTTCGGTTAATAGTTTTTTGTGCTAGTTGATCTACTCTTGCGATCGCATTTTGTTGTGTGTGTGCATTGTACACCGATTTTTCCATGTCACAGTATTATTAAAAATCACATGCTCATATGTTATTATATTGGTGTCTACTTAATTTTTGTGCGGTTAGTTAGTTTTACGTGGGCATTTCAAGTGTAGCAAAGTGTTGTATTTTGTTTTAATCTGTTGAGCAGCAGTTTCTGCAAATCTCTTGATTGTGCGTCCTTTTCAGTCAAAATAACAATTTGTTTATTCGTATATAAACATAAGGAATTTTCGCTTTTCTATGTAAGCTTTTTATTTCAATCTTTTCTATTCTCGATTAAGACATGTATTGTTTGCAAAATTGGTTCAAACTTTTTCTGTCATTCAATAATTATTTCCCTTTCGGCTGATTTTATCAAGAAATAATGGATTTTATTTTCACTTTCGCCAATTCATGTTCAGATTTTATTATCAGCTAGTGGCAACACTACTTCACCTTAGCCTGCTGTTTTGGTTGATCAAATAACCAGCTTGTGTTTGTATTGTTCAAGTCGAGGTGCATCTTTACATTGTGGATAAAAGTACGTTTATATGCATTTTAATGAAGGCGCATTATGCCAGTCCGTCGTATTTTGCTAATAATTTTATGTAAAGTTTTATTCTTAAGGTCGCTGAAAAGTTGTTTTTTTGTGCTTTTCCTTGATTATATTTCTGTTTTGATTGATTTTGGACTAGATGAGTCGTCAACATTAACTTATAGTCTCATAAGCACGAACAAAGCTTGGAACGATGCCAAGAAGCATCGATGATGAATCTGGGGCTTTGTGCGTTCGTTTTGCATCTTTGTTATCGATTGACGTTTATTCTCCACTGACTGCGACATTGTGCTTTGTTGAAACCAAACAAACCAATCAACACTCGTCATTGTGCTCCACTCCGATTGTGAATTTGTATAAATCATTTCACGGTATTTCGGGTATTCATATATTGCAACGAGTTTGCGCGGTGTTCGATACGGCTGTTTTTCATAGCCTTGTTTATATATTTTAGTATTAATCTGTAATAAAAGTTCTTTCCATTACTTAAATGTGCTTACTTGATAGTTGTAGACGCTTTTTACAACATGTTTTCACGCGAAGATAAAAATATAGCAGTTTATTCGGTTTATTTCGGAATGTTTTCCGATTATATCGAGTCAACGGCATTTTGATTTTTCAAGTAGAGCCGAATAGAGGCAATGCCAGCCAAAGTTATCAAAAATAAAATAAAGAAAAGGCTCTTTAACTTCTTATCAAAAGGTGTTTTGGATATTTTGTTCTCAACAACCAAGTAAATTAAAAGATTTTTTGTTGAATTTGGAAGTTGTTACCTCTTAAGGCTTTTATAGTTTGTTTTAAAGGATGGTTAAAGTTTATTTATTGGAAGAGCTTTGCCGCGAACCCTCTTTTTTGTTCCAGATAGTTATCCATAGCGACAAATATCGGGATCCAAAGGGATGGGACTATTTGGCGAAGCTGTTTTGGCGCAAGCAATTGTGGCAGTGTGCCATTTTCTTATTCGCAAAATCTTGAAAGTTTTAGGTGTTAGGTTAGGGTTAGGGTGATTGATTATACTGTTTTTTTTTATTTATTTATTTTTATTTTTAATCACAATCAACTTGAAATTAATCATAGTGCATGTTGAAATAAAGATTGTGAACAAGGAAGCAGCGACTAAACGAAGTACGTTATTACATGCACAACGTCAGTTGTGCATGAGAATGTTGTATAATCATGGGTGAGAGAAACAACAAACTCAAAGACCAAAAGGGTCAGGCAGGCAAAGAAACCCACCAAAAGAAATCTTGCCACGGGTCAAAAGGACCATTTCAAAAGCATATGGCTGGACAAAAATTTATATACGTAAAATATACGTCTGGTGTGCTTTTTAAAATAGTTGGGGGAATTTCATCAATGCCATTACTTTTTTTAGGCTGTAGGTTACTGATTAGTTTTTTTATTTCAGTTAAACTAGTTGGATAGAGATAAAGTGTGCTCAATGTGGGAGATTGCATAAATGTTTGAAAACTATGAGATGTTTGGGGTAAATCTGATACTAAATTATTTGCAACATTGACAAAGTAGTCATTAAAATAATTAGTAATCTGGAGAGAGTCATTCACCAAATTATTGTTTATGGATATGGAAGAACATACTGATGATTTAACTTTACCTAATTGCTTGTTTATATTTTTCCAGGTCTCTTTTAAATTATTACTTAATTACTTAAATGTTTGTCTAAAATAACTCTGTTTTTTTTCTTGTAAGGCATGTTTCTTTCTTTATTGAATATAAATGTATTTCTTTATGTTTTATACTGTTTTATTTAAATCTTCCTGCTAGTTGCAAATAGACTGGCGCCAAAACGGCTTTGCCAAATAGTCCCCTAATCCCATCCACGGCTTTGATCGGAGTGTATTGTAAATCTTCTTTACTTTGTTTTTGAACGGCACAGCAAGCTTTTTCTGGTAAGCATGCACAGCAATTTCTAGCTGCCGGGAAAAAACTACATTTATTGCTTATAGTTTTACAACATTTTTATTTTAAACTTGAATCGATGTATCTAGTTGTGGCAGTTTGTAAAATATCACGAAATCTCGGATTGCGGCTCTAGGACCTCGCGTGAGCCAAATCTTGTTAAATTTTCGAAGATTGAGCAGGGAGCAAAATGGAAAGCTTTGAAGCGAGTCTTGAATCTACAGGTGAGATAAAAATAACTCGACCCAATCTTGATTTGACCTAAGTTAGTTTAGGCCCTAAATACTTTTTTATTAAAATTGTTCAAACCCCAGTGCAGGCCTGTTGAACTAATGAATAAAATTTTGTTTTGTTGCAGAATCAAAATATAACAGTGCTAATAACTAGCCAACACAGCTGTTTAAATTCAATGCATACTTGATAGACCTGTCACGTGATACTGATATAATTTATAGTAAAATTTACGCATGCTTGTGGGGCTTAAAGTTGCGTTTGCTTTTTGATAAACTAATAAAACAAAAAAATGCGTGATTAAAACAAGCCTAATACTAATAGTAATATATTGAGATGTAACAAGTCCAATATTTGATGGACACGAGTCAAGTCATTCCGAGTCTAGCAATCTTTGAGCCAAGTCCTTAGGAGCCGTGACTCAAAAAAATTATCCGCACCAGTGGTTGGGAACCACTGTATTAAGCAACTCAATATATTGGCAAACTTTACCAATAACGATATACAGTATATATGTCAAAATGATATATTAACATTGAAGGTAACTTGTCAAATTGGTTTAAGCGTAACCTAGATAATTTAAAAATTTTTGGTAAATGTAGCCTATAGAGTAAAAACAAAAACTGGAACAAACTTATATTAATTTTAGGCTCTGCCATTATAATGTTGACAAAAATTTCCGTCTATTTAGAAGCTCATAAAACTTTTAGTTGGTGATCATTTAAATTTAACCTTATTTACCCCATAATTTTTTAGAATTTTACTTGTCGGTTTGGGAAAAACACCAATGTTGTAGTTTCATAGTATAACTGGCACCAAAATACCGTACTGCCTCTAACTCGCCGCGCTCAGGTGCTAGAACACCTCCTGTACGAAAGGCACCTATCTTTACTTCGTGGACAGCTGCGGCAACTTAAATCAAGACACCCATTTGTGCCTGTTCCACTGGTACTGCTGAACGACCGCGCCCAGTCAGACACCAGTGTAGCACGATGAGCAGAATATTGATGGAGCATGGCGTGGCGCCCTTAGATTCCATACATTCATTGGGAATGTTGGCCCGACGCCACCAGAAATTAATTTTCCCAAACCTGCGTGGGTCAAGCTTAACCGTCCCCAAAGCGGGGTTAGTCTATTTCGCTCAGAAACGCACAAATGGGTAAGCCTTCAACGGTGGCCTGTGACGTCTGGCGCAAAAGAGCAGACAGCTGAGCACGTAATAACATTTTACTGGTGCGATGACCATGCAGAAATTTTTTGTGTGTATTATCACGTATATCGCTTAGTTGTGGTCTCTTTATTTGTATGTATGTACATGCTTTGTATATTTGTATATTGTACCTTATTTTTTATGTATATAACCTATCCCTGTAAACATTCATCATCGGGCCAACGTTGGCTTTAGCGCGGCTGGGTTGGGAGAAAGTTGGCCAACATTTAACCAACAATGCCAACTTTCTGCCGATGATTTATTTTTGAGTTCTGGTTTGTTCTATTTGTTGCGTTAAGTAGTAAAGTGGAAAAAAATTAAATTTACGCTCAAAAAAGCTTTTTTGTCACTATTTCTTTGCTTAGTAAAATTCGTGTTCACAGCTGCTGGTAATGTGTTGGGCCAACATTGAAGGCAGCATTGGCTGTCTCTCTGTGACTATGTTGGTGATACGCTGGTAAGAATTGGGCCAAAATTTTTTATTCAAAGACATTACCAGTTGTTCGTGTTAAATATTGATACAAGCTTTTTACAAAACAGCGACAATAAGTAATGTACTTTTGCTACAGTTTTTTGCTTGATGAAATTTCAATTGCTTTGATTGTTAAGTAATAGAACATTTTCTGATGAAGGATAGCCTATATGTTTTTGTTAGGCTCAAAGCTTAAAAAGAATAAAAAAGTGTTAGTCTCTATGGTCTGATAGTTGAAAAAGAATTCGAACAGTTTTTGGATGACAATAAAAAGTCGGAAAAACTGCCGACTATTTGCCAACTCTGCCAACAAAATGCCAATGTAACTTTGTTCTCCTTTGTTCAAGTCTATATGACTCAATTTTATTTGAGCGGCATAAGCCCGGTGCGTGTTGCACAATGCTCCATTTGATATGCGCATAATTTTATTTGAAATAGTTAAAATTTTTATTAATAATTTGTTTTTTAAGCGTTTCTATTTGCTGAATTAAAAATAGTTCTTAGTTAATTACTTATGCTGGCATGGGCGTCGCTGGGGGGCAAAGCGGGCACATGATCCCTAGAAATTGACTTTTTATTAAGAAATACTTTAATTTCACTATATAAACTGCATTTTCGCAAAATTCTGCCCCTCCCAGAAGTTTTAATCCCCCCTGGAAATTGCTTAGGGGACACCCATGTATACTGGTTTCATCACGAACGTCAATTGTCGCTCAAATAACGTCAACCAACACGCAATCAACGCATTCGAAAGCATGAAGGACGAGGACGAATACAGCAATTACACTACATCGCTAATAAAACCACAAATAAAAGATTTTTATGTAGTCTCCATAAATATACGAATCTCCACAAACGTCATTTGGGAATCAACTCCAAACTGCTCAATCGCTACACATCGTCTCTTCTCAGATGGATACGCATACTTATATCTAAACTTTCTGCAAAAATAAACCTTAACCGCTATCTCTCTGATGCCATTTCAGTTAAATGCGGCATCCGTCAAGGATGTCCTCTTAGCATGCTCCTCTTCATAATTGGCATTGAACCCCTAACAAGAAACATGCTATCCTCATCCCAAATCCAAGGACTCTCACTTGGTAAAGCCTTTCTCAAAGTCAGTCACTATGCTGATGACTTAACTCTTTTTATAATTCATCCCTCTTCCTTTCAATCACTTTATGAGATATTGAATCAATTCTCACTCTATTCAGGTCTTAAAATAAATAATTGCAAGACCAAAATCTTATCAAACTGCCCCCACCTCCTCTCTTCATCTAAGTTCACATTCCCACATAGTAAGATCGTGTTATCCACTAAAATCCTTACAATCCATTTTTCATTCCAAGATGAAGAAATGACGAGAAACTGGGATGATCTTATTCAATTAATTCCTCACACTACCCTCCCCTTATTAAATCCGGATGACTCCCTTTACTCCAAAGTTATTTCAATAAACCAACACTTTTTACCAAAGATCCTTTTCTATGCTAGAATCATACCCCCCACTGCCAAACAAATAAAATCCCTAAACTCGCATCTATTTAGATTCTTTTGGAACTTTTCAAATTTTGAACCTATTAAACGATCAACACTTTATCTCCCTAAATCTGATGGTGGAATTGCATTGCCGTGCATCGGTGCAAAAGCTTCTGCCGCTTATCTATGGCAATTTATCTACTTACTTAAAACACCAAGTCCTTTTGCACAATTTTGGATGACTTATGCAATTTATAACCTTGGTACTAAAATAATTTCTTTTCAACCTGATTTATATACAAATTCTCAACCCCATCGACCAAACCCTAATCCTCACTGGAAAAAAATTCTTACACTCTTAGCCAAAACTAATGCTAAACCTGAGACTCTTTCAAAACTATCTTTCAAACAACTGTATCTCCATCTATTAAAGCCTGAAACAAATCCTTTACCTAACCCTCCTACAAACTTTAATCCTCCCTCAACTCACAATTGGCTCCGACTCACACACATCAGACCATCCTCCTCTCTTTTCTCAAATTACAAAAAAGAAATAGCTTTCAAAACAATCTATAAAGGATATTTATGGGGATGCTTTTTCATTAAACACAACATAAAACCTCGTAACCCTAATGATTTTTTATGCAAAATATGTCGGACTAAAACTGATGACCCTCACCATCTATTCTCTGAATGCCCACCAATCAAACAATTAACCCTATCCCTAGAACCCCTACTATCAGAAACACTTCAAAAAAAAATCTCTATAACCAAAGATGTCATTCTCTTCAATTACACGGCACAAAAAAAACTACCCCTAATAATAATAATTAAAATGTCCTCCCTAATTCGAATGCATGCCCTTGAACTTCGTAATTTAACTGAAACATATAACACACAAATATCAACAACTTTACTAAACGAAACTCACTACAAAATCAAATGTAAATTTAAATCATTCACAAACAAAATTTCTTATAACTCTTTGAGTTATATATAGGCCTACTCATTACTTTAAACACAATTGGACATAATGCTCTCAATACTGTTACCTATTATATATATTGTACTCTGCAATGACCCATTGTGTTTGCAAAGATAAATCCATTTTTGTATTGTTTGATGATAACCCATTGTTTGATATCCTGCATTTCTTTTTCTACTAATTAAAAAAAAAAAAAAAAAAAAAAAAAAAAGACCTTAAACAAAATTGCATATTTGAACTACAATTTCGTCTTTTTTATGTGTTTCTTTTATTGTTTATGCGTTATATAATAATAAAAAAAAAACTACACACGGGGATATTTTTTTTTAAAACACAACATTAAACCTCGCAACCCAAATGATTTTCTTTGTAAAATCTGTCTTTCTTTTTCCGATGACCCTCACCATCTTTTCTTTCACTGTCCTTTCACCCAAAAACTAATTTCAGACCTAGAACCCCTCCTCACTGCTGTACTAAAAAAACCTACTACCCTTACACAAAGCACTCTTCTTTTTAACTACACCAACACAATCGGTGCACCACATATCATTACATCTAAATTAGCCTCATTAATCCGACTTTCCATGTTCAATCTAAGAAATTACAACACATTCCTAAACTCTCCCATTCCTACATCCCTTCTTATAGAAGAAAAATATAAAATAAAAACGAAATTCAAAACATTTCTTGAAAAAAATATCCCAGATAACACAGACTAAACTATTCATGTTAATCTTTTGTTCATATTTAGTTTCCTCTACCTCAAAATACAGCATTTAAGTCTATTACTTTATATTAGTTTCTCTTTCTTTTCTTTACATTCGCATTCCGTTATAAAATCATCGTAATGTCCAATCGATAACCAATGATACATAAAAAAATTCTTGTCATATCCTTAAAATATGTGTTATTTTTTAATTTGATTTTTGTGTGTGTTTATAACTATTATTAAAATTTTTATACAAAAAAAAAAAAAAAAATCATTAATATGGCGCGATAAAGAAAAATAAAACACCACATAATTACTTTATCAAAAATTCAAAAAAAGAAAACACAACAAAACAGTTTGAAAACTAAACTACAAGTAGCACAAACATAAGGCTTGCACACACAAATTCATCTTATTAACAACCAAATAGACCAAATGAAGCAACATCAACAAATGGGAACTCAGATCCGATCCCGCCTTCCACCTTTTTCCAGTATTGATGGACCCTCTCCTTTAGCCCCTATCAATGAAAATACAACTCAAACAAAATCCTTAATTCCTCTTGACATCTCGATTCAATCCTCCTCTTACCAAAAATCTTCAATTGTAACTAAATACTCTTCTTTCATATCTTTTTTTAGCAACCTTTGGAATTCTCCCACGTCTGTCCCTGATCCTATTGTGTATCTCCAAGACCTTTCAACCACTGTTGACAATGAATTACTTCAATCCCTTCCTTCCTCCCCTCTAATTACTCAAGCGGAAATCAAAATCGCAATTGCTTCTCTAAATAAAAATTTTTCCCCAGGTTTAGATGGTTTACCGCTAATTTCTACTCTTCTTTTTCCATCCTTAATACCTTTACTCTGTCAAACCTATAACAATTCTTACCTTCGCAATCAACTTTCTAATTCCCAAAGACTAACCTTAATAAAAGTTATCCCGAAAAAACCAAACCCCTCTACTGTTAAAGATTGGCGTCCTATTTCCCTCCTCAATACTGACTATAAAATCCTTTCGACCATAATTTCAAACAAACTAAAACCTATTCCCAACTACTGTATATCATGTCCTTCGAGCAACAATGTGGACTCCCGAAACGCCAAATCTTCAACAATCACCTTAACATTAAATCTGCTATAGACTTTGCAAAAAACTTTCATCAACCCTTAGCCATTGTGCAAATTGATTTCTATAAAGCTTTCGATTCAGTATTTTATCAATTCCTTCTTCAAACTGCTTCTTAACTTGGAATCCCTTCCTCTTTACTAAAATGGATACGAATATTTCTCTTACATCTCACATCCAAAATAAACCTAAATGGCTATCTTTCTAATTCTATCCCTGTTAAGAGAGGCATCTATCAAGGATGCTCTCTTAGCATGCTCCTTGTCATAATTGCAATTGAACCCTTAACCAGAAAAATTCTTCCCTCAGCTAATTTTAAAGGAATCTCTCTTGGTAAAACCACCTTAAAAGTTGCTGATGATTTGACTCTTTTTATTACCCATCCCTCTTCCTTTTCCACCTTTCTTGAGATACTGAATCAATTTTCGCTCTTTTCTGGTCTTAAAATCAACTATGACAAGACCACTATTATTTCAAATTCCCCAGATCTTATTTCCTCTTTTCAATTAAATTTTCCCTGAGGAAAAATTCTTCAATCCACTAAAATTCTTGGGATTTTTTTCTCTTTTAAAACCGACATACTGATGCAAAATTGGGATGCTCTTATTCGCTCGGTACCCCGTGTTGGAAACAGAAACACGATCCCTTTTATTTATTTATTTTTTTTATGTTGTCTTGTGACCACGTGGTCCACTAGAGGCAGGCAAGTGTTTTTGATTGCGAAATTCGTTTGATTGTCGTTCATTTTGGTTACGACTGCGTCGGCGAGCAGAGGAGTAATAATTTTTCCTTAAAATACATTCATATTATCCTTTGTATCTGTTCTTCGTTCATCACTGTTCTTGCGTGTGATTAATTGTGCTTCTTCTACCTTTGGAATTAAATTTTGGTAAGTTATTTAACTTTCATTTATATTTAAGCTAAGTGTTGCTTCTGTTAGCGCTGCAGTATAAGTTACATATAGGTAAAATTTAGTTAATTAGCTGAGCGCGGCAGTTTAATTCGCTTAAGTATTATTGAGGTAGTTTTAAGCAGGATAATTATTTAAAGGAACTCTCTCTACGCTGACCGGTCGTCTCTACGACAGTGCCAATATTTTACACCCCGTACTACCTGTTAAGTTGACCTTGACTTTATCCAATTTGATTCTAATCGAACAAGAATCACGACTTCTGATTTAATTAATTTCGTATATTAACCAAGGCAGCGATCAAGAATATAGTTAATCAAATAAACCAAGAAAATATAAAAATAAAAAATAATTAAAATCAATTCTGGCGTTATCTAAAACATTGAAAAAGGTTAAAAATCGTAGCTAATTTAAATTGTACACTCCGTACTGACAAACAACTAAGCCTTATCTACTTAAAAGAAAGCCTTTGAAGCACATGTGCGCGAAACAGACTCCCTGGAGATTTTGACGTACGAGGTAATTCACGGAACGTTTATGACGAAACACAAAGGCAATAAAAAATGATTGACTCAGCGAAATCTTCGCTGTACAATTCTTAGCGATAAATTTATGACGAACATTTAAGCGAACAAAATTTTAGATTATCCAATTCTCACTGCTACACTACCCTTTCCCTTCTTAACCCAAATGACTCCCTTTTCTCAAAAGTAATTTCTATCAACCAGCACTTTCTACCTAAAATTCTTTTCTTATCTACGTCATCCCTTCAACACCTAAACACATAAAAACCTTAAACTCCTTTCTCTTCAAATTTCTCTGGGATTTCTCCCCCTTTGAACCTATCAAACGCTACACCTTATACCTTCCTAAGGCTGATGGAGAAATTTCCCTACCCTCCATCGCCCTGAAAATTTTCACAGCCTTCTTATGGCAATTGCTTGTTCTTCTTCAAACCCCTAAATCACTTCAGCATTTCTGGATGCACTTTGCTATTTACAACCTAGGAACAAAACTTATACCCTTCAAGCCTGAAATTTATTCAAACACCCAACCCCATCGACCCAAACCAAATCCCCATTGGAAAAAATCCTTAAACCTTCTCCGTAAAACCTCTATCCCCTCGGATCACCTATCCAACTTACCTTTAAATCTCTTTATTTACTCCTCCTTAAACCTGACCCAAATCCTCTCCCGAGAGCAATCGATATACTCCAAACAAACGGTAATAATCAAGCGAATCCCTATGCATGGCTTCGATTAACTTTATTTAAACCTCGACCTTCTCTCTTTTCTAATTTTGAGAAAGAAATAGCCTTCAGAATAGCCTACAAAGGCTATGCCTGGGGTTGTTTCTTTCAAAAGCATAACTTTACCCCTAAAACCCTAAATAATTTTCTCTGTAAATTATGTTTTTCTTCCCTCGATGATCCTCACCATTTATTCTTTGACTGCCCTCCTACCAATATCTAGTTTATTTTTTGGAATCTTTCCTTTCAGAAATCCTAAAAATACCCATATCTCTCTCTAAAAACATACTTCGTTTTATATTTTTTTGAACAAACTGGCAATCACAATTTAATACTATCCAAAATGGCTTTCTTAATTCGACTTTCATCCTTCCAGTTGCGCAATAAAATTATCTCATTTAACCACTCTGTCACTCCTTCCCTACTCAACGAAGAACTATATAAAATCAAAACTAAATTTAAATCCTTTTTAAAAAAGCCTATCCTGATCTTTCAAAATAAAATAAATAAATAACCGATTACATATTGTTTTTGCAATGTAATGTGTCCATTTTTTATCTAAAATATCTTACATCTATCTCTAATAAGTATTTTAAAATCCAATCATTTTATCCAATCTGTATGTATAATAAATTATGTCTTGTATATTTTGAAATAAAAAAAAAAAAAAACGATTTAAAACATTTATGCAAAAGCTTTTTCCCGACAATCAAACATAGACCAAAAATCCTTATGAATCAATTTAAATGTTATGTATAATTTTTTTTCTTCTGCATGAATATTGCTTATATTTTTGACTCAGTGCACCTTTAAACGCTATGTGATTTAGCAGGCTAATCAAAACTGTCATTTTTTTATCTACCACCAAATTTACCCCCTTTTTCTTTAAAATAATTTTATCTGTTTTTTTGTTTGATGCCATCGCATACCTAAAGCTATAATTATTTCATATCCTTTTATTGGAATATTTTACTCGAAACGTGCATATAGAATTAAAATGTACCTTACAAACGTCCATTATTAACTGTACAAAATCTTAACAATCGTGTTTTTTTTTCTTATTTTGTGTGCTTATAAATATTGATACTAACAAATATCAAAAAAAAAAAAAAAGTCAACTGCCGGACGCGTTCAATCGTATATAAGCAATGTAACCAGGGCTGCCAATCTAGATATTTTATATCTAGAATTAGATATTTTTGAGACTGCCTAGATATTGAAAAGTAACGTCTAGATATAAATTGATATGTTTTTTATTACGATTTAGATATATGGATAATCGATATATTGATATATGTAGATATTTTGTATTATGGTTTAGATCAGTGTTTCTCAAACCATGGGTCGAGACCTTTTTTTTTAGTGAACACTAGATTTGAGAGACGACAAGCAAGAAATCAGAGACAGATCCGAGGTGAAGACTTTTTTTTTTTTTTAGAGAACATTATAATTTTGGGACAAAAATTGAGAAATTTGGGACTGATTCAAATTAAATATTTTTTATTTTGCTCTTCATCTATTTTTTAAAATCTAGATAGTTCTAGATGTATTTTCAAGTGCTTCTAGATATTTTTATTGAAAAAAAGTTGACAGCTCTGAATGTAACGAGGAACCGTCACGTGACCAGCACGAAGCCAAAGAGGACATTCCAACGGTTTGGTAGTTAAGTTTGCTACAGTGGTAATGATGCATGGTGGTACAATTGTACACAAAACAGTAGAATCCACCTCACAGAACTCTGGGCCAATGCTTAGCATCAACATCTTGCCAATGTTTCTTAAGTTGGCAGTTAGCGTTTTGCCAACGTTGTTCAAATTGCTGAAGTAGTTGAGCAGCTGCAGTAGCATGCGCTGGTCATTCATAGTTAGCCAACTCTCTACAGCGTCTGGAATTTCAGTGTTGGCTAAACGCTGGCAAAGCGCAGTTTATCAGTGTTCGCGGAAAATGTGATTTCGGTGCACTCGACTCTGGGCCAACATTGGACGCCATCATCTTGCCAACATTTCTGCTGCTGGAAAACTGCCTTTTGCCAACGTTGGCTAGATGAAAAATGTTTACGGGGTATGTTTTTTATTTCTCAACTGCACAAGCACAAATCAAAAACCATTGCTCTATTTTGTTTTCAATCATCAAGTGTTTTTTGGATGCAAATAAAAACAAACTATAGGCTACTCTTACTACTACTATATCTTGTGCCATCTATCACCATCCAAATATCTCCCCCTAAAAAAGAAGAAGACCAATACTGTTATGAGTTCCACTAGTATCTGCAGTTAGCTCTTTTATTTATACGGAGTTACACGATAGTTATACGACTGAATCTGTAAGTTATACTAATAGTTTATCACGCGGTTAACCACACTTATCAAACCAGAGAGAAGAAGGCAGTAGAGCCGTGCGCTATGACGTCACATACTATAACAACCCCCTTTTAAGAAGCTTTTTAGCGAAAAGGTTGTCTAAGAAAAATATTAGTACGTTGTACGAGCCCGATTAATAAACATGCACAAACTATATACAATACGGCACAAGCGTTATGAGTTTTACGCTACTTCATATAAAATCTCTTAAATGATTAGGAAAGCGTTTTTGTCTCACGCTTCGCCGCGAGGTTGGAGATGATGGAAAGACTTCATCTTCAAAATGGACGTGACGTTCGTCTGATGTCATCATTTCCTCTTTGGGGTCTCCCCCTTCGGTGGGGAGAGGGCGAATAAAACGTCTATTGCGCCAACAGACTCGACCGCTCGGTAGTTTTATGTGGTAGTCGCGGTTTCTCCCGACGCCGATGATGAGTCCCGATCGCAACCATTTTTTTGTAATATGGTCTTGAATTCGAACATGTTGTCCGATTTTTAGTGGATTGAGGTGTTTTGCGCGTTTATTGTATTCGGTTTCTGCAGCCACTTGTAGATTTGATAAAGCTGCGTCCCACTTGTCGAATTTGTTTTGCCAATCTTCCTTGAAATACTTCAGTTTAGCTGGGACGATTGAACGTAGCGGGGCGCCGTATAAAATTTCGGCTGGTGATAACCCATGGGCCTTGGGTGTGTTAACCCATTCGATTAGGCCGCTGCTAAATTCATCGCAGTCGAGACTACCATGCTCAGCAGTTTTGGCAACAAGGTGCTTCATGGCTTTCACTGCTGCTTCTGCGTGTCCGTTTGACTGTGGGTAATGTGGAGTACTTATGGTGGAAGTTACTCCCCATTTCTTGAGAAACTGTTGAAACTTGCTTGATGTGAATTGCGGTCCTCCGTCAGTTCTGATTCGTACTGGTACCCCTGTGTCCACGAAAAATTTTCTTATAGTGCTGATTATCTGATGTGAACTAGGGTCATGAGAGAACTCGCTGAGCTTAATCCATCGCGACAGACGGTCTACATAAACCAGGTAAGTCTTACCGGCATAATAAAATAAATCTGCAGATACGTCTTCAAAGGGTCTTGATGGGAGGGGATCGCGTTGTAATGGTTCCTGTTGTAAGCTTGGTTGGTGCTCTTGGCATTTCGTGCAGGCTTCAACGGTATTTTTGATGTCGCTATTGATTCCTGGCCAGTACACTATTTGACGCGCTCTTTGTTTTGTTCTTTCGATGCCTTGATGTGAGGCATGTAGCTTTGTCAGTATTTCTTTTCTTTTCTGTACCGGCACCACAATGCGATGGCTGTTCAGGAGAATTAATCCATCTTCGAAAGTAAGCTGATCTTTCAGCTTTTTGAAAGGTTGAGCTAATGGATATTCGTTTCCTTTTGAAAAGTTGCTTTTAATAGCCGTGATTAATTGTTGTGCTGCTTCGTCCTGCTGAGTACTTTCTTTTAAGTCTTCCAGCATTGGATCGATAAATGTTTCTTTTGTGACTTCTGGGTCTTTTCCTCTCAGAATTGTAGAAACGTTTTTGCAGATCATTCTGGTTGTGTCTACGTTTATGATATCTTCTGGTTCTGGGTCGCGGCACGGTGCTCGTGACAACGCGTCGGGGATCACATGGTCTTTGCCTTTTCTCCAGGTGGTGTGGAATATAAAGGCGCTGAGTTTTTCTTTAAGTCTCTGAATCCTGGGATTATCCACCATATCGAGTGTCTGGGTATTCAGGATTGACTCTAATGGCTTGTGATCTACTATCAGCTCGAATTTGGGTAAGCCTTGCAGATATATGCGGCATTTACGCATAGCCCAAACAACAGCGAGCAATTCCAGTTCAACCATAGCGTAGTTGGCCTCAGTCTCAGTTATAAAACGTGATCCTGCTTGAACCAATTTCCACGTTTCTTGATGTTTTTGCAAAAGTGCAAAACCTAGACCTTTTAACCGAGATGCATCTGTTTGCAGCATCGTTTCCAGATTGGGGTCGAATGCAACCAAAATATGGGGGCTACAAAGAATTTCTTTTGTCTTTGTAAATGCTTCTTCATGCTGGGGTGACCAGAGAAAAGCATTTTTTGGTTTGAGCAAGTCCCGAAGTGGGCCTGCTGCTTCACTGAGTAGGTGAGTAAATCCGCCCAGCTGGTTTGCCATACCCATAAAAGATCGTAATTCAGTTATATTTGTTGGAGCAGGGAATTCAGAGATTGCTTCAATTTTTGTGGGGTCTGCTTTAATACCGTCGCTGCTCACTATATATCCGACATATCTCACAGCACTTTGTAGTAACTGCACTTTCTTCGGATTAAGAGTAATACCGTGTTCTCGACATCTGTTTAGTACAGCCACTACGGTATTCAAGTGCTCCTGTGCTGTTTCGCCTTGAATAAGAATGTCATCTACCACTTTTTCGACTTTTTCAATGCCTTGCAGAGCTTCATCGCCTCTTGCGCAATATTCGTCTTGAGAAGAAGCTAGTCCCATCGGAGCTCGAAGGAATTTAAATCTTCCGAACGGCGTAATGAATGTGGTAAAGTCTTGACTTTCTTTTTCTAAAGGTACTTGCCAGTATCCTTTAGTGGCGTCTAATGTTGAGAAAAATTTAGACGAAGAAGAAATATTTGAAATAGCTTCCGCAGGTGATTTAGATGGATGATATGGACGGCGTACGTATTTGTTCAATTTCTGCAAATCAATACAGAGACGAATTCCACCATTGGGTTTTTGTACAACGACCATAGGGTGCACCCAATCAGTTGCTTCTGTTACTGGTGCAATGACTCCGGCTTGTACAAGTTGGTCAAGCTCTGTCTTCACCATCCTTCTGAAAGCTAAAGGTATTTGGCGTGGAACAGGTAAAGCAAATGGAACAGCATCATCTTTCAAGGAAATTTTCATGGGTTTACTGTTCATTTCCCGTAATGTTGTGTCTTCAGAAAACACATCGCTGTACGATTTTATCAACTTGTTCTCAATTTTACTAATTTCTGCTTCAGTTGGGTTCTCTGATATAATGAATCTTGTGTTCTCTGCTTTTAATATGCTTGCTAATTTTCGAGGTGTTTTTGACGAATTTATCGGTTGAGGATACGTGTCAGGTAGAATGTTAACCTGTTGACATACGTACCAAGCAAGCAAAAAATCTTCTACCTCAGGACAGACGTAAATGGTTTCTTCCACGAATTGGCCGCAGTATTCGATGATGCATGGGAAAGTCCCTACGCATGTTACGGTCTGCCGGTTTACTGCACTAAGAGTGTCTTGATTTGGCGGCATTAGATTAGCAAGATCTATTCCGAGCCGTTGAATGATGTTTACCCCAACAAGACTTGCTTCAGCACCTGTGTCTGGTGTAGCTTCTGTGGAACCTAACGGGTTACGATGTTTAAGAGAAAAAAGATTAACAGTTATTTTGGGCGCCGCGGAGTTAGCAAAATTTGCATTAGCATTGCATCTACGCTTTATTTGTCCCGTTAACTTTTTCTTCGTTTCTTCGCGTCTGTTAAACCCGGGTTTGTTGTGAAAGCACACTGATGTAAAGTGACCTTTTTTGCGACATATTAAGCACTCTGTATCCTTTGCGGGACAGTGGGTTTGACCTTTTGGTGGGCAGGTCTTTTTACCGCATTTTGTACAGGGCGTTTTAGTGCGCTCTTTAGATTTAGAGAAATTTCGGCGAAATTTGCTTTGGTACGCTCTTCTCTCATTCAGCTGTCGGCTTATTCGCGCGTCGTCTAGTTTTGCTGACTCTTCCGATCTGCATAAATCAGTGACTGTCTGAAGATCAAATAATGGGGACATGGCTAGGAGCTTTGTTCGAGTCTCTTTGTCATATATTCCCGACATGATTTTTGTGACTAAACGACGATTTAAACATTCATTGCACAAGTCTGCGTCTCTTGCCAAAGTTTTGATCGCGATTAAAAACGAATCGAAGTTTTCGCCAGCCGCTTGCTTTCTCTCTTCAAATGCGACGCAGTCTAACGCTATATTTCTTTGACTCCGGATGTAATTTTTAATTTTGTCTAACACTTCGTTTGGTTTAATGTCGTATCGTCTCATCCGGGATAAGAAGTACGTGTTCTACGGCTTCTCGCATGTCCATCGAAAAAAAACCGCGAAGCAATGCCAACTGACTGCTCAATGGCAGCTCTGTTGCAAGCGAGACCGTAGCATAATCGTTGTACGATTTACGCCATTTCGCAAATTCAGCTAACGAAATTCCCACCTGCAGTGTCGAAGGCTTTTGTGCGTCCGCTTTGGTTCGCCTTGCCTCGTTGTTAGAATTGTTGACGTCAATGGTTTGCTCACGTGATTCGCTTCTCTCGCTGTTCGCGCATTGGGCCAGCTGCTGTGGCGAAAATTTTTCGATTATTTGTTGCAATTGTCGCTGACTTTCGAGCTGCATTTGTCTCTGATTTTCGACATTCTGTTCTTGTGTTTGTCTTTGCATTGACAACTGTGCTTCTAAAAAAGTTTTTAACCAAGAAGGAGGTTCATCATTATTAATATTACTATTCGCGTTTTGATTAGATTGAGATAATTCGGCTATACGTTTGTTTGCTGCTTCTAATTCTGCTTGCAGCTCTCGCTTGTTTTTTGCCATGTCTCTTTTATCTTCAATCTTTTACAAATCTCCGATCACGAACTTGCAGTATACTTTTATAATGGTTCGTAAGCTTATTTTCTTTAAACAAATTTATAAGCTGACTGTCGACGACGCCATGTTATGAGTTCCACTAGTATCTGCAGTTAGCTCTTTTATTTATACGGAGTTACACGATAGTTATACGACTGAATCTGTAAGTTATACTAATAGTTTATCACGCGGTTAACCACACTTATCAAACCAGAGAGAAGAAGGCAGTAGAGCCGTGCGCTATGACGTCACATACTATAACAAATACCGGAGTTAGGATTATTTATTTAACTTTTTCTAAACAATTGGAAAAGTACCCTTTGGCAGAACGCTTTCATTTTCGAAATCTAAAACGGTAGGCCCACAAAATTTACCTATTTTATGAAGATCAAACTTAACGAATTAAATTGATTTTTAACATTAAGTACATAGCTGTACCTGCCGGGGGGGAAGGGGGTAATTTCCCCCCCAAATTTTCAAGATTTGGGCAAAATTCAAATTTTTCGGGCAGTGACAAAAAAATATTTTGGAAAACCATAATTTTTCGGGAAGCGATATAAAAAATTTAGGGCAGTGACAACGATCAACTGCAAAAAGTAGTTACCAAATTTAGGTGAAGACCTTTTTTTTTAGAGAACACCATGATTTTGGAACAAAACTTCAAAAATATGAGACTGAATTCAAGTGAAAATCTTTTTTTTAGAAATCACCATTATTTTAAGTCAAAATTTGTTCTTCGTCCGAGAATATGAGACCATTTTTTTGTCCTTTCATTAATGTACTAGAAATTCTTATGATTTCAGCAAATGTCACAAAATTTGAGAAAAATTTCATTGCCCCCAAATTTTTTTGGCTGGTAAGCTTACGGTTAAGGATCAAGATAAACAATTTAATCCTCTAGAACCTAGAATGAACAAATGATCAAATAATAGAATTTTCAACGGATCTCACTGAACGATTTTCATGCAAGTCGCTTTTGATCGAAGTTTGTCCTATGTTAAGACGTCAGTTCAATTTGGTTAAGCGTAGTAGAATTCAATCATTTTAGTACAGATTTCAAAATCGAAAGCATTATGTTGAGAAATTCCAGAATACGACTTTTAGCCAAAAATGTTTATTACTCTCCGCTGTTCATTCAGAGCATTAAAAAGTTGTTTTGTTTAGCTCCCGCATACTAAAAGCACTTTATTTTTATTGTAAAAAGTTTTTTTCTTTTGTCATTTAAAAACTTGATTTTGAATTTGTTCCTATATGTCGTATGGTCATCCTAGCGAGCAGAATTTTTTGATAAATACCGTAATGTTCGGTTCAGCAGACCGGATGGCGGATGAGCAAAAAACGGAGTCGGACTGGAGTTAGAGTCGTTTTTTTTTATTTGTGGTGGAGTTGGAGATTATTTTTCCAATGAATTAATTTTAATGAGTAGATTAAACAAACTTTTTTGCAATAGGAATTTGCTTTTTTGTGCTCAAAATGGTATATTTTTTTCGTTTTCGCTTCGGGTTGTATAGGGTGTCATTCACTGTTCGCCGCTACTTATCTAGCAGCCTTTGGGGATTCCCCATAATTTAAAAGCTTATCAAGTTGGCTCGGTGAATAATGAACTTCGCAAAAGCTAATTGCTGTTGCTAACTTGCTGTTTTAAGCGCATAGGTATCGAAGTCGCATTGAAATATTCTCCATTAATACGGCTAGTTTATGGCAGAAAGTTGTGTGGAAGCAAATTTGTGACTAGCTTTACGTGTTCGTATGATCTTTAGATGCAAAAAAGATTTTGATTCTCCTTATCTTTGTTAAATGACTTCAGGACTTGACAGTTTTAAATTCTTCAAGTACAACGAGAAAAAAATATCAAGACTGACTTTGTTCTACTTTCGTTTGATGGATCAATGTTTATAATTTTTGTATAAATAACTGACTAAAATAAAAAAATCGTCTGCAAGTTGAAATGCAAAATTAAAATGAAAACCTTATCTGGTAAAACTGAGTTATAATAGGTTTAACTGTTTAACAGTTTTGAAATTAAAGGGCACCTGGGAAGGTCACATTTTTTACAGCAAAGCAAGTTATATGGTTTGTTGGTTTTATTATAAATGGTTTTAAATTTGATTTTATCTTTAATTGCAGATTAATGTCATGAGCCTACTACCAAATCAAGTTGTTAGGTTTTCATATTTAACATTTTAATAGTATCTGCTTTATTAATAGTTTCATTTCACCTGATCTTATTAAACAGTGCAATAGTAATGTGATAAACAAAAATTTTGATTTTTTAATCCTTATATGTCTTGATATGTATTTATTCTTTTATGATGTTTGTTGTAATTCTACTGTTTTAGTTAAAGTGTAATGTAGGATAATTGGGTCTTTTTAAGAAGTCCCTGTAAGCAATTTTTGTTTATGAAACTAACCTGGACCCCCTGTGGTTACTATCACTTTTTGAAGAGATCCTTTTTCTCTTGGTTTCTTTTCATTTTCATTTTGGTGCTTTAGTGGGATTCCAGGTTAGTTTCATCAAAGAAAACCACTTACAGTGACTTCTTGAAAAACCTGGATAATTTTCATTGTAAAATAAAGCAAAAAAAGTATATGTGTATTAAATTAAAAGGACTACTAAAAACCATAACCACAACAACTTTGTTTGGTTTTCTGTATGTCAAATGATGAATTAATAACAGAAAATACAATCAAGTAGTTCAGAGCTTTGTAAATGTGATCAATATGGTCTCAGTTCAAAATGTATTTGCACCATTCTGTTGTGTACTTGAAAAATACACTTTACAACACTTTCTCTTGCTTGGCAGTATTAGCTAGCAGTTGTAAATTTCAGTCATCTTTAAAACTAAAAAAAACAAATAAAAATATCAAGCAGACAGCAATATCTTGGCATTCCTGGAACCAGGTCAGGGTAATTGTTTGCCCTATATATAGCACCTCCATTGCTTTTTTGCAAGTCAGGAGGATAAATATTGAGATAAAATAAATAAATAAAAATGAAATTTAAATCTCTAGTCTAATCTCAATATTTAGTTCATTTTTTTACTGCCTGCTGAATTATATTTTGTGAGTAGTTGCAACAAAATTTACTGATGTATGAATCATGTGTAACACCATGATTTAATGACTTATTCTGTAAATGTTTAACAATAATTGTATTATACATTATTTTCTACAAATACTCAAATAAAAATTAATGTTAAAATAGATTTTTTTTGTAGTTTAAATTTAGATATAAACAATTACTTTAATGTTAAAACTACTTTTAATGACCCTTAAATATTTTTTTAAAAAAAATTAATTTGATTAAAATCAGATGTAACATTTTGTGATGTAATATTATTGGTAAAATCAAATATTTATAGTTTTTAAAAAAAGCTAGTTATCAGTATCATTATCTTTTATTTCTGCTCCGCCACAACAAAAACAGAAAGAAATAAACAAACATATAGGACTATAGCAGAAAAAGAAAAAGGAAGAAGCAACAAAACGTTAAACATTATTGCATGCAGACAGTAATATTTGATATAGTAGTTAAAGGAATGGTGCATGGTTGCAACACCTTAATTTAACAGGTGACAGTTAAATTTAAAACTAACGAAGAAAGTAGTTTTTATTTTCACCAAAATCTGTCTCAACACTTAATAACCAAATCACAGAAGCTTGTGCTTGTGATGGTTATTAATGATTGCAACAAATTAATTTTTAAAATTGCAAAATCAAATTTTCCATTTATTTATCATTCATCATATCATTATCATTTTATTTATTTTTTTTACAAAACAATGTTGAAGGTGTTAAATTTGATGCAACCATCAAGCAATCACTGTTTTTAATTTTAATCTTTATATTTATTTTCCTGACTTTGAAAGGCTATACAAGCATTAAAAGGGCTATACATGAGCAACAGTCAAGCAATTATTCAGAATTTGTACATGCCAAGATATTGCTGTCCTCTTGAAATTTTTTTATTTTATTAATGATATTAATATTTGCCCAGCTAGACAAGCACTCACTGTATGGACTTTTTTCATTTTAACTGCAATCAACATGGCAACAGTTGAAATTGTTGGCATAGAGATAAGGTGAAGAAATACTGGAAGATATAAGAATATAAAGATCATATTGGTGGAGGTTTGTAGACAAACTATCTTACAACCATCAATGTCCATCCACAACCACTCAATCTCCAATGTCAGTGAAGATTGGTCCCAAAGAGTAATCCTTTGCCACTCATGGACAAATGTGGCAAGCCATGCTTTCTGCTTAAGAAAGACCGGGCTAGTAGGAAGCTTGAAAGTACCAGCTTCTCTGCATTAATGCAGTGGGTCTCTTGTATTAGGATGACAAGTGCCTCAAACTGTAGAGCAAGATGATGAAGAATGTTCATCTTGGTTGCAATGAGGCCTTCAATGTTCAGCTGAAGAATAATGGGCCTTTGGAACTTATTGGCAATATGTTCTAAAAGTACATTTTTTCCGTGCATTGCCTCATCCTGAAAAGAATGTTTTTCAATTAGCAGAACCTTGCTTAAAATCAAAATGGGTAGATATCTTTCCTTTCATACCTTATTTTGGGTATTATTTTGCAATGGGTAGATTTCCTTCTTTCATACTCATACTTTTTGTACCTTCCTTCATGCTTTTATACACATGACCAGTACTTATTTTGTGATGAATAGATTACCTTTTATGTTTTTGTAAGTTATTTATTTATTTTATACTCTTATACATTATTTTAATATGTTATTTATTCTTTTTGTACTTTTATATATGTTTTATTTGTTTATTCTTTTCATTCTTTCATACCTTATTTTGCCAGGGTAGATTACTTTTCTTTCAGACCCACAACCAGTACCAGGCTTGTTGAAATGAGTTGCCATGAACAGCTTGGGTTAAGCTCAATTGCCTGCAGACAGTCCTGGGTAATTCCATTTGTCCATGCACAAATAGGGTCTCACTCCTTCACCAAATTGTGAGTGTGGTGCCCTGAACAAACAGCAGCCCATGTGTTAATAGTGTCCTCATGCATCAAGCACCAACTGGAGCACAAGGCCTGACATTTCTGGATAACAAAACCTGATGCTGGCTCAACACCATCACTGCCAGCATCTGATCCAGATAGTACAGCAGCCTGGGGTTGTAAAGGGATAAACTCTCAGGTCCCAGTCCTGTTTGTCCTGTAGTGGATGCCCTTTTCAAATGATGACAATGACAGAGACAAATTTAAAGCTGTTTACCAAATCCACACAGTAGGAAAAAGTGTCATAAAATGTCTTTTTCAAGAAGACAAGTAGGTTTGAATTACAACCAGGCAATCATGTTTACCATCAATTTAATGCTCTCAATGACTCAACCATCCAGGCCTGCTTTAGGAGATGCCAAGATATTACTGTTCAGATGAAAACTTTTATAAAAGATATGAATAAAATTTAAAATTGCCTGTTAGAAAAGCAGAGGAAAATGTCAAATGTCTTGCCAAGGACAGAAGAGTGATAAAAATAGGTTCTAAACCGCAACTTTGTCAACCACATTCACTATGAATATAGTATTTACGCTTTTATTATTAAGTTTATATTTCTTTTACAATTATTGGAAAATAAGTTTAACTTTTTCTGGTTAGAAAACTAATATTATGAATTTATTATCAAGCTATTTTTCAATACGTAATTTTTTTTCATCTGCTTAAAAGATATTGATTGAATTTTACAGTAGAAAGCAATAATGATTGTTATTACATGTAAAAGATTTAGTGCTATTAAATTATTAGCAATATTTGAATGCAATTTTTTTGATTTATTTTAGGCTTTGTTTTTAGAGTTATAAACCAACATAAAAAATTTATCTCCTTATTTGAAAGACTTAAGCTCTTAATTTAATGCTATGGAAGGTCTAAAGATAGCAATCCTCACTGAGTTTTTCATCACTACTTTAAGTAAAGATAGAAAACACCATGGTTGATTTTATGTGTTATTTTTTATGTACACCTTGTTGGTGTTGTGGTAATCATTTTGATCTTATATAATGTATGTCTTGGTTTGATTCGTGAGCAAGTTGAATATAAAAAATGTTTGCCCATAGCTTACGACATGCACTTGTAAAGATTCCACAAAATTTGTGCTTTTTATATGCAGTTTTTTAAAAATGTTCATGAACAAAATATGGTTCAGTATCAAAAATTAGTACAGTAGAAACTGGATATTACGACACCACCTATAACGACAATTTGCTTTTAACAACGCATTTTTGTTGGTCCCGGCAGAATTCCTATTTTATATGTACATTTGACTTCGGCTTTAGTGACACCCGCTTATATGACAATTTGCTTTTAACGACGCCACTTCTTGATCCCTGCAAGCAAAATTATCTTATTTTAACCAGTTATTGCCTTTTGTTTAAATGCGTGATGGGAATTAGCAGCTCCAATCTCCTTTTAGGTGTCAAGCGTCTGCATCTAAAACAAATGCGATATAAAGTGTCTGCATCTAAAGCAAAAGCAATGGCATGCAGCACATATACGAAACCTTTGTTGACCTAATAAAAAGTCCGACTTTGCTCCACTGTGTACTGTATTTAAACAAAAAAGTACAGTACCAAATATACAGTAGCAAAAAGATGTCTAACAAAAGAACATCATTACCGTTATGGAAAAAATATGACATCGTCAATGAGGTGAACAGGAGAAATGATGCACCAGTGTCAATGCTTGCTAAGAAACTTGAAATTTTAAGAATATCCTTAATCACAATTTTGAAGAATAAAGAAAAGTTAATCGAAGACTTTGAGGCAAGTTGCAGCAGCAAAACAAAACGGAAGCATAAGCATAGCTTCAAAGCGGTGGATGAGCCTTTGGTGAAATCGTCAAGCAAGAGATGAAAAAATTCCAGTCAGTGGGGAAATGTTGCTGTTGAAAGCTCAAGAGTATGCAGAAGTTTGTGGTTGTGAAAATCCCGAGAAATTAAATATGAGTTGGATAAATCGATGGAAGAGGAGAAAGGACATTGTGTGCAAAAAATTACACAGTGAAGCAAAATCCATTGATAAAAATTATCAATTTATCTTTGACCGACTGATTTGCTTTGTTCTTGCACAGATTAAATGTAGCAAAGACACACCATAAAGCATGCATACCCAAATGAGTAATGCTCATTTGGAACAAAATACACCAATCCCGCTATAGCAACAATTTGCTTTTAACGACACTTTTTTCACGGTCCATTGAGATGTTGTAACAGCCGGATTCTACTGTATATAATAAAAGCTTTTTGATTTCTGTGTACTGTGTGGCTAATTATACCACAAAAGAGCTAGACCACAAAAAAGCTACTTTCACAATAGAGCTGCTAACCCTTACTCTAAACCCTATTTGACTCTAACCCTTCTTTAGTACTAGCTCTTTTGTGGCTCCAACTCTTTTGAATTAGCTTTTTTGTGGCTAGTTTTTTTATGACTAGCTCTTATGCAGGGAACTTGTGTGACTATACTATATGGCAACGGTGGGCAAATTGCAGCTTGCAAGCCGCATGTGGCTCGCCGACCTTTCGTTTGCGGCTCTTTAGCTAAACAATAGCAACGAAATCAAACAATGTACTATTGTTATTCACATTTGAATTTTGGTGAAACAAAGATTTTTAATTAGATGCTAAGTTGAATTACAGCATGGAAATAAAGCATTTTTTTGTTTGTTGTTGAGGACCATTTACGCTACAGCAAAAATTTGAGCAAAGCAAGCACTATCTTTCTTTCATTTATTTCTCGCCCCCGAGACACGCTAGTAACATTAGAATAAAAGAAACAAAGATAGTGCTCACTTCTCTCAGATTCACTTCTCTGTAATGAAATTCGTAAAATCATTATATTATGCAAGTCTAACAAATGAAGATTTGAGAGAATTAATTCACTGCTTTGACTTCGTATCGCCCAGATTTTCAAAAGCTAGTTAATAAAGTGGAAATCCACAATAGATCTAATGCTGGAAAAAAATTGTAAATCATGTAACGTTGTATTTGTTTTATTATTTGATTAAAACTTGCTTTGTTTACTTTGTTTGCATTAACACCTCAAGCAGAATTTGTGGCTCTCCAGCAGTTTTGAATTTTCACATGCGGCTCTTTCATTGAAAACTTTGCCCACCCCTGCTATATGGTATGTCACAAATTGCGTTAACAGCAATTCACAGAATTTAAGTTGTAGAAATTTGAAGCTAGTTTTTCATAATTTTTTAAAAAATATATGAAATGTCTCAAAACCAGAATCATGCTTCTAAAAGTGTCTGAATCTACTCCCTAAGAATTTAAAAAGTTTGGGCCAGCAATAAAAATGCTAGAAGTTAGAATTAAACTTGTACCTAACATTGCAACTCAGTTATCCTGTAATTAAAGCACCAATTATATTAATTGTGCTTGATACAATCTTGGTTCAAAACCTACTTGTGCCATTCTGTTGTGTCTTTGGGAAAGACATTTAACGGCATTTTCCCCTGCTTAATAGTCATGGCAAGCAGTTCAAAATTTTAATCATATCTTTATAAAAACTAAAAATCCAAATAAAAAATTTCAAGCAGACACCAACCTCTCCTATAGATGGCTACCTTAGCATGGTCGAGGGGTTTGCATTTTCCATGATCCTAAGAGCAATGCCATCTGGAGTTTTTGACTCCTCTCAGGGCTACCCATGGTGGGAAGGTCAAAGGTGAGAAACAGATCAAAAGCAATCTAACAAATGTAGCAAAATAAATAGTCTGAATGACAATATTCATACTGCATTGGGCATCGCACAGGATAAAAAGGTCTGCCTTTGGGTTTTAGGTAGAAAGCCTCATTTGAAAAGTAAGCTACATTCTCTCCCACAAGTTAACTGTAACTGGAAACCCATCAATGCATTCACTAAGCATTTGAGAAGGTAAATGGGGGCAGCAGACAGTATCTGTACTGAAGTTGGTTCCAAACATCAAAATCTTTGCATGGGCAATTGGAATGTCACTTCATTCAACAGAAAAGAACAGAAACTGGTTTGGGAGGCAGAGCAGTATCATCTTGATATTGTTGGAGTTTCCTCTACCAAGTGTTGTGGTGCTGATACTGTTGAGTTGAATGAAGGGTGCAAGTTTTTCTACTCAGGTGTATATGTAACCATGTCTGCTCAGGCAAGGTTAAGCATTTTGTAAGCCCTTGCCTGGCCCACTGTGTCACTGATTGGATCCCATGCAGAGGAAGGGTTTATCTTCTTAAGCTTAAGCTACAGGAGCAGTCACTTTGCATTTTGCAGGTTTATGCACCAAACGCCAAAACATAGTACTGTACCAACCTTTCTTAGATGAAGTAGGTGCTGCTTTACAGAAAGTAACATCTACAGAATCAATTGTCCTACTGGGTAATTTCAATGCACATGTGGGTACTGATGACAAGACATAGAAGGGTGTTATTGGAAGACAAGTAGACTTTGACATTAACAGAAATGGAAGGTGTTTGCTATAGTTCTGTGCCACCAATGGACTGTGCATAATAAACACCTTTTTTCTGCACAAGAGGATTCCCAAGTACTCCTGGTACAGAGATTCAGTGGGACAGTGTTCTATCATTGATTTCTGTATTGTCTCTGCAGACTTGTTTTCTTCTGTGCTTGATGTTCATGTTAAAAGAGGAGCTGAACTGTCTACTGACCATCACCTAGTCCTTTACATTTTGGGAGACCAATATTATCCAAGAATAAGGAAACGATTCAGAGCACAAAGAGCATACAGGATAAATTAGGAATTACTAGCTGATGTAAAGGTGAAACACACTTTTGCCAGCAAAGTTCCTTTCCTGTTCAGAGAATTCCCTGACTATACTGAAGACGTTGAGACTGAGTGGGATTTATTTAAATCAGCAATGATTACATCTGCAGCTGCTAGTTGTGGTTGCAAACGTGTGGGAGGTCAAATGTGTAGTGAGAAAAGAACTGCTTGGTTAAACCAGGAAGTTAAAGAAGCTATCTATGCAAAGAAAACTGCGTTTAGAGCTTGGTTAACAAACAAGTCATCCGTCGTCGTCGTTTGAAGGGTATCCACTCCAGGCCAGACACAAACAGGACTGGGGCTGAGGGTTTATCCTTTTACTACCCCAGACTGCTGCACTGCCTGGGTCAAATGCTGGCAGTGATGTCATTAAGCCAGCATCGAGTTTCGTCATCCAAAACCGTCAGACCTCGTGCTCCATGTGGTGCCCGATGTATAGGGCATGCTGTTAGTACATGGTTTGCGGTTTGCTCAGAAGCGCCGCACTCGCAATTCGGTGAAGGAGCGAGACCCCATTTGTGCATGGACGAATGGAATCGCCCAACACCAGTCCGCAGGCAGTTGAGCTTAACCCAAGCTGCTCGGGGTAAGCCCATCCCAACAGGTCTGGCACTGGTCTCGAGCACAAAAGCACGGAGCCTGGAAGCATTTTCACAGTACTCCACGTTCCATTTGTGATTTGTCCATTCAGAGGCGCAGATGCCAAGTCTGGCAAGGTTGTCCAAAAGATTCCGCGCACCTGGCACAAACGGGCGTCTGGATCTTAGTCTCACTTGGCGAGTATCTGAGGACCCACTTAATAGACCATGCAAGATATGATCGGGGTCCAGAGATCCATGGTAAGCCAAGGAGAGTGTCGCTCCCATTCGGCGAAGCTCAGCTGGCTGGATGCCCGAGAGTATAGGTAGGTGGTCCGTTGGAGTGGGACGCAAGCATCCAGTAACTATGCGCAAGGCGTCGTTTAAGACACTGTTGATGAGGCGAGTGTGAGCACTGCGACACCAGACTGGCGCACAGTACTCAGCTGTTGAGTAGACTAGAGACAAGGTGGCTATGCGTAGTGTTTTAGCACCAGCACCCCATCCCGAGCCCACGAGTCGCCTCAGCAGTGTGACGCGCGAGGATAGTTTTTTGCGCAATGCCACTAAATGGTGACGAAACGTGAGCGATCTGTCCAGTTTTACCCCAAGATAAGTAGGGGTTGGACAGAACGGTAAAAGTCTATCGTTGTTATAGACCTTTAGCTCACGCTTGGCCTCTCGGTTATTTAAATGAAAGGCTGCCGTCACCGTCTTAGTGTGACTGAGCTTCAACCTCCAAGTCTGGAGATATGCTGAAAGTGTGGACATGTCTTGACTTAGAGTCCCCTCCAAGTCCTTCCAGTTTCCAGAAGAATGCAACAATGCTAGATCATTAGCATAAGCAAACTTTCTGGAAATCATGGAAGGAAGATCGTATGTATAGATGTTAAATAGGAGGGGAGCCAAGACCGATCCCTGAGGAACGCCGTTTTTAAGACGGCGTAGCCTGCTTTGCTTGCTGTCACCGGTGGTAATCCAAGTCATCCAAGCAGCTTTGATTGTGGTACTCTGCAGCATGTAAGACTGCTTCCACTATTGCCAATGGGAAGAATTAGGACAAAAGCTGGATACAGGCTACAGATCAGCAAACAAAGTATTATACCAAACCATATGTCATATGCATGGCAAACGAACACCAGTTACCACCTTCATCAAAGATACTAATGGTGTGCTTTTGAAGCATCAAAAGGGCATCCTAAATTGTTGGAGAGAATATTTTTGTCAGCTCTTAAATCCAGTAACAGTCCAACATTTGGAAACACCTGAGGAACAATTTGGTAAAGAAATTCATCTAATCAAAGTGGAGGTGAGCACAGTAATCAAATCTTTAAAAGCTGGCAAGGCCCCCGGTGAAGATGATATACGACCCAAAATGTTAAAGGCCATGAACAACTTTGGGATTCATTGGCTGACTCGTGTATGCCAAGTAGCTTGAAAAACTGGTGAAGTACCAAAGCAATGGCAGACCAGTGTGTTGATACTTATTCACAAAAAAGAGACAAGAAGAAATGCACTAATTACAGGGGCATTTCTTTATTGAGTCTTTCTGGAAAGGGCTATGCAAAGTGCCTGGAAAAGAGATGCTGTGAAATAGATGAACTTCAACTTCAGAATGCATAATGCAGATTTTATTCTGGTAGATCCACCATGGACCAGATCTTTGCCCTTTTGCAAGTTTTTGAGAAATTGTGGAAATATGCCAAAGAGGTGTATACATTCTTTGTAGACTTTGAAAGAACATATGACCATGTTTCAAGAGACAAGCTGTGGGTAGTACTGCTGGAGTATGAGAGGTCAGCTATTAGTTGCTATCAAATTATTGTACAAACAGCCAGAAGTCCATGTTTGTGTCAATGGCATAAAAACCAAACCTTTTAATCTCAGTATTGGACTGCAGCAGGGCTGTGTTCTTTCTCTTCTGTTCATTATATACATGGACAAGATAGAAAAAGACAGTGCCTCCAGTAGTGGCGTTTTATTTGCAGAGTGTAATGTTCAGTGCCTACTGTTTTTTAGGTGACCCTGAATTGTTAAGCTCGAGCAAAAAGTGATCTCCAATATGCATTTAATCAGTTTTCTGATCCATGCTTAAATGCTGGAATGAAAATTAATACAGCTAAAACTGAGATTATGTGTCTGTCAAGGCACCCTGTTCAATGTTCTTTCCCAAGAAATGGAAAACTTAAGCAGACAGAGAAGTTTAAGTATCTTGGATTCACATTCTCAAGTGATGGTAGATAGGTCAATGAACTGGATACACTTATTAGAAAAGCAAGTGCAGTAATGCACCAGTTTTACCGATCAGTTGTACTGAAATGAGAGCTGTGTACAAAAGCAAAGCTTTCTGTTTTCAGATCAGTTTTTATTCCTATCCTCACCTATGGTCATGAGTGTTGGATAATGACCAAATGAGTGAGATCCCGAGTACAACTGAAATGGGTTTCTTGCAAAAAGTCAGAGGTTTATCCTTAAACTTAACAAGGTTAATAGCACTAACATTTGTTAATCTCTCAACATCAAACTGCTATTACTCTGCATAGAATGATCACAACTGCGCTGGTATGGCCATGAGACACAAATGTCCCCCAAGAAAACAGTAAAGCAACTAATGGGTGCTCTTCCAAGTGGCAAAAGACCTAGATGGCAACCCAGAACTCGCTGGTGGAATTATGTTGAAAATCTGGCATGGTCATGTCTTGGAATTCGACCAGTAAAATTGCCGCTAGTTGCAGGAGATCGAGATGCTTAGAGATCCCAACTCCAGCTGCTGCCCCTGCACTCTCAAAAGGGCAAGAGTTACACTGAAATAATTCAATGTTTTCCCTGAAAGTGATGATGATGAAGCGGACAGCACTATCTTGGCATCTCCAGAAACGCTCAGGGTAATTGTTTGCACTGTGTATAGCCTCTCTGTTGGTTTCGTGCAATTCAGGAGGTAAATAAAGAGATGAAATAAAATAAATAAATAAATGAATGAAGATTTTTTTCATTTGTAAAATTTGCGCTTTTTTTAAACCATAAAGTGACACATTAAGCAAGTTATACAATACAACTGAATTGCTGTTGAAAATGATTAAAAATATATACTTATATTTTAAGGTATGTACAAAAGTTCTTTCATCATTTTGTTTTTATGTGCTGTATTGCTTTAAGTCAAATAATATGCTGCAGGATATGTCTTGTTTTAAAAGATGTTTGCCATTTTTTCAGATATGTTGTTAATTGCAATGTAGATTTTATTTTATATGCTGGTTTTGTAACTTAAATTATTAAAATTACGAACTAAAGACTACTATGCCCAATCGCAGGAGTATTTGTAGACCAATGCCTGTGCGGTCTCGTTCATCTCTTGTTCGTTCTCCAATTGTTGAGTTTTCTAGTTCATCATATACTGCCAATCAGCAGATAAATGAAACCGACCCTTATACTTATATTTACTCACATCAGCCAAAGCTTAATGTTATGAACAAACTAGCCTTTGAAGCTTTTTTTATGTTGTATTTACTTTTTGCTATGATGGCTCAATACATCTACATCTTTAAAACAGTTTGGTGGTATCCCAGCACATTGCCCCCAAGTTCCAACACAATTAATTTTCATTTAATTGATAAAAACATAACAATTTTTGTAGTATTTCTTTTTTCAAAGCGGTTTCTTTGTGCACTTTTATGGAATTTCTTTATGCCAGTCACTGATAGCATGTTGAGTAGTGCAGTATGGATAGCAGCTTGTGCTGGAGCAATTTGTGTGTGGCTTTTTCAATTGGGTGGATATATCTTGCTTTTGCTAGAATATATAAACTGTTGCAGCCTAATTCTATTACTTTGTCCACTGTTCTTTTGGTTCCCTTACAATTTTTTTATTGAGAAAGGCACTTTAAGGTATATTTTCAACATCGTTCAAAAAAAAGCAGCAAAACAGCGATTTCAAGGCAATATAAAATTACCTAATACGTTAAATGCAGCCGGTGAAGCGCTCAATGGTGTTGAAGCAAAACAAGTTCGCCAAAAAGTTGAAGAGCTCTGCCAAGATTTCAATGCTCGCTTTGCTGAAATTGTTTTTTATTCGCTCTCATGTGCATACTACGCCGGGTTAGTACCCATGTACTTTACCAAATCGTATCATTCTTATAATTTTTTTTGGTCTTTTCAGCACACTGCCTTAGTTTTGACAAACTGTTTTATCATGCTCACGTCATTTCTTTTACCTACGCAGTACCTGCAAACCTTGAACGAATCAGCCACTCGATTAGGTGGCTACATGTTGGTACGTGATCCAATGACAATTGTGGACGACATTAACGACGTTCAGGATTGGTCAGCTTCGACTGTATTTCCGCGTGGCTGCTTTGTCCGGTACAAAAGTAATACTTACCGCGCTTGTGGCAAGTTTAACACTGCCATTCCCGACGATCGGACTCATGCTAAATTTTTCATGCTCTTCTATAAACCGCTAAAAGTAATAAACTGGTTGCTTGTCGCCTTATTTGCCGTCGTTTGCTATCAAATTTACGTGATCCTTTGGTCAAGCCATTGGGACCATGTCGTAGCTCCGGCTATTTTGCAGTTTTTTAGCTATTACATCTTGCGTACTGTACTTAGGGATCGTATTGTGCTGAGTACATTTTTTAGTCTTAACCATGATGTTTGAACTATTTTTTTTAACATACATAGTTGCCATCAACCACGCAAAGTGGTTTTACATGCCGTCTTCATTTGTTTAAAAAATTATGTTTTCAACATTGGATTTTATTGCTTTAAATTATTTTTTTATATCCTTATCCAAGTACTGTTTATTTATACAATTGCTTTTAATGTTGTTTTACTTTTCTTGTTTCGGGACTGCTATTTTTTGATCCGATATCTAGAAAAAAGAAAAACTCTTTATAATTATTATATACCATGCTGCCAGCACTCAAATGTCTTTATCACCATAATGTAGCGAGAGCTGGTTAATTGAAATAAGAAATAAACATTACGTTTTTCAAGACTTGCATTATTGAGCCTGCTTCTTTTTTATGAAGGCTGTACAGAATGATTTTGTGGCAAAACGAAACGATCTTTTTTGTGTAAATTCGATTTACTATTGCTTTTGCAATCTGATTGATCAGAAAAAAAGAACGACTGATTGAATGTGATGCGGATGCTTGCCTCTGTGAAGCCTGTTTTATTTTTGGCTTTATGTTTAAGGCTGCCGAGTCGACCGTATTTTTGGGATTCCGACTCAAATGCCTTGGATTTCTTGGTGGCTGGCTCCGCAAGTGGTTATTCTGGTTTACAGCAAACCGTTTTATGTTTAGTTGTCGTTTTTGTCGTAAACACTTACTTAAGGAGACGCCCAATATAATTTTAAAGTAAAACAACTATTGGAACGTTTAGTTTGGTTTTTAATACATCACTCTTTTGCAATGTAGTGTTGCACGTTGCCGGTTCTGATTTTAGTATTGCAGTGGTTTAACTTTTTTTACCAATAAATTTACAAATATACATTGCACTTTAAATGACTTTATTCATTTTTTTAAAATCATGGTTAATAAAGCTGTTTTGTTTCCATTTTCATCTCTATTAATCCTCCTTATTCCCAGGAAAGTGTTAAAAGTGCTATACTTTATGGTAGCCATCAAGCGCTTGCCCCGGCCTGCTTTTGGAAATGCGAGATATTGGTATTCAGTTGAAAATTTTATTTGGTTTTTCATTTCGAGATACGATTAAAATTCAGAGCTGCTTGCTAAGACTGCCAGGCACCGTAGAGTGCTGGCGGTATTATTGTAGTGAAGGCAGTAAAGTGTCTTTTTGCAAAGACACCATGAAGTGACGCAAGTTAGTCCGGAATCGCCGCCTTGTCGATAGCGTTTGCCATCAATGCTGCGCTCTCAAACACTCAGCCAATACCAGAGATAACGTCACAGTGTAATTTTTAAATGATACAAAAGTTTAGCAGCTTCTGAGAGTTTTCGTGAAATTACAAGTTTAAAAGAATGAAGAATAAATGAGAGATAAAATAAAAAAATTAGAATTTCAATCACCTTTGATTTATTTGAACTTAGCAGTTTGTAAGTCGTTAAATTCCTAGCAAAAAGAAAAAAGCTACGGTATACAACTGTTTTAAATTTCAAGATTTTTTCCGGACCAATCAGTTTAAGACAATCTTGCCCTAACGCCAGCATCTCAAACTCGCGGCCTGCGAAGAATGCCCATTAAACTAAAAAAGTTTGGGTGAAATCACTACGTTTTAGGGACAAATATAGAATAATCAGACACGCATTTCAAATAAAAACCTTAAAGATTACTACGTTTTTGGGACAAATATCGAGAAATTAGAGCCAGATTTAAAGTGAAAACCTTTTTTTAAGTCTGGTAATGCAATCGCAATCGCAAGGTCAATTTTTGAGTAAAATTATTCCAATACCGGCCGCATACAATCACGAGTTTGACCTCTCTACCCTTGTTTTGAGTTTAAACAAAGAACACTCTCTATTTTGAAGTAATCTAAAATTAAATTTCTAAATAATTGGACTTGCGACTGCGATCAATTCGCAACGGTATAATAACTTTATTTAGTGCACAATAGTTTGTCATTTATCTGAACTCCTTCCGCCCTTATTAACTTTCCTTCTAATTTAAAGCACAACGACTTGAACTGTGACCGTTTCGCAACGGTATAATAACTCTATTTAGTACACTACAGTTTGTCATTTATCTAAACTCCTTTCGCCCTTATTAATTTCCTTTTAATTAAAGGCACAATGACTTGACACATATCTGTCCTATTGTCTTTATGAATTTCTCATCCTTTAACAAATAAAAACAAAACGAAAATAAATTTGAAAACAATTACAAAAGAGTTAGATGCGAAGAAGCAACATGTCAAAATATCTCTCCAAAGATGCAGTTTTGGGTTTTCTCGAAAGTTACAACAGCGAAAAAGAAGAAATAAGCGACTTGGATTCATAACGATATGGAGTGCACTTGATGGCCGGCCCATTTTCAATCGCACTATGAATAGAAGAAGGTATCAAAAGATTTTATGCGTTCTTCGATTGGATAATGCACAGTCAAGACAACAAAATTGGTCCCCTGACAAGCTGCAACCAATCAGAGAAGCGTTTGAAACTTGGGATTCTTACTTGCGAGATTTCTACACTTCTGGACCAGATATAACAATGGACGAACAGTTGGTATGCTTTAGGAGAAGGTGCCCTTTCAAGCAGTACATTCCTTCAAAGTCAGGCAAATACGAAATAAAAATCTGGACAATTTTGCTACTCCACTTGCTCTTAGACATGGAAAATGCAAGTGTACACTGGTAAAGATGCTGGATCGTCTCGAAAAACTAATCAAGGCACAAGAGTTGTTCTTGATTTGGTAGAAGATATTGAAAAGTCTGGCCAAAATATCACTTGTGATTATTTCTTTACAAATCTATCGCTTGCACTAAAACTTCTTCAAAAAAAGCTTACACTGGTAAGAACAATGAGGAAGAATATGCCGGAGCTCCAAATGGAATTTATAGTGGCCAAAGGACGGAATGTGAATAGCATAGTCTTTGGCTTTGAACAAGATGAAATGAATGCATTTTACTGTTATAAAAACCGTGTAGTTAATATGCTTTCAACGATGCATAATCACTCAGAAATTGACATCACTTCGGATCAGAAACCAAGCATTATTCTGTTCTACAACAAGACAAAAGATGGTATTGACACTTTAGACAAAATGGTGAGATCATATTCCACCAAACACATGACTTGAAGATGGCCATTAG
Organism: Diplosoma virens; assembly: GCA_963680785.1. Taxonomy (NCBI): domain Eukaryota; kingdom Metazoa; phylum Chordata; class Ascidiacea; order Aplousobranchia; family Didemnidae; genus Diplosoma; species Diplosoma virens. The sequence continues at coordinate 29,847,739 of OY796885.1, forward strand.
TCTTATTCTACAATATGATTGATGTCAGTGCAATCAATGCGTTTATCATTTGGCAAGAAATAAATCATGGAAATGCAACATCTGCATAAGACAACAAAGAAAATTTTTGATCAGTCTTCGAAAAAAAATGTGTGGAATTACAAAAAAATCGCAACCAGTTGCACCAATTTCTGCAACTAGAAAAATGAATGTTACTCTTGATGCAAATAGTGCTTCATTAATAAGAGAGACTGATGTACTTTGTGTGACCGAAAGAAGAACCAAAAACATCAATCTCTTTGTTCTAAATGTGGCAAATATGTATGTCCTGAACATCCGCACATTGTCTGCATCAACTGTACTTAGTTATTCCTATTACTATTGTTATCATTTTCATTTTCGTTTGTGTTTATTTGCATGTGTTTTAAAGGTTTTGTTATTATTTTTGTTTATTTGCAAGTGATTTGGTGGTTTGTGTAAAAAGACATTTATGTAAGAAGTATAAATGAAATCAGAAGACTACGTTGCAGTACTATTATCATAAAGTACCGTCTATTTCGTTTTCCTTGGTGTTTTATTTTATTATTTTTTTTGTTTGTAGTGAAAACACTAATTATAGAATATGGATTAAACAGTAGTAAGGCAAAGTGGGGCGTGTTGTCACAGTTTTAGGATTTTTAACATTGTGCTTTTACTGGTTGATATAGCAACGATTTTGCCACGGTGTTTTATTCTTGCCTATGTACCCTTTGTAACGGCAGCAAAATAATTTCTCAATTCCAAACACCTTTTGACAAAAACAAAGTTAAAAAAAATATTTTTTTTGTGACAACAGAGGAAGGGGCGTGTTGTCACATAATATTTTCTGCTTTTTAAGAGACTTAATGAAGGAAAACTGCAATGTTTTAAACGAAATATTATTGAAAACATTAAATGAACCAATCAAAAACAAGCCATAAATTAAATATTCTCGCTGTGAAACAAATTACCGGTATGTGTATAACAAGCATTTTTGCAAAAATGTTAACCTTTATTCAACGTTATAATGTTGAAGACAAATGTATAAATTTCTTTTTCTTTTTTTTATCCATCTCCATCATTTGGCCAATATAAAATTTTTCTGTCGATTTGGTAGTAAATGGACCAGGATATAATCATCTACCTTTACATCACTTATTTGCAATTGTTCGGAAAATGAAGACATCTCGGAGTTGTCAGATTGCTCGGCACTGACAACTGTGACAACTCGCCCCAACCCATCCATTTTGATAAAATTGCAAATGGCAACTGGTAGAAGCAGGCTATTAGTGCCTAGACTTTCAGCTAAACTCTTAATATACTAAGCTATAAAACTGACATTATACTTCTGTCCACGCTGCTTTTATCTAGACAAAACTCAATTTTCAAACGTTAGCAAAATATACATCACGTGCAAATTTTATGACGATTTTTCAGTTTAGCACTGAAGCTGCGTGATTTTTTTTCAAACAGAAACCTAAAATGAAGATGGTGGGAAAAGATGTTACTACAACAAAAATAGTCTCCAAACAGTTAGTTAAAGTAGGAAAAAACTTGCTGTGACAACACGCCCCATGTGACAACTCGCCCCACTTTGCCTTACTATTCAAATCAACCTTTTAAAAAACTGCAAAACTTGTGTTCGCTTGATGCAGCCGCAACTTCTACAACTATAATTTTCTCTTTTTTAGTGATTTTAAAAGGTTTATTATTACTAGAATGATCCATTTCTTCATTTATTACGTGCTACATAAAAAAAAGTTTTTAAAAAATACAACAAAAACAGCTCCAAAATAAAAATCATGACTGGGGTCAATTTGACCCCACTGGTACAAAACGCACATTTTTTTTCTGGTAGACTGAGGGTTAATTCACTTTGGACAAGAAAATTCTTTGTGTACTTCTTGTGAATGATTATTAAAATGCTTTTCAAGGTTACCCTTCTTAGAAAGCGAGATGCTGGCATGGCAGTTGAGGTACACACATCTGTAATTGAAAATGACAAAAAATAGTCTTCTTCCCATTCTTTGTGGAAGTGATAGGTTTTTTTCGCTTCGAATATGTCTTAGCACTCATCATTTGTAAATTTAGGGCTATATTTTAATCTAAAGGTAGAAAAAACGTTTTAAAAAAGGCTTTGAAGTAAAAATTTTGTAGATTTGAGTTGCGTGATTAAAATCGTCAGTCATTGTATCAAGTATCAAGTTTAAAAAAGAAATTATGTAAAAAACTTACTGCACTACTAGATAGCTATTGCCAAAAACGTGCTAACAATAACAAAGTTAAGTAACTGCTGTTCTTTTAATAAAAAGTAAAATAACTACAGCAGACGTAAACTTTGGGCTTTTAATTCGACGTTACGGCAGTTAAATAGCGACTGGCTTTTTCAGGATAAAGGCTAGAACAGGAACCATCTGCCAAGCCTAAAAACATGGCTGGAAGCAACGAACAAATTTTAAGAAATTAACAGATCAACTGAAGACAACTTATTCGAAAAAATTTTTCTAAATGTTGCGTCTTATACGAAAACAATGATAACAATTAAGTATTTAACTTTATGAACAGTTTTTCTATGCCTTTATATAAATCAGGTAAAAAAACATCTTTTTTTAAAATTATCTAATTATACATGATTACCAGTTACAACTTGGTAGCTAAACTTTAATTCAACAATTATGTTGTTGCTGAAGTCTAAATACGGTACAGTTGGAAATAAAATTGATTTTATAAAGGGGAAAAACGCCAGATTAAAAATACAAAAAATGTACATATGCATAATTATTTAATTTTTAGTTCCGCAAACTTTTTCTATACATGCAAAAAATCACCCGCGATCGACTGCCAGGCATTTAAAGATCGACCGGTAGATCGCGATCGACTGGTTGGGCACCCCTGTTTTAGGCGTATTTTTAACCCAATAGGTAGCTTTTGCGAATTTTCTAGGCTGTAAATAACAATACCGTTAACTTGCCGCCTATATAAATAATGGAGGGTTTAAAATTTAATTTTATAAGGGGCCCTTAAAAAAATATAGCATTCATATAAATAAACGTGTTCATACTAAAAATAATTTTTTTCAACAAAAAAACATATAATGGTGTAGTAAATTCCAATACGAGTGAAAAATATGAAAAAAAGTTTAATTTTTGAGCAATTTTATTTCATTTAAAACAACAAGGCACTTTTAAATGATTCAGAGCATCCAAATAAACTAATTTATGAATTGATACGAGAAATAATTTCTTATATAGCCGTAAAAAGCTAATTGGAGCCTATACCACAAAAAACAAAAATTTCCGGAAAAAAGCATTCGTACGGGTACCAATTGGTGCCCAATCGGGACCCAGTTGTTCTTGTGGGTTATCACACTTGGTGTCCAGTTGAATACAGCGGACAAATATCAAGAATGCCCAGCTGGGAACCCGTATGACAGCCCATTTGGTTATCAAATGGGTCTCATCTTGTTCTGCGTACTGGCATAGCTTAGTACAGTAAAATATTGACGATACTTTGAAAAGAGCGGTATACTAAATTTTGAGGGGTATGTATGGGGTTTTCTGCAAGTAAAGTAAAAAGAGTAACTTTATGTTAATTTTTATAATTATACCATAAAATTTTGAGGGCCTCATTTTTAAATTTCAAAGTTTTTAACTTTAAGCCCACACCCCTTAAATCTAATTAATTACACCCCTAATTACAATGATTTGCAAGGTCCCAGACAACAATGCAATGCAGGGCCCTGTACGGGCAACTTGCGGGCCCTGTGAGGGCAGCCCGTACAGGACCCGTATCGATTTGGCCGCGGGCCCTGAAGTGGCCCCACATGGGTTTAACCGCACGGGTTTCGTGGCTGCTTAATGCCGATTTCCTGCATGACGTTTTTTGGCGGTCTAATGCCGATTTCCTGCATGGTTTTCATGATGGTTTAATGCCGATTTCCTACACGGTTTTCATGGTGGCTTAATGCCGATTTCCTGCACGGGTTTCATGGAGGTTTAACACCGGCTTTCTGTACAGTTTTTACGGTGGTGTAATGCCAATTTCCCGCACCGTTTTCATAATGATTTTATGCCGACTTTCTGCACGGTTTCTATGATGGCTTAATGCCAATTTCCTGTACGGGATTCGCGGTGGTTTAATGCCGACTTCCTGCATGGTTTTCATGGTGGTTTAACGCGGATTTCCTACACGGTTTTTATGGTGGCTAATGCCAATTTCCTGTACGGGTTTCACTGTGGTTTATCAACGGCTTTCTGTACGGTTTTCGCGGTGGCTTAATGCCGATTTCCTGTACGGTTTTTATGATGGTTTTATGCACACTTTCTGTACGGTTTTCATGATGGTTTAATGCCGATTTCCTGTAAGGGTTTTCACGGTGGCTTAATGCAACTTCCTGCGCGGGTTTTACAGTGATTTTAAATAATCTTGCTTGGAAAATTACAACATTTTAGAGAATGTTAAAGACAAGACTAAAAAACTATAAAACCATGCTTTGTTTAGTGGATTACCTATTCTTTATTAAAACTAGTTCATTTTAATAATCCAATTTTTTGATATTTTTTATTTTTTAAATTTTTGACAAATCACAAGTTACTTTTTTAATTTTCAATTTAAACATACAAAAATTATGACAAAATATCAACAGTCGGAATTTGCTTTTGATCTTTTTATTCTTCTGCCGTCGCGGTCACGGCTGCCGCGAAGCCACTTTGCAACGAATTTTTCAATTTCGTTCCTTTTAGCATTTTTCGAAATAAGATGCTTCTTTACAGCTTCTAAAAAAAAATAACAACAATCTAAATTAGAATTAATTGTTTTAAAAATTTTAATATTGGACTTTTATAAATTTTTTGTTATACAAAAGTGCATCAAAGGTTAAATTTTAGAACAAAATATCAACATTCTATTGAATTTTTATTCGACAATCATGAGAAAAATACAAATTAAAATTTTTCGTTATTTAAATTCTTCGACAAAACGCCTGATTGGTTGAAAGACTCGACCAGTTGACCGGCGTTTAAAAAAAGTCTTCGTTAGTTGGTAAAGCAGAATCAGGTATGATGATCTTTTTTAGGGTTCACTTTAATTTTACTTTTTTTTTAATTACCATTTTTAATAGTGGAGTTAAAACCACAAACCTTCTTAAAGATCAAAGAAAAGTCTTTACACCCTTGACTTTACTTCGACAACTAAGGAAGACCTTCTTTTTTTCCTTCACTTAAATATATTTAAGTGTATGCTTGTGTTTGGCAAAAACAAGAAAAAGACCTCAAAGAACTGCAATAATGGTATTTATAGTTTTTGGTTTGCGACAGTACAAAAGTTGAGAACCAGTGTATTAACAGATATTAAATGTAGAAAATATATTTTTAATTTTGTAAGTAAAGAAAATAGTGCAGTTAGCAGAGAGTCGCAAGCTGTACTCATCTTCCAAAAGAGGTCATCAACCACAAAAAGTTGAGAAACACTAAATTAGATAGAAAAACGTAATGCAGAAAATTGCGGCACGTAAGATCAACTTGGAACTAAGATGGTTTTTAGAGAACAGCTGTGTAATAACCAATCCAGAATCGGGATAATTTTTTAGTCACATTGCTGAAAAAATTTTTTCTGTTGAAATAGTGGATATTGACGTTTCGACATTGCTTGATGTTCTTTAGTGTTTGCATTAATTAATTGTTTTTTAATTGGACAGCTGTAATAATCATTTTTGATATAACTACCAATAGGGGATTTATTGCATACAAATGATAAAAGTTTGAATTACGGAAAATTCATCATTATAGCTGGTAACAAAAACCCCACACAGATGTGTGATTTAAGCTCCCGTTCATAAAACACAATGCTAAAGCAATTATAAAGTACAATTACAGATTTTTTTATTGCTTTAAAGTCAAATATTGGACATGGAAAGAATATGCAAACATAATACACTTCAAATTTTATAGGATTGAAAAAACTTGGCATACATTTTTTTTGGCTTTTAGGCGTAGGATGTAACTTCGTAAATTGCTGGAGGGGAAAACATCGGTCCTTTTTTTAAAAAATTTTAAGTTTATTTGATATCAATTTCCAGATTGTAAAGAATGACTTTGTGTTAAAGATAGCTGAAAAAATGTTACAAAAGTTTTTTGAGAGAGCTCAATTTTAAGGGGTAGGGGAATAATTATTTAATTATCTAGAACCGGATTATATTGCTTTTGATATGATTTGATAGATTTTTTCTATGTTTGCTCAAAAAAGTCAAAAAAAGGAATAAAAATTTTAAAGAAATACTTTTTTTGAAAAAAGGTTGCTTTTTTAATATGAATGCCTGATTGTTAACCATGATAGCATTGACGCTATATTGACGTTTTTAAACGTCATAAAATTAACAAAATTTTTTCAAAATGATTTTACGGCAATATATTTAATATTGAAAAGCAATTTTTCTTTAAATCTTTTTATTTTGGAGGGAATTGACGTTACGCTATAGGTCTGCTAATATGAACTTTTTTTTGTACTGGCACACATTTAACAAAAAAAAAAGTTTCTACAGAAAAATTTCCGCGCACAGTTACAGCAAACTTTTGGAAAGGACATTGCCTGTAGACTTACTAGCTATAAATAAATAAACGTTTACATAAATAGAACTAACCGAATATAACTTCAAATAGTTTGGTTGCCCCAAATTCTCTTTTGCCGTGACGTCCAACAAAATTTAATTGCACGGCAACGTCATTTATCAAAATAAATGACATTATTCTTTTCACATTGTCGTCAATGGACACCCCTCCTATGTCGCTTAAAACGGATATCTGAAATAACAAAGTATACAAATTATTTTTGAAACACGTTTTTAAAAAAATTTGTTTTGGAAAAAATGCCCAAAAATACCAAAAATTTTTTTAAAAGTTATATTAAACTTTTTTTGGATGATTCGCGATCTTGAAAACGAACCGTTTAGAATTTGGAAGACCCAAGCAGCAATAAGTTTGTCCGTCATTTTTATGACATTTTTTATTGTTTTTGTAATAGTTCACCGTTACAATATTGATTAAAAGCAACTTTAATGCAAATAGTGTTTTTGTTTTTAAAAAAGTATTTCCCCAATTTATTCTCTTCAAAAATTTATAAAAATTTTTACGTAACGAAAATCAATGAATGTTACAAACTTATAATATGTTAGCAATAAGATAAAAATCTCAATTGGTCTCGGAGATTAGTGAACCACGATTACGAACATTAAGAAAAAGCGTTCTTCTATGTAAGAATTAATCGGTATAAAAGACTTAGTATACATTTATAAGCTACATACATGTGTGCATCAACTATTATTTCACTCACGCTACCGGTGCATTAAAAAGAAGTCAATTAAAAAAAAGCGAAACGATTTTACGAAACGAAAAATTTAATTGTAAAAACACATATCGGTTGCACTGGCAGGCAGCCTAAATAAGACAAAACTAAAAATAATTCAAAATTTGATTGTTTTATTTTAAATGCATACTTTCGCTTTCGCTTTTTTATCATTTGTCTACTTTCTTGAACATCTGTTCCAATATCTGATGTGTCCAGCGCCATTTGAAATTTTTGTAACGCTCTGGCGTAAGAATCTATAAAATATGGTTAATCATACTTTCGCTTTCGCTTTTTTACCATTTGTCTACTTTCTTGAACATCTGTTCCAATATCTGATGTGTCCAGCGCCTTTTGAAATTTTTGTAATGCTCTGGCGTAAAAATCTATAAAATATGGTTAAATAACATTGACTAGAGAACTTAAAATTATTCTAATCATGTTTCTACAATTGAGAAAAACAAAGCATTATTTGGTCATATCATATCACTGTCAACTCTATTCGCCTGGCTTACAAGACAACGAAGCTTTATAAATATAGTGACACTCACGTGTTTACCCCGACTTGCTTGCAAGATTCTACTGCCCGGTTAAAATTTTTTATTTGTTTTAATTGTTTACACCGTAATCTGACAGCATTTTAAAGATATTAGCTAAAATTGTCTAGCAGAGGCAAATATCTTTCTCAAGGATGCAACCGTCAAAATAGTGTTCACTGTATTTCGGCCACGTTATCCATCAATTAATTGCGAAACCAAAAAATACTGACACTAAATTTCATTTAATCAATTATGCATGTATCCACTACATAGAATGGTATAAAAATTTTTATCGATTTAGAACTTATTTATTGCTTTTGAATTAATATTTTTGTATGAAAAATTTGCCCAATTTTTTCTGACAAATCGAAGTACAGCGTGATTAAACTTAAGTAGACAAGATTGGAATTAAATATTTGGTTCTTGTTCCTTTGCAAAAATACTATCTTGAAAGAATTCTTGAAAGAATTCTTTTTAATAAAATTGTTAAACGTTCAAGCAATGCGGAAAAAGTAATTTTGAAAATTCCTAATAAAGTAGCGTCTATATTTTATGCGTTATGGTTACTTAATTATAAAATTACCACACTGACGATTTGTTAAAGCGACGAGTGCCAATCCGTCTTTGATCAAATTTAGCTATCTTGTAGAAAGGATAAAGTTGAACACGGTCAAAAATTCTTGAAAGTTCCGACGTGAAGCGTGAACTTAATAGGGATATTCCAAATCGAATTTTGAATTCATATAATGCTATATTTAGATGATATTTTTGGTATTAAATAGAAATACTGTGGTGAGCAATCACTGAAAAATAATTGAAAGGTAGCAAGAAAATGGTTATATATAGTTTGTTAAATCAAATTGAGCGACGCTACATTAAAGCAAAAGTTGATGCAGACTTTAAAATTTATTCGCACGTTCTCCAAGATTAAAAAACAATTGTCAGCAAGAGCGCAGAGTGAGCGCTTTTTGGTAAAAACCGCAGGAAGCCATACAGCTGCAAACCAATTTGAGTGCCCTATAAAATGAAATTGCTTTTCTTAATTAATCTGCAGTAATCAAAGTTGGCAAAAAATGTTTTAGATTAAGAGAATGCATTAAAAGTCTTTTTTTGTAAAAAAAAAACATTTTTAAAAGCTTTTGTTTTATCCAAGAAGTTTGTCGATTTTTGGAAACAATAGCGCAAGTAAAAAAAACAACTTTATCTTTTTTATTAAAATTTATTCAAAAAAATTTGTCTCTGCCTATTTTTTTGTGCCATCTTTTAATTGCTTTGTTAGAATGTTTTTTGTATTTAGTTTTTTTTTGTTTTTGGTAAAACAAACGGCCAAACGTAGTATATTTTTGATAAAGTAATTTTTTAGGTCTGAGTTAAATTTTTCTGATGCGCGCCCAGCAGAAAAATTTTGTATAAAAATGTGTACATGATATTTATACCTTTATTAATTGTAAGTCACAAAGTATTGGCTGAATGTGGCGTGATGGTTTGTGACGCCGTGGATTTCATACGTTTAAAGTAAAGACTTTTTTTTATACATCACTATGTTTTTGGGACAAAAACCAACAAAACCGAGACAGATACAAAGTGAAGGCCATTTTCTACCACTTAAAAAAGTGATTTTCCGCTAAGTAAATTTGATTGTGGCTGTTATACCCCCATTCTTTCAAAAATCCTCGGTACGCCTTTGGTTCCAAATGATAATGAATCTTGTCTGGAAAAGAAGTTTCGCCTTTGCTACCAGCAACAACAAGCAAAGCAAGCTCCACTTTTTGAAAAATTTCTATAGATCAGTTTTGAATCCCTTCTGTTTCACTTTTATACATACTCGTACAATCTGTCTTTGATAAATATTGGAAAATATGCTAATGTTGACAACTTGGTCACTGCACAAACTGCATACCAGTTTAAATGAACTTAATTTAAACCTTTTTTAGTCATCTTTATTTCACTATCAAGTAATCCAAGTTCTTGACTCCTGGAGTTTGCTTTTAAATTTGTTACAATTTTTGGGTTGCATTTGGTTTGAAACTGTTCCTATAAAAGATTATAAAGTGTGGTTATTTACATTTGTAAGCGTTAAGTAAGGATCAAAAAAAGGTTCGGATTGGTAAGTGAGAATTTTTTTAGCTTTCATGTGATATTTGAGTGCATTTAAATTACCAAAAAAATCAAATTTATGGCTCAGTGGTATAGAAATTAGATTACTTTTATTATAGAGTTCTGGTACTACTCAGTAGCACAAAATGTGAACCCTTAAAAGAATGTAAGCAGTGAAGGCTTTGCGAAAGGAAGGCCTGGTGCAGGAAAAAAAAGGAGCCACTTTTTAGTGTGTAAATTTTTTTGTTCCAAAAATCTTTAAAAAAAAGTCAACACTTTTAATCGAATCTATACTTTTGTCCTAAAAGTTAAGGTGAAGACTGGGGGGCCACTGTCATGGTGCTACTATGAAAAAATAAAGCAATATTTGGGTTAGGGCGGGCACTTTTTGACGTTTTTTAGGGGGTCCGGCTGGTGCGGCCGCTCCGTTTGCAACATACTAAAACCATTATTAAATGTAAGAAATTTTTTCAAAAAAATTGCAGTTGGCGTCACTTAGCGTTCGTTTTATTGTGATAACACTTCCAGAAAGAAGAAGTATATACAATGCATTAAAAAATGTTTTACCCTACAATAAATAAATTTTTGAGCTCTTAGCGAAATTATTTTTATTAAAAGTCTGAACCTGTAAGAGTTAAAAAAACATTGAGGCAACCTCAAAAATCGTTTGCTCGGATTGTCATAAAGCTACTACAAAACCTTGCTTAAAAAGTTCAAAATTGTTAGATTACATAAAATTGAATGACGGGGCTCGGTTGGACTAACCAGGTATATTACGTTATACCGGCGTGCCCCATAGATCGGACACCAAAAAACGCAAAATCTGATAATTTAGTATGATTTATTGAATTGCTTGAGGCTTGATAATAACTGTTATTCTAACGAAACATTTTTTTGTTCAATTTTTCTTCGTCAAAAACGACTTAATAGCAAGCAAAGCTAAAAGCCGTAAAATTTTAAGTTTTGAAAATTTGAACAATTTCAAGCAAAAAGTAGCCTACTTTAACACCCAATCTAAACTTTAACAAACGTAAATACTATTAGGCAAGCTTTAACACTTTGCTTGTGACAGGGTGTTGTAAATGACCTTAATTTGAGAAACGGCGTTACTGCGAGGACGTTAGTCTTAATGTAAGTGGGCGTTGTTCAAACTGCATATTCACCAATAACCGTTTAGCACGCTATAAAACAAAACGCGGTAAAATAATGCTGGATTTAAATCCCAACAACTTTTCAACTGTTAAAAAAAGTTTTGATCTCGCACAAACAATCGAGATCGCAGAAGTGAGCATTGGCAGGTGCTGCAGCGTCGTTTCTTTTGTATTCATGCGATGTTGCTACATTTTATAAATGAAGCTATCGCTGCTTCTTACTTTGTTAAATTAAAGCCTAAAATCAAACTGTTTTGTAACAATAGCTTATGATTGTCCAACCGAAAAGCAATTAATTTTCGCTTTTAATTTTAACATTCAAAAGAACCCGTGCCATCAAAAAGTACTTAAACCAAATAACAATAGCAAAATATAACTTTTGTTTGATCTACATTAACGCAATTTGTACGCTACATGATCTTTTACAGATTTTTCGACCCTGCTTTTTGTTTTAATAAATTTAGCGCCGCTCTCTGATGGTTGCCTGCAGAGACAGATTGAAACAGCTTTGAACTGTTTATAGCTTGAACACCGCTATAAAACCAACTTTAGAGAAAGTAACTCTTGCAAAGCACTTTGTTTTTCTGTTCATTTAGTTCACTAGTTTTTAACGTTTGCAAGCATTCCAAACCCTTACCATAGTTTTGAAGTTTTTTATTAATTTTTTTAAAGTGTTGTTTTTTTGTATGTGTCTCTTATTCCGCGTAGTTTTTGCTGTTTTGTTTTATTTTTGTTTTTTCTGTTATGGACCGTGAATCTGATTTTAATGAATAAATAAAAAAAATAAAATAAAAAAATTAACTCCATTCTTTAAAATATCAAAAACTATAGGTCTACTTAATAAACAGCATGGAACCCGCACAGAATCTGTATAGTTTTTCTACTTGAATGGCCCACTAGAAACCCGCATAACTGCTGCATAGCAAGTCTGCATGGGACCCGAACAGTTCCGGCACATGATTTCTACTCGCAAACTTCTAAGAATATATTAAAATTTCATCTGATAAACTGTAAAGGATCTGCACAGTTCTGGCGCGGGCTTGGCACTTGCATTGGTGTTTTCAAAAATCTTATTCAGACAACACGACAAGCTGCATGGGATACGCACAGGATTTGTACAGGTTTCCTACTTTAATTGCCCATGTGAAAGCCGCATAACTCCTGCATAAAAAACTGCACAGGACCCGCACAGTTCCTGCACATGATTTCTACATGTAAACCTCAACTAATATTTTAAAATTTAATCTGAGAAACTGTAAAAGACCTGCACAGTTCGGGCGCAGCGGCTTTGCACTCGCAATGGTGTTTTCAGAAACCTTAAATCTGTACAAGAACCTGCGCAGGACTAACATAAAGTTTTAATTATTTTTTTTTGCATTCTTGAAAATATCTAAAAATATATTTTATAAACTGCATGGGATCCGAGTAGAACATGTGCAGGTTTCCTACTTAAATTGCTTGCTTGAAATCTGTATAACTCCTGCATAGAAAAATGCACAGGACCTGCACAGTTTCTGAACATGATTTCTACATACAACTTCAAATAATATTTTAAAACTTTATCTGAGAAACTGTGAAGGACCTGCACAGGACCAACAAGTCTTTGTTATATTGCTTTGCATTCTTGAAAATATTAAAAAATATACTTAATAGACTGCATGGGACCCACATAGGACCTGTACAGTTATCCTCCTTAAATAGCTTGCTTAAAATCTGCACAACTCCTGTATAGACAACTGCATAGGACCCGCTCAGTTCTTAAACATGATTTTTACATACGAACTTCAAATAATATTTTAAAAGTTTATCTGAGAAACTGTGAAGGACCTGCACAGGGCCAACAAATCTTTATTACTTGTTTTGCATTCTTGAAAACATTAAAAAATACACTTAATAAACTGCATGGGACCCGCACAGGACCTGTGCAGTTATTCTACTCGGATTGCTCGCTTGAAGTCTGCACAACTCCTGTATAGAAAACTGCACAGGACCCGCACAATTATTGAGCATGATTTTTACATACAAACTTCAAATAATATTTTAAAAGTTTATCTGAGAAACTGTGAAGGACCTGCACGGGGCCAACAAGTCTTTGTTACTTGTTTTGCATTCTTGAAAACATTAAAAAATGCATTTAATAAACTGCATGGGACCCGCACAGGACCTGTACAGTTATCCTACTCGGATTGCCCACCTGAGACCCGCATAACTCCAACATAGAAAACTGCACAGGACCCGCACAGTTCCTGCACATGATTTCTACATGCAAAATTCAAATAATGTTTAAAAATTTTATGTGATAAACTGTGAAGGACCTGCACAGTTCGGGCACAATCTTTGCACACGCATTGCGTTTCAAAAACGTTATTCAGACAATACGACAAACTGAATGGGACCCGCACAGAACCTGTACAGGTTTTCGACTTTAATTACCCACTCAAAACCCGCATAACGCCTGCACAGCGAACTGCACAGGACCCGCACAGTTCCTGCACATAATTACTACATCAAAATTCACCTAAAAATTTTGGCACTTGTTACTTACCAAACTGTACAGGAACCGCATGGTTTCTGTACACGTCTGATATTGACGATAGCCCACTTGAAAACTGCACTTTACCCTCTTGAAAACTGCACCAAACCTGTACCGAGCCCTTACAGTTTTGACTTGCCCGCACAAGCCCGCATTGCCCATATTTTACCCTTAAGGGCCCTCCACGGGCATATGTTGGCTGGGGTAGGCTTAAGCTTATTTTCCAATCTGCTTTTTTTCGAACCCTAACGTACCAGCGACATAGTCTAAAAAGGCGGAGTCAAAATTTTTGGAAGAATTTATCAACAAAGAAAACAAAAATTTACAAGTAGGCTATCAATCATAATTTGACTTTAATATAACAAACTTTTTTGTCAATACGGCCGAATCAGTCACATTTTGGAAGCGATTTCTAAGCGGCCATTGGAATAGCCAAAAAAGCAACTTATCGCATTTTGTGGATGCATCACAATTCGAAAGCAACGTTTTTGGTACACTCACTCTTAATGATACAGATGCTTGCGAGTCGAAGCACATTTAATCTTACTGCAAGATAGAAATCGCCGTAAATAACTTCAATATATAATTTTAAAGCATAAGCAACAAAAAATTTAAAAGCAGAAATTGTAAATTTAAAGAATTATTTAAACCAAAAATCACAAGTACAGCAAATGCAAAAAAGGTTTGAAATCTGCGAAAATGTTCTTGCAACATAAAAAATGTTGCAACATAAAAAAAGTTTCAAGAAACCAATATTTCCTACGCTGCAGATCGTTATCAGATTTTAATTTTTTTAAGTCATAGTTTTGAAAATTTAAGGGAGGCACGGCCCCGGTGCACCCCTTGGCTACGTCCCCGCCACATAGGCCATTGGTCTCATCTAGTTTTTAGCCAAACAATGGAATGGATAATGCAAAACGAAAAACCAATGAATACATCACGAAAGTATGCTTTATTCTTAAGTTCCAGAGACCACGTTAAGTCAAGATCGGTATTTTGCTTTCACATTTGTAAGAAGTGAAAACGCTGTTCTTACGTGTTGTTTGTAGAAAAAAGTAATGAAATAAGACTTCCTTATAAGCTACAAAAGACATGCAAATTCACGGCACGCAAAGTCTTTTGAAGAATTTATTAATCAGATGCTCAATACAAAATCGAAATATTAATTAATTCAAAACTAGGTTTCATGTACGAGAACGACATATATTTTTTTAAAGAACTCATTGGATATTGACCTTTTTTCTTGTGGTTAATTTTTAAAAAAGATGAACCTAAGGCGCGATTTCTAGAACCTGGTAAAAGTAAAAATTTTAGATTGAAATTCAAGTGAAGACAAAAAAAGGTCATCACCTTGTTTGCTAAGCAAATTGCAGCCAAGGGCAAATTTTAAGTGTTAAAATTTCAACGAATCAGCCCGCATACGCCCACGAGTTTGATATTCCTGGTCTACGACTTGAAAAGTGCAATCAAAAAATTGACTGGCTATTCTCACAACAAAATTTTTATTTGCATATTGCAGCTTTATTAAATTCTAAAGTGGTTTTAGCAATTCTAAAGCGTTCCCCATTTTCCCGACTAGCAAGTCTATTACTAGTACTCTATTACCAAGGAAAAGACATAATCAGCTTTAAAACATGATTGCATATAAGTATTTCCTTCTGCTCCTGGTGTCACTGGAAATCGATTCGTATAAAAAGATTTTTTTTAAAAACTTTACGTCATCATCAGAATCGACATCATGTTTATTTATCCTCTTTGTTACAGGACAACGTAAAATATATTAAATTCAGAAAAACCTTAACTGTTGCTACCTAGACTTGCTTTTTCAAATATTTAGAACAATTTGTGTTCATGAAATAAAATCTTTAGTCGTTAAAAAACTATATTCAGGCTGTGCAAAACTTTTTGGCCTTTACTAATTTTTCTAGTAAAGTTAGTCTCCCAAAACTTGTTGGGAGCAGAAAACCAGGTAAAAATTAGTTGAATGCAAAAAACAATTGAAAGGCATAAAAAATGTAGGCAAGTTATGGCCCATCTAGCCCCCCCGAAGATGGGCTTATTGAATTCACCATTAATACGGTGGTCTTACTTATCAGCCAACCTGCCAAATAAACTTTAAAGATTTCAAAGAGTTTGCTTTTGAAAAAAACCCTTGTCCCGTGAATGAAATCTTTTTTATTGTAAGTAATACTGCGAGCTTCACAGCGTTGATTCACCGCTTCTGAATCGCTTTGATTTTCTTCCAAAATCCACTAAAATACAAAATGATTTATTAATTTTTTTCCTCGCATTCTGGCTTTCTGGATACTTCTTCAAGATAATGAATAGTTTTATTCTTTGATTTTTGCAATGGTTCCATGCTTGTTAATTTGTAAAACAGTTCTTTTTTGAACCCAACAGTAGGCAAATGTGATTTTTTGTTGAGTCAAAAGTGGCTTCTTAGCTTTTCGGCTCTTTAGTCAAATTGTTAGATATTTCATAGAAATATTATTAACAAATACATAAACAGAAGACACTTTACAAAGTACTGCAGTCCATTCAATAAAATTTTATTTTAAAAATTTTAAAAAGGAAACATTTTTGGGCGAAAAGCAATCTCAATAAACACAAATTGTAAGCGTAGGTATAATAGAGAAAATTTTCATTAAAAACTTTGTGAAGACCAAAAAATTAATAAATAAAGATCTTCACTTTTCGGCCGTTCTTCCTAAATTAGTGTTATATATCAGATGGCTCTTTTCGAAACAAGTTAGATTACCCCTTGTTTAAATCGATATTTTCAAACTTTGTTGAATTAAATTTTGGTCGAGAATTGTATAGACAAACCTAACACAATGCTTCTATCTTGCGAAGCTCAAAAGCAATTTCCCCTATCTCCCCACTTTCGCCGCCCCTGAATCTGCCATTCGTAAAACACAAATTGTGTTAATTTGAAGGATATTAAAATTTATTGTAAACTTAGCATTATAACTAAAAAGCTTTATGCCAAAGAAAGCGAAATGTTGTACTTGTTAAGCTCATGATTAGGCCGAGTGAGCTTCGTTTATTGCAGCTTAAACGTAGATTCCACCTTCCATATGAAGCGTCAATGGAATGCGTCATTTTGCGTCACTTTGCGTGAAGTTTTTGAGCTGAATTAAAAGCGGTTAACTCTAATTTGAAGAAACAACAATTGGAGTGAGAGTTAGTTTTAAGGAGAAACAGATTTAGTTTCAGAGAAGAACTACGTTCTTCTTGAGCATCTTAAGAAATTTTAAAAAATTAAAAAATTTTAGACCCGTTTTGGACCCGCAATTACAATACAATCAGCGAAACCATTTAAAACAGCTAAGAAGTTGCCAATTCAAAATTTAAAAAAAGTTTTTTTGAAAAACCCAGCGAAACTTAAATTTAATAAAGGAAAACTGACAAAAAAATTAAAAATTATTAAAATCATTAATTTTTAAGCGTTGTTGATAATATTTGAAAGTGCTGCACATATATTTGGGGCAGTAGCGACTCCGGCCTTCGGACTACTCGGGCTCAGCCCGAATCATAAAATGAAAGCTAGCATTTTTTGATTTGAATTCTTTAAAGTCAATATTGATGCTACTAAAGTCAGGCTTATTACAAGACATCTAACATCGAAAAAGTTTAAACCAGAGATGTCCAACCTGCGGCCCACTTAATGTTTTTATGCGGCCTACCGTATACACAAATTTTTTAGTTATGCAGGTATATTCATAACTGCATACAATTGAATATCACTGATGTTATAGTAACTTATAGGGAGACAATGAAAATACAGTACATCAGTTGATTGTTGAATCGAGTGACGTCCAATGAACTGATCTATGAAAACTTTTGTGGGCGGAACTTGTCATAAAAACGCTTGCCCCAAGCATCATTTTCAGTATTCACATTATTTTGCAATTATATTGATGTTGATTGTGTTATTTCCAAACATTTTTTACAATATTAAGAGATAGTTAGTGAATGACTTTTTTTGGTATTAAAGATAGTAACTTTGCGAGTGATTTGGAATAAGATTACATTGGTAGCAGCGATGCTGCTAGTAATAAAAAAGGAAAAGTTGTTAATTTATTAGGAGAGTGAAAGAGAATTAGACATTTTTAGAGATTATAGGTCCAGTCGTTCCTAGATGGCGAAGCTCAACTGGCTGGATGCCTGAAAGTACGGGTAAGTGGTCCGTTGGAGTGGAACGCAGGCATCTAATGACAATGGGCAAGACGTATTCATGACACTGTCTATTAGGCGAATATGAACGCTGCGACACCATACCGGTGCGCAGTACTCAGCTATTAAATAGACCAGGGATTGGGCAACTGTGCGCATTGTTTTGGCATCAGCACCCCATCCTGAGCCTACAAGTTGCCTCAGCAGTCTGACGCCCGAAGATAGTTTTTGCGCAATGCCACTAGATGGTAACGGAACGTGAGCGATCAGTTGAGTTTTCCATAAATCAAGTTGGAGTTGGACAAAATGGAAAAAATCTATCGCTGTCATAAGCATTTTGCTCAAGTTTGGCCTCTCGATTGTTTAAATAAAAGGCTACCATCACATCTTAGTGTGACTGAGCTTCAGTTTCCAAGTCTGGAGATACGCCTAAAGTGTATCAATTATCAACTTTCCATTTTCAGAAGAGTAGTGCCCTCAAAGATCTTCCAATTTCCAGAGGAGTGCCAAGTCATGTCTTGACTTTCAATTTCCAGACGAGATTTCCAATTTTCAGAGGAAAAGTCTCCTCAAAGGCCTTCCAATTTCCAGAGTAGTGCAACGATGCTAGATTGTTTGCGTAGCTAAACTTTTTGGAAATAGTGGAGAGCAGGTCGTACATGTAGAAGTTGAAAAGGAGGGAAGCCAAGACCGATCCCTGAAAAATGCTGTTCTTCAGACTGCGAAGCTTGCTTTGCTTGTCACGGATAATAAAAGTAAAATTTTGGTTTCGGACAAGCTCCATAATCATTCTGATCATGTGCTTATCCGACAGAAGTCTGAAGTAGTTTGCTGGTAAGACCACGGTACCAGACAGAGTCATATGCCGCCGTCAGATTAACAAATCGACGAAAAAACCCTCAATGTTTTCTGTCAATAAAACGATTTGTCGGCAGCGTGGTCGAGTGGTTAAAGCACCGGACTGATGATCAGCATGGTCTAGAATCAAAACCCACGTGCGCCATTCTGTTGTGTCCTTGGGAAAGACACTTTACGGCACTTTCCCCTGCTTGGTGGTCTTGACAAGCAGTTCTAAATTGCAATCATATCTCTATTAAATTTCAACCGGACAGCAATATCTTGGTATCTCCGGAAGCAGGTCGGGGTAATTGCTTACCTTATGTATTAGCGCCTCCGTCGCTTTCCTGCGAGCCAGGAGGATAAATATAGAAATAAAAATAAAAATAAAAATAAAAAAATTTGATCCACGGTTGACTTTACGCGTCGAAACCCAGCCTGCTCTCTAAGGAGCAATGAATCAATAATTGGTTTGACGCGAGTGTAGATAAGGCTCTCAAGGATCTTAGGAGACATAGAGCAGAGATATCGGTCGAAAACTCTTTGGGTTCTCTGCGGGCTTCATCGGCGTTTTAAACGCGACTACAAGAGCTCTTCTCCAGATCTTGGAAATTTTAAGTCGGTGCAAGCAAGAAGAAAGAAAGTCACGTCACCAGAACTTCAAAGCAGCTGCTGCTTAGAGATTTTTAATACTACTTACAAAATAATTTTAATTTTTTAATCAATTTTAAAGTTATGTTTTAAAATCCAAAACATTTAGTACCGCACGCAAAACATTTCGTACCGTAGTACTGCGTACGGTATTTTAGTAAAATAGTGATTTGATTAAACTTATTTCTTTTCCAGATGATTAGCCGCGTAGACTAATTGACGAAACGCTCAATCCAACTTTGATTCAAAGGTCTATTGATGCGTAATTTGTAATTCTAATTAAAAAAGCAAAAATTTAATAAACACGACAATTAATTTTTTAGAATACTTAAGTTTACGAAAATCGCTTTTCAACGCAGCCCAAATTTAGATTTAAACAGAATAAAACAATTAGCAGTTCTAAAACAAAAAAAAATTATAGATCACTCTGAATCAATATATTCTCTATAAGAATTCAAAAATGCTTTTAAAGTTGCTACCGCGTTATCTCATTGAGATTCCTATCAATTAGCAATTTAACACTAAGCTGACGACGCAAGACATGGACATTTTTATGAGCTCGTGAAGAAAAGGAGTTAGGAAATGCGACTTTAAAACAAACAAGCGAACCAAAGGAATGAATGTTACAACTTGTTAATTTGAACCAAATCAGCACGGAATTCCGGTACGATATTTTTTGGAAGTACGGGGTACGAAAAACTATTCCGGACCGTATTGCATCTAACACCCTGCTCAAGGTTTACACTTAAAACTTTTGGTCTGATCAGTTGGTTGATATTTATATTTGTTAATGTAATTTAAAGTTGTTACTCTCTTAATAAAAAAATTATTAGTAAAATAAGCCTAATCAAACAAAAGCTTTTTTCATGTACCATCAATTTTTTAAAGGTTGCTGATACATAATTTAACTTACAAGTGTTACTGAAATAACTAAGCATTTAAAGAATAAAAAATAATAATTTTATGTCTTTTTTTATATCATAGGTAACGGTTCTAGGTTAATTCCACCATAGAAATCCCAAAATAATTATAAATAATTTTTTTTCATATTTTATTCTACAACCCAAATCCTAACTAAATAAGAAAGAAAAGTAGAAAACAAAGTAAATTTATGTGTTTAAAATTTAAAACATATTTTAAAACAAACAATGAAATTGACCATTAAGTTTAAAAGTTAAATTTGCTCATTTAGTTTAGAAAAGCTGTTTGTGGAACCTTTTGCTCTATTCAAATTGACTGATTGTTGGTAAACGACGAAACGCTATGTGCTTAAACAGTATGACGTAAAAATAACCTTATCATGAATTTTTTTGTAGACAATTCGAAGATAGTAAGAGCTTCCCAAACAATTGAAATCGATTTTGAATGTAGGCTAAGTATTTAAGTGGAATAGGTTTAGTTCAGGATTTTATTGTGAGCTGTTTAAAATGGACTAGCAAAGTTAAAATTTAATTAAAGTGCAAGTATTTAAGAGAATTGTGTCATTTGTAGAAACGTCCTCCTTTAATAGTGGGTGATAAAATTTACGGCTGTCCTATAGCCCATGGTGTAAAGCGAAGATCATAACAAAAGTAACAGTTTTGTTTCAGTTTACTAGTATTACAGACGAAAAAATTGTTGAGTATTTATTTTGCTTTTACTTGAAATCTCAACACGATGCTTTAATGCTTATTTGTTTTTTCAGATAAAAGATCATATTTTGCCCCTAGCGGGAAGAGATAAGTAAAAAGTTTCGTATTGAAGTTAGCTGTATCAAGTTGAAGTTGGTATTGCATCAGTGAGTTAATGACTGTGTGTGCTGTAACCCCTCTATAACCCCTATAACCTGCTATGACCCCTATTTTAACAGCAGAACCCGAGCAAATCTACTTGCCATCCACCTTATTAAGACTACAAATTTTTTAATGTACATTTTAATTTATTCAAAATGGCTCCAAAATTTTGAGCAATTGTTTTTCTTTACCAACCACAATATCTTTAATGACATCGCGTGAAAATCCGTCTCTACAAAAGTTTTGGATTCAATGTTTAAAAAAGCAAGACATGTAACCTCTTGTGATCCATTAAATTTTTTAAATAAGTTTTGTTAAGTTTTAATTTACAAAAGGATCTTTCACAGGAAGCCTTAGATACTTCTATAGCCAATAAAATTCGAATTGCTACACGGGGTTTGACAAATACTTCACCATATTTTTTTTTAAAAATGTAGATTGGACTCAGTTTCGGGGATTTTGTTCTTTACCAGAAACTTCAGGTTGTGTATTTTTTGACAAAGTACAGACCAACAGACCTTCAATCTTCATCATACTTTTGAACTGGAATATGGAAATTGAGTTAGTTTCATCTTCATCTAACGTAAATAATTCCTTTGTTCTTAAAAGTATTCCATAACTGCTCTCAATTTCATGGAGTCCACCACTCCTTAACTGCATCTCTGCATTGCACCCAAACGTTTTTGTTTTACATCAAATTGATAAAAAACTGGTTCATCAATAACCAATTCTCCAGATTTAAGCTTCTTCCAGCAAATTTCAAGGTCAATCTCCGACTTGGTACAAATTTCTAAACCTTTATTTACTGCATCCAAAAAAATTTTTCATCTATTTTTTTTAGTCATGTCATTAGTGCGTTAAGATCTTGAAAAGCATCTGCGAAACTTTTTTTAGTACTTTGTACGCCTTTACAAATCACATCGAACTTTTTCAGCATCGAAGTCCAGAAAAAAAAGAATGCAACAAAATTAAACTTTAAAATATTTTGAAGCAGACTCTAACTGTCATCTCTTGACTCAGCAGTAAAGTTATTCGACGAAGATATTTCCTCTGAAACGTCGAAAGTACTGTTTATTCTACTTCCAGGGCTTGAGTAGCCTCCGCTCTGGATTTGCATCGAGAATTAATGGTACAGTGCTACTACGTCGACAGCTTAATTGAGTGGTTCAGAGCGCCGTCATTGTAACCTACATGGATCGGCTCAAAAGATACTTACCCCATTCTGTTGTGTCCTTGGAAAAGACACTTTACGGCACTTTTTTTCATGTTTGGCGGTCTGGGAAAGCGGTTTTAAATTTCATTATCTTTATAAAAGTAAAAAAAAATAAAAAATAAAAATTTCAACGGACAGAAATACAAACCGTGGCATCTACAGAAGTAGATCGGGACCATTACTTGCTCTATGTTTAGCGCCTCCGATGCTTTCTATAACTAAGAGATCAAACGAACTCTTGATGTTTACTTCAGTAATGTTTTTCAATTTTTTTCATCTAATATAACTTTGGCTGAAGAAATTGAAAATTTCATTTACAATTGTAAAAAATGCTACTAACCCCTTAACAGTTTTGACAGCATCAGCTCCTGTCAAGTTAAGGCTATGCTTCTTGCAGTTAATAAAAACTATTTCTTAATTTTTCTCATATTAATAACGCTGAAGTCCTTTATTTTTCCGGACATAACACTGGCCTTGTCAAAACAAATAACTCTGCAGTGGTTGAAAGCAGATGGGATATTAAGCGACAGATCTCTTTGTGTTGTTGGTATAATGATAGCAGTCAGAATTTTCAAATCATAAAAGAAAAATCAATTGGATAGATGCGAGCGAAATAATGCAATATTGTTCCGACTTCGCTTTCATATGTTATTTTAGCTGTGCTTGGGTGCCTATGTATAAGTATTCAGGCTACTTTTTTTTTACTATTAATACAAACTATAACTTAATAATAGTATCTATACCTAACAAGAAAACGTAATGGCGCAGAATGTAAGATTGCATAATAGCCCACCAGGCCACGAGTCAAACTAATCGGCTTTAGCATTTAAACAAAGAGCCTATTTCATGCAAGATTTTTTAAAATTATAAAATCTTCTTAAAAATTTAATTTTAATGTTATTCAAGTCAAACTATGTACTTGCCGCTTCCATTTTTGCAATCAACGTTTCAAGATATTTCAATTTTTTCGAAATAGTTTTTACTCTTTTATTTAAAGAACCGCCCCGGGGGATATGCCCCCCTTTGACCCCAATGGGCGAAATCTGTAGCTTAATCTAAGTTAAAGTGCTAATTAATTCAAACCCGAATAAAATTAACATCAACAAACCGCCCCAACTTGCCCGCAGCCAGTGATGGGATTCAGGGGGTTCGCACGGGTTCGCGCAAACCCGTTCTTGGAATTTCGGCACGTTTAGCGAACCCGTTCTTGGAATTTCAGCACGTTTAGCGAAACCGGTTTTAACTTTACGTAATCTATGTATTTCAATACCTCTGCAGTGGTGGATATTGGGTGAGGCGAATGAGGCAGTCGCCTCAGGCCCCCCTTTTTTGGGGGGCCCCCCCTCGAAAACAGCATATACAGTTTTGGATTTGCTCAGTGGACGATTTGGAGTGAAGACCTTTTTTTTTTTTTTTTTTTTTTTTAGAGAACACCTTAATTTTGAACCTGTTCTTAAAACTTTGAATCCCAACACTGAAACTGTTGTTAGAGAGTTCGATACAAAAGAGAACCTGTTCTTAAAATTTTGAATCCCATCACTGCCCGCAGCCAATGCAAAATCAAAATATTTACGTTTAAGTAAGGTCTAAGCCTAAATCATGTCTTTCCTACATCTTCCTTATTTTTGTAATGTTCTTGCAACGTCATTGTAATTGGCAAGTCTAATTAAGCTTATTGAGAGTGAATGCAACCAGAAAACAATAACGTTTAGCTTAGTAGGCTACTATTTGAGCCGTTGAGTGAAATAGTGGTTTGATTACATTTTAGATTTTTTGACAAGTGCTGATTGTAAACAATCATAAAAACATCAAACTTAATAAGTTTTTAGCCAGTAACATTTAGTAGCCCGATTTTATTATTTCTACAACATTTATCACTTTTTTTGAAAAATCAAAACAATTTAGTTTGCTTTTACTTTCCAATTAAACTACTTGAATTTTCAATCAGCATTAGAAATAGTTAAACTTGGTTTACACTGAAAAGGTTCGCGGAAAAACAACAGAAAAGCTATTGTTTGCTACTGCTTTTAAAATAGTTTGTTTGCTTTCCCCTTAATTTTCAGCAAACGCTTTCAGTATGAAATAAGCCAGTGTTTCTCAAACCATGGGTCGCGACCCAAAAGTGGGTCGCCAAGGCTATGCGGATGGGTCGCGAAGCCTTGTAAATTACCGCACGTAAAAGAAAAAGATCTGCGCGCACAAGATTTGAGAAGTGAAGAACCTTCTTGAGATGTCATTACGAATTTAAGAGGAAAATGAAGAAATCGGAATCAGATTCAAGATGAAGACCTTTTTTTTTTTTTTTTAGAGAACACTATATTCTTGAGATGACAATCAAGAAATCAGAAACAGATTCAAGGTGAAGACTTTTTTTTTAGAGATCACTACGTTTTCACTACGCTCAGTCAAATTTATTTGGGTCGCAGTCATCTTTGCAAATCGTTATTTTTAGCGATTTTGGGTCGCAGAAAAAAAGGCTTGAGAAACACTGAACTAAGTTAAAAAATTGAAAATTTTCCTTTCATCATTTTTCGGCTAATCATGACACATTTTGCGTTTACCCTCCGAAAATGCTTTCCACGTTAAGTGTGAACAGCCTTTAAGCTTTGTTTGGTTTTTAGCTTTTCGCCATAGGCTTTGCTTCTTTCACAAACGCTTTAATGTGAGCCAAGCTTTCGGAGTTCATTGGTTTCTCATGATGTGCATCGTGTTGAGACTTCGACTCTATTTTTTAAAAATATTGTCATCTTAGTTTAATTTAATAAATGTAACTTTAGTTGTATCTTGCAGCAACTTCAGTAAATTCGTCTCTTTTTTGTACTTTATTGAACCGAAAGGTGCTTGACCAAAAAGTCCTTACAGAAGGAACATAGATTTAATAAGTACAAATTATATTTAAAAAAATTTATTTATTTTTGCCATTTGTAGTTGTAAACACAATACCGTTTCCTTACGTTCTTTCGTAATCGTAGGTTAGCTGGTGTAATAAACATAAACTCGTAAAAGCTTTGTTAATAAATATAGACAAAAGCTGCATCTCCCTGCCAAATGTTCTCTGGGTGACCGGAAAATTTCCCCGCGGAAAATTCCACCCGGAAAATTCCCCCGCTGTAAGTTCCACCAATGGTAGTACGACGTAAATTATCTGATTGAAAAAACCATGATAGTTGAAAGGGTTAGGGTTAGGGTTGGGGTTGATTATTAATTGCAACATATGCAGAATATGCAGAACTTACAGCGGGGGAATTTTCCGCGGGAAAATTTACCTAGAACCGTTCTCTGGATCTGCCCCTGGTTATTTAAAGATTTAATTAGAAAAAATTTATGCTACTTTTTTTACAAAAAATCCATCTATCTTAGTATTGGTATCATTTTCAGAATTTTTTTTTATTATTTTGCGTCACGCAAATTTAATCAATCGTCATCTATCATGTCCAAAATGTCCGCGATCATGAGTTTTGACAATAAAATCGAGTGTATTAAAGCGCAAAGTCAGTTACGTCGTCATTGAATGGGTAGAGGTGATAGAGTTTATATGTTGTTGGTGAAAGCATAGTTTTGATTCAATCATTGAGAATAAGAAACAGAATGCCTAACTGGCCAGAACGATCAACGAAAATAAGAGAATATACCAGTTAGGTAATAGAGATTAAATTGAAATTTATGTATTTACCAAAAAAACTCTTAGAACGTAGACTATAAATTGGTGTTCAGAATAAAACTTTAATAAATATCTTGTAGGCATACCTTTTTTCACCGATCTATATAGGCTTGTGTATTTTAAAAAAATTGTCCTAATATTTAAAACCTAGGCTCCGTCATTTATAACATAAGTGAACACAAATTATTATAAGTGGAAAACAGTTTTGAAAACTTATGCAATGAAAGCATTTTAGCGGGACATTCATGACTTCAGTACTTCATATCTGGCAAAAGTAAAATACAAATTACAACCCCACGGTCATTCCCTTACTTTTTTGAGATAAACAGTTTTTCAGCAAAATCTCTTCTGTGAGACGGATGGTTCCCTCACCTAACAGTTTTGCACAATGTAATCTTTTTGAACAGCCTACTTCAAATGAAAATTCTGCGAATTAACTACCAGCATCAAACATTAAAACTCGCTAACATGTTTATTGGTTCGAATAAAAAGCGATTTTTCTTAAAACAACCAAGTCTTGACTTGTAATGGATTATAAAATTTTTTTAGCGACCTTGAAATGATGATTGTGTCTACAAAAAACCCACAGGACATTCCAGAAGTTCGCGCTAGCTCAGTGCTTCCCAACCTTTTTTTGCCATGCTCCATCTATTCACTATTCTGATGTTTCCCATTTTGGGATATGCATAGCCGTACTAGCCGAAAAATTTTGGGGGCGTGGCAACACAGTGATGCCCAAATTTTATGACATTTGCCCGAATTCTGATCTTGTAGCATTGCAATAGATATGACAAAATGTTACAGAATTTCTTTCCAAAAATCTGGTTAAAACTAAAAAAAGGTCTTTGTTCTAAATCTGTCTCAGATCTCTAAATCAATAAAACCACTATTGAATCACAACGAAACAATTTAATTTTTACACAACTGCAGTTGTCGTCGGCGACCTAATTAGATTTAACGGCGACCCACGCGATCCAGGAATTGAGAAGCGATGAATTAGGAGTAAGTGAGCCAGCTTGACATACCTACCAAATCAATTGATTGTGAACAAGTGCATTTTCATTTTGTATTTTCCCAGCAAAATTTGTTGGTAATGTTTTAAATTTCTGTGCTCCACCAAAATTTTGCCAGAGTCCCAGCGGTGGGGCTCAAGCCCGACGTTAAAAACCACTGCACTAACTTATAACTTTCTATTAGGGGTGTTTGGGGATTGTAAGCAACTGTTTCTGGTAGTGCACTTTCACTTAGCTCCCCAAGGAGGAATTTGCAACCTGAAGGGAGGAAAAATTGTTAAGGAAGGAATTGGGGAGAAATGTGAATGAAATATTAAATTTATTCTTGTAAATGAAATATATTAAATTTATACCTGAGTCCGGAAAGGGAGAGATGCGGCAAAAACTTTGAGAACCACTGGTTTAGAGAAAAAAAAAATTTTTCATTTTATTCGAAACAGCGCAAAAGCCGGTTTATCTCGTTTCAGACAAATCAACAACTCCTTGCTTCGTGAATTTATTAGCTTGTAAAAAATTCTAAATGATAAGAATCAAAACTTTGCGTCAAACGATCAATAACAAACACATTCAAAAAACCCAATTAGGAACTCTTCTGCAAAAAGCACAAGAATATCGCAGAAACAACGACGATTTGCTGAAAGTTGACGATGAAAGGTCGTTCGAAAAGCCGAATGAAGATGAATTCGACGCTGACCTTTTTTTGCAGGATTATTATGACACGATGAAAGAGATTCGTGAACAAGAAAGAGAATTTGAACAATCACGGGTAAGTTGAAAAACTACCTAATCAAGTTAAACAATGAGCTGTAAGGTTTTTACGGACGCTACATTTTTTTTTTTTTTTTCGAAAGACGAATAAGGATTTTAGCACGGTACCAATTTAAAAGGCATGTATCGATTTTTTTCGGTCTTTTGTCTATCACTTTCTTGTTGCACGCCCGTAGCAATGTTCCAATTTTTACTCCTACCGATATCTATATTATTATTTATACATTTTTATGAAGAATCAAAAAATTTGTTAAAACAGCTAAATCCAACAAAAAATATTATGAAAATTTCCATAAATCAAACACTATTACACAGTTAAAATTTTTTTGTACGAGGCGTATTTCTAAATTAGATTTCTGTTTAACCCGAGCGATTACACTAAGAAAAAACGCGATCACGGCAAAAAAACATAAAAAAAAGATTATTTATAGTAAATCAATATTCCTAACTGTAATAACTAATTCAAGTTATATTTTACTAATTTTTAAAAAGTAATAAACCTGCATTACCTTAAACGAAAAAATCATTGTTACAATATTTAAAAAACTGAATGTTAACTTAAAACAATTAAAGCGTAATTTATGAATAAATCAATAAATATGTGATTATCTACTGTAGAATGTAATCGTTTCGGCATTGAAAAAATTTTTTCCAATAAAAGAATGCTGAAAGACAAAAAGCTCATCGGTCAATCATTCTTCACCTTTAGCAAGGAAGTTGCATCCGCATTGTGTCTGGCAACAAATCTATTATCGCTTGTGTCGCGTAAAAATGGCTAATAGAAGTGGTTTAAAATGCATTCAGCGCACTATCGCTACCATAGTAAGAAAAGACACTTTACAGATCATGGAAATACATCTCCTAGACCTAGATCAATATTTGCTTCAAATCTTCGTTTTTCCCGTAGGCTTTTTTCTATTTTTACATAATGCGGATAATCATACATTTATTAATTCGTTTTTCCTTTGGCAAATAAAGAAAATCGATCATTTTAAATCGAACGGCAAAGAGTACAATTAAGATTATTATAATTCAAGACTAAAATAAAAACAGAAAAAAGCTTTAAAAAGTATGTCTCCTTTTTTCAGAAATTACAATACAGAAAAAGCAATTAATTGCATGCTTTCTTGTTACCAGAGCGTCAATTCTGTGGCTTTGTTTTTAAAAATTTCTGAAAATAGAAGTTGGTTGGTCAAAAACTTTTCGAAAACTATACAGAGAATATACATACAATTTTTGTGCTGTAACATTTTTTGCGAATAAAATCATCCTAAATTTAGACTTTTTTTTAAAAGTGTATTAATCCGTTTACCAATTTATTACTAACTACAAGACATTTCAACTTTGCATTCCACTGTTATTTTAGCCATCGTCATTCCACATACAATTGATGTTTACTCAACCGAAAAAACGAAGTGCATATGAAGAACAACTTAAAAAGAAAGAAAACAAAAAGTAAGAAAGATAAGAAAACCTGAGATTGACAATGTTATTCTTTTCATTAAAAAAAACTATGATCTACTTCAAGAAAATGTTGTCTTATTGTAAATTTGTTGAACAAAGCTAATATGTCACTTTGCCTAATTATAAGTCCAAGCTATTCGTCATCAATCGTTCGTCTCATATTCCAACGAAAGAAAAGAAAAATTCAAACCCTAAAAATTTTTAATCTTACAGTAATAGTTCTTTTTTAAACCAAACAATCTTGGGCGTGTCAATTTCTTCTTTGTCTCTCGGATTTTAAAAAATGACTCAAAATTAAATGTAGCCTAATTTTTCCTTGAAATACCTTTTCTTCTTTCTATAGCTTTTTCAATCAGGGTTTTGTCTAATGTTCCGCAAAAGATCCCCAAGGGTTCCACGAGAATAAATGCGGTAAGCTATTGCACTTTTGGTTATGATTTAATTGCATACACTCTTATAACTAAATGTGCACGACATATTCTTGGTCATTCAAATAAATAAACATCATCCGATCTAACCTATAAAGTTATCAAAATATCATTGGGAATTTAATTGAAGATGTCTCTACGGCGCCAATGTAAAACTGCCTTCACCGGTCTGTTAAGGGGGCGGATGCAGTATTTCATTGACTCATATATTAAGTGTAAAGGTTTTTTTGAAACATTTAATTTATTTTAGGAGCCACACAAGGGTAAAAAGATTAAAAACGCTGAGCTAGAGTAAGAATTTTTTGGTAGATCTTGCCGAAAAATTGAAAAAGTTTTACGATTTTAGTAGGGTTTTCACTTTTACTCATTCGACAAATTGGCATCATTTTTAGTTGATGATAAAGGCCTCAGACAGGTTTTAATCCTTTTCTACCTTCATTTTTTGAGCTATCAACTTCAGATAGTAAACTTCAAAAGCCCAACAAAGTTGGAGAATCTATAACTCAAAAAATTACAAAAGTGTAGTTTTTGAAATTTTGTTTTTAGTGAAGTTCAATTATTTAACTTTTGTTACAACAAAAAAAACATGTGAAAAAATTGCTGGACCAGTATGCAAATTTACAGTTTAGTAAGTCAATTCAACTTTTACGTTTATGTTTAAAATGCGATTACCACAAATACACTGTTTGGACATTTGTAGCTTTTAAGTTTGATAAAAACTTAGAGATAAGACAATAAATTTTGGTTGGCCTTTCTTACGTCGAAAAGTTAAAAACTAGAAAATTTGAAGAAAGTAAGGTTAATCTGTGCTACAACACGAGTATTGTAACCGTTGTTAACAGCAAGTTATTTCACAGCTTCAAAACTTCAGCGAAAATCGGTAAAATGTCAAATAGTCTTGATTTTTATTTTTTTCACATGTATGCAGCAGTTGGTTGGACTTACCAAACTAAAACCACTCAGCCATTCTCACCTGCAAGCCCTAAAGCTTTCTCCTCAACTTCACAGTAGTATTCAATGCCAATCCAAAAAACCGTAAATAACTACTTTTTTAAGTTTTTGTTTGACCTGACCGAGAATTGCACCCAACCTGTTGATCAAAATGTTCCAACCACTATAAAAATCTGAGCGACAGTGAGGAAAAATAACAATTTTGTTTTTTAATAATCACTTGACCAATTGACCAATGGTGTTTTATATTTTGTCGCGGAAATTTAAAGATTATACAATTAAATCAATGCAATTGGTAAATTGTCAAATTAAAAACCAATCATTTCAAAACAAAAAAATTCAATTATTCTCTCTTCTTACAGATTAAACAAAAAAACTTGCCCTCGCCTTTTTTTGCAGATGTCATATTTAATAGATTAAATTATAATTGGATGTTTTTAATTCGTGGTAGTTGTTTTTAATCGGTTGTGATAGTTTGCTTTTTTTGTAGAGAACATTTATCAAGTTTTAAAAGTATCATTGCCAAAGAGAACCATTACCCATCATGCTGTAGCAACAAAGAAAAGTTAGATACAAGAATGATGATTACAATTTATGACGCTGTACAACTAAACAGAATGCTGGCTTCTGATATTCCAAAACTTAAAAATTGCAAAGTTAAGTGTACTGTCAAAATCGGAAAAGGAAAGAAAGCATTTGTAAAAGTCGTAAATACCGATTATGGGTATTGTAACGAAGATGGTTCGACTGCGTAAGTGAAAAAGACTTTTATCTTTTGTTCAATTGATTCCAGTTGTTGTAAAGCAATATTATTTTACAATGAAAACAGCAAGATAATTCAAGTAATTGTTTTACTTACGTTAAACTCGTAAAATAAATTCGTGGCCACACAACAGTTAGTCTTTCCACGGCACGCGCATAAGTTTTGATCAGGGTGATCCAAGCATTTTACTGATACAAAAACTTGCGAGCCGCATATGGTCCCGACGCCTCGACCCAGGATCAATGAAAAACAGGAGTGAGGAAATCCACTCCGTAAAAAGGAATCAGCAAAGAGTGATGAGATGGAATGCATACATAAATGCAAAATGTCAAACAGACCTTAAATAAATTCATTAAAATTTGTATCAATGCGAAGATAGTACAGTATGTTATATTTAAATTTAAATTGAAACAGTGACATTTGATGTTCATTCATTCATCATATTTATTTATCCTTCTCACCGGAAGAAAAACGTTGGAGGCGTTATGCTTAGCGCAATTACCCAGATCCCGACCTGCTTTAAAAAATGATAAGATAGACTTAGTGCGGTGTAATTGAAATTTTTTTATTTGGTTTTTAGTTTTATATTTCGAGATATGACTGAAATTTAGAGCTGCTTGCCAAGACCGCGAAGTAGAAATAAGTGCCGAAAAATCTAAAGTGTCTTTACCCGATAAGCAAGAGGATGACGAAAGCAGGTTTTGAACCGCGGCCGTATCGAGCGCGTTCGGCATCAACACCTTTGGTCGCTCCTCCATTCGTCCACGCTACAAACTTAACGACGAACAGTTGTCATCGTAATTATCGTGTTTAAAACTATTTTTAAAACCTATAATTTTTTGCTGACGTACGAGTTAAGTAGTGGAAAACAAAGCATAGTAATAAAAACGTTGATCAAGCGATGGTTAAAACTACTTTGAGCATTTAAAATCTTGAATAGACGTTTAATAGTACAGAATTTAAAGATGACGTGAAGTAAAAGATTTTTCTTCCCAAAGCTTTTCATCTGACACTCTTCTGGAGAAATCGTCAGAATAAAGCAGAAATGAAACCGAACTGGATTATAAAGAGAAAAGCAGAGTTCTGCTATTTCTGCTGTAAAAATACGTAGTTCGGTTTCATTTCTGCTTTATTCTGACGATTTCTCCTAAAGAGTGTCAGATGAAAAGCTTTGGAAAGAAAAATCTTTTACTTCACGCCATATTTAAAACTTTCCAGCAAATGCGGCTAAGCTAAAAAAAAATACAAAAAAGTCATCTTTAAAATTATCAGTGGGTCCGCATCAATTTATTTTTGGGTAACAAACTCGTTTTTATCACTAATTAAAAAACAGTCTGACTCGTAAACAATATCTCGATTATGCGATGACCTTCAGTACTTTTTTTCTGTCTTCACTCTAAAATTCGCTCGTGTGAATCTGGTGACACAAAACTATTTGATGATTTTTGTGTTTTGCTTAAAGTAAAGTTTAAGAAATGTTTGTTATTTTAAGTAAGCATAGTATGAGTTAAGTTTGTTTAATTCACTGTTTTAACAATTGATCACTTCATCGATTTGTTGTAATTTGCTTTTAATTTTTTGTATCTATAAAAGCTGGTATCATGAAGTGGTTATCAAAGGATTTTCGCTAAAAGAACTAAAAGAAGCGTTTGTCATGTTGGAATTGATTGGATTAAATAAATATGGAAAAGTTCCTATTGCAAAAGTGATTCTTTCTGGAAAACCAGGTGAGAAAACTTTGAATGAAAACCGATAAATGCAAAAAAGCAGGAATGAGGACTCGTCAAAATTTTGAAGCGAGTCCGAATCCCAAGTCCGGATCCCTGTCTAAAATTAAAAATTATCCCTTCGATTTCTCTGAAGAAGCCGGCAAAGAACTTACGTAATTTGCAAAAAAATCTAAATGGTAGTATTTTTGTTGTGTACAAGTATTGAACGCCAGGAGCGCCGGAAGTGGAAAGGTAGGAGGTCTGCGCTTTAAATTGAGGAAGAACGTACAGATCAAGGATTCGATTAAAAATGATGACGTTTTTCTTAATTTTTTTAATTAGTCTTTACCAAAAGTTTGGAACGAAATTGGAGATTTTTGACCTTGATTGGAAGTGATGACTTTTTTTGTAGTCATCACTGCATTGAAAACGGTCGCGATACAAATGACAACTCTGTAAAAACAACCCTGTAAAACCTTTTTTTGAAAAAAAGATGCCTTTTAAAAAATAAGGTGCTTTTTTTGAAATCTTGCCCCCAACCCTGGCAAAATGGCTTTTCTGCTTTAATCCGAGTCCTAGTTCAAGCCCAGCTATATTGCACCGAATTGACGAGTCCTGAGTCCGAGTCCAAGTCTAATCCCTGCAAAAAAATGTGGCCTGGTGTTACATTAAAGCTTTTTGACCTTTTATTATTAATTGTGAAAATAAACTAAGTTCAAATAAAAATACTCAAGATATACATTTAAATAAACAAAATTGCTTAGGACAACATATAAAAAAGCATGGAAAAGTATTAGTTATTTGACAAGAAGCGATGGTAACTTTCAAGACTACAATCCAAAATTAAATATAAAAACAGATTTTATAAAAAGATAGAAAAATGAGGTTATGATTTAGCTTAGAAGAAAATTTTTTTAAATCTTTAAGGTTTTGTAAATCATAATCATCACCTCTACGTATTTATCGTGCTTTCCTGACTTGCAGGACAAAGTGAAAGGCGAACCAAGGGCAATAAACAATTTTCCCTAACTACTTTTGAAGATGCCATAATATTGCTGTCCGTTTAAAGTTTATTTTTTGTTTTTTAGTTGTTTATATAATGATATGACTACACTTTATAACTTATGATCTAAATTTCCGATGAATGCTAACTTAAAAATCGTTTATTTGCTTCATGTTTGATAGAAGTATTGAGTGCTTACGAGAGTAACAAATTTGCTTTCTTTTTTTAAAAAATTCCAAATATTAATGTTATCCAGCGGTTTTTTCTGAAATGAACATGTAAACAAACGCTATTTAAAGCATAGAATTGAAAGTTTTCCAAAATTTTTTTAAAGAAAAATGAAAATAAAACATTGCAATCTTTGAACTGACTGGAAGAAAAATTTTGCGTCGATAATAACGCGATAGCTTACTTTATTGAATTTTTAATTTCACATTGACAATTCTTTTGAATTTCTTATCAAGGAATTAAAGCTGAACACAGTATCCAAATACTTTTTAATCCCATCTTCCGTAGAAAAAGAACTGTTCTACAAACTACACAGATTAATGAGATGATCTAGATTGGTAGACCTATACGTACCTACTTAACTCAAACGACAAGCAAAAAAATGACAAAAGGAATCTAGATCACATAAAAAAATGTTAAGCCAGAAATTAAATCACACTGCAAAGAACGATAGTAAAGTCCTTTCTTAAGCAGGAGTAACCAAATTGTTGCTCGCAAGACGGAACCAATCAGCTAAACGGCACTTCGAATTTTCTTCAATAAAGTTTTTGAAGATAGTTTTTATGAAATCTTGATGACGACGGTCTTTCTGGAAGGGCTTTAATTTCAATAAAAAAAACTTTTGTTTGTCTTGACCTAAACTCGAAGACAAAAAAAACTGACAAATTTGTGCGTACTCCACTGTTTGGAAACGGTACAGCCAGCTATAATTTGGCTCGAAGTCGTCAATGTTATGGGTTGTTTGGCCCTCTTCGAAAAGTTTGGTAACCTATGTTCGAAAGCAGTGGTTTTCAACCTTTTTCATACCGTGACCCACTTTAACAACTCAATGTAATATTACAACACCTTTGAAAACTTTTTTAGCTATTTGCGGGGTATCTAATGCATTCGTAAACCTATTGAAAAAATTGAATAAAAATAATCGTCATATCTGTCATCAAAAAGGTCTTCATCTATTTTCATCCTCCGATTTCATAAGTTTCGTCCCAAAACTAAAGTGTTCTCTAAAAAAAAGGTCTTCATGTATTTTCATCCTCCGATTTCTTAACTTTTGTCCCGAAACTAAGGTGTTCTCTAAAAAAATAAAGGTCTTTATCTACTTTCTTCTTCCGATTTCTTAAGTGTCGTCCCAAAACTCAGGTAAATTCTAAAATAATAATTATGAATTTAATATTGCCTAAATATTTTACGTTATATGTAATTTATAAAAAACTTCTCGCGACCCCAGGTTGAAAACCACTGTTCTAAAGTGACAATAATCGCATTATACATTTGCCCGAATAACGTTGCAGGTAGACTTGAGCCACCAACATTAACCAGCAGAAAATTATGAAAATGCATTATTTATTAATTGTTTTAAACCATAATGGTGTAAAATGCAGTTTATAATTTTCTACAATGCTGATCATAATACAAAATACACGTAAGCCGATGTTTATATCAGAATCGCTATAACATTGCACACAGTTGATCAATCATATGATCCGCCTCGTGTGATAAATTCTAATTCTAATTTGATTATTAGTAGGTCTATGATGTACGTTGTTGTTTGTTTGTATTTTGTTTTTTTATTGATAAGTTTGTGAATCTTTTAAAATCAAAAGAGGTAAATTTATTTTTTACAGTTAAAGTTAAAACTCAGCAATTTTTGAGTAATTAAGATTAGCATCATTATCATTATTTTATTTACTTGATACTTTTATATTTAAAAAAACAAGCTTATTTTACAGCAGCTACTAAAATAAATTCAACAAAGTACAAGAAAAAGACACAAAAATTTAAAAATTGCATCTGCGCAGTGATAGTTTTGGTGTTTTCATGTCATGTAGACACCCTTTTTACAGGAATATCCTTACATCTCCTAAAAAGTCATTCATATTCTTTTGACTTTTTGTAGTAGTTCGGTGAATAGGTTTTTACTTTTCGTATTGGAATACGAAAATGAAAAAAGGAAATGAGGTCAACAAGCCTGCGAGACCTTTAGTTGGGAATCATCAAACTCGTGCACGCAAGCAGCTGATCGTGCTCGTTAAACGTTTATGCTGTTACTTATTTGGGTTTTATTGTTATTAAGCAGTTTGCAGTCAGGAATTTATGTCGCTTTAAACAGAAAAAAACAATTTTTCAACTTCACAGACTGACTTCAAAATTGAAATAGCGTGACGTAACCGAAAAAAGTTTGAAAAATAACTGTCTAATTTCATCCAACAAAACAGAAAACTTTATATTTTCAATTTGCAAATAAAATGAGTACAAAATAATTATTGCTTGCTTGTTATTAACAAAGTCACTTGGATTGAAAATTTGTTTTCTTGTTTTAGATCAACTCTCAAAGCCTTCCGAGTCTACAAATAGCTTAAAATTGAGAAAAGAATACAAAGAATGGGTACATGCTTTACATGACCCAGGAACCGTTTTTTCAATTGTTACCCATATTAAGCCCTCTTATTGCGAAGGTAAAAAAGTTAAAAAATCTTGTGTAAAAACCAAACTAAACAAATTTATTGATTTCTGCAAAAACCGAATAAATAGAATAATCGCTAAAAAATGATTAATTAAATATAACGAATAAGAGAATGAATTAATTTATTTTAAAATTCTAATTGAAATCACAATATTGTATCCATAATTTATGTTTGTGTAGAAAAATATACTTATTCTAATGTTTAAAATATATAGCACGAGCACACCTTTACTCGAAAACTCTAAAAATGCAAACTTGGTTTTAGAATCTGTTTAAATTTAATATTGTTACGTATCAAAACAACGTACTTCAAACGTAAGTGCGGTAAGCAAACATTTACCAAGCCTACAGGTTCGCAGCACACTTTTTGTGGAATAAAACTTCGAAATTGAAAGTGTTAAACTTTTTAACTTACTCCGACTAAGTCAACATGAAGCCATATAGTGTCCTAATGAGTCCTGATTAGCTGAGATAGGCACTTGCGCAATTGTAAAACTCCGACAACACAATAACTTGCAAGTTGTCTTTATATTTTAGGAGCACATGGCAAAGTGTGCCACCCTGTCAAAAAATAAAAAATAAAAACGTAATTTTTAAAGCGCAAATTGTGCTTTATATCGCGCGTGCCCACATCTGCTAATTAGGATAAAAAACGTCTCTGGGCGCTCGCTTCTGGGTAGGCTTGACCATTCTTACTTGTTGTTACATACAATTACGATATTTTTTTAGAATTTGGAAAATCCTTATTGTCAATGCTCGTGAAAGAAGCTAATTTATTCAAGAGTGACGACTTAGATTTGATTGGCTTAAAAAAGATGAAAAAACAAGCTTGTTGTTCGAAAACAGCTTAATATTTTTTGTTAAAATATACAGCCTGGGACAAAAGTTTAAGACCGCCTGCAGTTTTTTAATTGTTTTATGTTAATGCTGTTATAATGTCCACAAACCACTACTACATTGAACATTATTACTCAAGTGAAAACATTGCATTTTGGCAATACAAAGAACAAAAAGGTTTAACAATTCTTCATACTTTGTGTGATCATCTTTGTTTTTGATTACTTCCTGGAGGCGACGTGGCATACTACTGATAAGGTTAAGGCAATAATCTGGAGAAATTTCATGTCCCCAAAACTTTTTTGATCACCTTCCGCAGTGCCTCAAGACTTGAAGATTGTTTTTCAGAAACTTTAGCCTTCATTAAAGCCCATAAATTCTCGATTGGGTTCAGGTCAAAACTGTTCCCAGCCCAATCAAGCATTTTATTATGCTGGCTATCAAGAAATTGCTGCAAAAGCCTGCTTTTGTGGTAGGGAGCTCCATCATGCATAAAAATTGCGCAATTATGTATTTCCATGTGTAGCACCAGCTTTTTCTTAGGTAACTCCACGTATTTGGAACCATTAATCGTGCTTCCAGGGGGCAAAAAATAAAGGCCAGTTCTACCGTTTGCTGACATGGTTCCCCAAATTATTTAACTGGAAGGGTGCTTCACTGTTGGGGTTATAAATTTTTCTTTATATCACGCTCCAGGCGGTCTCCAAACTCGATATTTCCGAGCAGAGAATTGCTTTTTCGAGGATTCATCTGAAAACAGAACGTTTTTTCCCATTTCTGTGTCTCAGTCAAGATGTTTTTTTGCAAACTCCAAACGCTCCTTTTTCATTGCCTTAGTGAGACGTGGTTTCTGAGATGGTTTGTATAACTTTAGGCCAAAATCCATAGATAACCTACGCCTAATTGCCTTTTTACTAATTTTGACACCTCTTTCTGCCATTCCAGCCTGTATTTTTTTACCAGAGCACACGGGAGATTGGCTCACTACCTTCCTGATAACACGGTCATCCCTGCTACTGGAAATCCTTGGACGACCTGATCTTTTTCTGTCCTTAAAAGTAGCTTCGTTTTGAAAATTTTTGATAGCGTTGTGTAATGTGTACAGCAGTCTTGCTAACCTTCATCTTCTTAGATATTTCACGTTCTGAGAGCTTCATTTTGCTAAGACTGACAATTTGACCGCGTTTTTCAGCGCTGATTGCTGGTTTTTTGCTCATTTTTCAGGTGGTAAAATTTTGTACTTTCTCAGTTTTTTTGCTGTAAAACGTCTGAAATACTAAGCAAGAAATAAAACTGAAATGTTGTTAGGTAGCAAAATTTGTTTCCAAAACTTAAATATGCATTCTGACGCAACAATACGTAGTATTACGTTATTAAGAAGCCTTTTCAGTAAAATATGCGTTTTTGGCGAAGGTGGTCTTAAACTTTTGTCCCAGGCTGTATTTTAGTTTTTATTTAAAAATACTTGAAACCTTGTTGTCTACATGTTTAAACTGATTCAATCTATTGTACCATTTGATTGTTTTATCAAATTTTTGTATATAATATTTATGATTTTAATGACAAAGTTTTAATGTGGTACTAAGCTTTTTTGATATTAATTTAATAAAAATTTTTGCTAATTCAATCAAAAGTATTTTTAAGATTTTTTGTTTTTTTCCTACCCGAATTTTGCAGCATTCGACAATACAGCCACAAAAAAGTTTAAATTGGGTTTCAATTTAGAAACCATGAGCGAAAATTATTGATATAGCGTCATTGGAAGCATAAAGAATAATTAACTTCAAGTAGGGCTTCCAATTTTTTTGGCTGCGTCCCTCAAAATGTATAAAAATTTTAGTGACTCATCGGTACTTTTTATTTGTTATAGAATATTATATCCGATGAAAATTCATATTCAAAATAAAACTATTCCCAGAACTTTCAATGAAATAAGTAAATGTAACGTTATCATTTTGACAACCAATAACAGCGAACATTTACCGAGGTCCGTAAAACAATTACAGGGAAAATTTTAAGTAAATTTTAAAGTTCTGATACAATTGATGAGTTACAGTATTTGACGAAGATTTTTTTCTTTTACTGCAATCAATGCATTTTGAAAGTTTTTGCTATAGTCCAAGGATGGCGAACCTTTTTTCGCAAACGTGCCAAAAGATTGAAAACATTGTTTATCACATTAATACCATGTCAGTTACATTAAACAAAATGCAAACAAATTTTCGTATCAAAAATAGGGTGATAACTAAAAAAAAGGTCTTCACTTCAAAACTATGTTAAATTTCTCCATTTCCGTGTCAAAAACTAATGGTCGTCGTTTGAAGGGCATCCACTCCAGGTCAAACACAAACAGACTAGGGCCGAGGGTTTATCCTTTTACTACCCCAGACTGCTGTACTGCCTGAATCAGATACCGGCAGTGGTGTTATTAAGCCAGCATCGAGTTTCGTCATTCAAAACCGTCAGACCTCGTGCTCCATGTGGTGTTCGATGTATAGGGCATGCTGTTAGAACACGGCCTGCGGTTTGCTCAGAGGTGCCACACTCGCAATTCGGTGAAGGAGTGAGACCCCATTTGTGCATGGACGAATGGAATCGCCCAACACCAGTCCGCAGGCGTTTGAGCTTAACCCAAGCTGCTCGGGGCAAGCCCATCCCAACAGGCCTGGCACCGGTTCCGGGCACAAAAACACGGAGCCTGGAAGCATTTTCACACTACTCCGTTTTCCATTTAAGGTTTGTCCATTCAGAAGTGTGGATACCAAGTCTGGCAAGGTTGTCCAAAAGATTCCGCACAGCTGGCACAAACGGGCGTCTGGATCTTAGTCTCACTTGGCGAGTATCTGAGGACCCACTTAAAAGACCATACAAGATATGATCGGGGTCCAGAGATCAACGGTAAGCCAAGGAGAGTGTCGCTCCCGGTCGGCGAAGCTCAGCTCTTTGGATGCCTGAGAGTATAGGTAGGTGGTCCGTTGGAGTGGGACGCAGGCATCCAGTAACTATGCGCAAGGCGTCGTTCAAGACACTGTTGATGATGCGAGTACGAGCACTGCGACACCAGACTGGCGCACAGTACTCAGTTGTGGAGTAGACTATAGATAAGGTGGCTATGCGTAGTGTTTTAGCACCAGCACCAGCACCCCATCCCGAGCCCACAAGTCGCCTCAGCAGTGTGACGCACGAGGATAGTTTTTTGCGCAATGCCACTAAGTGATGATGAAACGTGAGCGATCTGTCCAGTTTTACTCCAAAATAAATAGGGGTTGGACAGAACGGTAAAGGTCTACCGTTGTTATAGACCAGTGCTTTTCAACCTTTTTCATACTGTGACCCACTTTCCAACCCAACGTAACTTAGCGACCCACTTTGGTAAACAAAATTTAATTTCCAGCGCAAAAATCTGTTGATCTCTAAAAAAAAAAGGTCTTCACTTCGATTTGCTCTCCAATTTCGCTATTTTTCTCCTAAAATCATGGTGTTCTCTAAAAAAAAAAAAAAAAAAAGGTCTTCACTTCGATTTGATCTCTAATTTTGCTATCAAAAAAAGGTCTTCATCTATTTTCTTCCTCCGATTTCGTAAGTTTCGTTCCAAAACTCAGTTAAATTCTAAAATAATAATTATGAATTTGATATTGTCTAAATATTTTACATTATATATTATTTATAAAAAACTTGCAGCGACCCCCAGGTTGAAAACCACTGTTATAGACCTTTAGCTCACGTTTGGCGTCTCGGTTATTTAAGTGAAAGGCTGCCGTCACCGTCTTAGTGTGACTGAGCTTCAACCTCCAAGTCTGGAGATAAGCTGAAAGTGTGGACATGTCTTGGCTTAAAGTCCCCTCCAAGTCCTTTCAGTTTCCAGAAGAGTGCAACAATATTAAATCATCAGCATAAGCAAACTTTCTAGAAATCATGGAAGGAAGATCGTACGTATAGATGTTAAATAGGAGGGGAACCAAGACCCGATCCCTGAGGAACGCCGTTTTTAAGACGGTGTAGCCTGCTTTGCTTGCTGTCACCGGTGGTAAGGGTGAAACTTCGGTTTCGGACAAGCTCCATAATCATTCTGACCATGTGCTTATCCGGAAGAAGTCTCAGCAGCTTGCAGGTAAGGCCACGATGCCAGACAGTGTCGTAAGCAGCTGTCAGATTGATAAATACGGCACTGGCCTTCTTTTTAGCCTCAAAAGAATCCTCGATGTTCTGGGTTAGCAGAACAACTTGATCTACGGCCAATTTCCCGCGTCGGAACCCATCCTGCTCTTTAGGGAGCAGTGGATCGAATAATGGTTCAACGCGGGCGTAGATAAACCTCTCGAGGATCTTGTAGGGGACACAGAGCAGAGATATCGGTCAATAACTCTTTGGGTCCCTCACGAGCTTTGCTGGCTTTGGGATCGCGACCACAAGCGCTCTTCTCCTGATCTTATGAATTTTGAGTCGGCGCAAACAGGAAAAAAGGAAGTCACGTAACCAGGACTTCAAAGCAGCTCCAGCATGGAGTATAAGCTCTGAGCAGATGGAATTAGGTCCCGGAGCTTTACCTGGTTTTAAATGTTGGAGGGCAGCAGGAAATTCTCTCTGTGAAAAATTGTCAGAGATATTTACTGGGTCTGGTGTTGTGGCCCTCCAAAGGTCAGACACTTCTTGAAAGACAAGTCGAGATGACTTGCGGTCAACAACCTCGTATTTCCCATTTCTAACCAGCTGAGATGCAATAGCATCGGCTGAAACGGGACAGTGACGAGGAGAGTGTCGTGACCTACCAATAAGGTTGTTCAAAATACTCCACGCTTTTCGACTAGAGTGTGAGAAGTCAATGCTCGGAACTGCCTCGGACCATCGATCCCTCCGCTTTCTGTCAAGCTTGGCAAGCAGAGCCGTAGCAACCAAACTTGAGTCGTCTCCCTGAGGACACTGCAGGAAGGTGTTATAGAGGAATTCACACTCTGCATCCCAACACGGAATATAGTTATTTCGATACCCGCGTGGGATAGTCGTTTGGCTGCTTTCTTAATGGTGTTACAGAAGTCCTGGTAAGCCGCATAAACATCACGTGAATCGGGCGGCAACAAAGTCTTTGCAAATTTATTCGTCAAAGCAATGTAGTGCTTCCATTGGCCTTCCATTGGCAAGTTCCACCGCTTAACAGGCATGCTTGGCACTGCCATAGAAAACCTTGGTGGCGTAATAAGCGAAGATCGATGTTGTGACCTGGGGAACTTTTCAAGGACACGTCTATCCGGTAAGCGACTGTTTGGACCTACGCTAGCGAAAGCTAGGTCTGGATTGGTGCCAGTGTTCCAGCGGCCGGAATAAAAACTGGCAGCGTCCTTGGCATTATGTAGGAGGGCAAGACAATTAATACTTGCCCAGCCAGGCAAGCACTTACCGTCCGGACTGTTGTCATCGTAACCCCAGTCAGCATGACGACAGTTAAAATCGCCAGCATAAAGACATGGGTGAGGAAACACTGGGAGATCGCGTTTGCGGTGGTTTGTAGACGTTGACTATTTTATAGCCATCAACGTCCACAAACAGCCACTCGATCTCCGATGTCGGTGAAGATTGGTCCAAAAGCGTGTATCTCAGTCGCTCGTGGACAAACTTCCTGCTTCCTGCTTAAAGAAGACCCAGCTAGTTGGTAGTTCGGAAGTACCAACTTCTCTGCACCAGTGCAGTGGGTCTCCTGTAGTAGGATGACGAGTACCTCAGACTGCATAGCGAGGTGATGAAGAACGTTCATCTTGCTTGCAGTGAGGCCTTCGATGTTCAGCTGAAGAATAGTGGGTCTTCGGAACTTGTTGGTAATGTGCCCTGAAAAGGCAGTTTTATCTTGGCATTGCCCCGCCCTGAAAAGGACGTTTGCCGATTAGCAGACCCACATTGAACATCGGAATGGGTGGATACCCTTTCGTTTTGGTAGATTCGGTTTCGGTCTGTCATCTTTAACACCAATGAACAGACTTACTCACGGTCCAGGCTGCGAGAAAGCACCTACCGTCTGGGCCTATGACTAAAAAAAGAATTTTTCACTTTGAAACTATGTTTAATTTTTCATTTTCGAGACAAAAAACAAATGATGATTAAAAAAGGGTTTGCACATCAAATATTAATTCTTTTCGTCAATAATCTGGATCGTTCTGTATTTGGAAACGTTATTCTGCGCAAGTAGTTGTCGGTGCCCCAAAACATTTGATTTGCTTAAAAAACTCCTTGTCGCTTTTCCAAAAATTCTAATTTTGCCCAAATACATAATTCCTTGTTGCTGCCCGAAAAATTCTGATTTCGTCCCAATTTCTGAGACTTGAGTGGGCAATTTCCCCCACCCCCCCCCCCCCCCCGGCTCATACGGCTATGGCCGTTCAGAAAAAATCTTTGGCATGAAAAAAGAATAAAAGTGTGGGCTGTATAACGTGACAAAGATGAAGTAGACTGCAATATTGTAAAAGAATACGTCTGGATACAGACATTTTGATTCGCCTCAACAGATAGATATTTTATGGTTCAATTACAGTAAAACCAGCTAGCGTAGTGGGCGGCTATACTTTATAAAGCAAAAAGTTTCTTAAATTTTCAGTGTGACTACAATACGACGGTAAGCGCAAAATTTATCAAACCGTCATTTTTTAAGCAAATATGGAAATAAAAGGTAATATCATCGCTTTGAAGTTAAGTTAAAAAAGGTTTAATTAAAAAGTTAGCTGACTTAATTGGCACTTCTTCATTTCGTGTTTACGGTCGTAATGTCAGGCTTAAATGGCGGTATTTTTAACTAAGCTAAAACAACCAGTCTACCCAAAGTCCAACTATAAGCGAAACAATAACTCTTGAACAATGCAAAAATGAATTGTTGGCAACACCGTTATTAAATTTTGCCTAAACCAGAGTCAAATCTAGGTCACTTCACTAGTTGAGCGTTAAAACTTTACGATTATTGCCTTGCATTAAAAACACAAAAGAGACAGCAAAAATGTTATAGAAAGTTTGAAGTTTTTGGAAAAGTTTTTACACCATAAATTATAATCAATAAAAATTTTTCGGTAAAAACTATTAACATTTAAAATACAATCAATTAATTTACAAAACTGCA
Source organism: Diplosoma virens (assembly GCA_963680785.1). Classification (NCBI taxonomy): domain Eukaryota; kingdom Metazoa; phylum Chordata; class Ascidiacea; order Aplousobranchia; family Didemnidae; genus Diplosoma; species Diplosoma virens. The sequence continues at coordinate 29,892,428 of OY796885.1, forward strand.
CTTTGGCATAAAGCAATCAATCAGCACAAGCGTGATTATCGTGTAAAATTGAAAAAAGAACGATTTACAACCAAATCGCAGAATTTTTTAAAAGAAATTCGTGGCAGTTTGGAAAAACAAATGAAAATCTCTATCCAAAAACCGCAACAAATGTATCGTTTAATATTAAAAGGTACTTGTAGAAATATTTTGTTTTAAAACTAAATTTTAAATTCCAGCAGCAAATTTTGTTTGCAGTAGGATTGCTCGATTACACGAAACACGAAAATCACCTTTATTCGTAAAATAACAAGATTTAAATTTTTGACTTCATCAGGTTTTTTTCAAAACTTACCGTCATTATGAATTAGTCAAAAAAAGTAGATTTAAGCGAAGCATCTTAACCTATTTCCTCGACCTTCATCGTTCTTTATACTTAAACGCCAGAAAGCCTGCGCTAATTTTAGCCAAACAAAGAATTTGCATGCATTTTATCACACGTCTGTTGATAAATGACTTGTTTAATGACTTGGTAATGTTCTCAAATGTACCATACATCGTCTTACTTAAGATAAGATTTTTAATTATCACCTGGTCCACAATGGGTTTTTTAACTTTCTTTTGCTGAATTTTTCATAAACAATCGAACGCCGAGCGTATACGCCAGGTGTTGGAAGATGTAAACTACCGTTAATTGCAAATTACTTCTTTGCCGAAGTGGTTTTGATGAGGCTTTGTCTTGTCATAAAATGAAATCTGTTTTCCCGATTCCTCGCTTTATAACACGTTGGTTACCGAGAAAGTTTTCTAAATCAGGGGCGTCCAACCTTTTTAAGCCGAGGGCCATTTTAGCTCAAAAATATTGGCAGTTCACAAATAAAACACGTCGATTTTTGTCACAAAATCGTAGTGATCTCTAAAAAAAAAAAGTCTGCACTTCGAATCATTCTCCGATTTTCTGAATTTTATCCTTTAAAAGCATTGTTCTTTTTAAAACTAGCGATCTCGCAAAAAAACAAAAAAGATGTCTTTACGTAGAATCTGTCTTCGATTTCTGGCTGAATTTTTGCCAATGGGCGGGACAAAGCCCTAAAAATAATTGAGACTGTCCCACCAAAATCAGGACGTATGGAAAGCCTACGTTATTTTTGGAAAATATTGCGCGGGCCACGGGTTGGACGCCCCTGTTCCAAACCTTCTTAAATTCAGATTTAACCCTACACAGTGGTTTTGACTCTTTTAATAATCACTTTAGCTGGGGTTAAAATATATATTAGGCGGCTTTATGCAAGGCCTTAATGCATTTACTGCTTCGGTTTCTTTTCGCTTTCAGGCTGTCTTACATTGAATAAAACTATTGCACCATAATTATGTTCAAGTGTTCTTTTGTATAAGAAATTCGAGATGCAAGTATCAGTTAATTAGACAAAACTCTTCTTATATCAACCATATCAAGACCCGATTTTATAAATACTACAAAGGAAAGTAAAACAAAAGTCAAAACCGAAAGAAGCAGTTTATATTCGTAAAACCGTTATTTAGGAGACAATCTTAAATGCTTTTGATCTTCCAAGTCACTAAAAGCTTGAGTTAAACTTATAAATAGGCCATTAGTATCAAAAGAAATAGATCGTTGTAAATCAACGGAAGCGGAGATGGCGGTCTTTGGATAGGATAACGCCTCATCCCAGTGAAGAATCTCTGTGGCAGTTGGATTCCGGAAGGAGCAGGTTTTTTCATCCCAAACTTTTGCTGTTTGAATAAAAGTCAGTTTTAAAGTGAGATTTTTATACAATTACTTATTAAAATACTATATCATAACAACCATTCTTTTCTGGCACAGGTGTCAATCAGGAAGTAACCGTCAAGCGATAACTCTAAACTGCATGCTTTAAAGATTTCAAACGATAACTTTTTTATAAAACATTTGTATTTGTTTTTTTCAGTTTTAGGACGTGTCATCTTACTGAGGAAAGTTTCCTAAAATCAACGGCATTAAGAGTGTAAGAAATAAACCAAGACTATATCGATCGTGGTTACCATCAAAACAGCAATCGTATCACTCACTTACGAATCTATAAGTCAACAAGATAAATCTCATAAGTGGACTTTGTTTAAGTAATGAAAGCCATAAAAAGGTCTTCACGTTAAACGGGGGAGATAAAAGCTAAACAAAAAACTTTGGCCATAAAAAAAACAGATAAGTTTTTTTGTTTCAGCGAGCAACACAATTTTAATTATGAATTTTACCTTTTTTTCCTGATAAAATAGTATTTCCGATAATTTGTCTTTCGTCTTTCGCTTTTCCGGTCACAACTAGGTTTACATAAGAAAATTCGAGTTCTGTATTTGAATAACCTCTCAAGAGGAACACATGCTCCCACCTTGATACGACAAAACATTTTTTTAAATTTTTCAATATTTATTATTACCATAAACTTAAAAGGTTAAATAGACGACAAAGGTAATTTTTTACGGATTAAATTTTTTTCAAAACTAATAAATTTAAAGCACACCTAACTAACTATACAGTCTTTTTTTAATTGGGCTTCATAAGCCAAAGCGTGTCGAGGGTTTTAGGTGTTATCTGCTCATGTGCGCGAAATTGCCACTTATGTGATGACATAATGACTTCGAGATTTCCTGGCAAGACTGTGTCTTATTTAGCCTAGTAACGGAAAATCATACACGGAAACTTTCTTAAAAAAAATCAAGAACAATTACTACCAGCTTTAAACTTACACAAGTAAGACTCGCTATTGTTGCAACAGTATCGGTAAGCTGTATTGCTACCCATGCGTTATGTTGGGGAGATAAGCACTGCTATTTATCGACACTTTTCGGCATATATAGTGGACCTAATGCACGATGGTTTTATTTTCATTTAGAAATGATGGTAAACTTTGAAATATTGTAGTACAAATAACAAATCTCTCGCATTGAAATTTCGAAATAAAAACATTTTGGCATTAATATTTGCTTTAAAACAATGGTAAACTATATGAAACAAGTTTTTTTTTTATTAACCGCGATATCTTGCTAAAACACATAGTATGCTTACCTTGCTTTTCCCTTTGTGGTTACATAGACAGGTCTGCTCTTCGAAACTTTTTCTTCGTTATTTTTTCCAAGATAAAAATAGCACCGCACTTTACAACTGCTGTATTTTTCAGCTCCTTTTTTTAAAAAGTTTAGCAAATATTTTCCTTTAGTGATCACAATACGAAATTCCGATTTAAAAGTTGATTGATCTTCAATATTCTTGCAAGAAAAGATGTCAGAAAATTTTTCTTTTTCAAAAACACTGCAGTTTTCATAAATGCTGAAAAATAAACATTATCTTGGGATTTATAAGGCAAACAGAAAATAAGCTTGTATAATTATGTGTTTCAGGGTCTAGGTTGTTTTAATTGACTAAGAAAAGCAGGCAGAGGCTACGCCAAATTGAGGGTTTTAAAACCTCAAAAAAGATTTGTGGACCTGAAGCAAATCAAGTAAATATACAAAAGCGTCTTTAACAAAACCATAGGCTGAAAAGCTCTTATTTTGCGTAAAAGTGAAAGAAAAGCCAAAAAACGTTTTCATTTCATTGCACAAATTTTCCATATTCATTAAAACTTAGGAAACGAGTAAATTTTTTGCTCTATTTTTGGACTGCTTAAGATCAAGTTGCTACTGTTATTGTCCGTAGCAGTCCAGAACCAAACGATATTGCTTTCATTTAAAGCCATCTCAAAATAAATTTGTTTTTAAGCATTAGGCTGTCATGAAATCTTATTTGATAATTGATTAAACGTCTTGAAATCCACGCGCCTTGAAGCGCGAGCAAATTAATTGAAGTCTTCTGTTTGTCGTTTTATTATCAGTTGTGTTTGGAAGAAGCTGTTTGCGCTTTAGTTAATTCTGTTTTTTGTTTAATTATTTGTTACTTCTACTCGTTTTTTGCCTAAGGTTTTCAAGTAAATAAAAACCATCTGTTTTGTTTTTTTATCGGCAACGTGGTCGAGTGGTTAGAGCGCCGAGATTGTGATCAACAGGGTCTTGGTTAAAAACCTACTCGCGCTATTACGCGATAATCCTGCGCTATTCTGCTGTCCTTGAGAAAGACACTTTACGCCACTTTCCCTGCTTGGTCGTCTTGGCAAGCAGTTTTAAATTTCACTCATATCTCTATAAAAATAAAAGACAATAATAAGGGCTCGTTTCAACTACGAGCGTGGAACGGAGAATTCTTTGTTTATTTTATTATCTTTTTGCTTCGCTTAGCGCTTGCTTAGATTTTAAGCGCAGAAAGATCAATAAAAGAAAGAAAGAATTTTCCTTTCAAACCTCGTAGTGGAAATGAGTTGTAAAGCAAAAAAAAAGAAAGTGATTCTCAAATAAAATTAAATCAAGCTTTAAATGTATAGTCTTCACGAAGAGACAACACAAAAAAACCTGGTGTCTGATATTTAGTCAAATCAAAGCTCACGCTGGCTTAAATTTCGTGTGCAAAAACGACTAATTTTATCGTCATTATTGCTCAAAGTTTAGGCTCAAAAATTTATTTTTAACTCTTACTAGGTTTAACTGAAACTCAACAAGATGAAGTACATTCAAGTAAAACGTGATAAATATTTTTGTGCTAAGAGCAGGATTTAAAAAATCGCTTATTTTTTTAAAAAATTCAAAATAAATTTTAAATATTATGATTTTCGCTGAGAAGAAGAGACAAACGAAACAAACAAATACTCCAATTTATTACAGTAAAAAAATTTTACAATGACTTAACATATTTAGTGAAAAAAAGCTGAAAAACTGTTAAGTTGTTAACCTATTTATTTTTATTTTCCCATGGTTATACTACTTAAATTTTTGTTTTGGGCTGTTTATTTACAAAATTATGGCGACAATTACGCATGTACCATAAGTCAATTTGAAATAAAATTATAAAGTTTATTTTTAAGCAGATTATGAATTGATTTAGATATGTTCATCTTACTCTCCATAAAGATCTTTGAAATTGCTCGACATCGAAGAATTCAAGTAATTTTGATGCTTGAGCTGTATTTTCAGTTTTGGTACCTATTAAAAATATTTATCAAAATTTGCATAAAAGTTGTATGATAAGCTGCTTCAATTGTTTTTGTGGATCAAACTAATTAACTTGTTTCTATTATTGTTGTTAAACTTAAAAAAGTGTTAACTTAAACTGCTTGATGGATTTTCAGAGCAGTTTTCATATTAACCTATTTTTAGTCTTCTTTTAGTTTAGTTTCCAGCAAGATTTTTTGCTGCACAAATACAATGGCTTACAACCAAAAAATTGTGTTTTGACTCATCCTCAAATGATAAAAAATTGGTTTTTGTTCCTCGTGGAAAAAACTCTCAACAATAACTTAAACAATTCGTTATGTGAAAAAAGTTAAGCCCTGAAAAAAAACCAGGGCAAATTAAAATTATTATCAATACATTTTGGCATGTATAGTAAAGATAAACGTTTCTATTTTCTTCAAATTTTATTTCGGAATTTCTCCTCAAAATTAACAATGAAGCTGGCATCCCAATTTGTAAAACTGAACAATTTTTAATAAGGAACGAAACAGTTTTTTGGGTTTGATATTTATGGGGTTTATCTGTTTGAATTATTTAAACAGTATAGTTTATATAGACCAAGCAACTTTATCCATTATTGTAGGCCGATTTCTGTTGTCCAAGATGCTATTACAAACGACTGAAAAAACAACCAACTAAAAAACAAATCAACAAATAAACTGCAATAGCAATTATTTAGTTGACCGAAGTTGAATATTTTGGGAAAATTTTCTTTAAAACAACATCTACCCTATATACAAAAGAAGTACCCAATCAAAGTTTTTAAAAACAGCCTTTTTTATCTCTATATTTATCCTCCTGCCTTGCAGGAAAGTGAAGGAGGCGCTAATACATAGGGCAACCAATTGCCTCGACCTTCTTCCGGAGATGTTAAGATATTGCTGTCCGCTTGAAATTTAATGGAGATACGACTGAAATTTAAAGCTGCTTGCCATGACCACCAAGCAGGAAAAGGGTCGTAAAGTTTCTTTTCCAAGGACACAGCAGAATGGCGCGAGTAATTTTTGAACCGAGACCATGTCGATCATAATCACGGCGCTCTAACCACTCTACCACGCTGTCGACAATTCCAGCTTTCATTTTCAATAATTTTTTTCTTCCCAGCAGTATCATCATTGAGCCATGAAAAAAACTAGTCAAGATCTATACGCCAAAAAACACAATATTTTTCCATTTATTTCTCTTTTGCAAAAAATTCCAAAGACATTCTATCTAACATTTTCAATTTATCATTTTAAAGGGAAACCACTGAACTTCTTGCATGTTTAAGACACCGAATAGTACAGTTATGTTAAGCAGAATAGTACAGTTTTATCGGTCACATCGTTAAAATTTATCAGAGCAAAAAATGAATAGCAATGTATAAACGTGATTTATGCTTTACGATTTGACTTTTGCTATCCTCGTCATACATCCTAACGAAATCACAAATTAAGCCCAACACCCAAAAAATTTGGCCAGCACTAAATTATAGAATAATCTCGAAATAACGAGCATTAATTCTAGATACTTTATTAAACAATCTCAAAAGCTTGTATTCAGTCTAAGCCTTGAATTTGTGGCATTCTTATCAACATTTGTTTGTTTAGTCTCATTAACTGGAAACATTAGCCCGTTTGCAAAAAAAAATTTGTAACCTCAAAGTGGTGCGTGTCACAATAATAATCTTAACTACGTTTTGTGCATAACTATGTGACTATCTGTGCAGAGTTATTGGCTTATTAAATTTTTCCGGGAGTTATTGGCCTATTGACGTCGGGATTAACCTAATTTTTTGGTTTCAGATGCGCCGCTTTGGTTTCTCACATTTCGCGTCTTAATTGTATCCGATTATTGCTTTATAAAATTTAGCTCAAACTCATTTCGTATTGAGTTTCCCGACTTCCATTCTTGCATTTTGCTTCGTCATCTTATTCATTCTGCTTTGATATGTTATAATTAACTCGATTCATTGTCGCAAACACTGACCGCCATTTTCATAGTTATTTCAAGCATCACAAAATTAAGGTTAATTACATACGATAATTATGCTAACAATCGTTCTTTGTATTCGATGAATTGCTTTGGATCTTTTTTAGGTTTTTGGGACATTAAAGCTTAGCTTTAATTTATTTTATTTGTTTTGCTTCGTTCGTTCCGGGAACGTATAAATCAGTGATTCCCAACGTGGGGCGTGCACCCCACCAGTGGGGCAATGCAAAATTGTGGTGGGGTGTGGAGACTTTCCTTGCTGTAGTGAAGACTTTTTATGCTTGGCCAATGTGTCTTATGACGCAACAATGCATCTGTCTGGTTGTACCAGTTTTCCTCGCACGTGCGAACATTCTATTCTTTATTCTATTTGAATGAGTTGTAATAATTGTATGTAGAAGAAAATTGTAAGATTTAAAATTGAAAATTGAGTTGCGAATTTTGAGTTGCGAATTTGAGTCATAAATTGAGTTGTAAAAAAAGGAGACGTGAAATTCATTTGTGAAATTCAGTCGTAAAATGGAGTTGTGAAGTTCAATTGTAAATATACAGTCGCACAATTACGAGTTATAGAAGAAGTCGTTTTATAGAAGATCAAGCTGCTAAGTCGTATAGTGAAATTATTCTGAATATGTTAGCGACATTTGCAACAGCTTCCGAGTTCGCTTCCGCTTCCGATGAAATTATATGCTTCCGAGTTTCCTAGTTTCCTTTCAAGCTTTGTGCAATACTATAGAATCTATAGTGTAGTATAGATCAAGTATTTCAATTTTTAATATATCGCCGATGTAAATAAAAAAGACTGATTGCCTTAATGTGCTGTCTTGCCCCTACTAAACTGAGAAATGCTTGCTTCTGTTTTTTGTAGAACCCCTTATTTTTGAAGCCACGAGTCGCCACTGTTTGGGTGTGTGTGATAGTATTGGTGTTTAAGTTCAACGTTTGTGACGCAACATATCGTTTTTCTTGTCATAGCATCTTTTTTTTACTTCTCGTTTATACCTAAATATCTGTGCTAAACACGACATTGGTATCTACAGCATCTATTTTACTTGTTGTACATAAAATCAGGTAAAGTTATATTACTTGTCATTTCAGTGCTACTCGTATCTGTGATACTTATGACATTAACCTAAAACTAGGTTTAAATTTAGAAACTATGAGTAAGATAAGCAAGAAAAAAGTTTGTCAATAGTCAAACGAGTTTTTAAAGTTTGGTTTTACACCTGCTGCGCATGATGATCGCTCGCCCTTTTGCCTACTATGCCTACAAACTTTAACAAATGAGTCAATGAAGGCTGGTCGTCTAGAAAATCATTTGAAAGCTAAACATCCCAACCATGTCAAATCAAACTTGCAATATTTTAAAACTTTAAAAGCAAATTTTGAGAAAAGGACAAAAATTACTTCATTATTTGCTAATCAAACTGCATCCCTGAATCGCACTCTTGAAGCAAGTTATGCAATTTCTTTGCTTATAGCAAAAAGCGGAAAGAATCACACGATAGGGGAAGATCTTCTAAAACCAGCAATATCTGTTTTTGTGAGAAAAGTTTTACAAACCGATGACAAGGATGTGCAAGCAATGGCACTTAGCAACAACACAGTCAGCAGAAGATTTGATGAAATGGGGCAAGATGTTGAGCTACAACTTATCGAGAAGTTGAAATCACAAAAGTTCTTATTGCAAATCGATGAATGCACAGTTAGGAAAAGCGAAGCATTGTTATTAGCATATGTGAGGTATATTGACAAGGAAAAGTTTCAAGAAGAGATGCTATTTTGTCAGTCATTAGAAACCACCACTCGTGGAGTTGATATCTACAACAAAGTAAGCAATTATTTCGATGATAATGAAATTCCTAAAACCAACATTGTTTCGTGTGCGGCCGATGGCGCCCCTGCCATGATGGGTAAAAATACAGGATGTTTAAAATTGCTAAAGGACGAAAATCCAAACATGTTAGTTGTACATTGTGTAATTCATAGAGAAAATTTAGTTGCAAAAAATCTTGCTCCTAAACTGCACGAAATACTACATTCTGCGATCAAATGCATTAATTATATCAAAGCAAATGCCAAAACAGAACGTTTGTTCCAGAAGTTTTGTGAAGTTAATCATACAAATCATGTGAGATTATTGCTCCACACCGAAGTGAGATGGTTGTCAAAGGGAAACTGCCTAAGGCGATTAATGGAACTGTTCGAACCACTCAGTGAGTTTTTGAAGGACAAATCGGAAATGACTCTCCTGATGACCACAGATGGCAAAGCTTATGTTAGCTATTTGGCAGATATTTTTGAAAAGCTTTGTTCTTTAAACAAGCAGCTTCAAGGAGCCGATGCAACACTTTGTGATGCCAAAGCAAAAATATTTGGATTTGTGACATTTCTCAGTTTGTGCAGAGGCAATATTTTGTCAAAAAGCTACGTTCAATTTCCTTGGTTAAAAGAATGTGACGTCACTCAAGAGGCAAACACAGTTATTGCTGAACACTTAGAAATGCTGATGAATGATTTCAACCAAAGATTTTATGATCTGAAAGCAATGAAATTTCCTTCTTGGTTAACTCAACCACTTTTGTCAGATTTATCTGCAGTATCAGAACAATACCAACAAGAATTATGTGAGCTGCAGCAAGATGAATCCATGAAAACACTTTTCAAGATTAAAGGAAACCTAATGTGGCTGTCGCAGGAATGCAAAAAGAAATACCCTCGATGTCTGCTTTGGCAAGTCAAAAACTGATAAGTTTTCCGTCATCTTATTTGGTTGAATGTGGGTTTAGCGTTGTTGCGGATTTGTTGCATGCTAAGAGAAATCAACTAGAAATCACAAAACGTGGTGATTTGAGACTGAAACTGACTAAACTGGAACCTCGAATCAAGCAGCTCTGTAGGCAGCACCAAGCACAGGGCTCCCATTAACCATGCTATTGTATAGTTTCGTCCAGTAATAAATTGTAGAAACTATGTGTATTTTCATTTATAATTGATGCAGCGTTTTAGCTTTAGAATAAAAAATCCATACGACATGTAGTAGTTCTGGTGGGGCCTGAGATTTTTTACAAGATAAAAGTGGGGCTTGACGCAAAAAAGGTTGGGAAGCACTGGTATAAATGCACTTTGCTGCACCTCGTGAGTAAAAAAAGTAGGCACACACACAGAGTCACCCACAGAGACCAGACAGAGGGCTGGCAAAAGACACGGAAAGCATTGGCAAAGCACGGCGACAGTGGTCGAGACGAACAGGAGTGTAGAAGTTGATAATCGTGTAACCTTAACGCCGGACATGGGATAATTGTAACCAGTAATCCTAATCGATTACAATCGATTATGCTTTTTTATGTAATTATAATCGTAATCAAATACATTAATAAAAACTTAGATGTAATCGATTACATTGAGCTAGCATTTAAGCGCGGAAACCCCATTTGTGACGTCTCTTGTTGGCGTCTTTATTCAAATAAACCAGTGTGTCACACTTCATTCATAATAATTTTAATCATAACGATTTAGCTTATTCCCGTTAAAAGTAATTCGTAGTTTTATTATGAGATAATAATCGCGTCGCCTTGGAGAGCTGCTCTCGTATTATGTGATATAACGTCCGATTCGCTTTCTATTGCGTGATGCATGTATCTTTTTTTTCTCTTTTCGCCCGACTGTAATGATGTAATATTTTTTGTCCAAGCTTTGCTATCTTGAAGGTGGTAAAATGTTCTGGCGCATTCGAGCGTAGCGCTTTCTCTGGGGAATTCGAGTTAAGTCACAAATATACGAGAAAATCGTCGGCACGTGTCTATATATATGCGCACGACGTGGACGTAGCGCGTTAGATTTTGTTTCGATTGACTAGTGTTGAATTTTTTTTGCGCCAGTGTTTTGGAGTTGTGTTCTACAGAGGTAGAATCATTTGTGTTGATTGAATCAAGTTATAGCGTGGGTTTCGCTTTGCAGTTTGGCAAAGCGTGGAATAGAAATTTCGTCGGTCATGACTTTTGTAATACATTCGTTCTTATTAGAGACAGTGGTCTCTGTTTGTTTGTGAAAAAGAGTCTTTAACGGATCAATCCGAGCTTTCGTTCAAACCAACTGTATAAAACCGTCAGGCTCATAGCAGACTACTTCTTAAGCCGGAATAAAATAAAATTCAGACACAGCTTTGTTTCAGCGGAGGTATTCGGGTTACCTAGCTCAACTGGTCCTTTAGGATTCCCAAACAAAGTCTGTGACACAGTGGTTCCCAACCTTTTTAGCCTATGGACCATTTTCTTTAAAGAAAAATATCTGATGGATAACTTTGCTATGCTGACACTTCATGAACGCCATTAGTTGAAACTGAATTACATATAGGACAGTGAACTCAAAGGCATGTTCAATCTTTACCCTTAATAAAATAATAACCAATAAATTAAATAAGCAATCAGTCACTATTGCACATTTAACCTAACTACTTGTTTGATTTTTACGTCTAAAATATTAGTGAGGAAACATAGTTTTAATTTTAAATTATATTTTAACAAAACATACATATATCTAGTTCAATGTATTTTGCAAAGTCAAGAGAGCAGTCTAAAGCGATAATGACTATCGTGGCTTTGGTGTTTCCGGCACAAAGAATCAAAATATATTTTGAAAAAACCATTCAGTCTTAATCTGATAGTTCCTCTGCTGCAGTTGATGTCCAAATTGCTTCTTTTTTAACTAAATGTATCCAGTACAGTTGAAAACGCAGATTCCACCATCCATCTAAAAGCGAAGACAGTAATGTTGGTCTCTAATTGTTAAAAAATATTTGGGTTTGAGTCCTTTATCAAGATGTATGCAAATACTCTTTCTTTTTTAACTTTTGCTCTTAGTTTTCCATCCTCTTTTAAATCCAACAACGTTTCGGCCATCTTGGAAATAATATCTCCTGGCCCGTAATTTTTTAGGTCTATAAGTGGCTATCCATCTTGTAGACCGAGAAAATTAGATACGAACCGGAGTGGATAACCATCTCCAAAGCTTCTTAAATTTTCTCCCAAGTCGGCGTGAAGACTTTCAAGATGAGCAATGCATGCAGTAATGCATTCTGATGTAGGAACAGTTTTATTGAAATTTTCAAATGTCAGCGGTTCTTTTTTTTAAATTGTTTTTTCAAATATTTTAGTTTCTTGATGTTGAGCGTAGGTAACCAAGTTTGATTTTTTTTACCTTGCAGCTCAAAATTCAGCATATTCACTGTTTTTTAGATATGACTAAGGTAGTATATTTTTGATTTTATCTCAGTATTCTCAAGTTTTTTCAGAATTTCTCGAGTTTTACACCTTGTTTTTTGTATTTATAATCAACCATTTGGAATTTGAACTTGAGAAAGTTGATCACTTGTTCCCACAAAATCACAAACCTTTCAAGGCTGAGCCCTTTTGACAACCATCTGGATGAAGCAGGAGTGTTTTTAACTTTTCAGTTTCAAAGAATTCCTCAAACACCACATCACTCATTGAATTTGCTTTGACAAAGTTATTTACCATACAGTGTCAAGTACAAGGGCAAGCATAGTGTAAAGCTCAGGTTGGGTGCTGGTGCCAAAACAGCACATAAAACTGTCTTATTTGTTGTCTACTCGACAGCTGAGTACTGCGATCACCTTTGTTGTCGCGGAACACATGCTTGCTTTATAAATAATGTCTTGAATGACGCCTTCGCGTAGTCACTGGATGCCTCAGTCTCTCTCCAACAGACCACTTACCAATTTTTTCAAACATCCAGCCATCAAAGTTTTGTCAACTAGAAGCAACACTCTTTTTGATTAAAGGTGGTACTGTGTATCAGTACTCTGCTACCTTTTCACGTCGGCGGCACACTTTGAAACATTTCGAAAATTTGCGGCTTACTATGACCAGGGTGAAAAACTAAATTTTGAATCCTTTTCTTCATCTGAATTTCTATTAGCTGTTATAAAAATCCTAAAAACTTCAATCTAAGCCCTAAAAATAAAGTGATGACTTTTTTCTTTTGTGTGAAGTTAGTATGTTACTGATTTGCGTAAATTGCGTACAAATCGAGCCTAAGAAACAACTGATGAAAAAAAGTTTTCAAATTATTTGTAGAGATTTATATTGAAATTTGTAAACTTTTATGTTCACAAAATAAAGCTTCAGATGAAAAAAGTGCTCGAAACTTAGTAAAAACAAAAAGGTTTTGACATTACACTATGAAATGTACAATGAATTTTTAACCTTATTAGTCGCTACTTCAAAGAAACATAACTTTTTTCTAATTCGAAGAGTCTGTTTGTCGTTTTTCCGCGGCACATCGGTTGCAGAGCACTGCTCTAGATCCCGACTATAATTTATTCAATGGGTATCGAATGCCTGCCCAAGAAGACTTAGATGTAAACGCTTGTTTATGCCAGATGCGCAAAAACTTCAGAACAATCTTGCCGAATTAGACATCTGTGCTGCCCAGAAGATGAATGATAGACGAAACATGGAGTACTGTGAAAGTACATCCCGGGTCCGTGGTTTCACTACCAGGCCCTTGGCTCGTTTGAAATAGCGTACCCTGAACAGCTTGGGTTGTGCTTACATGCCTGCGGAATGCAGTTTCGCATTTCCTTTCGTGCATGAACAAATGGGGATTTGTTTTTTCTTTCAATGCGAATGCAGCGCCTTTGCACTAACCCGAGATCACGTTGTAATTGGAGTGCCATATGAATTGGGAGTTACATGAAGCACGAAATCGGACAGTTTGGGATGAAAAAAAAGATGCTGGCTTGGTACATTGCTAATAGCAACTGATTCAGGCAATCCATAGCAACTTGAAGTAGTAAAATAATAAGACAAGGGGGCGAGTCCAATGCATGTGTTTTAGTAAGAGTATACTACAATAATTTCGGCAGAGAATTGCCGTTTGACCTCATTTTAAGGAAGGCCATATAGTTTACCATTTGATCTTCAATAAAAAATTGAATATGTTTTCCAAGAATCTTTTTGTGCAAGTGACTCCTTTATAATGCTTGAACATTTATACTGGTAAAGTCTAACTTGAGGAAATGCTGTCACCTCTGCTCTTAAAACAAAGTCAATCCAAGACAAAAATTGCAAAATAAGAATATGAGCAAACCACAAAATTAGTAACAAACAAGTGGTTCAAACAACATATTTGCAGCACTCCCTTCAAATTTGTGCATTACGCTTTGAACAGTACTCAGAAATATGTTCCATGACATACTGTAATAACATTTACACAAAAATTTTTTTCTCAATCGTCCTTTTATATTGAAATAATTCAATAACGTTTTATTTATATACAGTAGGAAAAAATACTCAGCTGAAGTACATCGTGAATTAATAAGAAAACGATGCGTAGGAAGAGTAAAGGTTTTTTTGATTGTGCGCTATATGCAAGTACCTCGTAAATATTTACTGTAAATAAAAATTTTCATAAAAAAAACCCCAGCTAAATACCATTACAAGCTTTCGCATATTGCAATTTTTTCGGATAACTTATTCTAATAAAAGCAATTATAAATAGAAATAGTTTTTGACAGTTTTGAAATATTTTTTAGATATTTTAAGTTTGTAATAGTTTTTGCAGACCAGATAAATATTAATATACGGCCTATTCAAAATGCTTTTACTTTTTTTTGCAAGACATGTATTCCGATTTTTTACGTCATTGAAAAAATTACAACAATATTTACAATATACAAAAGTAATTGAAACTGGTCTAAAATATTTTCAATAATTTGACCATTCAGGCAATAAAACAAGCTTCTCTATTGGTTTTAATTGTCTTTGACTTACATCGTTTATAATTGTTGTCCTTACGTCCAAATTTAATAAAGTTTACGACTCTTAGAACAACAAATTTGTTACAATTGCATTTACGCTTGTTAAAAGAATATCTTAACGTAAAAATTGAAGGGACCTTGCTAAAGTTTAATTTTATATACTTCTTCCGATAAAATTTTAAAAACTTTTCTGCCTCAACGAAGTTGAATACGCAGTTTAAATTTTGAAACAGCAACTTAAGTACTTTTTGAGTTACCGTATAAATTGTCGAATTTTTGTGGGCTTTTGAACCCACGTTGAGAAGTCAATAGCACGAAAAAGTTTGAGGAAAATAGGGTTAAGCAATTTTAGTTTTTTGACGTGCGAAATTGAAGTCCATTTATATTCTTGACAAATTTGTGATCAAAAAAATTATGCTTAGGTGTTCCGTAAGTAAAAACAAAAAGACTAGGAGTTCCGTAAATAAAAAAATTCGAGAAACGCTAGGTTATATCAATGAAATAATATTATGTTCCTACGAAGCAATGACTCTTAGAGTCAAACGTTCGCTGGGAATCAAAACGGTTTTACGTCCACTTTTGTTGAAAACAGAGTTAGCTATGCCAGCATAATTTAAAAACAAATTCACGTCTGCAAAAGCTTAAACAAAAAAGAGAAGCCTAAAAAAATTTATGAATTATAACATAAAGTTCTATTGCTAAAAAATTATCGAGCAATATTTGCAAACGCCGTTTTCCCAAAATCATAAAAAGTTTCCTAAAACAAAGTAATTTTCAAGAAACGAGATATATTCAAACAAGGGAAAAATTTGTTTTGTAAAACTCGTTCAAGTGGAGTAAATAGATCAATAAGCACTTGCACGTTTTATCAGCAAAAATCATCAACTAGCCAATGTATCCTTTAATTGATGACATGATATTTTGTGTTAACATGCACTTCTTAACTTTAAGCGATTATTAAAGAAGAACAAAAGCAAAATGTCTTTATATAAGAAAAGGTTGAATAAAAAATTGTTTTTTATTCGTGCTCTGATGATTGATTTTTACATTTTTAATATAATAATATTAATAAAAGAATCAAATATAATTATAGGAAAACGTCTAATTAAAGCCAAGAGCAAAGTAGCATCAGCTGACAATTGTAATAAAACATGAACTGGCTTTTATCCAACAGCAAAAATATGAAAAGAACATTTTTTGGTCAGTTTCGTCCCGCAAAAAGCCTAAGCGTGACGCACTTAGTCACGTTAAGTTTTGTTTTTATGCATATTTTAGTATTTGCCAAACATCTTCACAACTAGTTTTGCTACAGAATTTTTGCCAAATAATAGAAAAAGTCACTGCTTTTATACTTTAAACCAAATGTAAAAAAATCGCAAGATCATTCTTTTTTATTAAAAAAATTTTGATTTTTGCTAAATCTTGTTGCATAAAAATCTTTCATCCCCGAACCATTATTTGCTCCTAGGCTTTTTATTCAACTTCCAAGCAGCGAGCAGAGAATGAGTTAATCTTGCAAATAAAGAAAGTTTCGGTTTGAAAAGTTTATTTGGTTCGTATCTTAGAAATTGTCGTGCGGAAAAACCAGCCTCGCAAAAATGATTAAGTTGCATTCCAGAATAGAGTTTTCAAAAAACCCTTTAAAGATGGACGATTATGACAAAAATAGAATAAGATAAAAAAATTCGCCATTCATAAACGCACTCGACTAAATTACTTTTAAAGCAAGTGAAGTGGCTCATGGTTTTTTTGAGCAGGTTAGGTTGGTTTAAATCGCTTTCAGATGATAAAAAAAATCAAAATACGACATGCGGTCATGTAGTTAATGATATTTTACTGACCTTTTAATCTCACAAGTTGACTTGTATGGCCACATCAAAAATAAACTTTTGGCCATATCCTTAATTTTATTGAAGAAAATCACTTCTTAATGTACTGTAGATAGAAAGATTTACAGCAGTGGTTTTCAACCTTTCATAAGGCTCGAAACGCAAGTGTTGCGACCCAAGGTGTCTAGTCTTCAGCAGAGGCGCTGAAAAGTCATTTTGTCAGAGGGGGCAAAATTTAAAGTTACAAGCCAAAAAATGGTTTACAAAGTTGCTATTTTGGATCGCGACCTTTTTCAGAGCAAAAATCTAGTGGTGACTAAAGAAAAAAATTATCGCTTCCAATGAGTGGGCAAAATCTCTATTTTTCTCCCCAATTTCAGGTGAAGACCAAGAAAAAAGATTTTCACTTTTATTCCGTACCCAATTTTACAAAGTCGTTCCCACACAACAAAATACAGTCTCCGAATATATGACTTTAATACTTTTTTACACCATCTCTGTTGGCCCAACTAAAAAATCTTGCTGTGTCTCACCGGTTAAAACCCCTTCCTGATTTACAGCGTATCAGCGTAAAAAAAGTTTTGTTTAAAAAACTTGGTAAAACTGTTAAAATTACTTGGTTTCGTTGGTTCTTTTGTTGCAACTTCAAAACTGTCAAAATCTGAATATATTTTGAAATTTGGCCAAAACTGGTTTATCTTTTATATTTAGTTTTACATCTGCTTAGTTTTAATTAAAAATGCTTAATTAGGCAAAACCTTGGCAATAACCGGGAAAAAACGCAATGGCGAACGGTAAGCTTTTTCTTGGTGGCGGCTAAACTAAAATATATAATATCGTGGTACATTCAAACCAAAACCTATAAAATAACTTATTTTTGTTACATGGTTATATCGAAAAGAAGTTATTTTTTGGTTTTGGTTTAGCGGACATCGAAAAAAGCTCAACGTCCGCCATTGTTTATACAGCACATCGTACGCAAAAAATAAAAAACGTCTATGCCCTCGGAATACAAAAAATAAAAAAAAGTAAGCTAAATATATGAAGAATTCAAAGTTTTTCAGATTTACAAAAAAATATGTTAAATTTGAAAAGTAAAAATAAAAAAGGCAAGCTTTAGTTACCTGGGCTTATTTAAAAACTTTATTTAAAAAAATAAATCATTTTGGAATTCCGAAAAATTTTTGATTTGTCAATAGCTGTCTAACTAAACGAGCATCCGTGCTTTCATTTGAAAGTTTTTGATGCTTTTGTTTTAAAAACCAAAAACATTTTGCTCGTACTATAGTCAGCCAAGTTCTTCAACAAATTAATTTTGTATGTCTCTTTCTTTTAAAAATGAAAGGTTAGGATCGTGATAAGGTCACTCCACGTAAATAATTTATTTTGAAAAACATCTCTATGCTTAATCAAATTTTTTTTAATCCCACAGGTAAGGTCCAAATACCACTTTGAGAACGGTAGTTCTCAGTAACTGATATTGTGATATAAGTCTAAACACGACTTTTATGTAGTGTAGTCTGCTTATATCTTCGTTAAATTTTACTTTGTTTTTAAACGAAAACAAATGATAATCTTTTGATTAATCAGGTTTTTATCAAAAAAGAAAAAAATCCCTACTTCCAAGCTATTTGTTAAAGTTTATACTAGACATAGCTCATAAATTTTCATTGCGTACCTCAAATTTTCGCTTATATTCTTTTTCCTTTTTTCTTTTTAAGCTTTCTTCTTGTTGTTCATAGTACAATGATAAAAACTTTTCCATTTTCTCTGAATCTTGGCCAGGTTCTTTAAGTCGTTTTTCTCTTTCTTTTTTTCTTTCTTCCCATAATTGGGGCTCTTGCTTTTTAAATTTTTCAGCTTTTTGCAACAAGGTTTCCTCGACTCTAGAGCTACAATCGTCGTTACATAATCGATTGTTTGCTGCCGCTTTATTTACCGGAGTTTCCTGAGTTAAGTACAATGCAGGTGAAGTGACTCCGTCCTCTTCATCCCACTTGCTGGGAAGCAACTCTCGACTGTTCCGAGGCAAGGTTACTCGCCTTCGTCCTTCTCTTCCTTCGGAAACCGAAAGAGTCGTTTCGTATTTGCTTTTGTTGTTTGTATAATCGAACGATTTGTGTCTCTTCTGCATTTCGTTTCTGCTCCGTTGTAAATTACTAAAGTCGCAAATCTCAAGAACTCCTAGAAACTCTTTTGCTAATGTGGCTTCGCTCGAAAAAATGAAAAGCAAACTGTTTGTGCCAGAAAAGATTGTCATTACTTTTAAATCTCTCGATCGAGCGTCACAAACGAAGAAAAAAGGCTTAATTTGAAATGATCGATGATAGTTTGGAGGAAAAATTTTTCAGCAATTGGTTTCGTTAAAACAGTATGTCTGAACTATAATTTGAAAAAGCGTTTCTTCGTGTTCTCATTAATCTATACGTCTTTAAAATAATTTTCAAGTTTTGCAACAGTTTGAATAAAAACTTATCTGTTTCTTTGTTAATGGCGGTACTTACTGTTTTGTTTTGTTTTGTTAATTGAAGTTTTATAACAATTTAAAACTGAATGTTTGCAAATTTGCTTATAACAGTGGCATGGTAATAAATGCTATACTTCTTCTTCTGAAATACAAAAAATATTAAAAGTTTTTATTTCGTTTATCAATAATATTTACTTAAGCTCAGGGCGTGCAGAGGTCTAGTGATGCCCGGGCCAACTGCTTGATTGTGTGTCCCCTCCCTAGCTCTAATCTAGCACCGAGAAATATGAGAAAAACAAGCATTTGAAATTTGTTAAAACTACAGTAGTGTGGACACAAAAATAAGATTTCGAAAGTTAAATTCAAAGAGATTAAATCATTTTAGGTTTTTCATGTTGGTCGTTTTCTATAATATTTTGCTTATTTTATTTCTTTTATTCTGTAAACCTGAAGTATGTGACTATTGACATAATACATCTATTAAAAAGTAGATATTATATTTATGAAAGCAAATAAATATCTAATAGGCCCACCAAAAAAAGAAAGCACTTTTGAGGCTTGATATAAGTTAGAATAGTCTATATTTTCTGTTATAAATATTATGTGAAATTGTACAACCATGATGTTTGCTGCATTGCTACTCTTTATGTTTTTCTGAACTATAAACGAATTCCTAAAAGCAATAATCTAAACAGGTAAAGAAGTATCTTTTTTTATTGAACTAGTCTAGAACATACAAACAATTTAGTTACAAACTTATGCGTTCTAGTTTCTGTTTTCCAAATGAGCTCTTCCATCGAAAAATGTTTGCATTAGGCTACTTTATTTTTTACATCGAATAAAAGGAAGTCTCTTTCATAACTGATCGCTGTTTAAAAAATTCCCACATTGGCGTTATTATCTATTGCCCCTTCAGGCTCGGATAAACCAGATATTCTCTCTTCTCAATGTCCGTGTAAGGTAAGATTCTGTTTTTCCCAAAACAAAATAAGTTCAACAAGCCGTTGAGTTATACCTTTCCATTTTTCCTTTTCAGCAAAAATTTGACATAATTTTAACGGTTTGCAGTGCTTCATCTAGGGCTATCTAACTAGGGCCGACGAACTCAATCACAAATAATATGAAGTAGAAAAGTAGACCTACGGTATTAACTGTGGATACAGAGAAAAGTCTCAATCCTCCCAAAAACTAAGATCCATGAGAAAATATTTTTTCGATTGATGTGAAAATCTTGTATTGTCCGCAATTGACTGTTAAGCGTCGTGTAAAAAGCTACTTTTGTCATCCGAAAGAAGCAAAGACAATACCTTTCCAGCAAACTATATTTTTACATATCCAAGTTTACAAATACTGAACGTCTAGAAAATGACTTAGGATACGCCCGTTGATTGACTGCAAAAGTCGTTCACAGGTTTTAGTCAAGTTTTCCTAAGTGTCTAGCAGTAATGTAGTCGAGACCACAAACGTCGAGACCGAGACCAAGACCGAGACCCGATAATTTTTCTGAGACCGAGACCGAGACCGATATCGAGACCGAAAAATTTTACAAAAATATAGTCCGTTTAATTATTTCAAAAACCATAAATTTATATGTTTTAAATAGCAATTTAAGATTACTTTTTAATTAAACAAGCATCTCGATCATGTTGAAAAGAGCTTTTTACTCAAGTGTGATTGCATTATAAAACAATCCGCTTATTAAAACCCTTAGAGCAAAAGAAAGCCGAAACATACAAAGCACGGCGGTAAACAATGTTGAAAACAGCAATCAAAAAAACTTTAAGAAAAATTCATTAAAAATTTTTTTCAAACCCAAAAATGCTAAAATCACGCTAATCACGAAAATGGTTGAAACTTGGGTGACCGGTAAATTCCACCCTGGTATATTCCATCATAGTTAAATTCCAACACAGTATATTCTACCACGAAAATTTGTTAGGTTTAGAGGGTTAGGATTAGAGTTAGGGTTAAGGGTTAGATTAGAGTTAGAGTTAGGTGTTAGGGTTACCGTTAGAATTAGGAGTTAGGGTTAGTAGAGTTAGGGAAATAAATGTGCTTGTCAACTACTGTACTCTGTCTAGGCAACTTATAGCGTGATAAATCAACAACAATTAACAAACAAAATGAACAATCAACATGGTGTGATATCGTGGTGGAATATACCGTGATAAAATATAAACTACAGTGGTGGAATTTACGGCGGTGAACTGTGTCGTGGTGCAATTACCATAATAAAATACACTTAGAACCGAAACTTCATTCAAATATTTGATTAGCTTGGTTATCTGTGTTGGATTTGTTGGCTATGTTTAATTTACATAGAATAGAATTAGTCTAATTAATCATCTGAAAAAGATTAGAAATAAGGACAAATTATACAAACCAATAAAAGATGCTTAACAACTCGCTGACTTTTCTTTTTGTATAACCCCTGTTTATTTTATGTCCCTCTTTGTGTAGGTTAATCAAAGTAGTTTTTAGTTATTTTCTTCTTTTCCACTTCGTCTTACTAGCAATTTGGTAATTTGTTTTAAGCAATTAGATTCATACAATGGCGTTTGAAGAATTTTGTTATGGGGGCGGTTGAGAGCCGAAAACACGATCACTATAATTCGTGATGTTTTTTACAAAAGAAAGGTCTGAAGCAACAAAAAAAGGAGCCACTTTCAAATATTCACTTAAAAAAACAATTAAAATTATTCATTTATTCTTAATATTATTATGTATCTTTATTTTTATCCTCCTGACTGACAGGAAATTGTTGGTGATTCACAGAAATAAGATGGTAAACGGGAAGGTATTTGGCCCAAAACGCCTCAAGGTCCAGCACTTTAAATTTATCTTTGGCTGTTGAGTTAAATTTTAACTCGAGAAACTGTTCTTGTGCTTCATCAAAAATGTTGCCTATTTCGCACTGTAATATGTTTCTTACTTCTCATCTATAAGATAATTTTATTTGACTAAATTTTTTTTTAAATCAGATAAAAGAGTTTTTATTTGTGCTTTAATTGGGACTCACAGTTACCGTTTGTGAGAGCAAAATTCTATTAAAAAAAGTTTGCTGGATTCCGTTGTTCAATTCGATTCTTGCTGAGGTCAAGTTTCCTGTCATTTTGATTATCAAAATTAATAAAGAATGTGTTGTAAAACATGTTAACAATCGCGCCCCTTGAAAATTTATGTACGCTCCCCAGGGGGCTAAGGCCACTGAACTGGTTAAAAACCACTGAACTAAACCATTTATTGACTATGTTTACTTAAAAATTTTACGAGGCAATAAAAGGCTTTCAATTTTATTTCGCAAGGGGAATTGTTTATGGTGAAGAAAGCAGTAAATCATCATAACCGCATCAAATAACAAAAATATCAAAAAATGTCAGGTCTCGAGACCAATTTAAAAAGTACGAGACCGAGACCAGGTCATTACGAGACCGCCAGCAAAAGGCCGAGACCGAGACCGAGACCCTGAAAATTGGTCTCGAGACCTTCATCCCTGGTGTCTAGGACACTGAAAAGTTTGAGAGCCACCACCTTAAAACCATAGGTACAAGGAGGGCTAGGCGGACGTCAAACCGCAAAAAGATTTTCTTTAAATGAAAAATATTTTGAGAAGAATGCTTGACTAATTTTTTTAACTATTGGACAATACTTATGTAACGGTCTGTACACATCGTCGTTACTTTGAATTTTTCCCAAAATTTTTGAAAAATGCAACGCAATATTAACTAAATAACAAGTTTTCTCTAAGTGTAAAATATTTCCTGAGCTATTTTTTTCTTTTTTTTTACTACGATAAGCCCAACATACGTATGTGCGCGGCATTTGAGAACGATTGATAGTATTAATAACTAAGCTTTATCCAATCATTTTTTACCATCAGCATGACTAATCATGCAACGTCATCAGTAATAACCACTTGACTGAAAAGTTTTTACAAAAGCACCAATTAGTATTTCTAAAATGCTTGTTTTTGTCCTTTCATTTTTATGTGGTTCTTTGTGGTGTAAAAGCTGAAATATAAATTCAAAGCAAAAAAAAGCCAAGCCAAGGCTTTTCATTTTTGGATTTCGATAAAGATTCGAAAAAAATTTTTTTTTAAGTGCTTTAATTGTCAGACAAAACGTTAACGTCGTAGCTTAGCACCGTTTTATAGCAACCGCTATTGATATGGCTTCGGTTCAACTCTGCCTCTCGTCATTATGGTGTTTTCTTGGGATAAGCACTTTACAATATCTTCTGTTTGGCCGTCCAAGAAACAGTTCAAAGTTAGCGTCATGTCACAAAAAAAACAATTAAACAACAAATCAAAACTTCAAACCAAATGCCAATTCTTCAAAATCTCCGATAGCTCACGGGAATCACATGACAGTTTACAAACAAGAATCTTAAAATATTTTAAAATTTATAAGTTTTTTAAATTATTTCAAATCAATCTTTCGGTTTTGACAAAATCCAAATTTTACGCTTTTTACGCAAGTTTTATTTTTAAAACAAGCCGCTTAAAGATGAGAAGCACCAGATTCAAGTTTCGCTCTTGTTAGAGCTCTTCAGTGATGCTTATCTCACTGCGAATCGAACCGAGTACCTGTAGTCTTCCAATCTACTGGCAGGCCATTCACAAGCCGAAGCGAGGAGTTGATTGAGAAGGTTCGCCAAATTGTGATGGAAGATCGCCGTCTAACACTCAGGAAAATTGTTGAAAAAGTGGGAATAAGCAGAGGATCAGTTCATTCCATTTTAACTGAAGATTTGTGCATGCGGAGAGTGTCGGCCAATATCATTCCCAAGCTACTGACGGAGCAACGTGTGGAAATCTCCTAGGACATGCTGGATTGTGCGAACAATGACCTAGAATTTACAAAGACTATCATAACTGGTGATGAGACCTGGGTTTATGGTTACGATCCAGAAAGCAAGTTTCAATTTTCACAATGGAAGCATCCGAAATCACTAAGGCCAAAAAGAGCACGATAAGTTCGCAGCAACGTGAAAGTACTGTAATGCTGACCTGTTTCGTCGATTCCCGGGGCATCATCACGAATATGCACCAAAAGGCCAAACAATCAATAAAAAGACTGCTTGGAGGTTTTACGTTGTCTTCGTGATGCTTTGCAAAAAAAGCTGCTAGACATGTGGACAGGGAAGAACTGGCAGCTGCACCATAACAATGCTCCCGCTTATTCTTCCCATGTAACCAAAGGCTTGTTGGCCAAAAACAATACGGCACTTGTGCGACAGCCTCATTACTCTTCTAATTTGGCACCATGCGACTTCTGGCTATTCCCCAAGTTGAAAACTACGCTGAAAGGGACGCGATTTCAGTCACGTAAGGGAATTATGGAAAAAAACGACGGCGGAGCTCAGGAACATTCCAAAGCAAAAGTTCAAGAGGTGTTTTCAAAAGTGGCAGAGGCGCTGGGAAAAGTGTGTGCACTTGCAAGGGGAGTATTTTGATGTAGATTAAATAAAATTTCTGATATTCATTGTGTTGTGTGTTTTATGCCCAAAGGTCGGATACTTTTTGGATAAAAATCCTAGGAATTAGGATAAAAATCGAGAAATTGGACACTGATTGAAAATGAAGACCTTTTTTTTAGTCTTCACCTTCAATGCAATGCTGCGAGATCATGATTCAGCCAAACGTCATTAAATTTGGGCAAAATTGTATTGCCCCAAAAGTTTTTTGGCTGGTACGACTACGTATCACCACAAAAAACATCAAAATTTTAGAAGTGATTAGATGGGGCATGGCCTAAAAAAGGGTTGGAAAACACTGGGCTAACAAAAGAATTTAACTGAAGTTTAGATTTTGTAGCTTGGTAATATCTCCAAGAGTCACACTGTACTGTTCATACTCGACAAGTGATATGAGCAAACTACGGCCCGCGGGCCAAATTTTGCCATGTTTAATTATTGATTCGGCCCGCCAAGAGTTTTCCTCAATTATGACGTCATTTAATATTCTGTTTCCAACAGGATTATAAAAGAAATATTGGAATCAAATGCGTAATTGAGTATTCATCAGGCCCGTCTGTCAAAAGTTTGAAAATCATTAGCCAGCAAAAAAAGGGGTTGGCTAACCCTGCTCTCCAGTCTTCAGCAATATTTTTGCCACTAAAACGCAAAGTGGCTATGAAACTAGTATTTTGACTAGACCACATCTATGGCAACAATTAAGAACAAAAACTATTTCGTTTTGAAACAAAAATTTATAGGAGATACTTATACAAAAGTGTTTCATAAAAACACTTACTGAAACTAATTTTTTTTGCTTCTTCTCTGCGATTTTAAATTGTCAGCGATCAATGGACCTTTTCGTTTTATCTTAGAAAACTTAATTTAACTTTCCAAGGTTAAAGTACTGTAGTAGTACTTACTTAAGCTAAAGTAAAAATCATTCATTCAGTACTTTATAAAAATTTGTTATTTGGTAAAATCAACGATTATTGTTCTCCAAAATGTTTTACAAAACATTCGCTTTTTTTAATAAATTGTAAAGACAACAATTTTAAAATCAGTCATCTTTAGACATTTCCAAGCTCACATCTATTTAAATCAGGCCGAAAAAAGCTACAATAAGTGTTTTAAAAATACAACTTTTTAAATAAATCTGCTCAAATTTTAGTCGGTTTTTTTTTTGTTTTTAATTAACACCATGTTTAATACTATTAAATTTTTCTTGTCCTATCTACTAAAATTTAATGTTTTACTATCTGTGTTTTCCATACAAAGACGATTTTTCAAAAGTAATTGAACAAAAACGCTTGGTTTACTTAAGACTATTGTCGGCTTTCAAATCATAAAATTACAGCCCATTCAATGCACCGTGAAGCTTTGTCAATGTTTGCTGAAAAACAGACTAATTTAATTGGTTTAACTCTAGCACAAGTAGTGTTGTACTTAGCAACATAATAATTTTTCGTTTCTACGTTGAGATTCTTGTAATGTTAGTTGTAGGCCTACTGTAGAAGAAATTCTTTCTTAATCTGATAGACTATTTTTTAATTGACACTCAGGTATACTCACAGTCCATCTGCAATATCAAAGACAAAAATTAGAGAACAACCGGGAAGAAAACTTCAATGTTTTTCTGTAGACAGGGTTACCACTTTGTGCTTATTTTTAAGAAACGTTGTTATTTTAGAATTAAGTGCTTATTTGTGCTTATTTTTTACCAATAATGTTTCAATTTTCACAAAATTTTTTAGAAAACGTGTTTATTAGGCTAGAAGGTTTTCACTCTATGTCCGAAAAAAGAGGCTGTTTTTTGGTTAAAGATCAAGTGAAGAACTTTTTTTTAGAGATTATTACTTTTTAGGGATGAAAATCGAGAAATCCGAGACAGACTCCAATGTGAAAATTAATTTTTAGATTTTCTGTGATAACCGGAATTCGGATCACAAGTTTTGGATGGGTCGCAAAATCTACGCTCTTTATTTCCGCTTAGCATTTCGGTCGCCACAAAAACTGTTGAGAAGCATTGCTTTAATTAAATGCATGAATCATTCAAAAGCGAGCAAAGATGAAAAAAGGTCTCAATGCGCAAAGGAAAAAAAATGGAAACAAATGGAGCAGAAACGATTTATTTTGGCCAGATAAACTTTTGAAGACTAAAAAAGCTTTATTAAAATTTGGTTGTTTTTGGTTCGTTCTAAATTGAGTACCTTCTTTATGCCCATATAGTTTATTGTCAGCTCCCAAAAATATCTGATTTTGCCCTAATTTCTTGCGGCTGGGGGCTAATTTCCTCCCCCCTCCCGGCTGGTACGGGTATAATAAAAAGTTTATAAAACGTGAAAATAATACCAGAAATGCAGATAATGTCGACTTTTATGGTGGTACTTAAAATTCTTTTAAACCACTTTATCACATCTTCTAATTTAGCAAGTTGTGAAGAGTAAGTTTTTTTTTAAAGCGACACTAAATAAAATTGTTCATAATTTTATATCCACAGTAAACAAGTGAAACTTAATTTAATGTTTGCGCCAAAAAATTTGAACATTTTCATTAAGATGCGTGGGAGACGAGTTAAATCTTTTTATCTTGGGCACAAAAATGACGTTTCATTGGGAAGAATACCATTAAACAGAAAATATTTCGTCAATTTACCAAAAGTTTAGAGAAAAAATCTTAAAATTTAATTTGAAGATTTTTGCCAACTAAAATAAAACGTAAGTAAAACTAAAGTGTTTGCAAACCAAGGTACAAAGCTGCAGCATTTAAATAATTTCTGATCGAGCCGTTAGATCACCAACATCTTAAAATTCCTAACATACCAGTATAAAAAGCCTAAAAAAATCACCTACAGGAAAGCCATCTTCCAAGTTTCATATTGTATTTGAAACTTAACTGTTTTGATGGATTGTCAAAAGCAGTTTTCGAAAAAGAATAGATCAAATTCATTTTAAAAGTAAAGTGAATAACGGGATTAAAACCAAAATATTTTGTAATTTTTTTGTAAATGAAAGTTGTAGACAAAGCATTAATGATTGCTTTTCCACATTATTTCAGAAGGTTTTGATAGTTTAATTTTTTCTTCTACAATAGTTTGTCTAATCCAATTTTTACAACTGTAGCAACCACGAACAAGTTGAGATTTTAAAATTGTCACTAAATCTGGTAGCATTTTGGTGGTATAGCAATAACTGTAATTGTAAGACAATAAGCGATTCTAAAACAGACCTTCTGACTTTGTTACACAAGCAATTGAAATGCAAAAGGGAATGTATTAGCAAAAATAATTCAAGCAACCATAATACATCACTTAAATCAAGTGAAAAAAAGTTTGTTCATTAGAAGGTAATGAGAAAACGATTTTAGTCGTAAACTCGATTACTCAAGCCAAACTTGCAAAAACTTCCGTCAAAGTGATACAACACAAACTGTAATTTCTTTAAATAAAAAAGATTAAGATTAGCTTCATTAAAAAAACCGACGAGCCAGATGCCTTCGAGAAGATTCGAACTTAACGTTTTAAGCAGCAACATGGTCTAGTGCGACAGAAGAAAGCCAATCTTTTGGATAAAAGTTAATGACATACATTTAAAACCGATAAAACTAAATTCATACAACATATACACGTAATTGCAGCTTTAAAAGAAGGACAAGTTTTCTACGGACTAACAACAAAAAGTCGAATTAAGACAACAAGCTTTCAATTATTCACGTAAAATTCATTATAAATCATATCAAGACGAACACAAAAACAATAGAGCTATATGGTTAAAAGATTTGCTTTTGCATGCATAAGCACCTTGTGGTAAACAGTAAAATGTATCATCAAACATATTATAGATGGGAATTCTTATGATTTTTGTATACAAGGTTCAAGAAAAAAACTGAATTAAAATAAAAAATAGTTACACTAAAATTTAACCAGCGCCAAAAGTCGCCAAAGAGCACGATGCTTTCTGTTTAAAACTGTTAGAAAAGTATCAAACCAAACCAAAGGCATCCAGCCCGACGGAGCCTCACCTAAACATGTTAAAGATTTTTTAAAAGTTTAGTAAACAGCAAGATTCGTGCGTTTTGGCTAAGATTCTTCTTATAAAAGGTGAAACACAGTAACTTAATTTTATGGAAAACAAAACTGAGGAAATGCAAAGCGTACATCCACACTTCGCTGCCAATACATTAAACGTGTTATGTATAAGACCATGCATGTGGGGCGAAAAAAACAATCTTTAAGAAAAGGCTTAAACTAAAATTCTTTGCAACTCAAAACATCAATATCAACTAAACAGCAAAAAAAATCGAGTCAGCTGCTTCAGAAGCGACGTCTCTGGTTCCGCATGAGAGGACGGTGGTTGCGGAATTCGTCAATTGAATGTTGCCATTCCCAACATTGCCGACAAAAATATTTAAAGCAATCCTGTAACAATTAATTTTTTCTTGAAACTTTTAATCATTAAACAATTTGTATGAATCCAAGAAGGATATACTTTTATTTATTAAAAAATATCTTAAAAATTGCAGAATTTTGTTCTTCAACTTCTGGATAAAAGCGACGTGCGATTGTTAAAATTTTGGCAAAACACAATTTTTTAAGGCTCTCAAGAAACTTATCGAGGAATACAATTAGTGTACAAATATAGGGTTTCCCGACCGATTTTCCAAACTAATTAAAATCGTATCAAGTGTAAAAAAAGCCATATAATAAAACTAATAGAAAAGTGAGAAATATGTCAAAATAATAAAATTTAATAATTATTTTAAAATTTCTTCTTCCCTTTCTGACATTAATATGTATTTAAACATTTTTCTATCAAAGGAATCCCAATGGTCTTTGCTCATCTCTTCAAACTTAGCGCCTGTCAAAATATTATATTTAGTTCATTCTCTGTCTTGGCTTCAGCGCTTGTATGAAGTTTTTCCAAACGGAGAATATGCTTTCAATGGGGTTGAGCAATGGCGACTACAGGGATAAGTCCAAGTTTTTTAAGTTTAGTTCTTCTATTGTTTCATTTAAGCCTGTGTAATGACGTATCGCGTTATTTACAATGAATATTGGCTCGAATACTCTTTAATGTTTGTCTTTTTTAAAAATTCAATCACGCATATTTT
Source organism: Diplosoma virens (assembly GCA_963680785.1). NCBI lineage: Eukaryota > Metazoa > Chordata > Ascidiacea > Aplousobranchia > Didemnidae > Diplosoma > Diplosoma virens. The sequence continues at coordinate 29,922,114 of OY796885.1, forward strand.
AAAATCTTCTCCATAAATATAAGTCATACCATATTTATTCATAGCAGCAAGAACTGAAATATTATACTTAAAATTATTCAAATACTTTTATTATTTTTTTTTGCAGATTATTCCTAAAAAGTGATATATTACTGTTTAATTATCATAATTATGGCTGATGGGAGTAGAAAAAATTTACAAAGTTCTCAAAGGAGATGAGAGAAGGTGGTTGATTTGTATTTCCAAGGAAAAACTGCTGCAGATATCGCATAAATGTCCATAAATGCCAGCTCTGTTTATAAGCTTTGCACAAGAAATTTAGTCAAACAGGCTAGTATTTATAAAAATCAAAGGAGACACCAGATCAAAATTAAATGATTGAAGAAAAGATGATTATAGACCAGGTTGATAACGATTTTATACTAAAATTAGCAGACATTTGTAAAACTGGTCGATGAAAAGTTTTCCAAAAGAATTTCGGAAAGAACGTTAAGGTCTTATTCTCAAACAGTGATATTACTCAATAAGTCCCTAGTACTTGACCTAAAAGATGACATGACCAAAAACAATTCAACTGAGGAAAATATATATTGCAAGATTTAGAGATGTTGATTACAAGTTTCAGTATAGAAATATAATATTTCTTGACGAGATTGGATTTCAGGTGGTATCAAGACCCAAGCGAAAAAGGGCCAAAATTAAATCAATAAATGGAGAAGATTTTAAAATATGCCTGATTAAATTGAAATACTGAAACACTAGGGAGTATTCGAGCCAATGTTCATAATTGATAACGCGATACGTCATTACACAGGCTTGAATGAAACAATAGAACTACACCTTAAAATTTTGTATTTACCCCTATATTCGCCATTCCTCACCCCATTGAAAGCATATTCTCTGTTTGGAAAAACTTCATACAAAGCACTGAAGCCAAGTCAGAGAATGAACTAAATATAATATTTTGATAGGCGCTAAGTTTGAAGAGATGAGCAAAGACCATTGGGATTCTTTTGATAGAAAAATGTTTAAATACATATTAATGTCAGAAAGGGAAATAAGAAATTTTAGAATTATTATAAATTTTATTTTATATACTTCTCACTTTTCTATTACTTTTATTGTATGGCTTTTTTTACACATAAAACGATTTTAATTAGTTTGGAAAATCGGTCGGGAAACCCTATATTTTGACATACGTGACTGCAAATGTAATTTATCATTTGAAAGTTACACTACAAAAGTTGGGCAAAATTGGATCGAATAACACTAGTTGACGTAAAAGGCACTTTACCGGCAGCTCGCGACAGAAGTACGGTCCTTGTTGTAACTGGCACATGTTACACGTCGCAGAATCTTCTAAATATGGATCGATCTGAACCTTCTTTGAAAACTTTGGCGTTCGAATCTCGACAAAGGCAGCCTTGACCGCTTTCATGTAACTTGAATGCGTACTAAAGGTTACACGACCAGAGCCTGAAAAGAACGATGTGTTCATAATAAAAATGCTAATGTAACTTGATGGTCACATTAATGTAGATCATTATTTTTTTCATACTATTAACTTTTCAAAATTTTTGAACAGGTAATATCAAAAAAAAGATTTCGATGCTGACTTAGGGTTACATTTATGTGCTCATCAGCTCCCAAAAAGTAATCCATAATTAAATTGATTTTGGATTTCAGTAATGATGATTTTCGTTTTTTATTGCCATGGATCACATATTGACACTTAACGACATTCTATAGATCAGCGGTTCCCAAACTTTTTTTTTTCACGGCGCCCTTTGAAGACTTAACAATACTCGCGGCGCCTTAATGAAAAGGTATTCAGTTCCATTACTTCTTTGAACAACCTTTTTCTATCTGAAAAAAGGTCTTCACTTCGATTTCATCTCTGATTTCCCTATTTCCCTCCCAAAATCAGGCTGTTTAAAAAAGGTCCTCAATAGGAATCGTTCTCTGAAAGGAAGTTGCTGCTAACAACCTTCACACTGCAATTATTGTGAGAAAAGCAGTAAGTACAACAACTTTCGCATGCTTTTGCGGCGCCCCTGACAAAGTCTCGCGGCGCACAGTTTGGGAACCGCTGCTCTAGATCATATCCATTCAAAAATTAAACTTTACTGGCACTATCTGTTTTTCAGCTTCTCCAATGTAAAAATTGCGGAAGATGCTGGGCCCAACACTATATAAACTGGAATTGTACCGACATGCAAATTGTCCGATAACCGATATACGATCGATATTTCGATCTGTATCAGTTTCTCGGTTTTCGTTCCAAACAAGTGGTGATTTTTAGGAAAAAAGGCCTTCACCTTGAATCTTTTACTTGATTTCTAGGTTTTCGTCCCAAAAAAGTAGTAATCCCTGAATCAATATTGGAAAAAATAAAGAATGGCATATAGGGGCCAAAAGAATATCGACCGTATCGGCAAAATAAGGTCGATACCGATACTATGCTGATAATATCGGTGCAAATTCAATATAAACTATTAGTAATGATACATTTTCCAAAAGTAATTTATGGTTCATAACGTTGCTTTTCAATCCTTTTGTATTGCAGAGCCGGCACAACCGAACTCCAAACTTTTAATTGGGATCCCGCTCATTCAGAGGTCGCCGCAGAGATGTCCCAAGAAAGAACGTATTTTGGGGGTTAAAAAGCCATTATCAAACACAAACTTCGTTAGAAAACTTGGTAAAGACCAAAAAAGATTTCCGTAGATTAAATGTAGCTTTTTAACAAGTGAATACGTTTTTTTCACTTAATTTTCTGGTTCTAATATCAGTTTTCCCGGGGTAGCGATTAAGCTTACGCCTTCTTGTTGCAGTGGTACACGTTACTCACGTTTTGCATATAAAAATATCACTAGTTGATGCTTCCTTTGACACAATCAGTTTTTAAGTACACTTGTAATTGTTTTTTGCTGATTATCAGAAATCAATAAAAATTCAAATTCGCTTTCCAAAAAACTTAGGCGCTCAATTTGGAGGTGGGACGAAAATGCATATTTTGTATACGCCTGTTTCAACAAAGTTGAATCAAATCAAAAAATTTTTCTGCTTTTAAAGAAAACACATTTCAGCCTTCAATTTTAAAATGAAAGCTAATTGAAGCATAGGTTTTGTTTTGCAAAAATGTAATAATCATATGACCTTACGTCTATTACAACCTTGTATACTCCAATCGAATGGCATACTATTCACATAAAACTGGATTTGATCATGGCTGGATAGTTTTTTTTTTTTTTTGCTACTCTCACTTTTCTACTTTCTTCGATCCATGAACACATTAAGTTGATTAGTACAATCATAACTAAGTAACAGCATCAATCAAAACTACATCAATGTAAGCGACCCCAAAAACCGTTAACAGAATCAAGCACCGATTTAACCAAAGCAAAAACTCACCGATCGGATATTTGTATTTGTCAGTATCGATTCCAGAGTAAACGACGTTGTCGAAAAGATCGTTGATCACTTTCGCGAGACCCTCAGCCGACAACATACCGTGCAAAGCTCCGACGAAAATGGTTTTGTTCGCGTCGAGACGAGCCGAGGGTACGCGCATGTAATTACTGTCCGAAATCACCCACGGGATTATCTGCAAATGACGCAAGGTTAATCGCAATGAGAAGGAAATAATAAACCGCAATGGAAGATCGGATAATCGATACCGATTTTGTTTTGGCTCCATAGTTTGAACAATCCGTTGTAAATTAGTCAACGTTCGATTGTGGCTGCCGTGGTGTTAACCGACGTCTATTATTTGTTTATAGCTTGCATGCTCATTGCAAATGACATCAAAAACCTATATGATACTATTCTACCTATCCTCTGTTTTTCTTTCTTTGTGAAAACCAATATTACAAATTTTGAAGCGGTGCACGCTGATTACTTCCAGGAACAGTTCCCAATAAGTAAATCGAATCCAAATACACTCTGATGATGCCCGCAGTCATTGAAGGGCAGCATTGGTTGATAAATTCAGTTCTCAGGTAAGAACACCTTGAAGAATTTTAGCTGGGTTAAATATGGGTTCTTTAGATTCAATCGGGGGTTTTCAGGAAACTATGATATGTCGAATAATGTTTCGCTGATGACATTGCATTAAAATCTGACAATTTGAGCTTTAAATATGCATGAAAGTGAGAATCAATTAATCTTGATTTTTACCATTATAATTTTAAAGGAAACATAAAAAAGTTTACATGTTAAACTTTCTTAAGATTAACATCAGGGATGGGCAAAGTGCGGAGAGATCAATATATTTTAGGGACCGAATGACATTTCATAATGACCCATAATTATTAAAATTTACCAATATCAGTTTGTGCGGCTCACGAATCATTCCAAAAGCCCCAATCTAGCCCGAGATTAAAAATTATTGCCCTGCCTGTTCTATATTAAACATCTGATTAAAAATTAATAATTTGCTCGTGGTGTAGAGTCAAATAGCGAAATCAAAATTAAATAAATGGAAGCTAGCATCTGCATAGTCAAATATTAAGTGCTGACAAGATACATAAATTAAAGAGCTGAAAGAAATTTTTCAGAATGTTAAAGTTTAAATTTGTAGCTACCAAATGAAATCAATAATGAAAAAATTATGTAACGCTACACTTCGCTAAATACATATTTTAAAAAGTCTTATTTTTATTGCTCTTTCTCCACACCAGGGTGTCCAACCTGCGGGCCACTGCCTATTCCAATTTTTGTGATATATTTTCAAACCTGTATCGCAGCGTTTCTCAAACCGAGTTCCGCGAGCTTGCTTAGTACACTTTTGAGACGAAAATCGACAAATTAGAGTCTGATTCAGAGTGAGGACTTTTATTTTTTTGGCCCATAATGAATCAAGGTTAAACAACCCTGCCGTACACCTACGATACCAAAGCTTGTAGATTGGGGAAAAAAGTTACTACGCAAACATGAAAAAACGGAAGAAAATAAATCACAGTTATAGACGTAAAAAGCGTTCTAAATAACAAAATTATTCACCAATACGCACAAGCAAAGTAGGCCTAGAAAATAAAAACTTTGTAAGCATTATTATGCTTAGCTGGCTTAATGGAGTCTTGATATTTTAAACGAATGTGAATAGCTACGTGCATAACAAGATTTGAAACGAAAATGCCCTGACTGCTGTACACAAACAACCCGGTGAAGCAGCTCCGTATTTTTTCAATTAAAAACGCAAACGAACTCGGGTTAAGTTCGCTGTAGTTGCAATGCATTTAGCAAGTTTGAATGCAAGTAAAATTTCATTCTTACCTGGACTTCCTTGCTTCGCATCCTTCGACTGGAAAGACGAAAAAAGCACTCATTCGTGGCGACATCGTGAGTACAATTCAGAAGCAAGCTTTTGATTGACTTATCACTTTCGAACAAGAGATATACGTATCCAGCTGTAATAATCAGTTTATTGTTCTTGATAAATGGGCGAGAGTGCCTCGTGACCATTGCAATTGTGACCGCATTTGTTTGTAAAAGCTTTTCAGCGTGTCGTACTAGTTTTTGTTCATCACAATGTCATTATTTAATTCAAAACCCATTGAATTAGAAAACAGTTAAATTAGCCAATGAGAATCCAGTTCAAAGATAGAAAGTTTAAAAACAGCATTAAATTTCACTTATTATTTATTTAGTATCATATACAAATGTTCTCAATCACAAACAGTTATCTTCAACAAATAACTAGCCTCTAAGCGGATATCGTGGACCCTTGACATCTTTTCCAGGCCATTCAACTCGGACAAGACCGTACGGCTTGAACGTCATATGGAGGGCAGCTGAAATAATGCAACTTAACATTGAACGCAGCTATCCGGTAAATTCAAATATAGGTTTGTCGGAAACTTAATTCTGAGCTTAATAACGAAAAGAGCATTACTTACCTTCAGTAATATCCCACGGCACGCCGCCGACAAAGACTTTTGGAGAGTATGTAGGATTAGTGTAATGACGAAGTGGAAGTTGTCCGCTCCATTTGTACGTTGCTTCGCAAGTAGCTAAAATAAGAAGCTTTTGTTTAACTGGGCACTTTTATAAGCCTAGTTCTTACTTAGCTTTTCATTGTTAAATTTGCATTATAAGCAGCATAATGTTCTATACACTGCAATAATCTTTTTTAATAAGTAAAGATGTGGCACAAGAAGACGCAACTTAAAAATATATATTACGCTGCTAATAATTATACTGAAACCATTTTTTGGCTAAAGCCAGATGCCTTTTTTTTTAGTTATTGCTTAGAACAATTGAAAACCTAGGCAAAGAACCAATTGCTAAGAAAAGTTTCCGTTTTGTTTAGAATTGATTACATGCAATTCCAAGAGAAAGTGTTCTGTGCTGTTTAATTCATTGACAGGAACATCGCGAGAAAAAACAAAGCTGAAACTCGCTCGAACTACCCACCGGCTGCTGATCGATGGAGCCTGGCGTCGTACTCCATTTTATCAGAGACTCCGTAGAGAGAAGCCACATCAAGTAATTGATCGGAGAGTGGATTTAAAGAAGCGCCGAGCGTCGGCGACACACTGCCATACTGAAATCGCGGTGTTGACGAAACGAATACATCTGCCGTGTTTTGCGGCACTCCAATAGCATTTGAAACGAATGCATCGCCACGGTTTGACGCAAGACGAAGATTTTGAAGGCCAGACTAAAAATGGATTTTTAAAATGTAAAAGTTCAGTTCCACTATTCAGGATTGACTTTTTTTTGTCGTAAATAATGTTCTTGAGAAATTTAGATACCATTTTATATCGAGACACAAATCCAACTTAAAAATTAAAAAATAACCTTTTTATTGAAAAACCAAACGTGGCTATTAAAAAAGGAGATTAACAATTATTTTTAAAAATCGGCAAGCATAAAAATTTCGATAGTTTTTCCCAAAGCTAAGCTTTTGTTCGAAAACGTCAACGAATAATAATCAAGCTTGAATTTGCTCTACTTGCTTTGCAAAATTTACAACGGTATGTTAAAAAGTAACTGTTGGCTCAATACCAGCTAGAAATTGCAGCAGTGTGACAACTTAAATGCGTTAAAAAGATTTAAACTTAAATAAGTTACATTGATATTTCGGTATCCTTTTCATTTACGCTCAATCTTAAAGGAAAAATCAAGTTTGGCTTACAATTTTTAAATGAAAGATTTGGTTTTTTAAAGCTTTCTAAAAGTATTGGTGTGCTTTCTTAAATGAGAGTTGTATTCGATTGCAGCTCTTCATTTCAAAACGTAATATAAAGTTCTCGCTTTAGGTAGTTATGTTTGCATTTTAAGAATTCTCTTTACAATGGTAATTAGACTGACGAGATCATTCGACAAAAGTGAGATAAAATCAGAACTAGCACACAGTTTTCTAAAGATTGATCTTTATAATTGGGCCGATTTCTGCCACGCCAGTTAGATAATGAACAATGCTGGTTTGAATTACCACAAAAAGTAGAACAAATGTTGGCTATTGCAAAATTAATCTTTTAAAAAATGATTCGAAAATATACAGGGTGTCCATAAAGTCTCTTTACAATTTAAAAAAATTATTACAAAGTGAAATGATGAGATATTGCAATGAGGGTTGTTTTATGTTAATCAGTATTTCATAAAGTTTTTATTGATACTAAAATTTATTGTTTCAGATAAATTTCTTAAATAAAATTTTTTATGTTTAATGATTGAGTTATATGAACTAAACCCCCATAAAATGACTACTCTTCAAGAAAAAGCGCAATGTGTATCCTGGTTCATTTGAGACAAAATCAGATGTTCAGACCCAGCGAAACTACAGAATATGGAAAAGACCCTGTGCATTGCTCAACGTGGTAGTTCCAATTGTCTGGCAGCAGTACGGATGGACTTCATAGGAGAACGTTGAAAGGCTTGCCTTACACGCTCGATGCTTTCTTCAGATGTTCTTAGTCGCCCACTCCTTGTATCGAACACTGTCCCTGTCTTTATAAATTTCTTGTGCCATAAACGAATTGAAGAACGTGATGTGGGTCTCTTCCATATTTACTTCTGTAGTTTTGCTGGGTCTGAACATCTGATTTTGTCTCAATGAACTTGGATACACATTGCGCTTTTTCTTGAGGAGTAGTCATTTTATGGGGGTTTAGTTCATATAACTCAATCTTTAAACATAAGAAATTTTATCTAAAACAATAAATTTTAGTGTCAAAAACTTTATGAAATACTGATTAACATAAAATAACCCTCATTGCGATATCTCATCATTTCACTTTGTAATAATTTTTTTAAATTGTTAAGAGACTTTATGGACACCCTGTAGGTTAATTTTAAGTTTACGACAGCAACAATTACATTAATGAAAACATTTACTGTGTTACCATTGAACGAGGTGTCAAATAACGAAAACGGTAAGAATATTTTCAAATAATGGCTAAGAACGAAAATACTAAAAAAAAACACTTTTGTTTATCTAGTAATCGATATAGGCTAAATCAAACTAAACACAAACCACTAGTTCAGAGATAGAGGCTGGATCAGAGCCAGAAGAAATGTCAGCAGTGTTGGGAGAAGATTGACTACTTCGTCCATCACTTCGTGATGAAAGTAAAGTTGTTTCCATTGATGGTGCTAAAATATTTTTATGCTATGCTTTTAAAAACGTTTTCAAAGAATTATTAATCAATAATCATTGTCAAACATAAAACTAGCGAGTAGATTAAAAAATTATATAATTAAAATAACAGATTATTAATAGAATTAATAAATATGAAGTTACCCTTGATATCTTTGCAGATCCGTTAAGGCTAAAATTAATGAAAATGAAGTTACCTTTAATACCTTTGTAGAACTGGTAAGGACTACTGTCTGATGAAAAAGAACGACAAGGAACTTTTAATTGTTGTAGCAAGGTTTCAAAATCTAAAAGTTAGTTTTTCCCCATTACTTTGATTACAATTAATCGCTTTTTAACGCTAGTCTTACCGGATCTGCATCCTTTGCTGTTAATTAGTTGAAAAAATTTTGCATCTACGTCCATTTTGGCTTGTTGATCGGCATAGTAATTATTTAAAGCTTGAAGATCAGAAGGACTGTAATCCTGTTGCTGCATTATTCCATCAGACAATGCACGACGAACTGAGGTTGCTGGTTTTTGTAGATTCTTCAACCGTTGTTGTACTTCTGAATTAGCTTTCAAACAAGTGCTTGAAATTGAAGTTTTTTCGTTTTGCTGCTGTAGCAAATTTGCGTAAGAACTTTCGTCTTCCTGTTTGGCTATATGCAAATCAAAAGTACAATAAGCAAAGTCTAAATAAGCAAAGTTTCTAAATCACTATCTGCAAAGCTTGCAAACTAAAAAGCATTCGGTTCGCTTGAGATGAAACGCAAACGAAGATCAACAAATATCACGCGAGTGTGAGAAGCAAGCGACAACAGCGACGCAGAGTTTTTTAAAAAAAAAAGCAAAAGGTCACGACCGTTTTAACTTAACAGATGTGCGAATTGCAGAAGGAGAGGAATGGCACCATCTGTATCTCATTGGCCGAAAATCGCTTTATTCATAACTTTAATTTTTTGGCCAGTAATGGAAGTCATTCTTGAGTTATAATAACTGGTTAAATAGATATGGTAGTAATACTTTTAGCAATAATATATTTCAAACAAAGATAGTAAACTTTTGATTTTAAACACGGTATAAAACTATATCGTCCCTTTAAGTTATGTAATTTGCCTAAATTGTAATAAATATTCAATAAAAAACATTTCAAATCAAGTTGTAAAATCGAAAAATGTAGATAATTTTCCCTTTTTAATTTTGCCTTATGATATCTTTTGGTCTCCTATGGGCTAGTACTAGAAAAACCTAATACAAGTTAAAACATTACAAAACTAAAAATTATAAAGCCTATTCTAAATAAACACAAAAGCTTTGTTTTTATGAGAGACATGCTGCTTTGCTTAGCAAACTTTACAGTTAAATCAAGTTTTGGGAAATCCAAATTTATTGAATTAAAATATGGTAACTCTTTAATCTCTGCTTTTTACTTATTTCGGTTGGCACTAGCCTCCTGATATATTAAAAAGCCGTTATGTTTCAGTCAATATCGACTGAATTTACTACATTTGTAAAAATTAAATTCGCAATGAACAATTTTTCACTGATAAACTATAGCCAATCATAATTTTAACCCTACGTTTTAAATCATATAATTTTAGTAACTAACCAGTTTCTGACGTCACAGCTTGAGAATCGGTCTGAATTGACCAGGCAGCATATGATGTTGGGCACTGCAGTAGTTCTAATAAAACAAAAGAAATGAGCTAAATAATTTTAAGCGTTTTTAAAGGTTTCGTGGCAGGCTCAAACAAAAGGCTTTTTTCATGAATTGTTCCGAGTCACTGCGAAAAGGCAGCAAAAATAGGTCAAATTGTACCACATTTTAAACCAGAAAAAATTTTTTTTAATTTAACAGATCAAATTTAAATCTAAGTTTTTATAATTACATTTCACGAGCGGCACGTGCTAATCTTATTTTTTGTACTTGAAAATAAAATTAACGAACTTTTCACTAATACTAAAATAGTACAACATATTTGTCAGTAAATACTACTGTTCCTTAGATTAAATGAAAAACTAGTTTATATCTCAAGAAGGTGCAAGAGCTACGGTCCTTCAAAACTACAGTAGCTTTTCTTCGCTGCAGAAAGGATTTACCACTGTTCGACGATGTCACTGGACTGTCAATTCCACGCAAATCCAAAGTATTTCCAAGCATGTTGTTCATACTTCGAAAGAGCGCGTCGTTCGAACAGCTGGCTGCAGAGCTCATTGTCGTAGCATGCAAATACTTCAAGCTGATTGTTATGCAGACAAACAAGTCCGACTGACCAATTTGCTCCTTACTTTATGACAGCTGACCAACATTTGCTAAACTATTACGCAATTATTTGATGTAATTTTAATAAGTTTGGTTGTGAAAACTGAGTAATTGGCGTTGCTGCCAACAGGCTTTCTTTAGGAAAAGGCAACACAAAAAAGGAGAGAAGGTTCGAAACTAGGTCAAGTCATTTTAGAACCATATTTCTTAAATAAAACTTTCAAGTTTATAGTGCAAGCCGATTAATTATTACGAGATGTGATGGTGAAAAACCGTAAGATTTGTTCATTAACATTGAACTTGATAATCTTCTTGGGAACATTTGGCGAAATTTTCTCCACGAATTCGAATTGATTTTTTAATGCGATAAAACTTTAAAAACCTAATCATTTCGTAAATAGTAAATATTAAATTTTATTTAATAATATTAAAACTTTTTATTTCGTAGCTCTGAGAGGCTCCCTTTTAGAGAATCAGCACCTTTGAACGGTCTACAAACAGTTTTTTTTTATTAAACTGAATGCTAATAAGCTGAGTAAGGAATTTTTTTTCTCGCGACATTGAATACTTTGAATGACTATACGTGTAAAACTTAAGAAAGCGCAAGTCTATTGGTTGGCCCTTTACAGATCGAAGGCATATTTATGAGCAAAACTGTGGAGTTCAAATCTCCCCAGATATGTACAAACATTTATTGATTTTTAATATACCGTATTTTTTTTCTAGATCTTCCTTTTTAATCAATCTATCAGAAATGGAGCGATTACATTAAGTTGTGATTTTGAAAATCTAATTTATCATATCTTTTTTTTCTAATTGAAATTTTTGAAATTTAAACCGGACAACTTTTTTGTGCAATGACTACAGACAGCAGTTTTTTTTCTGGAAGGCCTAAGTGTTGAAATAATGAAATGTCTTATACCAGCGGTTCCCAAACTTTTTTTTTCACGGCGCCCTTTGAAAACTTACAATACTCGCGGCGCCGTAATGAAAAAAAGAAATTCAGTTCAATTACATCTTAGAACAACCTTTTTTTCTCCGAAACTCATAGTGTTCTCTAAAAAAAAAATCTTCACTTCGATTTCATCTCTGATTTCTTTATTTCCCTCCCAAAATCAGGATGTTCTCTAAAAAAAAAAAAAGATGTTCACTTCGATTTCATCTCCGATTTCCCTATTTTTCCCCAAAATCAGGGTGATCTCTAAAAAAAAGAAAAAGGTCCTCAATCGGAATCGTTCTCTGAAGGGAACGTTGCTGCTAACAACTTTCACACTGCAATTATTGTGAGAAAAGCAGTAAGTACAAAAACTTTCGCATGCTTTTGCGGCGCCCTTGACAAAGTCTCGCGGCGCACAGTTTGGGAATCGCTGGCTTATACGAAATGTAAATTGCTCTTACTGCTGACTATTTTAAAAGCAAAGCTTGGTGGCGAAAATCGTCTTAACTATAGCATTGTTAATGTTTTGTCTAAGTTTTGAATACAGCAATTCTTTTTGCCGATAGGCTTGGGTGTTGAAATTATAAAATGGCTTATATGAAATGTTAATTCTTCTTATTGCTAACTATTTTAAAAGCGTCTTAATTGTAGCATTGTTAGTGTTTTGTCTAAGTTTTGAATTGTATTGTTGCTTGTGCGAAATTACTCGGATCATCTTTTGAATAAAGTTTCAGCGCGTATTGTTCTTTGACTTTGCAGTTTAATTAGAATTTTCTAAACAATAACTTGCTATGTGAATGTGATAATGACTGGATCTTTTTCAGCGCTACGAATTTTCGTCACGTGGCCTCATTATAGGAGAATGCATTACTCCCACGTGTTAAATAAGCTCCAGAATAGTCTTGCGCAATGAAGGATTTCTTTGTGTCGCTGTTTTGCAGGTCAACGTACTAACGGATTTTTTGTTTAATTTTTTTTTAAGCGTTTACTTATTACGCAACTACAAGAGGGTGATTTCGAGTGCTTACGGTTGCTTATGAAAGGGAGGATAGGGGTTGATGAGATGATTACGTAATCAGTTTGTCTTAATAATTATGTTTTGGTCAAGGTGGTTTTATCTGACGAATTCCAGAAAAAATTGAAAGGGAATTTTTTTGATAAGCACCCATCAAACAGAAAGGAACACATTTTTTTTAATCTTTTTGTTAGGTGCTCATCAGAAAAGTGTCTAAAGACGTGAGTCAAAGCGGTTATAATAATTATATATTTAGATATATAGAGAGAAAGTATGTCATGCGGCCAATTTCAAAAAATTTATTGGTGCTGTACGTTTGTGTTTAAGGTGGTCGACAAATTCTTACTTAAGCCTTATCATTATTTTATGTCACCTCGATTCGCAGGAAAACGCTGGATGCGTATATATTTAGGGCCATAGGCCTACCAACCGAAAAAATATTCGAAACCAATACCGCTTTGCCCAAATTTTGTGACGTTTGCCCAAATCATAATTTTTTTAAAATTTTACGGATGTGAGAAGAAATTTTTGAAAAATTTAGAATGAAGACAAAAGTGTTCATCTTAAATGTTGCCCACACAATTTTTTGTGGCTGCCCTAAAATGCTTGATTTTGCCCAAATTTTTTTATCGCTGTCCAAAAAATCTGGTTTCGCCTAAATATTTCCTTGTCACTGCCTGAAAAATTTTGATTTTACTAAAAGGTTGAGAATCAGGAGGGTAATCGCCCTCCTGTCCCCGTCAGGTATGGTTATGCTTAGGGTACTGTTAAGCCATTACCACGACCTAATTTCGGTTATGCCAAAAAATTGTTGTTCGTTATAATTTATTTCTATTTGTTTACTATACAAAGATGAGTTATAAATCACTCCTAACTCTGCCATTATTTGAATGAATAAAACAAAAATCACTTTTGGCCTATAATACGAGGGTAAATCAAAAATTATCCGGAATTGCTCTATAGCGCACTCTTGCTTTAGCTTTTTCAAAATTTTTTTTGCACGTGTTGTCTACTGTGTCACGTGATCACGATCTGCTAATCTAATTGTTCGTTCAGTTTTAACACGTGTTATTTTCTGTTGATAAAAATGGACGCTCCACTGGCACAATGCACCAGAGAAGAACAACGTGCTGTGGTCCGATTTTTGTGGTCAGACTTTATTGTACCCAAGGATTTCATGAATGATTTCTTGAGCAGAGCCAAAACTGATCTGCAAAGATTGTGCTACCTCATCAATGGTAATGCGCCGGTTAGCCAAAATCATTTGTTGAGCTTGCTCAATCTTCTCTTCACTGGTGGAGGTTGATGGACGTCCTGCTCCTTCTGCATGTTTTACACTGGTCCGGCCTGTTTTAAACTTCTCAATCCACTCATATACCGTTGTTTTCGATAGTGCATTGTCTCCATATTGTGCTAAGAGTCTTTGATGAATTTTTGTCCCCGATGAACCTTCTGACCACAAAAATCGGACCACAGCACGTTGTTCTTCTCTGGTGCATTGTGCCAGTGGAGCGTCCATTTTTATCAACAGAAAATAACACGTGTTAAAACTGAACAAACAATTAGATTAGCAGATCGTGATCACGTGACACAGTAGACAACACGTGCAAAAAAAATTTTGAAAAAGCTAAAGCAAGAGTGCGCTATAGAGCAATTCCGGATAATTTTTGATTTACCCTCGTATATTTAATTGATTGAGAAAATGCACACACAGGGATAATTTGACCTCTTATTATGGAGGCAAATGACACATTAGTGAGCAAAAGTGCAAAGACTGACTTGATTTCGACCAATATCACATTGGCACTGCGATGTTTACGACAGCATTGTGCTAATTTTCTAATTTTCAACAGCCAACTTTGCAGATCCTATGGTCGAGCCGCCACTGGTTACAAACACGTTGCAACAAATTAAAAAATTATTTACTTGCGTTTTTTATTAACAGCCAATTGTAGAGAGCCACCTAGCTACGATGGCGTTCTACATTGGCTTTTACCACCATTGGTCACTGACACATATATTCCAACCGTTCTTTATTTTATTCAAGTAATTTTTAAATTGTAAAAATTTAAATATTAATATTAATTAATACAAGAGCTAATTTTTATGAAGGCCCCACGTTCCGCACCGATGTCCTGTGTCGTCGTCATCGTCTAACATTATCCCGTCGTTGTAATTCCTCTCAGATGATGTCAGTGATGATCTTGGGGAAGCATCTGCTATTGTCATCCAAGAGTGACAGACCAAGAAGTCCTTTTGGTGCTCGGTGTGTGAGGCATGCAGAAATGATGTGGTCTACAGTTTACTCGTGTTAACCACACTCTCAATTGCGTGAAGGAGCAAGAATATATTTATGCATAGACGACCAAAAACGCCTAACACCAGTTCTCAAACGGTTGAGTCTTACCCAAGAAGGCCTTGGCAGGCCCAGTCTAAGAGGCTTGGAACCGATTCTTGGAATGCAATTATGAAATTTAGATTGGTTGTTTAAGTACTCCATGTCCCATGCAAGGTCTGTCCACTGACCAACACGGATATCTATCTCCGATGCATTATCTAACAGTTTCCATTAGACAGGCACAAATGGGTCTCTGGATTTAAATCTTTTTTGCCAAGCATCCAATGACCTGACCCGATGATCATGCAAGATGTAGTCAGGATCTAAAATGCTGCGATTGGCCAAGAAAAAAATGACTCGCAGGCGACGAAGCCCAGCTGGCTGGATACCAACAAGAATGGAAAAGTTGTGCGTTTGGAGTGGGACGCAGGGATCCAGTGAAAATGCACAAAGCGTCATAAAGAACACCGTCAATAAGATGAGTATGTACACAGCGGCAATAAACTGGTGGACTGTACTCCGCTGCAAAGTCGATGGGATCAGTGTTTTAGCACGAGCCGCCATCCCAATCCAACAAATCGTCTTAGCAGTGTGACCTGCAAAGATAATTTTTTGCGCAATGCCTTAAGATGGCGATGGAACGTGAGTGTCCTGTCAAGCATGACACCAAAATGGGTTGGTACATGACAAAATAGCAATAGCTTGCCACTGATACCAACTTTTAGCTTAGGTTTAGCTTTACGATTGTTTAGATGAAAGGCTGCCGTAACCGTCTTTGTTTCGCTGAGCTTCAGCCCCAAGTTTGCAGATACTCCGACAAGATAAATAAGTCTTGATTCAGGACTTCTTCAACTCTTTCAGTCTACAGCTGTATGCAACAGTGCTAAGTCATCAGCATATTGCCTACATAGTTTTTTGGAGATCAATGTTGAATGGTCTTGTATGTAGAAGTTAAAAAGGAGAAGAGCCAAGACAAATTCCGGAGGACGCCGTTTTTGAGGCATCTTAACCTGTTTCGCTTACTGTCACCGGTGGTGGGAGTGAAGCTTCTGTTATGGAAAAGCTCCATGATTATGTGAACCATGTGATTTTCTGGCAGAAGTAGAAGAAGCTTACAGGTAACGCAGCGGTGCCAGACTGTATTATACGCGCAGTGAGGTCGACAAATATGGCACCAGCCTTTGGTTTTGTCGTAAAACTATGCTCGATATCCTGAGTTTGGAAAATGTCTTGATCTACAGTTGATTTCCCGCGATAAAATCCAGCTTTTTCCTGAGGAAGCGATAAATCGATTATTGGATTTATGAGGGTGTGGATAAGCTCTCCGATGATTTTGTATAGGACACGCAACAAAGATTGGGAGATAGCTTTGCGAATTCTCAGCAAGTTTCATCAATTTAGGAATAGCGACTATACCAACAATCTTCTCCAGATTCTTGGAATTTTGAGTTGGTGCAAGCAGGAAGAAAGGAAGCCATGCAGCCAGGACTTCAAGGCTCTGAGCAGTCGCATGATTTTTAATCTCTGAGCAGAGCGAATCTAAGCCAGGAGCTTTTCCTGGTTTTTGATGTTGTAGGGCATCAAGAAACAAATCTTCAACCCCAAGCATGTTCAGCGGCTCTGCAAATAGTCAATACCGTATGTGTGACTTCCTCTTTTCCTTCTGCCTGGCACCCCCATCTCCATCATCCTTTTCCCCACGTAGTATTCTTCTCTTCTTTTTGCGTGTCTATACCAACGTAGCCTTGTATTCGGAAGTTTGTCTCCCAGCTTTGCAATTTTTGCGGTCCCTCTCACGTATTCGTTTCTTATCTTGTTCTTTCTTGTCGCTCCTAATGCCCATCTCACTATTTTCAACTCTGCAACTTCCATTTTTCCCACCTGTCTTTCCATTCCATAAAGCATGGTTGGTCTAACAACACTCTTATACATTTCACCCTTAATCTTTGCTGATAACTTCCTGTCGCACAGAACTCCAGACACCTTCCTCCAACTCATCCATCTTGCTTGAATCCTTCTCCTTACTTCTTCACATCTTCCATCGCTACTAACTGTTGAACCCAGGTATTTGAAGTTTTTTGCTCTCTTTACCTTTTATCCTTGCAGCTTCAACTTTTTTCCACCATTCACACCCTCAACCCTCAAATATTCAGTCTTGCTCAGGCTTACTTTCAGGCCTCTTCTCTCTAGTGCATTTCTCCAAATCTCCAGATCCTTCTCTGGCTCCCTATGATTTTTCCTAGACAGCACTATGCCATCTGCAAACAGCATATCCCATGGTACATCCTTCCTGATGTCCTCCGTCAGCCGGTCTATGATGATGGCAAAAAGAAATGGGCCTAGTGCTGAACCTTGGTGGATTCCAACATCTACCTCGAATTCTTCAGTCAACCCTGCTGCACTTCTCACAGTTTTTGTCGCTTCGTCAGAAACTTTGATAATCTTTATGTAGCACTCTGATGTTTCAGCTAACCGCAAGCATTCCCACAGTTCCTCTCTGGGTACCCTGTCGTATGCTTTCTCCAAATCAATAAAGGCACAGTCAACTGCCTTCTGCCCTTCAGTCCACTTTTCCAACAGCATCCTTAGACAAAAAATTGCGTCGGTGGTACTCCTTCCTGGCATGAACCCATATTGTTGCACAGCAATTGTCACCACTTCCTTATCCTTGCTTCTATTATCCTCTCCCACAATTTCATAATGTGACTCATCAACTTGATCCCCCGATAGTTTGACATTCCTTGATGTATCTTTTACCTTTGTACAAAGGTGCAAGCACGCTCCTCCTCCATTCATCTGACATCTTCTCTCCTCGCAAGAGTCTGTTGAATAAGTTCACTAAAAACTCCACATCTTTATTGCCTAGAGCAATTCATGCTTCCACTAGTATGTCATTAGGTCATTGAGCTTTTCCCTTCTTCATCTTCTTCAACCCAGTCCTGACTTCTCCAGAGATATCTTCCATGTCCCTTTCTCTTCCTTCTATTCTCGTTTCTCTTCTTTCTCTAGGGTTTTCATGGTTGAGTAAGTTGTAGAAATACTCCATTCATCTCTGTTTCACTTTCTCTTCTTCCATCAGAATTTACCCAGTTTTACTCTTGATTACTCTTACTTGTTGAACATCCTTGCTTTGTCTGTTTCTCTGCTTTGCTATTTTGAACACCTCATTTTCCCCCTCCTTTGTTTCCAGTTTTTCGTACAGATCCTCATATGTCTTATTTCTTGCCTTTGCCACTTCTCTCTTAGCTTGCTTTCTTGCAGTTTTCTGTGCCGGCGTGCTTGCATCATCTCTGATAATATCCCATGCCTTTTTAGCTTTTTTCTTATCCTTCAGCTTCTCCTGGACTCCCTGGTTCCACCACCACGTTTCCCGTTTACCTGCCGTGCTAACTTTTCCCGATGTTTCACCCAGTTCCCTTCTGACAATGCTTGTATCATCTCAGCTATTCTTTGCCAGTCTTCCTGTCCACCAAGTATTCCGCTTTCAATCACTTCCATTTTGAATTTATTGTTCACTTTCGAGTCCTTTAGTTTCCACCATTTTATTCTCTTCACTAGTTTTAGTGCTTTCCTCCACTTTGTCCAGATGATTATCGCACTGACCATTATTCTGTGCTGTTTTGCTACACTTTCACCGACAACAACTTTTATATCCACCACCTCCTTGATCCTTCGTCTTCTCACCATAATGTAATCCATCTGCGAACTGCGTCCACCACTGCTATAGGTGATTCTATGTGCTGGTTTCTTTACAAAATATGTGTGAGTGATCGCTAGTTCCCTTCTCTTAGCAAAATCCACCACTGCTTGTCCTTCATTGTTTCTTTTCCCTAATCCGTGTCTGTCCATGCATTCTTCATCACCATTATTCCCTTCTCCTACGTGATTATTTAGGTCTACTACCACCACAATTCTTTCATTCCTTGGTATCTTTTCCACTGTTTCATCTAGGTCCAGCCAGAATGTTTCTTTTTTTTCCCGTATGCACCCCACCTGTGGCGCATATGCACTGATAACATTCAACATAGCACCATCAAGCTCCATCTTCAAGCATATTATCCTGTTTGTTACCCTCCATAATTTCACTACCCTGTCCACATGCTCCTTTTTCAATATGATTCCTAGACCATTTCTTTTGTTTTCACTTTCACAGTACCACATTTTATATCCTCCACCTATGCATCTTGCTCTCTTTCCCTTCCTGCGAGTTTCCTGCACACACAGTATGTCCACCCCTCTTCGTTCCATAAGATCCGCCACTTCTCTTCCTTTACCGGTCACGGTTCTAACATTTAATGTAGCAACCCTTAGCTTGATCTTCTTAGCTTTCTTCCTCTCTTCATTTCTCTCCTTCCTTTTTCTCCACTGCTTTCCACCTCTTCTTTGCATCTAAGTAGTATGTCCACCAGTGACCCTTGGTGCCCAGTCACTGGTAACGGTCGTTGTTTTCCCGGACCTCGACCGATCCTGTATGAAGTCAGATTTTACAACGCGCATTGAAAAATATTTAGCTATGTTTTACGCCGAATGTCCTTCCTGTCGCAACCCTCCCCTTTTATTCAGGCTTGGGACCGGCACCAAGGCTGCTCTGATTTGAACAACCTTAGAGGCTGTCCGTTTAAACACAGAAATAAAATAAAAAAATAAAACAAATGTTGAAAAAACAGTATCAACAGGAGTTATTTGTTTAAGTCAATAAATACATGTATATGAAAAATCAAAGATATATAGAAACTTGAAATGGTTAAGTTTATGTATTTATACCAGGGTCGGAAACCTTTTTGGGTAAGAGAGCCATGAAAGCTATTAATTTTTAAATGTAGTATTGTGAGAGCCATACAATGTTCCGCTAATTTTTAGCTGTGTGTGTGTCGGCAGAAATTTGTTCGTGAGCAAACTTTGGTCTTTTTTTGCAAAGTAGAGTTTATATTATTGACTATTGATTCTTATTTCTTGATTTTCGTCTCAAAAACATAGTGATCTCTTAAAAAAGGATCTTCACTTTTTGTAATCTTGCATGCGCAGATCTTTTTTTTTATGCTTGTCAACAAAAGAGCCAGATGCCATTATCAAAAGAGCCGCATCTGGCTCGCGAGCCATAGGTTTCCGAGTCCTGATTTATACTATCACCATAAGCTTCCACAAAACTTTGACCAATATATTAAGTCTGCTGAAGGTCATCATAATTATGTTACTAGCAGACACGTGCCGTGAGTAATTACTCAGGGTAGGCCGTCGGTAATTACAAACAAACTTTAATTCCCTATGACGCCAAAATTAAATTCTAAAAAGTTGTTAAAATAGGGAGAAATACGTAACCAATATAATAAAAAAGCATTAAAGCCTTTTCCATCATTACTCTGATTTTCCAAGGTTTTTGAAAACTTTAAACCTCATTTTCTCAAAACTGACATATGTGACTTAGGTACATTTAGAACTAAACTCTTCAGTTGTTCAACTCATTTGCTTAAAAGTTCAGGAGACTAATTATGGCCTTACTGATAGTGATTAGCTTAAAACACCCAGATAAGAAGATAGAATGTTTTTCACTGCTTTAGAAACTTTTTGTTATCTTAAACGAAAGCACAATCATTTCTGCTTACACAATTGGACAATAGCACAGTGTTGAGCTGATTATACGGCACTTGTTCTTTATGCGTATTCTGCATATCATAGATACAGAAAATAAAAACAAGTGCAAATCTTGCCTACCTTATCTGGAAATATATCAAAATCTTTGGTATTTCAATCATAGTAATTTAATCAACTATTATAATCTCGTTGTATTAGGTGCATATTTTTTTCCAAGAAAGAAAATGCTGCTGATGTATAGATGTATTTCTCAGGGTAAGCACTGCTTACCTTGCCTGCCCTAAGGGTACCCTAAGGGTACGATTAAAAACAAAAGTTTCTATTTACAAAGAGAAAGTTTCTCTTATGGTTAATGCTGTTGCAGTTTTAATGGAGTTAAGATTTGGAGTAAAATTTTTTTAGATCTAAAAATGGTTTCCTCTCAATTGTTTGGCAAAAATCTGAAAAAAATTATTCTTAGTCAGTATTTGGGTTTTTCAATGAGAGTAGGTAATCTAACAACATTTTATTTTTATTTGCATACAAAATAATCTTTTGTCAGTGTGATTTATTGTGCGTGTTTTTACTTGGTATTGTTAGTATTTTATAATTTGGACATTTATTTTAATTATAACTGGGCAGCTTTAACTTGATGACCATTTAATCGTCTTTTCGCTGTCCAATTGAATCTTGCGGTCAACTTTATTTTTTGTTTTGTCAGGTTCCCTAACCTTTTATTAACTGTATTAGTACCCTCGTATTACAAGTAGTATCCTAAGTGTATCATGTTTTGAATTGTACTGCTTGATTGAGCCAAATAAACTTTTTCTTATCTTCTGGTTGAGGTTCAGCATATTTTATTTTTATAGGTTCGATTCCGGTTCAGGTTCAGAAAATTTTTATTTAGTGGTTCAGTTTCGTCTCAGCTCCGGTTCAGGTTTTAAAAAATTATTTGCGGATAATACGGATTTTCGATTTGGGTTTGGTTCAATCCCTAATTTACATGGTTCGCGGATCGTGGGCATAGACATATCAGATTGAAAGATTTGGGAAAAAAGGCGGAATGATTTTGATAGAATCATGGTTTTACACAATTTTACAAAGAAACTCAAATGTAACTGAGCAATATATACTATTAGGTTTGTTATGTACCCAAAATCTTTTTGATACTCAAAAAATCAATTTAAAAGTGGTATGCGTTGAAGTAATCAATTTTACCCCGAAAAAAGACAATTTTATGATTGAATCTGGTGCATAGCACATTGAAATATAACTTCCTTTTTTTCAAGAAATATTTTTACTGGTGCATTTCATGCTTTGAAAAACATACCCAGTGCCCGAAAAATCCGATTGTTTTCAAATTTTTTGGCTGGTGAACAGGTTGAGATGGAGACGATGTTGCCTTCCAATTTAAAAGGCTATGGCTTGTAGCCAAATGATATCTCATGGGCATCAAGCGGTATGTTTATTGGAGACCATGGTAAACAGTTATGTACATAAAATTTTTTAAAGTGGAGGTATTTCTGGTTGGCCTGTAGCAGGGTTACCATATCTAAATAGGCGAAATTCCGAATAGACATGGGCGTACCAGACAAAACAATTTTTAGAGGGGCGGACAAAATAAATTTGTCTGAGATTTTAGGATGAAGACCAAAAAAAAAGTCTTCGCTTAGAATCAGTCTTGGATTTTTCAATATTCGTGACAAAATCATGGTGTTTTTTAAAAAAAGGTCTTCAACCAACCAAAGGCAACAAACCAGTGGCGTACAGTTAGGGCATGCAAGTCATGCAATGCATGAGCAACAAACTTTCCTAAATACATAAAAATAATTATATAAATATTTATTGTGATCTTCAGGACGTAATTATTGCAGATTGAATACACAAAATTAAAAAATTACTTTTATATTAACTGTAAAAATGATTAAACACAAACATAAATAGAATATATATTACATTTTTTAAATTAAAATATCTCTTTTTCAAATATAATTTTCCTTTATTGATTTTATCCGAAAGGAACCAACAATAATAGTTTCAAAACTTCTTTTTCTTCTCTCAGTTCGAGTTGCCACTTCAATTGAATTCTTGTCTGCTCTGTTATTGACGCTTCGATTGTCCGATTGTATAAAGGTGTTGTGACTGCGTTGAGATTGGTAATTGTTTCGAATTGTTAAAATTTAAAGCTGGGTTCGATTCGCCACATAGCTTCCCCCTCGGTAAGACGTAAGTAGGCTTCGTCCATCGTGATTTTGTAGATGTTAGAAACGGAAATCCCGGTTAAAAATTTTTGAAGATAGAAAACCAAATGTTAAACAATTTTTTAGATGCTTATTGCTGTCGATGGGAAGTTGGTAATGACGCATCTAAAGACTTCTTTCAAATACACAATTAACCAATATAATGCAATACAAAATATTTTAGAAAATATATAGTCCGGATATAAATACTAAAACTAGCGCAAATTTAATGCAAAATGCCACAAACAAAACAAAAAAAAATCTAATGCAAAGAGAAAGAAGAAAAAGGGAAAAGATAAAGAATTTTAGGATTTCCACAAGCAAATCAGGAAATGTGCGCACCAAGCACAAACACGCGGACAACAACTCTATCTTGCGGTCAAAACAGTCAAAAGGGGAAAAGAAAAAATATTATATAAAACGAGCTTGCTGGGGCTAAGTGACGTAAATCAAGTCAAAGTAACTGTTGATCCAGTAAGTATTATTTGCCTTTGGCCATCAGACAAGTATGGACGTTCGCCCTTGAATGATCAAATTCTATATATATGTATTCTCGTAATGATAAAGAAAGCAGATTCATTACATGTTGAATTTAGTACACTGCGAATTCTGAGGAACACGTATTCCAAATCATAAACTCAAAAGCAACGTTTAATTAAACAAGACATGCACCAAAGGAATTGCATTACTTTACTCGTATAAGTGAGCTTTATCATGACGTCGTTTTAGCACCCTTTTAGGGAAAGGCGGGGCAAAACGGACTACTGCTCTATTTTTTCAATTTCAAAGTTTCTATTTATTTATTTTTTATCTCTTTTCTTTTCCTATTATAGTTAAAGTTATGAAATTAAAATTGGAAGTTTGTAATTGTTCCGGGTGTTTTACAGGTGCAACCGTGTTTGGCAGAGATTTGTTGAAAAATTGGATGCAAAGTAAAGTCGATCTGTTGATCAATCGATGATTAAATTTAAAATTTTTTTGATATTAAATGTAATGTGACAAAGTAAAATTTGAGCAATGTTTATGATTTTAAAAAAATTTTCTTACTAGTCGCCTAGCAGGTTGATGGTACAGCAGCATGCTTGGGCCAAAACGGTTATACCTATGACCGTTTTGGCCCAAGCAACTGAAATTTTACAAATAAAAGTTATCACAGTGTCTCATGGAGAAAGCTAATAAGTGGTGTGTCTAATTTAGACTTCAATAGCCGGTATCTTCAAACTTTTTTTATATCTTCAAATATAACTGCGACAAGCATTTCAAACGAAGAATTAAATTTTACTGTGGATGAGTGTGATGAACTGACGAGCTGTAGTGTTTCTAAACAAAGTAATGAATATGAAAAAGTTTTTCATATCCCCTGTACCTACTGCGAAGTTAACACATAAAAAACGCGTAAAGCAAACAGGCCACCCATATTACTGGTTTTTGTTTTAAAAAATCTATCATTGTAAGTGGAACAGCATTAAAAAAACTAAAATAAGTCTATGTTAAAAAGCTAAAGCAATGAATAAAGCAAATAAAAACAATGAAGCAAAATACATTTTTTGCTTTGCAAATAACCTTATGAAGAGCTACCACCAGCGGCGGCTTTAGTTGGAGGCGAACGGAGCGGCCGGACCGGATTCTCCCTAAAAAGCATCAAAAAGTGGCCCCCCTACGCAAGATATTGCTCTACTGTATTTCTCATAGTAGCACCAGGACGGCGTTACTCTAAAATGAATACCTTTTTTTTAGGGATCACTTTGTTTTGAGACAATAAAATGTGGTCACTCTTAAAACAATAAAGTTTTTTTTAAAGATCACACTTTTGGAACACTAAAAAGTGGTTCATCTACTTTTCTTGCACCGAACCTCTCTTTTTTTAAGGCCATCACTAGCCACCACCCTACTAATTGTTTGCAGTGGTGTCACGATAGATGTTCGTATTATAGGTTACTGCCCAAGAATCTTCTCGTGCAATTTTACGTGCTATTAGTCGTGTTTAATCTTTTTAACATTACTATGTTTGTATAAAAAATGTTTCTAGGCCCTATTTGATTTTTTTAGTTGCCACAATGCAGAAGTACTAATAGTAATTGGCTACTTGAAATTTAAAACAAAGATAATAACTATTTTTAATTTTACCTGGGACAAAACGGACACTATGACCGTTATGCCCCGAACCCAGGGCAACATGAGCATGTAAGTAAAATGAGATCCGTTCAAAATCCCGAATGACAAAATGCCAAAAGGCAAAGATCGGAATGTTCTAATGAAAAATTTAGAAAAAAAAGAATAAAAAATTTTTGTTAAGATATTTATTTGCATGTACGAAGTGCTGAGTAATTTGATAAGCTGACTAAAGTGTAAACACAAATAAGGCTGAAGCAAAACTACACAAAAACATAAAACTAAAGTGTTTATTATTTTTTTCTATTTTAAATACCTAAACCTATCCTATTGACCCAATGAGGTCCAAGTGCAAGAATATTTTAAAGTCGTTACATATATGTAAATATCAATCCTATAATGCACTTATTTGTCACTTAAAATTATAAATCTCAATTCGGGATTACGAACGTTCGGGATTTTGTCATTCGGGATTGTGACCTAGACCCAAGTAAAATATACATTTTTATAAAATAAAATTTTTATGTTGTTGTCACGGGTTTGAAATTATATTCATGAGATAGTATATTGTCAGAGCAATTATAAAATCTTTTTTCGTTTATTTAAGTCCAGCACTGGAGCCGTTATGTAATTTAAGATAACTATGACAGTTTTGCCCCGCCTTCCCCTATACTCGCTCTGGCATGCAATTCTCAAATTGCATACAGACTTCTAGATAAATTAAGATATTTTTCATAAACAACCCTAAGTACCAGTGCTGTTTAACAAATAGTTATTCCCATGAAGTGGACATGTGTTTTAACAAACTACATATATACGAGGTGTCCGAAAAGTAACGAGACTGCGACCGCTGCTTGCTTGCTTCAATGAATTTTGACAAATTTATTGCATCATAGCATTGGGTCGGACGTCAGCACTGTCGCAAGGTGAAAGGAGTTTATTTCACGCGCGTTCTGATTGAAGCGTCTCTTTTCGTTTGCCTCGGGTTTTTTAAGTTTCGTCGTATTGCTTGAAACGCCGCATTTTTTAGGTTTCATTGTAGGGAGTGTCGGTGACAATACCTGCAAACATGAGTACTGTGAAGCAAAGAATTAATTTGAAATTTTTACCCAAGCTTGGTAAGACACCTTTGAAATGCTTTACGTTGCTACAGCAAGTTTACAAAGAAGAAACAATGTCAAGATGCTTTTGAATGGTACAAACGATTCCGAGAAGGTCTAGAAGAATGTGAGGATGATCAAAGATCTGGCAGGCCGGTGACAAGCAGGACGGATAGCAACATCGATCTAGTAAAGCAACTGGTAGATTGCCGACTGACTGTGAGAATGATTTCTCAAGAGCTTTCCATTGGCAGAGACACTGTGGAAAATTTTTGTTGAAAACTTGGAAATGCGCAAGTTGTGTGTGAAAATGTTTCCAAAAATTCTCTCCGAATACCAAAAACAGCAAAGACTCACTGTTGGCCAAGACATTACTGAGCGTCTACAGGCTGAACCAGACTTTCTCAACTCTGTCATAACTGGGGATTAAATATGGGTATTCGAATACGATCCAGCAACGAAGAGACAGAGTCGTGAATAGAAAAGTTATGGATCCCCAAGGCCAGTGAAAGCAAGGAAATCGAAGTCGAAAGTAAAAGTGTTCTTCGATATTCAAGGCATCGTTCATTTCGAATTCCTATCCCAAGGCCAAACAGTGAACCAAACCGCCTATAAAGAAATTTTTCGGCGCCTCATAAGATCAATGCATGACAAGAGGCGGAGTTTTTGGGAAGCCCACGCACGGACCTCCATCACGATAACGCTCCTGCTCACACAGCTATGAGTATTCGTCAGTTTCTCGCAGAGAGAAACATTGTAACTTTGGAACACCCCCCATATTTCCCCGATCTGACCCCGTGTGACTTTTTTACTCTTGCCTAAGATCAAATCTGTTCTGAAAGGAACCCATTTTTTTGACATCGATTCCATCAAAATGGCTGCGACGACGGAGCTCAAAAACATCCCAGAAAATGCCTTTCAAGAATGTTTTGAATCGTGAAAAAGGCGAATGCACAAGTGTTTTTAAGACGAAGGGGATTACTTTGAAAGAACTTGACTTTGGTATATTTCAATATTTTTCAATAAAGTTTTTATAACACCAGTCTCGTTACTTTTCGGACACATAGGCCTGTTATAGGCCTGTTATATAACCTACATATAGGCCTATTCTTGGGTACATACTTGTAGGCCTATGTATATTTCAAAGCTTAGTTTTATATTTTTGAACGTTTTATATTAGGTTTGTTTAGGAGGAGTTAATATAGCATAGTTAGTGATGAGATAACTACACTAGTACAATTTTTAAAATGATGATAGATACGAAAAAGATCTTTACCATTTGCCTTGAAGCCATTTTGCAATTTCTTTAATACATTCAATGAATAGGTATACCAATTGCAGTACCAGCCTCAGAGGTCACTGCAAGCCACCGCAACAAATAAATGAGTTTTATGTCCATTTCATGTCATTTTAGAATCTTTGTTCTAAAACTCTAAAATTCCGGACAATGTTCCAAAAATTCCGGACATTAAAGAATTTTATATTAAATTCCGGACGGTATGGCAACCCTACCTAAAAGTCTATAAAATTAAACCCTAAATCTATTCACTTGTGAGTTTACCAGCTCTGTATAATTGAACAATATTGAATAAATCTAAAGTATAATAACAACTTCGCAAGCCCCAAAATTTTTTGAGATTTTATTTTTGATATCAAGTTTTTTTGGTTATTTTACGCTAATGAAAAGGTCTTAAAACTTCTTTATACCAGTGTGTGTATGCATTTATAACATCTTTTTTGGCAACTTAGACAAAAATACTCGTATATAACAAAGTGTAACCTTTTTCTTATTGCCTGCCGTATTACATAGTTAGTTTTAACTAGCTGCCGCCTTCTAGTTAAGAGAATTTTATGAAATAAACTATTATAAAATAAAAAGTTTTATTGATGCCCTTGCATACCAACCGAAAAAAGTAATGGAAAGATATGTTGCAATTTTTTGACAAATTTATAGCCTATTCAAGAACAAATTTGCAAAAGATTCTACTAATGACTCTTTTGGTTTTTGCATACTGCAGAAAAACTTGCAAAATCAGTCATCTTAATCTGTATTATCACAACAAGATAGTAACAACTTTCTGTAGTGACGTAAACATCGTCAATTTGTATAGGCTGCAAAACAAAGAAGTATGGCTAGAATTTAATGCTTATTGCTACAAAAAAAGAGGAAATGTATTCAGGTAGGGGAAGTGTGGGACCCATGGAACGGTGGGACCCATGGAACACCGGATTTATTTGAAAACGGAAAACGGATTTTTTAAAATTTTTGCATTTGGAAACACACTTTTGTAAGACATGCTTATTACAAAATTAAAATTCGTGGAACTGCTAGTTTAGAAGGCAGTAAAGCCGTTTTGTAATTTTTGGGGTAAAAAATGTCCTTTTTAGGTTAATCTTTGTAAGAATTTTATAGTTTCATGAAGTTACTAAAACTATTAATGTTGGTTTCTTTGAAAAGACTACTTATCTAGCTATCAGTTGATCAAAAGTTTTAGTTGTCAAAGTGTAGTGTGTATGAACTAAAAGCTATTTTCCATTAATTATAACTATGTGGGACCTTTGGAACATGGCGTTCCATAGGTCCCTTGTATTTCAGGTCATGCCTACATTTAAATCTAGATTATCGAATAAGGATTTGTTTAGTGAAGAGGACCTAAATAAAGCTTTGAAAGGTGTTCTTACTAATGAACTCAGTTTCAGAAAAGCTTCGAAAGTTTACGGAATAGTTTGCATCGTTATAAGAAAAAGATGCATAGAGGAGACACTGAAGTTAAGAAAATGTCTATGACTACAACTCAAGTAAGTAAATTTTTGTTGTGCTAAGTTTTATGCTTCTAACCTAGGCCTATACTGACAAAGAGACTAACAGATTTTGTCAGTTAGGCTAATGGTTTGATCTAAGCCTAATTAAGATTTAAGAATGAAATGTAACCTAATGAAAAACTAGGTTATTAAATAAGGAATTTAATAACCTAATTTAATACTTTATTTAAAAACCTAGTTAATTTTTAATAACCTAACTATAGATTATTAAATAAAGAATTTATTAACCTAGTTTTTCATATCCAGTTAATAGGCTAATTACTGTTTGTATTTTTATAGATTTTTACAGAAGATGAAGAACATGCATTAAAGGATTACATCATTAAACTTTCAAAGCTGTTTTATGGTCTTGACAAAATTAAAGTCAAAAAACTTGCTTATGAATATGCAAAAATAAAAAACAAAAAAATTCCTAATTCATGGAATGAAAAAAAATTGCTGGTGAAGATTGGCTAAAAGGCTTTCGTAAGCGAATGGGAGATTTAAGTTTGAAAAAACCTGAAAGTACAAGCCTTGCCAGAGCCATGGCATTCAATCCTTTTAATGTTCATGCTTTTTTTGACAACCTCAAAAGTATTCTTAGCAATTCAAACATCCCTCCAACCAGAATTTGAAATCTTGATGAGACTGGAATTAACACAGTTTCCAATTCCAGAAATATTTTATGTAGAACTGGTACCAAGCAAGTTGGCCAAATAAGATCAGGGAAACGTGGTTTAAACATTACAATGTGTTGCTGTGTCAGTGCTACTGGAATGGCTCTACCGCCAGCATTCATATTTCCCAGGGTTCGATTTGCAAGCCACATGTTGCGCGGTGCTCCTGCTGGTAGTCTACCAATCCATTGCCAATCCACTGCCAATTTGGCCAATCCATCAGGATGGATGAAACAAGACATTTTCCCACAAGTCTTGAAACATTTTATTGACAATATGACAGTATCCAAAGATCAACCGGGAGTGCTGATCATGGATAATCATAACAGCCATATAACTTTAGAGGGTGTTGAGCTGGCTAAAAACCATGGCTTAGATCTGCTTACCCTGCCGCCTCATTGCAGCCACAAACTGCAACCTTTAGATGTGGGTGTATTTGGAGCTTTCAAGAAATTCTACAGCTCATTTTGTAATGAATGGCATCTGTCACATCCTGGGGAAACACTGTCTTTATATTATGTTTCTGGATTGTCTAATAAAGCTTTTGTTAAATCCTGCACCTTGGAAAATATTACTTCTTCATTCAGGCGTACTGGAATATTTCCCTTCATTCAGAAATTTTTAAAGAGGATGAATTTTTACCTTCCACAGTAACTGATCAGGTGCAAAACGTTTATTCAGGCGAGACAAATATCGACGCAAGTGTGCTTGACACCACTGAGGCTGCTGTTCAATCTACATCTACCCCAGCATCATCAAACCCAGGCTGTAGCCTGGAAGCAGTCCCTGAAACCTCTTTAATTGAATTAATCGCCCCACTACCGAAAGCAAAGCCACGAAAAATTCGGCGTCGCAAGAGAGTTTCTTCTGCCATCATCACATGCACACCTGTGAAAAAAAGACTTTTCCCTCAGCAATCAGGAGATAGTTCAACTGATGAAAAAGAGGTATTTGCTGATTCAGAAAGTAATGCCAGTCTGTTTGATGGTGACTCCAGCCTTTCTCCACAAACTGACAAGCTTGTCATACTCAAATGTGGTGATTTTGTTTATGTGCACACTGCAGCTGGAAATTGTAAAAAGTTTATTGGAAAGCTGGTTAGTGGACCAGATGAAGATGAAGACTTTGAAATCAGTTTTCTGAAGAGGTCAAGAAAAATTAAAAATGGATTTGTCTTTCCAGAAATGGAAGACCTAGCCTCCAATGGCAAAAAAGATATTGAAAAAATTTTGCCCCCACCTCATGCAGCTGCTCAAACTAAACGGTTATGTGGGGTGATGAAATTTAACATTGATTTATCATATGTGTAATTTTTTTGTGTGTGCATGTTTGTTTATGTATATTTTTGTGTTTATTTGAAGTTAATGTAAAAAAAAAAAACGTTTGATAGCTTTGTAAGAAGTGTTCCATAGGTCCCAGACGGTGTTCCATAGGTCCCACAGGGGTGGGACCTATGGAACGAAATGTAAAAATTTAATAATTGCTTGTAACTTGGCAACCAATCACCACACAGCTAAACCATTTTATCCCAATGCAGAGCTACCTAATCACAACATGCAGACCAATTTTCGAGCAATTTTTGGTTAAAATATAAAAGTTACAACCGTTTAAAAAAAATCGTTCCATAGGTCCCACACTTCCCCTAAACTATGCCATAAAATAAGTGCCTGACTTATGTATGTACACGGCCGCAGGTTGTGCACTCTTGCTAGAACGTTATAATTGGCCTCCTAAGATCAATAAAGTCAAAATTTTCAGGGCTTTTTTATGTCATGAAACTCCACAACCTTAAAGTTTTAGTTGTTCTGGAGACTTTTTATTAAATCTTAAGAGGCCAAAATAAAGTCAAAATTTGTTAGAATTTTATCTTTTTGAATTGTTTATACAAAAAATTTTTTTGCTATTTTTGGCAATTTTTCGAACAGTTATTAAACAGTTTTGATATTCTATTTCTGCGTTTTAATAGCGGTTAGTTTAAAAAATTTGATGCTGCAGCCCTATAGCATCAATCTTTTCGCTTTTTTCTGTATAATTTCTGAATCAACAATAACCTATAACAAGGGTGGCAAAACTGCGGCTCTTCGGACCCTTGCTTGCGGCTCTTTAAACCTTTTGAAAAATTGAAAAATTATATAGGAAATCTGAAAATGATTTCATGCAACGACTTTTTTTTTTCTTTAAGAGAACGCAACTATTTTTGGACGAGAATAAGGAGGTACGAGTTCGATTCGAGGTGAAGACCTTTTTTTTCAGAGAACACTATGAATTTGGGACAAAAAGTGGGAAATCTGAAGATGATTTCAAGTGAGGACTTTTTTTTTATCAGTAAATGAGTAAATAAATTCGTGTTTTTAGATTTTTGTATTGCGGCTTTTTAAAAGTTTGTTTTTATGATATGCGGCCCAAACATGATATAGGTTTGCCCACCCCTGGCTTATAAGTTTTAAATGTTTTACAATATTTCACGAGCTTTAAAACTTTTGTAAAAATTTTAGCTCTTCGTCCCGGGGTGCATATTTTTTAGTGCAAAAATTTTTGATTTAAATATATGGTAAAATAATTTATCAATCATATTTTAACAAAATTGAATAAATGGATAATAATGGTTTTAGGAGCCTCAAAAACAGTAGCAAATTTTTTTAATTTTTTTTATATGAAGGTTTTTTGGGCTATTTCACGCCAGTCTTTGTCGTCGTTTGGAAGGGTCTACTCCGGGTCAGACACAAACAGAACTGGGGCCGAGGGTTTATCCCAGGCTGCTGTACTGCCTCAATCAGATGCTGCCAGTGATGTTGTTAAGCCAGCATCGGGTTTCGTCATCCAAAGCCGTCAGACCTCGTGTTTCATGTGGTGCCCAATGTATGGGTCACGCGAACGTAGTCTGCGGTTTGTTCAGCGGCGCCGCGTTCGCAATCCGATGAAGGAGCGAGACCCCATTTGTGCATGGACAAATGAAATCGCCCAACATCAGTCCTCAAGCGGTTGAGCTTAACCCAAGCTGTTCGGGGCAAGCTCATCCCAACAGGTCCTGGGTATAAAAACACGAAGCCTGGAAGTATTCTCACAATACTCCGCGTTCCCTTTATGGCTTGTACACTCGGAAGCGCGGATGCCAAATCCGGTAAGGTTGTTTAAAAGATTCCGCGCAGCTGGCACTAATGGAAATTTAGATCTTAATCTCTCTTGGATGTTGGCTATTTTATAACCATTAACGTCTACGCACAACCACTCGATCTCCGATGTCGGTGAAAATTGGTCCAAAAGCGTATACCTTAGTCGCTCGCGGACAAACGTGACAAGGCCATATCCTTCCTGTTTAAAGAAGACCCAGCTAGTTGGTAGCTGGGAAGTACCAACTTCTCTGCATCAGTGCAGTGGTCTCCTGTAGAAGGATGACGAGTGCCTCAGACTGCAGAGCAAGGTAATCAATCAATCAATCAAGGTTTTATTTTTTCGTCCGCTACACAGCAGATAATCATATTAAAATGCACACATGTGATCGAAAAAAAAGGAATCAGCAACAAAACGATAATGAAGAACGTTTATCTTGCTTGCAGTAATGTTTTCGATGTTCAGTTGGAAAACAATGTGCCCTTGAATTGCCCTTGAAATGTTTTCGACGTTTAGTTGGAAAACAATGTGCCAATGAAAACAATTTTTGCAATGTGCCCTGAAAAGGATAGTTTTTTCCAGGCATTGCCCCGTCCTGAAAAAGACGTTTGCCGATTAGCAAAACCCTAGCTGAACATCGGAATGAGTAAATACTCTTCCGTTTCGGCAGGTTTGGTTTCGGTCTGTCATGTTTAAAAGCATTAACAGACTTACTCACATTCCAGGCTGCGAGAAAGCACCTGCCAACTGCGACCCAGTGCCATTTGGTATGACAGTGACAAGGTGTTAAAACTTTTTTATACATTTATTAGATGTGCGTATGCATTTATTAGATCTATTTTTAGATCTATTTATTAGCTCTCTTTATTAGATCTATACTGGTAACTTACACAAAAACATATGACAAATAAGGTGTAGCACTGTTAGCAACTGTGCAAGTATTTTTATTACGTATTTTCTTTCTATTTTGACTGTTTGCCAGGGTTGCCAGGGATCGCTACTGCATGCTATATCGTTGTAACTTTTGACACCTTATGATTAACTTTTGGTCGTACCCCAACAATTGAGAAGGTTGCATTTAATTGATGTAACTAAATAATCAAATTAAAACTTTTCACCTGGATATGGTATGTCTAAAAGTTCCCTCTACCTTTTTTCATTGAAAAAGTTTCTATTAAAATTTTTTTTATAAAATTTAGTTTGTAAAAAAATAATTTGGGGTAATCATGAATAAAGCGAATGTTTTTTCTTTGTTTGCCAATTCGTTAACTTGAATGCATGTCTTTATAAGATTCAATAGGGCTATCGTGCAAATTATTTTCTCAAGGTTGATTGGGGCGTCTGTAAAGGTCCAGATTGTAGGGGACCATTTTTTTCAAAGAAGCCCTGATAAAACTTGAAACCCACTGAAAAAATTATTAAAAAAATTTTAGGTCTTTTAAAATGTTGATTTTATTTTGATTAAAAACTTCTTGAAAAAGAACTTTGCTGCTCTGCTACAGATGTGTTTACTGACGGAACATTGTTTTTTAAATGCATGATTATTAAAACTTGTAGAATCTGCTTTTACAAGCTGACTAAACATTGAAATTTACGTTTATTTTTAGAAGTTTAAAATACGATTTTGCTGCTAAAATGCTTTATAGCCTACCATCACGATTATTGCAATTCTGTGTATGCAAATATACCATTGTATCTTGTTCATAAACTAGAAAGAGTAGGCATACTTTATGCTTGTATCAGGTGTATTTCTAACAATTCCAAAAATAATAACAACCTACTTTCGTACTATAAAGAGTGTCACATAGGACTATAACCAATCCAATATCGTATAAAGTATAACTTGTATTTAACTGCTTTTAAAAAATACTTCACTAGCACTTCCGTACCTCACATAAACTACCTCTTTCATAGATCCCTGTAAGAAAATTTCAGAATTGGATGTGACCGTTTCATATTAAACTCTAAACATCATTTTAAAACTACTATATCTGATTATATGTGTGTTTGTAAAATCGGTTACCATATGTATTGCGTTCTGAAACCTGTTAAACAAAATTTAAAAAAAGGTCTTAAAACACTATTGACGCAGTATTTTGCTAACTGCGTCAATAGTGTCCCTCATATTTTTAATTATTGATTTTTTCTTTGTTGCAGTAGCCTATATAAACACAATATTCAGTAATACACGTAAGGTATGTTTTTCCGATTAATTTTTTTATATTCATTAAAAATGTTTTATATCTTTGTGCATGTGCAGTGATGGCCTTACAAAAAGGGGGGCCAGTGCAAAAAAAGTTAGGGGGAGCCACTATTTAGTGTTCCAAAGCAAAATAATCTCTAAAAAAGTTCATTGTCATAGTGGAGGCCATTCTTAGAGTATAAAAACAAAGTGATCGCTAAATATGAAAAATATCTTCAATTTAAGGGGGGCCACTGTTGAGCGATCCAAAGCATTGTAATTTTTAAAAAGAGTCATCGTTTGATTTGTTGGGCCACTTTTTAGTGTCTCAAAAGAAAGAGAGAAAGAGAGAGGTATTTTATTTGATTGTTACGCGTAAAAATATGCCACACAAACACGTAAATAATGAAACAAGATAATGTGAAAAAAGATAATATATTTAACATAAAAAAAAAAAAAATTTGAATTAAGCTAAATAAAATAAAATAAAATAAAACAATGTTTTCGCGTCCAATCAGGAGACTGCGAAGTGACCAATTACGGTCTTCGGGTCAAGCAGCCACCCTATAAGGAAAAATGAAGGCGTTATTATAATTTAATGGAATATTATGTAATTGTCATGAAAGCATGAAGCGAACTGAGTAAAAAAAATAAATAAATAAAAAATAAAATTAATGGTCATTATTAAGCTATGAAATCAAAATTAATATTGCAACAATAAATGAATTTTCTTTAAATTTATTAAACGAAAGTAATTTAATATTTAAATCAATGTTATTCCATATTTTTACTCCAGTATACTTAAATGATTTTTGTAATCGAACTAGTCTCTATTTCGGAATATAATATTTCAGAGAAAGGTAACTTCTGGTAGAGTAATTGTGTACAGCGGCAGAAGTCACAAAATAATTATCAAACGTAATTGGAAGGCGATAATAATGATATAAAAACATTAGTTTAGCTATTTCAAAATTACAAAGATCCTTAATTTATTAAATTTCTAAGTCACGATAAGAAGA
Source organism: Diplosoma virens (assembly GCA_963680785.1). Classification (NCBI taxonomy): domain Eukaryota; kingdom Metazoa; phylum Chordata; class Ascidiacea; order Aplousobranchia; family Didemnidae; genus Diplosoma; species Diplosoma virens. The sequence continues at coordinate 29,958,047 of OY796885.1, forward strand.
AGTGATGTGTTGAGATTTCTTCATACCAACAATGGTTCTAATGCTGTTATTTTAAAGCAGTTGAAATTGATTTAAGTTATTTGACAAAACACTTGGTCCCCAAGTCATAATGCCATACAATAAATGTGAATGTACGAAAGCGTGATATAACGAAATGAGAGTCTTCTTCGGTAAAAATTTTCTTAATTTCCACAACATTCCAACACTTTTTGCCATTTTTTTGCAAGTATGCTAATATGGGGTTTAAAATTTAAATATTGATCTAAATTAATCCCAAGGTAATTGGCATACGTATTTACATAAAGAAATAATATGGTTTTTAAACCTAATTTCCAAATTCAGCGGTATGTTTTTTAAAGTAGGTTGTATTAAAAGAATTGTTAACTTTTTGGGGTTTATAGTAAGTTGATTTGCATTCATCCATCTGTTAACTTTAACTAATTCTTCATTAATTGATAAACGAATAGAATCAATACTTTTTTTCTTTAATTATTAAACAGGTGTCGTCTGCATATAGTTTAGAATTACAGTTAATCGCATTTGAAAAATCATTAACGTATATAATGTAAAGTAATGGACCAAGAATGGATCCTTGTGGAACGCCATATTTTATCTACTTTAAAGTTGACGAATTATTATTGATGCGAACATAGTGATATCGATTAGTTAAATAACTTTTTAAAAGGTCATACGCATTACCTCTAATACCATAATTATTCAATTTTAACAATAATCTTTCATGGCAGACAGTGTCAAAAGCTTTTTTCAAATCGTTCATGACTAAGCATGCAAGTTTTTTATCATTAATAGCATCATATACAGTTGTTAAATCTAAAATAGCATGGCTAGATGAATGATGTTTCGAAAACCATATTGATACGGATATAAAATATCATGCTTATTTATGAAAGACATTATTCTATCCTTGATTAGTTTTTCTAGAGTTTTGGATAGACACGGTAATATAGAAATAGGACGATAGTTAGCCATATCACACTTTGAATCAGTTTTATGTATGGGACGGAGGCAATTTTTTAAAAGTCAGGAAATATTCCAAAATCAAATGACAAAGAGAAAAAATATGATAAATAAGGTGCTAAAATATCACCCGCCAGTTTTAAAAAATATGAAAGAATAACATTATCTTCACAACATTTCTTTGATTTTAACCAATTTATTATGTTGAGAATTTCATTGACTCTTGGTGGTTCTAAAAAAATTGTATTTTTCACTTTATCATTAAGAAAAGATTTACATTGTGAAGTTTCAGATGAAGGGATTTTATTTGCCAATTTTTGCCCAATGTTAACAAAAAGTCGTTAAAATTTTCTGCAACTTCATCTGGTTAACCTTTAGGTTGATTGTTAAATTATCATTACTTTTTACGGAAGGCAAAATAAATTTTAATGTATTCCATACAATATTAGGATTATCAGCGTTATTATTAATTTGTTCATGAAAATATCTTTTTTTACATATAGATTTTAAATGTGTGAGTTTATTAGAATATTTTTTGAAAAACATTATCTTTTCAATATTATTGCTTCTCAAAGCAAATTTATCTCGAAAAAAGTCTTTATTTTTGGGGGCAGGGGCACTGTTAAGTGTTCAAATCAGTGTGATCTCTAAAAAATAGTCATTGTTTTATAAGAGGCCACTTTTTAGTGTCTCAAAATAAAGTTATTTCTAAAAAAAATACAATTTTATTTTTGATATGTCATCGTCGTCCTGATGCTACCATGAAGAAATAGAGCAATATTTTTGTAGGGGGGGCATTTTTGGATGTATTTTAGGGGGGATTGGTGCAGCCGCACCGTTCGCATCCTATTAAAGCCATCACTGTGTTAATTTCAAAAGCTTATAGTAGACCGCACAGCGAATCTCTCCCTTCTTGGCCTGAAATTTTTCAACTATAGGGAAGCTATCCGAGCCTTCCCCAATCACACCGCTGGCTTTCACACACGTCTTATGGTTTTATAATATATATTAAAGTTGAAATTTCGATATATGAAAGTATAACAGGCTTCCACAAGCCAACGACCACAATTATTTACTTTACAATACAGCCCAAACGGTACATTTAACGATACAGCCAACGATGCAATTGCAAAACGGAATTTTCTTAAGTTTCGCTTGCAAGCTATAAACTCACTCTTCAAACTATAACACTAAACCAAATCACCGAACCACTGAATCCCCAACGACTGAAAGGATATAAATTTACCAACATGTCAATTTATAGTGTATTCGCCACGTGTAAGTGAACCAATCAGATTTCATTAAGATCACTGCACGGGGTTCGCGCAAAAGGCAGTGAACGCAAACAATAGAATTAATTAAGAGGTTTCGAAAAAGACTTCTATACAATTAATTAACTTTTTGAATTGCAGTGCGAGTTTTATTTTATTTTGTTTTTTTATAATTTAACACACTGTGTATGTCTGTTGTTTTAATTAATTGGAAAAACCGCTCTGAGACAATATTAATTTCCTTTCAAGGATTTCGGTGTAGAGCGGTATACAAAACCGCTGCTATTGTTATTATTATTGATCTGGTCGTGGTTGTTAGGCAACGAGGTGAAGTGGTTAAAGCGCCATGCTTATGATCAACATGGTCTCGGTTCAAAACATACTTGCGCCATTCTGTTGTGTTTTTGGAAAAGACACTTTACGGCACTTTCCCCTGTTTGGCGGCCCCGGTAAGCAGTCGGTAGCGTAGTCGAGTGGCTAGAGCTCCGTGCTTATGATCAATATGGTCTCGGTTCAAAACCTACGGTACTCGCGCAATTCTGTTGTGTTCTTGGAAAAGACACTTTACGGCATTTTCCCGTGCTTGATAATCTTGGCAAGCAGCTCTGAATTACAGTCATATCTCACAACCAGACAGCAATATCTTGGCATCTCCGGAAGCAGGTCGTGGTAATTGCCTACCCTATGTATTAGCGCCTCTGTTGCTTTCCTGCAAGTCAGGAGAATACATATAGAGATAAAATAAGAAATAAAAAATTATAGATTTTAGTCATATCTTTATAAAACTAAAAGCCTGAAATAAAAGATTTTAATGGGACAACAATATCTTGGCATCTCCTGAAGCAGGTCGGGCTAATTGCTTGCCCTATTTATAGCGCCCGCGTCGCTTTCCTGTGAGTCAGAAGGATAAATATAGAATAGAGCTTGCCATAAAACTAACAATCTTTAAAATTTACATAGGCCTACAGTGTTACATTGAAACTGTATATAAAGGGCGATGAAGGTTTTATGCTTGATAACCTGTCAATAATCCAATTTTGTGGCATTTTTAGTCATTTCTTAGCAGTTTGTTTTTTTTTTGAAGTTTTCTAGTCATTATTTAATAGTTTATTTCTTTTCGATGTTTCCAGAAGGTCTCCTATTATCTTTTTTTTTAGTCTAATATATTCCATTTCCAAGAATTTTTCAATAACATCAAATTTCTTAGCATAATTTTGTTGATAATTTTGATGTAGGCTACGTGGGCTACGTCATTCAGCTACTTTGCTGGCGTCTGAAATTCTTCTAATTAATTTTGGCTTTTGATCGTGATAGTCAGAATTCCAATTTTCCAAAAAAGTTTACAAAGAAATTCTCTTATTGCTTTAACCCTTAAACGTCAAATATTAACTTGAAGCAACAAACTGAACTTTGAATTTGTTCTCACGTTTTCTTCTGAATTCGTGCGAAAGAGCAGTGTTAACCCAAAACAACATCTGTACTTGTTATGTTTCTTGAAACAGTTTTAGTATATTTTTAATTTTTGATCACGTTTTATCAAATTTTTTGTTCGGTAGTCATAGGTATGCGGTTTTAGACTAGAATTTGATTTTCACAAGCAAAATTTGATTTTCACAAGCAAAATTTGAAAGCTCGGTAGAAAGTACAACTACAATTTTTTTTTCATATGTAGAAAGATTTTTGCTTTTTCAAATTTCACAAGTTGAACGTTCTTTAGGTGAAATAAACCATCACTTTGGAACAAAAATTTGTGTTTTTGTGACAAATGTTGCTTTGAGTTAACAAACCTAAAAAAATTGTTAGGAATATTAATATTCAATTTTTCTTACATTTTGTGCTTCATAGGGTGATTACAGTCTCGCGTAGATAAGCAAAAAAAATTTTTTGTCAAAAGAAAAAATTTGGTTCTTTAAGGGTTAACCTTCTCTTCGATTTCTTTGGCATTTTATTGCATTTGGTTTATTATTATTTGAATTCTTCTATTTAATTTGGCTTTTGACTTTGACAGTTAGGATTCCAATTTACGAAAGACTTTTCTCGGTGCTTTAATCTTCTCTTTTCAAAGTTTTGACATTCTGTAAAATCAAATTCTCACTTCAGTCTTTTGGTCTTCCGATTTTTTGACATTTGCAAAACCAAACCCGCACTAGTCAATAGTCGAAACAGCTCTCTGGTGGAGGATTTTGCTCCCCATATAGTACTTTCTATTCTTAATTTAGGCTATATGCGCCAAGCTAAGCTTTAGGCCTAACTTTAATTTTCTTCTAATGTTTTATGACAAGATTACCTTTTCTTTTTTTTTTTACAATTTGAGGTCCCCAAACTATGTTTTAAATTTTCTAATGTTTTATGTCTGGATAAAATTATTTTTTCCAAATTAACTAGCTTGATTATTGTTTGCACTTTACCAAATCAATTTTTTACCAATAATTGTCTTGGATGTTAAAAATTAGCATAATGCGGTCGTAAACAGCGAAGCACCAATGTGATATTGGTTGAAACCAAATGAGTCTTTGTACTTTTGCACAGTAATGTGTTATTTGCCTCGATGGTGAGAGGTCAAATTATCCCTGTGTGTGCATTTTCTCGACCAGTTGAATATATATTGAAGGCTAAAAGTAATTTTGGTCATATTCGTTAAAGCAGTGGCAGAGTTAGGAGTGATTCCCTATTTTTATCTTTCTATAGTAAATTTCTTGCTTGCCATAAAACTAACGATCGTCGTCGTTTGGAAAAGTATCCACTCCAGGTCAGACACAAAAGGACTGAGGCCGAGGATTTATCCTTTTACTACCACAGGCTGCTGTATTGCCTGGATTAGACACTAACAGTGATGTTGTTATAAGCCAGCATCGCGTTTCATCATCCAAAACCGTCAGACTTCGTGCTCCATGTGGTGCCCGATGTATAGGCTGTTAGAACATATGGTGTGCGGTTTGTTCAGAAGCGCCACACTCGTAATTCGGTGAAGGAGTGAGACCCCATTTGTGCATGGACGAATAGAATCGCCTAACACCAGTCCGCAGGCGTTTGAGCTTAACCCAAGCTGCTTGGGGTAAGCCCATCCCAATAGGCCTGGCACCGGTTTCGGGAACACAAACACGGAGCCTGGAAGCGTTTTTACAGTACTCCGCTTTCTATTTGTGGTTTTTCCATTCAGAATCGCGGATGCAAGTCTGGCAAGGTTGTCCAAAAGATTCCGCGAAGCTGGGATAAACGGGCGTCTGGATCTTAGTCTCACTTGGCGAGTATCTGAGGACCCACTTAAAAGACCATACAAGATATGATCAGGGTCCAGAAATTCACGGTGAGCCAAGGAGAGTGTCGCTCCCATTCGGCGAAGCTCAGCTGACTGGATGCCTGAGAGTACAGGTAAGTGGTCCGTTGGAATGGGACGCAGGCATCCAGTAACTATGCGCAAGGCGTCGTTCAAGACATTGTCGATGAGGCGAGTGTGAACACTGCGACACCAGACTGGCGCGCAGTAGGCTACTCAGCTGTTGAGTAGACCAGAAATAAGGCAGCTATGCGTAGTGTTTTAGCACCAGCATTCCATCCCGTCTCAACTGTGAGACGCGCGAGGATAGTTTTTTGCGAAATGCCACTGAATGGTCACGAAACGTGAGCAATCTGTCCAGTTTTACTCCAAGATAAGTAGGGGTTGGACAGAGAGGTAAAAGTCAATCGTTGTTGTAAACTTTTAGCTCAAGTTTGGCCTCTCGTTTATTTAAATGAAAGGCTGCCGTCACCGTCTTAGTGTGACTGAGCTTCAACCTCCAAATCTGGAGATACGCTGAAAGTGTAGACATATCTTGGCTTAAAGTCCCCTCCAAGTCCTTCCAGTTTCCAGAAGAGTGCAGCAAGTAATGCTAAATCATCAGCATAAGCAAACTTTCTGGAAATCATGGAAGAAAGATCGTATGTATACATGTTAAATAGAAGGGGAGCCAAGACCGATCCCTGAGGAACGCCGTTTTTAAGACGGCGTAGCTTGCTTCGCTTGCTGTCACCGGTAGTAAGGGTAAAACTTCGATTTCGGACAAGCTCCATAATCATTCTGACAATGTGCTTATCCGGAAGAAGTCTTAGCAGCTTGCAGGTAAGGCCACGGTGCCAGACAGTGTCATAAGCAGCTGTCAGATCGACAAATACGGCACTGGCCTTTTTTTTTAGCCTCAAAAGAATTCTCGATGTTCTGGGTTAGCAGAACAACTTGGTTTACGGTTGACAATTCCCGAGTCAAAGCCCAGCCTGCTCTTTAGGGAGCAGTGGATCGATTAATGGCTCAACACGGGCGTAGATAAGCCTCTCAAGAATCTTGTAGGGGACACAGAGCAGAGATATTGTTTGATAACTCTTTGGGTCCCCCACGGGCTTCATTGGCTTTGGGATCGCGACCACAAGCGCTCTTTTCCAGATCTTGGAAATTTTGAGTCAGCGCAAACAGGAAGAAAGGAAGTCACCTAACTAGGACTTTAAAGCAGTTTCGGCGTGGATTATAAGCTCTGGGAAGATGGAATCAGGACCCAGAGCTTTACCTGGTTTTAAATGTTGAAGGGCAGCAGGAAATTCTCTCTGTGAAAAATTGTCTGCATCTGATGTTTTGGCCCTCCAAAGGTCAGACACTTCTTGAAAGACAAGTTCAGTTAACTTGTGGTCAACAGCCTCGTATTTCCCATTTCTAACCAGCTGAGATGCAATAGCATCGGCTGAAACAGGACAGTGACGAGGAGAGTGTCGTGACCTACCAGTAAGGTTGTTCAAAGTACTCCACGCTTTTCGACTAGAGTGTGAGAAGTCAATGCTCCGAACTGCTTCGGACCATCGATCCCTACGCTTTCTGTCAAGCTTGGCAAGCAGAGTTGTAGCAGCCAAACTTGAGTCGTCTCCCTGAGGAGACTGCAGGAAAGTTTTATCGAGGGATTCACACTCTGCATCCCAACACGGAATATAGTTATTTCGATACCCGCGTGGGATAGTCTTCTTGGCTGCTTTCTTAATGGTGTACAGAAGTCCTTGTAAGCCGCATCCACATCAAGTAAATCAGGCGGCAACAAAGTCTTTGCGAATTTATTCGTCAAAGCAATGTAGTGACTCCATTTGGCCTTGCGGAAGTTCCATGGCTTAACAGGCGTGCTTGGCACTGCCATAGAAAACCTTGGTGGTGTGATAAGCGAAGGTCGATGTTGTGACCTGGGAAACTTTTCTAGGACACGTCTATCGGGTAAGCGACTGTTTGAACCTGCGCTAGCGAAAGCTAGATCTGGATTGATGCCAGTGTTCCAGCGGCCGGAATAAAAACTGACAGCGTCCTTGGCATTATAAAGGAGGGCAAGACAATTAATACTTACCCAGCCAGCCAAGCACTCACCATCCGGACTGTTGTCATCGTAACCCCAGTCAGCATGACGATAGTTAAAATCGCCAGCATAAAGACATGGGTGAGAAAACACTGGGAGATCCAGGGATTTCAATCGCGTTGGCGGTGGTTTGTAGACGTTGACTATTTTATAGTCATCAACGTCCACACTCAGCCACTCGATCTCCGATGTCGGTGAAGATTGGTCCAAAAGCGTGTACCTTAGTTGCTCGTGGACAAACGTGGCAAGGCCATGCTTCCTGCTTAAAAAAGACCCAGCTAGTTGGTAGCTGGGAAGTACCAACTTTTTTGCATCAGTGCAGTGGATCTTCTGTAGTAGGATGACGATCGGAGTGCTTCAGACTGCATAGCGAGGTGATGAAGAACGTTCATCTTGCTTGCAGTGAGGCCTTCGATGTTCAGCTGAAGAATAATGGGTCTTCGGAACTTGTTGGCAATGTGCCCTGAAAAGGATAGTTTTATCCAGACATTGCCCCGTCCTGAAAAAGACGTTTGCCGATTAGCAGACCCACACTAAACATCGAAATGGGTGGATACCCTTCGGTTTTGGTATGTTTGGTTTCGGTCTGTAATCTTTAACACCAATAAGCAGACGTACTCACGGCCCAGGCTGGGAGAAAGCACCTGCCATCTGGACCAAAAACTAACGATATAAAAAATAAACCAAAAAAATTACCCTATTAGTAAATCGTTGTTTTTTTTTGGGAAAGTCCCTTATTCGTAAATGTTTTTATGAATATTACAGCATAAGGATTGAAGTAACAAAGGCTCGTTTCCATTACGAGCGTTGAATGCATTGTTCTTGTTATTTTTGTTGATTTTTTACTTCGCATAGCGCTTGAGCCCGAAAAGAAGAAAAAAAATCAATTAATAAACAAAGAATGCTCCATTCCACGCTTGTAACGACCCTTATTTGCTTAAATTAACTCACGCATTACATAATCGAGTACGAAGACGAAATACGACATTACTATAACTAGTAAAGAGTTATATTGTTGAATATTTGTGGTCCTAGCTTTTAAAAAAATAAACATATAATTAAGGGTTTTCTTAGTAGTGTGTAAAACTGTTTTTTTCTGGGTGGGGGTAATTGGATTTTTATCAACGAGTGTCGTGAGTACATTTTTCCTTAATGGTTCATAATAAGCGACATACCATAAACTATTTCCTTATTAAATGAACGACTATTATACACAGAATGCAGTAAATTACTTATTATATTGTTGCTCAAAAAAAAGCACGTTATAAGTATTTTTGTTTAGGTTTGTCAGAAAAGCACTTAGAAGTTTTGTTATTTTCTTTTTGCAATTCAATCTTTTTCTTGAAAGAGTCTTCAATAAATAACTAAGTATAACAGTGTTTGATTTTCTTGTCGGTGCTCATCAGAAAAGTGCTTTATGAAGGTAAAATCAGAGTGGTTATAACTGATAACTGTCAGACCTGAAAACATATTTTGATATTTAAATATTTGCCCTCTGACAGGCATTAGAGATAAAGCAGACTGTTGCAAGTGAATTAGCATGAATGTAGTTTTTATTATCTTCAATTTTTATGATCATAACCATAGTTTTACTTCAATATTTACACTTTATATTGTACAACATGTTATTCTTAATATTCAGTACATACAGTATATACACTGGGTGTTAATACAAATTAAACATTCAGTGTTTTTTTGTTCTTAACCTTATTTATATTTAGTCCAAGAAATTTTTAAGCTTGTTTCTATAATTTTACATTATCCCATCCTTCAAGAAGTCACTGTAAGCAATTTTTACTTATGAAATTAAAGGTTATTTTTCTCTTGTTTTTATTCCATTCTTGTATTGCAGGAGAATTCCATATTAGTTCCACAGAAAAAAATTGCATACTTTATTTTAATTTTAAAACCAACTGTAATTTGACACTAAATTTGAATCAATTTTAATTTGTAATTAACTAATTAATTATAGTTTTTTAATTCTAATTTGTTAAACTTTTAAATTTTTCTAAAATTATTACTAGTACTGTATCTTTAAGACATGCATGGGTAACCTTTTTTTTTCATATGGATTACATTATTTTTTCATAGTGTGATCATGAGCCAAAAGCCCTAAACTTCTTTCTAAATATTAAGTAAAGTTCAAAAAGTCACCGTAAGCAACTTTTGTTCATGAAATTAACTTGGATCTTCCCTGTGGTTACTATTGTTTTTTTAAGAGATTCTTTTGTCTTGGTTCCTTTTTTATTCCATCCTCGTACTGTAGGGAGGATTTCAGGTTAGTTTCACCAAAACAATTATTTATGATGACTTTTTGAAGAAACCCAAGCTTTATACCCAAAATTCAATTTAAAAAAAAAAAGTCTTAACTCAGTGTTGAAGAATGAATTAATTTCTTAAATCAAGTCATCAATTAAAGTATTTTATTTTTATTTTTTTATTTGATTAAGTTTTTTTATTTATTTTACTTTAACAAAAAAGATAATTTTTGTTAACATAAAGTGAAGACTTTTTTGGCAGGCCTTTGCTTGATTTTCCGAAAAAAACTTTGTGCTTTAACACCAAGTGAAAATTTTTTGAGTGAAAGATAAAAAAAGGTTGTTCCAAGAAAAAAAAAATCTTAATGTAAAATATTTTTTAACGAATGGTTTAAAATTTGGTTCTGTGGATCTCTGGAAGGCTGTCAGCAATTTTTCAAGGATCCAGTTAAAGCAGTTAGTCAAACTGTAAACATTAGATGCAAAGTGACAATTGATAAGAAAAAATAGTATATATATATATTATTCATCAACTGCAATCCAATGTATTTTTGAGCAAATAAAAAACAAAATTGTGATTAGAATATTTTTAATAATTTATTAATTAGTATGATTGATCCAACTCTGTTTTACACTGCATTGAAATAAGAAATTTTTTAAATTATTTTTCCTGTTTTTATTATATAATTTAACAATTTAAAATAAATACAGCAATCTAAGATAATATTTCATTTATTCAAACAAGCAAATTTTAAAAAATTATTGTTTTTAGATGTAATAATAATTCCTAAAATTAAATTATTTTTATAATTTCATCTTTTTTAAAATGTTGATTATCTTGTATTTTATAAGTGGTATCTTATTTAGAATGGGCAGTATTAATTCTAACTTATTACAAACCAAACCTAAAAAGATTGTCAAACTTTAAATTGTTTTTTTTTTGCAAGTTTGCAACATAATGTTAGTGATATTGTAATGATAAATTTGAGGTTTTCTTTTTTTTTCTAAGAATTTTTTCATATTTATGTTTCACATTTTAGTTCATCACAAATTTTATTTATTTTATTAGATTGATATTATTGCAATTATAAGTTTATAGCTTTCTAAAAATGGAAGATTCTTCAAGATTTTTTAATTCCAATAAAAAAACAACTTCTAATAATTCTTTTCAAGATAACTATCAGCCAAAAAGTTTTCCATCAACCTTTTCAAAAAGTAGTTTAAATGGAAGTTTTTATTCTAATTCTAAAAACAGTGCATATGGAAATAGTCATACCCATTACTCTAAAAGTAATCATTTTACAAAAAAAGAATTTTTCCCAATATCTTATCATGATGATGTGGCAGTGTCTAAAGAAATTGTTCGAATTCTTCGTCATGGAAAATATCAGATAAATATGGACAATGGTAATTTATTGTTTTGTAATATTTGGAAAATTTAAAATATTTTATTTAATAACAGCTAAGGACCTCCAGTTTAAGTACTGGTACATTATATTATGTTTATGAAAAAAATGTTTATGAAAAGGGTTTCTTCAACAAGTCACTGAAAGCAATTTTTGCTTGTGAAACTAACCCGGATCTCCCTGCCATTACTATTGCTTCTTGAGAGATCGTTTTCTTTTGGTTTCTTCTTTATTTCATTCTAGTGATGAAAGAGGGATTCCAGTTTTACCAAAAAAAAATCACTGATAGTGACTTCTTGAATAGACCCATTTATTATTGGTTGATCTTTGAGAAAAGCTTAAAAAAGATTTTAGAGTGAGAGCACATTTAAAAATTTTTTGTTGTGAGTCTACATTGTGCACACAGTGTAATTTTAACAATTACTGGGTGTAAATGAAAAACTGGGACTGTTTTAAGTTATAATTTTCTTTTTTTTTCCAATGAGATCTGCATTTTTTTTTTTTTTTTTTTTTTGTAAAATCAAAAATTTACCATATTATTTTTAAGAATCAACAGTAAATAAACTTATAAAGTAGCTAAAGGCAAGGAATTTAATTGTATAAATGTTATTGCCAAATTGTACTATGTTGGTAACTATGCATCAGAAATTATTAAGATCGCAGTAGTATATGCAAGAAGCTTATTTTTTGCATTGTTGCAAGTTTAAAAGCTGGAAAAGAAGTTGAACAGAAAACTTATAATCAACGTTACTTGCTTGCTTAAAAAGATCAATCAAGGCCCATCTGTCAAAGTCGATAGCATCATTGGAAAAAAGCTGTAATGTTAGCAAAATGACACTATCCAAAGCTGTCAAAGTTAATTTAAAAATGAATTCCTATGTTAGAATGAGACAAAACCATCCTAACAGCTTATTTGAAGGTCATTAGAAAACAGTCTTTTGAAAAAGCTGATCAGAAGAACTCCAGAGTAATTGCCGTTTGGATCCATCTGTAGTTCCATCTATCATGCAGAGTGAAAACCCAGCTTCAATCATGGTTTTTGCAGGCATTGTGAATGATTTCCCCTCATTTTATTAAAGCTGGTTTAAAAATTAATATAACTGAGTGCATGAATATTCTTGAAACTGTTATTTTACCTTGGATTAGCTAGCACCATGATCCCAAGCATGTCATGTTTGTTCAAGACTCAGCACCTGCAAGCAAAGCCAAAACGGTCCAAGACTATCTCAAAAAACAACTGCCCTTGTTTGTACCAAAGAATGTTTGGCCTTTTAGGTTGCCAGATCTTAATTCTTTTGACTAATGGTTATGGAGTGAAGTCAAAAAGATGTTTAATGATAAACCTCACAACATGGTTTAATCTTTGGAGTTCGCTATTAAGCAATTGAAATGCTTGCTTAATAGTTAACTCCAAGGGAGCAAATAATCAAAGCCTGTTGCTTTCTTAGAAGCCACATTCAGCAGGTTATTGATGCCGAAACCTTGCATATAGAATAAATGTATTGGAAAAATCATGGTTTAATAAATTATGCCTCAAAACTACATTTTTCATCATTACTTATTCTATCAAATGCATTTAAATATGCCTCTAAGGGTTGTCCCATTTTATTGTTTATGCCCTGTATGTTGGTATAATTTGAGTGCATTAAATAATAATTATGGTAGCATAGTGTAGCTATTGTCCCCACTTAAGAATTTATCTATTTTTTAAAATTGTTTGTACAAAATTCAATAAAATTTAGTATAATATAATTGCCTCAGCTTTCACACAGATTAGAAGGTCCACATTCAGGTACTTGGCAGAAGTATCTGTTCAAAAAGTATTTTTCTAAATGAGTCAGCCTTGTCAAGCTCAGGACACTGGTTGTTGATTTTCAACCAGTATATATTGACTCATTTCTGCTTCCTGTCTAATCTCTATTGGGAAGCTTTTGCTTTATCTGGTGAGAAAAGACTCATCTCTGGTTTCTTGGAAAAATTCAATTTTTCAGTTTACTCGCACACTGGATGATCAAATTGCTGCTTCTTATGGATGACATACACTAGAATGTTGGAACATAAACAGAAAATAGGCTTGTGACATTTGCCTCAAACCTATTTCTAAACATCAAACATCTATTTTATGTAACTACACAAAGCACTGGGTGCATTTAAAATGCTCCCAAATCACAACAAAATACTAACACTGTAAAAACACTTTAAAATGTGTCACAACTCATAGTACTGCATACTTAATAACACTTTTACCCATAGAACAAAAATAGACACATCACCAAAGAACTTTTTCAAGTCCTGCAACTTAATGCAAAATGGGATCTGCAACAAAACATATGAAATACAACCAGTCATTAAAATGCACAAGCAGGCGTTAGAACAGGGGTTTTCAAATCAGGAACCAAAATCCCAAGTGGAGTTGGAATGTTCAATACATCAGGGTCACAAACAGGTCATGGGGTTAGTGAGGTCGCTGAGGTATCATCAGGAAAAGTGTGTACAAAACATCTAAGTGAGATCATGTGAAATTTAATAGTTTCTATAGTAACTACAGTTACTGGTACTGTCACTGAGAAGAAAAAGATATAATTAAAATAGATGCATATGATTGCAGGCACTGTATTATTGCAAAGGCAAACTTATTTGTATTGTTACCTATCTAACTAACCAGTACTTGTGGATTGAAGTTTATTGTGTTTCATTTGTTGTCCCTTCTACTCATAAAATATATGTTCAGTTATTTGGCTGACACTGTTGCAATGTAGCTTTGCTGATCACTATCAGTTGACTTTTAGGCTTTTGAATAACAGCTTTGTTTTATTAGTGTGGTCAGTTTTTATGATATATTAATGATAATTTTTGTTTGTACATTATCTTATACATGTGCTGTTGTAGTTGTCAGAATAATAGACATTGTAGTTTATTTTTATAATCATGCACACATATGGCAATATAATATAAATAGATCTATACTTTTATAGTTAGATACTGTATAGAGATTTGTACATAGATTTTTATACAACATTGCAAGTAAGTTGAAAATTTAGATCAGTGTGTGTATTTTATAATTTTAATATTTAAACATGAATATATATTTCTTATAAACCTGTATGCAATTAACATATGTAATTTATGTCACTATACAGTATGTAGATGAATTTTATTTGGCTTTGTTGTAAAAGGCATATCCCATTGTTGGCAAAGGGCAATGTAATAGCCAAGCTTAATGTATTAGCAACTGGTGTGGTCTTTTATGAGTGACTGCAATATGGAAATTTAGTTAAAATTTTCATTATAATAATTTTGTAATGCATTTTTTGCTAATTAAGTTGATTAGGAGCAGATATGTCTGAGGGTGAATGTATATTAGCATTTGGTTTATTAACCCTTTATTGCCCAACTCAACAAATTTTTGTATTTTTTTGCCTTAAAAAAATTTTTTTTCTTAATGGACCTTATCAATAAATTTGATACAACTTATATTTATCATTTTAATTGGAAACCAGAAAAAACTTCAATCAGAGGAATTTTTTAACCAAGTTACCTTTTGACTTTTTCTTATTTTTTTATGTCGCAGAAAAGAAATTTTGTATTGTGTTTGATCAGAGTTGAAAAGTAATAGGAAATCTAATAACTCTTTTTCTAGAAGTTGGCATTGAAATATGACTCTCTAGAACAGTGGTTCTCAACCTGGGGTACACAAGAAAATTTCAAGGGCTACTTGGATGGCAGTCAAGTTTTTACGTATGGCTGTTTTTTACTGTGATATTCTATACTAAAATGTATGCCGATTGAAAACTTGGCATAAATTTTGCCTGATCTTGTGTTGCTGTGATGCAACAATGTGAAACCCACAGCTTTGCCAGATAAGCTATGCGAGTATACTTTAAGTAGCACAAAACAAATCTAAACCTCATTAGTTAGGTGTCAAAGTAGACATGGCAAAATTTTTTTTTAAGAAAAAATAAAATAGGGATGAAGTTAACTTGATTAATTTTTAAGACAATTACTGACTTACTGACATACTATACAGAACAAAAAACGCAAAGAAAAGAAAGGATGGAATAAATTAAAGTTTAATTTTTTATTTTAAAACTAAAGCCTATTCAGCTGGTAGTTTATTATCTTAGTTGAGATAGAATTTTTTTGTAATGTTTATTTTTGCCTTAAATTTTTAAATGCATTTACTTTCTAAAAAAATCTAACTCATTGAAACATGTTGATGTGTTTTTTCTAGTTATTATTTCAAAATTGTTGTTTAAAGTTTAGTTATGTCTTCACTAGCAAAGAAAAGAAAGTATTATGAAAACTACATCCAGTATGGATTCACTGCCGTTAACAAAAATGAGCGTCAATTTCCACAGTGTGTTTTATGCTGTAAGGTTTTATCTGTTGGGCACATGAAGTCTACCTTTCTCAAACGCAATCTAAATGGATGTCATCCAGAATACAGCTTTTTTCGAGCAAAAAGAAGATGAATTAAAGTGAGCACACCTTGATTGTTCAGGGTATATCAGTTAACAAAATGAAGCGTGGTTGCATGCATCTTGCATGGTAATACTGAGAATTGCACAAGAAAAAACCTCATAATATTGCAAAGAAATTAATCATCCCTTGCTATAAAGATATAATTCGATGTGTTGGTAGATGTGATGCTGAGAAGGTTGCATTAATACCCCACTCAATCAATACAGTTCATCGACAAATAGTAGATATGTCGGATGATCTCAAAAAACAAGTAATTGTGGATTTAAAGAAGGCACCTTTTGGAAAATTTGCTATCCAACTTGATGAGTCAACTTATGTGACTGCTTGTGGTCAACTTCTTGTGTTTGTATGATACATCAGTGGCAAAGATTTCAAGGAAGATTTTATGTTCTGTCATATCTTAGATTCCACAACAAAAGACGAAGACATTTTTATTTAGGTCTCAAATTTTTTTGAGAGAGAAGGATTGTCCTGGAATAATGTATGTGCATGCACAATTGACGGAGCACCATCAATTTTGTAGCCATTGATCAGGGTTTTGAGAAAAAGTAGCAAAGATGAATTTTAAAATAATACATCTTCATTGCATGCTTCATCAATATGTTCTGGTATGTAAAACTCTACCACCTGGGTTGAGATTAGTACTTGATGGTGTTGTGCATATGATAAATACCATCATATTAAGTTCCCTAAATACACAGCTATTTTCCCTACTGTGCCAGGAATTAGAAAGTGATCATGAAGTGTTACTGTTTCACACTGAAGTTCGCTGGTTGTTTCAGAGAAATGTTATAAGAAGAGTAGAATCACTAAAGGAGAAGCTTTCTGAATTTTTCAAACGTATTAACAAGACAAGATCACCTGAGTTTGTTCAGAAACTGTCAGATAGCCAGTGGCTTCAAAAGCTGGCCTATCTTTCTGATACATTCTCAAGGCTTAATTTATTGAACTTGTCTCTCCAAGGCCGTTTTCATATAGTGGTTGATTTCATGGACAAACTAAGATCATTTAGCATGAAGCTCAATCTCTGGGAAAAAAAGGTCAAAGATGGAAATCTGAGCATGTTTGAAAACCTTGATAAAGCACTTAATAAAACTAAAACTAAAATCAGTGGAAGTCTAGAAGTAAGGCAACTTGTGCAAGCCCATCTAGCTTCTCTGCAAAAGGAGTTGCAGTCTTAATCTCCTGAATTGAGTGAAATAAAATCAAAACTGATTCAAAACCCATTTGTCACACATGCATGCATGCACACATGCACGCACACACACACACACACACACACACACACACACACACACACACACACACACACACACACACACACACACACACACACACACACACACACACACACACACACACACACACACACACACACACACACACACACACACACACACACACACACACACACACACACACACACAACTAAACATTAAAAATAACATCAGCTTTTCACAACTTAATACATCAAAAACCTCTCTCATTGCATTATAAATCATCAAAATCTATCTTTCCACATTACAGCAACTGCATATTGCAAGCATTTACATTCCACTCAAACATTCTACCCAGCTCTCACAAATAGAAGACTTGATTATATCCAGCACATTTACAACCATAACAAATTTTCCAAACACAATCATCACTGCGGAAGTCAATGCTCACTCACCATTATGGTAATTGCTGACCAAAGACCATAGAGGAGAACTAATTACAGACATCCTGTGTAACTCCAAATTAAACACAAACACTCCAACATGTCTAATATCCAATCCAACACAACAGCATACTTCACCAGACATCACCACTTCTTCAGCAAACTTGCACGATCAACTAGCTAGCAGACCATATACTCCTTCACATCTGATCACTTATCTTTATTCACCATCCTTAGTATACATCAGAGCTTCTCAAACTGTGGGCTGTGACCCCAAATCGGATTGCATAAAAAAATTTAGGTTGCAAAATAAATTAGCTTTTTGTGCTTTTGAAATTGACTTTTTTACAATAATATTTATTGACAATCAAAAACTGCAAAAGGTAAAGTGTCATTACACCATTGTTAAATGTATTAACGTTTGCATTCATAGCCTGATTCTAAGTGAAGACCTTTTTAGCACCTGATTTTTGGAGACAAAAATTGCAAATCAGAGCCTGGTTCTAAGTGAAGACCTTTGTACAAAGTAAAGAAGTAAAATGGGGTCACAGAACAAAAAAGTTTGAGAAGCTCTGGTATACATCACAAGACCAAAACAATATTTGATTTATTGCCTGCCCCTGTCTTTGAGTTGTAATTTTATCAATTTTATTATTGCCTTTCAACTCTGAAGAATAAACAGTAATTGTAATGATTAAGTAAAATTAGTCATATGTTTTATTGGTTGTTAAGCTTATTTTCAAAGTATTATAGCATGACCAATATTAGTTGAAAAATTTCCAGCTAACTTTTATATTCCTAACTTTTTGGTCTGACTATGGTGACATTTTGGGCTTCCTAAATCACAATTGATTGTGATAATTGATTTGTGATTTCGGAAGCCCAAAATGTCACCATACTGAAAGTTTCATTTAAATTTCTAAGAATAAAACTCATCAAATTTATAAAATATATACTGTACAGTATATTAATTATAAATGCTAAAGATTAGTATGTTTTAAAAATATATGCTTTCTTTTACTTTCAATTGTATAGTTTTATATGTTTTATATTGAAAATATGAATATATATAAAAAAATTGAATTGACTAAGATTATAATTCAAAAACACTTTTAAAATTTGTAGAGGGATATGTCAAAGTTGATGATATATTGAACAATACCCAGTTCAAAAATATTTGTGGGCCCATTACTTTTGACAAAATAAAAGAAATAGTTGAAAATAATGACAAAAAACGTTTTGAACTGAAAAATCAGGGATCTGACTATTTTATTAAAGCAACCCAAGGTCATACAGTAAAGGTAATGCTCTTTGTTTGATTCTGATTTTCTTGAAACTATAAATAAAGTATTTTTAAATTTTTAAAAACTTGTTACATTTAACGATATATAAAAGTAAATTTAAACATATTATCAACCTGGTGACTTTGGCCAGTTATGATAAAGCATTCAAATAAGAAAAATTGTGTGTTGGAATAAAGTATGATATAGATTTTATATAATAGTTGCTAGATTACTATTTTTAGGAGGAAAGCTTGATTAAGTATGGAACCTTAGAATACACAACACACACCTTCACTCATAAGCAATAGTCATGGTTATGCAGTCATGTTTCTTTTTAATTTAGTGAAATGCTATCTTAGCTTTCAAGCAGAACAACACCTAAACCTTATTCTTTTGCATATTTTGATAAAAAAACTAAACATTTAGCCAAAAAAATAAGAATGAGCATAACCTTGAGTTGGCCTGCAAACCTTTTGTTGCTAGGCAATATGCTATATAAAAAGAGATCTTCAAATGATTTTTTGCTTTATGTATTTGTACATAATTTTTGTTAAAAAGAATAGCCAAAAAGTTATTAAAAAAGGCAATTAGAAACAAGAAAAAGTTGAAAGGGAAGGATTTGGGTGAAAAAAAGTAAAAATCAAAACAAAATAATTTTGAAAATTAATGTCAATTCTAATCGTGGCACAAAATTTTTTGAAGGATTGTGCTTACACTTGTGCTGCAATTATTGCAACTTATGCTGGCTGCTGATGATGGTGCTATAACAATTCATTGAAAAACTGTTGGTTTACTGCTTCCTGCAACTATTTTCTTAAATACAGAAAACAATTGCAAGAAGCTGTGGTGTAGGTTCTAAGTGCATTCCACCAAGTAAAATTTTACCAAGAATCTAATGTGGTCAAATTTAAGCTATTTAATATATACAGGGTGTCAAGAAAGTTCCCGATCGATTTTTAAATTTAATGTAATTCAAAAACTTCAATGAATTATGAGAAGTTCTGTATGTCATTTTTCCACTTAATCCTCCTTTTCAATGTTTCAGATACACTTTTCAAATTTTTTTGGCTAAAATAATAATAAAATGAGTAAAAGAGCTTCAATCATTCAACTTCATCGTGCGGGACATTCAAATTCTAAAATTATGAAGTTGCTAAAAGCACCAAAATCGACTGTTCGCGATACAATCTTGCGCTTCCACGAACTTGGAACCATGGAGGATCGGGATAGGAGTGGACGACCTCGATCCGCTTGCACTCCAGCGAAAATCAAGGCCCTCAGGGAGAGAATTCGGAGGAACCCCAAACGATCCTTGAGGAAAACGGCTAAAGACATGAATATCAGCCATGAGTCTGTCAGAACAATTGTTGAACAGGATCTCAAAATGTCCCCGTACAAAATCAGGACAAGACAACTCCTAACTGACCTCCAGAAGCGAAAAAGAAAGGAGAGGGCCAAAATTCTGCTGAACTGTCTGAAGGGAGGCACGGAGAAAGGCGAAATCGTTTTTTCAGACGAAAAACTCTTCTCGGTGGAGGTGAAGTTCAACACCCAGAATGACAGGATTCTCGGAAAGTCGCCCAAGGACCTCCCTGATCATCTTCGATTCGTTTCACGCCGACAGAAACCCTTGTCTGTGATGGTATGGGGTGCGATCTCCAAATCTTGGAAATCTCCCCTCATTTTTGTTAAAGAGGGGGTCAAAGTGAATACAGATTTGTATGTCAATGATATTTTAATCCCTGCCCTTGCATCGATGAAGGAAAAGTTCAAAAATAAGTCCTTCACCTTCCAACAAGACGGCGCGCCTTCTCACACATCAAAGACGCAGAAGTGGTGTGAAGAGCACTTTCCTTCATTCTGGACCAAAGATTTGTGGCCACCATCTTTGCCCGATCTCAATCCTATGGATTTCTGTGTGTGGGGTATTCTGGAAAAAGAAGCCTGTTCTTCACCCCATAACAATCTGGAGGATCTTCAAGCTTCCCTGAAACGAGCATGGGAGAAAATTCCTCAAGATGCCCTTTGTGCTGCTTGTCAGAATTTCCGACAGAGGCTCCAACATGTTATTGATACAGATGGGGGTCATTTTGAATAAACCAGATTTTTTTATGTTCATGGAGCTTTGTTCTATCACCACAATAAACCTTTTGTTGATTTAACCTTCTGTCATTAGCCCTATATAATTTTGTTTAGGATCGGGAACTTTCTTGACACCCTGTATATGTATGTGGACATTCCATGGTTTTAAAGTTTCAAGTTAGTGTTTGATAGCCATCCAATTCTCCATAAACAATGCCACAGAGAACCAGTTTTCTGTGTAAACACAACCAAATGAATCCCCTCTGAAGGTAACATTGATTTCAATAAATGAAATATTTTCAGCAGGTTCATCATCAGCAATAGCACATTAAAAGAAGAAACACCTCGACCAAATTAGTCTTAGCAGCAGCTCAGCAATCCAACAAATCATTTTTTGTTACCACCTATAAAAACAAAAGTTCCAATGTCCTGTTGAAAATTGTACTAACAACTGCAAAAATTTCAGGCATCTAAAGCTCTTTAATAAAAATTTTCTAAAAATTTACTGTAATAAAACACTTTAACTTTAACCTATATTTTAATCCTAATCTTACCTTATAAAAAATTTATTGTGGCAGAATATAACCCATGTTATAATGTTGAAATGTATGATATTCAAATCTAATTCTTACCTTGCATCTATCATGGTAGAATTGACCAATCATGATGTGTTATATGCTACTATCATAGAGTTTCAATAAATTGGTGTTTCAATGAACTATTGTTTGTTTGATAAGCTGTCTGGTAACGACATTAAATAATGGTGCATTGTTTTTCATATTTTTTGATTTTTTGTTACTGAATTATTTACCAAGATTCACTGCAAAAAGTAAGAAGGAATTTCAGTTTCTTGGCAACTTTTTAATTTTTGTTGGAAGTTTCTCTTATATTTTTCATAGTAGGTTAAATAGGAACATTTATTATAGCCTACTTTTCTAACTAGTGGTAAATGCAGTAAAATGCTTGTTTTGATCTTTAAAATGAAAATAAATTGAAGAACTGAATTGATGCTGTGGTTTCATTTTCACCCTTATGACTGACATTATTTATGAAGGTCATATTTATCAATTGGTAGCATGTTATTCATAGCATATGTAAGTATATACATTTATTTTTCTACTATTACAAGGTAATATATTCAGTAATACTACTACTATTATTATTGATACAGAATGCTTTTAAATACAGTAGAATTTGCCTAAGTCGCCACCTCAAGGGGAACAGAAAAAGTGGCGACTTAGGCAAACAACAGATTAATATGCTTAAGCCTACACAGACTTTAGATCCCTTTGTTTCTGCAG
The DNA here is from genome assembly GCA_963680785.1 of Diplosoma virens. Lineage (NCBI taxonomy): Eukaryota > Metazoa > Chordata > Ascidiacea > Aplousobranchia > Didemnidae > Diplosoma > Diplosoma virens. Next base: position 29,980,128 of record OY796885.1, read on the forward strand.
AAGCTGAATATTTGAGAAATAAAGAACACAAACAGAAAGGACTGTTTGGATTGCTGTACAACAACATAATATTTATTTAAACACTCAAGATGCAGTCTTAAAGAAATCCGAGATTTTCGACTGTTTTGCATTTGCCAAGGACTTGTCCACTATGTACGAATGGATTTTGGTCAATGCACCATATGATTCTCCCCCGTCTTCTTGACACATCATAAAATGTTGCAGCTTCTTTGCCATATTAAGAGCTTCTTTTATGGATGGAGGTGGCACTAAATCTTCTTCTTCTTCATCATCATCTTCTTCGTCTATTTCTTCGATTGTATCACATGTTTTCTCTTTGATTTCACTCAAAATGCTTTCTTCTGTAATGGTCTCTCTGTTTATCAAATTTTCGTCAGCGTCTGTGTACTGCGAAAAGCATACTGAGGCAGGAACAAGCTCAGCAGCTTGCAGCATTTCCCAAATTCTTTCTGCTTCTGCATCACTTTTTTCTGTACTTTCTTCAACTCTTTCAGTATCACTCAGCTTGAAGTTTACCTTCCTAAAACAGTTCTGGATGGTGACAGGAGAAACAGCACTCCAGGCTTGACTCAGAAAGTTCATGGCAGTCAGGATGTCAATTTTAAAATCTTCAATATTTTCTTCCCACGCAACCAATCGTTCTTTTGCTAAATTGCTTCTGTAATGGGCTTTCAGACAGCGAATGACACCAGCATCCATAGGCTGCGTTTTTGCTGTAGTGTTTGGAGGTAGAAATATCAGTTTGACATTAGCCAAGCCATTTACGAGGGTCAGTCAATAAGTAATGAGACTTTTTTAATAACTCAAGTTTGCAATGACTGGTAATCAAAAAATGCTTTTTTATTTTTCAACATAGTCTCCCTCCTTTGCAACACACTTGTTCCATCTTGATATTAGATTGTCTATTCCTTTGGCATAGAATTCCGTGGACTGGGTCCTTAGCCAGTTGCTCACAGCAGCCTTCATTTCTTCATCAGTCTGGAAGTGAATTCCCCTCATACTCTCTTTGAGTGGGCCGAAGAGGTGAAAATCAGATGGTGCAAGGTCTGGGCTGTAGGGTGGGTGTGTTAGAAGTTTCCAGCCTAAATCTTCAATTTTGGCTAGGGTTCTTGCTGCTGTGTGGGGCCTTGCATTATCCTGAAGGAGAATCACACCTCTTGATTGAAGTCCTCTCCGTTTGTTCTTAATGTCTTTTTTCACTTGAGTTAGCAGCTCACAGTAGTTCTCTGAGTTCACAGTATTGCCCCTTTCCAAGAAACTGATAGTGATCGGCCCATTTCTGTCCCAGAACACAGTGAGCATGACTTTCCTTAAACTTTTCTGAGATTTGAATTTTTTCTTCACTGGGGAAGAAACATGCTTCCACTCCATTGATCGTCGTTTCGATTCAGGTTCATAATGAAAGACCCAGGTCTCATCAGTTGTCACTATTCTCGATAGAAATACATCTCCCTCCTTTCTGTATCTGCGTAGTGATGCTCTGGAAGCCATCAGGCGCTGCATTTTGTGATCATCCGTTAACATCTTTGGAACCCAGCGACAGCTGACTTTTGAAAAATGCAGCTTCTCACGCACAATTGCGTACACTGTGCCATGGGAGATGTCCAAGTTTGTAGCAATTTCATCTAAAGTGACCCTTCTATCAGATTTGATCAGGTCTTCAACTGTCTGTACTGCTTCTGGGGTAGAGACATCCACAGGTCTTCCACTTCTCAGATCATCAGTAATGCTTTCGCGTCCATCTTTGAATGCTTGCACCCATTTGTAGAAGTTTGCTCTAGACATACAGGAAGGACCATATTGTCTTTGCATTCTAGACAGAATCTCACATGATTTTACACTCTCTGCCAACAGAAATCTGATGACTCCTCTTTGTTCCAAGCATGAGCTGTTTCCTAGCCTAGTAGTCATTTCAATTTATCGTCACACCTACAGTAATCTGAAAATAAACAAGTTTTGTTGTAAATAAGATGACAACTCCATTCATAATCATCACATAAAATTTCAGTTGCATAACTCCAAGAACACCAAAGTAATTGAGAAAGTCTCATTACTTATTGACTGACCCTCGTACATTTGGATGAGCAGTGCAATTGTCCAAAACCAAGGCAATTTTTCGGTTGCTGTTTTGCATCAGACTATCCAGTTTTCTCAGCCAAGATGTAAAAATACTGCAGGTCATCCAAGCTTTGGAGTTGGATTTATACTCAAGTGGAAGTCTTTTTACTCCTTTGAAACAACGTGGCTTTGCAGATTTTCCGATTACAAGAAGTGGAAGTTTTTCTCCCATCATACTTGCAGAGACAAGTACAGTCAGTCTTTCTTTGGACATTTTTCCACCAGCACAGTTTTCATGTTTTAGCACATGTGTTCTGTCAGGAAGACACTTGAAAAAAAGGCCAGTTTCATCTGTGTTGAAAATGTTTTCAGGTGCGAATTCTTTCAGAATTTCAAGAAGTCTGCTGTTTTGCCAGTTGTCCACAGCTTGTTGGTTTACAGATTCGGCTTCTCCATGCAGTTTCTTACAGACTATTTCATTCCTAAATTTCCACCTGTTGATCCAATTAGTGTCTAGTGTCCTCAGATTTTCATAACCACATGCTTCAGCAAACTGTTGAGCTTTCAGCCGCAAGTTATCTCCACTAATTGGTAATTTCTTGTCTCTGGCAGCTCTAAACCACTTCAACAATGGCTCATCCATGTCTTCAAAATTGTGCTTCCTCTTTCTTTTTGATTTACTGTTCTTTCCATCTTCGTAGTCAGAAATAATTTTTTCTGACACTTTGATGATGGAACTCAACGTTGATCGTGGGATGTTGTGTTCCATAGCAAACTGTGCCTTGTTCGTAATCTTCCCGCTTTTGTGCATTGCTACGATTTCATACTTTTCTTGCAAAGTTAAAGTTTTGAGCTTAAGATTTTTCCTCGACATTATCAACAACACTAAACGATTAAAACACAGCACTGTGCAGAAAAAACTGCGCTATAAAAAGCTTTATTTATTGGCAGTGGCGAGAATGCCGTTAAAGAACATTTGTTTCTTTACACAGTACAGTACAATCTACTCTATGCGCTTATTCTTCTTGCTCTGTGCTCTTTCTGTCTTCTTATTAATCTATTCTCTGCTGTAACCTTATTTTTTGCCCATTCCCTAGTCACTAAGTACTGTAATTTATTGCAAATAAGCTGATAGCTTTTCTAACTGTCATAGCCAGGCTGCTTCACATGGCAATAAGATGGCTAACTGAACGGAAACTAAACCTGTTAAAAACAATCTAAAGTGATGAAATAATGGGGTTATGAAGGAAGTTTGTGACGCACAGTGGGGTTGTGTTACATCAGTAGGATCGTAAACAGATAGGCGAAACAACTGTAGTGTAGTGGTAGCAGACTAAAAGTTTGGAATATAATCACGCTGGCAAAGTTTTTATAGGTCTGACAACTTAGGCAAATTTTTTTGCTCATGGTGAGCAAAAACAGTGGCGAGTTAGGCGAATTGACGAGTTAGGCAAAGACAACTTAGCCGAACTTGATAAAACAGAAAACAATAGGCTCTCAGCCGGGACCAAGCGATATGTGGCGACTTAGACGAACTGGCGACTTAGCCGAAGTCGACTTAGGCAAATTCTACTGTACCTTAAAAAATGAAAAATTTAAAAAAAGCCCAAAAAAAACATTTGAGACTGGGTTTTATTGTTTTTTAGGTGGGTTTTTTTGGGTTTATTGGGAAGGTTTTTTAATGCCAATTCTGCTTTTAACCCACACAGGGAGGGAATAGATTATAAAATTAACCTGGAGAAAGTAACAATACAGAATTAAATATATGAGAAACAAAGTTTTTGGTTTGCTTGCAAGCTTAACATGGAATGCACAACACAGTGAGCAAATAAACTTTACACATTTTTTTATAAATGCATCATGATTGAATGCATTGAGAATGACTTGCAGAATATAAGTTTGATACAATGTTCTTTTAAATGTTGCAGAAATGCTTTTGATCTTTGTTACATTGTTTTATTTTGTTAAACTCTTTTTTCTATTGAAATTATTCAAAAAATCGGTGTTTGATAAAAGTTTTTTGAAATAATGAATGTGTTTGATGTCTTTGTAAAGTTAAGAAATGCTTTGCATCAGATAGAATTATAGTGTGACTGTCATAGTAAGGAGCACCAAAAAGTCAACCACTATTCTGCACATTTGCTTTTTGAATAAATAAAAACTAGACTAGGGTTGCCATACCATCCAGAATTTTGGACAAAATCCTTCCATGTCTGGAATTTTTAATAGATCGTCTGGAATTTTGGAGTTTTACAATAAGATTTTAAAATGACATGAAAAGCACATGAAACTTGCAAGTTTGATATCTTTGGTTGGTTGAAAACTTTTTTATTTTTTTTAGAGAACACCATGATATTGGCACAAAAATTGAAAAATTGGAGACTGATTTTAGGGGAAAACTTTTTTTTTGGTCTTCATCCTAGAATCCCTGACAAATTTATTTTCTTAGCCACTCCAAAAAATTTTTTGGCTATGTTGCCTATGTCTGTCCAGAATTCCACCTATTCAGATATGGCAACCCTAAACTAGACTAATCTAAATCAAATTCTCAATATTGTTTTTTACTTATGATTGTTTAAAGAAAATGTGTCTGTTTTAATAACAGCAAAGCAAAAGTAATTATAATAGCAAAAATAAACAACAAAAATCGACAATATGTAAAAGCCTTAACAACTAACTATAACTCCTCAATGAGCAAAAGAAAGAGCATTATATTTTTACCAACATAGTTATCATTTCATCATTATAGATAGTTATTATTTTACAAATTTGTTGTGCTGCAATTTTTTTTGTAAAAGTGCCACTCTTCACAATTTAATCAAGCAAAAACTTCAATCAATCAATCAAGATTTTATCTTTTTTATGTAGTACACAGCAGATATTCATATTAAAACTCAGATAATTGGTCCAAAAAAAAAGGAATCAGTGATAAAACAATATACCTTGAAACATGTGCAAAGAAAAGGTGACAAAAATAAATATTGAAAATGCATGGTTGCTAACTCTTAACAAACACAATATATGCAAAATAAGCAATAGACAATCATAGGCAAAAAAACACCAAAGTAATGCTGATCGACTGTAGAAATGAAGCAACATGTCATTGAGCTGTATGTCAATTTCTAACAATTTTAAGCCAAATTCTATCAATCAAAATCTTTAGTTTTGGAGAGTTTATTTAGAAGTAAAGAGAAGTTGGAAGAGAAGTTAATTTTCAGTAACTCATGTTTAAGAAGGCTCACAGGTGCTACACCTTGCCCAAGAATGACCGGGAGAAAGTTGTGTCAGAGTTTCCTCATTGGTCCCAACTTATCAAAGGTAAGCTCACTACCAGATGTAGTTTGCTCTCATACCCAGGAGATGCTCAATGCAGCTAAGTGCAAGATAAGAAAAGCATTGTGTTTAGGTGACTAATGAACCCACTACTTTTGACAGATTTGTATTTGGTTAAGGTTCAAGCAAACTCATTTTATTCAGTTTAAGTTTAAACCCTTTTGGGTTGGCTATCATGATCAGTTTGGTGTGTCCGTTTAGCAGTATATGGAGGCTATAATTGACTCCTTAAATGTTTTATTTGAAGCTAAAACTCAAGTGAGTTTTATAAATTATACTCATCTTAATCTGGTTAAGATTTAGGCCCAATAACCAAAAAACCTGTTTGAAAAAGTTCCATTAAAGTTGGGTTTCAGTCCTTATTCTAAACAAATTGCACGTTTTTTTCCTAATTTTCATATTTTTCCTACTTTTTTTTGTTAGATAATTGTCTGTTTTTGATTGACTTTCTTCAACAAAGATTTTCTGCCTTTTTACCTTAATTTTTGATTTTTGATTTCATTAATACAAAAACCACAAAATTTTACACTGTTAATCCATGCCCCCTCTTAAAAATCACTATAATTTATTTAAAAACTGTATTAATAAAAATTTTCCTTAAAATTTATAATAAACTGTTTATAATTTTTATTATAGCAAAATGAATTTTTGATGTGAAATTAGAGAAAGGATTATATTATGAATGTATAGAAAAATAATTGGTTTAAGAAATAAACAAACGTTTTATTGTCTGTTAATGTTTAAATGAGTAAATGCTCACATTTTAAACATATTTACTTTGAAAAAATACATTAAGCCGAATGTTACAAATTATACCCTCAAAGCTACATAAGATGCGCCATGTGAAAATTTGCAACCCACTAAACAATTTAAAAAATTCTGAATCCTGTTTATTAAGGGCAGTACCAGGTTTTTATAGCAGCCTGAACAAACGATTTGGTAGCAAATATTTTTATCTTAGCCCTGTTTTGTTATGGAACTCATGAAAAAAACTAGAAAAAGTTGTTACTTGCTTTTTAAAACTTTTTTTGGCTTTAACTTTATGTTCAAAGTCATAGCAAAATTTATTGGTTGTTAATATTGCCAGTTTTAAACCAACTGCAGCCCGCAAGTAGAGTATACTCTTATTATTTGCAGGGTTACATTCTTTTCCCTCTGCAAGTCCCGAAAATATGCAAATTATTGATGCAGTTTTAAAACACGTGTGTATGATATTATATTAATATATGCTAAAATATGCTTCCCAAACACATTTTGAAGACAGTATTACTCAGTATTAATACAGTAACAATGTAGTAACATGCAGTATTGATAAAGTAAAAACGTTGTAATTTTGTAGTGTGATAACATTTACAGCAGTTCAGGCAATTCCTCCTCTCCAGGCACTTCAGGAGTTGTAAAATTATTTAATAGTTAGGGTAAATGTGAGCGTTTTGTGCTAAAAAATGGCCTAAAAAAATTCACGAAATTGCTGGTGTTCCATAAATTCAAATACATTATCAGAAAAAAACGTTGAGAGCAAAATCTACCAGTATGCAAGACTGCAAACAGTTAACTGAGAATGGGCAAGGGTATACTGTATTAACAATTTTAAAACTTTACCACTTCTGCTTTAAATATTTAAAAGTACTTTTTTCTAGTATACTATTAACTATTTTAGTTATTGATTTTCCATCAAACGTTTAAAAACCAAAAATGTAGCTTTTTCCAATGCTAGTTTAACGTTGCTAAATAAACACTCTTTCTTTGCCAGGTCGATCATCTTAGTTTATCTCCTATTTCCAATCCAAAAGAGTATCCCAACGTTTTTCATGGCACTTATGAAGAAGCATGGACAAAAATACAGCAAACTGGATTGCGTCGAATGGATGTAAAATTTTTCTGTCCTTATTGTTACTGTTTATAATTTCTTAACAATATGAAATTGTCTTTTAACTGTGCCACGGATATTATTTACTTATAAATTTTTGATTATTGTAAGCTATTGAGAATGAAATACCGAACAAACTTACATCTAATTTATTAAGTTGTATTTTACTCTCAATTAGTGTCATATTGATTTACTTTATCATTTACTTTTGATTTACCAGTTTTCCTCCTACAATTTAATAACTTATTTTTATTGATTGAATTGTAATATTACCTTCCAGAGAAATCACATTCATTTTGCCATTGGACTGCCAGATGATCCAAAAGTCATTAGCGGAATGCGTAAATCTTCAGACATTGCTATTGAAATTGATATGGAAAAAGCAATGCAAGGTTAGAAAGCGGTCGAGTTTTTTTGGATACTAAATTGCAGTCTTTTCATGCTTAGTAAACTTGAGTATTTACAAGTCTAATCTTTCATTACATATTTGTACAAAGTATTCTCTTTTCTTTTTAAACTTTTATGTTTGTGTTTGTTTCTGAAAATCATTAAATAATTTTTTTGTTAAATTACCATAGTTGTTTTCAGCGTTTTTGAATCATTCCTATTTTTGCTCTATTTGGAGCTTTTAGTTCTCTAAAGGCCCGTTTCCACTACGAGCGTGGAAAAGAGCATTCTTTCTCTCTTTTATTGATCTTCGATTGAAGCGAGCGGTTAAAATTGAAGCGAGCGCAAAAAAAAAGCAATAAAACAAACAAAGAATGCTTTTTTCCACGCTCGTAGTGGAAACGGGCCTTAAATGACACAAAAAGATTTAGTGAAAAAAAAATTTTTTGGAATTTAGAATATAAATTTTAACTTTTGATGTATTTTTCTTTCTTTTTTTAAAGCCATAAAATTGTTCTCGCTTTGGAAACACCGAATTAAGCCCAAACTTGCAAGTGGCAACATTGTTAAGAAGGTTTCATCATTAAGCTTTAAAATTTTAAACAGATAAAATGTCTTAATTCGGCTTTTCAACACAACCGAATTGCATTTGAAATCTTTTTTTGCAGACGGATTAAAGTTCTTTATATCAAGCAACGGAGTTGTGCTCAGTGAAGGAGATCGTAACGGAGTGATCCATCCCAAGTATTTTCAACGTGTCATGCGGCTTAGACCACGTAAAATTTTTAATAAACGTTTTGACCCTAATTATTAATTTTTTGGTTTTTGGTAAATCATCGCTTTTTAGTTGCTAGTTCGGCCTGCGTTCAAACTGTTTGTCGTTACTTGCGAGGTTTATTGACAAAAGCACGTCATTCACTTTTTCTGTTAGCTTTCACGGACAAATTTTCTTATTTGGTTGTGAAGCTATATGCATTACAAATATACGATTATACATGTACAGGGTGATTCAGCGAAGTGTGCACAAATACTTTTCTTAGTTTTATGTACATGTATTTCGTCCATTATTAACTTTCAATTATTAACATTTCAGTTTCTTATTATTTAAGAGTTAAAATTTAAAATCTGGTATTATTTGAAGTAAAAATAAACGATGAGTAAAACGATCAATGACGTGATCAATTTAAAATCTGGTATTATTTGAAGTAAAAATAAAAGATGAGTAAAACGATCAATGACGTGATAGAAGAGTATTGCAAGAAGAAGCTCCCACCAAGTGAAATTTTCCGGTTGATGAAGGAGGTTGTAAGCCGTAGAGGAGTTTATAAAGCCGTGAAAAGGTTCAAGGACACTGGGACTTGTGCTCCAAGAATCAGGAGTGACCCTGAAAGAACCGTAAGGACGAAGAAACTGATCAAAAAGGTCAGAGAGAAGTTGAGGAGAAATCCTGCAAGAAGTGCCAGACAACTTGCTAAAGACTACTCTGTGAGCGTGTCCAGCATGCAAAGGATTCTCAAGGATGATCTCCAGAGCTACCCATACAAGTTCACCAAAAGACATCTCTTGTCGGAGGCCACTAAGAAGAAAAGGCTCGATTGAGCAAAGGTTTTGGTCAAGAAACTTGTCGATGGCACGCAGCCTCAAGTTTTATGGACAGACGAAAAACTTTTCACTGTTCAAGCTGTCCATAACCATCAAAATGACAGGATTTGGCTTCCAGACATAAACATGGTCCCAGTTGAGCATCGCAGCTCTTTCAGAAGACAAAAACCCGCCTCCGTAATGGTATGGGCAGGCGCAACATCAAAAGGGCTGAAAACTCCTCTCATATTCATTGAAGAAGGGGTCAAGGTAAACCAGACCGTCTATAGGCGAATGCTAGAGGAGAAAGTCCTTCCCTGGGTCCAAGAAGTAGTCGGAGAACAAGGAGTTACTCTTCAACAGGACGGTGCAACCTCCCACACGGCCAACTCAGTTCAAGCTTGGTGTCGATGCAATTTCAAAGGTTTTTGGGAGAAAGAGCTTTGGCCTCCGTCTTCACCAGACTTGAACCCTATGGATTTTGGGTTATGGTCTATTTTAGAGACAAAAGCCTGCCGTACTTCTCATCCAAATCTGGACTCTCTAAAGCGAAAATTGACATCGGCATGGGACGAAATTGACCCAGAAGTGGTGCGTGCCACGTGTGCCCAGGTTCTGCCACGACTTCGGAAAGTAATCAAAAACAAAGGGGGTTATATTGAATAACTTGTATATTTTCTGAAAGCTTATTAAATTTACTATCTTCATAGCATATAACTTGTTTCATTTGACCTAATTATAAGTCCGAAAGATGAGTTTTTATTTGTGCACACTTCGCTGAATCACCCTGTATATGTTCTCGTTGTTTTTTAACGAGTTTGAAAAGGAAATTGTATTGTGGATATTAAACAGTGTGGTTCCAATTACAAAACCGTCTTATCTTTAAAATATAAAAATAGATATCTGCAACTATCAAGTGATTATTGTATTGCTGCTACGTGAGTTTATTAATTTATTAGATTTTTCTGGACAGAAACAAGCTAATTACAAGCTGCAAACATTTTATGCTCGCTGTAATCCATTCCAAAAACGAATTCAAAGTGTACCTCATTAAAATATGAATTTGTTTTTTTAGTTCAATTGGTTCATTTTAAAGTTCCTCCGGATTTCGAGCCCGAAAACGCGAAAAACGAAAAAATTTCTTCAACCGAAAATCAGCCGAAGAAGTCAACTGATGAAACGTCACAAGTCTGTAATGAAGTTAATCACGAAGCTCAACCACCTGCGCCAGTGCCGAGTCGTGATAAAGAAATTATAGTTCCTGATGAAAGTAATGCTGACGGTGAAAGCGAAAAGAAACTTGGCGATGAAAGCGAATTGTCCGGAGTTGGAAAATCTGAAGCTGATACAGCAAAAAACGTGGAAATTAAAAAGAAAAATAAAAAGAAAAATAAAAAAAAAAGCAAACCGGAAGAAGAGGCTTCCCAAAAAGAAGTAGCAAATATAGATTTTGTTTTACCTACTTTTCTCGGCAATTCTGCTCCCCAATCCGTCAGTCATGAAGAAAAGCCAATCAAATCTAAGGACCTTCCTGAGAAACAAATGACAAACGATCAAAACTCGAGTAAAAAGAAAAATAAAGAAAGAAATATGGGTGTGAATGCTTCACAATCCAGCAATCCTGGTTCAACAGTAAAATCGCTTGAAAAACCGGATACAAGTCTGAAAACTACCAAGTCAAAGAAACAAAACGCCGTTTCAAAGCAAAAAAGTGATACAGAAGTCAATGCAGAAGGAGAATTGGAGTTTGTTCTTCCTTCAGCTTATCAAAAGTCTCCCGATGAGGTCAAGCCATCAGAAGAGGACGACAAAGTTGAAAAGAAAGTTAATAAAAAAAGAAGAAAGAAGCGATAGTAAAACATTCAGTTTTTCTGCTTATATTTCGCAGCAATTGTAAGTGTGCGCGTGAATAAATTGTTGAGTTTAAACTTTGAACAATTTTGTGTTTTAATTTGACAATTTGGTTATATAAACAAGTTTGATTTGCTAAATTTGCCATTATTTTAAGATTTGTTAAGCTTCTTTATGTAGGTTTTCCATACAGGGTTTCATTAGGATTTTTCTGAAAACCAACGATTAATTTTTGCGTAATAGTCTTAGTTTGTCCGAATAAGTAGCGACCGATTAACGCTTTAATACCACTTTAATTGGTTGATTATATTACCACAGTGTAATAATCCTTATTTTTTTAGTCTTGACTTAAAATTTTTTGTAGTGTAGACTTGGCCACAAGAAGTTGAGATGATTTGTGTTTTTTTTTGTTTTTTTTTAATAGATACCAACAATAATTTTAAAGGCTATCGCATGTGTGTACAAGTTTTTATTTTATTGATCGATTTTTGTTTTTTGTTTTAAAAATCGGCGCTTTCTCTTATATCTTTTGGAAGCAAAAAAGTTGTATCAGTTAAGAGAGTATGAGCCACTTCTCATTAGCTATAATCCTACACTCTGTTGTAGTTCATTGGTTGTATCCCGCCAAACAGTAGTTTAAGATTATAAAGGTTATAACAGTTTCTGACTTAACTATATTTTTAATAGAGTGTATTACAACATATTTATAAGCGTGAACGTACGAGTACTTGTAATCACAAAAAGATCACGTCAGTGGCCCCTAACCCGTGTGCTGTTTAAATTTTGGTGCTTGCTTAGTTTTATGTAAGCATAGCACTTTTGTTTTTGTGTTGCTTGTCATCTTTACATAAGTACAAATTACATAAGTACAAAGTTTGTAATCTTTACATAAGTACAAATTACATAAGTACAAATTTCCGAATAAAAACCAACTTAATATCACTTTAACCGAACAGCAGTGCAATCGGGTCGACCCAAAAATTTCCCGTTTTCTGTTTCTGAATACGACATTTCGTTGTGTTCTTTCAAAATATGCTTGGCGCTCAGTTTTCTACTAAAGCAAGCTGTCTTGTCCGTTGTGGTATGTCTTAGTCTGGTCAAAACTTTGATAGATTAAGAACATGCACACTTAGATTTGGAATGTTAAACGAGTGCGGTGTGCTTAGTTTGTAGAATAATCTTGATGAAAGTCAGTTAATGTAATTTGAAAAAGGTTATAACTTTCATTTAACTAATTTTATTAATAAGCTGTTGTATCAAGCTTTTTGTATAAAGTAGAACGTGGATGTGTCGGTGATCTAGAAATTTCGATTTTGCTGCGTTGTTTTTCAGAGAAATAGATTAAAATTAGAAAAATATTAATGATATAGTGGGTATTAAAATGTAATACAGTATTGGTTTGCCATAGTTTTTCTGTTTAGTCACAAACCGTAAAACGCTGTTTATCGCTTTTTATTCCCAATAAAAAAACAAATGACCAATGGTATTAAGAGAACCATTAACTCTTTCAATTTTTGCAAACAACTTTTTCTTTAGAATTTTGTCGGTCGTTGCAAACAACTTTTTCTTTAGAATTTTTTCGGTCAACTTTCGTCGGAAGAAATCGTTGGCAACGACGAACCGCAAGAAAACGTTATATGTATATATGGGGTTAGAAAGTTGGCCGAAATTGGCTGAAAGAAATTCTAAAGAAAACAGTCTTTTTAAAGACTACCAAATTTGAAAGAGTTAATCGTTCTGTCAATAGTATAGTTAATCATTTTAAAGTTTTGTACAACCAGGAATTTATTCAAATAAAAAAACTATCGGTATTTAAAGTAAATAAGCGATTAATGCTGTACCAGTGATTTTTCGGAACTATTTGTTGTCTTGTCAGGTTGACTCTTAAATTTTTTGATTGCTACAATTTAAAATTTTACTTTCAAAAATGTATTTTCAATTCTGTGATTTTTTTGCTAAAATTTTAGAATTGTTTGATTTTTCAAATCATCTTAGTAAACTTTTTATGTTTGAAGTACGCAGTTTATGCGCAATAAATTGAGTTTAAAGTGTGTACTTAAATTTTCTTTGAATTTTGTTCTATTCTTTTAATTTTCCGTGGTGAGGAGAGAAATTGGTTGTAATTGCGCCGTTGGATTTCAATGGTCATAATTTAAATTACTAATAATTTTGCTGTGAAGGCTATCGTACAGCTGCTCTTACTGTTTTCTAGAGTTATTCAATTTTTGTCTCTAATCTTAAGCTACAGTATTTAAATGTATGATCAATTAGTTGATTGTGATGAAGATTTGCCAAACAAGTTAAGAAATCAAAAAAATGGAATGGTAAGTTCTTTTGTGATATCATATCTTTGCATTCCAATTGATCATGTGACTGAAATAAATTCATCCACTTGTTAATATTTTTATTAGATATTGATTTTTATTTTTCATCTCGTGAATAGAGGTCGTTGTATAGAAGAGCATCCACTTTGGATCAGACACAAACCTGACTGGGCCCGAAGGTTTATCCTTCTACTTTCTCAGAATGTAGTGTCTGGATGCTAGTAGCAATGGTGTTGAGCCAGCATCTAGTTAGTTGGAGGGAGTAATTTCATCTCCAATTAACTTGATGAACTCAACAATCTCAGATAATTTTGCTTGTTATCAAAAAACTGTTATTTGTGTTTGAAAATATTTTCAATAAGTAGGCTACTTGAGTTTCGTTTTTCGATGAATCATTTGACACCACTGCAAAAATACTATCTAGCCCGATGTTGTTTGAGTATAAGTTTCTATGTAGTTCAGTTCAGTCGTTTTTTATTTCCACCACTTGTCGAACAAAATACTTACATCAACATAATTACACTACGGAAAAAGGGACATGCAACAAAATGAAACAACGTTGAAACATGCAAAAACTCAATAAACTACACTAGCTAAGGTAACGGCTTGCATGGTTGCATCACCTAGAAAAAAAATATATATATGAGTATAAAAAATAAAAAAATGCCTAAAACAACAAAAAAAAAATAAAAAAATGCATAAAACAAAAAAGAAACATTAACACATCCTTGTTTATTTTTATAATATTATTTGATGGCATGTAACCCCAGCACAGGGAGGCTTTCAGGTACTACACCTTGCCCAAGGGTGACCTGGAGGAAGTTGTAATTGAGTATCCTCTTTCATCCCGACTTATCAGTTGATAAGCTTACAACCGGATTCAGTTTACACTCTTACCAGGAGAAACATATTTATAGACAAGACTTGTTTTTGTAACACATTTATTTTCGTTAAAAATTCTTTAAACGCATAATTTAAACTTCTAATATGAGTTTATTTTAAGACGCTGCTGGTATTAAACTTATTTTATCTGATCAATTGTTAAGAAAAAAAAAGTTTATCAAGTTTCAAGACTAGTTTAATACAATTTGGGATTAAACGATTGTTCCGGGGGCGTGTAGAGTTGATTTTTTGAATTGGTATCGACGTTGACCTGAAATATAAAAAAAAAAACAGCAGCAGGCAGGAAAAAATTTTTTTCTATATTGTAGGTATGGCACTATGTTTTTGTAGATTCGTCAGGTATTGCGCCAGTTAGATGATAAATTTTTTGTTTGTTTTTGAAAGAAACTAATGTAGAGCCGTTTTTAATTTCTTGAGGCAAAGTATTCCAAATTTTGGGTTCAATAAACTTAATTGATTGTTGGCAGACTGTTCTTAAAACACAAAGAAATAATTTGACTATCACTTCTAGTTTTAATTTGACATTGTTTAAGCTGAATAGTTGTTGAATTGGAATAGGAAGAACGCGTTTTTGAAATTTGTACATTAAAATTGCAATTTTACTTTCATACAACTGCTGCTGAATATTTAAAAGCTCGTTTTTGATCATAACATTTTTTACACAGCCTCTCCGTTTTATTCCATACATGGCTCGAATAAATTTATTACAAATACGTTGAAGTTGATTGATTGTTGTGCGATTTCCAAAGCACCAGCTGGTGATACAATATCTTAGATGACTTGATAATAATGAATTGTACAAAATTAGTTTCTATAAAGTATTTGTGCTGATTTAATTAAAAAGAAAGTTCAAAGCGCAATGGCTGCTTCGCTAACAGCAGATGTAAATATTGGATTTGGTGTTTAAAACCTGGATTTTTCTGTTATGGTTTTGGATTCAGATTTTATATTTGCTACTTTTGTCTAATTAGATTAAGGCATTCACACCCGTTCGGCTCTATCTCTTGTAGCAATCTATCCACGTCTATTCTCATTTAAGTAAAATTAAGTTTTCCAACTTGGTTTTTCTTGCTTCTGGGAGCTAATTGGCTTTAAAAAATAACGATTCGTTGCAAGCGATTTTTATTTGATGTCTCATCGAATTGCAGCGGGTGTTTTAAGCCACTAGTAACACAATCCTAAAAATCACTGGCTCGTCTACGATTTGCTTTCTTAGGTATAGAAGACTCCATCACTTTTTAGAACAAAGACTACGGTATAATTAACCCCATAGATCAGTTTTTTGTCTTCACTCCCGAAAAAAAACCGTTTAGCCAGACCTAGTTTTTGGATTCTTTTTTTAAGCAAAGAAATTGACCAAAGTCTAAATCAGATAAAGTAGATCTGTTTAATTTATTTAGTCGAAAAAGCTCTATGATATGTTGGTTGCCTATCGACCGCTCCGTAAATCTTGCAGCGGTGCTTAACTTTTATATGCTATTTGCCGTTGTTATTATTGTTGAGCACTTATGCAAATCTTCACTTCAAATCAAAAACCAAACAGCATTTTTTGCTTTGAAAAGTAATGACTAAAATTTGTAGTCTTCGCTTCAATGTTGAGTTTAAGCAACCCAATTTTTTTAGCTCTGGTTCTGCAAATTTAGGTTTGATCTTTTATTTTTGAGCTGTTTTTAGTTTTAGATTTTTAGGTAATTCTGCACAGTGTTGCCAATGTTTTCTTATCGCTGCGACAATACCAAGCCATGGTTTGTGGCGCCCCTAGTGCTTTGGCACAGAAAATAAGAAGAAAGTTTGAGTTTGCTTGGGAATCGCATTAATCTCGACGCTAGCTAAGAGTTTTTTAGTTTCAATTTAATGTTTTTTTATAATTACCAATCCAATTAGTAAAACGTTTAATTGATTTCAAAAACTATTTTTTACCAAACAAAAAAGAATCAGATTTATCAAAGGCTACGAGTAGCAAAAACCATTGTTTTAAAAGGAAAAAAGCTGATAATAGGTTGAACATGTTTTATTTTAATTGCAGACTTCGTCTTCCCATCAAAGTAAAATTTTCTTCTCAAATCACAAAACTAAGCTACTCTCGCTTTTAAACAGGTAAAGTTCATTTTTATTTTTGGTTTCGTATTAAATTTGCATCCGCAATTTTGTTTTCGCAGTTTTAGTTTAAAAGTACAAAATTTTGCTTCTATTTTCCTCCCTCTCCGGTTGGTTATAATTATGTTTCCTTACTCCGGCTCTGGATTTGCGGTATCGATTATCGCCGGGTCGTCCAACCTCTTATCGCCTAATAACTTCTAGATCCGCGCGGATTTAGAAGATTTAGAATTTAAAATAACCCGCGCGGAATTTTCCGAAATGACGTAAACTAAATAGATAATCGTGTTTTCAAAAAATCTTTTGTGCGACGTAAAGACAAAAAGTTCTTGCATTTAAAAGTAAAAATCTTAAAAACACCCAGAAATATCTTCACTTGTAAATTCGGCGTGTTTTATTTACTGGATGAAATATTGTTCATTACAAATGCTTCAAAAATTAACGGAGAGACAAGAAAAATTAAAACTTTAAACGTTTGTTTGGCAATCTTGGTTCCTAAATTTAAACTCAATAGATTATTCTGCGTAGAACTACATTAGAACGTGGATTATTCCAACGAATTCGAACGGTTGATTCGGTTTAGTGTTTGGATAATCCACACTTTACTGTATCTAAAAAAAGAAGCTTGTTGTAAACCACACAAAACATTAAAGAGTTTAAGGAAAAGTCTTCTTGTGGCCGGGAGTTAAAGTTCCCAAGAGTTCTTAAGAATGTTGGGGATGTCCATAGGTTGGGAAAAAATATTAATTGCAGAATTTAGATACCATCTTGCAGTTTTAGCTGTTTTTTTCTGACACGGAGATTTTGTGACATATAATCTACAAGATTTTAACGGTAGTATAGTAAAGTTTTAAGATATGTTTTGTATGTCTTTATTTGAAGTTATTTGTTTTGTTTTTTTATTGCTTTTTTATGTCAAATGCATCAAAACAAAGCTATTCCTTATTTTTATTGCTACAGTGATCGTGCAAAGGACAAGAATTATTGTGACGTCACAATCAAGGTGGACGAAAAGGAATATCCTGCTCATAAATGTGTTCTCGGAAGCCTTTCAGATTTTTTTCACCGAATGTTTACAACAGAGGTTCGATTAAACCTGATGATTTTTATTTTCTTGCGATGTTCAGCATCACTGCTTGTTTATATTAGAAACTAGTTTGTATATATAAATTAGTTTAATGGTATCGAATGAAGAAATATTGATAAAAATATAAGGGAATTGTATCTGGTCATACGAAGAAAAATGTTGAAATTAAGTAATGACGTGATCAAGTTGCTCCACAACCAGTGTGCCTGTAACGAATGTAGGACGTTTCGGCCTCATATTTTTTGGGCTAGGACTCTAACCCTTCTTTAACTCCGTCCATAGCCGAAACGTCTGGCCACCGCCTGTAACAGAGTAGTCTACTGCAAGACGATGATAGGTGTATCGCGGAAAAATGATAAAAAAATGTTAATTTAAGTTTAAGTTTTGTAACTGGTAGATTATACGCTGACTCAAACTCTTGCTAGGCTTTCTAACTCATAAAATTTATTTCTTGTTTAAATTAATTAGATTTTTTACAGTTGTGGTCGAGGTGTGCCGCAAAATTGCAGAAATTGTAAAGTGTGCCGTGAATGCACTGAACCATGGGCAAAGATACAATGTTTCGAGTTGGACACCACAATACAGTAATACCTGCAAAACTGCCCTAACTCGTTCTGAAATTAATACGCAATTTTGAAAACATCGCAATTTTGAAGACGTCACAGAAAATTGAAAGTAGATGTAACTCTTTTTTCACAATAAAAGAAAACTTTAAGACTCTGTAACTCTGCTACATGCACAAAGTGCAAAATGTATACATGCACAACATACATACTAGCGTTCTTAACAATTTCTTTTGATGAGAAACTGGATTGTAAATTGTTAATTTTAAATTTTTTAAGAATTCTTAATTTGCTGTCTATGCTCAATCGTTTCTTCTTTTTAAAGCCAACTCCTTTCGTCATTTTAGATTTTTCTTTGTTTTTATGCTCCATGTGTAGGGCTTTACTCTGTATAACACCAAATAGTAAGATTTATGAGCTAAGTACGCCTGCTTTATTTATTTTTGACAAGTTTTTTGCCCTAAAACAACTGTGCATCGACTACAGAGGTTCGCAGTTTTGAAATCACAGTTTCTAAAATCTAAACCAAAATCGCAATTTCAGAATTTCGCAGTTTTAAAGTCTGCAGTTTTGAAGGTATCACTGTATTGTAGACATCTCAACTTATGAAACGAGTATAATAATGAAAAAATGAGGCCTGGATTGGGTATTTGTAAATTAAATTTTTAATATTTAATTGTGTATAAATCGGATAGTTTACAAATCAAGTTTAAACCACCAAAGCTATCTTTGTTGCATTCTCACTTAATTATTGGTCAATCAAAAAGTCACTTGAATGGGCCATCACTATTAATTTTTACATAAACACAGACAAAACTAGCACCACACTTTTTACACCAGACCCAATTAAATATGGCGCAACTCTATCACTTAAATTTAACAACTAAACATTACCAAAAACAAAATACCCGAGAATTCTTGGAATCACTCTTGACCCGAAACTAACATTTTCACAACATGTAAACGTCACCATTACTAAAGCAAAACAAACGCTTAACCTTCTGAAAGCACTCGCCTCTACCAAATGGAGCAAACAAAAGGAATTAACAGATTCAAAGCTACACTTGTCCCATTTTGGAATATGCAAACACCGTATGGAGCCCTATCATGCGATCATCCTCGTATAAAACACCAACATCAAGAAACTTCAAACCATACAAAATACAGCTTTGCAACTTGCTACTGGCTGCACACGAGATACAAACACTCAACACCTACACGATGAAACCAAAGTTCTTCCAATGGACACTCATCTCAAACTTCATGCTACTCTACTTAAACAACTGACTCAAACACAAACACACTCTTTACATGATTTTGATGCATACGTACTTAAACCCGCCCAGAAATATGAAAGCCACAATCTTTCATAACAATGAGCACACTAACATTACCATCATCTCAAAACCAGACATAACACCTGAGAAATGTAGAGAAAACCTCAAACACATTTATACTACCATCACCGCACGATACCTCAGTTCTAGAAAAAACAACAAAGTTACTAACACCACACCTTATGACATTCATTCATCAGAACAAACGTTTCAACGTCATATGCGTACAAAACAGGTAGATTGACTTCTTTGAGAAATTAAGGGATGGCTACTCCAAGATGCCCTTGGAGGAAGGACAACAACAACCAGCCACCAGTAAATTTTTGAACATAACTAGCTCATTTTGTTCTTATCGTCTTTTTTAATAAATTTGTTTACAATATCTCGTAATGTACAGTTTTAAAGCAAAACAAGAAGCAATCTGCCGTTGTTAGCAAATTTTATCACAGCAATTTGATGCGTGGCAACTGCAAAAGTAAACAGATAAAAAAACTTTAATCCTGGTATTGTAAGAACTTAAACCTCTTGTCAACTTCAAGTTATGATATGACTGAGCTAGTCCCGGGTTAATTTGAAATTTTACTTTTTGGCATTTTAATTTGACTTTTTACAAGTTGACTGAAACAGGTTAAAAACTGCTGTTCAGTTTAAATTTATTACTTTGTCTCGCAGATGAAAGAACGGTATGATTCTGTTGCGAATATTAACGGTGTTGAGTCCGAAGTTATGGAAACAGTGCTTGATTTTGCGTACACTGCATCCGTGAAACTGAATGAGGAAAACGTCATGAAGATTTTAATTGCAGCTGATTATTTTCAAATGCATGGTAAATTTTAATTGGTAATTTCATAAATTTGTAAGTTGCAGGTTGTTACGGTTTTCACCAATCTTTTAATATGTAAGCAGGGTCACCATTTCGTGCTTATTTTTTTAAACATTGTTTCAAAGAATTTTAATGTGCTTCTTTCTAACAAACGTGCTTATTTTAGATTTATGTGCTTATTTTTCTTCTAATTTTGTTGGTAGTTTTCAAAAGAATTTCTAGGAAAAACGCTTATTACTAAGTTTTCAATTTTTTGTTAAAAAAAAAGATTTTTTGATTAAAGATCAAAGCACAAAACCTTAATTAGACGCATAAATTTTTCAAAATCAAACCAAGACGAAAAAAAGACCTTCACTACGCAGGAAAGAAAAACATTTGACATTTTTAGGGTTGTTTTATTTTGTTAGCCGTGCTTATTTTTTGTTCAGTTTTGATGGTAAGCCTGTAGTGTATACAAATAACTTTGGTATAAATTTTTAGTTTATTGGCAAATGAAATCTGTTACTTGATATTTTGTATTAGTTTTTCTGTGTTAGCTTGTATTTATTTTTGATACTAAGGTAGGCTAAAAACGTTTTTTTCAGATCGAAAATAGCCCTTTCAAAAATAGTAAATGATACAAAGCTTTCAGTTTTTGATAAAATTTGTAGATGCTCCCTCTTGTGGGCGATGAACACTGGGTTAAAATAAACTAATGAAAGTTAAGAACGAATTAAACAACCAGCTCTGACACACTCGTTTTGATAAACTGAAATTATCATTTTAAATTAAGAAAAAAACACGTGAAGAAGCAAGATAAATCTAATAACTTAGAAAAAGATGGAAAAAATCTTATGATGTTTGTTTCTAGTGCACGGCGAAGTTTATTTTCGAAGAGTACGCCTTGCTCTTGTGTAATCAAGGTGCAATAAAAATAATGCTGCGAGAAATGTTTATGGTTGTATCGTGGCATATGGTTATCCTGTAGTGGTATTGTTTCCTGTAAATTGTTCAGTTGAATTTACGTCCGCCATTTTAAATTTCTATAGTTATTGGTAAATGTAATCCTGGATCCACGATATTTATTAGTATGATGTATTGAGTTTGGTGTGTATATGTATGAGTTGAGTATTCTGCGACCCAAATTTAGCTATCTGAGCAAGGGCATTTTTGGCAATGCCAGTGACGACTTTTGAAAATTGGTTGTGAAAAAGATATGTATGTTTCTATCTTAAGGTCTAATTTTCATTAAAAACGATGATTATAATGGTTGATTTATTTCTAAGTGTTTGAACTATATCTTCGCTTAAGATGTAACTTCTTAAGCTATTATCGAATCTCCTGTGACAATAACATTTAGTAATACAGAAATTAGTAAGTTAGGCTTTCAAATTTTACATGTGGATGGATTTTATTCAAGCGGTGATTGACATGTCGAGCTGATCACAGAAAGATCTGTTGTAACATCAAGTTGTGATAGAATTTTCGGCATACTTTTGGCGAAGGTTTCTCAGAAAACTTTCGTATTAAGTTCGTTTATACAAAAAAGCCCTTTTTCGTTTGAGGTGATTTCAGTAAGTTGCAACTTGTATTGCAAATTTATTGATTTTGCACACAGATTGAACCATCAGCAAACAATTCATGTTGATGCTGTTACTTCAAAAAAATTGCTGTAGAACAGTGGTTCTCAACCTTTTTGCTAGCACGTACCATCTAAAAATTTGTCTTTACATTACGTACCACAAAGTTCATCAAAAAATTAATTATTTCGATTTTTAATTTTTTAATTTTGTCCTAAAAATTACATATTTTTAAAAAAAGGTCTTCGCTGAAAATGTCGCATGAGTTTCTTAATTTTCGTCCCAAAACTGATATGTTCCCTAAAAAAAAAGTCTTCGCTGAAAATCTCGCTCTAGTTTCTTAATTTTCGTCCCAAAACTTATATGTTCTCTAAAAAAAAGGTCTTCGCTGAAAATTTCGCTTATCTAAAAACACGATTTAATCCGAGTATTTGATTTTTATGAAATCTAAAAACTATTCACGTACCACCTAAAAAGGTCTCACGTGCCACTAGTTGAGAACCACTGCTGTAGAAGATGTGACAAAAAAAATATTAAAACAAAATTTTGTTTTTTTATTTGTTAGTCATTTGTTGTATGTAATTTATGTTTGTTGTAATGCCAGTAAGATTTATTTAGTTGGACTTTGGTTAGATCATTTAAGTAAATTAGATTATTGAACGCATTTCAAAATTAGGTTTATTACTCCTATCTGATTATTGTTGGCACATTGACCGTGTGAAATTCATGCTATGCATCAAACGATCCTTTGTTTCTTCTTCGTAAAAGCATTTAATTCATAAAACTTTGTCTACTGAATTTTCCAACATGTAGCTTTTTAAACAAAACGGTATTTTTGGACGATATAAAAGGAAAAGTTTTGTTAAGACAGATAAAACTCTCTCATTCTAATTTTTTTATTTTATCTCTATATTTATCCTCCTGCTCGCAGGAAAGCGACGGAGGCGCTATACATAGGGTAGGCAATTACCCCTGCTTCCGGAGATACCAAGATATTGCTGTCCGCTGTAATTTAATAGAGAAATGACTGTAATTTACAACTGCTTGCCAGGACCACCAAGCAGGGGAAAGTGTCGTAAAGTATTTTTTGCAAGGACACAACAGAATGCCGCGATTGGGTTTTGAACCGAAACCGTGGTGATCACGAGTCCGGCGCTTTAACCACTCGACCACGCTGCCGACGTTATTTAAACTGATTTTAGCTTTCTACATGGCATCCTGTTATAAAGTTACTGTTTTTTTGAGAAAATGGTCCATGATTTTTAGCCCAGTGTTGGTCCATCACTAAAGGTAGCAACAGAAACGTTTTAATGAAATCAAACGTTTTAAATTGTTTACCAACTTTAAAAAAGCCACTTTTTTGACTTGAGAAATTATTTGTCTTTACCTGTAATTAAGTTGTAGTGTTATTTGTGTAACATTATTTTTACCTATAATCTAATCTTATTCGTTTTTACATATTATGAATTTGTTGAGATTTATTTCATTTACCAAACCATTTCAAGATAAAATTGTTTTTTCGTTTGACGACAGTAAATTGATGCAGTATATCTTGGTTAGAAATTCTAAGCTTCTCGTTAAATTGCTAGAACTGAAGAAGTGTTGCGTTGCTTGTCTTGGCGAATCTTTGAACAAGACCAACTGTTTGGACATTAAACTAAGCGGTCAGATGTTTAACTGTCCAGCATTGAGCGACACTGCCGAAACGTTGGCTGCTCAGAATTTCGAAGAAGTTGTTCATCAAGTGCAATTTAAAGAGCTGGACAAAAACGAAGCCGTGAAATTTTTGTCGTCCCGTGATCAAAAAGTACATATTGATGGGCTATGTGAAGCTATTGCAACTCTGCTTGTAATCTTCGCTATATGCATTTTTTGTTGGTGATTTAGTTAATTATCTTCATACTGCAATTATTTGTTGATTTTTTGTTAATTAGTTTTTCAATGCATTGATGAAAGACTTTAGTTGAACTCTTTTCAAATTGGTAATATTGGCAAATGTGATAGATTTGGCGAAATTGCTTTTATAAACTATTTTGAGCCCATATTTCCTGGACTTTAATCTTTTTTATATTTTAATCTATTTCGTTCGGTTGATTCATGTGATCATTTTTTTTATTTTAGTTATTTAATTAAGATTGTTTGCTAAAATCATTTATTGAATAGCAATTGTTTGGCATGCACCGCATGCTGTTATATTAGCTGATTAATTGCATGAACTGCTTATATGTTTCTACGCAACGATTATTATTTTCTACTTTTCATTCCTGCAGTTAATAGTTTTAAACTTTTCCAATAGTTTTAAGAATGCTTAAATGTTCTGTGGTTGTCTAATCTGGTAAAATATTTGTATAAAAAATAGCAAACAATTTCAATAAATGGTTTTGTAATTAAACCAATAAATGCTGATTTATCACAAAAACATTTTCTGATAAATGTTTAGTTTTGAGAAAACACAAAAATAATGCGTGTCATATGTTAAAAGAAACCAGCAATTTCATTGATAACTTAAAATTTTACAGGCTTTCGGAAGCAAAGAAGTATATGAAGGAGTGTTGTCTTGGGTCTATCACGACTTTGATGGCCGCAAAGAAAACTTCGATGAATTGTTCAAGCTTGTCAAGTTGCATTTGCTCTCCACTGCATATCTAGAAGAAGTTTTTTCTCATGAACTTGTCAAAACTTCACACGAATGCCAGGATTATTTACAAAAGGAATTGTTGTACCGTTTGAAGTTACCGAACTTCGAATCAAAAGCGACCACCCAGTCAGTGCAAAAAGACAATATGGAACTGATGAAAACGCCTGTGACTACTGTAACATCTTCACCCTGTTTTTTATTGCCGTGCGACCCAACCAGTGTTCCGAGCAAAAAGCAAAGCAAGCAAGCAAAGAACTCAAAGAAAAGCACTCCAATTAAAGATGTTAACTCAAAGAGATCGATTTTGCCTTCTATTGTTGATGCAAGCACTTTGCCATTCTCGTCTGAACCTGCCAACAACGAAAAGTTCTCGAAAGAATTGGTTCGAATATTGAGACATGGAAAATACTCTGACATTGTTCTTGAACCCGGTAATCAATGCTTTGTTATAGTTTTCAGTTAACATTATTTGAACCGTTTTCTTTTATATTATTCAGATGGATTTGTCGATGTTAACAAGATTTTGCAGCACAAAGTTGTAAAAAAGAATTTCGGCAACAAGAGTTTCAAAGACTTGAAGAAGCTTGTAAGTGATGATCCGAAGAAACGCTTCGAATTGAAGCTGTCAGCGCCAATCTGGAAAATTCGTGCAACCTACGGCCATACCGTACCGGTACGATTATAATAAGACGTTGCGTCAATTCTTTTGTTTTACAATCGTATTTGTAATTGTAATTGCATTTAATTCTTTCACTAGAATTTTAAGGCTTTCTCAAGTTAAAAGTTTGTATTATATCAAAAAATTTTTTGTATTTTGGTATTGTGTGTGTCCCCCATTAAATTTTTTTCGTGATTTTTTAAATATGAACAATTTGTTTGCTTCACTTAATGAATTATTTCCCCTTTCTGATACATTCGTTTAAAAATATTTTTCACTGATAATTTGATGAAATTAATAAAATAAACTGGAACTTAACTTAAATGAATATTTTCAATAACTCTCATGTTAATATAAAGGTAAAAGTCGAAGTGCTTTTTCAAAACTCCTAGTAAATAAGTACATGTAAGTACATAAAATTCAAACTCATTAGGTATGCGTCTCAGCTTACAGATAGCTATGCAATATAGGGAGAGAGTATACTTTTTTCAACCATACCACAATTATATTCAGCAACACTAATCTATTTATACCAAAATGAAACATATGAATTAAATTATCAAATGAAACAATAAACTATTATGAAATACCATAACGGAAGGTTCGAAAAGATCAAGTTATGTCTTGCGATATTTGTACTAGTACCAAATACAATCTAAATTCTTTTAAAATAATTTGAAAGTATAACTCTAATTTTAATACCAAAATTCACGAATCTTTGTTTATCAAAAAACATAACCCTGTACTAAATTGACAATTGTTTGCAAATGGATCATCGTTTTTGTTGAATATATTTTAGATTATTGTTTCTGTTATTTGGGTTCTGTGTGTTGTATCAACTTTGCGGTTGTTATTTTGCGATTATATCATTTAATCAATTATTCACCAGCTCGTGTGACCATTTTGATAAACAACTATGCAATCAGGTCATTGATCTCAATCTTTAAATTTGACTGCAAAATCTTTTTACATTTTATTTATTTAAAGAGGGCTAATGTAAGCCGAAATCGTTTATGATATGTCATAGATAACTGTACAATGACTGCTTAAAAAATACCTGCTCCTTTTAAATAATTGATTAGTCATTTATGTGAAACTTTTCTTTAAAAGTTTTTTGGTATATTTCTTTGTGGCTCCTGGTTTAATTTTTATTTCTAGTTAGTTTTTTTGAAGCTAAAAGTTTTAGTTTGCCTACAGAATTAGTTGGACAGATTGTACCGACATGTCTACAGGTTTATACTTTTACATTTCACTTTTTAAGCATAAAATGTGTAGAGTATTGTTTTGTTTACTATTTTTGTACTTATTTGCCAGTAGCCACAGTATGTTCTTTTTTTGTTCGTGAGAAAGAAACATAAGCTAGAGCGTTTTCAATACAATTTGCTGCATTGTTGCAAATGTATGCGCTTGACATTCCTTTCTGTTTGAATTTCTATGCGTACTAGTGAATATGACGTTTGGAATTATTATTAAATAAAACTCGCTCTTTGGTCGTTAGTTCATGTAAGGGTGTGTCAACATAGAGATGCGTCCTTGGAGTCTGTCTATTGCAGCGATTCGTTTGTATTTTAACTAGTTGAGATTTTCTGCGTATCATCGCCATATAACAGTAGAAAATAAAAAGATATTATTAAATCCTACTATTTCTTTAGGATAAAACCCTTTCAAAGAAAGAGAGAAAACGAGGCAAAGACACTAGTCAGAATTCTGATTGCCAAATGAACAAGAATTCACAGGTAGTTTGGTGTTAATTAGCTTAATAGCTTCTTTTAGCGCAACGATTTCAAAATATTAACAAATCAACAACATATTTTCGAAAATAGTTTAATTAGGTAATAATACCGCCCAGCCGATTTTTTTATTGTTACGCTTTTGCTGATGATCAAGAACGTCCCATAAGCTCGAGCGATACAATTAAGGTAATATTTTTTTACCTTTTCTGCTTATGGCACAATACCATATGTGATATTTCGCTCATTTTAATATGATTCTTAAGCATTTTTTATCCTTTTACGGAATTTTTAAGCTAAAAATATGGACTCCAACTTTTTTCTGCACTAATAATTAAAAATAACACATCGTGGTTTCGCAAATAGAAAATGCGCTACATTTAGAGAATCATTTTGGGCCTATACAAACTTTGTTTAAAAAGAATTTCAATTAGAGTTAATGGTTTACCTTAACTTTTCGTATCAATACAAAAAACTGTCACCTCGAGAAAGGATCGTTTTCGCGCTGCAACACCGACAAGCTACCTCATCGTGGTGGTGCAGTCCCCTTCCCTGTACTGGAAAGGGTTGAAATGACTTGTCAATTCGCCGAGGGTCTCATCCTTGGGCGATCCCCTTTCGGACATTTTTATTTCTTGTTTTTTGTCCCTGCTGTCCACTGAGCGGTCACAGATGGATGGCGTTTTTAACCTCAAATGACTGCCCCTCCTCTTCATTTACCTTCCTAACAACTCTCCTTATTCCCTCTTCCAACTCAAAATCCTTTATTTATCTCGCCCATGCTGCTACTCGTTCTCATGCTTCTTCTCAATAGCGGCGACATTCACCTCAAACCGGGCTCTATAGACCCCTGCTCCTGTCGAGTCACCTGGGGAAACAGATCGATACAATGTACCAACTGTTCTCTCTTGCTCTTGTTTTCCTCCTGCTGATTTTTAAAAAATTTCTCCAGAACATTCTTGGACTTGTCCAATGTGCCCATCTTCCTCTCAAATCACAGTTAAATATCACAGATAAAATAATAGGGCCGCGCCTATTCATTTTTTTAATCTCTATTTTTTTTTTTTATTTTTTTTTTTTTTTTATCACTGTATTTATCCTCCTGACTCGCAGGAAAGCGACGGAGGCGCTATACATAGGGTAAGCAATTACCCCGACCTGCTTCCGGAGATGCCAAGATATATTGCTGTCCGCTAGTAATTTAATATAGATATGACTGCAATTTAGAACTGCTTGTCAAGACCACCAAGCAGGGGAAAGTGCCGTAAAGTGTCTTTCCCAAGGACACAACAGAATGGCGCAAGTGGGTTTTGAACCAAGACCATGCCCACTTGCGCCATTCTGTTGTGTCCTTGGGAAAGACACTTTACGGCAGTATGTCCCTTTTTATTCGCTCTTCTGACTCCCGTCTTAGATCCTTTTCACCTTTCCTCTTGCTTCATCCCCTTACATTTTCGGCGATTTAACTGCCATCCCTCATCGTGAAACTCTCACAGCCCAGAGGATCAATTAGGAAAAGATTTGTTTGACTGCTTTCTCTCCTCTGATCTATTACCCCTCAATAACCCTGACCATCCCACCTTACTACACCGCCTTTTCTTTTGATCTTTTTCTTTAGTTTCTGCTCCCAAAACCTCCAAATATACATGGCAGACTCTTCTAGACCTCGGCTCCGATCATCTTACTATCTCCTCTTCCTGGTTATCTTCTTATCCTATTATTATTCCTACCTCCCCTTTAACTAACTCGATTTCTCGCTCTCCTTTATTTAATTATGATAAAGCCCGCTGGGACAAATACCTTTCTTATATCAATACCCATTGCCCACCTCCCTCTAGCTTTACAACGCTTTCTCTTAGCCACCTACACCTTCACCAAACTCCTCAATGATACTGCCGCTTCTGTCATTCCCTTCGGCAACATCAATCGCCCTGCCAAAGCCTGGTGGTCTCCTGAAAAACAGATGCCGTTTTAAACGTCGTAAGGCATTCGCAAGGGCACACTGTTTTAAAGAAGACCACCAGAACTATATTACTATATCAAGGTCTACCTGAACTGTGATCTTTAAGGCTAAAGCTGAGTTATGCAGAAAACTTGCTCTAGCCTTTCTCCTAAAACCAGTCGCAGTGAAGTCTTTTCTTTACTCCGCTCCATCTCCTGTTCCTCTTCTTTATTTTCATTCGATTTCCCCAACTTTTCAGACTGTCATACTCCCGTAGACTATGCAAACCAACTTTTCGCATATCTACAGTCCGACTTCCCTACCCAAACCCCAAAACTCTTGAAGTACTGAAAAAACTCGCATGAATTAAATTAGATCTGCTCATTGAAATACCCTACCCTTCACGTTCTGTTCACCTTTCTCTTCTCTAGAACTTTCCTTAGCTGTTTTCCAACTTTCAAACTCAACCTCATCGGGCCCTGATTGAATCACCTACCCGCTTTTAACACACCTTCCTCAATCCGCTGTACAATTTCTTCTACATATTTTAAACTTATCCTGGTCGACTCATACCTTACCATCAGCCTGGAAACAATCAATCATCGTTTCCATTCTTAAATCCGGCAAACCCTCATAATCACCCTCCTCCTATCGCCCCATCTCTCTCACTTCTTGCACTTCCAAAGTCTTCGAAAGAATGGTTCTTGTACGACTCACCTAATTTCTAGAATAGCATAACATCCTTTCTCCCGTGCAAGCTGGTTTTAGACCAAGCTGGTTTTAAGTGTACAAAGTGTTTCACTGCTACCTCCTTCTCCGCTGGACTCTGGGCCACCAGCTGCAGTGCCCGAGACCTATGCCATTTTTCATGCTCTTGAGTGGTGTTTCTCTTATCCACGTCATGTGCGTTTGGATCTGTCACTTTATTTTCCGACTCTCTATCTGTCCTGAGAACCCTCTCTGCTCCTTTGCCTTACTTAATACCCAAGTACCTTACCGACACTTAATCTCTCCTCAATACTTTATCGACCTAAGGTAGTCCATCTTCAATGAATAACTGGTCATTCTTTTCTTTCAGGCAATGACTTAGCTGACTCGCTTGCTAAAGTAAGAGCCTCTCTTGACTCCTCCACTTGACTCCCTCTTGACTCCTTGATATCACTGTCTCTCTCATCTCATATTTCCTCCCAACGTCTATCCCTCTACACTAATTGGAAACGCATTGTCCATTCTGGTCTCTTTCAACATCAAGTCCCTCCAGTGTCTCCTGAGCAGTTTACTCTCCCTCGCTCCGCTCGCTGTGCTCTCTCTCGTTTACGCTGCAACGAGCACAGCACTCTTCTTGGCACATACCTCCACAGGGTTGGTCGAGCCGAGACTCCTTCGTGCAGCAATTGTGGTTCTGAATCACAGGACCTCTTTCATCTCGTGCTAGACTGCCCTGCATTTGACTCTATACGTCTGGCCATCTTCGGCCACTCCCTTTCTATTCTGAATCTCTGGTCTCGTTCCTAGAAGGTTGCCCAATTATTAGGACTCCGCGAAGTTGATCCGCGCTCCCATCCCTAGGAATGGTCGGGTAAGCCCTCTACCACCACCACCACCACCACCGTTTTCGCGAGGACTTGTTGAGATCCGATCAAATAATAGCATTAACAATCAAAAAAACAACATTACAACTAATTGTTTGAAATGCTATATCATTTTGAAGATAAGCTTTTTATATGAGCATCAATATAATGCATCTCGGAAATTTGGTGCTTTTTTGACGTAAAAAATTCGTTTATTTGATGGAAACTGAGCACTTAAGAAATTTCTGTTTAATCAGGTAAATACATGTTCGAACGAAAATCTTAACGGCGAAGTCGCTTCTAATATATCACCTGGTTCTGTATCCATTCCTTATCCAGGAGATTCCACAGTATTGAAAGAGTTGATTGGAATTTTTCATGATTCTTTCAAGGAGATGGAAGTTAATTCGGGTAATTTTCTGTTCCAATTTTAGTTTTTAGGTTCCTGTGTTAATCTTCACAATAAAGGAACTGTGATCCTTTCTTTAAATTTTTTTTGGAAAGCAAGTCTAACGGCTCGTTTCCACTATGAGCGTTAACGAAAGTATTCTTTTTTGTTTATTGATTTTTTTGCTTCGTTTAGCGCTTAAAAACGGAAAGAAGTAAAAAAATCCTTATTTTAAAGTTTAGTTTTTAATAAAAGTGCATTGTTTTTGAATATGTAGAAGCAATTAATTTGTCCTGCGCTAAAACAAATGTTAGATCAAAACAGGAATCAAAATTTTTTCATGGTTTAGATTTGTTATTAAACTAGAAACTAGCCACGTTTTTCTAGTAATTAGGATTGTGTTATTAATGGCTAAAATGATCGACACAGTCTCTCTTCAAAACCTAGTCGCATCATTTTGTTGTGTCCTTGGGAAATACGCTTTACGGCATTTTCCTCTGCTTGACGGTTTTAGCAAGCAGTTCTAAATTTCAGTTATATAGTATGTCTATATAAAAATAAAAGACCAAATAAAAAAATTCTACCGGACAGCAATATCTTGGCAATTTCGAAAGCAGTTCGTGGTAATCACTTGACGGTTGCTTTAAGTTCAGCGCATCCGTCGCTTTCCTGCAAGTCAGAAGGATAAATAGAAATGAAAAAAATAAAATGTTTTTTGGAACTTTTATCCTCCAGTCACACACGAATTGCTCATAACCATTAAGCTGTGGACGCGTGAAACAAAACAACAATTCGGTTTTAAAAGTATTTAACTCGGAGTGGTCCAGACTGGTCTGTGTCCCGCGAAAGAACTCAAATCATTGATATCGCTTTGATTAACATTGTTTTGGCGAACGAATTCCTAAGGACTTTGTTACGGCCCATGCATCTGAGTGGATGCGGCTTACTAGAACTTTTGCAACGTCATTAGAAAAGCGGCCAAAAAGTTTGTCCCGCACGGTCATTAAAGCAACCCGGGTTAGGATGCAGAGTGTAAACCCCTCTATACAATGTTCCTGTAGTCTCCTGAGGGAAACGACTCAAGTTTGGCTACTACAGCTTTTTTCATTTCATTTCTATATTTAACTTTTTGACTTGCAAGAAAACTACGGAAGTGCTATACATTGAGAAAGAAATTACCCCAACCTTTTGGAAATGCCAAGATACTGCCGTCTGGTCTAAATTTTTATTTTATTTTTTTAATTTTATGGAGATATGACTGCCTGCTAAGACCGCCAAGCAGGGAAAGTGCCGTAAAATGCCTTTCCCAAAAATACAACAGAATAGCGCGAGTAATTTTTGAACCGAGGCTTTGCCGACCACAATCACGGCGCTCTTAACCTTTCAAACACGCTGTTGATACTTGCCAAACTTGACAGGAAACGGAGAGATCGATAATCTAAAGCAGTTCAGAACATCGACTTTTCTGACTCTAGTCGTAAAACATGGAGTATATTAAACAACCTTACTGGTAGGTCACGACACTCTCCTCGTCACTGTCCGGTATCAGCTAATGCTATCGGCTGGTCGAAAACGGGAGATACGAGGCTGTTGACCGCAAGTCATCTAGATTTGTTTTTCAAGAAGTGTCTGATCTTTGGAAGGCCTCACATCAAACCGAGTGAATATCTCTTTAAAAATTTCTCACAAAGAAAATTTACTCCTGCCCTCCAACACTTAAAACCAGGTAAAGCTCCGGGCCCCAATCCAGAGCTGAAAAACAACCAAAAAAATTATTTTTGTTTGGTATTCTAAACGTGGACGAAATTATTTTAATTAAAGTTGTTGTTTGGCATACATGGGACTGATTTAATGTAGACCTACAAAACGGTGCAATATCAGTTGTATTCTCCTTTGTTAGCAAGAGCATCTACTCCAGGCCAGATACAAACAAAACTAGAGACAAGGGTTTATTCTTTTCTAAACCAGTAAGCTGCATTGTTCTGATCAGGTCCTGACAGTGATGTTGTCGAGCCAGTAACGCATTTGGTCATTCAAAACCGACAGACCTCGTGCTTCTAAAAGTGCCCCATATATCACATTGCTATCACGTGATCTGCGTTTGTTGCAAGAAGAAACAATTTGCATTGAGTTTGTTTTGATAAAAAATCAAAAAAAAATTTTCTGTACGACTTAATGAATTGCAATATTTTTTTATTTTCTAAATCTAGCTCTATGATTGAAACCGGTATTTTTTTAGGAGCAAGTTTGTGTATGAACCGACCAATTAGCGTTTGCTTTTAGCCGCTTCATATTAAAATATTGGTGTCAGTTCAAGTGTGCTTTTGCTGCGTGGTTGGAATGTAAAACTGTTTGAATAAGATATTTAAAGTTGTAAAAACTATCATAATCGGGCCATTTTTTGACCTAAGTATAATATTTTTAATTTAATCTTTCAATAGAAAAATGTTTCATTTTTATTTCATTTTATTTCTATATTTATTCTTCTGACTCGCAATAAGCGACGAAGGCCCAAATACATAGGGCAATCAATTACCTCGACCTGCTTCTGGAGATGCCAAGATATTGCTGTCTGATTGAAATTTTTTTTTTGCTTTTTTAATTTTATAGAGATATGACTGAAATTTGAAACTGCTTGCCAAGACCACCAAGCATGGGAAAGTGTCGTAAAGTGTCTTTCCCAAGAACACAACAGAATGGCTTGACAAGGTCTGAACCGAGACTATGCCGATCACAATCACGGCGCTCTAACCATTCCTCCATGCTGCCGACTGTCTACTTATATTAAATAGTAATTATTTTAAAACCCAAGTTAAAATTATTTTACATTAGATAAGTAACGTATGAAACACAATACATACAACTTATAATCACAAGAAACACCACGTTTATTTGTGTCTTCTGTTATAGTCGGGACTGAATTTGATTTTTGAAAGTTTCTTTAGCGTAAAGAAAATGCATTCAACTGCAGCAAGTAGTTTGTTGTACTTTTAGCTTTTAGCTTTCTTAATGCAATTGTTTGATTTAGAACATTAATTATTTGTATTTTTTAAACACTTTCAACTTAAGGATTAGGTTTTGACATAACAAACAAAGATCGAACTTTTACTGGTTGGTAAAAGCAACGTTTTATTGCGTTTTAAAGTGAATGCATTCCGTAAAAAACTGACTTGATTGATTTTTAAATTCCCCAATCACAACGTGAAACTCTGTTTTTAAAAGTTACAGCCAACCCGCCAATTTGCAGTCAAACTTATCGTTTCGCGTTTAAGAGTTTAGGACAGATATTTTGACGATTGTATATCATTGAATCGCAGCTTGGTCAAAAAATAGCTCTCACAGCAAGTTCTTCTTATTAGATGGTTACGTCAATGTATTGGACATTTTAAAGAACGAGAAGTTTCGTGCTTCCTGCGGGGATTTATCCATCGATGACCTGGAGTACATCGTTGAAAGCAACGGCAAAAAATATTTTCAAATGACCCGATTTGAGTCTGAATGGAAAATAAAAGCCTTGCACGAACATTTTGTGCCGGTAATCTACATTTTTGCCCCGTTTTTTAAAGATCTGTTAATTTGAAGTTTGTTGTGTAGCTCGTTTGTCCATGAGTATAATATAACTGTATAGTTTCAGCAAATGACTTGTTTGTTTTGATTCAGTATTTTATCAGTCTCCTAATGAACCTCAGGTTGACCATATGAAGTTGACTACAATCGCTGACTCATCTATTGAATTCGCTTATCACGTCACTTCACATGAAGGATGGCAATCAATTCAAAAAACTGGATTAAGTAAAATGAAGGTTTGATCGACAAACTTTTTAATTTGACTCTCTTTTCTATCTCGTCAATTTTTCATTTCAAGTTTAAACTTTTTACCCGGAACAAATTAGGCCTATTTACTTTCATTAAATAAAGGATAGTAAAGGAATCTTGTGTGCTTGAATTAAGAAGACACAATAAAGAAACATGTTTGGCTTGAGAAAGTCAATTGCACTCGAGATGATTGTTCTGACAAACACAGAGATCGCACATTCATTTTCATCCGGGAATTCCGACGAAATCGCTAGCTACGAAAAATAAGAAGCCAAACAGAGATGTTGCTGTAGTTATTAACATTGCCAAAGCGAGACAAGGTACTTGTAAATTTGCTATAAAAACTTGTAATGGAATTTTTATAACGGTCTTTAGAAGTGCTTGTCAAACCGCAAACGAACAGGTCAATTAAATCTAATTAAATTAAATAATTTCTCATCGTGTTATTTATATATTCCTTCAAGATTTTTTTAATGATATGTTGTGCTGGTATTTTATAAGACAAGATAAATCAATTTTTTACATGAGATACACCAACAATCCTTTTTGTCAGGTGATTGGACTGGGGCAACATTTTTTTGTTTAAAGCAGCTTCATGGCTGCCAGCTGTAAATAGTATATTTTCTATAAGTTTATCCCAAGCATTCAACTAGGAATTTTTTCTCAGCATTTTTGGTCGTCACTCTAAAACGAATTTGTAATGTGTGATGCGAAAAAACAAAATATATAGTTATGATTTTTTAAATGATGCCTTAATCAAAACATTTTATCAATTTTGTACCGTTCTGTGGTTGATAGATCTAACTAACACGCATAATAAATTATATTTTTAGCTGGTTTTCAATTTTATACATCCGATGACCAAACTATCTTGTGCCCGGGTGATGCCAAAGGTTGGATTCCAATTTCGTTGTTCGATCAAGTGTATCGGCTTCAACCATTTTGGAAAAAAATTTCTTAATTTTGATTATGAATTTTTAATTTGTGTAGATATTATTGTGTAAACTTTACTGCATTTTTTGATAGATTTAAGTATTACGAACGTGATTCTTTTACCATCTTATTTGCCTAGCGCTGAAGTTTTCAGCTACTTCGAAATTAAAAGAGATTTCTCATGAGCAAGGATATATACATGTATAGTCTTTTAAATAGAGACAAGCGTTGGCAGCCTTGCTAAGTCATTACCTTTTTTTGATACAGCATACATTTATTATTTAGCCTAGGGCAATGCTCCGCGATCAGTGTGAACAAGAGGAAAGTAGGTATGCTGTGGAAAAAGAGCAATGGAAATCTAGTAAGGACAAAAAAGGTTTTTATTTTAAACGTAAAGGTATAAATTATATATATATATATTTTTTTTTTTTTTTTAGTTCTTTTGCACGCTACTAGACGCTTTAGATAAAATAAAGCGTTTGAAATTTAACAAAGACAAAAAAGTCTTCATACTGGTCCAAGTGTGCCGCGAAATTTCGAAAGTGTGTCGTGAGCGCGAAAAGGTTGCAGAGCATTGGCCTAAGAAAGCTGATCATATGGCGTATGTTATTCTATGTAGTGCATGTTTACTAAATCCGCAAAAATTTTCAAATATTTGTTATTACCCTCAAGAGTAAAAAGTTGTTACTCTACAAACAAGTGCAATATTTGTTTTTTAACCTAAATACTCTTTATAAACCTTATTGTCTATTTACTTAAAATTAAATAAAACATTCCACATACTAATTATAAAATTTATTTTTTTCGTCGTAGTCTTTCTGTTGGAATATTCGCGTTGTTTTTATTTTTGCATCAGTTGCGCAAGTACGAATTAGATTATTATTAACATTGTTTTAAAAAGCTCTAACCTATATTCAAATCTACAAGTTGCTGTATATTTTTGTACAAAGTATGCCATGATTAAATAAATAGGTGCTATGCAGCTTTATTGAATACTACAGCATAAAATAAAGTATGCAGCCCAAGGCTTGGTATTTTCCTGAATCATTGACAAGGTTTGCATTGATATAAATGTAATATGTTGTAAATAAAGTTTATTTTAAGAAAACCAATAATGATATTATAAAATGTGCTTTGTCAAGATTAGAATTTGTACAGATGAAATTGCTCGCACTTTGCTTGCTTTAACTTTTGCTGTAATTATGCAAAAAAATTTATTTAGAAGTTATTTTGTTGGTGTTTTTATTTCTTGTGTAATTGGGTTAAAGAACAGTGTTCGGGACTACTTTATTGAACGAAATTGCCAAATAAAAAATCTCTGAAAAAGTGCGATAATCAATCAATTTTTGAAGGTAAAGTCGCTCGCTGTACGTATTCATAATTTAATTAGAAGAACAAAAATTGACGCGGGGCATCTAACATAATACAAAAACATAAAATTATCTCCATTTTTGTTCGTCTTGTTCAACCATATCTAGAATTGGTTGAGGAAATTGCCAATCCAGCTCATCGTGCCGAAGAACGAAAAATTCAAAATCAACATCCTGTAGTCGAGCCGACATTAAACGCAAATAATGTACTAGGTTCTCAATATGCCATATCTCGGCGCCAACTGTAAACAAAGTAAAAAAACAAACAAGGTTAATCTGATAAAGCAACAGTCTTGTTTAATTCTGCAACGAGCAGTGCAGATTATAAGCATTTTCTTGAGAACTTCCGAGAAAATAAAAACTAATCTTAAATGTGGATTTATCAACGGCGTGATTGAATACAATAAAATGTAATATTAAAAAATCAATATAGTAAATATAACAGAGCAAATGAGGCCAAAAAGTTTTTTACCAAAAAATAACGGATAAAAATAGCTTATCAATATTTGAGTGGATGAGCACAATTTAAAAAGCTTTGCAAATTTTGTTCTCACTTTTATAAAGTCTGAAACGATCTGTAAAACTTAGCTTATAACACTAAAACAATGGAAATTAACTCCAGTAACCTAAAATTTTTCAGCTTTATGGCTCCGGGGTCCAGCTCCCCTGCCCTGTCGTTAACTTAATTTTTCAAATTTACTTTTTCGAAAAAAAATTACTAACGTATTATATTGTGAATGTATAATAGTAAACTTACATGAATTACTAGTATAAATTAATGCCCATAATGATGAAGCCAACATAGCATCTCCATGTAAAATTCCTTCGTCAAGAAGAACAAAAAATTTAATCATTTCATTATAAGATTCTCTTAACATCTTCTTAGATTGAAGATTTTGTTTAAGTTCATCTTGAAAGTGATTGAGTCTTTCTTGAATATCTTCCCAAAGAATTGAAAGCATGTTTGAAACAAGTATCTGCACATTCAAAAAACGACATATAACAACTACAGGGTGATTCAGCGAAGTGTGCACAAATAAAAACTCATCTTTCGGACTTATAATTAGGTCAAATGAAACAAGTTATATGCTGTGAAGATAGTAAATTTAATAAGCTTTCAGAAAATATACAAGTTATTCAATATAACCCCCTTTGTTTTTGATTACTTTCCTAAGTCGTGGCAGAACCTGGGCACATGTGGCACGCACCACTTCTGGGTCAATTTCATCCCATGCTGATGTCAATTTTCGCTTTAGAGAGTCCAGATTTGGATGAGAAGTACGGCAGGCTTTTGTCTCTAAAATAGACCATAACCCAAAATCCATAGGGTTCAAGTCTGGTGAAGACGGCGGCCAAAGCTCTTTCTCCCAAAAACCTTTGAAATTGCATCGAACGTCTATAGGCGAATGCTGGAGGAGAAAGTCCTTCCCTGGGTCCAAGCTTGAACTGAGTTGGCCGTGTGGGAGGTTGCACCGTCCTATTGAAGAGTAACTCCTTGTTCTCCGACTACTTCTTGGACCCAGGGAAGGACTTTCTCCTCCAGCATTCGCCTATAGACGGTCTGGTTTATCTTGACCCCTTCTTCAATGAATATGAGAGGAGTTTTCAGCCCTTTTGATGTTGCGCCTGCCCATACCATTACGGAGGCGGGTTTTTGTCTTCTAAAAGAGCTGCGACGCTCAACTGGGACCATGTTTATGTCTGGAAGCCAAATCCTGTCATTTTGATGGTTATGGACAGCTTGAACAGTGAAAAGTTTTTCGTCTGTCCATAAAACTTGAGGCTGCGTGCCATCAACAAGTTTCTTGACCAAAACCTTTGCTCTATCGAGCCTTTTCTTCTTAGTGGCCTCCGACAAGAGATGTCTTTTGGTGAACTTCAATACCAGATTTTAAATTTTAACTCTTAAATAATAAGAAACTGAAATGTTAATAATTGAAAGTTAATAATGGACGAAATACATGTACATAAAACTAAGAAAAGTATTTGTGCACACTTCGCTGAATCACCCTGTATATAGAAAATACATATCGAATTATTTTTTATTAGCCGTAAAAAAAGAGCGGTGTTATAATAGCGATACAATTTGTTTAGCTTGTGCTCATGGTCGAAAGTTTATTATACTTCTACCTGATAGTTTAATTTTTGGCGTAAAATTTAACAAATACAAAAAAACGTAAAGAATTAATATAATAATATTACAGCATGGAATTAGTCGGCAACGTGGTCGAATGGTTAGAGCGCCGGGATTGTGATTAACGTGGTCTCGGTTCAAAACCTACTCGGGTGACTCTGTTGTGTCCTTGGAAAAGACACTTGACGGCACTTCCCTGCTTGGTGGTCTTGGCAAGCAGCTCTAAATTTCAGTCTAAAATTCAAGCGGACAGCAATATCTTGGCATCTCCAAAAGTAGGTCGGGGTAATTGCTCGCTTTCATCGCTTTCCTGCGAGTCAGAAGGATAAATATACAGATAAAAATAAAAAGAAATTTGAATAAGATACCCCTGATGATCCTATACCCGATTCTATTTGAATAAGATACCTCTGATGATACCTGTTATGGGTGAAACTGTCTGTTGGGTTTTAGCTTTGTTTTTATTCCCGTGATTTCGCCATTGTTAATTTTAATTCAAGCTCTAACTTTGTTATCGAGCACTTTAGAAGAACTGATTTTCCAACATTGTTATATATATTATATATATTTCTGAGACCAAATCAGTGCAGTACTAACGGTTGCTTCAACTACAACGCTTTAGCTGTTGTACAGCAAGTCAAAAAACATTAGTATGATTTGCAGTAAAAAACAAACAAATAACAAATCGATAAATTTCATGATTTTGATATACACAAGATGTGCTAAAAATATTTTAAGACCTTGTACAATTTTTTTTACACTACTTATTTGATTTTTTTAACAAAATGGCATAAAATTAAATTATTGGCATTACTTAACAGCTGACATTATCTTTAACTGCGAAAGTGCTTTGTAGCATTCTCAAAAAATTAATTAACAGTAATGTAGTTGTTTTTGGCAATATAATGCTAACTTTTTTCTTGACTCTATAATTAACAGTAAAACTTTTAAACAATTCAATTATTAATGTCAACGAAATGCAATACCTGTAACAACCAAAGAGATAGTAATAGAGCGTAAAAAAAAATAGTGAGGTACTTTACTTACTTCAGCATATAATATGGTTATTTTCTGATAACAAAAATTAAAAAACAAATCGTTGATTAAACAGTTTTGAAAAAATAATGGAAAGCAATTTATAATATCAAATAAAAAGCGTAAAGCAACAAAAATTATTTTAACATTACTTCTGTCATACCTGACAACATTAAGCTTATTAGATAGCAAATAAATGCTCATTTTTCTTCCTTTTTTGTTACATTCTATTGTATTTTATGCTCTTAAAATTATGATTGTCAAAACGAACAACTTTTTTATATAAAGTTAAAATTATAGTCAAACAAATAAAATAGACTATAGTCCAATGATTAATGTAGGATTACCATTTCTGGTTATTTAAAAAGTCAGCATACTTTTATAAACATTGTCTTAAAAGAGAATAATACTGTGCTTATTTTGGAGTCAAATGCTTAATTTCTATTATTAATTTTTTTAGTTTTTATAAGCATTTCCTGAAAAAGTGCTTATTATTATTTTTTGAAAGTTGAGTTTTTCTTCAATTATATTTTAAAATGATGACTTCATTATTTATTTCTAAGATATTTTTTTCTTTAAAATAAAGCCTATTTCATATATTTGAATTAAAAAAATCATCTTATTCAATGAAAAAGTCTATAATAAAAAAAATTTATTGATTTATAATTGGCATTCTGTCACCATATCTAGTTCTGCTTGTTTTTTTTATTTAGTTTAGAAGATATTTTAAGTTATTACCTAAACATACCTCACCATCTCGACCACCTTTACTGTAAAGTTGGCAAGAAACAAGCCATATGTGCAAATAAACTACTTTTAACCACATAATAAATGAATCTTCCAGTCCAGCAATTTCACGTATAGTTTTATGTGGGACCTGGCAAAAATAAAAATACAGCTAGAGCTTAATTAAGCAGTAACAAATATCAACGAAAAAGAGTTAAACAAAATAAGATGTTGACAAACTACATGTATTTTGACAACTTAATTATATATAGAAAATTCATTAGATATTACAGTCAAATAACTAAAGTGTTATCAATTAAAGACAGATGCAGCATACTAAAAAACAAAAAAATTACACAATTATGTTCAATACTGCCACATTTTTTAAAGTCTACATTTAAGGAATAGAGTAAAAATATTTGTCTTGAATAGTTTTTGAGATTTTTATTTTACATAAAATACACAGCTTTTTTGTGTGTGAAAAATTGTTTTGGTTGTGCTACTACAATAAACCTTTTTTAAAAAATTTTTGAATTTACTTACTACTAAAAATTAAAAGCTGTAACAACACTCTATTTATTTTTACAACAAAATTAAGTTTTTCAATTAATTGTATCAAAAACCTTTCACTATATGTGTTTTATATAAGGAGTTTGGGTTTGCAGTGGACATCTCTAACACATTATCCCTAGGCCCCACTCACTTATATAACATTGTTATAGCAGTGGCTTGCTGTTTGCAATGCCACCTTAGATTTGGCTGGTCCATAAATCAAACCTAAACCTTATAAGCTGGAGTTTAAAATGAAAACCACAGCAGTCATTACACAAATCATCCAGTATTAATTTCAATAATTTATTTTATTGATGTAACATAAAATTAAACTTTTATTTGTTGAAAAAAAATACAAATAATGTTATACATACAAACCTGCATGTAAATGCCATTTAACAAAACTTTAGCAGCATCACTTAATTCTGTGTTGGAATATTTTTCAGGTAACACAACCCCAACTTTGTATAAATTTTTCTTTAATCGTTCATTAAATGAATCAAGTTTTTTTCCTGATTTGTTTTCAGTTGTATTAATTGTTTTGGGCCAAAAAGTTAAATTTCTAAATGCTTTGTTAAAAAGTTTTCTCTCAAATAATAAAATACTTGATGAAATAATTCCATGCTTTAACTTTTTGGTAACCAATATACTGCTTTGATTAGCAGTAAAACTTGAGACTAATTTTTTTTGACAAAATTTACATTCATTTACTGAGGTTATACCAAGTACTTGTGGTAATAAAGCTGGCTTGAAACTAGATTTAGACAAATGGAACAATAATCCAATGATACTAGGCATTTTTTCTTCAATGAATTAAATCAAGCTGGAAAGTTTAACTACATTATAATATACAAATTAATTTTTTCTAAAGACAGAGAATAACATCTACTGTATAAAAATAGCATGAAACTAAACTGGCAACATGAAAACTGAAAAAATGATGCAAACATTTATAACTACAACAATTTGTTCATTTGCTTGAGAAAAGAGAACAATTACAAAAAATAGCACACAATTAAAATAACAATTTATACTTTTTCTTTAAGCTGTTAGTATCCAAGAATCATAAAATCAAGATGCTCCTATGTCAATTTCAATTTCTAGTGATTTGAGTGAAAATTTGAAATTATAAAAATTGCTCCAAATAGTGACAAATGCAATTAAATACAAGAATACAATAAATGGCTTTAGCATGCAGTTACATTATTTGGTTAAAAAAATATATTTTATAATTTTTCTTTGAGCTGGGAGTATCTAAGAATCATATGATTAATTAGTCAAGATGTTCCCAGGTCAATTTAATTTATTTGTTTGTTTCATAGTGGTTTGGGTAAAAATTTGCAATTATTAAAATTACTACTAACACTGAAAAATACAATTAAATATAAGAATACAACAAATGGTTCTAGCATGTAATTATATTATTTGATTTTAAAAAATATAGCAATTATGAGTATAATAAAAGTTAATCTATCATTTAAATACATATAGAAACAGTAGGTATAGAAAAAAATTTAATGTTACACATGGTTTGGATTGCTAGTCCGATTGTAAAGTAAAAATATTAAATTAATTATAAGAAAATCATCATATTAACTGGTGACCAATAAAACACATACTGGTATGACCAAGTTCAGTTCAGATCAGTTCAGTTTATTTGTTGTGTGCTTCAAAACGAAAAATACACCAACATATAAATATGACAAAAATATTTTCAAAAGCACAGGAAGGCAGCAAAATGACCATACGGTCTTCTA
Source organism: Diplosoma virens (assembly GCA_963680785.1). Taxonomy (NCBI): domain Eukaryota; kingdom Metazoa; phylum Chordata; class Ascidiacea; order Aplousobranchia; family Didemnidae; genus Diplosoma; species Diplosoma virens. The sequence goes on from OY796885.1 coordinate 30,023,172, forward strand.
ATCAACTGCCTCCCTCTAAATAGTGGGACAAAAAAAATTTTTTTGTATCAGTAAAACACAACAGTACACTTACGAAACACAGAGTACATCTAGAAAAATGATAAAAAATTAATAGCAATAGTAGTTGTTATTAAATAACTTTCCATGTGCCAGCTGACTTCATTAAATTGTTGTGCATCTTATCTAATATTGACTAGTCAAAAAAAGTTTAAATTTCTTCTTAAATTGCTAATAAAAAAGTGACTTTAATTTGAAGGGTACTTCTTGCCATATTTTAGGTCTAATGTAAGAAAACATCTTTTTACCTAATTCTGTTCTCTTTCTAGGTTGAAAATAATTTTGTTTTGCTGCCAGTCTTGTTTTATAATGGTGTTTTTGGGTTATACTTATAATAGTTTAAGACTCATTCTTTCCTTAACTTTTGTTAAAGTAAAACATTGTTTTGGCAATTTCACGTTTAAAAACATCTTTTAGTTTTAAGAAATTCAATTTTTGAAAAAAAGGATTTGTATGACAAAAAAGGACTATTTGTAATAATTCTTATTATGCGTTTGTGTATTCTTACCAGTGGATCCAGGGCAGTAGTCGAAGCCAGTTCCCCTCATTGAGACACAGTATTGGATATAAGAGTAAGTTAAAGCATAATATACTGTTTTTAGTGTTGTAATGTCAACGTAGTTCCTCAGTTTGAGCAGTGCCCAGGAACCACTGGAGAGCTTAGAGCAAACATGTTGTATATGAGACTTCCAAGAAAGCTTATCATTAAAGATTACACCCAAATATTTTATTTACTTGTGCTATATTTGTCTTTCTGATTCTGATATCAAAGTGTCTAGCTGATCTTTGTTTGGTTAAAACCATAAATTTTGTTTTATTAGTATTTAATGACAATTTGTTTAATTTCAACCATTCATCTATTTTGACCAGTTCGGAAATGAGAAGAAAAGTAGTTGAACAGTAACTATAATAGCCAAATTGTTTATAAATAGTTATATGAATTATTGGTAAAAGTTTATAAAGAATATAATTATAAATACATATAAAATGCTTTTTAAAGCATGTAAAGTGAAGCATAAGTATGAGTAATTTATCTGCTAAACTTTTGACTGGGTTACTATTCTGACAGAAGTTGAATATAAGTCTTTTTTAAGATGCAAGTTTAAAGCCGATCTCTATAAAATACTACTCTTAATTAAAAACGATTTTATTTCTATAATACAACAAAATGATATCAGTACTTATTTATTATAACATTAAAAAATTTGCATATTATATAAAAATATTGAAATGTTGCCGTCTTAAATTCGAGTTTTTTGTTATGGTCAAAATGAACCCAAACCGAATCCGTGAACCTGTGTTAACCGTTATTGTTCTTCAAATCCCTGTTCAAACCTAAACCGGAACTAGACGCGAAAAAATAAAATTTGTTAAACCTGAACCGGAATTCAACCGGTAAAAATTAAATTTGCTGAACCTGAACCAGGGCATTATTTTAAACCGCTTAGGCAAAATAGAGACGTCATAAACAACTTTCTAGGCGATAACTTAAAGCAAAAAATTGATCATAGGGTCTTGTAGGCTAAATAAAGAAAGCGCAGTTTTAAATAGAGAGTAGGCTACGCCAAAGCAGAAGAGTAAAAATTTTTTAAATGGAGACGCACCAAAGATAACAAAACAAACGCATAGACAAAAATCAAACGTTAAGAGTACGATGATATTTTTAACTTTGTTAAATACATTGGTATAGAGATGTACAACTTTTTGTTGTTGCCGGCCGTATTAGAGAGTAAAATACAAGCCATAAAAAACCACAAGTAAAAGATTTCATTGCAGCCATTGCATTTGTTTGATTATAAAATCGATTCCAAATCAATCGATCGTCAACTGCCAAAAGGGCCTACTTTAATTGTATTTAAATCACCGGAAGGTCACCACTCAATGCTTTAATTTTTAATACGCTTAATTTCTACCCATAATGATATGTAATATTCGACTTAAAAATTTTGTTGTACAGTATTTACTTTGCTGTTAGCAGCGAAGGTTTGATTTGTCAAATTTACATTCAAACACGTCGATTGGCAACCATATGTGTCACAGCTGTAACATCGTCCATGTAACAAAAATAAGTTGTTTTTTGGGATTTATTTTTAATTAATTTACTGTTAACAAGATATTTTTATTTCAGTTTAAGTGCACACATTAAAAAAAAGTTACCGTCGGCCATTGGCAAGAAGTTTTGGATTTTTGTATTCTCAACTTTATAAGCCTGATTAGCTTTTGCTTTTGATGAATAGTAAAATTTGTAAGAGCTGATTTACGACAAGTAAGTTACTTTTTGCAGGTAGGGTCGTCGAGTGGTTAAAAGCACCGTGATTATGACTGACAAGGTCGAGGTAATTAAAATGTAGTCTATCTATTTTTTGGGTTCTTGGAGAAAAATACTTTGCGGTACTTTCCCCTACTCGGCGGTCTTGGCGAGCAGTTTTGAATTTTAGTCATATCTTTATTAAAACGCATTATAAAAAATTTCCAACTCAACAGCGATATCTTGGCATCTCCAGAAGCAAATCGGGGTAATTGCTTAACAGTTTCTCTACACGCAACGCCTATGGCGCTTTTCTGCACGTCAGGAGGATAAATAGGTTTAGAGATGATGTAATTAAACCCACTGTAATCTAAAACCATAAAGAAATAATGTTGTTTATTGGAAACGCTTTTTAGGATTAAATTTAAGATAAACCTTTTATCACTTTTTTAATACTTATTTAGTTTCTTCATAAATTAATCCTTTCATCACGCAACAGAGGCGTGATATACTCACAATAAATTACGATCCGCTGCGAAGTTTGCATTTTTTGTTAATTTTTAGAATGCTTTAACTTGTATTGTGTACGTGGCCTATCTTTACTTCAGTTTCCTGCTTGTTTTATGCTAAGAAAATTGTCTCAATGTTTTATTAGAAAACGCAGAACTTTGTTTTAATTATAAAGTTGCACTGAGTCGAAGCGACAAAACAGAAAAATTTTTAAACCTGTGGCCAAGCATATAATAGCATTGAAAAAACACGTCTAAAAGCTAGCACGCTTAAAAATTAGACAGCCAGTGATTTAAGCCAAGGCCTATAATTATAATACCCATAATCTGACGTTGGATACCAGCTTTTACTCCATAACCAACCGTAAGGATTTGAAAACACACTGCGTTCTTGTTTTGTGAAATGCTGCCTAATAATCTTTTAGTTTATTTTTCTCGAAATTCATACTGAACAATGTACAAGACTGTAACAAATTATATGATTGCCTTTCCGAGCACCTAGAAGCGCCGTGTTGACGACAACCATAATTCACTTGGTCTTACTTCAATTTCTACTCCAATCATAATGTCGCAACTTCCAAAACATTTTGCAGCACTTTTCTTTGGCGGTTTAGGCAAAAAGGCTCTAAATTTTAATATCACTACAGTATATATGGACTAAAAATTATATCCCTGTAAATCTAAAAGCATTCTACACTGTCCAGCCAGTTAATGACTATTACTTACGTGAAAGATGCTAGGCTGATACATGTATGTGTTAACTATCAAAAATTGTTGCCTATTGCGAATTTTTGTATTCTTCTCAAAATTCAAGTAAAGCAGAGTTATATTACTACTAAATTATCAGCAAAATCAGGACGTTGATAAAATAATTTAGTGCAATTTAACAGTTTTTACACTTGCAAGACAAACTGAATTTATTTGCAAGCTACAATAAAAACCACACATTAAACATTTAGGCCTACCATACGTCCCAGTTTCTATGTCCCGAGGTATTGGCCGGTCAACCAAAATGTCCCGGGTTTAGATTTTGTTTTCATCTCTGTGTGTTTGTAAACAGCAATAATATCTAGCCGGGACAATTTAGAATTTGAGCCCTTGTTCTGGCTTCCCAATCGGTCAACTATGTTGTCTAAAAATTTTCGATTTAAAGCGTCAACCTTTTTATTTTTTGGTCTTCACTTTGCTTTCCTGCCCATAAATTCGAATTTTGCTTGGAATTTAGTTGATCGAAACAGTGAAGATCATTTTTTGGTCTTCACTTTTTTTCCAACGAGCGTCCCGGTTTTCTATCTCGCAAATATGATAGGCCTAAGTAACGTAAATCAATCAAATAAAAAACTTGTTCTCGATAATACACGGGATGAATTAAGATAACCTTTTTCTTATTAATGCTGCCTCTCAAGCATTCGCTTCATACATTTTTTAATAGCTTAAAAAACAAATACTCTTTTTACTATATGTTGTGATGGTGCATCAAAAACAATTTTTTTTATTCTTTCATTTGGCTTCGAATAGCGCTGAACTATTTCAGGGCGGAAATGAAAAAAATGTAAGCTCTTAGCGCTTATAAGTTGAATCGAGTCTCTAACAGGTTAAAATATTTCTCGTGGAAGAGAAGTTTTTAAGGATTGAATGATTGCGACTTTATCACATGGTCTTGTCTTATGCTACCAACGTTGTGAAATGCAATGTTTTTACTTTTTTTAATGCGGATAATTTAGATCAAAAAAAAGAAAAAGCAGTTTAATTGGGTTTCAAAAGATTTATTCTAATTATCCATAATAATACAGAAAAAGGTTTTTCAAAACAATTTCGAATAACTTTTGCAGTTGCGAAAAGAACTCCTGAATCCTTTCTTATGTTTTTTGTTTATCTATAAAACCAGTGAGCTTGCTGCGACAAGCATACGCGCGTAACGGCTGACATTGATGTAGACATAAACATCAATGCGACGACCGATGCTATAATGGAGTCATTTGAATATCAAACTTTTTTCGCATAAAAATGAAAACGTTTTCGGCAGCGTTTGATGGGAGTTTGACTTCCGATACCAACTTGTCTACAGAGCTGAAAAATAATAAGATATTTTAATTCTATTATATAAAATTATTTTAATTTGACAATCTCACCTCTTCAGTAACTCTTTTAACGATTTAAAATGATGACATAAGTAAAGCGCATGAATATAAGCGATTCCAGGAATAGAAAGATAAACATTGAGTAAGGGCTGAAGGCGTTGATTGGTCACATGGCGTGACACGCTTTGAGGAATGATAAACCCGGATGTCGATTCCCGAACAGCAAGCATGTATAGAAGCTTGGCCGTACCTTTCTGTTGTAAGAGGAAGTTCAAATATTACCGAAACAACAGTTTCCGTTTATGGATGAAAATTAAAAGCATATTTGAAGGAGATTTTTCAAGACACACGAACGACAATCGATTTTTTACTTTTTGATAAAGTAGTCGCGAAAATAGTAGCTTTTGATGGAAAGTGTTGTGAAGTTGCATTGGAAAATAACAAATATCTCAAATATGAATCTTGTACTGATCATTAAAATAAACCAAAGATCCAACCTGATCATCACTGTGAAGGACATTGAGACCAGCATGTGTCAATGTGAGATACGCAGCAGTGAGATTTGTCACTTGAACAGGTTTAACGTTGATCCAGCCTGAAATAATACGTAGCTGGGTTTTGAAAACGTGACAAGCTTTCGCATAGAAGCGAAGTTTAATTGGTTGATAAAATTATGCAACTTAGTACGAGCTTATGTGCTGTGCACACGGATTCGTGGTTCTTGACTAATGTATTCTACGTCATCTACCTGTCGACCACGATTAAAAATTATATCTTTGTTGTGATCATTGCGTGGTTAATACAACAATCAATCACAGTTAATATGAGATGATACGGATCTTGGGTTAACAACCAAAAGAATTCAGTAATTGAGTGCAAAGAAAATCGAATACCTTTTTTAACTTTATTTTTTTCAACGATAACAAATAACTTCTCGTAATACGCTCGCGCCTGCTTGACAAGTAGAGCAAGCTTTTGGCGCTTGGTAGCGTTGCTTACGTCGTCAACTGTTTTCCGCCAGACGGCGCATCTGCCATAAAGGAAAATAAGTTTATTTTTACTTTTTCTATTTTGGTCAAGAACCTTTACACAAAATAATTAAGTCTATGCATTAGTAGGATAGAGTAATTTTACCACTAGCTCTTTAAAACATCATCAAGATTGCGATTTCGGCCATAAACTTGGTTTATTTTACGTCTTCAAAGAAAACAATTCAAACAAGCGAGGCTTTTCAAAAAGGCAATAAGAATTTGAAAAAACGTTTACGTTGAAAATTCTCAAAACCATTTTACCACGGCAGAGCGCATTCACTATACAACGCAAAGACTCGGGTAATTAAGCAGAATCAACCAACGTTGTAGCTAATTCAAAAATCTCCACAGAAGATAAAAGACGATGTACAAAACTAGGCTTCAATAAGTTGGCGAAAGCAAACAGCAAACGAAATAAAGTATCAAAAACCAAAAGTGACCTGCGGCTGACCAAGTACGAGCAGCACTGCAACGAAACGACGTGAACTTCCGCTTTGTGAGTCGTTCGAAGAAGTTGGGCGATTGATGTCGCACCTGAGCTCACTTCCTTGTTGTCGATTAAAATTGTCGGTTTTTCTAAATTATTGTGTTTTTCGTAGAAAGCAAAATACGAAAAGACGAACTGAAAACCACTCCCAACGTTCTTATACGAGTATTTGACAAACAATTCTTTTTTTATAATATAAACAAATAAAGTCACTCGGTATTAAAAAAGAGGAAAAGATTTTTTCATACCGACTTTATTTGTTTATATCAGTGGTTCTCAAACTCATACCACTAGTGGTACGCGAGAGCTTTTTTAGTGGTACGTAAAGATATTGATCAGTGATTATTATAATCTGCCTTCACGTGACTATGTTATTTGGTGACCATGATGTGACAATAGCAAAACTAAAGACCTTTCTAGCAGTTCCCTTCTAGCAGTTTTTAGCAGCCTTCTAGCTGAAGGCGATATGCCTTCCCTTCTAGCAGTCAGGAAGGACGTCCAATATTCGTTAAAGTACGTTTGTTTTATGTTATTGCGACACAATTAAGAGTGTGACGTTTCAATAAAACAAAAGCACTTTAATTTAAATTTGATTAAATTAAAGTTTAAAGTTTAAATTGTGCATTTTGTTTTAGTTAATTGGCAGCAATTACACATTGATACTATTACGTCGCAATTGCATAAAATTTATTTATCAGTAAGTTAGCAAGAAAAGTTTTTGCCATGTCGAAACGAAAGTACAATCCAGAATACATTAAGTATGGAGCATAGAGGAGAATGTTTGCCACACTGTGTGGTTTGTATGAAAACTCTTTCTAATGCAGCCATGAATCCCAGCTTGTTAAAACGGCACCTTGAATCGAACCATGCAGAAAAAAAGGGCAAAGATCAAAGTTATTTTGAGCGGCTGGAGGAGAACTCAAAAAGACAGCGCCTAAACCAGACAGGCCAGTTTCATCAAAAGAAGATAGGAGTAGTAAAAGCATCATATGAAGTCTCTCTTCTTGTAGCCCAAAACATGAAAGCCCACACAATCGCTAAGTCCCTCGTTTTGCCAGCAGCAAAGATACTAGTTAGGAACCTCATTGGGGACGAGGCAGCAGCTAAATTGGATAATGTGTCTCTTTCCAATGACACTGTAAAACGCCCTATTCAAGAAATGTCGGGTGACACTGATGATCAAGTAATGGCTGGAGTAAAAGACTCAAAGTTCGGGTTTGCCATTCAACTCGATGAGTCGACAGATGTCGCCAAATGTAGCCAATTGCTCGTTTATGTCCGCTTTATTCAAAATAACACAGTGAAAACAGAGCTGGTGTTGAATCAGGAGCTGGCTGCTACAACAAAAGGGAAAGATGTGTTCAATGTTTTGGCGGATTTTTTTAAAGAAAATGAGCTAGATTGGAGTAAGTTAGTTGGATGCACGACAGATGATGCTCCAGCCATGCTTGGGCGAAAATCTGGATTTCAAACATATGTAAAAGATGTTGCAGCAAACGCGACCTTCGTCCACTGTTTTATTCACAGATTTGCACTTTGTACCAAAGTGCTCCCTGCTGAGTTAATGTCATGCTTGAACAAAATCATTAAAATTGTAAATTTTATAAAAACCTCAGCTCTGAATTCTCGGCTTTTTGCAAGACTCTGTGAAGACGTCAGTTCTGCTCATAAATGTCTCTTTTTCCACACGGAGGTTCGCTGGCTGTCCCGCGGGAATATGACCCGGAGGGTCTTTGAACTTAGGCATGAATTGTTGACATTTTTCAAAGAGAAAAACCACGAATTTAAAAATGATTTTGAGAACGATAACTTTATCTCACGGATGGCCTACTTGTCTGATATTTTCCAGAATCTCAACGTTATAAATCTTTCGTTTCAAGGATCAAACAGCAATATTGCAGTTTTTATTTCAAAACTGGAAGCATTCACTAGCAAGCTAGATGTCTGGACCAAAAATGTGGAGAGCAAACAGTTTGAAATGTTCCAACTCCTTACCACACTTTCAGTGGAGCCCAATGATCAATTATCTCAAGAAATTCATGATCATCTCAAGCTGCTCCGAATGAAATTGTTGCATTACATTCTGGAAAGTAATGAATTAAATCCAAGAGCCGAAATCGTCTAACAGAGCCTAGACATGATTTCAGATGCGCTGTGAATAAGGTTGCGCCCCGAATCGATCAGCTTGTGCAGAAGAAACAGTTGCATCTATCACATTAAATTGTATTGTTTGTTATTTGTTGGTGTTATGGTAAAATAAATAGTGCTAGATTTGAGCAAAAAAAGGTAATTTTGGGTCATTTGGTACGCGGTGTACTAAAAAACGATAAGGTGGTACGCGAATAGAAAAAGTTTGAGAAACACTGGTTTATATTCATAAAACCATTTTGAAAAAAAGAAGATAAAAGGTTGAATCATTAAACTATAAATTAATCATCGTAAAATAAAAACTCTTTGAAAAAAATAATTCCTTACCAACGATCTTTGAATTTAAAACTTTCTTAAAAACGTTTTGCGAACAAGTAGAACTTTCAACGTTCCTGACGTCATGACGTGGCAACGAGTCAGATGATAATCTAGAAAATAGTCTGTTTAAAATATTTCAATTAATAGACTAAAATTTTTTAACTATACTTTGATTCAAATTTCTGTTTTCTACACAAAGAAGTAACAAGAGAGTTTCCGGGCGAGACATTTGATGAGCCTGTAAAAAGAAACACAACATAGATTACAAAAATAGTCTGTTCCCAACATCAATATGACGAAAAATCGACTTACTGTTGCTACTTTCATTTGAATCCAATGACTTCCTCTTTATATTCTATAAAATGAAGTAAACTGAAACAGTGTGTTTTAACAAGATGGTTACCCCAAGGTGATATACCACGTTATTGGGTGCACTGGGGTTATGCACTTTCTTAGGACCACTGGGGCTGTAGCACTTTATTGGATTCACTGGGGCTGTACCACTTTCTTGGGAGCACTGGGATTATACCACTTTCTTCGGAGCACTGGAACTGTAGCACTTTAGTGAATGCACTGGGGTTCTACCACTTCATTGAGACGTTGTTTTAAGTGAAAAAGAAACGCCATCGGAAAGTATTTTTCAGTCTCTTGATTTGAAACATAGAGTTGTTTTTGTCGTCATTTAATTTTAAAAAAAAATGTAGACAAAAATCGAGTTTTCAGCCCTACTCTGGATAGGGGTTTACAAAATTTAAATAAAGTGAAATGAGATTGGCAACCATAAAAAAGCTGACAAGCCCTGAACTAAAACCAGTTAGTTGGTGCAAATTAAACAAATCACGTGACGATCTTACCAGCTTCGCTCTCAGCTCTTCCTGTTTCTGTTTAGACCGTTTGATTCTTTCCTTTCGACTTAAGCTTAACACAACAGATTGAGGACCTGTTGACATATAGACTTTTTTTCAATTGCTATTAAATAACTTTAAAACTAAACAAAAAAATTAATATTAATGAACTAATGCAACAATTGTCTAAAAACCAAAGAACATAATTCCAAGCACTCGGCAACAGCAAATCAAAATTCCCAAAATCATTTCAAGACATTTCGTCGTCGTCGTTTGAAGGGTATCCACTCCAGGTCAGACACAAACAGGCCTGGGGCCGAGGGTTTATCCTTTTACTACCCCAGACTGCTGCACTGCCTGGATCAGATGCTGGCAGTGATGTCATTAAGCCAGCATCGAGTTTCGTCATCCAAAACCGTCAGACCTCGTGCTCCATGTGGTGCCTGATATATAGGGCACGCTGTTAGTACATGGTCTGCGGTTTGCTCAGAGGCGCCACACTCGCAATTCGGTGAAGGAGCGAGACCCCATTTGTGCATGGACGAATGGAATCGCCCAACACCAGTCCGCAAGCGGTTGAGCTTAACCCAAGCTGCTCGGGGTAAGCCCATCCCAACAGGCCTGGCACCGGTCTCGGGCACAAAAGCACGGAGCCTGAAAGCATTTTCACAGTACTCCGTTTTCCATTTGTGATTTGTCCACAAATGGAAAAACGGAGTACTGTGAAAATGTTTTTGATGAGGTTTGATGAGGACATCTGATGAGGTGAAAACAGGTGGTGCTGAAACATGAAATAAAAAATGCTGGTGCTGAACTAGTCAATAAAACATGGAAAATGTCATGAAATTCTTTCTAACAGATGCGCTCTACGCAAGGTTATCATCCGAACTCACCAACAAATAAGCATCAGTAAATACTAAAGACCAGAAAGCAGGAAAACTTAAGTTGTTGTTATTTTTAAAGTAGTTTTACTGGCAATGTCAACTAAAAACAAAAAAGATCTACGCAAGGTTATCATCCGAACTCACCAACAAATAAGCATCAGTAAATACTAAAGACCAGAAAGCAGGAAAACTTAAGTTGTTGTTATTTTTAAAGTAGTTTTACTGGCAATGTCAACTAAAAACAAAAAAGATCTACGCAAGGTTATCATCCGAACTGACCAACAAATAAGCATCAGTAAATACTAAAGACCAGAAAGCAGGAAAACTTAAAAAGTTGTTGTTATTTTTAAAGTAGTTTTACTGGCAATGTCAACTAAAAACAAAAAAGATTTTCACTTAACGTTCAACCAAAAAACGACCTTTAAATGAAATATATATTTTTGGTTTCCACTCGACAATGTCAGTAAAATAAGCACGTTTTTAAGTAATGTTATTCAAAAGTAAAATATCTTAACATTAGTGGTGAAAACTAAGCACTTTACTCCTTAGAAATAAGCACGTTAAATTTTCTTAAGATAAATGCTACCCCAGGCTAACCTAGCAAACAAAGTGACACTGACCGGCTTCTCGAACTTTCTTTTTTTCTTCGTGCAACAAAAGATGACTTTCCATCTTCTTTGCGCTGCTCAAGCATCGAGCGTCGCTCAAAAGTTTTTGATCCATCTCGCTCCGTTTCATGATGACGACGCAATCTTTGCAAAGCCACCCCTTCGTGACAAGGATCGCCTCGCACATTTCGCAGCGTCTAACAGACGGGTTCTTGTCGGAAGTCGAGCTTCTATCGCGAGGTTGTTCCCGCTGAAGCGAATCTGCGAGTTTGTTGAAGATCAAAATCGTTGTTCATGTCAAGTAATCAATGACTCGTCAGATGCACGTCAACAAACTAAATAGATTCCAGTTTGATCGCAAAATATGAAAGTAAAATTTATTGTTCTTTCCGGAAAATTAAAATTATGAAACATGATTTTCGTAAGTTTTTTCCGACTAAATCAGCACCGCAAAAAAGCTGAATAATTGAGATATAATTTTTGCATTCACTGCTTTTATTACTGTTTATCTACTTTTCACTTATTTACTATTATTTTATATTCATGCTTTTTTTTTGTCATAATGTATGTTTTGACCTTCTCTATGTCGACACTGCGTAAAATAGTAGATTATGACGAATCAAAATCCGAAAAATACACGAGACAAACAGCACAAATAGAAATGTACTCGAACAAAACTTTGTACTCGCAGATGTCCCCGGTCGAGAAGTGGATAATTGCGTGGCATCTAGATCGTCATCCTCCTCAAACACAGCGATCCGTTTGTGTGGCTTGTTATAAACAGGAATGCTCAAGTGCTTTTCAAGTTGCTTCTAGAAAATATCATTTCAGCAAAACCAGCTTTTGATTTTAACGACAAAACGACGACAGAAAGAAGAATTAAACGATGACTGTATGAGTGTAAGGTCCTCACAAACTCCAAAAAAAATTTATGAAATCTGAAAATCGCAGCAATCATGTTCATTAAAACGCGAAGAATTACAACAACACGCTGAATCAACCTTCGTCCTTGTTCTGGGGCCGACGTCACTTGGCGAGAAACATTGAGATTCAAGCAGCGTGACGTCATCCAGGTCGGTCGCGGCACTGACTTCGTTGCTATCGACGCAGAAACTGTCGTTCACGTAATCAGAAACGTCTGGTTCGGGAACCTGAAAAAAACGCAATCAGTGGAAGTCTTGATAAAACATTGTCAGCAGACGACATTGGCACCTGAGAAAAGACGTCCACATCTTTGCCGACACCGTAGGCGAGCTTGAACTTCCCACCGAGTGCCACTGTATCAGCGCGGCAAGATGCGTTCCCATTGTGTAGCGAGCGCAAGTACAAAGCTCTCTCGTCCGGGGCTTCCCCTGCGTTAATATAGTTCGTTTTTTTACTGTGAAAAACGGGGTTTCTATCAACGTCACGACGGCTGCTAGATGGTTTCAAGTTCTTTGCAAGCTAGAAAGTCGCAAAGCTTTTTTCAATTCTTGAAAAGCTTAACTCTACCTTCAGACGCTGACTGCGTGAGCTGTGACGCATCATTGACGAAATCAAGTAAGTCCTGGTCAAGGTTCTCGTTGTTATCATCTTCGTCTGACGACAAAGCTTCGCAATCCGCATTTACTTCTGCTTCGTCGCATATAAAAATGTTGCGTCGGATCACGTGATTGACGTTGCGCTTTGTTTTCTAAACAATTTCAAAAAGGCAGCGTAATTTATCAATTCTACACATAACTTATTCAAATCTTAACACAACACAAAATATTCAAAACTGTTTTATTCTCTTCAAAACGAAGTGGTTAAAGGTGTAGATCATAAAAATGTTTTGCTGTTACACGAAACAAAGTCGTAACATATTTCTTTTAATTTAGCTGACCGTACATCTTTCGTCTTTGTTTTTCTTCTAACGATGACTGATTCATCAGAGTAAGAACATGAAGACAAAGAATCTGGTTTCGGAGTGCTTTGTTTGACGTCGAGCTTCATCCGGGGATGGGAGGATAATTTGGCGGAGCTTGATCGATCCGAGTCCGGACTCATGCAGCGCTTGTTTGCGATTGAATCGACACGTTGAAACGGAATTTCCATATTCGGTTCGTTATCGATCTCCTCATCGGCATCATCGCAAAGAAGATCGACTTTTCCATGCAATATCGGAGATGATTCGAATATTTGTTTTTCTACAATAAAAACATTTTCAAACTAAATAAAACTGAAGTGCGACTAAATTAAAACATTTTTGGACAATGAAAAAAAATAAAAACAAGACTTGATCGAAGATTTGAAAACTTTAAGTTACGGTTTAAAAAATAAAACTATTCATTTAAAAACGATGATTTAATCGTTAATACTTCATTAACGTATCGAAAAAAAAGTGCAAACAAACTTCAACAAACCGATGATTCCCTTTTTCTTTTTCTGGATCGGAGAATTCATAAATTGAAAAATAGCGTCATCATCATCGTTCCAATCATCGGTCACAATTCTTTCACGTGATTGCTTCAACCTTTTCAGATTCTTCAATAAACGAGGTTTAGTGTTAAGAGAAGTTTTGCAATCACGTGGCTGTAGTGGACTGCCTTCAATGACAAAGCAGCTACGTTCAGCCATAGTTGCATGAGTTTGAGGTATCACTTTGGCGCAGGGCGGAGTGCGACTTCCGGACGCGTTCAACTCGGCGAAAAGCTTTCGATTTTTAATTCTCTTGTTTTGGCTTAAATTAAAACTGAAAATGGACGCGGGGCTCAGCGTCTGCAGTTGAGATGACGTTTTAAAAGACGCAATTTTTCTATTTTCTTCCTTGTCAGGCGTCGTAGGAAAATGATCTACAGCTTTAATCGTCAGAGAGTCAGGTTGAACTTTTTCAAGGCTTTTCGAGATATCAGGTCGAGGCGATTTAAAGTTAGGCAGAGGCGTTTTATCTTCTGGAATAGGATCACATTCGTCAAAGTCTAGATCAAAATCTAATTCGAATTGAGGAGCAAACATATCAGCAGAGCCATCAAACGAGACTTTATGACCGGGATTTGATTCTACTTGATGAGAATTTGAAGCATGCTCATGAGAAGAATCACGAACAATTTGTTCGGTAAAATTTTTTATTGGAACCACTTTAGTTTCTTCTTTGTCTTTTTGATTTATAAACAAAGATTGATCGGTTACTTGTCCAAAGTTACTTTCAGAAGCCGGAAATGTTGGGTCAGTAACCGGATCATTAATATTACTATCCTGACCAAGACGATCATAACTAGCTTGTTCGTGATTGTCGTCATCGTCAGATTCCCAAATTTTAAAGCAGGTTGGTGTCTTGCCTTGACTGTTGTTCGAACACGAGACGTCATCTTGCAGGAATTCAAGTGATATCCCATTAACACAAGATGGATCTCTGGGACGGCTTATACAGATCTCGACAGCGCTTTTGCTTATTTTCATCGATTTACAATCAGTGTAACTCTCGTCTGAGTTTGTTGGCGAAGGAGATAAAGCGGATAGGTTAGAAAAGAGAAAACTGTTCGAATCCTTTGACTTTTCGCAGTTATCTTTTAAAAAATTGTCTCTGATCGATGTTGAAGCGACAAATGTGGCGCTGGATCGAAACTTCTCCGGAGATATTTCCGCATCGACCGGACGATTATCTGACGCCAAGTTTGATTTCTTCTCAATTTTACTATCACCTTCATTGGCGATATCTCTAGACACTGATCCAGGTTTTCTTGGAACGAAACGATCTTTCAAATCGAAAACAGGAAAATCTTGGAAGTCGTCCGGCTGAAAGTCTTCATCGTCAGAAACAACAATCAACGGTTTGCGTTTCTTCTTCGAGGGGACTGCTGAATGTTTAACATTCTTTTCTTTCTGCAATTTTTTCCCGTTTAATAATTTGTTGTTTTTTGATGTGCGCACGTCGTTATGAGCAGGGTTCACGTGATCGTGTCTGTAGCCGTGTTGAGTCGCCCCGTTCATGCGGACGTCGTCACAAAACTGAAGAACCTGGATCAAGAACATAAAGCGAAAAAGATTTTTATTTAGTCATATTATAAGCTTTCAGCGATTTTTATAGAATCATTAAAACGTAAAAACAACACAGTATTTTCGAATGTATGGCGAAAGTATTGTTATGTGTTCCTGATACTGATGTGTCTAATTATGGCATTAACTGTTATTTAAAGTTCTTAAAAATTTGTTACCAATTAAAAACACAAGTTCTTCGGATCACCAAAAATATTCATTAAAACTTTACTACACGTTTTTTTATTTTATTACGAACCCTGCAAAAAACAAAACTTTTTTAATTGAACTTACGGCAAACATATACTGTTACATTGTATTTAAGGCTAAAGAAAAAAATTATTCCATATATGAAAAAACATAACCTTATTTTATACAAAGCCGAAAAAGATTTTGCTTTACTTTAAGCCAGTGTTTCTCAACCTTTTTCCGATTGCGGCACATTTTTGAAATTCTTCAAAATTCCCGGCACCTTTAGACCATTTTTATTAAATTTTGTTTCCAAAACACAGGTTGAGAAACACTGATGTATGTATTAACATTGAAATTTATAATTCAAAATAACATCACAACATTCAACCTTTTTCCTGGACTAGTGAATAATATGCAACAGCTAGCGGCGCCCTAGCGAAACGCAAATGGCACCCCGGTTGAGAAGTACTGCTTTAAGCGAAGCATTAAAATCCTCAATGAGAATCAAGTAATTTTTCTTGCAAAAATATTCTGACGTCAGCATGATTGTAAAAATAAACAAGTTTTATTTATACAAAAAGTCAGATCATTAAAATAAAAAATCATTTAGGTATCATAAAAATAATTTCACCTCAGTCAGCATTTTTGACTTGGATGAATGACCGACGAACTTTGAAAATTGTAATCTTGATTGCCATGGTAACCATTCAGTTAGAGACAAATATTTTGAGTTGGGCTTGTCGTAAATCGAGTCCTGAAGCTAGCAATGCAAGATAGTACAAAATATATATACAGCCTGGGACAAAAGTTTAAGACCACCTTTGGAAAAAGGCACATTTTAGAAAAAAGCTTCTTAATCACCTAATACTAAATATTCTTGTGTCAAAATGCATATTTAGTTTTTGGATATAAACCTTATCACACATTAATTTTTAATTTTTACTTTTGTTCAATTTTTTAAATGTTTAGCTTAAAAATACAAAATTTTGAACCACGAAAATTGGCAAAAAATCTAGCAGTTAACGTTGAAAAACGTATTCAATTTACCGGTCGTTGCACAATTGAAGGTCTCAGAACGTGAAATATCAAGGCAGATGAAAGTTAGAAAAACTGCTGTACCTAACACTATCAAAAAAATTTCAAAAAATAAGTACTTTCAAGGACAGCAAAAAAACAGGCCGTCTGAGCATTTTTAGTAGTGGAAATAAACGTTTTATTAGGAAGAGAGTGAGTCAATTCCCTTAGAGTTCTGCTAAAAAAATACAAGCTAAAATGGCACAAGGAAGCTTCAAAATTAGTAAAATTGTTTTTTTACTAATTTTGAAGCTTCCTTGTGCCATTTTAGCTTGTATTTTTTTCAGCGGAGCTCTAAGGGAATTGACTCACTCTCTTCCTAATAAAACGTTTATTTCCACTACTAAAAATGCTCAGACGGCCTGTTTTTTGCTGTCCTTGAAAGTACTTTTTTTGTGAAATTTTTGATAGTGTTAGGTACAGCAGTTTTTCTAACTTTTATCTGCCTTGATATTTCACGTTCTGAGACCTTCATTGTGCAACGACCAGTAAATTGAATACGTTTTTCAACGTTAACTGCTAGATTTTTTGCCAATTTTCGTGGTTCAAAATTTTGTATTTTTAAGCTAAACATTTAAAAAATTGAACGAAAGTAAAAATTAAAAATTAATGTGTGATAAGGTTTATATCCAAAAACTAAATATGCATTTTGACACAAGAATATTTAGTATTAGGTGATTAAGAAGCTTTTTTCTAAAATGTGCCTTTTTCCAAAGGTGGTCTTAAACTTTTGTCCCAGGCTGTAATTCTAAATATGTTTTTAAAATATTTTACATCAAACTTTAATTTTACACTTTTAAGTTTAAGCTCGTCAAGCTTTCTGAAGTGATTCCTAGAAATCTTGAAAAACTTGGAAGATAAATAATACAGCACGGCGAAAGAAAATTTTTTAATTCAAAAGAGGATACAATTTCTCCTTGGCTGTTTGGTGTGCGAATTTTCTTGTCAAATGATTTCATGAGTATAACCTTACATACATAGTTATCTACCTCTTTCTCTAAATAAACACATTTTCCTGTTTGATTTTTTGGAGGTAAAGTTTTTAAATGCTTTTCTTCTTCTGACGACAACATAAAATTCTTCTTCCAAACTTCCTTTTGCTGAGCGTCTAAACCGTGCGACTTCACATCTATAAGGAAGAACAGTTGATTAAAGAAAAAACTCAATCAAGATTTTTAATTACAAAAAATAAACTTATTAATATTGTGTCATCTTATAATGTTGCCAATAGAGTTTTTTCCTAATGTAATAAAGTTTTCATTTATCATTGCTTTTTCCTGGTCTCAATGTAGCAACTATACAACAACAAACCTACTGATGTTACTACGAAAAGGTTGGGCAATTAGTAATATAAAAAATTAACTTTAAAATGAGAAAGCTCAACAACGTGCGTTAAAATGTAAAACCAAGAATGAGTTACTTTTTTTCAACATGGCAGCTACATTGACCGTAGAAGATGTTTGGGGTTTGGATTTCGACTTCTTAGCAGGTTGGTCAGGAGCCGCTTTCTCGGGAACACTAATGAACATTTTATGGCATTTTGGTTTGAAACCAGCTGGAATCATGGGTGGACTGTGAGGATAATATTGAAGAGTTTTTCCCGCTCCTAAAATTGCCTTGTGAATGCTTTTACGACTGGCAAGGCTTGAATTGTAATCCTAAAAGCAAAGTAAAAATATTAAGTAGAGAAAGAGTAAGTTTACGTCAATTACATTGCAAGCCGTTCTGTTCAGGATGCTTTTCAAAAAAAAGCGAAGGTTCTAGAATTTACCCTCTCTTCCTTTCCTTCAGTAACCAACATCACGATTTTTCCTTTTCTTTTCCGTCCAGTTCGACCCATACGTTGGACCAGTCTTATGGGACTTTTATGCGAATCATAACAAACAATCAAGTCGACGTCACCAATGTCCAGCCCTTCCTCTCCGACGCACGTCGATACGAGAGTGTTGTAATCACCGTTTCGAAACTTACTCACGACCTACGAGAAGAAATCGCAAAACATAAACAAAAACGTTGAAAAAATTTAAATTATGAAGAGATACAAAGCAGCGATTTGTTTAAGATTTTAAGAGCTTGCAATTTAGTTTAGCTTCAAGATCATATGATGTGAAATTGGTTGCTTAAGAGCAATTTTTAATTTCATTGCTTTTGAAATAAATTGATAAACTCGCACACTATAACAAACTAAAAAAAAATATTATTAAAATCTAAATTAACATTGAAATAAGCAATGCTGATTTTTAAATTAAGTCTTGCCTTGTTTAAATTTAGTACAATAAACTAAATTAAAAGGCTTAAAAAAACCAACGAAAAATAAACAATAAATTGGATATTCAAGTTACTATAACAATGGTTCTCAAAACTTTTTGAGACGCGGTTCCTTTTTTACGCAAACAAAACTCTTGCCCCCTCTTCTTCGTAAAAATAAAACTCCCCCTCTTCTTCATGTAAGCAAAAGTTGTGCCCCCTCTGCAGAACTCGCGCTCTCCCCCCCTTGCCGATACAAACCAAAAACAAAACCCAAGCCTTTTCACCATATTCTCCAATTTCGTCCAAAATTGAAGGTAAAAACTAAAAAATTTATTGTTGTAGCTATTAATTCAGTTTGCGCCCAGTTGCTCACGCCCCTTGCCTCAATTTAAGAAACCCACTGCAATAAAATGATGCAACATCACGCGATACAAGTCTTGAATATTTCAAAAATAAAGAAAATATAAAGAAACCTACATTACAAATAAACGAGTCTGAACAGAAATATGATTTAGGGTCAAATCACTATTCACCAATTCGACCAATAAAACAACGTCACGTGACGCCGTCATACCATGAGCTGGTCTTTTTGCGTGAAACGTCGGTTAGCTTTGCCGCTCGGTTTTTCGTCATCGTTGGGATTGGTCGAGGGCGCATGGCCCACAAACTGCATCGGCCTCACCAACGGCCGGTGCCTTTGCAATAGCTCGGTAATTTCTCGAACAATGTCGCGATACTGACAGAAGATCATGACGCGAGTGTCGTGTTCGGCGTCGCCTAGAAGATGAAAAATCACGGAGCTTCTTGGTATTGTTGAAAAGAGCAAAACAATAAAATGACGTAGAAGGCACGCTTGATATTACAAAACCAGAGTTGAGAAAAAAATTGGTTCAGTTTTTACTATCAAAACTATAAAAAAATTCTCGAATTGTAGTAAACCAGATGAAAACGCCACGATGTAAGTAATATTTTTTTAACTGATTTAAAAAATTATCAGAATATTACTGTTTTATTGGGTTGTTATTAACTAAAAACAAACCTTCAATTTAACGAGTTTAAATTCGCTCAAAAAACATTGTCGGTTCTAAGTTGACCACATCTTACAACTAATCCATAAACAAATTTCACCTGCCATACTTTGGAAATGATTCAATACAACTTCTTCGAGCTTTTTTATTTTTGGATGACTGTAGAGATACGAATCAGAATCCTTTTGAGTCTGAACAACAAACAAAGCTTTTAGATTGGGAAGAAAGTCCATATAACTAAATCCCTAGGTTTATAGGAAAAACAACTAAAAAACGTCATGAAAAATGAAACACTCCGTTTAAGGCTCAAGTCTTATGTTATAACTCAAAATATTTGTTTTCTTTTTTGGCTAAGGTCGATATCGTGTGGCTGTCTAGTAAGTAGCAATGTTATTCAAGAGATCGCTTACAAATGGACTTTTCGAGGCAAGCTGCGAGCCTCCGGCTTGTGTGCACAGCACAACAGATTCAGGATTTGCTCCGTAATATTCAATCAGCTTATCGTACAACGAGCGAAAATCTTCGTTTCCATACAGCATTGTCTTTGATCGGACGTTGCCTGCAACGACGAGCGATAACGTTCAAACGACAAGAATGCAACGAAAAGGGATATCAAATAAAAGCAAGTAGAACTGACCTACATATGGAGTGTATTGAAAAGTGTTATTTGTTTGCTTATTTCGGCGAGCGTCTACGCCAGAGGCGTGCAACATACGGCCCGCGGCGCCGTTTTTATGGCCTGCTTCTAGTGAACTACCTTTACACAATTTTTTTGTTAATGTTTGCAAAATGTTAAGCTAAGCAGTTAAGCTGAGTTAGGCAGAAATGTAAAAAAGAATTTTTTTGTAGTAAAATAAGAAACAATTTTAAAGTAGCATAAATAAACCAAATTTAATAATTGTTTTTAACCTGATTAAACAGTTTTCTATTGTTATTGCTATTTTTGCTAATTAAATTCAGACTACAAACGGTGGCGATTTGTTCTTGTTACATCTTAGTGCTTGTTGAACTTCTAGTTAAATACAAAGATTCATTTTTGAAATTAGTCTAAGAGCTTAAAATATCTTCAAGTAAGAGAAGTTTGATAGTAAAAGAAGGCAGTTCAGCAATGAATGGTAGGTGCTTTCACGCAGCCTGGGCCGTGAGTAAGTCTGCTCATTGATTTTAAAATGACAGACCGAAACCGAACCTACCAAAACGGAAGGGTATCCACCCATTCCGATGTTCAGTGTGGCTCTGTTAATCGGCAAACGTCCTTTTCAGGACGGGGCAATGTCAGGATAAAACTGCCCTTTTCAGGGCACATTGCCAACAAGTTCCGAAGACCCACTATTCTTCAGCTGAACATCGAAGGCCTCACTGCAAGCAAGATGAATGTTCTTCATCACCTCGCTATGCAGTCTGAGGCACTCGTCATCCTACTGCAGGAGACCCACTGCACTGATGCAGAGAAGTTGGTGCTACCACACTACCAACTAGCTGGGTCTTCTTTAAGCAGGAAGCATGGCCTTGCCACGTTTGTCCACGAGCGACTGAGATACACGCTTTTGGACCAATCTCCACCGACATCGGAGATCGAGTGGTTGTGTGTGGACGTTGATGGCTATAAAATAGTCAACGTCTACAAACCACGGCCAACGCGATTGCGAACCCTGGATCTTCCAGTGTTTCCTCACCCCTGTCTGTACGCTGGCGATTTTAACTGTCGTCATGCTGACTGGGGTTATGATGACAACAGTCCGGATGGTGAGTGCTTGGCTGGCTGGGCAAGTATTAATTGTCTTGCCCTCCTATATAATGCCAAGGACGCTGCCAGTTTTTATTCCGGCCGCTGGAACACTGGCACCAATCCAGATCTAGCTTTCGCTAGCGTAGGTCCAAACAGTCGCTTACCGGATAGACGTGTCCTTGAGAAGTTTCCCAGGTCACAACATCGACCCTCGCTTATTACACCACCAAGGTTTGCTATGGCAGTGCCAAGCATGCCTGTTAAGCGATGGAACTTCCGCAAGGCCAATTGGAGTCACTACATTGCTTTAACGAATAAATTTGCAAAGACTTTGTTGCCGCCTGATTCACTTGATGTGGATGCGGCTTACCAGGACTTCTGTAACATCATTAAGAAAGCAGCCAAGAAGACTATCCCACGCGGGTATCGAAATAACTATATTCCGTGTTGGGATGCAGAGTGTGAATCCCTCTATAAAACCTTTCTGCAGTCTCCTCAGGGAGACGACTCAAGTTTGGCTGCTACAACTCTGCTTGCCAAGCTTGACAGAAAACGGAGGGATCGATGGTCCGAAGCAGTTCGGAGCATTGACTTCTCACACTCTAGTCGAAAAGCGTGGAGTATTTTGAACAACCTTACTGGTAGGTCACGACACTCTCCTCGTCACTGTCCCGTTTCAGCCGATGCTATTGCATCTCAGCTGGTTAGAAATGGGAAATACGAGGCTGTTGATCGCAAGTCATCTCGACTTGTCTTTCAAGAAGTGTCTGACCTTTGGAGGGCCACAACACCAGACGCAGTAAATATCTCTGACAATTTTTCACAGAGAGAATTTGCTGCTGCCCTTCAACATTTAAAACCAGGTAAAGCTCCGGGTCCTGATTCCATCTGCCCCGAGCTTATACTCCATGCTGGAGCTGCTTTGAAGTCCTGGTTACGTGACTTCCTTTCTTCCTGTTTGCGCCGAATCAAAATTCCCAAGATCTGGAGAAGAGCGCTTGTGGTCGCGATCCCAAAACCAGCAAAGCCCGTGGGGGACCCAAAGAGTTATCGACCGATATCTCTGCTCTGTGTCCCCTACAAGATCCTCGAGAGGCTTATCTACGCCCGCATTGAACCATTAATCGATCCACTGCTCCCTAAAGAGCAGGCTGGGTTCCGACGCGGGAAGTCAACCGTAGATCAAGTTGTTCTGCTAACCCAGAACATCGAGGATTCTTTCGAGGCTAAAAAGAAGGCCGGTGCCGTATTTATCGATCTGACAGCTGCTTATGACACTGTCTGGCACCGTGGCCTTACCTGCAAGCTGCTGAGACTACTTCCGGATAAGCACATGGTCAAAATGATCATGGAGCTTGTCCGAAATCGAAGTTTCACCCTTACCACCGGTGACAGCAAGCAAAGCAGGCTACGTCGTCTTAAAAACGGCGTTCCTCAGGGATCGGTCTTGGCTCCCCTCCTATTTAACATCTATACGTACGATCTTCCTTCCATGATTTCCAGAAAGTTTGCTTATGCTGATGATTTAGCATTGTTGCACTCTTCTGGAAACTGGAAGGACTTGGAGGGGACATTAAGCCAAGACATGTCCACACTTTCAGCGTATCTCCAGACTTGGAGGTTGAAGCTCAGTCACACTAAGACGGTGACGACAGCCTTTCACTTAAACAACCGAGAGGCCAAACGTGAGCTAAAGGTCTACAACAATAGTAGACTTTTACCGTTCTGTCCAACCCCTACATACCTTGGGGTAAAACTGGACAGATCGCTCACGTTTCGTCACCATTTAGTGGCATTGCGCAAAAAACTATCATCGCGCGTCACACTGTTGAGGCGACTCGTGGGCTCGGGATGGGGTGCTGGTGCTAAAACACTACGCATAGCCACCTTGTCTCTAGTCTACTCAACAGCTGAGTACTGTGCGCCAGTCTGGTGTCGCAGTACTCACACTCGCCTCATTGACAGTGTCTTGAATGACGCCTTGCGCATAGTTACTGGATGCCTGCGTCCCACTCCAACGGACCACCTACCTGTACTTTCAGGCATCCAGCCAGCTGAGCTTCGCCGACTGGGAGCGACACTCTCCTTGGCTTACCGTGGATCTCTGGACCCCGATCATATTTTGCATGGTCTTTTAAGTGGGTCCTCAGATACTGGCCAAGTGAGACTAAGATCCAGACGCCCGTTTGTGCCAGGTGCGCGGAATCTCTTGGACAACCTTGCCAGACTTGGCATCCGCATTTCTGAATGGACAAATCACAAATGGAACGCGGAGTACTGTGAAAATGCTTCCAGGCTCCGTGCTTTTGTGCCCGGGACCAGTGTCAGGCCTGTTGGGATGGGCTTACCCCGAGCAGCTTGGGTTAAGCTCAACCGCTTGCGGACTGGTGTTGGGCGATTCCATTCGTCCATGCACAAATGGGGTCTCGCTCCTTCACCGAATTGCGAGTGTGGCGCCTCAGAGCAAACCGCAGACCATGTACTAACAATGTGCCCCATACATCGGGCACCACATGGAGCACGCGGTCTGACGGTTTTGGATGACGAAACTCGATGCTGGCTTAATAACATCACTGCCAGCATCTGATCCAGGCAGTGCAGCAGTCTGGGGTAGTAAAAGGATAAACCCTCGGCCCCAGTTCTGTTTGTGTCTGGCCTGGAGTGGATACCCTTCAAACGATGACGACGACGACGACGACGAGCAATGAATGGCGCCAAAGGCAGTTTGTTATTCAACGTAATGACATCGTAATTTGTCCGGTTTGTCAAAATGCTAAAGCAGGAATAAAAGTACAATATTAAGCGTCATTATTGCACAAAACATGCTGCCAAATTTAATGGCATTAAAGGTTAGTTACGGTTTGACGTAATAGAGCAGTTTAAAAAGTTTTTGAGCATGCAAGAAGTATTTCATGCATATGAAAAAACATTGTGCTTGTTACAAAACTGAGCTTTGAGATATATGAAGTAATGAAGAAAAGCTTACAGCGATGGTAAATTCATTAAGAATTGTTTACAGTTGTTCACTAGATGTGTTTCCAGAAAAAAATGTGTAATAAAGCAACTTTGTCTGTATCGGTTTATAGTGGCAAGGCGAAGCAAATGTTCAGGCTCTTGTGCTCGGTGAGCTAGAGACATCATGGCTCGTCTGCAGCGATGCTCAGTTGAAAGGATACCTGCCAAGGCAAATGAGTTGTCTATTGGTGTAAGGCACAGGTATCTAGTCACAATGTGCAAAGCATTATTTATAGGCTTATTAATGGCTAATGCGGCGAGTGTGAACACTACGGCACCAGACAGAAGAGCAGTATCTGCAGCAGAGTGCACCAGGGCCAGAGTGGCAGTGCGCAATGTTGTGGCGCCAGAACCCCAGGTCGACCTTGCCAATCACTTCAAAAGCCCAACGCGTGTTGTTAATTTTTTGCACAGTGACTTCACGAAAGATTCTTTTACCTGACTTTTAGAGGAACCAAACAGAGACACCCATTTGTGCCGGCTGCACTGGAACTTTTAATGGACTTTTCTAAGTCTGACACCGGTGTGGCATCTTGGGCGGAATCCAAATAGAATACAGAATGGCAAAGCAGTACCCGGACTATCTTGGGTCAGCCTTAATCAGCTCTGCACTGGCATTGATTTATTCCGTTCCACAATGCACAGATGAGGTATGGGGCTCCCACAGCAGCCTGTGAGTGTGGCGCGTAGGAGCAAACCGCTGACCCCAGCATAACATCTTGCCTCATCTTCCATCATACAAGTTGGGGGGCTGGTTTGGAATCAGTTGATGAGGAGGCAGTGGCCTAGCTGAACAATACCTACCCTAGCATTTGAAGAGAAAGTGACATCGAAAATGACATCCACACGAAGAAAGAAATGCTCTGGTTTTAGCATGGCTTTGGGTGAGAGTGCAGACGTTAGCAATACTGCGCAGCTAGTTTTTCAGTTATCTCATTAATATTTTAACGTTACGTGTAAATTAATTGAGAATTTTTTTGCAATACAAGGAATAATTACAACAGCTGTTTTTGCTTGGCACTAAATTGTGCGGCCCGCAGCACCATTACTATTGTACGTTTTGGCCCATTGAGAAAAATAGTTGCACGCCCCTGGTCTACGCTGAGCAAACACACCTAAATTCAGTAAAGAACGCCAAGGGATATACGACAGATCTCAAAGCGAGTCTTAATTAGTTTATATATAAACATCTGCCAACTATATGATCTCTTAAGGCAAGCTAAGTTTTTAGACTGTAGCATTTAAAAGTGAAACCTTGTTCTAAAAATAGCTTTAAAAAACATAAATGGTTCTAATTATGCGGCAAATAATTAACAAAAGTAAAAAGGCAGGTGCGACATTTAACCAAAAATCTTTAAACCAAGAATTAATTAACCACTAATCCTTTCGGTGCAAAAAAACACAAAAAAGAAAGCTTGGATAACACCTTTATTATAAGCCTAAGGCAGGGATGGCGAACCTTTTTCATAAAACGGGTCAAAAATTGACAATATTATTAAAATTATCATTAAGTAAGCCATTGGCTCTAATTTCGGCCGAAATTTAATGTGAAGACTAAAAAAAGTCTTCACTTTTGATCAGCATCCGAAAGCTCTACTTTTGGCCAAAGTTCAAGATGAAGACCAAAAAAACAAAAGAAAACGTCTTCACATTTTCTGCTCTAAATTGCCAGAATTTTTCCGAAAATGCCAGAAGTATCAGAACATAAGATGGGTCCATTGAAGTTCCACTGGTGAGTCACATTGACCCGCGAGTCAGTAGTTCGCCATCCCTGGCCTAAGTGTGTCCAAGTCGAATGCTTAGTCAGCATTCTGCTTTATTCAAAATTACAAGACTACTGAAGAAAATTAACGAAAGCTTTGTGTATAGATATCTAAATTTAAAAAAACATTTACTTTTAGGACCGTCCATTATTCCTTTTAGAAAAATAAAAAACGATTTCATTCCATGCTGCAGCAGCAACTCCAATCCATGATACAAACTTATTGAAATGGCGAACGCGCCTTCCAAAGTTCCGATGAGACTTCTCTAAAGAAAAAAATTGACCAATGTCCAGGCACTTATCTAACCACTCAATGCTGTTTTGTAAACAGAACTTGACAAACGAATAAAAAATCACATCCAGAATATTTATAGCTTAGGCCTGGTCTAAACCTGGAGTATAGGCTCAGCATACGGTTGTTTGTTTGTTAAGATTTCTACGCTCACCGTACGAAATTCAATAATCGAGCGATCGTACGTTGAGCGTAAGTGTAGACGTGACTAAAAACTTAAAAACGCAATGTCCGGAAAACTTAATTGTCACTTACAGACAGACCTGACGGTGGATCTTTTCGGAATTGATCTCTCGCCATCAGAAGCGCGTATTTAGTCAAGTATCTCACATCTTTATGGTACAATGCTTTGTTATTCACCAAACAAGTGATGAACATTTGAATGACCTGTGGAGAAAATACTTCTTTCAGCAAATAAACGAGTCGATTTTTTTTATCGCACCAAAACATTATTCATTGCCAAATTAACCAAAAATATAAAATATAAATCAGCGGATTCGTGACTATCAGTCATCAGAAGGCATGATGATAAAAAATCCATGAAGATCACGTTGCAAATGCGAGCCACAAAAATTATAATAACTAAAACAATAGTACCTTGCAAACGAAACTACTTAAATAAAAAAAAGAGCAAATTTATCAGTTTATATAAACGCAAAAACAACCCAAGGAGATCAAACATATGCAAACTGTTGCAATACAATTTGTCGCAACACTTACGTTGAAATACTTTTCCCGAAGGTTTAAAATCTGTTCCGTCAGTTTCACAACCACCTTATCAACACTTCTAGTGTGAACATACTGTTTTATGTCGATTGAATCCTCAGCTCGTATTTCAATTTTTGATATTAGTAAGTTTTTTATAACCTTTAACATAAAACATATCGAATCATAAATTTTAAACGATAACTAAAACGAAAAAAACGTGATGTACCTGTTGAACGGTCTTCAAATCACTGCCGGGTGTTGCGCTGAGGGCTAAAACACGAAAATTCCTGTTGTGACAAAGCAGCTGTTGAATTACCTAAACAATAAAACAAAAATAATTATCGATTATTAGGTCTAATGAAGTCTGTAGTACAACGTAAAGAAATATTGCAAAAGAAATTAGGTATCAGAAAAAACTTTACGGCAACATTCATTAGCAAATTTTGTCCAAAGTTTTTGAATTTCAAACTAGCCCTTGATGTTGGTAGTCACTAAATTTAAGGGTTATATCTCCTAAACCAGTGTCTCCGATTTTCATTGCTCTTCTTTATAAACTTTTTTTAAGCTTTATAATCTTCCTTTTAAGATTTTCAGACAGGTTTGTCCATGGGACATATTTTTTTGTTCTATCCCATCCCATCCCATGGCAATTTATGCCTGTCCCATCCCATCTCATCCCACGGGATTCGCATTATAATATTAATATGGAATACAGTTCAATTAAAATTATTAAATTTATGAAAGTCACAAAAATAAAACAGGAAATAGACTATGATGTCACTGCTGCGAATGCGCATTAAGCTCAAATCAATCAAGCTCAAGCATATGCTAAGCTCTAGCACTTTTCTTATTATCGCAATCAAAAACTTCATTGATCACCAATGAATAAATTACGCACAGATTCATAACAAAGTGCAAATGTATTTATTTTTGGGTGCCAAAATGCAGTAACAACAACAACAACAAATTACAAGGTAACAATAAATAACACAGTGAATCAGTATAGATCAGATCTAGTCATCAGGTCACTAAACCTTGTATAATTACATAACCTAAATTACATTTGGTATTAATTCCGTACAGTACAATACATTCATTAATAAAGATTGAAACAGACATTTTTTAAACTTTCTGTAAGCACAATCATAATTGAATAAATTTAATATGCAAAATAATAACTATCTAACTGACAAGTAAGATGAGTCGGCAGCGTGGTCGAGTGGTTAAAGCGCCGGACTCGTGACCAACATGATCTCGGTTCAAAACCCACTTGCGCCATTCTGTTGTGTCCTTGGGAAAGACACTTTACAGCACATTCCCCTGCTTGGTGGTCCTGGCAAGCAGTTCTAAATTACAGTCATATCTCTATTAAATTACAAGCGGACAGCAATATCTTGGCATCTCCGGAAGCAGGTCGGAATTAGCGCCTCCGTCGCTTTCCTGCGAGTCAGGAGAATAAATATAGAGATAAAATAAAAATAAAAAATAAAAAATGAGAGAGATTCCAACTAGAAGACGAAATAATAAATCTAACTAGCAAGTGCTTAATTACAGCGAAATAATAATAAATCTATCTAACATGCGAAGTAGTAACGATTATAACGAACAAGTATTTAAATAGAGCAAAACAAAAATTAATCTAACAAGCAAATAGTAACAATTTTAACTAACAACTAGTTAAATATAGGGTTTAAAATTAAAATACTTATATAATACAAACAAAAAAACAAGCAAGAGTGGATTTCTAAGCCTTGTTAAAAGTTGTATTTACTCATTAAGAGTTTTAAAAGCTTTTTTAAAGTGAATTTCCAAAGATTTATTGAATTTGATACTTCAGACCATATTAGCGCTCTTTGGTATCTTAAACAATGTTGGTTCTAGCTTTACCATAAAGCAATGGTTCCCAAGCAGGGATCCATGGACCCCTTGGGGTCTAAGAAAAGATTGCTGGGCGACCATGAGTGCACTAAAAGTTGAACAGAATAAAAAACTTTTCTAAATTATTAACCAGGCCTAGTCTTAAGAATTTAGGGGTTTGTGGGCTTGATAATTTTTTTTACAAGAGATCCGTGACAAAAAAGTTCCAAAACCACTGAAGTAAAGCATAAAACAAGCAGAAATCCTTGAATTTCTGAGACAAAACCCAATGTTAGGTGGTCAAGGCTTTTAAAAAACTTGTTTAACATAATCGAATTCAATGAAATTAGTCAGCAAGCAGTTACAATCGAATAATTAGAAATATAAAAAAAATTACAATTAAGACAACATAAGACTTTGTGGATTCAATGAAAAATTCCATAAGGTTACTTCTACTAGCTATCATCAATAAAAAATTGGTATTTATGGCAAACATATTAAAATCTTAATTGATGAGATGAAAAACGGTAAACCAACAAACAAAATTTTTTTGATATTGTTAGAAATTTCGACCCTTTTTAATAATGCACTGTGCCTTCAGGCTAGAACCATTGTCCAAAACTTTTGTCCAATGGATTTAAAAGTTCCAGTTTGACAATAGACAAATTCCAATTAACATATACTGTATATTCGAGAATTTCTGTCACAATCAGAAATATGAAGGTTTAGACTTGTGCAGATTGTTTTGGT
This sequence comes from Diplosoma virens, assembly GCA_963680785.1. Lineage (NCBI taxonomy): Eukaryota > Metazoa > Chordata > Ascidiacea > Aplousobranchia > Didemnidae > Diplosoma > Diplosoma virens. Next base: position 30,053,038 of record OY796885.1, read on the forward strand.
AAATGTACTATAAAAAAATTAAGAAGCCTTTAATAAAAATTTGATTCAAGTCACAGTTTATTGTATTAAATTTTCTTGATTTCTGCAAAAAATTGTTAAGTCTGATCACAATAAAATGCAAGAAGCAATTAGCACATCCCAGAACTAGAACTTTTTCTTAAATTTGTTGTTATTTATTTAAATCAGTGGTTTTAAAGTGGTCAATATTGACCCCCAACTGTTGATTGGAAAATACAAGGGGTCAAATGAGGCCTGAGGGCAATAAATAGGCAGGGGTCCATAAATGACTGATGAGTCTACTGCAGCAATGAAACAACAGCAGTTTATTTGCAAAAATACTACCAAAAAACTAAAAAAATGTATGATTATAAATGTGAAGATTTTTTTTTATCTTTAACTTGCTTTTCTAATGGAAAAAACATTGATGCATAAAAGCGAAGGACCAAAAAAAGTTTTCACTTAAATGATACATTACCAATTTCATATTTATTTGATTAAAAGCCACCTTCAATTAAAAGTTGAACAAAATAGCAAAACAAAAAAAGGAAGTCGCACTAAATGTTGATCAAAAATTTTGGTGCTGTACAACCATCCATGAAATTATTTGCAAACACGAACTTCTGTCTAATTGCACAATTTTTGTCAATAAATGACCAACCAGAACTGTTTACGAATTTTATTTTTGATATATACTGGAAATATCACACCTATTCTATGTAAATTTTATCATCATTAATAATGTCATTGATATTACATACTCTTATCTAATTTTTCTGTCATTCTGGAATTTGTTAAGTGGCCTATGATAGCTGTTACTTATACTATATAGGGTAAAAAAAATATAAGCCACCCTTGATTGGAGGCTGCACAAAATAATAAAATAAATAAAAGCAGCTACAGGTTTAATTTAAACAAATAGGAGTGTGTAGTGTTTAAGGGTAGTTACTCAAATTGGGGTCAACATGCAAATAAGTTTGAGAATCACTATTTTAAATAATTCTACAAAAATCATTTTGATAATGTAACAGAAAATCTAATTTTCATAAAAATTATTAATAATTGATTAATCAAAATTTCTTTGAAACCTGACAATAAGCATGATTTCCAAGAGCTTTGTGAGCTTCATCAACAACAATACACTTGATTGCAAGAGCAGGGCAAACACCTTTTGCAAGATCATTATTTATAACTTGAGGGGTTACAAAAAATACTCTCTTTGAAGACCACAAGTGAGACCTTTGATGAGAAGCCATAGTTGCACCTAACACATATAAAATAATGATTTTAATCTGACAGATTTAGTCTTAAAATAGATTAGTAATATGAACTTTATTGAACCAACGTTAAGTGATGACTATTAAGTACAAGAAGATGCATTCAGATTTATGAGTAAATTAGTATCAAAAGTACACAATAGCATGTCAAGAAAAGTTTATAGCATGAATATTTAAAAGTTAATATATTTTTTAATCTAATCTCTTGCTTTTCAACTGCTATTTTTCACCTTTAACAACACTTGTAAAATTTTAGGAACTACATTTCAAACAGTTTTTAACAGCAGTTTAAACTTTTTAGTTGTTGGAGAAATGATGCTCTCTAAAAATTTCTTTAGAATGCTCAAACGAAACAGAAGACAGCATTCTGTCTAAAAAACAAGGAGATTTGCTGTTATTGTTCAACAAAAAATGCTGATGTCCTCAGTCCATTAAAATTTGGCCCCCAGGGTTCAGCATGCATTGAAATCTGCAATGAACAGAATTTGACCTCCTTTGATTATTTATTCAGGCCCAAGGTAAATTTTAGACAGGAACAAAGGGCTCATCTCTCATTCCCTTAAATAAATATTAGACAACTTTTTTCACCAGCTTGTGACCAATAGTCATGTTGAAACACTGTTCTAGTTGAAACACTAGCTTGGTTGATTTTTAGGAATTTAAAGCACAAAAACTGTTGGCTTCTATTATTAGCAATGATGGGACAATTAATTAGAATCGGAATCAAGAATCAAAGAATTTTTAGAAATTGGAATGAGCATCAAAATCAAACGATTTTTTTATGAAAATTTCAATTCTTGAAAATGATTTCTAATTTATTCATGTATTTTCTTTTTTTCATATACCTCACTATCATTGAGTCATTGTCATTGTTGCTTGGAAGGGCATCCACTCCAGGTCAGACACAAACAGGACTGGGGCTGAGGGTTTATCCTTTCACTACCCCAGACTGCTGTATTGCCCAGATCAGATGCCGGCAGTGATTTTGTTAAGCCAGCATCAGATTTCGTCATCCAAAACCATCAGACCTCATGATTCATGTGGTATCTGATGTATGGAGCATGCTATTAGAATGTGGTCTGCAGTTTGTTCAGAGGCGCCACACTCATAATTTGGTGAAGGAGCAAGACCCCATTTGTGCTTGGATGAATGAAATCACCCAACATCAGTCTGCAGGCAGTTGAGCTTACCCCAAGCTGTTTGGGGCAAGCTCATCCCAACAGGCCTGGCACTGGTCCTGGGTATAAAAACCATGAAGCCTGGAAGCATTCTCACAGTACTCTGCATTCCATTTATGGTTTGTCCACTCAGAAGCATGAAAGTCAAGTCGGGCAAGGTTGTTTAAAAGATTCCAGGCAGCAGGCACAAATGGGCATTTAGATTTTAGTCTCTTTTGACAAGCATCTGAGGACCCACTTAAAAGACCGTACAAAATAAAATCAGGGTCCAGAGATCCATGGTAAGCCAAGGAGAGTGTCACTCCCCGTCAGCAAAGCTCAGCTGGCTGGATGCCTGAGAGTATGGGTAAATGATCTGTTGGAGTGGGACACAGGCATCCAGTGACTATGCACAAGGTGTTATTCAGGACACTGTCGATGAGGTGAGTTTGAGTGCTGCAACACCAGACTGGTGCGCAGTATTCAGCTGTGGAGTAGACAGGGATAAGGCAACTGTGTGTAGTGTTTTGGCACCAGCACCCCATCCTGAGCCCACAAGTCACCTCAGCAATGTGAGGTGCAAGGATAGTTTTTTGCATGAAGCGACTAGATGGTGACAAAATGTGAGTGATATGTCCAGTTTTAACCCAAGATAAGTAGGGGTTGTTGGAAAGAACGGTAAAAGTCTATCACTGTTGTAGATTTTTAGCTCGCTTTTAGTCTGAGGCACTCATCATCCTACTACAGGAGATCCACAGCACTGATGCAGAGAAGTTGGTACTTCCAAACTATCATTGAGCATGCACATATGTGAAAAGAGATATTTTCTTGAACAATATATAATGATGGGTTGGTGGTGAATTCTCCATGGCAAATTGTCACCAACCATCACTAACAAGAAAGGCTCATTTCCACTACGAATGTAGAATGGAGCATTCTTTGCACGTTTTATGAATTGTTTTACTTTTTTCCATGCTTATACAAGAAGCAAGCAAAAAAATTAATGAAACAAAGAATACTCTATTCCATGCTTGTAGTGAAAACAAGCCCCAACAACAATATCCTTACTAACCCCAACCCAAACTAACAGTGGCTAACCGTCAGAGGCAAATCAGTAGCAGTGAACATTTCCATCCTCTATATATTTATACTGCAAGAGTAAATTGATCTTCCTTGCAGAATAGTCAATGAAAAGGTCAGAGCAATTTAATAATGTTTAAAAAACCACAACAGTCTGTTTTATTTTATGTAATAGTCAGGTGGTTACTTATTCAAATCAAATTGTTATTTTATTGCTTTATTTAAATAAGTAATCACCTGACAATTCCATAGGATGAAATTGATTGTTGTTTTTTAAACATTAATAAAATAAATTTTATATTATATATGGTCGGACATGTAGTAGCTTCCCTGGCATTGTCCAGTCATTTGCTTAATATATATAGCTCCCCATCAGAGGTTACGCTCGGGTTGAGCTAAGTCTATTTCGGCTGCTGATGAGCGTATGCAAAACAGCTTAGTGCCAGGGTGCGAGACATGCTCTGTTAAAATATTGTTGATCATGCTTTTAACTCGTGCTGGCCTTTACTGTAATTTTTTCATTTGCAGTGTTTTGCCCTAAGGCAATTAAATTTGTGTATTTTTGCTGTATATAAACCGTGCTGATTCTCACTCTGGCAGCAGCCCTGCGATCGGCCACTTTAGTGACATTATACAGACGAAATCGGTTAATCGGGTACTGCTTAAACGGGTAAATCGGTTTATAGACTCAAAATCCGAAATCCCGAACCAAATCCTATCTAATGTTAAATAAAACAACCGGTTAATAGACTCACGCTTATCGGATAATAGGGTCATTTTTCGCTCAACTCGCGGTATGTGTTCCTTTGGCCAGACATCGGAAATCGAGAGAAACGAATCGCAAGACAAAGTAAAACATGTCATTAATCTTTTTTCTTTGGCCAGATGCCCAAATGCGTGGGAAACGATCGCGAGACCAGGCTTGCCGCCTGCCACAAAGCGAACTCCTCTCTGTTTCTTGCGGATTTGTAATTGTCTGCGTCTTTAAGTAAACAAAAGATAAAGCGACAGGCGTGCGCGCAGCAGTGTGGTTGAAACAAAAACAACAAACTGTAGTCACATCGCACTTTAAACTTCTACCATTGCTTGGTTGGAGTCTCGTTAATGCAAAACGTTAGACAAAAGGAATTAAACACACAACACTGCATGAAGCAAAGTTAATTTCCCAACGCGCCGAGTTGTTGTTTCTTCGATTAAATCAATTTAGGTTAGGAAAACGAATTCATTAAGAATGCAAAAAAGGCAGTCAATACTGTATTGAGCAATCTATCCACACAATTTCAGAGAATTTATTTCATGATCAGCTTTGTTACAGTCAACATGGCAAACAAACCTATGAATCGAAAAGATTTGTCTTTAGGTGAAAAAGTAGCCGTGATCAAAGAGCTTGAGAGCAAAACGTCTCAGAGAGTTGTTGCAGAAAAGTATTATGTGTCGCAATCGGCAATTTCGCGGATATGGAGGGCACGAGAAAAGATTACGGACGATCATCGCAACAACATCAATCCCTCTAGAAAACGTTTCAGAGAAAGTTCGCAGAAAGATGTGGAAGACGTCTTACTACGATGGTTCAAGCAAGCCAAAACAAGAGGAATGCCAATTAGTGGTCCAATGCTCCAACAAAAAGCTAAAGATCTAGCCCAATCAATGGGAATAAGTTTTGACCCGTCATTGAGTTGGGTTCAACGATGGCGAGAACGTCAAGGCATTGTTTTTAAAAGGCAGCATGGCGAGAAACAAGATCATGATTCTGCGGCGGCTGAACACTGGGTATCAAATGCATGGCCTGACATACAGTCAAAGTACGATGCTTGCGACATTTATAACTGTGACGAGACCGGACTCTATTTTCGCGCGCTACCTGAAGGAACAATGTGTTTCAAATCAGAAAAACTGTCTGGGAGCAAAAAAGCAAAGCAGCGTCTTACTGTTCTACTAACGACTAACATGGATGGCTCAGACAAAAGAATGCCTTTGGTAATCGGCAAATCGATGAAACCGAGATGTTTTCGGGGCGTGTGGTCAATGCCAGTGAAGTACACAGCTAATAAAAATGCATGGATGACCGCAGCGATTTTTCAAGATTGGATCAACGAATTAGAAAAAATGATGGGAAAAAAAGGAAGAAAAGTTTGCTTACTGTTAGACAATTGTTCTGCACATAACATCGAAAAAGACCATTTAAAGCACGTGGAAGTTGTGTTTCTTCCGGCAAACACAACTTCTTCTGTCCAACCCCTGGACCAGGGAATCATTAAGAATTTCAAGCACCACTACCGTCGAAGAATGCTCCAAAAAATTTTGGTCACTATCGACACAGAAGAAGATGCTTCAGCCATTGACGTGTCACGTGCAATCAATGTCCTAGACGCTGTCAATTTTATGAGTGTAGCGTGGGAGGACGTCACTTCGGAGACGATACGAAATTGTTTTTTTAGAGGACTGACTCCTGCTGTGTCTGATGAACCTTTTATGGGTTTTTCACCGGAAGAAATCCCTCCAGCACTGACACAAGAAGCTTACGCAGAATTCATTGGCATCGATGACAATGTACAAGTTTCTGGGGAGCAAACTGACGAAGAACTTTGCTCAGAAGTTCGTGCGCAAGCTAGCGACGTCGAAATCATTGACACAGAAATCAATGAACCACCACCACCTCCACGCAATAAAGAAGTCTTGAATGCACTTGCCGTGATTCGTCGCCAACTGACTTCGCAGGAAACTGACATGGGAAAATTTTTCGCGCTCGAGAGGGAGGTGCTCGACAGCATGTCGAAAAACGTGACGCAAAAAACTTTGAATAGTTTTTGGAATTGCAAATAAACTGTACAGTACTGTATGTTTAAATTTTATCGTGTGATTTCATTTGTACCGCTTTGTTGTGTGGAGTTGTCCTGAGAATCTAATTTTACGAAACAGCGTGTTGAAAACATTCAATAACAAGATTTGATTTCAAAGGACGTGCCCAGCTCCTTTTTTCCATACGCGTTGCGCTTTGTGACGTAACAGATACCAATGCCGCGCTAAATGCAGTCTGGCTGCTTTTGCAAAATGCTGCAATTACGCTGCACACTTTGAGATAATCGCTGACGATGAAAAGGCAACGCATTGCGTAAAACCAGGGCATCCGACAAAAATGTTAAAGGGAGGTACGAAGAAAGTGTGTGGTCCCCGTAAATTAAAGTTTCTAAAAATAAGTTTCGTTCCTCACAAACGGTGGTGTTCTCAAAGAAAACGTCATAATTTAATTTAAACTGTACAGAAACGGAGACGGTTAGGTTTGCAAAAACAAACCAGTTCACGTATATTTTAAACGGTATTAGGATCGCATGACGCAGTTCTAGAGCCCATTGCTACCAAGTAATATAATGGTGTTCCCTTAGAATGACGCACGCTCCCGACAAACCTATTTTTGGACTATAACGGTTAAAGGATATATAACGGTTATGGATTATAACGGTTAACCGATTTCGTCTGTACTACGAATGTGAAGTTCACCTTCGCGGAGCAAAATGAGTACATCAGAACGATTTATTTTACTGTATATATTGCTTTATATTCGTATTAATGCATGTTTTACAAGCGTCATACCATGCCAAGTACTATATCTTGGGTCCGTATGTTTCAATCGTAACCAGTTCTCTATCTGGTTCCAATTGTTTTGTCAGGCAATATTTCAACTGAATCTGTTTGTCCTTCGTAGCGTTGTAACTGCAATTCGCTTTTTCTATTCATGTACCTGATGAGTCCCTTAAGGACGAAACAGGGCCTTGTCGTACATTTGAAATGCGAATACAACCAAGACACGATTAACTTTCAAACTTATTGTATGGTTGGACATGTAGTAGCTTCCCTGGCATTGTCCATTCATTTGCTTAATATATATATATAACTCCATGATGAAGGCTGCTGATAAAAGTACTCTACCAGAAGGGAGCGTAATAACACTGTTGAAAATCAGTTCTTCTAAAGTGCTCGATAACAAAGTTAGAGCTTGAATTAAAAATTTTTAATCTTTCAATTCAAGCTCTAACTTTGTTATCGAGCACTTTAGAAGAACTGACTTTCCAACAGTGTTATACATATATATATCTTTTTTTTCATTTATTAAGCAAAAACATCTCTGCAGCCAGTTTTATCTGATTAAGAAATTAAGGAATGCATGAAACAGGCAGTAAGGTTGTTTTTTAATAAATGAAAAATCTGTATATTTGTTTTGACTTTTATTAAGAACTCCACAAAAATAAATCAATTAATTTTTTCCTAATTTATATAAGTATATTGCATGAGTTTCATAGAATATTGCAATATATATATATATATATATATATATTATTATTTTTTGTTAGTCTCTTATAAAAAACAAAGTGAATTTGAACTAACAAGAATCGAAATGGAAATCAAAATTGGCATCAAAATCAAAAATTTTTGTTGAAATCGGCATCAGAATCAAAAAAAAAAAATTGAAATCGTTTCATCACTAATTATTAGTGTCGAATTATAAGTTCTAGTTTAATTTAATGGAGCTTAAAAATGAATCAACAAATTAGTTTCCGAGAATTAGATTGGTTTAAACTTAATAAGCCTATGCAAAATATAACTTTTTTACCAAGCCAGGCTCCTCCCATTATTTTCTAAAAATATATCCCTAGCTTGATAATCAAATAAAGGGCAATAAATTATTGTTTGCAAAACCAGTGCAAAATCTTCAAAACCTTAATGTGGTAACATGTTATGAGATTTTTTCACATCTGGCCTGTTTGATGCTTTCTGTTTCAATCAGAATCAGCATGCAAGAAGACCCTTAAGAAATTTGTTTTCAAAGTGCCTTTGTTATGAGGCTAAAAAAAGTTGCTCAAGCAGATTGAACATCAAACTTGCATCTTTCAGCTCACAAGTCAAAGTGCTATCAAAAAGAACTAATCTGCAGACTGCTATGACATATAGGATAGTCAAGTCCAAATATTTGAAATGTGCATAGCAGATAAAACCAAGTATTTGCTTTTTGTCTTTTTAATGTATGTAAGAATGTTAGTATCTGATTTGATTGCTGTTACATTGTAAAGTCTGTTAAAATTGCATAAGGATTTTTTTAGCCTGTTGAGTTTTAAACTCCATTGTTGTTCTATAAAAACTATAAGGTGGAAAACACTTTTTTCAATTTTATATAGGAAGGACCTAGAAAGTTTACAAATTGTATAAAAACACTCATCAAGCAAAATTTTAAAAGTTTGTGTCAAAAACCAGCCTTCTAACTCTAGCCAAAAGTCATCAAACATGAAAATACATTTGCTTTTAAATGAACAACCAATTAAGCCAGGAAGCTGGTTTTAATTGTAAAATATGCAGAATAACAATGTTTCTATTGGTTAAAAATTAAATGTTTTTGGATAAAACCTAATTTTTTAATTCTTTTAATAGAAATAAGCTTTTTAATATTTTTGTTACATGAGTAATTGCAGCACCTAAGTCCTTAACTACACTGATAAGGCAAAAAAGTGACATTACCCAGACTATGTACAATAATTAATGTTTTCATTGCTAGGCTTATGTTAATAATTTATGAGAGAAGGCAAAATTCTGCTATGATGCTGGTCATAATGTTGGCTTTATTGTGATAAATATTTTTTATTCCATTGTTATCATTTTCCAACAATTTTTATGCCAAGTCACTTACTACAAACAGAAAACTTAGATTAACCTAAGCACTTTGAACTTCAATATGTAAAGGGAAAACTAGGTGATATTAGCTGATTTAAAATTCAATAAAAGCAAGCAAAAACATTTAACTACTAATGACAAAAACCAATATTTCTTTTTTTATCAAGCAAAAGTAATTTGAAAGATACTGTATATTTTTGAATATAAGTCAAGTTTTTTGCAGGGGAAACAATCCATATTTTGGCATATCAACTTATATTTGAGTCATTCATAATATTTACATTCAGTGCTAGTGTCTGAGCAAGCAGAAATAGATCTAGATTCTATATTAACAAGGCCGTAAGTGTTGCCATTTCACTTTCATTTCATAGTGGGTTGTTTCAACTTGTCTAAACTTATTATTCACATGATTTTTACATAATAAATCATATTATTCAATGGTTGTATCAAATAAAAATTTATATTTGTTTCAGTCTTACTTTTTTTTGTTTCAGTCTCACAGAAGAATATGTTATTATTTTCCCAAACACGTGCCTGCCTTTTTGATTGCTGTAATGTTTGATTACATTATTAAGTGTTACCTGCCATGCACAATATGCGTGTATACTTGTTACGCTATTAGAGGTCTTATATTTATCGCTAAAATTTTTAAAAATTTTTAATGTGTTTATACTAGCCTGTTAAAAATGTCTGGGAAAAAAATGGTTTTCATACAATGCAAGCTTTAAATTAAAAGTTGCAGCTTATGCCATTGAGCACAACAATAACAGCAAAGCTGCTAGAGAGCTTTGTGTATTAGAGAAACTAGTTAGAGACTGGAAGAAGGCTATGGACAAGTTGGAGAAACTGCCAAAGAAAAAGAAGGCCTGTCGTGGGCTTTCCACTCCACATGCTGCTGACGAACAGCAACTACTTGATTGGGTTATGCAGCACAGACAGAATGGTTATGTGATAACAAGGCGGGCTATTAGAATTTAAGCTCAGAGAAGTTTCAAATACAGGCATTTCAAGGCTTCAGCCTGATGGTGTAAACTTCATGAACCGTCATGGCCTTAGTCTCAGAGCATGAACAAAAATAAGCCAGAAGCTACCAGCAGAGCTTGATGACAAAATTGTCAACTTTCATCATCATGTAATAAAATTATGCCAGGCTCACAATTATGATCTTTCCTGTATTGCAAATATGGATGAAACTCCAGTTTATTTTGATCTGCCTGGTAGTAGAACAGTGCATCCAACTGGTGAGAAGACAGTACTTGTTAAACAACTGGCAATAAAAGAAGTCATTTCACAGCAGTTCTTGGTGTCTGTGCAGATGGCACAAAATTAAAGCCCATGCTCATTTTTAAAAGTAAAACAGCACCAAAGGTACAGTTTCCAGCTGGAGTGGTCGTTCATGTGAATGAGAAAGAATGGATGGATAGAGATGCCATGTATTTGTGGCTTCAGAAAGTGTGGACCTTTCATCCTGAAGGGCTAAGAAACAAGCAGAGTATGTTGGTTTGGGATTCATTTTCAGCACACCTCATAAAGGAAGTGAAGGATCGAACACACTAAGGATACAACACAGACTGGACTGTTGTTCCTGGGGGCTTACATCAATACTTCAGCCCCTAGATGTTTCAATCAATAAGCCCTTCAAAGATAACCTTCATGAGGAGTGGGGAAAGTGGCTTGCTAGTGGAGAGGCAGCAGTTACCAAAGCTGGTAACCTTAAGAGGCCTAGTTTGGAGAAAGTTGCTGAATGGGTGATGACTGCTTAGAATAAGATTGACATAGAGATAATTAAGAAAAGTTTCAAGTGTGGATTAAGCAATGCCCTAGATGGGACAGAGCTGTGGCAAGAAACTGAGAGTCAAGAACTGGAGGAGAGGGGAATAGATGATGAAGAATCCATTGATGACACATATGATGATATTTTGACAGATGAACAAATGTGCCAGTTGTTTGAAGAGTCTGATAAAGAAGATTTGTATGGTTTTGAATAAACTGTAAAAACTAGTACATTACTGTATCTGTTATTGATTATGTTTTTTCAAGTTTTTATGCAATTTATAATAAAAGATGTTTTTATGGTATGTATGTGTGACTAGATTCAATTTTTATATTTAGATCTTAGCCATACAATTCTTGTCAAAAACAAATAAATTCTGATCTTTTACCCTTTAACATGCTTCTGTTAGCTTATTTCTGGTTTCAGTTGAAGTTTTAATTTATATTGTATAACAGCCGAGGCTTAACAGATGTCTGTAGACTCGACTTATATTTGAGTCAAAGATAATTCCTGAGTTTTTGGCAAGAATTCTACCTCATCTTATATTCAGAATCGACTTATAATCGAAAATATACTGTAGCTGAATTATTATCAATAGCAAATGTGATTGACATGATTACAATTCAAAAACTAATCTTGTCATTCTACTATGTTCTGGAAAAGATCCTTACAACAGTGGCTCCCAACTGCTGGTCTATGGACCAGCAAAAATCCATGTAATTTTTTTGCCAGTCTGCAAAGTATTTTCCTATTTGCCAGGCTTATTTTAATAAGGAATTGTAAGCATTGCAAAGTTGTTATTTCCTGTAAAACTTATTTTATACCTGACCAATTCACAGCTATAAACTGGCATATCTCACCTTCCTTGACAACACAAAATTGTTTTCCATAATGACAGTTAACCTTCCGATGACCTAACTTTTGTGCCGTTTACAATTGCTCCATCATAAACTTTGTCCAGCTTTCAAAATGTTTAATACAATGCTATTCTTCACTTTTGAGGTGCTGCTATGGCTAGTCTTGTTAAACTGCAGAAAGATTAATATGGAATCAATAAAAGAAAAAGGTATGATGGTGTATTTAGCAAGATAAAAGTAAGACTTCTGAAACAGGTAATTGCCAAAATGGAAATAAAGGAATTATCAGTAGACTTATTGCAAGTGTAAAGCAAACTACAAAAAAAGGCATACTCAGACAGTGGTGGCCTTACAAAAGGGGGGCAAGTTTTTGTTCCCAAAATATAGTGATTTCTAAAAAAAAAAAGGTCATCTCTAAAAAAAACAAACTTTTAATCAATGTCCAAAATCTCTATTTTCATCCCAAAAATATAGTGATCTCTAAAAAAAACCATCAACTTCAATTGAGAACATTATCCCTACTTTCATCCTAAAGTTAAGGTGCAGACAAGGAGCGAGGCATTATCATGGTACTACTATGAAGAAATACAGCAATATTTTGCTTAGGGGGGGACAACTTTTCGACATTTTTTAAAGAGGGGGCTATGTGAATGCTCCATTTGTACCATACTAAAGCCACCACTGTACTCAAATAAGTTGTGTATCACAAGAGAAAGTAAGAAACAAAATAAAAAAATTGTCTGACAATAGAATAAAAAATCTTAGAGCTTGGTTTTATTATACCTCTGTTTAGTGAACAATTGCCACAGCCCTTATGTTTGGTGTGCCCTCAAATCCTCTCAAATGATGCTTTAAAACCTTTCAAACTTTCTCATCACTTTCATTCAAAGCACAACAAACAGAACTACATGTTTCAGAAACTTCTTAGATGTGTCACTTGCCTTACATACTGGCAGCAAAACAGCAGCAAATTTCACACTAACATAGATTTTGTATGTAAATGGATTTGCAGTTTGTTGTTGGAGTTGATTTGATTGCCACTTTGTTGTAAATTTTTGTTTTAAATATATCGCCTATGGTAAAATCTTGCATTATGTTATGCAACAACAATTTTAGTTTACAAAATGATTTTAAATATCAGTTCTATTCACTATATGGTCTTTTGTTGCCAGTTCTGTGAATATTTTTTTTTAATTTGCTGGTTCGTTGTTGTAGAAAGGTTGGAAACCACTGCTTTACGACACTTCCTTCTTTTTTGCCATCTTAGCAAGCAGCTTTAAATTTCGGCCATATTTTTAAAAATCTAAAAAAAAAATTTCAAGCAATACCTTGGCATTTCCAAAAGCAGTTCAGGATAATAGCTTGATAGTTGCCCTAAGTATACCACACCTGATATTTTCCACCAAATCAAGAATAGAGATAAAAATAAGAAAATAAAAGAAGCTGCTGCAGTAATTTATTAAGAGATCAAGAAAGCAAAATACCAAACAAGCAAAGGCATTTTTAGCTTTGGAAAAAATATATGAGAAAACAACATGTTCATTGTAACTAAGTGCATTTTGAATTTCTGCATGAGCTTGTTGTACCCTTTTCAATATTTTTTCGTTATGATGTAAACCTATTGGATTACAGCTTTTGCATTAAATCAAAAAAACAGTTTTAGAACCATTTGTGGCAAATATTATTCTATATTATGGCAATTACAAAACATTAATTATTCTACAAGAGTACTTTTTTGAAATCTCCTGAAAGTGCCATTACAGGCCAATTTTACAGTACAATCTGTTTTTTCAACTACTCAATTCTACTGTTTTTTGGAAAAAAAAAAAATCAATAAAAAACATCAATAAATAGTATTAAAGTGGAAGTTGTGCACAAAGAGTTTTTTTCTAGTACAAGAATTACAACCTGTAAGCTGAGCTTGATCTTCCATGGGTATTCCCATAATTTTGTAACAAGCTTCAATTTGCTGTGACACCAATGGCTTTGTAGGAGCCATGAAAACAACTTTTCCTTGTGGATACCAACGATAGTAATTATATAAAACAACAGCAGCAATAAAAGTTTTGCCCAGACCAGTTGGCAATGCTACTAATGTATTTTCAAACAATGAATTTTTTGCAATAGAGAATTGATATTCTCTTATAGGATAGTTTGTAGGATATACCCATATACCACCAGAAAATTTGTCAAATCCATCCAAATCTTTGTCTACAAAAAAAAAACAGGGTTAAGCTTATAAATAAAGTTGCAAAATTAAACTGTTAAAAATAATAAGTGAAAGAAATCAAGATTTTTATTTCATTCTGAACTTCTTTCAGACTAATATGTTTTCAAACAAAAGTTTTTGATATTTTGTCACAGTTTTTTTTACACCCTAAATTAGTGGTTCTCAAAATGTTAAGTATTGATGTAACAGGGGTAAATGGGGGTCAATAAATAACTTAAACAGCTGGCACAACTTTCTGTTTGTGGTTTTTACACCTCAAACATCCAGTTGTGGACCTGAATGCTGGGTAGGTAGTACAATGAAAACAATGTTCCACCAGCACAACTACAAAAGACACCGCTAAGCCGCAAGGGCATACTGGCGACAGTTCCGATATGCTAACCACATCGAGTTAGCTAACACGGATACGGGTTAAGACAAGCAAAACCCTGCAGTTCCCATTGCAAACATACAATAAATAACTGTTAGGATATATTAGAGCAATAAAAAGAGGGCACTTAAAAATGTTAGTTAATACATGTAAAGTCATTTTTTAGTCTTGACTTGCTTCCCTTGACATCAAATACAAAACATAGTTGCAGGAAAGTGAAAAACAAAAAAAGAAGTCTTTACTTTATTTAATCAGTTAAAAGTGTTGACTAAATTTAGAGTTCTCTACAATATTTTTTACTTGATTTGGGGATGACACACAAAAAGTTTAAGAATCATTGCCTTAAACCAACATGATTATTTCAAATAGTTGGAATTGGAGTCAGCATTTTATAAAATTTAAAAGTCAAATGCAGGCAGCACACCTTTTCAACATTGCAACAATAAAACTAAAGTATTTTAACAGCATTTACAATAAAATTAAAATATCAACTTCCTATATTTTGCAAACAATTATTATAGATACAAAATTAAATTTTTCCACCAGCAAAGTAAATGCTTTTTACAGTTTATAACACAAAACAAAACTTAATAACATGTGTCTAGAAAACTATAAACCAAAAACTTACTTGAAGGCTCTAACGATTGAGAAAAAAGATCAGGTTTTGAATGTTCTAATGCAACAGTTGCACTTAATAATTCAATATCATCTACATCACCACACAAGTTTGGGCGAGATTCTTGAAAACTGTCATTGCTGCTTGTACTAATATTTAAATTACTTTTAGGTTGAAAAGATGGCAAGTTTGTGCAATTACTTGATAAGTTTTTAGAACAAGCACTATTCCAACTTTCAAATAAAGTTTTTTGCTTGCTATTAATCGACATATAAAAAAGTTTGAAAACCCAAGCAAATTTGACACATTATTAAGATACCATTAATGAGCAATATACACAAATTATGTATTTTGATTTTACATCTATAAAGTAAGACAATTGTATATCTTATAACTTGACAGCAAAACCAAAAGTCACCATAAGTGATTTTTTTCAGTGAAACTAATCCAGAATTCCCCATAGAGCACCAGGACAGAATAAAAAAGAAACCAAGAGGAAAAGTTTTTTTTTAAGAAGCAATAGTAACCACAGTGGGGATCTGGGTTAGTTTCACAAAAAAAATGTTTTACAGTGACTACTTGAAAACCCAAAAAAAGTTGGGTCAAAAAAGGTAAAAAGACATTAAACTACTACAGTAGAAACCACTAGTCCAACTGGTGCCATGTTTTCATATCAGTAAACTGTTTCCCAATCAGAAACCTAATTCATGTAATAATAGAAGACTTGAAAAGAGTTTCTCGATTGGGAAACCTTAATAGATTTTTTTCACCATGGACTTTTTCTTATTTTCTGCACATATATAAAACTGCTTTCTTTTCAATTAATTTGCTCACATTGTAAATATTTATTTTACAACAAAATACAAAGAGCAACCATGAAAATTAAGTTATCTTTACAAGTACAAGTTTACTTCACTTCAGCTATGAATGCAACATCACCATAAATTTAAGTGTAAGGAGTAATTACCCAAATGAACTCATTCAGCATTTAATCAAAAATGTTTTGAGCACCAACTTGACCCAAGATCCACTTAAGAGCTTGCTTAAAACAAGACAGGAGTTAAGTCTGCACTATGGATATTTGTGCAATGCTGATTTACAGTTGGCTGTTGCAGGATTGGGCAGCAAAAAAATGAGTTTTAAACAAGTTTATTGGGCCAATTACCCATAAGTAATTATAAAAATTTTACACCGGAGTGTGTTCAGCTGAATGTTATAACCTACATTGGTTGAAAAAAATCCCAAAAAAGACATACTTTTTCTTTCTAATTTTGTAAAAGTTGTTTTTTATAAAGAGTAGTTGATAAATAAATGCAAGTAGATTTGATTTGGTCAGTTTGCATAACAGGCTTGCACTCAATAAAACTGCACACACTCAAACAAATCACCACTAAAGTATCAAAAGGCAGAGTTCTGTCTCCAACCTTAATCAACATTTACACCTCTGACATTCATACCCTCTAAAAGATGTTCAAAATTACAATATATGCCAGAACAATCACAGCACCTTTATCCAACATGCAAAAACTCAGGAACTCCTTTAACCATATCTTCAAAAAGTCTATAAATAAGCTATTAATAATAATCTTCACATAAACACAGGAAAACTACAAATACACATTTCACACCAAATCTAGCTACATATGGCACAACTCTGTCACATTTCACACCAGACCAGCTGCATATGGCAAAATTCTGTCACTTAAATAATTTAAATTAAGCAAAACACACAAAAATTTTTGAAATCACTCAAGAATCAAAACTAGCATTTTCACAACACATAAATGTCAGGATCACTAAAGCAAAACAAACTACTAAACTTCTGAAAACACTTGTTTCAACAAAATGGAGTAAATTAAATGAAAAATATAATCATCTATTTTAGGGCAACACTTGCCCCATTTTAAAATATCCAAACACCATATGAAGTCCTATCATATCAAACACTAGCATCATCAAACTGCAAACATTCAACAAATAATGTTGTGCATTTGTACTGGCTGCTTAAGAAACGCAAAAACTAAACACCTAAAATCAGTGTCCCTGCAATGGTTACTTTCAAGCTTCATAATAAACTGAAACAACTGACTCAAACACAAATGCACTTTTTACATCATCTTAATGCCCACTCAGATCTATCCAGAAAATGACAATGCTTTATTACAATAATCATACTAACATCCAGGGATGTAAAATTGGAGTTGCATGTTTTAGAAAGGAGTCAGAGTTGGAGTTGCTTTTTAGATCTAGTGGAATCAGAGTCGGGACTTGGAGTCACTTTTTAAAACTTGGGAGAGTCAGAAGTTGGAGTCATTTTTTAGATGTGCTGAAGTAAGAGTTGTTCTTGTTTTTTGGAAGCTCTGTCTCAAGCTAAATTAAGCCTCCACAATTTAAAAAGTTGAAGTCACCAGAGTTGTATATTTTAGGGGAAATCAGAGTCAGAGTCAGGATGTAAGATTTGTATTTTTAGATGTACTGGAGTCATAGCCAGAATTGGAGTCAGAAAAAATTTCTACAATTTCACAACCTTACTAACATCATCATTTGAAATCCAGACATTGCATTTCAGAAAAAACCTTTAAGATATTCACACTACCACAACCTCACAATATCTATTTTTAAAAAAAATGGAAATTGCTAATATTACACCCTATAATATTCATTCACCAAAGTAAGCATTACCAAATCACATACATACAAAACTGGCACAACTGGTAACAAACAAATCACCATTTTTGCAAAGTAACCTATATTCAATAAATTTGCTTGCTATGCTTATCACCTCTTTAATTGCAGCACAGCATCAACACAACACCACACCAATAGCCTGGAAAAAGCCCCAGCAAGCAGCAAAAGTCATTCAAAAATAGGAGTCTAGATAAGGTTAAGATATGATTCTTCCAGGTAGTCTTGGAGGAAGAACAACAACAACTTTTTTGTTCCACTTACTGTTTTTACAAGTAATGCTTATTTATAAATTGATTAAAAATTTAAAGCTGTTCTATTGGCTTGTAATATTCTTTTTATTCATGTTTATATTTATCTTCCTGACTCAAAAAAAAAACATTGGAGATATTATACTTAAGGCAATCATCTTTTAAATATCCCAAACTGCTTTTGAATATGCCAAGCAAAGCTATAACAAGGTTTTTTTGGGTCAGTAAAGAAAATGCCATTAAGTGTCTTTCCAAAAAACAAAACAGAATAGGGAAGATAAGTTTTGAAATGTGACAGTATGAATCACATTTGGCATCAATACACTGCTTTTAACCACTTAGCCTTGCTGGTGACTAATTGACAGATATTAAGGTTCAGAAATTAATGCAATCAATGTTTAAACAATACTAAACTGTTTAAAGTAACTCCAAAAAGTAATTAATAAAAGTAACCAAACATTATATTTCTTGACTATATTTACAAATATCATAACAAAGTCAAGGAGCAATCATTTGAGAAAACTTGATCTCTGTGGGGCAGCAAACAATTTTACTTATATAATTTAGACAAATTGCAAATCAAAGTTTTAAAAAAAGGCTTATGACATTGAAACATTATTGCTCAATACAAATTACAATCCAATGCAAATATTAAAAACCACAACATTTATTGTACCCTAAATGTAATTTTTTTTTTACTTTAGGCAACTATTACTAAAAAAAAGATTACAAGGTTAAGCTTCAACTGATAACAGGTAGTTTTTATCCCATCTAAGATATGCTAATCTACATTCAAATTGGTTTTAAAACGTAATCTGCAAGCTATTTTCAAAAGAAAAATTACAAATAACATAAAATGTAATCTGCAAGCTATTTTCAAAAGAAAAATTACAAATAACATTTTAGTTAAAGAATGCGGTATAATTAAAGTTTACGTACATAAATTATTTAAGCTGAAAAACGATGGAAAAAAAGAATATCTATGTTTATTATCTATATGTACAGCAAATTTAAACGGGATAAATAATATGAATCATATTCAAACATTGTTCAAAGTATTTTCCATTGACAACTGTTTGTCTATGTAATTGTCAACCGTATTGTCGTAAGTAATTTTTTTCGATGAAACTAACCCAGGATCCTCCCATAAACACCAAGATGAAAAAGAAAACAAGAGGAACGAATATTTTTAAAAAGCGACAGTAATCAAAGGGGATTTGGGTTAGTTTCATATTCTTTTTTTCCATCGTTTTTCAGCTCAAATAATTTACGTACGTAAACTTTAATTATACCAAGAATGCAAATAATACAAATTTTTTGCAAGAGTCATTTTTATTAATTTTTGACAAGAATTTCAATACTGGTAAAAGGAAAATGCCAAAATAAATGCTTTTAAGATATGCAAAATTGAGAAATTGAAAAAGAAAACTATTTTCATAATGGAAATAAATTGAGTCTTTTCAAGAAGAGACGGTAACTGTTATTTGTCAGTGAAACTAACCTGGAATCCCCCCTACTTGCTACAGTACTAGGAGGTAATAAAAAAGAAACCAGGAGAAAAAGAATTTCTCAAAAAAACAAAAAGAAAAATAAAACAAAAAACAAACTCAAAAAACACAGGGGATTCTGGGTTAGTTTCAGTAACAAAAATCAATCACGGTCGCTTGTCGAAGAGACCCAACACATCTTTCCCAATCAGATAACAATTTTCTGATAAGAAAACATGGCAACAATTGGACTAATAATTCCTACTTACACACATAAAATATACCTACTGTATTAAAAAAGAATAAAATATATTCGCAATATAAATCCTTACTTAAATAATAACTATAATTACTTATATTAAATATTTTGGTGGCTAAAAATCAGCAACATTCTTGCTACATGTATTGCTGAATTTTTAACGTCTAGAAACAATCTACAAAATATAGCCAAAGTTAGTTGTTTCAGCGCTTGCAACCTTATTTACTGTTCAACTAAATTAAGTCGTTTCAACTTCGGTCTATAAATGCAAGCATCAAAACCACATCACCCTTTTTACTTTTGATCAGTTTATTCTACTACATTAGCTAACAATACTTTGTAAATAGTGCCGTTGGATTTAACGATAGAACAACAGTACTTGTAATCCAAACGTCGCGCCTCAACGTGGAAACGTTGTAAAGGAAAACTTGCGGCGCCCGCAGTCACATAGACACGGAGATCCAAAAACTTTTTGAAGGGGAGATTAAGTTTCCAGATAGTCTGAGTATAAATACTTTGAAGGAATTAAACACTTAATTTTTTTGTCTTCACTTGCTTAAACATGTTGTTTTTCGAGGTCAGGTGAAGACCAAAAAAGGTTTTCACATGACATTCAAGGTAAAAACAGCACTTTAATTATTTTTAATTCATTTTGACTTTTAGCGGTTATACTTCATCTTTAGGGAAGTTTCATTCCTTTTATCCCCCTAGATGCGCTTATTATAGAAGAAGGGATGGTTTGTTAGCAACTTGTTTTGTGTAAGAATAGTCAATGGCACCTTGTATAAGTAAATTAAAATTATTTGGCACAGGAATTTTATTTTAATAATGCTTTTTGTAAATTTTTATTAGCTAAACGTGGTCGGCAGCGTGGTCGAGTGGTTAAAGCACCGGACTGATGATCAGCATGGTCTGGGTTCAAAACCCACTTGCGTCATTCTGTTGTGTCCTTGGGAAAGAAACTTTACGGCACTTTCCCTTGCTTGGTGATCTTGACAAGCAGTTCTAAATTGCAGTCATATCTCTACTAAATTACTAGCGGACAGCAATATCTTGGCATCTCCGGAAGCAGGTCGGGGTAATTGCTTACCCTATGTACAGGGTGATTCAGCGAAGTGTGCACAAATACTTTTCTTAGTTTTATGTACATGTATTTCGTCCATTATTAACTTTCAATTATTAACATTTCAGTTTCTTATTATTTAAGAGTTAAAATTAAAAATCTGGTATTATTTGAAGTAAAAATAAAAGATGAGTAAAACGATCAATGACGTGATAGAAGAGTATTGCAAGAAGAAGCTCCCACCAAGTGAAATTTTCCGGTTGATGAAGGAGGTTGTAAGCCGTAGAGGAGTTTATAAAGCCGTGAAAAGGTTCAAGGACACTGGGACTTGTGCTCCAAGAATCAGGAGTGACCCTGAAAGAACCGTAAGGACGAAGAAACTGATCAAAAAGGTCAGAGAGAAGTTGAGGAGAAATCCTGCAAGAAGTGCCAGACAACTTGCTAAAGACTACTCTGTGAGCGTGTCCAGCATGCAAAGGATTCTCAAGGATGATCTCTAGAGCTACCCATACAAGTTCACCAAAAGACATCTCTTGTCGGAGGCCACTAAGAAGAAAAGGCTCGATAGAGCAAAGGTTTTGGTCAAGAAACTTGTCGATGGCACGCAGCCTCAAGTTTTATGAACAGACGAAAAACTTTTCACTGTTCAAGCTGTCCATAACCATCAAAATGACAGGATTTGGCTTCCAGACATAAACATGGTCCCAGTTGAGCGTCGCAGCTCTTTCAGAAGACAAAAACCCGCCTCCGTAATGGTATGGGCAGGCGCAACATCAAAAGGGCTGAAAACTTCTCTCATATTCATTGAAGAAGGGGTCAAGATAAACCAGACCGTCTATAGGCGAATGCTGGAGGAGAAAGTCCTTCCCTGGGTCCAAGAAGTAGTCGTAGAACAAGGAGTTACTCTTCAACAGGACGGTGCAACCTCCCACACGGCCAACTCAGTTCAAGCTTGGTGTCGATGCAATTTCAAAGGTTTTTGGGAGAAAGAGCTTTGGCCGCCGTCTTCACCAGACTTGAACCCTATGGATTTTGGGTTATGGTCTATTTTAGAGACAAAAGCCTGCCGTACTTCTCATCCAAATCTGGACTCTCTAAAGCGAAAATTGACATCGGCATGGGACGAAATTGACCCAGAAGTGGTGCGTGCCACATGTGCCCAGGTTCTGCCACGACTTCGGAAAGTAATCAAAAACAAAGGGGGTTATATTGAATAACTTGTATATTTTCTGAAAGCTTATTAAATTTACTATCTTCACAGCATATAACTTGTTTCATTTGACCTAATTATAAGTCCGAAAGATGAGTTTTTATTTGTGCACACTTCGCTGAATCACCCTGTATAGCGCCTCCGTCGCTTTCCTGCGAGTCACGAGGATAAATATAGAGATAAAAATAAAAATAAATAAAATAAACAGTTATCTGAAGTTGAGAAAAAAAATGTTTAAAAAAACTTTTCTTTTCACAAAGCAAAATTTTTGAAAATTCTCTATTCGCTAAAACCTTAGAAGAGTAGTCTATCGCCCAGTTTAAAATAATTGTGTTTAGGCCTAGCCTACTATATATGTATTTGTGATAGGCCAGTACTCAACTTTTGTCATATTCATTTTTTTCATTTTATCTTTATACTTATCCCACTGTTTCGCATGAGAGCGCTGGAGGCGTTATACATAGAGCAACCAATTACCCCAATCTGCTTCCGGAGAAGCCAAATTATTGCTGTTCGGTTTAAATTTTTTATTTTGCTTTTTAGTTTTATAGAGATATGACTGAAATTTAGAACAGCTTACCAACACCACTAAGCAAGAGAAAGTGCCGTTAAGTGTTTTTCCCAAGAACACAGCAGAATGGCGCAAGTAGGTGTTGAACCGAGACCATGTCCACTATAATCACGGCGCTCTTAACCACTCGACTACGCTGCCAGCAAATAGGCTAGATTTTAGTCTAAATGGAATTACTAGTATTAATGTTTTTGATTCGAATAAGCATTTAACAAAATTGATTAAACAAAAACTTATTAGCCTACATAAGAAACTAAGCCACTTACAACGAGAAGCACCAGATTTGAGTTTCGCTCTTGTTAAAGCTCGTTAGTAATGCGTGTCTCACGGGAATTTCACCAACTGTAGACATGTTGTCCCGCGCACAAAAGACATTATTACTACACCACACCGGCGGAAAACAATTCCATTTAAGTAGACCTAAGCTAGAGGTTTTCCTGGTTTCGCCGCGCAAGGATTCCATAGCATTCACTATACCAGGGTTCAGCAACCTTTTCTACTCAGTGTAGCCTACCAGTTTTCCAATTTTTTTGAAGCTTGGCGTGCCCAACTATTTTTGGAATTATTCTATTTTACGAATTATCGTTTTTGCATCATGAGTAACGATTTTAAACTGTCGTTTTTTTGAGCATAGTAAACGGGAAACAGACAGATTAGTTAATCAATCCAACTATAATTTAAATATTTATTAATATCAAATGCAGTTATAAGAACAACTTTAATGAAATTATTGTCCCTGTTTCTGTTGTTTAACTTTATAATATTTGGACTGCATTTAGAAATTGGATTATGTAAAAATTTATAATAATGTTAAATGACGGTCTGGCGTTTGTTTTCATTTGATTTCAATAATTTTTAAAAATCGACGAATTTCTTTACCCACAATAAACATGTCTCTAAATCTAATATTTGCATCTGGAAGTCACCAATATTGATTCAGTCAAAATGAGACAAATTTAATTAGGCTACAGTCTTCGCAGCTGTTTTGATTGATACAAAAAAATATATATTAAGTCAAAATACTGTAAATCTTAAAATATTTTGCAAAATTGAGACGTTAAGATGACGCATACATTTGTCAATTTTAACGGTCTTTTTAACTTGGCAATCCAATAAGAATTTTTTTAGGTGCTTGAAGTAATAAAAAGTTGGAGTTTTTACGTCCTACTGGTATATCTCAAGTTTGGCTACAAAATTTTTTCATGTTCCATAAAGATTTTTGTCCTGGATGTTGATAAGAAAGTTTGAGCTCGTTGAGGTGCGTAGTCATGGCAACAAGGACATTAATTTTGCTTGCCACTTCAATCCTCCTATTAAGGATAGACCTTGCCTTTCTCTCTCAAAAAGGTTTTTAACTCAGATAGACATTCGACAAAGCTCAACAAGCTTTCCCTCGACTTAACCGCCTGCATGGCTATGCAGCATAGAGGCACGTCATGGTATTACTCTGCATCTCTTGAAGCAAAAGCGAAAACTGTCTGTGCGTTGTATTAAAGCGTGGGAAAAGAAAATTTACTAATTTTCTTACAATTGAGATTGTGACATTAAAAAAGGCTGAATTTGAAATCTTTACACAAAAAATGTTTTGATAAAAATGCAGTAGAACTTGATTACAGAATGCCTAACTTTTTATCAACAAGATTAACAAAACTGTGTTAGCCAATATAAAACAGGTGCAACGTTTATTGTAATTGCCAAAACATTTTCTCAAGAATGAGCTTGGAAGTTGAAGAAACTTTGACAGTTGGGACATTGATAGTCCAGGCTTCAGGAAATTATTACTTCACAAATACAAAAGTTAGCAACAGGGATGAGGTGATTACATGACAAATGTAATTGATAACGATTACTGCCCCATTCTACAATTATGACTACCATTATTCAAAATTTGAAAGTAATCGATTACGATTACTTACTCATTCTGCAATTACGATTACATTACTCAAAATAATCATTTGTTTTTTAATTGCTACTACATAAATTCTGAAACGCATTATTAGAATAATCTTTACGTTAATAAGATTCACAATCAGCATTTAAAATGTTTGTTACATTCATAAACATAAGTTTTGGAATCGTTACATTCACAATAAACATAAGTTTTGAAATGTAATCGATTACTTCTAAGTTTTTCTCAAAGTGGTCGATTACGATGACATGAAAAAGCGTAATCGATTGTAATCAATTACGATTACTGATTACGATTATCACATGTCTGATTAGCAACTTGGCCAGAATAATTGTTACAAAATACAGTGTTGCCAAATTTTAAAACATTAACACATCAGAGGAGTATTAAATTTCTCGACATGCCATAGAAAATCACCTCGCGTGCCAGGAGTTGCCGACCTCTGCACTATAGCCTACTGTCACACACTTTGTTCGGGAATTCTAAAGGACCAGTTGAGCTAGGCAACCCGAATAACTGCGCTGAAACAAAGCTGTGTCTAAATTTTATTTTATTCCGACTCAAGAAGTGGCCTGCTATGAGCCTGAAGCTTTTATATACTAGGTTTAAACCAGTGGTTCGCAACCTTTTTTAGTCACGCACCCCATTCAAAAAACTATCAAGCTTACGGACCCCTAAACTTTTAAGAGTGACCCTCACAAACAATTTTTGCAAAACTACGCTTACATTTAGAATATTACCGTTTAAATGCAATTTTGTAATCGAATAAAATTAAAAAATTGCTCAAACATGAAATGGTACATTCAAGAATCATCAGAAAAAAACAACTTTAAACAAGTAGGTTACAAGTACATTGAATTGGAAGCAAACAAATAACAATGAATGGAAAAATAACAATGATGCAAACAAATTTAATGGGAAGCCTGTTGTTGTGTTTTTTGCACCAAATCACTGAATTGTCGGTGGGTTTTTGACAAAGCTACCCGCATATCATGCTGAGCGTCCATACAATTTCTGTACTTAGTTTTCATGGTCACAAGAGCCGAAAATCCAGCCTCGCAGAGGTACGTTGTTGCAAAAAGAATCATAGAACGAATTGCTTGCTTTGCCAGAGATTGGTAGGATTGCTGTTGAGAGCACCAAAATTCTTCCAGAGTTTTAGCATTAAATTCAATTTTAAAAAGCTCGCTTGCTCTCAGATCAATAAGTTCTTCTTTGTTGGCATCTTCGTCATTAATACCGTTCAAGTCAATGAGGAAAGGATTTTGAATCCATGCTTCACTCTTCAAGCTATCTAAATTAAATATCCTTGGAAGGAGGTTTGTAGAGTATCCAAGTGTGAACAAAATTCCTTTTTCATAGAGATAAAAATTTCACATTCTTTTTTAGTTTCATTCTTCAAGATAAGATCTTCTAACATTGGAAAATTAGCATAATTACCTGCTTGCAATCTACGTTTCCAAAGTGACAACTTGAGTAGGAACGCTTTCAGTTTTTCAGCTGAATCCATTATTGTCACACCTGGTCCTTGAAGCGCACGATTAACATTATTGATGTGGCCAAAATATCAGCTAAATAGGAAAGGCCGTACAAAAATGATTTAGACTCAAAATTTTCGTAAAGGTCACTTCTTTTATCTTTCAGAAAAATTGACACATCTCGTTTGAGCTCGTGCAGTCGTTTTAAAACTTCGCCTCTGGAAAGCCAACGTACTTCTGAATGATACAAAAGCACAACGTGATCTGATCCAAGATCCTAACAGAGAACTTTGAAGATACGATGATTAATAGCTCGGCTTCTAACAAAATTAACTACTTTCACACACACCGACAGAATTTCTTTGAGGCTTGGTGGTAAAGTTTTTGCTGCTAAAGCATACCTGTGCAGCATGCAATGAGTAACATTTACATTAGGAACTTCGTTTTTAACGAAAGCGGCAAACCCAGATTTGTTTCCAAGCATAGCTGGAGCTCCATCCGTGCAAATAGAGCCTAATTTCTTTTTCCAGTCAAAGTTTTGCTTGACAAAAAATTTATTTACCATTCTAAACACATCGCTAGCCTTTGCGGTTTCCAAAAGAGGCTCACAAAACAAAAATTCTTCTTTGATTTTATTGCCATTAACCGCACAAAACTCAAGAGCTGACTGCAGTTAGAAACATCAGTGCTCTCATCAAGGTGCAAGCTAAATGCGAATGGGGAAGATGCCAATTCTTCCACGACTTGTTTAAGAATATTTTCTGAAATATCATCTATTCTGGATTTAATAACATTATTTGACATTGGTATACTTTCAAGTTTTTTTCTCTGTTCTGAGCCACAAACTATTTCAGTCATTTCTAAAGCACAGGGTTTAATTAGTGTTTCGGCAATAGTGTGCGGCTTTTTGTTCTTGGCAATCTGATAAGCAATTTTGTAACTTGTTTCAAGCAAAGGCTTTCCAGTTGGAATAAACCCATGCTTATCTAAAGTACCGCTTCTTTCAAATCTAGCCTTTTTTTGCAAAAATGCATTGCGACTGTCAGAAACGTTTCCTGGTTGATTAGATATTAAGTGGTCCTTTAGCTTTACTGGCTTCATGCTACTATTAGCTAGAACTTTTCCACACAGGAAACATTGAGGTTTTTCTGTACCATCGCGATCTACTATAACAGTAAATCCTAATGATATGTATTCGTTGTTATATTTTCTCTTTTTCGCAGCCATTGCAATTGGTTCTTTTGCTAAATTTTGTGCCTAACCTGCTGCTTAATAAACTACTAATGTCTGACATGATTCAAATATCTGGCGTTCAATCAAGAGAAAGTGTGAAATCATAAAGACTATGATTCAACGTGTAATTTTGTTGCTCCGCACTCAGATAAACGTCATAATCGGCACAGAAGAAAAAGCAAAACCATAATTCTTTAAGTTAATTCTGTCAAATTTGCAGTGTACTTGCGGACCCCCTGCTACTCATCCACGGATCCCCAAGAGGTCCGTGGACCCCTGGTTGGGAACCACTGGTTTAAACGAAAGCTCGGGTTGGTTTCGTTGAAGACTCTTCACAACAAACAGAGACCACAGTCTCTAATAAGAACGAATGTATTACAAAAATCACGACCGACGAAACTTCTATTTTACGCTTTGCCAAACTGCAAAGCGAAATCAACGCTATAACTTGATTCAATCAACACAAATAATTCTACCTCGGTAGAACACAACTCCAAAATACTGGCACAAAATAAATTCAACACTCGTTGACCAATACAAAATCTAACGGGCTACCTCCTGCGCTCAAACCAAATTACTTCCACTCGAGTCGTCTCTCGAGTTGTCTCCTCGTCTCTTGTTTACTTCGTTTTCGTCTGCGTCAATGCGATCGAACGAGAGTATGTATAGACATTAGACAAACACCACGTGACGGCAAACTCACTAGAATAAACTAGATCATTCTCCAACTCTCTAGAGCAGGGCTCTTCAAACTGGGGGTCGCGACCCCCTGGTGGGTCGCAGAGTGATTCAATGGGGGTCGCGAGATTTTAAATTTTAGATTTTTAGAGATTACGATGATTTTGGAAGAAAAGTAGCGAAATACAAGATTAATTCGAAGTAAAAACTTTTTTCTTTTTTTTTTTTTCTGTTTAGAGCAGCGGTTCCCAAACTTTTTTTTTCACGGCGCCCTTTGAAGATTTAAAAATACTCGTGGCGCCGTAATAAAAAAAGGTATTCAGTTCCATTACTTCTTTGAACAATCTTTTTTCTCCGAAAATCAGGGTGTTCTCTAAAAAAAAGGTCTTCACTTTGATTTTATATCCGATTTCCTTATTTTTCTCTGAAAATCAGGGTGTTCTCTAAAAAAAAAAAAAAAAGGTCTTCACTTCGATTTTATATCCGATTTCCTTATTATTCTCTGAAAATCGGGGTGTTTTCTAAGAAAAAAAAAAAAAAGGTCTTCACTTCGATTTATATTTGATTTCCTTATTTTTCTCACCAGGGGGTCGCGACCCCCAGTTTGAAGAACCCTGGTTTAGAGAACACCTTGATGTCGGGGGAAAAATGGCAGAATCAGAAATCGATTTTAGATAAAGACCTTTTTTTAGGGGTCGCGAAAAAATTTGGCTGTGCAAAATGGGTCTCGATGAAAAAAGTTTGAAGAACACTGCTCTAGAGAATACGCTTATGCTAGAACCACACAGTATATACGCGAACATTCTACTACAGTGACGCTGATCAAAAAACATATTACGTCATTACTGTCGGGCGAAAAAGAAAAAAAGGGATACACACATCAAGCAAGCGAATCGGACGTTAATCACATAATACGAGAGCAGCGCTACAAGGCGACGCAATTATTATCTCATAATAAAACTACAAATTACTTTTAACGCGAATAAACTGCATCGTTATGATTAAAATTATTAGTAATGAATATGACACCTACTGTAAGACCAATTAGCCCGCACCTCATAACTTACAACAGGACTTACCCTACGAGCGTTAAGCATCGCATTACTCTCATAGAGCTTGACAAGTGAAAGAAGATTATGAACATGATGCAAAGTATTTAGACAATCTATAAGAAATTAAGCCGGTTAAAACTAGACGCCCTGGATTCGAATCTCGCTTTTGTTAGAGCTCGTCAGTGACGTACATTTCACGTGTTTAGTTTTTTAGGTATAAATACCTCATGTTCATAATTAGATCCATTATTTTTCTTTTGCTTGTCAAGCTCGAAGAGAATAAGCGCGACGCTTAATAGACAGATAGATTTATTTATAGATATAAATTTATTAATGAATATGACAAAAGTTGAGTACAGGCCTAAAAAACAAAATAGAATATTTCAACTGCACAGCAATATCTTGACATATTCGAAAGCACGTCGGGATAATCGCTTGAAGGTTTGTTATAAGTAGTACGCCTCCGACGTTTTCCAGCGAGTTAAGAGAAGAATAGGCTAGCGCTAATAGGCTAATTAAAAATGTGGATATGGACGTCTCATTTCTCTGGTTTTACGTGTTAGTAATTCCACTCCGCATCCACATTAGAAAAGTATTTAATATGAATTGAACTATCTAATACAGTGATTCCCAATGTAAGGCGTACTCATTACAGAGGCAATTTGATTTTTAGAAATTCCATACAGTTTCAAAGCAATGATCTTTTTTTTATGTTAGTCTATATATCAGGGTTTTTCAAAGGGTCTCCTGGGTCCCCTAAGGACGACACGAGGCATCTACTGGGGAGCCACGAGCAGAAACCTTGTTTTTAGTCTTCACTTGACTTTTTGGGACCAGAATACAGAAATCACAGACAATTGCAAATTTATGACCATTTTTGTATTTACTTGACTCTTGAAGCAATATTTTAAGGCGGCCACGGGTGTTTGAGAATCTTAAAAAGGAGCCACGGGCCACCAAAGTTTGAGAACCACTGGTCTATAACCTTAAATTTACACGAAAATTGAAAAATTGAATATAGATTGAAAATGAAAACCTTTTTTTTAGTTGGGAAACAATTTATATATGTTCTGGTGAGGTAAAATGGAACGACTTCTTTTGCATACAAAAAACTGAGTAAAAGGGCAGAAAGGCCAAAAAGATTTAACTTATTGATACTTTCAATTTTTATTACCGCAAAATAAGCAAAAGAAAATGCAGTAGGCATCTTGATTTAGTTTACTTGTTATCCATAATCACAAAGCAGTGATGGCTTTAGTACGAAGCAAACGGAGCGCCCGCACCAGCACCCCCTAAGCAAAATATTGCGTTATTTCTTCATTGCAGCACCATGACGGTGTCTCCACCTTAATTTTAGAACCAACGCAGGAATAATGTACTGTATTGAAAGTAATGACCTTTTTTTTAAGAGTTCATAATATTTTGGAGACAAAAAAACTTTAAAAAGTGGTCCCCCTTTTTGTAAGGCCACCACTGTCCATAAGGTAGTGTTGCTTTGGCAAGCGATTTTAACGTATTTGAACCATGTACTACTCCTCAAAAATAAACAGCCTATATAAATAACACAAACTATCGGGCTGGTTTACATCTATCATTTTCGGGTTTGAATTTTTTGCTTATTGAATTTTGGTTAGAACAAAAAATTTAATTACAGAACATGAAACATGAGGAGATAGGCGGCAGATGTAAAAGGAGCCTAAATTGTATTCTTCCTACCATATCTTTTCAGAGAAAAACATCAGCCTATTATTTTTACGCTAAAAAAGTCAGCAAGCAAGATTGCATACCAGTTTTAACGACTCTTAAATTGCGTGCCCCAACAGGCTTACAATGAATGCTAAAACAAAATCTAAATTATGAAAAAACAACTAACTTCACTCAATCACCAAGAACCAAACTGGCAATAAATATCTTGGTTACTTTCAGAACAGACAAAATAATTTACGAAAGACTTCGTTCAAAGACCTTCAAGATTCTGTACTTTCCTTCGAAAGTAACGCATTTTACTGGCGGGTTCTTTATTAAAACGCTATTTGCTAGTTTCAAAAAAACTGCAGCAAACATAGCAAGAATCTGTTCTAACTATTGATTAACGGCTACGTATTAAAACGTATATATTAATATATTAAAAAGTATTAAATAGACTAATTACTAAACAGAGAAAATTTTGAATTTGCAATCTTCGCTCATACAAAAAATTGTTAAAGTCAATGAAAAGGTAAAATTAAAAATGTTGGTTAATTAGCAAAGTTGAAAACTCAATATTACACTAAATGAGGTGGGCCTAGTATAACTAAGTAAAAATTAAAACTGAAAAAAAAATCAACATTTAATTAGTATATATTTGCAGATTATAAATAAAGCATAAACTGTTAAAAATTCGAGGATAAATGTAAAGACTAGCACCGAAATAGCATGTGTTTAAATAACAAACATCTTTACTCGCACACGGCATTGCAAAGCGATAATGATATTTCTGGATTTACTTTCATAAAACTAACACAGGGTCGATAAGACAAAATCCGGTTACTATCCGATATTACAGAATTTTGATTACCGACGAATATTGCACAAATTTAAACAAACCATAAAGAAGCTAGCAGGAATGAACCAAATAAAAGTTCTTTGCAATCTCGAACATTTTGCTTGTTATTTCGGTAGCTTGAAATTTGACTAATACATACAAGCTGTAAATGGATTTAACACCGACTTTGCTCTAATATCTGGAACGATTTTATTTAAGATTGGTTTGATAACGTTCTTCATAAAGTATTTTTCTTAGTTTTAAACCAAATTCAATCGTAAGACTAAACGAGATTGGACTTGTTAACATTATTCCAAGATCGATAATAGCACGAACTACTTTCTGTGCTTTAACAAAACGTTCTAAACAATTTGCCCAAATTTCGAACAAAGAAAGTTAAT
This sequence comes from Diplosoma virens, assembly GCA_963680785.1. Lineage (NCBI taxonomy): Eukaryota > Metazoa > Chordata > Ascidiacea > Aplousobranchia > Didemnidae > Diplosoma > Diplosoma virens. The sequence continues at coordinate 30,084,858 of OY796885.1, forward strand.
ACAGCTTGAAATTTAAACTGGTTCAAAATATTTTCAAAAAAAAAAAAGAAAAATAAATAAGTTCGAAGAAAACAAAAACTTCTATATATTGTGCACAAACTACAGACAAGAACTCATTCTATGTTTTGTGTTGACATGTTTAGCCACGACGAGCTTAAAGCACCAAGCTTTGAATACAGAGACGAAGTCGTACGAGATTGCTGCTTTTCGTTCGAGTCAAACGAATCGCTTGTAAGCTGACGCAGAGCGCTTGCAAGAGGTAGCTGACGCACGTACGAGTTATTGGCAGGAAGTGACGATCGCAAGTTGGCGCTTCTTCCGCTTACGGGCAAGTAAGGAAACCTGGAGCAAGTTAAAACAATGAAAAAAATTTGGGAACATAAAAAATAAGGTGTTTAACAGATATTCTCAGACAAAAATCTTTTACAAATCAGTATTCAAAGAATAAAGAAATACAGAGCTCACAAAAAGCTTTTTTAAAGATTCGACCGAGTGTGGATCCAAGGTTAAAGATTAAACAAATATGTTCTAAATTTTATGAGTTAAAAAATTAATCCAAAACAAAAACCGCGCGATTAGGGTAAAGTTATAATTTCTAATGGAGGATTAAACTTGTATCTTTTCGATTCGAGTAGTTTGATAGATTGACGGCTGCTCTAAGACATTTAACTGGAATTATATTAATAAAACAATTCATTCTTTAAGACTGTTGGTTAATTTTTGAAAGCGACTTTTAAAAAGAGTTTCTCAATAAATGTTCCTGAATTTTTTTCGCTTTTTTTAATCGAATTCATCATAATTTACATGAGACAACGTCGGAGGCGCTTAACTAAGGCAACCGTCAAGCGATTACCCTGAACTGCTTTTGTAGATGCCTAGGTTTTGCTGCCCTTTAGACAGTTTTTTTTTTTTTTTTTGTTGGTTTTTAATTAGAGATATAACTGTAATTTAGAGTGAATTGCTAAGACTGAGAAAAGTTTCGTTAAGCGTATTTTTTAAGGAAAGCCAAATGGCGAGAAAAGGAGTTAAATAGTGTTAAAACAGCGTGTTAAATTTACCAAGAATACAATAAATTTCAATAGGCGCTAAAAAGCTTCACGCATTTGATTTTGTGATAGCATTTATACTAAAGTGGTAATAACGAAGTCAAGACAATTGTGTAATTGTTTAATAAAACGCGATTCTATCAAATCATAATAATCAATCGAGTGTACAGTTACCTGCCACAATCAGGAACCAAAGGCAAGACATTGTGAGAATCTTTCGACGTTGCTGCGAACTTCTGACTCGACGCTGTGTTAAGTTTTTCTGGAGAACTCAACATTCCAAGCATGACGCATGTACGCGCTACGTAACGTTGAATGTTGCGTGAGATGTGCGGCGCAAAAACGTCAAGATCAAAAGGATCCACGTAACCTTCAAGCCAGTCAACTAATTCGGTGAAAGTATACGAAGCGTCCACCCCATCTTCAGCCTCATCGTCCAGTTTCTCATCTTCCTGATTAAGCGAAGCCTGGTAAAGGAGAGCATGCACGTAGCGAAGATCAAAGAGACACTGAAGAGCCCAAGCTTGAGAAGGAGTTGAACTAGCTGCGTTTGTTCTGCTTTGTCCGTGCAAATTAGCATCTCCAGCTGAAAGAGTTCGGCGAGCTTCCGAGAAAGCCTTGTAGATTTCTTTCAGCGCTTGTTGACTGAGACTACGCAATGTGAATCGGCTCGCCGAATGCCCTCCGACTTTGTGCAGCTCAGAGCAAAGACAAAAAAGAAATTTCTGAGTGAATGAAGTAACTGACGCGGGTATTTTTATTTGTGACGACACCTTGTCACCTGATTCGTTTTCTTCTTCAACAGTAAGAGTGTCCCAAAGTGCCACGCTGCTCAATAAATTACCGTTTGACGCCGATTTAAGTAATTCAGCTTTGTAAGGCTTTAAAGTATCGCATAAAATAGTCTGGCACCAAATAGCCATAAATCTGTGACTTCTTTCCACCATTGTATCGACAACGCTGTTCCACGCTGTATCAGCACTGCTACTTAGTTCCAAAAGTGTTTTTCCAACAACATTTCCACTCAATTGCCTTTTAATTGTACTAGGTGCTATTTTTTCAACGGGGCAGCAGCAATGTTTAAAATATGGGCACAACTCAAAAAAATTGCGACAAAGTAATGATAAATGCAGAACGTTATCGACACAGTTAAGTGAGGCCTGAGCTTCACTTAAATCTCTTTCGAGGTTTGTAATATGTGAGAGCAAACTTTGCAGATATTCATAACAAGATGTCTTCAAACGCTCCAATACGGCATTATTTTCCAATTCGTTGAACTCATCAGACCTCTCCGAAGTAATGCGACGCGAGCTAGACTTCAAATTGACAGGGATCAAAGTAGGAACACAGTGGCTCAAATCGGTTAAAAGTTGAACCATCAAACGATTAATTTCTTCCGAAACAAGACGTATGTTCGGCGTCACAGAAGCCACTTTTAACGACAAACCACCTTGAGTCAAAAAATCACCAGGTTTGCGGTTCTGCCATTGAAGCCAGGCCATATTTGACGTAATATCAGTGTCGCTTTCCTGCCAGATAAAAGCGGTCATAGCGTTCGAGTTGGTAGGAAGATTAGACGTAATACAAAATGTTTCTTTGCTGCTCTCCAATAGCTTACTAAAAGTATCCTTGACAAGAGAATCAATTTTTTCCAAAAACAAAACCTGCAGCAATTCAGGCCACAAATGAAGTTCCCGGTTAAAAATGATTTTACACGAACCTGTCCAAGCTTTGTTCTTTAGGTCGAGGGAACTGTCTGGCCTTTGTTCAGTCCAATCATCTATAGAGTCAATTTGTGCACTTATCTCCATTGAACAACCGAGAATGTCCAGCAATTCATTGCGAATAAAGGAAAGGTCTTTCGCTGAGGAAATAAAGGTAAGTAGTTGCTTAATTCCTTGAGTTAATGTTTTTTTGCATTTGGAAAACCAGGCCAAAGAAAAACTCTGAACAACATCTGCAGAAATTACACGATCACTTGCATTTTGCGATTTAAAGCTCGTGGCGCTTCTCGGAAGATGCTTTATCCAGACTTTAGAGGAGTCGTTCTGCGACAGAAAACTATCAAACGTATGCTCCGAATCAGCAGCGCATTTGCTCAACATCTGTGCCACCAGGCCGCCGTTTTCATCGCAAAACAAACGAAAAACATCTAAAACTGTCTGTTGCAAGATTGAAACGCTGTCACATATACGCGATTTCACACCAAGGTTTTTCTTGCTGTCAATTATTGGGACAGCCTCGTCTACAGTGTCACTCAAAGCTGAAGCTCTGGCGTTAAGCAAAATTTGCAGCACATCTGTACAGCTCATGTTTTCCAAAACAATTATTGAACATAGAGCCTCGGCTAATCTTTCAACGTGTAATAGGTGATCCCGAATGCGATTATGACATTCCTTTAAAATCGCTGTTCTCAAATTCCCAACAGCTTGCGCTTGCTGACCTAGCATTGGAAACCAGAGTAGCACAGGACTATATGTTGTTGTTCCGTCAAGAGAAAGATTCTTTAAAATATGCAGACTCTGCAAAAAACGCAATTAATTATTTTTTGCTTTTATGTATGAAAAAAATCACTGCCTTAACTAATTTTTCTTTTATTATTGAAGGTATATGTATTTTTAATTAAGAAAAATTAAAGCCTAAAAATAATATTCAAGACCAGAACTAAAGTAAATTTAAGTTAAAAGAAACACTTAGTTAAAAATGCGCCATGACATTTCATAAAAAATGAAGTAAACACCAATTTTGGTTTTTTCAATGTTACCAAAAAAAGGGTTCTAAACAATTTTACTTATTTCAGTTAAATTTCAGATCTGTTAAACCAAACAACACTTAAAATATTAATACTATATAGTAAAACTTTTCGCTGCTACTGACCATATATATATGAAACATAATTAGAAATAAAACTACAAACAACAACTTAATTATATAACAGCATAATAAAATATTGGTTGTCAACATGATTTTAATCCAAATGTGAATATAACAATATTTTAACTAAAAAAAAAAAGGCTGTCAATGTAATTCTAATAAAGTCATAAAATAAAATTTTATACATATGTCATAAAAAAAAAATTTCTTCATTAAGTTATTATATGGATGAAGCAGACGCATTGATACTTTCTATGTTGTGTTCACCATTAATGTGATAAAAAAAAAGACATAAATAAACCAAAACCAGTTAATGTCAAAAAAGAATAACGAGATTTTGTTGTTTTATAAAATCGCACTTCAAAGGTTTTAAGAAATAAAATTACAAAATATACTTATATAAACTTTTTATGATAGTCAACTTCATCAGACGGTATTCAATTTTCTTCACACCAATATCTTAGAAAAATTTTTTTTAGTACAAAAAGATTCTAAATTTTGATGCATAGAAAAAAACTATGTATCCTATTTATCTGTTATAATACCTGTAAATATAAAAAAGATGCCCTGATCATATGACCATTTTCAACATGAGACCATATCTTCTCTGGAATTTCCATAAGCACTTTTGCTTGAGCAGCGATCTCCATGTACCTAAAGGGTAGAAAAGATAAAGTTACTTGTTAAACAAAAACTCTTACATGAAACTACCTGTTGATAGCTTTTGAAGCAGTTTGTTTTTTCACCAATGCCAATCTTTTTTCTTTGCCTATACTTTTTCCAGTGTAAAAATGCTGCAAATCTTTAACAGAATCTTTAACTTGAGAGGAGCATGCCTTCATCTCACTGATGGTGTCTGCAGCTTCAATAAGATCTCGGTATCTATGAAAATCACAATTAAATATAAATTGCAATAAACTGATGTAGGGGTTATCAATCCTAGCTACAGCATGGGTGGTCTGGCTGCATTTCCAAGGATAAGAAAATATGATTCAGGACAGGAACTTTTAAGCTTTCAAGAACCGTTGGTTCTTGACAGCTATGACAGTTTTACATAAGTGGTGTATTGCACAGGTAAAATGCTGTTAGAGTTTGGATACTACAAACTCATAACAAAATTAGACATAAAAATGAAAACTATTAAAAGTACGATAATTAAAAGAAAAACTTTAAAAAACTGCTGCATTTTAGAAAAATATTTCAGTCAAATTAACCTAGAAATAATGAATGAAAAATACTAGATAAATGCATGGAAGTAGTTTTATGTTAAACTATTTTTTATAAATAACAAAAAATGTGAAAAACAATTTTTTAATGTTGGTAAAAAAATTTAAAAATTTGATTGCAAATTTTATTTTTAAAGTAAATCAAAAGAATATAAAAAATTACTTATAGAATAGATAACACATATAAAGGACATTATTTAATCTATTTCTTTATCAAAATAATTTTTAAGCCTTAAACCCACAAAAAAATTAGCAAATACAGTTCATTTTTTTTTATCTTCATCAATATTTTTGTGTAATTAGTTTCAAAGGAACTGATGACAACATGATAAAAATTAATGCCAGTATCAATTCATCTCAAAACTTTTTAAGACTATTTAAATTAAATCTAACAAAATCGCAATACAAATAGACAGAATAATCACTTTTTTGAATTGATAATAGATTTAAAGAGCCTGTCTTTCCAGGATCTTTTTGTTAAAACTTGGCAGAAGACATTATTGACACTGACTATAAGTAGAAATTGGGTGCAATTAATGCTACACAAGGACATAAAAAAATTTTGGCTTTGAGTGACACTGAACAGGAGTATACTTTTCAATACAGTATCTAGAAGACTATAAAATTCTTCACTGAAAACAAATTTTTTATTTGTAGCTCTTCTATCAAAGCATTCACAAAAAAGCAAAAACACAAAGTTATTTTGACAAAAGATAGCAGTAGTGACACAATCCAAAGTTATTAAAATGGAAAAATAACAAACTTTTTAAAAAATATGGTGTATAGGTACATTTAAAATCATTTGATGATGAATGAGATGAGAAACACTTGCTGCTGACAGAAAGTAAATTTAATACTTCAAAATGCAGATAAGGAGGATATTGTAGATTGATAAAATAAAAGCAATTTTAACAAATAAAGGATGTTAGTAGTTTGATAAACTTAAGAAATGCAATGTAGAAGGTTGGGAAGAAAATGAGATGAAAGTAGCCTCTGCAGGGATTAAGCCAAACTAAAACTAGACTATCCAATTATTTATCTAAAGCATTGGTTCTTACCTTTTTTTTAACTGACACCCCACTATGTCTTATAAAAAATTTCAGGCTTCAACAAAACACAATTTAAAAGATTAAAATGAAGACTTTGTGGTAAATCATCTTTGTCTGACAAGTGAAGACATTTTTTCTAGTCTTAAATTACTTTGAAAAAACATGTACATGTATATAACAAATGAAGAACATTATTAAGTTCATTTTAAGACAAAAGTGTTTAATTACAGCAATGTTCCTCAAACTTTTTTCTATGACAGTGCATATTTAGGATAATTGAAAGAGTAAGGTGCAATTTCAATTCACAGCGGAAAAATTCAGTCATGATATTTTGTAAGTGTTTTCATAACATTACTGCCAAGGTTAAGTTTTTTAAAAACAATTTATTAAAATTGTCTTAATGGACTGTTTTGCCCATGGGGCTCATCAGGGGGCATAATATTTTGTTCAAATAGAGTTGAATAAGGTGTTGTGTCCCTTAATGAGTCTCACAGGCACAACTGTCTGTTGAGACAATTGTTTTTCTAAAAAACTTATATTCTGACTATTATGAATCTGACAACTAAAGTCATTAGGTGCTTCACAGAAAAGCACCAATAAGATATGCAACCTATAATAAAAATAAGTACATAACGCACTTATTTGTGTGTTATCCACTTATTTTCATTATACAGGGTGATTCACCAAAGTGTGGACTGTTTGAATGTTGTTTAATTCAGATCCATGCAAAGCAATGAAAACATAATTTACACAAAATAAAAAAAATTTATTCTCATTATGTGAAAAAAATTTATTTGATATAGCCTCTTTTTGCATGCATGAAGCAGTGGAGATGAGGGACAACTTGCTTACAGGTGGCATGCAAGGTTTCACTTTCAATTTCCTTTCAAGATTCTGTCAATTTTTGCTTCGGGGCCTCTATGCTTTGACACAATACAGTGCAGGGTTTCTGTTCCAAGATAGACCACACTCCAAAATCCATACAATTAAGATCAGGGGATGAAGGTGGCCAAAGTTCTTTAGACCAGGGTTTCTCAAACTATGGGTCGCAACCCCAAATGGAGTTGCCTAAAATAATTTTGGGGTTGCGAAAGAAATTGGCATTTTGAGGGGACACCTGAAGTTGGCAACAAAAATAGATAAATCACAGTTTGATTCTGAGTGAAGACCTTTTTTTTTTTAGAGAACACGCTGATTTTGGGACAAAAATAGGGAAAACTGAGAGCAAATGGAAGTGAAGAGCTTTTTTTTTTTTTTTTAGAGAACACCCTGATTTTGAGAGAAAATATGCAAGCCCAGATCAGACCTCTTTTTTTCTCAGGTCACATAAATTTTTTGAAAATTCTTGCCTCGGGCCCCTAAATTGGAATATCCACCACTGATGCTGTACATGATTTTCCTGCACATGCATGGTTTTCCACAGGAAAAATTAACATAAAATTAGCCTACACATATAGGGGTCACACAAAAATTTATTTTTTAAAATGGGGTCATAGAACAAAAAAGTTTGAGAAGCCCTGCTTTAGACTAGAAAGACTCAAAATTCTTCTCACACCAGGCTTGGACTGTTCTGGCTGTGTGGGATGTTGCTCTGTCTTGCTAAAGTGTACACCTTCATTTCCAATCACAGTATTTACCCAAGGAACAACTCTATCCCTTAACATATTGAGGTAAACAAGTTAATTAAGTTTTACACCATTTTCAATGAAAATCAAGGGGGTTTTAAGACCAGTCAATGTAACCCCTGCCCACACCATCGCAGAAATTAGTTTTTGTCTTCTGAATGATGTTCAAAGTCCAATAGGCATCGAATCTTTATTTTTGTCCAAATGCAATTAATTTGGAAATTATAAATTGCTTGAACAGTAAATATCTTCTTGTCAGTCCAGAAAACATAAGGCTGCCTGTGATCAAGCAGTCTTTGCAGAATCAACTTTGCTCTTTCAAGCCTCTTCTTTTTTGTGGCATCAGAAAGTTGTCTTTTAGTGCCTTGTAGACCTTTAAGTTAAGGTCATTTTTTAGCAGTCTTTGCATAGTAGAAGGACTTACATGAGCCTCCTGTGTGAGTTTTCTGGTGCTCCTCTGGTATTTTTGATGAGTTTTTTTGTTCTCATGGATCTTTCTGGAGTACTCCTTACCCTTGGCATACAGGTACCTGTTTCTCTAAAGCATTTAACGACTTTGCATACCCCAGAACGACTCACATGTTTTTTCAATATTTCCATCATATCAAAATCTTAGAGGCTAACATCCCATCATGGTACGTACAATTTTTCAATGGATTCATTCATTGTTTTTTGCATCACTGATTTAATTTATTGTAGTGAATTTCACGTAAGTAATACTTAATAACCATGAAATACAAAATATCTGCAAAAACTTATTGCAATCAATAAATACTTAAAAATTATTTTGAAATTTAGTTCACACTTTGGTAAATCACCCTGTAGGTTGCATATCAAAAATAGCCACTAGTCTATAAACCTATATAAAAAATTTGTATCCCAGAATAATGTTAACAGGTGCACATTAAACTAAAAAATCTACTGCCTTATTTATTTTTATATTAATTTTTCCTTTTCATGCATTACACTTGATCATCTTAGAAAATACACCAGGGCACTAAGACACACTCTGAAAAGCACTCATTAGAGTAAAGACCAAAAATAGGTTTTCATTACCCCTAAATCAAACAATGCACTATTCACAGTGGTTCTCTTCAGGCCACCCTTTTTTTAAAGCCCTTACAACATTTTTGTATCTCCACTCATTTTAAAACATTATCGTGGTAAATCAGCAGGGCAAAAATTAGTTTATCACATCATTAACCTTGGTGCCCCAAGAAAGGTTGGTGGTTTTATATTACTTGACACACTCTCATTTTTACTTTTCCCTCTTTTCTAATTTTTCTCTCCTATCTAATTGCAATGTGACACACTGGATAATACTGTTTCTTGTCAATTGCATATTTAGACAACCCTAACCTTCTAACCCTAATCTTCCAACCCTAAGTGCTAACCTAGGATTAAAAGGTTAGGCTCAGAGGGTTAGGGTTATAAATTTTGAATTAGAAAGTTATGGTTGTCTAAGTGTGCAATTAAAAGCAAGCAATATTTAACCAGTGAGTTGCATCACGATTACAGGGTGACACAAAAGTTCTGAAACAATTATTTTTATTATAACGGCAAAAAAATAAAAGAAATGAGAAAAAAGATGCTTACACTTATTGGCTATCAATGATAGGCAAAGTTCAAAAAGTTTTATTGAATAAAACCTCCTCTTTTTTCAACTACAGCCTTCAATCTCTATGGTGTCACTTTAACACACCACTACCACTGGTAGTTTTCCCATTTCTGCTAAAGTGATTGTTTTAAAAATTCCACACAATCCAGTGAGGTTTTCTACATACATTCTTCTCCAAGACAGATCACACACAGAAATCCATTGAACTAAGATCTGGGCTTAAAGGGGGCCATTTTTTCTTGGTCAAAAAGCCTGGAAGATTGTTCCTGAGCCATTTCTGTGCTCTCTTCCAAGTGTGAGCTGGTGCTCCATCTTGTTGATACAAAAAATGTCCTCTTTGGAACATGTCTCCACTGAGGTGTTTTACAACTGGCTCCAGAATGTGTTCTTCATAATTTTGAGTGTTAATTTTGACTCCCTGGAGCACAAAAACCAAAGGAGTTTTCCCTTTTCTTGACACTCCTGTCCAGACCATGACAGATGTTGCTTTTTGAGTTCGGAAGACATTTCTGAAACACTGCAAGTAAGAATCCTGTCATTTTGACAATTAAAAGCTTGTTCAACAATAAAATTTTTTTCAGTGAATACAACATAGTCGAGACCATGAGCTACAAACCAGTGAATCTGCAAGTAACTTCTTTCTAATCATTTTTGTCTTGAGGCTGCTGTAAGAGAATGCATGTTTCTCAGTTTCAAAGGTGAAGAGTCCAGAGTCTCTTTTTTACGATGTGAAAATCAGATTCTCTTGAAACTTGAAGCTCAGCACCATTTTCCTCATTGATTTTAGAGGATTTCTTGCAATTCTTGAGGTAATCTTTTTCCTAATTTCCTGACATGTTGCAGTTCTTGAACAGCCACTTTGAGTGTGATCTTTTATGCTGCCAGTCTTGTTGTAATGCTGGATGGAACAAAAACAAAACTTCATCTTGTTTTTGGAAATTTGAGTGCTTTTAAAATTTCTGATACATATTTTCCTGCTTAGTAAAGCTGAACAACAGCACATCTTTCCATTGTTTGAATACTGTAAATGGTCTAAATAGCAGTTTAATACTTTAAGAAATCAAAGATTGTACTAAACACTATTAATTCTAAAAAAAATAGGACTTTTTAGTTTGCATCTAAAAACTTTATTTAAAAAAAACCGAAGTATGGGGTAACTTTGTTCAGCAGTTGGTTTGAAAGTGTTTGGCTACAAAGCTGTTATGAGGTAATCAAAATATTTTATTCAATAGCTCAGAGGCAAAATGTTATGATTAACAGAGAGTTTTCTTATTAACAGTGTCAAGCTATTAGAAGCTAGAAACCTCCAAAATTGATCAACGCTACCTGTTTCTACAGTATATTAATTTTAATACAATTCTTAGATTAAAAAACTAAATTTGATAAAAATTATAACTATGAAAATTTTGTGACAAAAAAATATAACATTTTATTATATTTCTAAACTGTTAAATACTTTTTAATATTAGGATAGTAACTCAAGAACTATATTAGTATTTGAAGTCAAAAATAGGTATGTGTAACCATTTGAAATGTTTAATTTACAGAGTTTAAAAGGTTAATAATAATAATAATAATAATAATAATAATAATAATAGTAGTAGGTTTAACCACAGATTCTAAGTGATAACAATGGCAACAATGATTGCTAAGTTAACACTTTTGCTCAGCTGTGGAACAAGCAAATAATAACAAGACAATGTGATGCAAAATAAGAAAAGCAATATTAGCACAATTAAATCATATACATGTATATTATAATAAGTGGATAACAGTATTGGTAAACAGCAGTCAATATTATCAATGAGACAAGAAATATTGAGAGAATAAATATGTTTTTAAATCACATTTAAATACACTAAAATCATCTAGTTGTCTCAATCGATCAAGTAAAGAGTTCCACAGTTTTGGAGAATAAATAGAAAAAGCACCATCACTAACTTTTCTTTGATTAAAAGTTACTTTAAGTCTGGTACATTTATTCAAAGCGAGGTGTAAAAGTGAAGATATGTCAGCAGGTGCGGAATTATGCAAACATTTATAAACAATAATGTAAATTTTGTATATGATCCTTTGTTTAATAAGTAACCAGTGTAAATCATACAAAAGAGATGATACATGATCAAACTTTTGTTTATGATAAATCAGTCTTGCAATACTATTTTGGGCAATTTGTAATTTTTAAAGAAGTCCATTATTTGTATTATAATATAATGAATTACAATAATCTATTTTTGATAAAATTAAGGAAGACACTAATATTGATAGTTCATGGTTGGTGAGAAAGTGTTTAATTTGAGAAAGTAATTTAATTGTACAATAAATAGATGATACACATTTATTAATTTGAGGTTCAAACATAAGCTTTTGGTCAAGAAGTACACCTAAATTTTTTACAGTATTGCAAAACTTTACACAACTATTGATAAATGTACCATTCAAAGAAATATTCTTTTTAAGATTATCAGTGGAAAAAACAATTAGTTGACTTTTTGCAGCATTTAATTTAAGAAAGAAACAACTCATCCACTTTTCTATTAAACAAAAAATTACTTTTATTTTTTCAACTAGTATACTATATTTAAACATGCTATAGTTAAACATGCTAATTATATTCTAAAATAGTATACTATAGTTACTATAGTTAAACATGCTAATTATATTCTAAAATCTAAATGTATTATTATTATATTATTATAAAATCTAAATGTATGTGTTTTGACTTTTTTTATTGTTAAAAGCATACCTTTCGCCAACCATTTGCCGTAATTCTTCTTTCTTTAGTTCAATTTCATGACGTGTTTTTTTCTCTAATTCTAAAACTTCTGCCACACTTTTGTGTGCAAATGTTTGGGTAATAGACTCCATATTATTCGTAACAGATTTAAGTTTAATTAAAACACACCAAAACTACAAGTTTAAAGATTTAAATTATTAGTTAAAGACTAATCTGTAACACAATAAAGCATTTAATGACAATAGCAAATAAGTTGCAAAGATCATCACCACCGAGATACTACCGATTTGTTTTTCAAAACTTTTTTCTTCTCTCGTTTTCTTAGTTTCTCAATCTCATTTTTTTCTGTTTTCAAGTAAAAAGCGAACTTTTACCCAAACCACAGGTGGGAAACCTACGGTCTTATGACCATAGCCGTACCTGCCGGGGGGCCAGGGGAACAATTTTCCCCCAAGTTTCTAAGATTTGGGCAAAATTAAAAATTTTCGGGCAGTGAGACGAAAATATTTGGGCAAAACCATAATTTTTCGGGCAGCGATACAAAAAAATTTGGGCAAAGTCAGGAAATTTAGGGAGGTGACGATGATTAACTGCAAAAAATAATGACCAAATTTAGGTGAAGACCTTTTTTTTTTAGAGATTACCATGATTTTAGGACAAAATTGGTTTTTTGTCTGAGAATCTCAGACAATTTTTTTGTCATATCCGAAATGTACTATAAAATCATAATTTGGGCAAACGTCACAAAATTTGGGCAAAACTTCATTGCCCCCCCAAATTTTTTGGACTGGTACGGCTATGCTTATGACAATAGTATTACAATTTATTAGAGACTAAACTCAAGGAAATCCGGACAAATTCAAAGTGAAGACTCTTTTTTTTTAGAGATTGTTGCAATTGTTGTGTGTGTCCTTCTTCGTGATACCAACCGGATGACTTTTAGCCAGAGGTGGGCATTTTTTCTTTCTTGAGAAAAGCGCAGCGCAACTTGCGCAACGTTATTTTGAAATCATGTAAAGCGCAGCGCAATTAGTGCAATGCATTTTTGACCCACTCGCGGCATTCTGTTGTGTTCTTGGGAAAGACACTTTACGGCACATTCCCCTGCTTGGTGGTCCTGGCAAGCAGTTCTAAATTACAGTCATAACTCTATAAAACTACAGCGGACAGCAATATCTTGGTATCTCCGGAAGCAGGTCGGGGTAATTGCCCACCCTATGTAGGCTTAGCGCCTCCGTCGCTTTCCTGCGAGTCAGGAGGATAGATATAAAGATAAAATAATAAAAAATAAATTAAATAATAATTTCATGTAAAGCGCAGCGCAAAAAGTGCAATACGCTTTTGAAATTCATATAAAGCGCAATGTAGATTGTTTTAAAAACTATATTAACCGCGGCGCAACCTGATTTTTGAATCAATTAAATGTACTTTTTTGAATAATAAGCGCATCCTGATCGGTTTTTCAATTGCCTACATTGAAAAACAATCACAGTAGATTGCGCTTTAGCAAAATAGGGCTAGTCTATATAAAGCGCAGCGCAACAAAGCGCTATTGATCTGTTTTATCCTTGATGCGCAGCGCAATAAAGCGCAAGTAATCTTTTTTCTCGGTACGCAGCGCAATTTAGTGCAACTTATAATTTTTTAACCAAAGTGCGCAACATTTCAAAAAAAGTATAAAAGCGCATCGCAATTTCCGCAATTGCGCAAGTTGCACAATTGTGCTTCAAGTTGAACGTTTTGAAGTATTGTGATTGATTTTTGATTACCTCTGCTTTTAAGTTGTCAATGGAAAATCTTTTAGCTTGGTTTTGACTAGATTGATAGATGCTTTCTAAATTTCGGTAAAAATTTCGGTCAATCGGTAGTAATTAACTTTTTGGTACCTTATTCATCTTTGCAAATTATTTTAACGCTTATTGTACAACTGTAAGACTTTCTGCGCACCGTATTTTGTGATACTTTGCAGGGAGCGTCTCGACTAGAAAACATTCTGTTCTTCGATGCTCCCTGACCCAGCCCAAATTTAATTCATTTATGCATAAGTATTTTTTTGTGTGTTTGTGTGTTTTTTTATTTTCTTTGTGGCTAAGGCCCAAATAAAATTTAAACCTTATTTAAAAAAAAAGTTGCTGCTTAACAAAAACTATCAATACGGGCAAACTAAGCGCTTGGTAAAACAAATACTTCAAACATCTTGGATATATTTCTTAGCACTTAGTTTAGATTTGTGAACATGAACAACTTGATTTTAAACCAAAATATTCACCACTATCATTCTGGCAGAATTCTGTTAAAATGACGGAACAAAACCAAAATAGAGTTTCCAAACAACAAAAAACCAAAAATTAAATTTTTTTCCATTAAAGATAAATTGCTTTTTAGCTTTAAGGGCCAAACCAAACAACTTTTAAGATACGCTGGGTGAACAACTCATTAAAATAAACACGGCCGGCAACGGGTGTGCACCATCACGCCTCGCGGCGCTCGCACAGAATTTTTAAAAACTGGAATGGCTTTATAATCGTTGAGGATCAGAAGGCGTTATTTACCACAAATCGTAATCCAACAAAAAATTTATTTGACAAATTTTCCAATACGGCAACAAACAATTGACAAATAACGGTTTTCTTTTGCGGCCAAATCACAAAACAATATTTCAATATTTCAGCAGACCATTTTTTTTACCATTGATTCTTCAGAACTAATATTAACAAGGCGCAGATGACGAAGCGTTTAAGTTGTGTATTTTTGCCCGTAGGAGCAAAGATGTCAAAACAGTCAAGCAATTTATTCTTCTGAGCTTGTCAGTAATAACATTTAGTCCACAAAATTAATTAACTTTAAATTTTATTAACATTTGAGGATGTTTTTGATCACGTTGATTCAAAACAGAGAGCAAGCCAAAGCACATTTACATTTTATCTATACAAGAGACAAAGAAAAAAGGTTTTTGGTAAAAGCGGGTTACCAAATAAATAATTTAAATTACATACTGTATATACATATTTACAGTTGGAGTGGGATACTCTCCCGCTACACGTGGTCAAGCCATTTATCAATACAAATGACGTCGCCCTCAACTTTATCTAAACAAACAAGGCACGAAAATTCATATCGGGTACCACTTGGGGATTTCCCAGCAGAACGCTTTGAATTTCGATTCTCTAAAAAACTTATTGTATTTTATGAATCCTACCCGAATTAAACTGACTTCTTGCATTGGGGTCAGGGCCGTAATTCGTCAGGCGAAGGCCCGGTGCAAACATCTATTATGGGGCCTCCATTTTTTTCTGTACTTTATATGCAATTGAGCTACTTTTCTCAACACAGGAATCATTGACGACTTTGCGTTATAGAAAGATTTTTCAATTGAAATAATGAGTCAAAAAAGCATTGAGCTGAACAGGTAAAAGGGGCTAAAGCTAAGTTTACTATGCCTGTAAATGAAAGGTTATAATTGGAATAAAATTTTACCCAGGTTGCATGGTTCAACATAATTTTTGTGATTGCAGTGTATTCAGATCAAAATAATGGCATAGCAAGGATTTCGTGGGGGCCAGGCTGCAACAACAATTTTTTGATTTGTTTTGATAAAAGTTTAATCAAATAAACGTCGCAAACCAAAATCGTTTTAAAATGACAAAAAAACTATCTGCAACCTTTTGAGACAAGGTGCTGTGTGAGCACTATTAACAATATTTTAGCAAAATGGAGATGTGCTACGCAATGCGGATAAATTGTTTAAGCCAGTGTTTCTCAAAGTGAGCCACTTGGCTCTTTAAGGAGGAATTTGAAATCTCCAAAAAGGAAAAATCACTTGGGGAAGAATCAGGGAGGAATTTGAAAATTTCACTACAATGTAAGTGAGGCAAAAAAATTGATACTTCAAAGTGAAAAGTTTTTTTGGAATTACTACTTTTTAGGGACGAAAATATCAGCAGTGTGGTCGAGTGGTTAGAGCACTGTGATTGTGATCAACATGGTCTCGGTTCAAAACCTACTCATACTTTACGGCACTTTCCTTTGCTTGGCAGTCTTGGCAAGCAATTCCAAATTTCAGTCATATCTCTGTATAACTAGAAAAATAAAATAAAAAATTTCAACCAGACAGCAATATCTGGGCATCTCCAGAAGCAGGTTGGGTTAATTGCTTGTCCTATCTATTGTGTTGCGATGCTTTCTGCGAGTCAGGAACATAAATATAAAGATGAAATAAAATAAATAAAAATTGAGAAGTCTGAGAAAGATTCAAACTTGAATCTTAATTTTTGAACTTTCTGGGATAATTGGAATTTGGGTCACAAATTTGGATGAAGACAAAAAAATTCTTCACTTTGATTATCGAGGTATGCTTTTTTAGAAGGGGGAAATGATAGTACCCAAGTTCTGAAAGGGAGGAATGTAGCAAAATCTTTTGAGAACCACTGGTTTAAGTCAAAAAAAATTAACGTGCAGTACACTGACATCACCACAAAAGACACAAACTGATAAAGCACAATACGTTGAGGCCAATTAAATAGGCTACCGTAATTTACTTGTGGGTGGTTAGAAACTTGAAATTTTTCAGTCTTGCTTTTGCACTAACGAACTGCTGGATAACTTTTCTAAAATCGAAATTTTTAGCTCGTTTATTTTCTATCGATAGCAGGGCCCAATTGCTACGTCACTCTTGGGACATGGAGCTTCGAAGAAAGTTTTTGATCAATTTGAGTTTAGAAAAAGACTTTTCTTCATAGCAACTGTTACAGGTACTGACATATACATCATGTATGCCGTACAAACGTCAGGATAAGTTGTGGCAAGTGATATATTTTCAACAATCAAAAAAGAAGCCATTTTTTTAGCAGATTTGAAATGGACAATTTTTTCTTTATACGACGTTTTGATGGAGAGTATTTGGCTAGGAAACAACGGAGAGACGTTATCAGAAAATTTGTTAAAAAATTTTCTTGCTTCAACCTCAAGATCCAGATGAGAAGCATTTGATAGAAAACTTGGTTCCGAAACTTGATGTGACGTCACCACTGATTTTATTCTTTCAAAGCGATTAATTAGTTTGCAAGAAAGTATGTCCATCATCGGAAGAAGCATAGTTACGCAAAATCGCTTCTTAGGATCGCTTAACGTTATTCCTTTGGATATTTCATCAAAGTAGGCTTTTTTTTCTTTTCTCTTTTGTTTAAAAACTGTCTTGTAGAAGTAATAGTGGAAGCTTTGTTTAGTACTGCGTCAAAACTCCTTCTGAGTTGAGCAATGCTTCATCAGCAGTTTAATGCAGAAGTTTCTGGGCAGAAATTAAGTCAATTGTTTTACACTGCATATAGCTTTCGGAGGAATGTTGACAATCTGCAAAATCTTGCATTGCACAACCAGCATGCATACAAAGCAGGGCTGGGGAGCCAGCCTAATTTAGGTTAGGCTCCGGCTCCGGCTCCGGAGCCAATGCTTGACTCTAGCTCAGCTCCGGTTCCAGCTCCAACTTGATAATGCATCTATAAGTATTGGCCAATAAGGAATAACTAGATGATATATCGATCATCAAAAAATTCACTAAAAATATATATCTCAAACAAAAGAAGACTCAATATATTCATCACATATACATACAAAATAAATCATCCAAGCACAATCATTACCACAGATGTCAATGCAATTATGGTATGCACCAACCAAAGGCCATAGAGGAGAACTGATTAAATAATTCAAATGGCGTCACATCAAATACAAACACTCAACACGTCGACCTCCAAATCAAATACAATAGCCTACTTAACCAGACATCACTGCTTCAGCAGACTTGCGTGATTGCACTAGCTGGAAGACCATCCCCTCCCTCACATTAGATCATTTATTGTTACTCACCGCCCTAAGTATATATCATATATTACAAGAAATTCCATATCACTTCACTAAAACAATAACAAACAAAATTGGACATCATTTAAACATCATGTTGAAGATCTCATCTTCTACAGACCCCATTTCACAAAGGTCCATAAGGCGTCTATGAGATAAATAAACATCTTTTCAAGGCAATACTGGATGCCCTTCATTTCTAAAGAAAATCAGAACAGCACAAATTGCACTCATTTGCTAAGGCATATTCGCAAGTTCATTTAACAACGTAATCACACTTGCCAACAAAACAGATCACCACGAATCATTACTTTAACAATCACATTAACAAACAGATACATGAACACAAAACAAACACTCGAAAACAACCGTGTAAAATTTACCTATGGGGGAATTTAAGGTGGCAAAATTTACTGGTCACCCCTGAAACACCTAGGGTCACTTTCATCAAATACCTCACAAATATGTACAACACTGCCCCCAACACTAACAAACTACAGTATTAAAACCAAACAAGGACCACAACATTGGCACAAGCTACCAATCCATATCACTTTTATCAACCATTGCCAAAGCATTAGAGAAAGCGCTATTACCATAAATAACAGAAAATATTTCAAATATTTCTTATCAGTATGGATTCAAATATAAACACTCAACATAAACTTCTTTGCATAAAATCTTCCACCAAATCACAAAAGGCTTCAACAATTCAAAGCAACATCACACTGTAGCAGTGTCTTTGGACATGAGCAAGGCGTTTGATACAGTGAACAAAAACAAACTTATACTAACAAACATTCCTAACACCATCATTAAGTTCATAGCCAACTATATTTAAAGGACAACAAGCATGTACTCAACACAATGGCACACTCTCAAAATTCAAATAAATCAACATCTGGAGTACCACAAGGTGGAATTCGGTCTTCAACATTATTTAAAATTTACTTCTCTGAGATTACCCTCCTTCCAAAAGACGTACAAATCTCAACACAAGCCGATGACATAACAATCACAGCATCTCACACCAATCCCCATTTAAGGACCAACAACTCATTTAACAATATTTTTACAAAGTATTACACTCTTCGTTCTCGACCCTGTTGAATATGGCACAACTTTATCACTTAAATTAAACAATCAAACACTATCAACATCAAAACACCCAAAAACTTTCGAAATTACTTTTGACCCAAAACTAACATTTTCACAATACATAAATCTCACCGTCATTAAAGCAAAACAAACGCTTAACTTTCTCAAAGCACTTTTTTCAAACAAATGGGGTAAACAAAACAAACTAATCATTTCTAGGTTTAAAGTTATCATTTGCCCATATTGGAATATATAAACGCCATATGGAGCTCTATCATATTAAACACCAATATTAAGAAACTGCAAACCATTCAGAACACAGCTTTGTTCATTGCTACTGGCTGCACACGAGACACAAACATTCAAAGCCTGCAAGACACAAACATTTAAATCTTGCAAGACAAAACCATTGTCCTACCAATGGGCACCTATCTCATATTCCATGCTACTTATCTCAAACAAATGACTCAAACACAAACACACCCTTTACATAACCTTAATACACATTTAGATCCACGAATTAATTATGTTGCTTTTAAATGTAAAAAAAACATTGTTAGGAGCCTCAAAATTTTTGCTGGCTCCGGCTCCGGCTCCCTAGCCCTGATACAAAATCAAAGTTTTCTAGCTGTTTCTTTATTGCCATAGCTTCATCTCTTTCGTTTGGCTTCGTGCTGGTAAGTATTACGTGAGTCAAGTATTTCATAACGCCACAAAATCTTTTCTTCAAAGCATAGACAGCATCATATCGACCAGACCACCGAGTGGGATTTAACGCTTTTAATGTAGGATTTGAGCAATAACGATCATGGACATTCTGAAGCTTTTGCCACCGCAAAATACTATTTCGGAAAAAATTATAGGCTATACCGACTCAATGGTGTCGTTAAATTGATGGGTCTCACTCACGACTTCCATGGTATCTTTAACACCAAATTTAAATTGTGCGAAGCACAATGCATTTAGTAAGCATGTGGAGCAACATCTTGGATCTTCTTATGCAAGCCGGAGTACTTAATTCCCGCTCATCACTGCAGCACCATCTTATCCTTGTCGACGGCAGTTTCTTATGTCAAGGCCCTTCTGCTATATGGAATTTGTTATTAGTTTGTGCAATCCAATAACAGATGAATTCTCAACTTCAATAAATGAGGTAAACGCTTCAGCAACTTTCAGTTCTGATGGCGTTCCATCATCGTGGTAATCGATTTTGACGTAATGAAATATTTCTCTTAACTGGTCGTTTTTGATTATATCTTGATTGGTATCAAGAATAATGGCAAAAAAAGGAGTGCTTTGTAGTTCGCTTTTATATCACGGAGAACTTCTTCAGCTACTACTGATATTAGTTCATTTTGTAACAAGGGACTTAAATATTTTGGATAACCTTTAGGTGGTTGTAAAAGTTTGTCTAAAACAGTTTGGCAAGAAGCTGTATGATAGAGAGAAAATTGCTCTTGTTATCCTTCGAAAGTTCTTTACTGGATCCGCGAAAAGGTAAGTTGCACTTTGCTAACATCAACGTAACATTCATTAGTCTTTCCAAAACATTTTGCCAAAACTTTGTTTTTTCCTGCAAAGACTTGTGCAACGCTTCTATTGTCCCCCTGTTTCTATATTGCTCATATATGACACACGCCTCCGCATGATGTGTGGAGCTTTCATGGCTTTGAAATTCGATGCGATAAATGCCTCCAGTCATTTAAACCTGTTGTACCCCAAGGGTTTTAAAGTGCGTAAGAAGTCCCTGGAGAGACATTTTCATGAGAAAATAACCAGCAGAGCTGGCAGTAAACACGATCCATGCTTGATGAATAACATAACCAATATCTTTGTAATTTTAGACCTGATTGTGCTACATAATCGTAATAATTTGTTGAAAATAAACGGCCGCTTTGGAGCGAATCTTTAGGGAAAAATCCTTCAGGTTGTTTGGGACCTGCTGCAATAATTGCTTTTTTGATCTCTGAGTTTACAATAATGGTGGGAAAGTCGTCATCCTTGCTTGCATCTGATCTATCTTTAGTAGTATCGGAATTTTCTTCATTGGTACTATTGTTGAAACTGTTAACGTCAACGAGTTGGGGAGTAGATTCTGTCTCACGAATGCTGACGTCTTGCTCATCCGCTTTGGATGTTTCTGGTCGAGTTAGCCACGAACACAGTCGCTGACAATTTCTGGATGCCTCAGCTATTTTTCTCCTCTTAGCTTGTCTCTTTTATGCTCCGCTTTGATAATTTCTTTTCATGTTAAATTACAGTCAATTAGGGTTTTACAATGCTGTTACTCAAAACCTCAAAAGTTTAATAAAATTTAGACAAGGGTTAGTAAAGTTTAATGAGACAAACTCTCTTTGTTATTATTTTTCCGGCTCACAAAATAGTACTGGTGCGAGAATAAGGACTACGCTATGTCTAGCAAAAAGGATTCAAATAGAAAGCTCAAACCTGACTTTTTAATGACTCAAATTATAACTTTTTCAACTAAAGAAGTTTAACAGAAATCACTAATCTGATCACTGACTAATAGAATTACGTCTAGCACCCAGATGGCTAAACTAAATCTACGTTGCTTATTCAAATAAAATAATCACCATTCTCACATACTAAGGCGTTTGATCTCACTAACCCTTAAAACTCTAACTCCTGTCACACTGACAAAACAGTAACACAACAAAACGCTGACTTTCACAGCACAGATTACGAATTTACGTATTTATATGAAGCGGGCAAAATTTAGCAGAAAAATTAGCAACTTCGAGAAGATAATATATTTTCTAACTTAATTATTTTACAACGATGCAAGTTAGCCATAAGCACCAAGTTAAAAGGCTGGTAAACAAGTTATGTAACATGTGATACTGGACTACGGTGGAAAATTGTAGAATTATTTCGAAACCATTACGTGACATTACGTATGACTGCGTACGTCATAAAGCAAAACTTATTAACAATGACAAGGTAAAATAAAGCGGATAAATACGATGCTATATGATCATTACAGCTTAAATTTATTTCACGAAACAGACTTGAGTGGAAATAGCGTACCGATTACGTCATGACTAGGTCACAATTAAAATGAATACGTCACAATGGAAACTTTAAATACGTGTATTAAGAAATACTTCAAATAAATTAGATGGTTAAATATAAATTAAAATTATTGATGAAGTGTGACATTTAATAATAATAAGTTTACTTGAGCTTTTAACAAAAATATTTTACAATAAAATGTAGCAGTCGGGCCCCCTTGTGCTGGGCCCCGGTGCATTGCACCGGCTGCACCAGCGATAGTTACGGCCCTGCTTGGGGTCCAAACCAAACAACTTTAAAGATGCTCCAGGTGAACAACTTATTAAAATAAACATAATGAGCAACGAGTCCCACTTGGGGATTTCCCAGCATAACACTTTAAATTTTAGTTTTGTAAAGACTTAAGATGTATTTTATGAATCCTACCCGAATTAAACTGATTTTTGGCGTTGGAATTCAAAGTTTTTTAGAAAATTGAAAATCAAGGGTTCTGCTGGGAAATTCCCGAGTAAAACTCATTGCCGGCCGTGTTTATTTTAATGGTTTTTTCTCTTAGAGCATCTTAAAAGTTGTTTGGTTTGGCCCCTTGTTTGAAGTATGGTCTGGAAACAAGCTGGTTCTATCGTTTAAATGTGGAACGAGTGGTTTAGTAATCGTAGGTAGCAAACAGCAGCCAAAGCAGATTTAACATTTTTATTTTAGCTATTTAATAAACATTAATTAGTTTGCAAAAAAAAGTTTTTGACTAGCTCAAACCCTCATTCGATTTTTGAAATTTTAGTAATGTTAATTTTATTTTTAAAAGCGCTTGTTCATATTTTATAACTCGGCTAATTTTAAATTAAAAGAAGTAAATCGTTACAACGATAGCCATACGAGCCGGAGGTCAGGGAGCAATTTGTAAAAAACAAGGGGGTCAAAAGAACTAAAATTTAATCTGAGAACCATTTTTTCTGGGAAAACTAATCGTTTCTGCTCCAATTGCAACTAGAAAATCAGGCAAAAATTCAGAAAAAGATTTTTACATTAAATCTGAGTGACATTTGGACATCTCTGAGAAATGCTTTGAGGTCATGATTCGGACATTCATCAAAAAAATTTGGAAAAAAAGTATTGCTCTCCAAAAATTTAAATTTAAAAAATTTTGTAGCCTATCATTTTTTATTGAACATTGTCAAGCAGTAAATCGAACATACCCTACTTAAATAAAAAATATGGTCGGTTAATTGTGCAATCGGGTTGTTTTTTATTTTTGTTAAACCAGCTAAGTGATTAAGTTTTATTTTAACTGTTTTCCTGACAGATGTGCTTTGTCGACCTTGAAATTGCGGCAAAAAAATGTCGGCTTTACATTTACGACTATGAAATGTCGGGATAGTGGCTAAACTATTAGGTTGTCTCAGATGAAATGTCGCATTTTGAAAATTTTGATTATTTACTTTACATAGGCTTCATTATTTGCAAGCGTATAGTTAAACTTTATCATTTATATTCCAGAGCATATTAATTACCCATTAGTATACCCATTTCTAAACTTATAGCTATGTTGACAACCGAACAATATAGAGTTATTTTATATAGAGTTATTATTCAAATGCGGCATTTCATGTGAGACAACCTAATACCTTTAGGTATCTGAATAAAAGTAAAAATCTTTTTTTTTTTGTTCTTTAATTGCGTTTATGCGATAGACGTGAAAAAATGCTGCTTTTCGGCCTCAAAGTAAACTTGACAAAATCTAAACTAGTTTAAAGCACCTTTCTGAAAGTGAACGTTATTTTTTATTCATTGTCTTAAAAGCAAAACGATGTTACACATGTCGCGCTAAAATAAAGGTTCATATTAATGCAAATAAAGCTTTAATCTTTCGGAGGAATGGGAGATTGAGTATTCAAGAAAGAATGAAATTTAAACAAGAGAGTTCAAAACAAATAAAAACAAGGAGAGGAAAAATAAAAAGATTTTCAATACGATTTTTTTGTTTTTGTTTTTTACCTTAAAATCTTTTGGAAATAGCGTAATTTGTAAAGCAAGCAAGAAAAACAAGTTTTTAATACAATTATTTGATGATCTATTTTCTAGGTTTTAACTATCAGAAACTGATTTCCAAATGAACAATGGAAAAAAATCACAAAATTAAAAACTGTTGAGCTTTTTAAAAGTTTTTTCTTATTTTGTTGGTGCAGCTAACTGCGTTTCATTTTTACTGTGATGCCCGAGACCTGAGTTTAATTCTTAACCCCGTCAAATCTGAGATAACTTTGCCAACAGCGTGTCACCAGTTAGGTTAGCACGCATGGGCATGGCCATCCTTGCAAAACATTGTAAAGAGAACACTAATACTCATGACAAGTGGAATTAAGATATTTGGATCGTTTTATGACGGATATTTATTTGCCAGCAAAGCCGTAGGAAGCGGGGAAACATGGACAGCAATTGCCTCTTCAAATTAAAATTTGGGTAGAAACAGATTTTTTGGGCACTGAGCATGGAGTTTTGGGTAAAATTATTTTAACCATTTTGTAAAAACAATTAGTTGATAAAAAAGTATATAATTATGAGGTGAAATTTGGGAAAACTGTCTTGCCTACGTTCATCAATTATCCTACATGATATGGTTTATAAGAAGCTAGGTAAAATAGTTAGAACATCAACGGTCTTTTATGTTCTAGCAAAAAAAATTCACTTTGTTGGCGCTCTCCCAGAATTATTTTAATTGCAGGTTTAGTGACCGATAAAATAGATTGAATAACCATTCATAAATATTACAAAAGAATTTATATCAGAAATAAGTTAAAGTATGTCAAAGTACAAAGTTTAACGGAAAAAAAAAAAGTAAACGAGTTGACTTCTGTGGAAGCCACGTGCTTTTGTAAAAAAAGTAATGGTTTTTTCTCAATTACAACGTCCAGCAGAAGTTCGTTAAAAAATTATTGCCAACACAGCCACAAGTAAAAAGTAATCGCAATGTCATCCTTCTTGCTCAAGCGAACATAATCCTCTAACAATTCTAATATTATCAATTGCCATGTCGCCGCGAAAATTCCATCCTCGTATTCCGGTAATATTAATCTGAAAATTTAAATCATTTTTAAGAGTTGTCTGTACTTTGTGATTCTTTAAAAACTTGATTTTTGACAGCAATTAAAATATTTCAACAAAAGCATATTAAAAAATACCATTTGATATAAATTCTTCTGACAAAGTTCTATAATTAATCAAACTTTACAGTAATCTCACCAAGTTAAAATACTTTATTGCTAAAAGCAAAACTGAGGTTTTTTGTGTTGCGTAATACACTACATTTAGAAGGAAAGCAAAACGTAAACAAGTTTCAAAAATGTCTAGTAATTATGAAAATAAGTGTTAAACTTAAAAGTTACAGTTGTTATTCTGCTAAGGGCAAAATTTCAAAAGGTCCACTTTTTCATTCAACAATAAGCAAAAGAAGAAAAATTAGTAAAAACACATCTGAAAGAAATTAGCTGGTGTTTAACCTCTTCAAATTAAATGATTGTAATGCGAACCAGTGTTTTTATTTTTGAATTGATTGGAAGCCTTATTACTCTGCTGTTTTAAAAAGCGCGAAAAAGGTTTCGTTTTATTAATTAGCTTCAGTACAAACATAAAAAATAATTAATCTACAGCAAGACTAATTTCTTAGGATAGCCTGATGTTCCTACAAATTTATTTATAAATTGTTTTAGCAATTAAATCCTATGTATGATTGTGTACTCACCTTAACGAATTCGTCTGTATCCACTTGCAAAGAAACGCTTTTCCAAAATGGTATTTTTTTATCCTCGTTATAAAGAATCTTGCCTCCAGAATAAACCTGAAGTCGATGGTTTTTTTTGGGCGCGACATTATGATTGTGTTGGAACTTTATACAAAAACATCCACGTAGATCCTTGCTTGTCGTGAGATAAATCGCTTTATGAAGAAACCTCGTATAGCTTGTTTCGAAATAGATATACCTTTCACCTAAAAAACGTAAAATAGAAATAAACACATTTATTGTCAAAGGCAATCTTTTCCTATTTTTTACTTTATTTTATTTTATTTATTTATTTATTTATTTATTTAAATCAGACTCACAGTCCATAACAGAAAAAAGAAAAACAGCAAAAACTACACAGAATGAGATACACATATAAAAAAAACAATACTTTAAAAAAAAAAAAAAGTTACCAAGAATCTATTGCAAATAAACTAATGTGTTGTAGTATTTATAATATGTTGAATTAATAAAACATTCCGAGGTCATTAAAGAAAAAATTAGTTTATTATTAGAATCGTAACAACGATAAGGAATTTAAGTATTTGGGATCAACGGTGCAAGAAAGTGGTGGTTGTGAGAGGGAGGTAAAGAAGAGAGTACAGGCAGGATGGAACGGATGGAGAAGAGTATCAGGAGTAATCTGCGACAAGAGGTTACCAACTAGAGTAAAAGGAAAAGTGTACAGTTCAGTGGTAAGACCAGCAATGGTGTATGGACTTGAGACAGTAGCAGTCACAAAGAAACAAGTGGAAGAGATGGAAGTCGCAGAGATGAAAATGTTGAGGTTTGCTATGGGAATGACAAGAAAAGACAAGATTAGAAACGAGCACACCAGGAGTACCGTTAAGGTAGAACGGTTAGGAATGAAGATGAGGGAGGGCAGGCTGAGGTGGTATGGACATGTCATGAAGAGAGACCAAGAGTATGTAGGAAGAAAGATGATGGAAATGGAGTTATCAGGAAAGAGGAGAAGAGGGAGACCAAAGAGAAGATTTTTAGATGCGGTAAAAGAAGATATGAAGGAAGTTGGTGTGAAGAAGATGGACATTGAAGACAGAAAGATTTGGAGAATAATGATACGCTGTGGCCACCCCTGACTAATGGGAAAGGCCGAAAGGAGAAGAAGTAACAACGATAAACGAAGGAGCAGGACATTTTTCTTCGAATTGCATCAAATGTTGTAATGTTATTCAACACCTGATGTTCACGGGCACTTACATACCTAGGCAATCCATGTAAAAATCGAAAAGAATTATCGTAAGCTATACGTATTCTTTTTAGACTAGAGGACAAAAAGTTATTCCATAATTGACATGCATACATAGAGAGCAATATGTGCAAAATAATACATTTTTTATTTTCGTCGAACACTTGAATTCATTTTCTATTGAATCCTATTGAAGGTGTTATGTTCTACATTTTTAAAACGAAGTGATTTTGCCGCGTAATGCACTTTTGATAGTTCAAGATGCTTTAGGAATAACATCGAAAATATGTTAGTAATATTTTGACAAAAACAGAGCTAAAATTAAAAAAATCAACTTCTAAAGTTTTTTTTATTTGAATTTGAGATTGGATAGTAGCCACAGAAGTTTTTGCCTTGTAGAATTTATGTTGTTATAAATAATAAATATTTTTGTCCAAGCCTTCCAAAAATATATAGCCGATTTTTTAACGAAAAATAAATATGTTAAAATTTTTGGTAAGGTAGCTTTTTAATAAGGCCTGCTTTACTATTAGGCAGTGCTCTGCAATCGGTATGCCGCCTAACGAAAATAGGAGTGCCAAAGAAAAATAGTAATCTACTGTAAACATACTCTTTGAAATAAAAATAATAATTTGTTTGAAATTTGGCCTTTAACTGGAAATAAATCTGGATTGGTAAACATTTTTGAACAACAGAAAATTTTTTACTTGAAGTTTCAAATAGAGAACAAAACAGCTTAAAAGTTTCAATTTACATGCCGTTTTGTAAAGACTTTTTCTTGGTTTTTAAGTTTTTCCAACCTCGATTTGAACTCGAAGTGCAAATTTTGAACGCTTCAAATAAAAAAAGCGTTCCAAATCTAGCGATGACGAAAAAGTCTTCCTTTTGGTCAAATAGTACAACAAAATTTTGACAGGTTTCTAAATACACTATGTGCTTACTGTAAGGTTTGCTACGCAGATCTTCTGTATTGTACATACTAAAATTTCGTTTTTTTTACTAAAAGTTTATATGGTTATAAAATCCATTGAATTATTAGATTATTGATTTTTTCACCAATTAATAGAAAAAAAGTAGTAATCTCTTGCAGTTCCTGAGTTTTTTTCTTCATCGATGGCTAAAATTTTAAATGCAACATATAAACTATTAGTGGGCCTACCTGTAGATCAGTTTAGCCTTAAAAACTGGTGAACCGGACAAACAATAAAAATTCAGGGCTTATGAATTCTCTTTATATTTTTTTAAAAAATGGCTGTTGCAAAAAGTTCTCATTTTTTTGAGCTTTTAGGCTACAAAAACCAGGAAAGTGTTTCTTCTGTTCTCGGGAAAAACCGCACTGTCTTGTTCCTTTTGTATCAACTCATTTTGTGCTCTTATAAGATATTAGATTACAATGCTATATCGTACAATTTTTTTTTGTCTATGTCTTTTGTGTTTCAGATTGATGACATTAAATGTCATCATTAAAATGATATAATTCAAGTAAATATGCAACAAAGAATCTCTGGAATGAAAATAATATGATATCAGCTTTTGATGCTGTTTGTTTGCAAAATATGGCAAAAAAATTAATTAAAATACATAATTTTTTCATTCCATTAATGCAAATAGAAGTTTATCGCTTAGGGAGATAGGTTGTACCACGGATGGGCAAACTACAGCCCACCACGACTTTCTGTGCCACCCGCGAAAGCCTCAAGCCAGTAACTTGACTCTCTCTCGGCTTTCAATCGTTGTGATCTTTTCAAAAAATGTCCAAAATTTGGAATCACTACGATTTTGGGACGAAAAAGGAGATTAGATTTTGGCCATTAATTTTTTTTTAAAAGAAAACTACGGTTTTGGGACGAAAATGGAGATTTCAGACATTGATTGAAACTGATGATCTTTTTTAGAAATCACTATAGTGTGGCCCACAAATAAATTAACTTGCAAACGCGGCCCTAAAAAGTTTGCCCACCTCTGGATTATACTACAAAATTTCTATGGAAAGCAGCCATATTGGACTGTAATAATATAAATGAATAAATTGACAAAGAAACTGTAAATCCAATATGACCGCTTTCCATAGCAAATAGAAATTCATTGCAATAGTTTAAAAATAAGATTTTAAATAAGAATAGTGGGCTTTTTTTAATAAACTTATATTTATTCAAAACAGATTGTGACAATATATGAAAGCAAACAACAGAATTCAACTATTGGATTGATTTTGATCTCATGATCAAGTACCATGCTTTGATGTGATCAACATTCAGTGAAAACACTATTTGGTGTTACGGTAATTAATGTAGTGTTCAAATCCGACAAAATTTTGTTTACGAGAAGCGGATGCTCTGATTTGATAACATAATTCAAACCGTCGTGAGAAGAAAAAATACGCTTTGCATCGTGCACAGCTTTTGCTTGAATGAATTCACAATCAAGCTTTCTATTTTAAACTTTCGATTATAATTCAAAAAATATTTCTGAACTTTCTCAACGATTCTGCGCAATAGCGTCATCATACGGTACGCTAATTGTGACTTTTTCATTGGGGTCCGAGGAGGAGTCGGCAGGTAGGCTTCCAATGAACCGGGTACATATTACTAAGCTAAAGCGTCATTAAAGGGATGAAAAAAACTTGATTCATTATAAACTGATTGACGAAAGTTTTTATAGCAAAACTAAAGTGCCCAATGAATAATAGCAAAGTTCGGCGATAATTGCGAAAAAGTCGGTCTATTTTGATGAACTGAAAGGAAAAGCGGTTAAAAAAATTGAAAAGGCGGGTACATGGGTAAAGAAAATCTGTTTTTTGCGGAAAAGTAACTTTGATTTTCAAACGGCATCTATTTGGAAATCGGGAAACCTGTGGGTTGCTTGGTACGATGTTACAATTAGGTAGAGCAACACAGAGCGGATGTGGAAATGCATTGAAGTGTTGATCGAGTGGAGGAGCTAGAAACAAAGTCGACAGTAAATTGGGTGGAATTGGATATTGCTGAACATGTTTACTGGGAGAGCATTGAGTGTTTGATTAGGGGGAGGAGAACAAAAATAAACATGGTTGGACTGGGAGAAAGTGCAAGAAACTGGTGGATGATTGAATGGTGGAAGAGTAGGAGGTACATCTCTTGACTTATAGGGCTATTCCTGTTCAAAATGCGGCATTAACTGAAGAGGGTAAATGTACATGATTCCGTTCTGTTTGGTAAGCGAAGTAAAACTTCCGGGATGTTTGATTCAATCGCCAGTTGCGACTGGAAAATGAACGTCTTGCGGAAAATTTGTCTGGGTTTATTTAACAGCTGCGCTAACATTCAACTTCTTTCCGTCTAAGTGATATTCTCTTTCCTTGGCTTTTACTTTTTCGGCGTCTTCAACTTTTTCAAAAGTCACAAAACCAAACTCTTTTGAAATTTCAGCTCTGTCCCTGACTTTTTTATATAAAATACCCGTCCAAATTTTAAAAAGTAGTTGTCTAAATCTTTTTCTTTTGTCTTAAAGTCAATCCCTCCGACGAAGATTTGGTTCGCTATCACTTTACCGTACTTCGGTGCATTGGCAACGAATTCATGAGAGAATGTGGCACAGCTTTTCGAACAAACTTTTTTGGGTTGCCACTTCTTCGGCAACTCTTTTTGCGACATTTTTAAACGTCCCGCAAACAATAAAAATTAATATGCAATAAAATAGCAACGCTCTAATACTGCTTTATAAAATTGTTCGTAATTTTTCAAATTTTGTATAATATAGCTTTATTTTATAGTATAGTTTTTTGCATTGCAGGTTTTAATATTGGTGTAAATTTTAACACCAATGACAAGTTTTCAAGAAAAATTTCTTTAATGTTTTTGAGATGAAGTAAAAATAATGTTAAGCTGACCTTGTTTAGCATGCCTTTTATAAACTTCTATGTGCAGATTATCTCATTTCTTTTTTGCTACAAAAGTATAACAACCATATTATGCCTTAGAGCTTGTTTTCATCACAAGGGTTGGCGAGAGTACTGTTTGTTTTGTTTTAGTGATATTTTTTGCTTCTCCAAGCGCTTAAGCGCGGAAAGAAGCATTGCTTAAATGAAAATCTTCCTGTGAATTTGCCACAGCGGTTTTTTTAAATTATTTTTACCATCCGCAGCAGACGACGGTCCTGTTCCGAGGGTGGCAGTGGGACCGCTTTCGAACTCCCAACCTTCGTTGTTCCATCCATTCAGCTGATTATTCTCAAAGCTCGTTCGATAGCCTAAAATTTGTCAAGCTTTTTGTGATTTTTTATCCGGTGAAAAAGTTTAAGTTTAAAATCACCGTGAATGCGTCTGATCAATGGCTTATTTCGTTTTTTAATGATTTGTCAACGTTTTCAAGAAATAATTTTTCCAGTCCCAGGTTAGGTGCTTGAAGTCGTTATCTAATTTATCGTGGCCCAAACTGAGGTCCGCAGGCCACATGTGGCCTATGATTCAAGTTTTTGCGGCTAGCTGAACAATTGAAACGTTCCAAATTTTATAGGCAGCGCTAGTCTTTTTTAATGGTTGGGTCAAAGTGTTTAGGAGGAGCGCTATGTTCTTATTAAAAAAATTATTTTGTTTTTAAATTTCAAGTTAAAACTAAAACAAAGATTTTCGTTTGAATTCAAATTCTTTTGTTTTTTAATTGACGTTCAATGTTAAAAACAATGCTATTGGGACAGCTTCATGCACAGTTTACCCGAGTGACTTCTATGGTGCTCTTGGGAAAAACAATTTACGACAAATCTTCAAAGGGGTGACGCTACTTACCTACAATAGCGACGCTGCTTAAAACAAAAACAGCAATCAGGCTAAAATGCCATACTGCTAAGAAGATTGGATAATTTCAAACCAACTATGGCCGCTAGTTTTAATCTCGAAAAGTGGCCCGCAGGAATGACAAACTCGAACCAACTTGGTCTAGTTTCTTTAACCGCAGCAAGGTTTTACATGTTTTGAAATTCAAAGAAAGTTTTTTCATTTCAATTGTATTTATTAGCCTACTTATTAATTTGGGGTTACTTATTTTTAAATTAACAAACCAACATTTAATTTCTTATGTTTACTCTAATAAAAGTAAGTCAAATTTCTTCCGGTTTAGAGAATTGATATTTTGGTACTTAAATCTCGGCTAATCATCAAATTTACTTTTTAAAAACCAAAATGAATAAAACTTTTAATGCATCGAAGTGGAAACGAACCGATCTGATGAAAAGTGAAGCGTGGTACGACCATCAAGCGCTTAATTTGAACTCCTTGCAAAAAGTCAAAATTTCTTCATTTAATTGAAATTCTATTATTTTTTATTTTTTTATTAAGTTAAATAAATTTAACTAAGCGTTGTTAGTCTGTTTCATCAAGAGTTATTAGACCAGAAAACAACGGTACACTACAGATGTGATGAATTCACTATAGTTTTATTTGTGTTTATTTCAGGCCAAAACTTTTATTACTATAAAAAAATTTTAAAAAATTCTAAATGCAGCTAAATGAATAAATGGCTAAAAAAAGAACAGATGTTTATCAAATGTGGCGTATGTAGAAAATTAGCAGCTTTGGTTTACTGTTTATCATAAAAAATTTTTTAAGTTTAATTTGATTAAACAAGTCTTTTAACTTTTAAAATAAAATTCTTAATATGTCAACAGGCTCAAATAATTTTAAAAAAATTAAAATTTAAACCCACAGGCTGGCATGTCTTTGGCGTGACAAATTCTCAAAATCTAAATTGTTTGACAAAATTAAAAGGCATTTAAAAATAAAGTAAACCACCTTTTAATTATCATCAGTATTATTAATTCACTTTTACTAGTCCAATCACCCAGAAAACATTCCTCACCGTGGTGCGGAATTGAAGTCAATCCAGAATGGCGACATGCACTTGGGGACACGGAATTTTCATCACGACCAGTTTCGCCATGTTCTTCGGTAGGAGGTGGAATATTTGGTCGGCAAGTAAGTTTTTTGGCAATTCCATATTGATAAAAAGTTAAATTTTTGAGAACAGTTACCCTAAAAAATAAATTGAAGTCTCGCAAAAAAATTTTTTTCAAATAAAACAATGCTGGTGTTTGTGTGAAACGCTATTTTTGCTCGATAACAAAAACTTTATGGTTGTCTCAGATTAAACAAATAACAGTCTTTATTATATTACTTTGTGTCTGATTTGCTTCACGCTTCTGAAAAGAATTCGAGGAAATACAGCAGCAGATTATTTTTTGTCAGACAGTTTATTAACAATAAAGTTAGTTACCCGATCTCGTGCGCTGATCCGTTGCATGACGAGGGCGCTCTCCAGCGGAAGGTGGTGTTGTACTTGTCGCGTGAGTTTCGGTGACACACTGAGCTATTTGCTAAAGCCCCTGCAAACAGGTAGTCGCAGCGATAGTATCGAAAATCAGCATTGTTTTCCTCAAGCAGGAAAGATCCTGATATTTTGTTTATTTCATTTGTCACGTGCATAATTAGTCCTTTGAAAGGTAACGACGTTGGTGATCGGATGTGAACTAGAAAATTCATAAGAAATATGTTAGGCAAACAAACTTTCAATCGGTTTTATTTTTTTTCTTCAAAACTTAGTCGTAGTTTTTTTATTTCTACATAAAAATTCTTGTACAGGTTATCTTCATTGTTGACATTTTACTGTGATGTAGTAAGCCAACTAAAATTTTTTTATTTACAAATGAGTTTTTTTCTTGCACATCTGCAGTAGTAATAGAAATCCGCATTCGACGCCCCCAGGAGTTTTTTTTCAGTCAATGCTCAAATTTTTAAGAAAGGTTAATGAGCTTATTGGATTGTTAGATATAACTTTTGTTTTTTGGAAAAAATCTAGTTTTTTAGAAAAAAATACTGTCTTTTACCCAAAGTTTTTGGGAAAAAAATACCGTCCCAGGCAACTTATGCATTTAAATAGTTCGTTGCGACCAGAAATCAGTTGTAAACATCAGCAATATCACTTCGGTTTACCTTTTCATAGACTGAATGCAATAATTTTGTTAGATTTAAAAAATGTTTCCAACATTTATCACATTAAATAGTTAAAACAACACGGAATACTTCATTTTCCGTATTTGTTTTTTTTATATAAAGTCAGCTAAAGTCAGTTAGTTAAATTGGTACGTCAGTTAAAGTATATTTGGAGTCAGTAAATTTTGAAAAATTGTATTTTCACACTTTTTTTCGTTTAAAAAAGTAGATAAATTTTATATAAAATTATATATATATATAAATTCTTAAAAATCTTGATAACTTTTTTAATAAAAATGTTGCTAAAATAGCGAAAAGTAGCGAACGATTTCACTAAAACATGTAGATAAACACAGCAATAATTGAAAAAATTGTGCATATATTAATTTTAAAAAACAGCTAAAAACCCTCTCAGTTTAAGGAAAGTAAATTGATGTGATTGAAAAAAATTCTCATAAAGACAATCGCAATGGAAGTGACAAATTTTATTAGAAGCACATTTGTCAACTCCGCTACAATTACAGTAAAATTAGCCCGGTCAAGTTGGTAAAATGCCGTTAAATGCTAGCTGCAATCCACCTGAGTCGAGTTCAACTCTTTCCCTCGTGATACTGTTCTGCTTTCAAAAAGACACTTTGTACCACTCTACGCAAGGAGTTTCAAATCTTATCAATAGCCGATATAAAAACTAAAAGAACAAATAAAAGCTTCAACCGGACAGCTTTTTTCTAGAATCTTCCAAAGAAGAACGGGGTGGTTGCTGGGCGTCAGGAAAATAAATGGATGAAATCGAATTCAAGATTTACAATAGAATAAATACATAAAAATAAATTAGAAACAGTGTGCTTTTAGGAACAACTTTCTACATCATCCAGCCAGCTTTTTTAAATGTGTTAAATAAGAAATTTCTGAAAATTACCTCATCATCTTTAAATAAGAGTAACGTACTAAAAAATTTTCTTCGAAAATTTACTTTGACAATCCTATCTGACGTTATTTGACTATCTGACAGTGTCATAAAGACTGAAAGCATATTTCTCATAAAACTGAGTTAAAAAAAATCAGCATTTGATCTTATTCGATTTAATTGGTCTTGCTTGCTTTGTCTACAATATTTCAATGTAAATATTCTTTTATTTTTAACATAAACATGTGGATTTCAATATAATTAAAAGTACTTGTATATTTTAGATATTGTACTTACTTTGAATGATTTCGTTCGGAACAAACCAATCTTTGCTCGATGTCACTTCAAAATTTAACAAGCTATTTTGGCTGCTTTTTCCCATATGTCCAAGGGGTCTTAATGTTTCACATATTATTTGCGAAAGTGGTGGACCTCCACTGTAAGCGTTTATTTTGTTTAACAAATTAAAAAAAATACATAACACAAAGCAATATGTTTGAAAGTGCATTGTTTCACAGTCAATTTATGTTTCTTACCAATTTTAATTGTCTAATGAATAAAAAATAAGAAAAAATTTAAAATTTATTCCATCTGACTGTAAATAATGTTTGACTTAAAGAAATTTTCCTTATTAAGAACTTTTAAAAATTACCGGTACTTTTCTAAAATTACTTTTAAATTAAAATTTACATGTAAGAATTCAATTTTTTTAAATTAAGGTTTGCATGTAAGAATTAAGACGCGGAAAAAGTGGAAAACCTACTTTCAATATTACAAAATGATTTATTTGTTAAGTGTCCATTTTTACTGACTAAAATATAAATGCAAACGTTTCTTTTACAACAATGTACATTCTAAAAATTCTTAACCTTATTACTTTAAAAAAATGAATGTAGGCTAATAATCGTTTTCTGTTTTGAAACATATTTAATTTTTGATTACACAAAGATTTTTATATGTGCCCTGTACTATTTTCGAATGAAAATAAAGTACATGTATCAGAATCTATTTTTAGTTGGGTTTTAAGGGTCAGGTTCGCTTTTGATTTGAGTTCGGGCAGTTTTGCAAAAATTTTGGGCTTGTTTCAGTCCGGTACTTACACTAACATTCTGTTTATAAGACATATGTGGATCTGCTTGCCATCATCGTAGAGTAAAATTTAACTTCGTGAATTATTTCGGGCCTTAAAAAATTTTCTTGATTGGAATTTATTTGGCGATTTAAGTAGTTTCGCGCCTGATTATTGTTCCTGTCCACCTCCCACATCTATATCTTTATTTTTAAGTTAAATTTGTTAATGTATAAACGCCTCATCTTTGACTTTTGTTGCAGAGTTTTAAAATTTTCTATTGTTACGTAGCCTGACTAAATATATCACTTTACTACAAATATTAAAGATTACGTAATAGGTTTACCAAGGATAAGGCCTCGAGACCAAATTTTTGAGGTTTCAATCTTAAGAAAATTATCCAGTTTTGGTCTCTAACCATGTATTTTGACTGCATCATCACTCTCTGATATCATATTGCTTAAAGCTTCAAAAAACCACGTCGCAATAAAACCAAGCACTGTTGTAAGCTTGATTCATTGAGTTGATTTATGATGAAAGTAAAATGTTTTCTTCAATATTTTAAGAAACAATTAGGCTAAAGCATGAATGAGAAACCTTTGGCCAGCGAGATTTTTCAATACGGCTCGCATGTTGTTGGGAAGAAGCAAATCCAGTACTAGTTTTTTGAGACAAAACTAATTACCTTCTTTTAGAGATCACTTTGTTTTTGGGATGAAATTCAGAAATCAGAGACAGATTCCAAGTGAGGACCTGTTTTTTGGTCTTCACCAAAAATTTAGGATACAATTTTTTCTCATATCTGTGAAGTGCTAAAAGGTTATCATTCGGGCATACGTCTATAAGATTTGGCCAAAACTATATTGCTCCTCGAAATGTTATGCCACCCGCACCAATTTTTTAATTTTTGGATACGGCCCACGAGTACAATAAGGTATCCCGCCCCTGGGCTAAGGCTCGTTTCCAATACAAGCGTGGAATGGAGTATTCTTTGTTTCTCTATTGATTTTTTGTTTCTCTTAGCGCTTAAGCGCGAAAAGAAGTAAAAAAATCAATAAAACAAAGAATGCTCTTTTCATACTCGTAGTTTAAACGAGCCTTAACTCAAATGTCCCATATTGTTCGCCCAACACAACTATTTATTTTTAAATTTTATACTGTTTTCAAATCTTAGTAAATATTTTAAAACTTAAACTTGTTTGGGATTTAGTCAATTGAAGTATTTATAGTTTTTGGGTATTTTACATAGACTTCAAGCTATTTCATTTCTGCTTTCTCTCTTTTCACTTTAAATTTTAAAATTAAAAAAATTAGGCTTCATTAAGTTAAAAAGTTTTTTGCAAAACTTTGTTTGATTCCTCAGAAAAAAACCATAACAGTTAATATTTTTTTGGTTTTAAGAAGTTTTTGGAATTGAAAGCAACCTATCTTGAATGATAAAATTAATTTGGAATATTTTTACATTAATCTTGACGCAATCATAAAAATAAAATTTTTTCTACAAACTTCAATTGGCTTCTTTAATCAGGGAATTGAGTTTTTCAATTTATACTGATTTTTTTCTACATGAAAAAAGCCTTCAAACAGAAAAAAGCTTTTTTTCTTTAACAGAATCTTTTTTCATTCAAAAATTGCGAAAAAACTTCTTTGAAACAAAGCGAATATAGTCGCAAACTTAACAGTAAGTTTGTTCTTTTTATATTACCGCAAAATTTTTTTTATCGTATCTTACTCTAAAAATATAACAAACGTGACGAAAATATTTAAGTCTCGTCTGAGAAGAAAAGGAAACATTAATAACCGCTTAGGTAAGTGTCTAAACATTAAAAAAACATATTTTGGTAGTTTTTTCCGAACAAAAATTATTATCAAGCACAAAAATTTTTTTTAAGATTTAACAAAACTTTCTGAGTAAAGCGGAAAGTTTCAATATTGCAGTTTTAAGATATTTATTTTTAGCCAAGATTGAATTTTGATAATTAGCTATGAGCTTATAAACAAACCAGAGCTTAATTAGGATTTAATCATTGACAAAAATAAACTGAAAAAAAAATAGTTAGAATTTTCTTGAAATTTCAATTTGATGGCCGTGACAAAAACAGTGGTTTTGATAAAGATCAAGATTCTTCTCAAAGTAGCACAGCAACGTCTATTCAGAGTTGCCAGATGCAGAACTTGAAAACAAGCAAATTAAGGTGAAAAAGCAGATAAAATTACCAAAATTAAGCCAAATAAAATTTAACTTTTGTCGCTAAACAAAGAGTTCCCTAAAAAAAAAGGTCTTTACTTGGTTTCTGTCAATGATTTCTTTATTTTTTTCCCAAAATCATGGTGATCTCTAAAAGAAAAAGGTTTTCACTTGAAATCTGTCTATGATCTCTCACTTTTTCTCCCAAAATCATGGCTGCTTTGCACCCGGAAGCCATAAAAAAAGCCAAAAAAAGCCAAAAAGTCAGACGAAACTTTTGATGCCAACCACACTCAAAAAAAGCCAGATTTCGCAAATTTGGCGTCAAAAAAGCCAAACTGGCAACCCTGCTCTATTTATAAATCAGCGTACTAACGTTTTTTAAAAACTTTTTTTATCGAGTCGTTATCGAGGCAGATGCTTTCTAACCCAACAGTCAAGAAAAAGAATATTAAAAAAATAACGCGCAATAAAATAACAAAAAAACGTATAAGAAATTTACAGAAACATTCAAATAAATATTATTTATTTTTTAAAATTTAATCTCTATATTTATTTTCCTGACTCGCAGAAAAGCGACAAAGGCGCTAATACATACGGCAAACAATTACCGTGACCTGCTTTCAGCCATGCCAAGATATTGCTGTCCGGTTAAAATTTTCTATTTTGGTTGAAAATAATAATAACAGGCGACAATAATGTTGAAGTAAAAAAAATTCAAAACAAAGCGATATAAATATTCAGATAGAAGATAATCTTTATATGGAAGGAAATCCTGTTCTTGCTGCTTTTAATGCTGTGATGAATACTTTTCCATAGCTGTACACCTGTACTGTATAAGAAAATAATAGTTGATTAAACGATTTTGTAACACGAGTTAGAAAATAAATTGATTTTTCAATCGAAGTCTTGTTTTATGCAAAGAAATTTTATTTATTTTTTTGTAGAAATTAAAAAAACTTCAGGTAATTTATTATTGTCGGCAGCGTAGTAGAGGGATTAGAGCGTCGAAATTGTGATCAACATCGTCTCGGTTCAAAACTTACTCGCGCCATTCCTTTGTGTCCTTGGAAAAGACACTTTACGGCACTTTCCCCTGCTTGGCGGTTTTAGCAAGCAGTTCTAGATTTTAGTCATATGTGTATAAAACTAAAAAATTGCCATCGGACAGCAATGTCTTGGCATCTTTAGAAACAGGTTGGGATAATTGCCTACCCTATGTATTAACGCCTCCATCGCTTTCCAGCGAGTCAGGAGGATAAATATAGAGATAAAATAAAAATTTTGCAATTGATTCATAAATTTTCCCAATTCGAGTTTGTAAATATAGGATATTATTGATGTGTTTAATGGTTTGCACAACATTTCACCAGGCGTATATAACGAATTATTAGTTATGACCCCCAAAATACAATTTAGTCGAATTTCAGATTTTCGTAGCAATGAATTATAAGGTATGCCTCATGTTAAGATACCATATTGAGTACGAGAATAAATAATACATGCATTATAATAAAGCAAGCACAGGATTTCCTTGGAGACGTATCTACCAAGTCTAGAAAAGAATCCCAAGCATCTGGCGAGCTGAAGACTCAAATAATCCACAAATTTTGACCAACTGAATTTAGTATCAATGGAAACTTCTAAATACTTATAGAATTTACTTCTTGGATAGGAATATTTTTTATATTTTAACTAAAATTCATAGTCACAAATTTTTTTGTCTGTTAATTGAAAATAATTAAGTTGGTTTTTGAGCAATTTCCAGATAATTTGTTTTTTCAAAGCCATAAATCTACTTTATTTGATTTATTGCTTAGACGATTTTTTAATAAATTTATAGTACATGAGAATCGGTCAACAATATTGCAATGTCATGTGCTTATAATATTGAATCAAAATTAGAAGAGAGGAAAGTTATTAATATAAAAAAATATAGGAAGGATCAAGACAAGATCCTTGTGGGACTCCAATTGTTATTTTTTCACTGCTAGAATAATGCCCAAGAATATTAGTATATTGGTAGCGATTGCTTTCAAGCAGGTTGAACCTGGCTTCTCAAACCAAAATAGTTAGGCAGTTTCATGGTCGACGATATAGACCACTTTTTACAAGTTCAAGAATATACCGCAACAATGGTGTAGTCGAGACCACAAACGTCGAAACCGAGACCGAGACCCGATAATTTTTCCGCGACCAAGACCGAAATCAAGACCCGCAAATTTCGAGACCTAAGGTTCGAGACCGAGATCAAGACCGAGACCGGAAAATTTTTACAAAAATATTGTCCATTTTAATTATTTCCAAAACAACAATTTAAAAAAAAATACTATAACGTTATATACAAAAAAACGTTTATATCAGTGTTTCTCAAACTGTGTGCCGCGGCACACTACTGTGCCGTGAGAGATTTCTAAGTGTGCCGCGAAACTTTTTAAAATACATTTATCCATGCTCCGCAACGGCAACATAAACACACTCTGTAACAGAAGAAAAGTATGTTTTTTTAGGAGCTGTGATCAAAAAGCTTAAAAATTTTAAATGTGATTCCCATTACGTAAAGTTTTGGTGATCAGTTGTCTTCCAGGCTTGTTTTGGTATAACAGGCATTTCAAACTCGCGGCCCGCGAAGTCTTTCAACGTATTGAGCATCCGAACGAAAAATTTTTCGATTGGATGCTCAATACGAAATCAAATTAATGATAAATTCAGAACTAAATTTAAATAATTAAAGTGACAAGTTTTATCAGCAAAAATTTGATTTTCGAACGAAATTAACCAACGAATTAAGTGAAGATCTCTTCTTTGGTCCTCCCCTTGATTTCAACGTAAAATTTAAAAGAATAGCCTGGATCGGCCAAACAATTCAAGTGAAGACTTTTTTTATTGGCCTTTAATTTCTTTTGTAACCAGATTGCGACCAGTGGCAAAATTTCAGGCTAAAATTTTACCGATGCGGCCTACATAGTCGCACGAGTTTGACATGCCTGTCGTACACGACATGCGGAACCGAAATACTTTATGTGAAAACAAACAGTACAAAATCTAGTGAAAAATAATAAAAGAAAGTTTTCACTTTATTTGTAGAAAGTTACATAAAAATTCGAGGCCTTCATGTAATACATTATAATGCATCAGGTAAAGGAAAACGTGGAAAACTCAATGCAGACCAAAAAAGATCTGCGCTCTGGTCCAAGTGTGCCGCGAAATTTGGAAAGGTAGCAAAGTGTGCCGCGGGCGCAAAAAGTTTGAGAACCACTGGTTTATATAAACAAGCATCTCGAACATGTTAAAAAGCGCTTTGCTCTGTGTTTGAATCATTAAACAAACCGCTTAAAAAGCCCTCAACTAAAGCAGCAGAAAGCTGAAACACGCAAGGCATGTTGGTACATAATGTGGAAAAAAGCAGGATGTTCATCACAATTTTTTTCAAAACACAAAAATGCTGAAGGAACGGTCATCACTGTAATGGTTGCTACTTTATTCAAATATTTGATTAGCTCGGCTATCTGTTTTGACGTGCTGCAGTTGTTGAATTTATTGGCCATATTTGGCTTACTTTTTTTGATACTTTTTGAAAGTGTTTGAAGTGATTAAGATTTGAAGTGATTTGAAGTTATAGAAGATTTGAAAATTTGAAGTTAAGATTTGAAGTGAATAATGAGAAAAATAAAATTTTTCTCATTTATCACTGTTGAACAAAAGATCTCTTCTCCTATTCTACGTATCACTCTCTTATCAACAGTCAGCTTTCTTATTGCATTTTAAATTGGTATTATGCCAATAAAACTTTGGTAAAAAAATTACAACAACGTAAATACAAAGATTAGTTTTTAGTTTTAACAGTAACTCAACTGTTTGTGATCTTATGAAAGAAAATAAATTGTTAACAATAGATCAACTTTTAACTAAAGAACTACAGTAGTTATGTTTATGGTTAAGTAAAAAAGTGGTAAGAACCCAATTGGATTCAAAGATATTTTTAGTTAAAAACGAACCTATCATATTTGCAATACCAGAGACAAATCTAATTTTATACCAAAGAGATGTTCCAGAACAGTTTGTCAGCAATCTATTTTATACCGTGGTCCAGCTTATTGGGATGGGATTCCTTTTCACTTAAAAAATAAGAAGTGAAGTGTTCGATCTTTTACTCTTTATGTTTATGAATATCTTTTAAGTAATGGGATTGATATTTAATTGTAGTGTTAGACTCCTGAACATGATACTGCCCTGTATATTTTTGACAACAGGTTTCTGGAAAAAAAAAAGTAATCAAAATGGCATTAAACATTTTGAATTCAACCTTCGGGAGAAAAACTCAAACGATTAAGATATCCCATCTGCTCACAAATATAAAGAACTCTTTTGTTAAAATTTGTTTGACAGCATAATTTTAAATCAATTACTCAATCAAATGGATTCTGTTTCGCTTTTATTTTTGTTCTTTAATTGAAATTTTTTTTAACAATAGTTTACTTAAAAATAGTTATTTTTTTAACAATTTTTTTTTTAACAATAGTTTACTTTAATTGAAATTTTTTTTAACCATGGTAATTGCTTGCCCTATGTATAGCGCCTTTGTCGCTTTCCTCGCGTCAGGAGGATAAATATAGAGATAAAAAAAATAAAATAAAAGCAATTAATTTTTTATTTTGAAAATTGTAAAATAAATTTTAAAGCAGTTACTAATAATTTTGTTTATTTTTCTATTATGCTTGTCCTGTAAAAATTTTATTTTTTTTATTCATGAATTCAGTTGTAAAAGGTTTTTTATTTCATTTTATTAGGCTATTATTATTACTATTTTTTTGAAGCGAATTATTTATAATTGTTATGTTATTCATATCTTTTTCAACTTCAACAACTTCGACTAGCATGATAATTATTTTTTACATCGTAAATATTTGCTTATTATTTAATTTATAATCCTTTAAATTTTTGTATTTATTTTTTGCTTACTTCACAATCCCTTTAATTAGTCTTTGCATAGTTACCAGATACATTTAGAAAAGGTTTCCGGACCTGGTGAGGCTTCTTTTTATGGGTGGTTTTTCTTTACTCACCTTGCTCAATTGAGTTAAATTCCTATTTTCACTAGCTGTGCCACACATCATCGGTATGCAAACTAAAAATGCAATTGGTTATACGATCTTTTAATTTTTTTAATTAATTTTCTTGTGATATTAGATTATTATTTTCTTTCTCATTTCTTATATTTTAACTGATCAAGGTGTTGTGGCCATGGCCATGCTTTTTACCGTTTTGTACTTTCACTTTTTAATTATCTTATGCATGTTTTAACCTTGGACGTTGTGGTGCTTCTTCCTTTTCTTGATCTTTTCTAATGTTTATGATTTTTTGTTTCAATCTTTTAATAGCGATCGAGAATAAAAAATTAAATAATGTATGATGAACTTGTTTACCAACATAGAGAATACACGTCTGAATGTTGTGCTTTTTTCAGTTATTATAACTTTTCTTATAAAACAATATCAAAAAATTCAATTTATGTTCCTTGGTGCAGATTTATTTATTATTTACTGACGCGTATATTTGTGTGGATGTAATGAGTGTGTGCATGTGTTGTGTGTGTTTGTGCTTATACGTAGCCGGTTCTCCGAACTCTTAAAATTCCGTAAGACGATTTTATAGAACCGGTATAAACCGGCCAAATCTCACCACTGGGCGAAGCTTAGTTTTAAGAAAGATCCGAAACAGACTTTGCCATTTTGCTGCCTAAACTTACAAAATAATTGTTGAAAATACGAGGCAATATTATAAGGATCTTCCACAAAGCTTCCAGTTTCATCAGAATCAGCATGAGAATCTGTCTCTGATTACTCAAAACAATAGTGATGTTTAAAAAAAGTCTTCACCTCAAATCTTAATCGATTTTTAACATTTAGAAACTTTGTTCTGCGGGTTTCTTTTTCTGAGCACAAAAAATTGTTTTGCTTAAATATTTTCCGTCGCTACTCAAAAATTCTGATTTTGCCCAAATTTTTGAGACTTTGGGGAGGCAATTGCCTCAAGGCTTGTACGGCTATGCTCAGCCTATCGGTAGGCAACAGTATTTTAAGAACACTAGAAAAAATAAAATTTTTTTAAAGAAAAAGTTTACAACCCAAAAGTCTTCTCACGGAATATGGTTGATACGTTTTGCTGTTTGAGTTGAATTTTAAATGTCAGAACAGCTTTTATAATTTTTAGTTAATCGAATATTGAGGAAACCAGATTAAAATATGGAGCCGCTAATGAGCAGCTAACGAGCAGCTAACGAGCAGCGGGTCAATGAGATTTAAATATCAGGCGATTTTAATTCTTTTTACAGTAGCCGAATTGTCCTGTCAAAAGAATTGTTTTAATTCTTCGGCTTACTTCTAATAAAGCCCACGCATCTTGTAAAAGTCAATTTGTTGAAAACCATCTTGACCTTGTACGTTGATAAAGGTTTGTTCAAGTTTTTCTTGGAAATACATGATAGAAGTTTTTGCTGATAAAACAAATCGGTTGCTACGTTGATTTTATGTATGAGGGAGTTTGTAACCTGTATTCTGTTTATA
This sequence comes from Diplosoma virens, assembly GCA_963680785.1. NCBI lineage: Eukaryota > Metazoa > Chordata > Ascidiacea > Aplousobranchia > Didemnidae > Diplosoma > Diplosoma virens. Next base: position 30,129,702 of record OY796885.1, read on the forward strand.
AGGAGTAGGTCTACTGCATAATATCCCTGGAAAAAAATCAATTGTTGAAGTTACCAGAGTGAAAGCAAATACATTCTAGCAAGTGATAAAATTTGATCTGAATCAGAGGATTAACCTAAACCCAGTAATGGCCTTACAAAAAAGGGGGCCCGGTGCAAGAAACGTAAGGGGGGCCACTATTTAGTGTACTAAAAAAGTGAGCTAAGGCCATTTTTAGCATATGAAAGCAAAGTAATCTCTAAAAAAAAGGTCCCCAATTTAGGGGGAGCCACTATTGCGTGAACCAAAGCAGGGTGAGACAAAGTGGTCACCAAAAAAAAGGTCATCAGCCAACGATGCCCACCCTTTTTTTTTTTAAATTTTTTTTCTTTTTAACATGCCGTCAACGTTCTGATAGGGGAATTTCTTGGGTAGGGGAGCCGTTTTTTGATGTATTTTAGGGGGACTCGGTGCGGCCGCACCGTTCGCACCCTATTAAAGCCATCACTGCCCAAACCGTCAATACCGATACCCATTCAAAACAAACTTTACTACTTTACTACTAAATTTTACTGATGTTGAATAAAGTTTTTGAAGAATCTTGCAATTCAAGCGATTTGAAGTGGGATTTGGTTCAAAAAATATTTTTGTTTTTTTGCCGTCTTTAGTCGATTTTTTTTACTTTGACAATTAAATTTCTATTAAGCTAAACAAATTTATCCTTGAGATATTTTTCATAAGTTCTAGCAAGCTTGGTTACATTCTTGAACCAATAAGAGTCTTAAAACCAGCTCTGATACAACTGCTAATTTCCAATGCTGATATCACTGTCTAATTTTTCATTTCTAAAATTATTATTTTTGTTACTATTTTTTAGTTGAAGCAAGGTTGAAGATGACAAAGACAGGAGGTTTATTATTAAAAATCACTTTGTTAAAACAATAATTTTTGAAAAATAGTCTTTAACAAGTAATTTTCGCTTATATATGGGACAAAAGAATGTCTTGAAAGTAACCCGAGTCCAAGGTATACTGTAGATACACAAACTGCATGAAATTATTTCTGGAAACTATTTTTATACTAACACACAAAAAACAACATTAAACATATTTCATTTTTTGTAAACTTTTATTCGATAAAAAGATGCAGTAAACAGAACAAGATATCTAAAGTACAAAAGAACATTATTAAAAAGTTGAAATTAGAAATAAATAGAAAGTCTTGCATCTTGTCGAAGTTTCTGTTCCAACTGCATGTATTTCTGAGGAGCCTGTTGCTTGTGTCTGAAAAAATATAAAGGTTAGACAATATCAAATAATTATTGGCGTAATTTTTAAATGTAGCGGAAGCAAAGCTTCTAAAAAAAATAAAAAACTGCGTTCATGCAAAGTGAAAAGTAAAATCAGTGAAAAATAAAAAAAATAATTTAAAACTTCTAACAAGATTCACTATGAATGTCGTTGCGTAGCTAGTGAAATCCTTGGTTATAATTAAGAATAGTATTTAGATTGATGCATGAAGCAACAAAAGAAACGAAAATGAGCACGCGAAAAAAAAATATTTAGCAAGGGTTTAAGCATGAATAACTTTTCGAGCGCATGATTAAAAATTTAACAATAAACGACAAACGCACTTTATGAAAATCAATTTATTTTTCCAATAAACTGATGGTTGTGGATATAGGCTAATCGAACAAAAACTTTTTTGTAAAACTTTCTTTATTACATAAGCAATAGCAACAAAAGATTTCTTTAATAAATCAAAACAAGAATAAAACTCAGTTTGTCTTTATATAGTTGTTCTTAATTTGAGTTTTCCAGGAATAAAACAATCGAATTGCTTTCAATCCTGAAAGACAAGGTCCTACTTAGAATCTAAAAAAAGACGCAGAAACTAACAATAAACATCAATAATCACCAGCCACACCCACACTGTGGAGCTCATTAAAATATTTGTAATAGCAAAGAAAATATGCAGAGCATGGGCAAAAAGATGCTTCAGAAAAATTGTGAAAGTTTTGAATTATGTTGAGTTTTGTGTTGAATTCCATTTAAAAAAAGCAAAGTTTTTAAATTTTACTACTAAAAGATTTTACTTTTAATCAAACAAAACTCAAAAATACAGCAAAAAAGAAAATGAGGGGCTAGATTGAAAAAAAGAACTTTAAAAAAAAAGAAAATGTGACCAAGCAAAATTTTCTTTCAGGATAAAAGGGCATAAAAGTTATGAAAGGTTAGAATATGGGTCGCGATCTTAAAAGCGTCTGATTTACAAATGCTTTTTTCTCATTAGCCTCATTAACCGCTGTCTCGAAATTCAACATTTTTAAAGCTCCTGTTACGACAGCGGCTCATGCCTGTCTAAAAAGGGAAACCAAACGGAGGTGTTTCGATCGCATATATTTTGCTATCTAGAAAAGATTTTCGAAACTCCAAAATCGAACCTGTTTAATCTGAGCTCGAGGATGTGGATCCTGAACATGGCTTCAGAGCAGTAGTTGAAATATTCCTCCTCGTCATCCTTCGTCAACACGACTTGCTTCTGCTGATAATCTTGCTGCTTCTTATGAAGCTCGCTCGTCTCCTGCCGAAAGACCAGCCTCAGGTAACGACGTTTTAAATCATCAAAGTAGGAAAATAAAGAGGCAAAATTTCAATTCGGTTTTTTGCGTTCGGGGCACATGCAAGCTTAACTAGTTTTGCGCTCGCATCAAAAAAAAAATTCTGATGCTAAAAAAAATTAGATTCTCAAAATGATAAATTGCAAGTTGTTTGTTTGGTGAGCGGCTTGTGCGATGTGCTTCTTGTTACTTGCGGTAATCAAGAACGAATTTAGTATTTTTAAAATTGCAATAAAGCCGATTACGATGAGATAAAGCTTGTAGCTGTCCGAATTTAAACGAGCATCTGATTTGCGAGGCCCACGCCAATTACCGCGCGTCGCAGATCGACATCGCCTGATGTCAAGCTGATAATTCAGACAATGATCGCTATCAACCGACCGCTTATGATCTCATCAATCATCAAAAACAACAACAACTCCGCACAAGATTACGTAACGGCTTCGATATTAAATTGTAAAAGGCTGGCAAACGAACAACTGATATTTTGGTTTAAAGAAACTAAATGCACGCGAAAGTTATACTTCGGGGCAAATATGGTCGATGTAATGGTCATTGTGCCATGACGTAGTTTTTTTCAAGGCATTACTGTGTTGAACGAAGAAGAAACTTCCAATTTTACAAAAAACACTTTCCTTCGTCATTTTTATAAACGCAATTGTTTTGGAATTAATTAAGCAAAAAGCAGGATGACGTACATTAACATGTGTGACGACTAAAAAAACCTTTAAAAAGACCATGTACGGCAAGAACAGAAATCAAGGTATGTGACCATTTATCAATTATGCGTTAACAAGTTTAATTCTTGGCCAAAGCAAATAAAAATAGTATTTTATAAAAAAATCAAATTTCTTATGATTTCGAGTCGTCTCTGGTTTAGTCAGGTGATAATTAACAAGTTTTTTTAGCTTGATTACGATAGTTTCTTGTAAATTTTGCAACTTACAATTCGTTTGCCAATATGTTATTAATTTCTTCTACAAGTACATTCATAAATCATTTTCAAGAGCAAGAAATAGCTACACTTATAAGTTTCTCCGTAAATTGATAAATTTAGATCTAGAGCCCAGATAAATGCTAAAAAAACTTTTTATATGGCAAATAAGGTGAAGGAATATAAGTTTACTTGAAATTTGAACTTGTAGTTAAAAACCCTGATAAACGTGAAGTATGCCACGTGCAATCGGAACATTATCAAACGGATGTGACGTCACAACAAAAAGGAAAATGCGGACGCACTTTTTCAAACCGAAGTTGTATGAGATTGGCTTTGTCAATGAGTCGTTGCTTAAGGTCAGCAAGACAATCTTCTTTCAATTTGAAAGCCTGAGCTTTCGTTATTTTGTCCGGGCTTCCGATTTGAGCTAGGAACGGAGCCAAGTAATCCATCTCCATTTCTTGACGTCGCATCTTCTCTTCCATGGCTTGGCGTTCCTGAAAGAGAAATTTTGCGTCACGACTCCTTGCTTGAAAAAATTTGTCGGGACAATAAAAGCGTTTTGTCGAAAGAACCTCTAACTCAAATGAATTTCACTTTGCTATGTTAAAAGCCCGAGAAGCGTTTAAGTTGGAGTTCACTTTGGAAAATTTGGTCCATTTATTTGCAATTCTTTTCTTTTTTGCAGTTTTTTTCATACACTCTTACACTTAAGAAAAAATTCTTAAAATTAACTTACAAGCTCAGTTCGGTGCTTTTTCGCTTTTTCGTTTCTTTCGGTGTCATAAACAGAAATACTCAGTTCGGAGGCAATTTCCTCCCTCTGTCGGTCCGCCAAAATATCACTAACTTCTTCCTCGGAAGCTCGGACCGCCTAAAATTTAAAAAAAATTAAATTAAATTTCGTTTAAGTTCGAAACTTTTCTTGTTTTTTATCAATTCAATATTTTCTTGAAAAAGTTTTTGTTTGAAATAAACGGTTTTTTCGGACCGTATTTTCAAGTAGAAAAAAATTTTTTAAGCTTATTTATTCTTAAAAAACAAGTTGGGTTTCTCGGAATTTTCGATTAAATATTTCCGTGCTTAGCTGCATGATTGAACTCAGTTATGCAAGTAGCACGAATGGCAAGCAGCAGTTAACGGAGAGAGGCAAAAGTCAATCATTTTTTAAGGGCAAAGAGTTTAATATCGAAATGACATGGCTGATTTAGTCACGCAAAGAAATAAGACTTTAATTGCCATTGATGCATTTTTCAAATAGGTAACTGATTCAAACTTACGATAGCCTTTGAAGCAAAAATTGATTGATAGAAATGAATAATATCGTTTGATTTTAAATTGCTTTAAGTGGTTCGATTGATTATCAGCAGGTCATGAACCTTCGCTTGTCGCACTAACCCGAATGCTAGCCTGCTGATCCTGCAACAATTTGACCAATTTCTGGTAGACAGGAAGGTTTTTCGTTTCGGCTTCTTTCAAGTCTACCTGCAAAATTAAACAATTAAAACAATGCCTTTATTTATCGCTTTCAGTTTTACACTTTCTCAGGCAACGTTTATTCTGCTTTCTGTTTGAGAAGTATGAATGATATAAATAAAGTAGGGCTGTGAAATTTAAAGAATAATTAATCGATTAATCGTTAATTTATTTTACAGATTAGATTTTTGTTTAACTATTAATCGAATTCAAATTTTATTTTTAACCCATCTGGATAAATGTATTAACATCCAGAAAAATATGAGTGATAACAGTAAAATGGAAACAGAGAAGAAATGATTTATTAAATATAAACCTGTATCAGGTAAACTACAAGAACATTTTGGATTTAAATTGTTGGCTGCAGTGGTGAATATTGGGTGAGGCGAATAAGGCAGTTGCCTCGGGCCCCTTTCGAAAATAGCACATATGGTTTCATTTCGCTGCAGATGTTTTTGAGAGATTATGATGAAGTCGGGAAATACTAGATCGATTTGAGGTGAAGACCTTTTTTTTTTAGAGATCACCATAATTTTGGGAGGAAAATAACGAAATCGGAGGTGAAATTGAAGTGAAGACCTTTTTTTTTATACAGATCACCATGATTTTTGGAGAAAAAAGTTAAACACGAAATCAAAGCCCTTTTTCTTTTCTAGAGGACATCAATTTTTGAAAATCCTTGCCTCGGGCCCCAAAATTTGGATATCCACCACTGGTTGGCTGACCATAATATCAATAATGCTGACCAAGTTTTGCATTCTTAGTGACAAATCGTTTGCATACCATAAATCTAACAGGTCGCAAACTTACAACTTTAAAAAGAAACACTCGCCACAATATTCAAAATTTCAGCTTGCAAAATCAGCTTTATTTAGTCAGTTAATAAATGCACTGCAGAAATTTTGATTTAATCGAAATTAAATATTAATTAATTGTTAATTTCCTAAAAGTTAACTATTAAAAATAAATTAATCGTTACCAGCCCTAAGATAAAGAAATTAATCATTTGTAAAACTAAAAGAGTATATTTCGATCAAGCCTGATCACTGTAAATTTCGATCAAGCCTGAAACTTTAAAACAAAAACGAGGGCGAGATGTTTAACTTTTATCATGATGCGCGCCAACGTTATTTTCCATGTCAATGCATCGTGTTGCAAAAGCAATTTCGACGTCGTTGACCGACTGAACTACCAAAAACCTGCTGCAAGCAAAACTTGAGAGACCACTTAATGAAAGAAAGTACTTGAAATGTTGTAGCCATGTCAGGAGTCCAATTCATGTTCCCGGTTTTGTCATCTAAATTGTGGGGAGTGAAAAACTCGCGGCTTGACGCTGTGATGTTGTTGTCTTTCAAGTGGTAACGAACTTGGATCTTGCTCTCGTCGGTGAGAAAAAATTCCCTTTCAGCGATGTCATCGTTCGCGGGTTTGCTCGGGTTCCGATCAAACTTCTCTGTTATTTTCTAAACATTCGGTCGTCGTCAGCACTGTGACGTAATAAGTAGCTTGACTGTCGCTTTGAGCTGATAGGACAATACTGAGTTTTAACGTAATCAATTCTTTTCGTTATTAATTAGAAGTTTCGATGAGGACCTACAAGTGATTTGAAATTATTAATTAAATTTTATGTTTCTGTCTGATATAAGTACTACTATCAAGTGCATTAAAATAAACGGTTATTTTAGAAAGAATTCAAAACGTTTACGAATATTATTTAAAGGTCATATTCTTGTATATTCAATTACAAGAAATGTCAACCGACGGGTTAAAAACCAAACATTAAATCAAATTGATTATCACTCAAATAACAAGAATGCAATCGCAAAAGTTATAATGTCATAGAAAAAAAACAAAAAAAAACATGGTACTATTGTTCAGCAGAGTTTGAAAAGTTATAAAACATATAGTTTGCAGAGTGGAATTGCCGCAAATCAAGTACAGCAAATTTAAAAGATTGAAAGTTGACTCCTCCAATACCAGTTTGGAAACAGAGAAAGCAAGAAGAGCAACTCACCACAATGGGTCGCGGGTGTCTTTCGTCAGTGGCGGGGGCAACTTTCTTCTGCCTCACACCGAAGTGAACGTGGCGGAAGTAAAGGAAATCATTTCGATTGACAAAATGTTCGGTCATTTCAGTCGCACTTTCCACTCGGAGCCGCAAACCATCGACTCTGGCAAAAATACAGAGTTGTAAGTTATTTATCAATAGATAGCAGCATGATGACAAAGTAAGGTAGTTATTAATGACGTTGGGTCAGTTAAAATTTCAAACTTCCGACTTTTGACCAAATATGCTGTGAGATTAATTTCATTTCTTACTTAAAGATCCATAAAAAAACAAAAGCAAAACATCACAATCAATTGAATATAATGTTTTAATTGATTTTTCACTGTACTATTCAGCAAAAAATGACATCACAAGAACAACGACAGCGTGTCTGAATCAAATGAATTGACCAACGTACAGGCGAGTCAGCTCTTCCACCTCGATTTCGTTGACATTAGGTTAAGACAGCACGAAAACATGAACAAATACATGTATTTTAAGATATTAATTTTTAAAACCTCAAAACGCTAAGAAAAAATAAAAAAAAAGATGTCGGCGCGGTGTGACGTTTATTTTAAAAGTTGGAGATCAATGAATTAATAAAAAGTTTTAATGCAAATAATCGCTTGACATGTTCTCTACCAGGTCATATTTTAAAAACCTTACCGATGCACCAACAGCTTGTTTTAAAATAGGGATGATTAAAAAAATGACTCAAATTTTAACTTGCTTTATCTTCTTAACTGCAAATTGTTCATGAACGATATATACTGTATATCCTACATCGAATGAAAGCGGAGGAAATAAACTTTGAAAGATAGATACCATTGTGATGTCATAATAAACTGCTTTCAACAATAATGAACATCAAAGATACAAACAGGCTGAATAAATTAAATCGGGTTGTGTTTTATACATGAGTGACAAGGCTCTTTCAAAAACGCAGCTGTCACTCACATGTGAATGACGCGGTACAAACTGTAAGCGCACTGTCACTCACACATGAGTGATGCGGTTAAGAATCTGTTGGGCAAAAAAAAAAGAAAAACGAAGAAACTGTTGCCACCGTTGAAAAAATTTTTTGTCATAAACAAACCAACTGAAGATGTAAAAATAATGACGTAATAATCATATGACCATCACACGATTTGTACAAATACTTATACAAAGCACACACAAAAAGTTTCTTACCTGGCCGCGTCATAGAAGGACATAGTTCTGTCGGTTTCGACGCCCGGAGAGCTGGCCTTGTATATGTGCTGCTTCAAAGACCGCGGCCTTCCTTCGACGAAGTCCTCGACGACCTGGTCTTGCTCCTGGGTCTTGCACTTCAGCTTGTCCTCGCGGTTCTCGAACCATTCTTGAACTTTCTTCAGATCGGTCACTGAACGTAAGCGAAAAGGCCACGACATAGTGATAATCACTGCTTTTGTGTTGAGGTGTTTTAGATTATTCCATTCTTTTACTAAAACTTTGATTTGCGTAAAAGGATAATAATTTTTAATCTCAGCACGTCTTTAAATTACCCTGGGATAACGTTTTTTTAGTTTTTGAAGCAAGTTGTGGGTACGTTTAAAAAATACTTAAAAAAGTTGAGAATAAAAAAAAATGTTAGATTTGAAATTTCATTAAGATCAAACAAGCAAAATTTAAAAAATTTCCGAAAAAACACTTCGAAAAACTTTAAACGTAATAAAAAAAAAAAAACTTCACAGAAGGAAACCGAAGCAACTTACGTTCGTCATCGTTGTAAACAGTCAATCTCAAAACCAATCCGTCCTTCATCAGATACCTCGCAAATTTTTCTAATCTCGCTTTTTTGTAAAGGATGCTCTTTTTTCCAGATGGACATCTGTAAATGAAGAAGTCAAATCAAAACCGATTAAATTGATTAAAATATTTGAAACAATAGCATTAAATTATAAATAGATTCTATTGTAGGCGGCGGTTTTATTAATTCTGTAATAATCTAAAAATTGCATTTTTGGGATTTAGCATTCAACATAAAATAATCCGATGTTTGAAACTTTTAATTTCTAAGTCGGATTCAGTTAAAAGTAAAATTGCAGTACTTGTATTTCATTATAAACTTGTTACCGACAACTAGCGACCAGAATAGTTTTCAAAATTTTATTTTCTCAAAAGTTAACAATTTTTACAACTGCTCGTCTACGTTCTATGTATATGAATGCACTTTACTTCATCAATACTGAAAATTGGCTACAAAAAGTCAGTATAAAAATTGTCAAAATTGCGCTTTTGAGCATTTCAGCGATGAAAATAATAGAAGAATTATATGAATGCATATATCCAAAAACAATTTGTGCAAATCGATGGGAATCTTTAGGATTGCTGCGGTTTACAGAAAAAAACAAAACTGCTCGCAAACTCTTTGGACTGATTTTTCATTAATTCTTAAAGCTAAAAGCAAACTTTTCAATATTTTTTAGTCTTGGATCGTCACCATGTGTTTTCGACCTTAAAAAATTGCCAAATAAAAATTTGCTTAACTTCTTCTATTGATCAATATTTAAAAACTTCTCTCTATTTCAGTTTGATCACTTGGTTTTTGGATAGCTGATAATTATGATTATTATTATGATAATTTTGTTTTCTTTTTAAAATAAAATAAAACATTCTGTAATCAAAATGATCAAATTTTTTCCTTTTTAACATTACTTACTGAAATTTTAATATTAATTCATTTATTTCATTTTACAAGATATCAATTGAAGCCCTACATTATTGCGAGCAGATTGTAAAACAGGAATCGTAAATCAGGACACAGTAACGAAACAATGTTATCATCCTCAAACGATGATTTCCTGTTGTCACTGCATTTGCAACAGCGCGCCACGACTCGAACAAAGCTCTACGTAGAAGTTGAACAAAGTTGAACAAAGTCTCCAGCTCGTTCGCTCCTACATGCGCTTACACGCATTTAGTGGCCACGAATAAGCCCTCCACTATCTGCACTATCTGTGACCTTGTCTCGTATTCCTTTTTGGTGACGATGATGGGGAGACACCACGACGCAGGCATGTCCAAGTGCTTGTCTTCATCTTTGTCTCTTTCCTCGTCATCCAGGTCGTAAAGTTCCTCTTCGACATCCGGAAGTTCGAGTGTGATCTGATCAGCCCCGACCAAAAGGTACTCCCACTTGGTGGTGTCCGACAAGTCGAAACTTAAATCCTAAAAATATGTGTGATAAGTATTGAGTGCGTAAATGCGAGTGGGTGAGTGAGATCGAAGATAGATGAAACGGTAGCGGGTGCAAACCTTGGAAAGGCTGTTACTGTGGCTTTTAAAAACAGTCAGTCGTGAGGATTTTTTCTGTTTGTTGGTTTAAGAAAGTCTGTAAAAATCAAAATTTCAACCGCAAAGGCAAAACGTTTAGTTGAAGCAATTTACTTGGAGGTAAAAACAACAAAAACTACTACTTTATTATTGGAGCTAGTCGAAGGATAAGTAATTTGGAAGAGTAATATTTACAGCTGTGTTTCTCAACCTTTTCAACATGGCAGACCAGAAAATTGGAAAACAACTGTTACGGGTCACCAGTGCGTCTTCACTTTATTTTGAAAAGTGAAGGCCCAAAAAAAGGTCTTAATTATTATCTTAACAATTGGGTCTTAATTATGCCGGTATTTTTTTATTATAAAGTGAAGATCATAAAAAAGTCTTCGTTTTAATTAGAAAAATTAGGTAGCCTTTTATAGCTAGCGTCAGTTTTAACCAATGATAAAAATTCATTAAGATAAAATAGCTGCAATTTGTAGCAACCAAAATAAAGTCTCTGAGTAAAAATTCTCCGAGGAGCACTGGTTGAGAAGCGCTGGTTCAAAGCATATTATTCTGATCAAAATCAAATTTAAAACTTGCAAGAAAAAAATTCCCACACGTTTACAATTAATTACGTACAAAACATCGCTTCTAAGAAAAATTGGTAAAAAGATATAATTGAACCTTGCATCCGTTGGAGCAATCTTGCATGTTCGCCCAGTAGTTTCTTTGGTTCCATACACTTTCGATTCCAAGAAAACTGCTGCTCGTCGGTGAGAAAGAACGACCTGAAAAATAATTTTCAAACTAACACGAGCAAAATAGCTTACAAATTTGGTCTTTAAAAAATAAATAGCTTCACCAACTCGTAGGCTGTAAAGATTAAAACTTATAAACTTTATTTACATATTAAATGCAATTATTTGTAACTAAGAACTAAAACATATGGGTGGTTTGTTTTAAAATCAATCGTAAAAATTATAGTTTAAGTAAAAAGGTTTTACACTGTAACTAACAAGCGATTGAAAAAAATTTAGTTTGAAATTCTTTGTTCTATTTTAAAATTTTAACTTTACCCAGATTGTATAAACAAGCCTAGTCTAAGTTTTTAGTCACTTATTTGTGAGGTCACAGCGTCTTCTACATGATTCACGTTTTGAAGTTATTTTCTTTATTAATATCTTCAAATTACAAACTTTGTAAAAAGCAAATTCCTAAAGTTTGTTATACATTTAAAGGAAATCATCATCTTTAAATTTATTACATAAACAAAGATAAAAAATTGTACCGGAAAAAGGTTCAATAAAAAAATCCTCGGGAACTTCCCTTTTTCCTCCTCTAATCAGGATCCAAGAATGAATCCGCAACCCATATAATGGATCTGGCGGGGGCTTTTCCAATTCCTAAGTTTTGCAATTAAAAATATTTTTAAAAGTTAAAAAGAATGCTTCGCTTACAAATTATTAAATCATATCGTAACATTATTATCACTTAATAAATTTAACCCAAGAAACCTGGACTCTCATTACATACAAAAAAATTTACGTGGTTCGCAAGGCCTTTTGAAATATCCTTAAATTTAACCAATTGAAATTTAAAGCAGTCTCTTAACTGACACATATTCCTTTACATGTATATAGTTCGTAAAAAGTACGAATTCTTTTAAAATAGCTCAAAAAACAAAATTGAACAGTGCTTGTCTTAACACTTCTTGCTTGGAAGTATGAGCTATTTCGGAGCAAAAACAAGGAAACGGCATTGAATTAATGATAGAAATATACAAAGGTTCGTTTTCAAAATATTGCAACAGTTACAGTTGTAAAAATTATGAAGCCCCATTGCTAAATTTTTTACCGTTAGTTGTCTTATGAATTTTTATCAAAGTTGAGTCCATTAATAACTGGTAATAATAGGGATTCCCGAATTTTACACAGTCTTTTCAGAGAAATATTTGTTCAATAAAGCGTTTGAATTTAAAGTACAGTTAACTTAACTTGGGGACGTTGCAGCGTTTTACCGTCAACCTTAAAATTACTTATTTTTTTGTCTTCAGTTGACTTTTAAATTGATTTTTTTTACATAATTTGTTCGGTTGCTGGCATCTGTTTTTTTTCAAAACAACTTGGGTACTTAACGGGAAACCAGTAGGTGCTGCTTAACCAACTCCGGTCTGGGCATGAAAGATATCAACATTATGAAGCAAATTGGACTATCATTAACTGGCTTATGCAAATGTTGTTCAGGTTAACGTGCTAGCCACGTGCTCACATGTGCTGCAATTGTATCAGAGGAAATATTGCAAAAGTATCGTTTCATTTCATCATCATTTCATCTTTATATTTATCCTCCTGACTTGTAGGAAAGCGACGGAGACGCTATACATAGGGCAAGCAATTACCCCAACCTGCTTTGGGAAATGCCAAGATATCTTTAAGAAATCTTTAAGAAATTTGCTATCAAACACCGACTTGAAATTTTAAAATAAACCATAGAATGTCTACCCGTGCATATACAAGTATAAAGCTGATTTTCACAGAAGTAGATGCGTTTTATAGTGAAGTTATTTGAAATGATATTAGGCTAGTGCAGGGGTGGGCAAACTTTTTAGCTTGAGGGCCGCATTTTTAAGCTGATTTTGTCTGCGGACCACACTATAGCGATCTCTAAAAAAAAAGATCATCACTTCTAATCAATGTCCAAAATATCCTTTTTCTTCTCGAAAAAAGTGATCTCAAATTTTCGACATTGATTGAATGTGATAACTTTTTTTATAGATCACTACGACTGAAAGCGAAGAGAGAGTAAAGTTATTTTTTTGAGGCTTTCGCGGGCCGCACAAAAAGTCGTGGCGGGACGCATGTGGCCCGCGGGCCATAGTTTGCCCACCCCTGGGCTAGTGGGTTTAAGTTGTGCAATTAATAAGCAAATTTTAGGACATTATCTTAAAAATTGATCAAACAATAATTATATAGCAAAAAGTTACAGCAATTTTTTCGTTTTCTTCGGCGATCCGTTTGGCTTCGGCCTCTTCTTCTTCGCGTTTCCGTCTCGCTTCCATCTTCAAAATGTATTTGCTACGTAGGTCACGTGGTGGGCGTACTGAGTACTTTCTTTGTTGTAGTTTGGCTTCTTCAGGCTTTTCCTGCAACCAAATCAAAAATTTGCTCATTGAAACCAGCTGGATTTATTCGCTTTCAGGCAAATTGCAATTCGGAAGTAAATGGATCTTTTAAATTACATTTCTCGTTTTTTTCAATTTTATAACTGCATGCTTATAAAAATAATATCATAATTTTTGACTGCACTGAGCGTTAAGTAATCATAGAGCAAAGAGTAGCTGGCTATTAGGTTGCAATGCAAGAATGAAGATGAGTAATTTTATGTATTTTGTTTTTTGTAATTTTGGTTTGGAAAAAAAGCCATAGATGAAAGTTTTTCAGCAAGATTTTGCAATGAATTATGTTATAAGATTTTTGAGATGTGAAAACAAACAAAAAAGTATCAAGTAAAAAAGACCGATCTTTTAAATTGTTCAGTTAAGTAGAAGATGATTTCGTATTAGCACAGAACTTAAACCATTAATATATAAATTTAATCAACTTTAACGGAAAATCGCTCAATCACGCCCCAGCAACTACAGGAGTTGGACAAAAATAATGGAAACACCTACTGCTATAGTATCATAATTTTAAAACATATAATGTACGTTTGGAGACAGCCAAAGGAAGCATTTAATCCAGACTGCCTTCTTCCAAATGTTAAACATGGAGGAGGGTCTAGGGGCTATATCTTTTATAAATCTGCAGGCCGAATGATTCCCCTTCAAGGTAGAATTAATAGCCGAGACTATTTAAGAATTTTGGCCCATCAACCTCACCCGATGGTTCAGGAATTTTTTCCTGAGGGAAACGCAACCTTTCAAAATGATAATGCACCAATTCACACGGCTATGGCACGAGGAACACTCTAGTGAAGTAGAACATCTTATCTGGCCACCTTAGTTCCCAGACCACAATATTATTAAACACATAAGATCCATTTTAGAAAAACAAGTAAGAAGTCGATACCCTCTGGCATCGTCCTTAAAAGAACTTGAGACTGTTTTAGCTGAAGAATGGGTTAAAATAACTTTGGAAACCATTTAAATTTTGCATGAGTCAATACCTCGTAGGATTGAGGCTGTAATTGCTACCAAAAGGTGGTGTGCCACACCATAATAAAATTTGTTTCAATATTCGACGTGTTTCCATTAATTTGTCTAACCCCTGTACATGTACAGATTTGCTTTTTTTTTATAATATGGTAGTACCGCACATGATAAACATGAAAAATTTATAACAAGATTCCTTAAGTAGTTTACTGGGTTTCTTTGCTTCATAGAAAAATACTACAAATAAACAATTAAAAGAATAGACAAAAAAAAATTAAAATACCTCAATTTTAGGCTTAAGCAATGGGCAAATTTCTCTGCTTTCGTCACCTAAGCAGATTTCCTTTGTTGCATAACCACTGACGACATAAGCGTCGTAACCAGCACCAAGTAGCAAAGAACACAACACATTGCTGAAGTCGAAACAATTGCCTAAAAAAATGTCGTATTTCATTTAAAAACTTTTTATCAGTAACCGACGTAGAACTTGAAATTAACAAATTTAGAAGTATTTGCAAGTAACAAATTTGCACTTAAAAAAATTCGCCCCAAAAATGTAATAACTTTTTAGATATGCTAAGAAGTTTATTAAACAATTTTTTGTCTATTTAATCAAAAACACGTTCAACGCAAATTTAAGACACTTGGTAGCAGGGCTGCAAACTCGAACTCGAAAAATAAAAATTTCTGAACTCGAACTTGAAAAAAGTTTGTCGAGTTCGAGTTTATTTAATGAATAAATTTGACTATAATATTTCTCAGCGAAGGTGCCCAATTATAATTTGCTACCCTTTTTTATTTTGTTTAATAATAGATTAAAATCGGTAACATTGATGACAAAGCATTTTTAACTTGTGCTCAGTTTTTCACGGTTGAATTATCCTCTTATCTCTATTCCGACTGTATTTTTGTCAACTCTATTTTTTGAACTCGAACTCGAACTCAAAAAATTGAAATTTAAAGAACTCGAACTCGGACTTGCAATTTTTTGTGAACTCGAACTCGAACTTGAACTCGAACTTGAACTCGATTAAAAATGCTTTGAGTTTGCAACCCTGCTTGGTAGTTGTCCCTTGAATTAATAATAATTTATGACAATTTTATTTTCTTAAAAAACGGTGATGAACATTTTACATAAAATTATATGAATGAAAACTAGGTAAACAATTGATAAGAACAGCAATGACTTAATATTTCTGACAACAAATTTTAAAATTCGTACGACGTAGAACTATTATTTATTATTTTATCTCTGTATTTATCCTCCTGACTAGCGGGAAAGCGACAGTGGCGCTAATACATAGGTTAAGTAATTACCCCGACCTGCTTCTGGAGATGCCAAGATATTGCTATCTGCTTGTAGTTTAATAGAGATATGAATTTAATTTAGAACTGCTTGTCAAGACCATCAAGCAGGGGAAAGTGCCGTAAAGTGTCTTTCCCAGGGACACAATAGAATAACGTGAGTAGGTTTTGAACCGAGACCATGTCGATCATGAGCACGGTGCTTTAACCACTTGACCACGCTGCCGACAAAATTGTCGGCAGTATGATTGAGTGGTTAAAGCGCCGTGATTGTGATCGACATGGTCTAGGTTCAAAACCTACATGTGCCATTCTGTTACATCCTTGGGAAAGACACTTTATGGCACTTTTTCCTGCTTGGTGCTCTTGGCAAGCAGTTCTAAATTTCAATCATATCTCTATTAAAATTCAAGCAGACAGCAATATCTTGGCATCTCCGGAAGCAGGTCAGGATAATTTCTCACCCTATCTACTAGTGCCTTTGTCGCTTTCCTGTGAGTTAGGAGAATAAATAAAGAGATAATAATTTTTAAAAATAAAAAAATAAATAAAACCATGACTGTTGCCATAGAAATCAACAGAATAAATTCTTATACCAGTGATACTTTTAATTTGATATATCAATAATTTCTATTATAGTTTTTTGTACACATAAGAAAAAAAAAACGTATGATATTATGCCAAATTTAATGTTTTGAAGTCGAACTTACCCAACTGTCTGTGTAAAACTGTTGATGGAGAATGCAAGCTGGTAGGAAGTTCAACAGGTGGAAATAATTGATCAACAGCAATGTAATCCGAGATAAATTCAGCACATCCTTGCCAGTGATAAAGTTCTTTGTATGGAAGTAAGGTAGGTCGAAGTGTTGTGCACACAAACTTCTACATGAAAAAAACAGTAGCATAGAATAGCTAGTATCATAGTGATGGCCTCTTTCAATTCAATCTCAGAAAGGAGAGAATTTGCTATTGAAAAAGGCATCAAGCAGTAAAACTACTGCTCTATTAGTTAAATTCTACAATTAGAATTTCTTAAAAAAGCTTTGAATAATATACAGTATATAAGTTAAAATTTATACTAAACTGACACTAGCATGATCTGCAAGTAAGAGTAATGTTTTAAAAAAACCGAAATTAACTTGGTCTTACTCTTAGTTTGACTCTTACTTGTGTCATTCCATAATTTTCTTAGGAAAGCCATATTATGACACTTTTTTCTGCTACAAATTCTTTTTAAGCAGCTCCGAATGATAGTCATATCACTTAGAAAAAAACAAACAAAATAAAAATTCAACTAAACAGCAATGTCTGGAAATCTTTGAAAACTGTTTTGTCAGATTGGGAAAATCATTTATAGTTGTATGAACTGGGGGGCAGGGGAAGCAATTGCTCCCCATCTCAAGTCACAAATATTTGGGCAAAAGCAGAATTTTTTAAGCAGCAACAAGGAATTTTTTGGAAAATACAAATTTTTTAGGGCACTAATGGTGAACTATTTGCAAAGTAAAAAGTTTCCAAACCTACAAAACATGATAAAGATTTAGGGTAAACTTTTTTAGTCATACCAGATTTTTGAAATGAAAATGGGGAAAATAGACACAGTTTCAAAGTGATAACCTTTTTTTTACTCTTCACCAGAATTTTCAAATAAAAATGTGAGACAGTTTGTCTCAAATTTTGCAAAAGCTACAAGATTTTAATTTGGGCAAATATCAATAAAATTTGGGAAAAAATGTATTACCCCCAAAAAAATTTTAGGCTGGTATGGCTATGGAATCACTTCTTGGCTGTTTCAAGATCAATGGCATTAATGTTATTATGCAAGGTTTCTGGTGTTGTCAGGAGAATTAATGTACAAAATTAAAAAATAAATTTTATTTTACATACAGAATACTAATACAAAATCATGTTAAAGAATTTTTTTTTTATTTTTATTTTTATTTTATCTTTATATTTATCCTTCTGACTCGCAGGAAAGCGACGGAGGCGCTAATACATAGGGTAGGCAATTACCCCAACCTGCTTCCGGAGATGCCAAGATATTGCTGTCTGCTTGTAATTTAATAGAGATATGACTATAATTTAGAACTGCTTGCCAAGACCACAAAGCAGGGGAAAGTGCCGTAAAGTGTCTTTCCTAAGGACACAACATAATGGTGCGAGAAGTCCAGCAGGTTAGCTCAGTGGTAACATCCGCGACTCACATGCAGAACAACCTGGTTCAATTCTCCGTAATGTCGACTGAGTGATACTCGTTGTGCCCTTTGGAAAGGCACTTTACGAACATTCCAAGAAATGTGGTCAAGCTGCTTACCTTCAATGGTGACTGCGGTTAATTCACAGAAAGCAGCAAATTGGTGTGGGTGGAACACAATGCCATACAAATGTTGTTGTTGTTATGTTAAAGAAAACAATAAATAAAAATTACAGAAAAAAATAGAAAATTAAACAGTAATAAAAATTTCCAAACAGGTAACCAAAAACTTTATAGTTCTTATTTTATATTACATAAATACTACAATTTGATAAAACACTTAGCTAAAAAAATTTGAAGAGCAAATATGATTGTTAACTTTTGTCATAATTTCATGTAAAAAAGTATTTATAATTATTTACCTCTGTCTCACATTCATTTAATGGGTTTAAAAATAAAGGCTTTCGATCACGAAATAAATGTACATATTGCCTTCTAAAATTTTCAG
The DNA here is from genome assembly GCA_963680785.1 of Diplosoma virens. Lineage (NCBI taxonomy): Eukaryota > Metazoa > Chordata > Ascidiacea > Aplousobranchia > Didemnidae > Diplosoma > Diplosoma virens. The sequence goes on from OY796885.1 coordinate 30,148,200, forward strand.
CATAAGCAAGAATTAGTTTTTCCTTGTTTGTGTTTTCTTTATATGTGTCTGGATATTCTGTTGCAGGTGGGACACTAAAAATAAGTTTGTAAAAAAATGAACATGATTATCTAGCAAAATTCTTTTCAATAAACATTAAAAGTTAGTTAACATTAAAAAATATTACAAGAAAATCAACTTTATAATTTAATAACCAAAATATCGCATTGCTTGACAAAACTTTATTTCAACTAATTGGTTGAGTTATGTCAAGTAAAATAAAAAATTTGTGTTAAAAGTAATGCATCAAATAAAATATTAAAATAAAGAAATGTCTGTTTTGATCAATTCTATATTATATGTTTTGATAAAAATAATTACATTCTTGTATACCACTCTTGACCAAAACCATGGAAAGAAATTTTATGGTCTCAGCACATCTCAGTAGCAGATTTCATGCAATTATATTTTAATCATCTATTACAGTTCTACAACTTAAATAAATCACAAATATAAATAAGAAAAAATGAAGTTGAAAGAAGAAATATGGAAAGTAAAAATGTACAAAAATCACTTATTGAAATTAATTTAAGATTTAAAAAAAGTAATTAGATTTTACAAATTACATCAGAGAAATACAATTTTGCATCAGAGATACAACTTTGCATCAGAGAAAACAGCAAAAGCTTTAGAATAGGGGTCAGCAACTTTTTCACTGCAGAGTGTTAGATTTCTTTTTTTCGTTAAATGTAAATAGCTGGCATGCCAAGTATTTGTTAAATTACTCTAGTTTAGGAAATTATCTTTATTGCTTCATAAGCAATGGTTTTGTACTGTTATTTTTCTACTTAGAATAGTAAACAGAAAACAAACAGATTAGTAAATCAATGCTAGTATGTATTATTAAATATTTATTGATGTCAAATGCAGTTATAAGAACAACTTTAAGAAGATCTTTGTTCTTGTTTCTTCTAGTTCTTCTCTGTAATGTTTGGATTATACTAGGATACTTTCATTTAAAGACATGCTACTGGAAGTCAGCTACAATAGAAACTAAAAATAAATTTTATGTGTAGAAATATTTGTTCACATAAATAAATGGATCTAAATGTTGATGGCTGTTGTTGCCACCTTCTTCAGACAACTAAATTACTTCTGTAAATATTACCAGCATTCTGAAATAATGGGTTTGAGTTTGCTAAAATTTATTTCCATTAATGTTTGCAAATTGACAAATTTGTTTACCCACAATAAAAATGCTTTAAAATCTATCATCTGCATCTGGAGCAATAAAATTTATTATTTTGTTATAATTGGCAATATTTCATTCAGAACTAAATTCAAAAGTTTTGCATAAAAATTTTCTGAATGAAAAATGCAATGTAACTACATCATAGCCTGCACAATCTAATTCTCAGCTAGATTAACAAACCCATAGTGTTAGCCAACCATAGCAGGTACAGGACCTGTTGTAACTGCAAATATCTTCTATAAGTCAATTTCTCTTTCCTCGAAATGCTTAGTAAAAGTGTGAATAATACTTTTTTATTAGTAAAACCATACATAGGCATCAAAAAAACACTACTTCTCATGTATCTCATGGTTACAGCAGCACCTAGTTATAAATGCTAAATGAAAAATGAGGTTTATATTTAATCTTTTATCAAAAGCTATGCTAAAAATATTAACAACATTTAATGGAATGGTTTGCTGCTGTTTTATATCTACTAGAGACACATATCAATAAAGTGCCTCTCTACTGTCTTGGCAGAAACAATTCTTAATCTTCGAAATAATTGGTAAATCATTGGACAACATGCCACAGCAATTTTTAAAAATGTCTTTTACAAATAAAATCAGTAAATAGATTCTAATATTTACCAATATCATCTTGAACTATGTAACTGCTTTTAATTACTTGGTTTATATGACAAATCACTTTATTAAAAATGTTTCTTTGCCATATATAGCAAGGTACTGCCTGCCTCAGTGCCTCAATCTCATCAGCATCATCTTTAAAATATCTTTTTTCTTGATGTCTTAAAATTATGCTTGATAATGTTGCATTGCAGCAAGCAGATAAATAGCACTTTCAAAAGAAAATGACTCAATTAAGCTAAACCTTCCAAAATCTATCATTTCAAAATAAAGCATTTGGCAACTTGGCAGTAATAATTATTACAAATAAAGTATTGACAAATTCTAAAACAGGAAAATAACTTAAGTATGTCAAATTCCTTGGGATGCCATGAAAAATCACTTTGTATTTCATAATTGGAATGCATGCCAGGGGTTGCCAACTTCTGCTCTTAAATGCTAAGCTGCAATTTTTTTCAAAAAAATTATATTCATTGTGTTTCAATGCTAAGCATAATAATTTTGAGTAATTATTTTAAAGCATAAGTAAAAATTGCTTATTTGATGCAAATTCTGTAAATTTGTACCCAAATTATTTATTTTTTTAATTTGTATTTGTACTAAACTTATTTTCAAGCTAATTACCATTCTTGAAAAGTAGTAGTAGTTTGCTTTTATTTGCATCCAAAACAAAAATTGATAATAATTGAAAACAAAATAGAGCAAAGGTTGCAAATAGGGAAATGGCAACTAAACAATATACATCATAACTTGCACAAAAAAATTGTGCATGGTTTCAAAAAGAAGCAGGTTTCAAAAATATGTGAAAATTTCACTTTTGACTAGGCTATGAATTTAACAAAAAAAAAGAGTATTCTAAAAAGCAACAAAAGAAAACATTTGCAAGTTTTAACATTTGATTTTTTTGTAAGGCTAACTACAAAAAATAAGACAACAAAATTTTTTTAAAATTTGAAAAGTATTTTTTGAAATCAGCAAGCCTTTTATGCCTTTGTCTAAAATAGATAAAAAAAGTTTTTTTTCTATTTATCTGGTTATCAATTCAAGAAAAAATTTTTCACCAGCATAGTTAAGTGGTTAGAGTGCTGTGATTGTAATTTGGCATGGTCTTGGTTCAAAACCTACTCATGCCATTCTGTTGTGTCCTTGAGAAGAGCACTTTATGGCACTTTCTCTGCTAGGCAGTCGAAGCAAGCACTTCTAAATTACAGTCATATTTCCAATAAATTACAAGCAGATAGCAATATCTTGGCATCTTTGGAAGCAGGTGGGGGTAATTGCTTACCCTATGTATTAGCACCTCCATCACTTTCCTTCAAGTCAGAAGAATAAGTATAGAGATAAAATAAAAAATAAATAAAAATATTTTTTTTTTGCAATCTAAAAATTTACTATAAATTAAACCTTGTAACTGGTGCTTCAGGAATATTGTTTAATTGAATTCCTTCAAGTTCAATGTTTAATTCTGTAAATTTATTATTGATTGGAGTTTCTTCTAGTCCATCTTCAGGAATAATATCCATTTTGATTATAACTAAAAATTAAAATCCAAAATAAAACAATTTTAGTTTAAAAGTATTAAAAAATAAGGTTTTTTTTAAATCACAGTGTACATTTGTTTATTTATGTGATGTTTTCAGTAGCAATAAATATTTGGACTGTTTTTTTACATATATACAAAGAATCAGTGACATATGCAGAAATTTGTCAAGGGGGAAGGGGTTTGTAAGTTGAAAACACAATTACTAAAAGTGGTCCTGGTCATGGTTTGAAACATTTCCAAGCTTACAATCCATATTAGAGTAAGCCTATAATACTTTTTAGAGCACCTAGCAGTAACAGAAGTTTTTTGTCCACTCCTAAACACGATTATGCAATATCAATAAAATATTCCACAAGTTTAGCTCACAGATATAATTGAATTATTTGAGTTCAAATTGAACTCAATTTTAATAATGTCTACAATCACAAAGCATTGCTGCAAATGTATGTCGATAATTTATCTTGTATTTACATATTGAATTCTATTTAAATAAGATGATGATTGTGCTTAAATATGAATATTTCTAAACTTAGAGCTGAAGCTCTAACTGCCTTATTGAGCACTCCATATTATGAAATCAACTATATCTAGCTCAGTGTATCTTAAAGTGAGTCACTTGGCTCTCTAGGAAGGAATTCATAATCTGTAAGGAGAAATAATTGTTGGAGGAAGAATAAGTTGACTCAAAATTATTAACTGATAACAAAACATGGCACCAGGTGGTATGTTCTTTATAGTTGCACCTTGAAAGCTCATAAAAATCGTTTCACCAAAGTGAAGATCATCTTTTTTAGTCTTCACATGCATGCAATCTTTTTTTTATACTTGATATTGATCAGAAAAAAAAAAGCAAAGATCAAAAAACGGTTGTTGTTGTAGCAGGTTGTAATATGGAAGACATTGACTCTAGATTTAACACAAATAGGACAGGGGCCAAGGACTCATACTTTTACTAACTCAGGCTACTGTACTGGCTAGATCAGATGCTGGCAGCAATAATGTTGGGTCAGCATTGGGTTTTGTGAAGAACCATCAGATCATGTATTCAATGTCATGCCCAATGCAGGCTATGGAATACATTGTTAAGGCATGGTCTGCAGTTTGTTCAATGGCACCGCACTTGCAAACTGATAAAAGAGCAAGACCCTGTTGTGCATGGACAAATGGAATTGCACAACACCAATCTGCAGGCAAATAATCTTCACCAAAACTGTTAAGGGCAATCCCATTTCAACAGTATTGATATTGGTAATGGATATGAAAGCATAAAGCCTAAATATATTCACATAGTACTTTGTGTTTTATTTATAATTTGTACACTGAGTGACACCAGACTGACATGCAGTATTAAGCTGTTGAGTAGACCAGAGATAGGGGCCAATAGAAAGAAAAGGAGCCAATTCTGATTTTTGGTAAAGGCCATTTCTTTGATAGCGGAGTATGCTTCACTTGCTGTCAAGTAGTAAGAGTAAAATATAAGAAATGCAAGTATGGAGGTTTGCATTCATTTAAAAATGAGGGAAGGCGAGTTTGATGTGTTGAAAAACGTATAAAAGTAAGAAACTCTACAAAGCAATAAAAGCAAAAGGGGGAGCACTGCAAGCTTTATGAGGTAGAAAAGAAAAGTGAGTGAAAGATAGTGCGAACGATAGTAAGAGGTATAAGCAGATTAAGACGGACAAGAGAGCACACAAAAGAGAGGGGTGATTAAAGTGCACAAAATTAGGTGGGTCATATATTTAATATAAAGTGAATTTATTTTAGTGGCGACATATATCTTGTTAGTTTGTAATTAAAAATCTTATTCAAAAAGAAAAGTAAATGAAAAAAGTAAATGAAAATTGAATAAGATCTTCAACTGCCCTCAGACGGGCTCGTACAGGCAAAACAGTCTGCAGTGGCAAATAAAATAAAACACATATACATGTATATATATCTGTTTGCTTTACTTCACTGGTACAGAGCTCAATAACCAAATAGTTAGAGCAGTATTTATTAATAAAAGCATTAAAATAGATTAAAAATTAACAATTAAATTCCACGACTGCCTGTTTCATCCTAAGAATCGTCAGGTGGAAACTTATTCAAATAGAAATATATATAGTTATACATAAATTTGGGAAATGGCTGTATCTAAGTATTGAAAGGGAAGATTACAATTTAAACCTTGAGAACTACCAATCTAATAGCTTATTCAAATAGTTTTTGTAAAAATGAAAAATATATATATATATATAGTTATACATAAATTTGGGAAATGGCTGTATCTAAGTATTGAAAGGGAAGATTACAATTTAAACTTTGAGAACTACCAATCTAATAGCTTATTCAAATAGTTTTTGTAAAAATGAAAAACTATTTTTGCTAAAACTGTGTACATTTTTAATTTTTTTTTATTGTGTTTTCCAAAGTAAGCCTAAAATAAAATTTCTCTTAAAGATTCTCTTTATTGCTTCACACTTGTTTCACTTTTCACAACAATGTAGCCTACAGCAAAGTAAAATAGGCTCACATCTCACATTCAAGCATTGTAATAAAACAATAGATATCAAAAGTAAAGCATAAAAGATTTTACTTTAAGTTAAAATATTTTTTGTTTTTGAAAGTTTTACTCAGATTAGCTAACTTTAACGCAATCGTGGTGAAAGAAAAAATGATCTATAATAAAACTATTAAATAAAGTTTAAAAAAAAGTGCAAAAATGATAAAAGCTTAAATCATGTAGCATAGCCTACTGGTGGCTAATATGTCAAGTACGTATAAGTGCATATCTCTGATCACCATTCTTCAAGGGGAGTTGACCCCCAAAACCCCCCTAGCTTTGGTCTATGCAAGGAGTTATTAAAATTTTTTCCTTACGTATTCTGAATCAGTATACTTACATGTGTTTTCAATATTTATCAGTTCAGCACCTCTTGTGGATATTTATCACAGCCTTAGTTTAAAAATATTTGATTTTTAAAGGTTTGAAAAAGCCTGTTAATTCAAAATTTTGTTATAATAAAGCATTATTTCATAAAAAAATACAGATCATGCAAATCAAGTTTATTATGAAATTTTTGTTGTTGATTCATAAATTTTTTTTTAACATAAACATTAAATGTTTTATAAGTATTATTAAAATGATGTGTAAAGCACCTTTTTTTGTACTGTTTCTAATTGTGAATAACCAATTAATGAGATATATTGCAGATTTTTACATATTTTGTTGATGAAAAAAGCACTAATAGCTTTTTGCAGCAATTTTAACTAATATGTGTCCACAGAAATTTCAACATAATATGCTAAAATTGTTAAGTTAAAATAAGGTTAAAAAAAACTTAGTTTAGGTCAAGATAAACAGATAAAAATTGCCCTACTTATAAGTTAAAAACTGCAACTCAAAAATTCAAAAATTTTATGAAAACCTAATTTGATTTACATATATAAACATCATGATTGCAAGTTAAATGCACAATCTTTTAATATAAAATATTGGCTTTAATTTGGCTACAGTGATACAACTATATACACTAGTATTATTAAAAAACCTTAATTATGGTAATGAATGGGATCATCTCTAATATTCAACATGTAATCTTTTAAATTTTAATAATTATAATAGGAGCAAAAAAATGTAAATGTTTAAATAGAAAAATCAAATTGTGCAAGGTTTTTAATAAACTTATCTTTGACATTACACTGTTAAACATTTTTTAACAAAAAACTTAAAACATAGACTAAGAGATAGGATACTAACACTAACAGAAAACTAAAAAAGATACCAACACTAACAAAAAACTAAAAGATTGTATTGGGATTTGATTACTTCAATAAAAATAAACTTTAGTTTTAAATAGATATTAATTAGATTATTAACTAAGATTAAAGTTTGTAATTAATATAAAACTTATAATAGATCCTAATTTTGTTCAACGTGATTTGCACATCCGATGCGAAACTTTTTTATATCATTATTATTTAAATTTACTTTGTCAAAAGCAAGTGAAAAGAAAAATATTTTAAAATTTGACAAAAAGTGCACCCAATTTTACTACTGTAAAGCTTTTGTTGTTGCTAGGATATAAAAAATGCTGACTAATGATTAAAGTGTATTAGTCAGCTCTTTAGAAATAAATTTAGAAGCTTTTAAAAAATCATTACTAACAAAAAACCTCAGCTGAATACGTTTTGACTCTTATTCAAATAAACTCTTCCTTACTTCATTTTATTTTATTCATCACTGTTTTTTAAAAACACTTTGAAAATAACCATGGTAAAATAACTACTCGGCCACGCAACAGAAACTCACTCCATAAATTTTTCCTATGTAGCATACCATACATAGCCGTACCTGCCGGGGGGGCAGGGGGCAATTTCCCCCCAAGTTTCTAAGATTTGGGCAAAATTCAAATTTTTTGGGCAGTGAGACGAAAATATTTGGGCAAAACCGTAATTTTTTGGGCAGCGATACGAAAAATTTGGGTAAAGTCAGGAAATTTAGTAAGGTGACGATGATCAACTGCAAAAAATAATGACCAAATTTAGGTGAAGACCTTGTACACCTTGATTTTGGGACGAAAATTGAAAATTAGGAGACTGAATTCAAGTGAAGACCTTTTTTTTTAGAGATCACCATGATTTTAGGACAAAATTGGTTTTTTGTCTAAGAATCTCAGACAATTTTTTTGTCATATCCGTAATGTACTATAAAATCATGATTTGGGCAAAACCTCATTGCCCCCCAAATTTTTTTGGGCTGGTACGGCTATGATACCATGTTTCCAAAGGGGCAAACCGAGCGCTCGTTAATAAAAAAAAAAGAATATCCCTAAAAAAAAACAATTCACTAAAAAAAAGTTTTCACTTTGAATCAGTCACGGCTCTCTTAATTTTTGTCCCTAAAAAGAAGTGTTCTCTAAAAAAAAGTCTTGACTTCGAATCTGTCTCCGATTTTATGATTTTCGTCGCTAAAATGTAGTGTTATTTAAGAAAAAGGAGGTATTCACTTGGCTTTCTGGAAAAAGGGGAACTAGGAGGGACAAAGCCCTATAAATTAAAACTGCTCCGCCAAAATCCGGTGGTATGATAAGCCTATTCCTATGTGGTACTGATAAAATATCAATATTGCAAATGCCAACAAGAATCAATTAGATTATTCTTCAGACAAATTTTTGTTGACAAGTGTCTACTTTTATAATCTGCCAAACCTTCAAATTAACAGTGCTAGATGAAATTTAACGACAGACTTCTTGGCAAATTCAAATCAGATTCTGCGTCACTGGTTTGAAATAATAACAAAAACCTTGTGCACAGTTGTACGAGCCAGGAAACAGGGGTGAAAATTGCCACCAAGTCTCAAAATTTGGAAAAATTAGAATTTTTTTGGAAGCCACTAGGAAGTAATTGGGAAAAGCAAATTTTTGGAGCACCGAAAACAAACTACCCCTGCTGGACAAGATCTTTTTTTTGGTTTTCACCCTAAATTTGAGACGAAATTTTTTTTCAAATCCGTGAAGTGCTGAAAATCATCATTCGTGTGTAGGCTGACCAGATTAAATTCTGACAAAAACAGGACATTTTGGAAAAAAACGGGACATTATGACAGAAAAAAAAACAAAAAAACGGAGAAGTGCGAGATCCATTAGCTCAGTCCCTTGCCGTACAAAACACCCGAACGCGAAAAGAGTGTACGATTACAAGTTACAACCTTGTCCTGAAACATGAATGTTAATCGATTAAAAAAAAATGAATTATTTCAAAATTCGTCTGAAACATGAATAAGGCTTGTATTGTAGTGTTAACTCTAAAATCAGCTAATCTTTATAACATGTCAAAAATATAAAGAAAAAAATCATAGAGCAGCATTGTAAATACAATTTGCAGCAAAATATTAAACAGGAAAAATAAACCAAAAATGTTGCAGATCATCCATCACTTATATTTTTCTGATGAAGCGATCTTTCGCAGCATATTCACATCTTTTAAGACTTTGTGGTAAAACTTGTCGCATTCCATGTCATTGCTTTGTCTCACTAGCATTGCTTTCATTATTTCCACACTTAATCTCGATTTCTCCTTTGTCCACATACTATTCATAACAGAAAATATTCTCTTAACAGGACCTGTACTTCCTGGAAGGCAAAGGATAAATCCTACAACATTACAAAAGTCTTGAATATCTAAATGATTTTCGCGCATTTCTGGAAATATCTGTAGCCATCTATCCGACACAGGAAGGTTTTCTTCATTCCATTCATCAACATGCCTCTCAGCTATAAGCTTTATTAAGACCCACTGATCAAATAAACGAGTTTCTTCAGCTTGTACACAAGAAAGGATTTCATGGTTAATACTGTCACCAATCTCCTTCCAAGCAGGCGTCTTATTTAAAAGAATCCACTTGAACTTATCCGTGTTTCCCAAGCTGCATATCCATTTATCAGCATACTGTAAGCTGGTATCATAAAAAGATTCAACTACTTCAAAAAACTTCTCTTCAGCGATTTCTCCCGATTCCACTAAAATTTCAAGTTGCTTTTTGACATTCGAAGTTACAAATCTTTCTTGTTTTTTTAACTTTAAATTGTTCAACAAGTTTTCAATGGTCATAGCTACTTCTGTACCTGAAATATTACCTTTTTCAATCTGCCCAATGCATGCTTGAAAAGTAGACACTTGGTCTCTGGCAAAAGATAACCACAATTTCAAACAGGGATTTTGAAAAATGTTTGTCAGCATGACTGGGCATTTTTCTTGAGAAAGAAAGTATGCACGAAGCCCATCAAACATGCTTAAGATTCTTTCTATTGACGGAGCCAAGGACAAAAATCTTGTATTTCCATGTTGCAACACTTTATTGTAATTGTTTCCTGCAAATTCGCAAAAGCTTTTTAGTTCTTCTACTCTGACACTGTATATATAAAAGTATTTGCACTTTCACAGCAAAACATTCAATATCGATTGGCAAACAGTCAACAGCACACTGCAAGCAATTGTGTATTATGTGTGCTCCGCAACCGATACCAATAATTTTTCTCTCCAGTTCAGCTTCAAGTTTCCTCTATACATTGTTTTTGCCAAGTCTTCTACAGCCATTAAAATTGGTGTTCGTGTTATCTGCGCACAAAGCAGCAATTTTGTTGCGCAAGTTGAATTTTTGAATTACTTTTTTCAGCATATCACACTGCAAATCAGATGTTTCACCAGGTAAGGAAACAAAATCTATAATTTTATCTACAATTCCCCTATTTGGTAAAAAATATCTTACAACAAGTGGAAAAAGTTTGATGTCTTTTTTGTTAGAAGCGTCTAAACTGAGGGTAACGCTCTTCGCTTCATGTAAGTGTTCTATCACTTCTGTCATTACGTGTGGTGCCAATACATTGTAAATTATTGGTTGCGATTTAGTACGTGCTGAAGAAAATTTAGGTTGAACTGTGGTCTTTATTAGTTTCGACAAGCAGTCATTGGCACGAAAGCTTTGACCATGACGCACACCGTGATAGGCTATGACAGCTTCAATTGCTGCAATTTTACGGCTTTCAGTGTCATCACTGTGTGTAACGAAGTACGAGCTGATGTTTCCCGCAGAAGCCATAGCTTTTTCAGCTTTCTTGTGTTTTTGACTTTGCAAATGTTGATTGATGTCGCTCCTACCTCCATGTGAAACAGAAAAATGGGTGTTACATTGCTGACATACAACTTTAGTTCCATCTTTACGCAGCCTATCAAATTTGATAAACTTGAATTCTTTCTGGAGATCGTCATTAAATGTACACTTGCGCTTTTTTGACATTTTTACACTTCAACTATACTCTAAAACTAAATTTAAATTTCAACTAAATGAGCACTGAATGGTAGGCGATAGATAACAAAAGTATTCATTTAACCAATAAGAATAGTAACAATAAACAAAAGACTATTTTGTTGCACTAATTAGAGATTTCATATCATAATATTATGGTAACTAGGCTAGCCTAGTTAAAATTGCAGCAAGATACTATTGATATCTACAACAAACGTTAAATGCTTCTTTTTTACGACAATCGAGCGCTCCTATGTTAAAGCGGTTTTCACGAAACCACGCGATAATCTTACAAAATCGTAGGCGTACGCAAGGGGGGGGGTTCAGGGGTCAAAACCCCCCCTTGAAGAATGACGTTCAGGCATATATACATGGTAATAAGTAGGCTTCCATAATATGATTTTTGTTTTTATTGTTTACTACACTTTTTAAACTAAATTACTGCTTGCGCATCAATTTTTGTTATCGCCTAAATTGCGTCAAGTTAGCTAATGTACAGCTGCCACTTGTGAAGAAAACCTTCAAAATTGTAAAATATTGAAAGTTAAGCATTTTATGCTTTGCTTTTGATGTCTATCGTTTTATTACAATGCTTTCCCATGAGATACAAGCCTACTTACTCAGCTGTACATTGATATGAAAAATAAAACAAGTTTTAAGCACCTAAGGAGGATTTGAAAGATTGATTGATTGAACTCTGATAAACGTGACAAAAAAAATTTAAATATGAATTATAAAATATAATATATAATAGTTTAACTGATCAAGTCACCATTGTAAAAAGTTTTTTTCTATGAGACGAAGGCTCATAAAACTTTATAAAGTAATAATTGTACACCATAACTAAATAAGAAAATTTTATAAAAATGGTTCTTCGTTTTTACTAAAATTATTTTAATGTGCAGCTAGATAGCGTTTATAGCAGTTGCAATACAGTTTGTTCGATAAAGCAGTTAGAGTTTAATATTTCTAAATCAAACTATCATGCAATTAATTACCATCTAATTTATTAAAATCCCAACTGTAAGAGTATGTTTCGCAAAAGTATGATCGTCACGGGTATCTTATTCAAATAGAAATGAATATGTAGCAAAATATGAGCTATCTTTATACTTTGGTAGTAGCCTACCTGGTATCTGCCTTGTGATCGTAATCATTATTAAAATTGAGTTCGTTCTGAGCTGAATTAATTAAATGTAACAGCGAGCTTAACTCGAGAAAACTTTTGATATTTAAAACATTTTTATTTTTTTAGTATTGTCTGTTTTAAAATGTAAAACTAATCGAAAATTTTAGGCAGTTTTACAAGAATGAGCCGAAAATGTTAAACTTGTTAAAATCAAGTAATTTGAAATGGTAAAAATTTGTCATAAAATTTTTTTAATTACGTCTTTTCCAAAATTAAGTTTGTAATTATTTGATTTCCTAAATTCTAACTTTATTATTAAATGCTGAAAATGGTATTTAAAAATAAATGGAAAATAATCAAAAATTTTACGCTTATGGCGTTTTGCAAAGGATGAGGCATGACGTTATTGTTATTGCTCTATTTCTTTGATAGTTAACAATTAACATTATTGCTTTCAAAATTATCAGTTAATATTTTTTGCACTGGTACAAATTTTTTTATCCTGCCATTCGTATTGATAATATACGATTACTCTAACAAGAATTAATTTAAAAGAGATTTCAGGTTGCATAATTTTTTAATCTTAAAAGAATTTATTTAATCATTTAGTCATGTTTCCTCAACAAAAAAGGAGAAAAACTTTGTTAGACTTTAACTTTAAAAAAATTCGTAATAACGACTGCGAAAATGTTAAAAAAAGTATTCCCGTTGATGATTTGGCATGTAGCAAAAATAATCCGCAGAATGTAATAGAAGAACCAGGTGAGACTCCAGACGCAGACAAAGCAACAAAAGATTTAGTTTTACAACCGTCAAATGACATTTCACTTTGTATAGGAAAAACTTATACTCAAGCAGAAAGACTTCGAATGCTAAAAAACATATGGATTCCGGATCAGTCTTTTAATTTTCCAATTACCGCAACCAATCACCGAAATTTACGGTTTCAGCACCGCTGGTTTATTCGCTTCAAGTGGTTAGCGTACTCATATTTAGAAAATGGAGCCTTTTGCAAATACTGCGTTTTATTTGGAAGTAAAGCAGGCAGTGGAGTTGGAAACCAACCTCTAGGAACTTTGTGTGCGGTAAAGTTTCAAAAGTGGAAAAATGCGCTTGAACGCTTTGCAGACCACGAGAGCACAAAATATCACCGCGACAGTGTGGTGGCAGCAGAGACCGTTATGTCAATCTTATCATGAAAACAAGATAGCATCGAAATTCAACTTAATCAGCAACAGAAGCAAACAATTTTAGAAAACCGAAGAAAAATCACACCAATTATAGAAACAATTATACTCTGTGGTCGACAGGGTATTCCTTTAAGAGGACATCGGAATAGTGGTCCACTCACTTTCGAATCAGAAAAAAATCTAGAAGATAATAATAATGGCGGAAATTTGCGTGCTTTACTTCGATACAGAATGAAACATGATCAAGTTTTCAAGAATGATTTTCTTTCTGCCGGACGCAACTCTCAGTATATCAGCCCAAGAATGCAAAACGAAATTATAAGTATTTGCAATGACTTGATACTTAAGCGATTGGTCGATTCCATTAACAGGTCCAGATTTTTTTCTGTATTGGCTGACGAAACAACCGGTATATTATGTTTGTGCTCGGTACGTAGGTGATGACTTTGCTATTGAAGAATCTTTTCTCCAGTTTGTATCCATAACAGATTTATCAGGCAAGAATTTAGCTTTAACAATTTTGAACAATTTATCGGACATTGGTATTGATGTTTCAAAAATGCGCGGTCAAGAATACGATGGGGCCACAGCTATGAGTGGAAGATTGAATGGTGCCCAAGCCTATATCAGGGAAATTATTCCTATAGCTCTTTACGTTCACTGTGCAGCCCATGGTCTTAATTTGGCTGTCTCTAATTCATGCGATCTCTCGCCGGTTCGTAACTGCATGGGAACAATAGCTTCAGTTTACAATTTTTTCAATGCTCCAAAACGTCAAAACATTTTACGCAAATCTATCAACACGATTTCGTCAACAACAAAAGCTCAAAAACTTGTTCAAATTTGTGCTACCAGATGGGTCGATTGACACGAGAGTGTCAGCGTCTTTTCAAATTTACAACTTGCTGTTGTAGAAGCTCTGACAGAAATTTCAACATGGCCAGACAGAGAAACTTCATCACGAGCTCTACAGTTGCTATCGACAATTAGGCAAAGTGAATCTTGTATTGCTCTCTTAGTTTTAAAAAAGATTTTTGGATACAGTGTTGTTTTGTGCAAAGTTATGCAAAAAAAGTCGATAAACCTTCTTGAGGCCGTCAACATTGCACATGATATTGCAAATGAATTGAAGTGTCTTAGGGAAAAAGCCGAAGATGAATTTCACCAGCTCTATATTTCTGCGCAAGAAACGGCCAAAACCCAAAATTTTGTTTTAAAAACACCACGCCTTACTTCAAGACAGACCAATCGATGCAACATTGCTGCTGAAACAGATGAAGAATATTTTAGAGTAGGAATTTTTATTCAATTTCTTGATAACTTTATTGTGACTCTCGAAGCACGATTTACTGCCCACAAATCGATTATTGGTGGATTTCAGTGTTTAATTCCTGCTGATCCAACCATTGGACCAACTCCTCAACAAATTAAAAGTATTCAAGTTTTGGAAAGATTTTACGAAAATGATTTAACGAAATCCTCGGAAGAACTAGTACCTGAACTGATATTATGGAACAGGAAACTTTCTCGGTTGAACGTAGCAGAAAGACCAACTGATGCGTTGAGCAGCATCAAGGAATGCAGTTCCGATGCTTTTCCAAACATATTTACATTAATGACCATTTTGTTAACTCTTCCAGTGACAACATGCACTAGTGAACGATCGTTTTCCACATTGCGCAGACTAAAAACGTACTTACGAAACACAACTGGCACCACTCGAATGAATGGACTCGCGTTGTTAAACTTTTATAGGAACTACACGCCTTGCCCTGATGACGTTATTAACAGATTAAGTGAAAAAAACAGGCGTTTGAATATAAGCCTGTGAAAAAACTTTAAATATTTGTTAAGTAAGGTTATTTTTTTGTTCATTTGATTTTTCATCTTTTGTTCTCATCATTTATAAGAGTTGCTTATGTTGCTTTTAGTTTGGAAAGTTTCTTGTCATAATTGAATTAAATTTGCGTACTCGCACATGCCTTTTCAATAGTTAGTTTTACGGTTTGGTAAAAAGAAATTTATGCTACTGCAAGATGTTCTTAAAAGCATAACACTTTGTTTTTGAATGTAGGCCTAATTTTTGAAGTTTTTGTCCATTATCAGGACCACTTAGAGCAATCGTTTTTTCGGTTCCAAAACCCCCCCATTCACAAATTTCTGCGTACGCCACTGTACAAAATGATTAAAAAACGGGACATTTGACAAAAAGTCGGGACACTCAAAATCAGGTGAAAATACGGGACTGTCCCGTTCAAAACGGGACGTCTGCTCACCTTATGCAAGCGTCAATAAAATTTGGGCAAAACTGCATTCCCCCGACATTTTTCTGGCTGGTAGAACGTTTTTTGAAAAAAGGTTTTGAACAACGTAGTGGCAGTTTATTGAATTTAAAAGTTCCGTAATAACTTTTCTCGCTTTAATCCTTAATTATATCATAGTCGCTATATATATAGTCTGGAAGCTCCTGAATTAATGTTGTCGTTGACAGCGCCATCTAGTAACGGTGTAACACGATTTCAAATTAGCATTAAAACATAATTAAAATAACCATAGACAACTATGGTACTGCTTACAATACTAGTATTCTAAAGTCAAAAATATTGCAGATAAAAAAAATTAAAGTAATATTTTATGTTGTTTGGTGATTAACAGAAGAAGAACATGCACGGTAACGCACAGAAGTTATTATTTTTAATCAGAGTCAAGATGTTTACTGTACTTTTTTTAAACTGCTAGTCTTTTAAAAATGGAGAATATTTCATAGGTGTTATAACTATAAAATATTGCTGTTTACTAATTAAATATGACTTAGGATACTTTGATAGGTGCAGTAGATGCCATTGTCACTACTCATTAACTGCTATTTTATTTTTATTTATTTATTTGAGTCAGACACAAAGTTCATAGAAAAGTGAAAACTATATATTTTTATACTTAAAGCCATTCTTTGTTATATCTTATGTGTGCAATTGACAACTTGGAAATACTATATATTATTTTTATTACTTTAATTTATTTTGGAGTAGTTGTAGTACTGAAAATATTTTATGGTTTTGGATTTTGTTTGCAGTTTATCCTTGATATTTGGTATTATAATATATTAATTAATAATTGAAGCTGTTATGTCAAAACTTTCAGGAAGAGGAGGCAAGTATTGTTGTTTGCCGCAATGTAACAGTTCAACAACCAAAGGATATTCTTTATTTAAAGTTCCAACTGGTGCACAGAAACGTACTGGGGTAGTTACTGACCAATGGGCTCAAGATTTTCATCAGGTAAATAAAACTAGTTTTGCTAGTTATTTTTGCATGTTTGAAGTGCTGGCCAACTATATTTCTACAGTTTATAATTACAATTGCCAAACATTTAACTTTTTGCAAAATGTTTACTTTAATTTGTTTAAATAGCATAATTAGTCCTACACAACAAAAACAAACTGCATGACTATGCATTTTTTTTATTAAAATGTATCTTGTTTTCTTGGTTGTATTTGTTTACAAACAGCAGTTTTTCTAATTTTTTAAACCTAATATTTTATTTCTTAATCAAACCCCATATGACTGATGTAACATAACTCACATTTTTAACTTAAAACTTTTATTAGAAAAATTTTAAAGTAAGAGCTTTAGTCTTTAGTTTTCATGTGATAAACCATCCAGTAGTGATATTGAATGATGTTGTGTTTTAAGGCTATATTTCTTTCATTTACATAATATTATTTATCTTTTATGATTATTTTTAAAACTGTATATTATCAGTTATATGTGTCAGATTTGCAAGTACAAAGTTTATGTAACATTATTATCTCATTTAGGTCATTTTATCCTATAGAAATGACAAAGTTTTCAAACAAAGATTATTTGATGGAAAAGTTTTTATTTGCAATAAACACTTTAAAGAAAAAGATATTCTACAAACAGCCACTAAAAAGTGCTTAAAGTTGGGAGTTTTGCCATCACAAAATTTGCCCGTAAAATCACATCCTAGCAAAATTCCTCAAGAACGAAGGAGTATCATTAGACATTCCCAGCCATCTTTAGCTAATTACTCAAAATCTTTTGCTCAACAACCAACATCACTCAATGATATTTCTCAGCAATTTTCCCAAATGAAATTGTCTAAGTGGCGAATTTTTGTTGCAAATGACTTTGTTCATTTTACATATTACAGTAACATAGATCATCACCATATAGCAGATGTAAGTTTGCTAATTAAAGACAATTCAGTTGATAGTTCTGGCTTGGATTTTTCTACTTCATTTCATGGTAGATGTGCAGCAGAAATTACCAAACAACTGTCATTTGAAAATTTTAGTTTATGTGAGATGTTGGAGTTTTTAAAGCAACAGTTGATCTGCAAAGGCTATACAAGTGTTCCTAATCAATCTCAATGGATATGTTTGAATGGCTGCATTTCTTACCCCTGCAATGATAGAAGTTCAAAGTTTGTCTGCATTTATATTTGTACTCCAAACTTTAAATTATTTCATCTAGCAACTGTAATTTCTGTGTTTAATAGCCTACTAAACATTTTAAATTTTTTATGATGTATTGAACTTGTTTTGTAATTTCAAACCTAGCAGTTTTTTCTCACCCAAAAATATTCAAGCTTAAAAAACAAGCAGAAGCCGAGCATCATAAGCAAAGTTAATTAGCTTGTATGTACATGCATAGTTGAATGAAGCAAAGTAGGCAAAATGTTTGCTTGCTTTCAGCTGACACTAAATTGCAATATTGATCCACCTTTAGATGTGCCAGTGAAATATCATGTTTTTCTTGTGTTGCTGGATAAAAATTTACTTAACTGAAAACGCATTTAGAAAGTAAACAAACTGGTGTGGTTAGTATTGCATAAACTAACGTAAAAGTTTTGTTAGTAGCACTTCAGGAGCACAGCAAATTTAGTTTTTTTTGATTTGCTCTAAACCATTTTACAGCTTATAACTATCAGTAATATTTTCTACTTTAAACAGGTTTTTCAGCAAAGATTGTCAAATTGTCTGTGATAAAAGTAATTCTGTATGTCAACAGTGCATGATGCTTCATGTGCGTCAAGTAGATAATGCAAAGCGCAATTATAAGAGGATGCAGCAAATTCAGCATAAAGTACTCCCAAGTCACAGTCCAATTACCACTGCTTGCGTTCAACGAGTAAAAGCAACCATCACTGCTCAGAAAGAAAGGTTTTTTTTTATTATCATACGTTAACTTGTGTATAATAAATTGTGACCAGCTGCACTACCACCTGAAGTTTTTAATACA
Source organism: Diplosoma virens (assembly GCA_963680785.1). Classification (NCBI taxonomy): domain Eukaryota; kingdom Metazoa; phylum Chordata; class Ascidiacea; order Aplousobranchia; family Didemnidae; genus Diplosoma; species Diplosoma virens. The sequence goes on from OY796885.1 coordinate 30,166,969, forward strand.
TTCTGTAAGATATCACTTTTTAAATTGTCTCTCCTCATATCCTTATATACCTGTGGTAAATATTCTCTTACATATACATCCTAGAACCACAGTTTAGACAAAGAAAAAGAAATTTTGGGCTGAAAAGGTGCAAATAAACTCAGAACATAATTTTTGATTAAGTTGTCTAATAATGCATTATACAGTGAAGACCTGGCTAACATATTTGTTAGCCCATTGCTGAAATTGTTCCTCTGCAATAGAAGGCTGAAAAGTAGCATTTCGAGTGTAAAGAAGATCCTACTGTTTGTGGACATTTGTTGCTTTTTTTGGCAACAATCAGCCTTCAACTCAACCATTTTATTTGTTAGTCATTTAATCACAGTGCTGTTGCAAAAGACGTGATAAAAATATATTTACGGTCTTTTTCACCTTTTTTATTTACAGAATTGGCAAATTAGAAGAAGAGTTTTTGAAGAAAGGTATTGATGTGGATGAAAATATATGCTGTATAGTAGAAAACTTAAAAGATGACCCTGTTGCTTCAAAGAATGACTTTCTCCGAGAATGGTGGTCTAAACAAAAAGAGTTGCAATCATTGGACAATAAAAGTAGTTATCGCTATCCACCTTCAATAATCCGGTAAGCTTGCTGTTTAAAATGAATTTTTTTTTTCAGATTTTCTTGTTTTCTTACTTTTGCTGTTAAGGTATTTGTTCACATATTGTCCTTCGTTATATGGCAGAGTACCTTCTCCCGGCTAATGCATTATTACTCAGGGTACCCGATGTGTAGGACACTTTGTTTATGGTCTTTGGTTTGTTCATAAGCGCCACAATGACAATTCGGGGAAGGAGGGAGACTTCATTAGTGCATGAACCAACAGAAGCGACCAACGCCAGATCGCAAGCCATTAAGTTTAATCCCAGTTGCTCTGGGTAAACCCCAAACCCATTTCAATAAGTCTGGTGCTGACCTTGCAAATTGAAGTAGGAAGTTCGGGCGTATTTTTTGACTAGCCTTTGTTATAAGCTTTTAGCTCACATTTGGCTTCTCGGTTATGAAGTTAAAAAAACGTTTCTGCATGGCTTTAGCCTCCAAGTCAGAAGGTATGTAGCAAGATTAGTCCTGCCCTGGCTTAAAGTGTATTTGTATGCCAAAGCCAAAAAACCAAATTCTTCAATTCACCTATATTAATTGCCCGCTACAAAGAATGATATTATTTTTTAAATAGATTTTGTTTAAAACTCCATGCAAAATCTGCAGCTGCTTACAAATCGGTACAAGAAATTTTGGTTCTTCCTTCTGAAAGAACTTTGCGACAAGCGCGAAACAACAATGAAGGCGATAAAATAGGCATTCAAACAGAAGTTGTTCAAAGAATCAAAAATGCAATTCATCATTGCACGCTCGAAAGTGATCGACTTGCTGTTCTTGCATTTGACGAAATGGCAATTAAAGGTAACCGTTGCATTTTGTGTTTGTTTTCAACAATTTTTTCTTTTACTTGAATAGTTTTACTGTTTAGTCATTATTACTTTGGGGCTACATACACAACAGCAGCAACTAGCACGACTATATGACATCGCTAAAAGAACTTGCATAATCTTACGTGCAATGTGATTGATTTTCAGAAGAGCTAGCGTTTTGCTCTGCTTCCGGTAAAATTGTCGGCTACGTTGACTTCGACGATGAAGCTGTTACAAGCTTATCGAAATCATCCGACGCAATTGCTTCAAATATGATAGCTTTTTTTTTAAGAGGTGATCATGGTTTGGTGCAAGTTTCTTTTGTTGAAATGCTGACTAAACACGTTTATTTAATAGGAATTACAAACAGCAACATAGATGGCGTCGTTGCTTTTTACCCCACCAAAAACATAAACTGCAGTGAGCTTTTTCATCTGCTTGTTGATGTACTCATAGAAATTCCGTTTCAGACTTCATGCATTATCACGGGTCTTCTGTGTAAGTTTTAAATAAATGTAGTTGTTAATTGTAGTTTCTTGAATTTATTATTAGTATTTTTTATTTCTACATTATGTATAGCAAATTTACATTCCATAAGTGTCCATTTCTTTTTTTTTTTTGTAGCGTTTGCATTTTAGGCAAAATGTTTAATTGTTGTTGTTCTATTAAACGTATTCGTAATTGTTGGTTTTATACTATTTATCAGCTAAATCATTTTATATAACATTTTTACAGTTGATGGTCTTTCTGCAAATCGAACGGTAATGAAGCTATTTTGCAATGAAGATGATGATGTACCTTTTCGCATGAAAAATCCGCTGAATCCCGACAGGCAACGTAGCTTGTTGTTGCTTCGTAACGCATAGTACTTAGATTTTTTTGTTTTCTAGATACATTTATTTCTTACCAGACCCTCCACACACATTAAAGTCATGTCGCAACAATTTGATTAATCCTAACAAAAGCTTGTGGAATGACGGAGATATTTGGATGCAACCGCTTAAAGATCTTATTCGGGTATTTCGTAGAAGCTATCAGCCACTTCAAGAATATTTATTTATATCAAATGTTCGATTGATTTTTAGGAGGATCTTTCTCGTGGCGAGTTACGGTTGTACCATAAGCTCACAGAGAAGCATGCCACTCCAAATTCTTGGGAAAAAATGAATGTCGCAATTGCTGCGCAAACAATGTCGGAAACAGTAGGTATGATTGAAGCCGGCATTATTTGTGCTTAATATTTCTAGTTTGTCTAAATTATACTTGTTTTCAGGTTTGGCATTACAACAAAAAGGTTATCCTGCCTTATCGACTTTTATCCTTTCTATCGATAAATGGTTCGATTGCATGAACGGAGGTTGGTACTTTTTAGATTTTATGTTAATGTTTTTCGTTTGATTTGTTACGTTGAATGTAACGTCGTAGCAAAACTTTTGCAATTGGGTTTGGGTTTATAATAAATAAAAGCCTTACTCTCCAACAACTGAGGTTGTTTAAAAGTTTTAGCTTGTTTGCCTTATTCTATTGCGTGCACTATGTTTTGTATTTTTTTTTATTTTTAGGTTTTCAAAACAGAAATTTCAAGGAAATGCGAAAGCCTTATTCTGACATTAATGATCCACGTTTGCAATGGCTGGAGAACGATTTTCCCACGTATCTTAGGAAGTGGAAAGAAGTTGTCGACAATCGACCTCTTGTGGGCAACGTAGACCGAAAAAAAATGTTCCTAACTCAGAAAACTGAAGAAGGGCTACTTGTGGCGTGCTTCTCTATGAGCGCTATTATCAAATCTTCATTAAACGCCGGCGCAAAATATGTTCTCGCTCGAAGAATTAATCAAGATCCATTAGAATCATACTTTGGGCATCAGCGCCAAAGAGGAAGACGTCACGATGCTCCCACCGTTCGAGACTTTGCGAGCAATTCAAGATACTTGGACATATTGAAACATACGCACATTGCTGGCTCTAATGTTCATGTCGAATAATTGTTGTTTATTGGTTCTTGGATGCTAAGGGGGATAATAGCTACAACCTTTCGCTTTTGTCTGCAAACTCATTTTTCTATATTTTGCTTAAACAACTTTGTTAATTACAATAAGGTTCAGCATGCCCTGTTTCTGCGCAAGTTGTGCATTAAAAAATAAACTGTATTGTACTTGAATTTAGTATCATAGCTCAAATGTTTAAATAAATATCAAAATTTATTCGTATTGCTGCAAAAACGAGATGTTTAACAAATCTATGCGATATAAAAAAACTAATGCAGATAAAGCGGGTAAATACGCACTCTACGGTACCCGACACAACAAATAAAGCAAACGAGTACTACCGCAAATAGTTTACAATAGCAGAGAAATTGCGTGCATATATGATTTTGCTAGATTTAACTTAATATTTAGCTACAGTACTTATTATCAAGCGCATTTAGTCAGCTATAAATGCCTGCTAGCATAGACGTCCGCTGACCTGTTTTCAGGGGGAAGCAAAATTTCAAATACAGCAGTTTTTTTAATAAAGCCAATGGAAGCTTGAAGTTAAGAAACTCACTTCAGAATAAAAACTTTTTTTACTCATTTAGTAGCAAAACATGAATGGACGAAAACAACACAAACGAGTATTGAAGAAGTAGACTAACTTTTTGCGAGCATAGTGTATAAGTAGGCTGTTGAAGCAAATTGACAATTTAAAAAGTTTACCTTTTGAGTTGCAATTATTTTTACAGGTATATTTAATTTTTTAGAGTAAACTTTTTTCTCTTTTGAAAGATAGGAAAAAAAAAACAATTACAAATCAACGAGTATAACGCTTTACTTTTTTGGAAAACTACGCTTTAAAGCTCGGCGAATACTTCCGTTTTTTTGTGCCAAACTTAATTTTTTTGTGATTTGGTAAAATTGCAGTTTGTGCTTACAGGAAATGTGGCATCGCAGTCGAATATAGCGCTGCAGCAAACTGCTAGCAGTAGCTGCGTTTTCCGGATGTAAGCCAGCAAAAAATGAATGTTTTTGCTTAAGAGCGTTAACAATAGTACTAACATCAACACTACGAAGACACCGCTGTTTTCGCAGTTCTTTTTCACAGTCTAAAATCAAATCGTAAAAAATTAAATTTGGAACTATCAAACCCCTGTTGGTTGTAAGAAAGCGAAAATGATAAACTTCAGGAAAGTCTGAGGATTCTGAGGAAGTATGACTTTGACAGTAGCTTCTTTCTTCACCTTTAAATTTCGTTATTCCCCACTTCAAAACAGCCCCAGCAAGATAAAACACAATTGACTTGTCTGTGTCAGTAAGAAAAACTTCTTGCGAAAATTTTCCATCCAAAACATCTATTTTTGAAAGGATTTTGGTAACTACAGCTTTTAAAATGCGCTTTATGTCAGCTTCTTGTAGATTCGTCCCTAAAGTGTAAAACTTTTGCAAAGTAGTAGCATACATTTTCAATCTAGTTTGTCCTGTTTTATATATAAACAACTCAATATCAGGAACAACATGGTCCATGAAAAATTTAAAGTTGGCATTTGAATTAGAAATCTTCACTTCATTAATAACTGTTTGCACAATTTCAGCAATATCAAAATCTGGCAAAGGCTGATGATCACACTCTGATTCCTGAAAATACAGTAACAACCAATAAAGAAAAAAAGGAAGTAGCAAATTAACAGTTTTGCAACATTCATGATTATTATTGATTGCAGGTAATGTCCTCTATTTTGCATTATAATCATAGCAAAGTACTTTCCATAATGACTACCAAATAAACTTTACATATAAATAAAGTAGATGATATAAATATACGAGGGTCAGTCAAAAAGTAATGAGCCCTGTTAACTTTAACCGCTTTAACCTTCATATTTTTTCTAGAAATTTTAAGGGTGTTTAGTAAATTTACTGCTTTAAAGATAAATTGTAAAAAAAAATTGTTTCAACGTGTCCACTTTTGGTATTGTGTTTTGGAAATGACGTCATCACTGGATGTCCGTCAGAAGCAGAGAGCTATGATTGAATTTCTTGTTTCGGAAGGGGAGCCACCAAAACAAATTTTCGAAAGATTGGTAAATGTTTATGGAGATGCTTCATTAGCCTACAGCACTGTGAAAAAGTGGGTATCCAGGATTAAACACGAAGAAGATGATCCAAGTTTGAGTAGCCTCCAGGACAGACCAAGAAGTGGAAGACCATCTTCTGCAGTCAATCCTGGAAACAATGATAAGGTTGAGAAATTGATTAGAGATGATCGCAGAATCACTATTGATGACATTGCTGAACGTGTTGGAGTTAGCCATGGAAGTGCTGTGAATATTGTTAATGAGCTAGGCTTTGCAAAGGTTTGCGCCAGATGGGTTCCGAGGCAACTTTTGGATTTTCACAAGCAAGCCCGTTTTGAAGCTTGTTCGGAGCTTATTGAGTGTCACAGAAGTGACAAAACTTTTCTCAGCCGTATAGTGACAGGAGATGAAACCTGGGTTCATCACTATGAACCTCTGTCGAAAAGATCATCCATGGAATGGCATCACCCCACGTCCCCAAGAGCCAAGAAATTCAAAAGTCAACGTTCAGCTGGAAAAATTATGGTGACTGTGTTTTGGGACATTGAAGGAGTGATATTGGTAGATTTTATGCCTAAAGGTACTACCATCAACTCAGATGCTTACATTGACACTTTACACAAACTGAAAGCGAAACTGAGAAGAGTACGACCTCACCTGGACATGTCTAAGGTCTTGCTGCAACACGATAACGCCAAGCCCCATACCAGTCTCAAAACTCGTGAAGTGATTGCTTCTTTTGGATGGACGACGGTAACCCATCCCCCATACTCACCCTACCTGGCACCATCTGACTATCATCTTTTTGGACCATTGAAAGGAGTTAGGGGGCAGCACTTCACTAGTGATCAAGAAGTCAAGCACGCTGTAAGAAACTGGTTAAAAATGCAGCCTGCTGACTTTTACAAGGCTGGCATAGTGTCCCTTGTTCATCGATGGACAGTTGGAATTGAAAAGTGCGGAGATTACATTGAAAAGTAGAACTGAGATCTCCTATCCCTGGGCTTTCTTTTGATGTATGACTTTTGATTTTATTGCAACAAATATGGCCAGGAGAGACTTGGGCTCATTATTTTTTGACTGACCCTCGTATATATAGTAGAAGTGGAAAGACTGGCAATAAAGAGCTCAATGAAAACTCTGAGCAGTAAATAAATTAAATTACAAGAGCCACTTAGAGAATTTATTTAAACTCTAATTATGCTAAAATATAATTAATGCTAAAATAAATTTTGTGGTCTGAAATTTAATTATATGTATATATACATACAGGCCTATATATATTGCAAGAGTAAATCGATCTTCCTTGCAGAGTGCTCAATGAAAAAATCAGAGCAATTTAATACGAAATTTATTTAATCACTGTTTAAAAACCACAACAGTCTGTTTCATCCTTAGAATCATCAGGTGGTTACTTTTAATTCTATTTGAATAAGTAAACACCTGACGATTCTAAAGATGAAACAGACTGTTGTGCTTTTAACTTATATAGTGTAGTGTTAAATAAATTTAATATACTTGCTCTAACCATGTGTTATTGAGCACTGTACCGGCAAAGTGAAACATTACTGGTTTATATATATATATATATGTAATATAAAATTTATTCAATTACTGTTGTAACACCACAGAAGTCTGTTTCATCCTATAGAATCATCAGGTGGTTAATTAAAAGTAATTGAGCACTCTGCAAAGAAGATCAATTCACTCCTGTAATATATCTATATATATATACAAAATCACTAAACTATTTTATAGGCCTAATTGTTTTAGAACTGCAAGGTATATTTAGATATATCAGCATAAAAAATTGGTTCTTGATTTCATTTTTGATGTGAATTACATACAGAATTGTCTTATGAAATAATGTAACTGTATTGGATGTACTTACATTACTGTTTGATGGAAGTTCATCAATTAGAATAAAAACTTCACTTACATCCATGGAAAGTAATTGGTGTAAATCCATTAAATCATTGTTTTCAACCATGATTTTAAACAATTTAGATTATATATCGCAATCAGTTTCAACCAATAGCCTAAAGTAAAAGCAATTAAATTAAGCAAACCTGACATATTAAGCAGGGAAATAAATAATTTGTAACTAAATGAAATTTCAGGACTAATTTTTTTTTAACACAAATTATTCTAAAAACTCATGTCAATATTATTTCAAATGCAAAAATTTATTCAAAAACGATTGAAATTTTTATTTTAATATTTAGCATATATTCTGACAAATTTCTAAGCTTAATATTGGAAAATATACTCCTGCACAATGTTAAAAATTAAGCCGCCTTATCTCCTTTTTTGTAACAAAAACATGAAAACTTAGCTTACTAACAAGAAAAAAATGCATTTAAACATAAAACTGCAAAAATATACATATGCATTTATCAATATTCTTTTCAATTCACGAGCATAATTTAATAATTGCCCATTTCATTTTAACATGTAACTTGACTGACTTATTTTGTGTTACACCGTTACTAGGTGGCGCTGTCAACGACAACATCGACAAGATTTCCTATTGAGCTTCCAGACTATATATATATAGCGACTATGATTATATATTAGTAGTACGATTTCAATAGCATACGAGCCTTAAGCTTGCATAAAGAAGTGGAGGGTTTGGCGCTGTGATATGCTTAAGTAAGTTAATTTTCTGCTTCGAAAAGAAATTTTTACTGGCTTAAACCTTTTTAGGAAGCCCTTTTTAGGAAGGTTAAGTTATGTAAGGTTACGGTCAGAAGTAGGAAACGTAAGTTGCAATGATTGCACCACAAGTCAAAGTGCCAGTTTTTTGAAAAACTTGTGGTGCAATCGCTACTGCCAAATGTTATGTACCTGTATGGTGATGCAAATTACTTAAGCAAGTGCTCCTCTGGTTGGAATTAGTGACAGAAATGAACTTGGGGATTAGTGTTTCGCATTTCATGGTTTTAACTTTCGCCCCTCGCCAGTATTATGAGACTCATACCAATGCTAATCAAAATAGCATATAATCTTGAAGCCAGAGAATAAATGTAATCTGTTGTTGATAGTATCATCATACTTGTTTGTAATATCTGAAGAACTAATTTGAATTAATTTTTAGCATTGAAAATACGCAGGATAATTTATTTTTATCCCTCTGTAATTGTATATTTTAAAACTCGGGTAACTTAACCCTATAATGTACCAGTAACTATTTGTTTTTGACTGTGACCTGAACACTTTTAAATGTATTATTGCTGATGAAATAAAATTGTTTAAAAAATTAAGTTTTAATAAAAAATTTTTCATCTTTGCTTCCATTTTGGATTTTCATGCTAACTTAGTTGTATATAAAATTATGAATTTCACTCCACTGCATAAAGAGGTAGGAACCTTTTTTATATTAATTAAAGATATTGATTTTATTTTGATGTTACTTAAAACCTTCTGCTTTAAATGTAATTAGTTCACATTAATTTTTGGGTCTCTTTAAGAAGTCACCATAAGCAATTTTTGTTCATGAAACTAACTCAGATTCCCCTGAAGTTATTATTGCTTCTTAAGAGATCTTTTTTTCTCTTGGTTTCTTTATTTCATCCTGGTGGCAAAAGAGAGTATCTGGGTTAGTTTCACTGAAAAAATCACTTATGGTCTCTTCTTAAAAAGACCTTAATTTTTTAAGTGTTGAAATATTACCTGTCTTAAATTTTTAAGTTGACCAAATATTTTCCTTTTACCCAGCTCAAAAAAATTAAAATTTAATTTTTGTTGTATATGCAATTACTTTAGCTAATTTGATTCCCATTTTAACTTGTATGTAAGTATAAAATATTCTTTTTCAGTGTGATGCAATTATTCAAAATTGTTTTATCACTGTCTAATGAAAATAGCCTATATTGAAGTTTTTGAAATGTTACATTATCCCTCAAGTCAGGGTTGGGCAAACTATGGCCTGTTGGCCACATGTGGCCCATCACAAAGTTCTGTGCAGCCATGAAAGCCTCAAGCAAATAACTCTTTGTTGCTCTCTCTTTACATTCACTTGTGTTTATCTTTAAAAAAAAAGTCATCACTTCCAACCATTGTCCAAATTTTGGATACTGATTAATAGTGATGGCTTTTTTTTAGCGATCACTATATTTTAAGATGAAAATCAAGAAATCCAAGACAGATTTAAAGTAAAGACCTTTTTTTTTGATGGACAAAAATTTAAAAATCGGGGACAGATTCAAAGTAAAGACTTTTTTTGGTCTTCACCCTGTATTTTAGACAAAATTTTTTTACATGTCAGTAAAGTATCACAAAATTATAAGTTGCGAAAATGTTAAAAATTTGGGAAAAACTCAATTACTCTCAATTTTTTTGAACTGGTTCGTTTATGGTGCAGCCCTCAAACAAAGCCAACTTCTGAATATGGCCCTTAAGCTAAAAAGTTTGCCCGCTCCTGCTTTAGGCTTTACTAGTCTTGTCACTTTCAGTCGTGATTATTTTGTAATTGTGTTTGTTGCATTGCTGCAAAAAAGTACATTTTCATTTATATTTTTTTTTTATTAAAACAATATTTTGATTGTTAATCAAATTATTTCAAATATTTTTATAAATTTAATGACTGAAAAAATTTTGAAGTACTAACATATTTATGAATGTTTTTCAAATTCAATTTTGTCAGATTTGCCAGACTTGCATATGATTAAAAACTTTCAGTTTTGGTGTTAAAAATAAATTTTGCAATAGGAAAAATTTTCTATTGTTTGATTAACATGTTAAGAATTAGTTTTTGCCACAGAAAAGCTTCTTCTTTATTTGCAGAGATGAATGGGAGCTCAATGGTTCACTAAATGGCCAGACAGTTTCTTTCAGCCAGTTTGCCAGGCTCTTGTCGACATTTGAGAGAGCACATACTCCATTTGAATGATGATAGATGGGGCAAAATGTTGTGCTCAGCTGTCTGCTCCTTTTCACCACACTCATAGGCCACCGTAGAAGCCATATCCCATTTGTGTGTTTCAGAGCAGATAGACTTATGCTGTTTCTGAAGGCAGTTCAGCTTAACTCATGCAGGTCTGGGAAAGCTAATTCCCAGTGGTGTGGGTTGACATCCTTAAAAAATGTATGGAGTTGAAAGGTGTTTTCTTGCCATTCATGTTTCAATTATACTCTGCTCATTGTGCTACCCTGGTGCCTGACTGGGTGGGGTCGTTCACCAGTTTTAGTGCAGCAGGCACAAATGAGTGTCTTGATTGAAGTTCTTTTAAGTTATCCATAAAGTGGAGACAGAAGTCTTTCGTATAAGAGATGTTTCTGAGTGCAGTGAGCTAAAGACAGTATAGTTTTTTGGCAGCAAAGTTCAGTTGGTTGGATGCCTGCTAAGATAAAAAAGTTGTCTGTTGGCATGGAGCAAGCATCTGGTCAAGTGCTATGTGCACAGCATTGCTAATGGGCTTGTTGATAAGGTGAGCATAGGTACTGTGACCACCAAACAGGTGCATTGTACTCAGCTGTGGAATGGAGCAAAGCAAGGGTGACTGTGTGGAGTTCTGTGGCATTTGCTCCCCAGCTTGATCTGTTAATTGCCTTAAAAGCCCAATGTAAGATGTTGACTTCTTGTGCAGTGACTCTATGTGTTAGCAAAACATGAGTACCCTATCCAGCTTTATGCCAAGATTAGTGGGTTTAGCATGAAATTGTTAAGCCTGTTTATTGACAAAGATGTTAAGCTCATGTTCATGCTACCTTGTAACGATGGAAAGCTGTTGACACAATCAATGTTGTACAGTACTGGGCTTGAGCTTTCATCTCATCTGTAAAGGTAGGAAGAGAGGGTTGCCATGTCTTGAGTGAGAGTTTTCCTTTTAATGCCTGTTAGTCACTTGCATAGTGCAAGATACCGTGGATCTCTGGACCCCAATCATATTTTGCATGGTCTTTTAAGTGGGTCCTCAGATACTGGCCAAGTGAGACTAAGATCCAGACGCCCGTTTGTGCCAGGTGTGCGGAATCTCTTGGACAATCTTGCCAGACTTGGCATCCGTGCCTCTGAATGGACAAATCACAAATGGAACGCGGAGTACTGTGAAAGTGCTTCCAGGCTCCATGCTTTTGTGCCCAGGACCAGTGTCAGGCTTGTTGGGATGGGCTTACCCCAAGCAGCTTGGGTTAAGCTCAACCGCCTGCGGACTGGTGTTGGGCGATTCCATTCGTCCATGCACAAATGGGGTCTCGCTCCTTCACCGAATTGCGAGTGTGGCGCCTCAGAGCAAACCGCAGACCATGTACTAACAATGTGCCCCATACATCGGGCACCACATGGAGCACGCGGTCTGACGGTTTTGGATGACGAAACTCGATGCTGGCTTAATAACATCACTGCCAGCATCTGATCCAGGCAGTGCAGCAGTCTGGGGTAGTAAAAGGATAAACCCTCGGCCCCAGTTCTGTTTGTGTCTGACCTGGAGTGGATGCCCTTCAAACGACGACGATGATAGTGCAAGATGGCCAGGTCATCAGCATTAGCAAATTTTCTTGCAGACTTTCACTGGCACTGGCAGGTCATATTGTAGTGTGAGTGGTTTTTGGCACACAGTAAACCTTTAAACTCCTTCTATTGAAAAGGGGCACAATTTGAAATAAACAGACAAAACAACATTAAAACTTCAGAATTAGACAGTAAACAGAATCTTTAGTTAATGATGTTGCAAAGATGAATCTCACGTTAATTTACACAGCAGTTATATGAGTCTCGTCTGTCTTGGAATCTCTGTGTCTGGCAATTCAGCCAGTGAGTGTATATAACATCAGAGTAATTTTATGAATTTTCTATTATGATGCCTGACTTTTTTTAAAAGTAAAACCACAAGGCGTAGGTCAGGTGATCAGGCTACATCCTGTATGTGGTGTGTCGAAAATACATTACACGAAAGGCAGTAATAATAGTAATAATCACACAAAATAGCATTGATGGCGCAATCAGCCAACGATCATTTAGGGGGAGCAACAGAAAGGCAGAACATAAAGAAAATACTGAAAATGCAAAATTATTACATGACGGTTGCCATGGCAGTAAATAAACGTTGTGCAGCGAGCTAAGTCTGCAGCAAGCGAAATATAACATGTAAAAATACAATTGTGGCAAACTTTGCAAAATCAAAGCAAATATACGCACGAAAGACGATTTGCAATGATGAGTTTGCTACGATATGTATAGATATTAAACAAGAGGGGAGCCAAGACTGTGGAATGCAATTCTTAAGGTATCATAACCTGCTTTGCTTTCTGGCATTGGTGGTGAGGGTAAGGCTTTGAGTATAAACAAGTTCCATAATCAATGAAATCATGCACCTGTCTGAAAGAAGGCAAAGTAGCTTGCTGGTGAGTTCATGGTACCATACAGTATCATAGGCTTTTGTGAGAGCAACAAACACAGTGCCAATTTTTTTGACCAAAAAGCTATTCTCAAATTCTTGTTTTAGAAGAGTGACTTGCTCTATGGTCAACCTTTGTGCCAAAACCCAGCTTGCTCTCTAGGTAGCTCTGGTCTATAATTGGTTTGATGTGAGCATAGATAAATCTCTCCAAGTCTTGAAGAGGACGCAAAGCAAAAAGATGGGTCTACAACTCTTTGGGTCCTCTAATGGCTTATTTGGCTCTGGGGTGGCAACCACCAATGCTCTCCTCCAAATTTTCAGAAGTTTTAGTTGGCATATGCAGGAAGACAGGAACTTGTTTAACCAGGAATTTAAAGCAGAGCCAGCATGGAGTATTAGCTCTGGCATAGTGCATCAGGGCCTGGAACTGGGGGACATTGGCAAATTCTTTTGGAGAAAAATCTCCAAAGATACATTTGTCAGGTAGTGCTTGAATCCTCCACAGTTAGGACACCTCTCTAACAACAATTGGGATGTAACTCTACTCTAGATTTGTTAAGAACACACAAAAGCTGCTCCTACAAGAAATAATTACATCCCAAGGTCTTACTTATCTGATATAAACAATTGAGAATGCCAATAATTTCTCAGCCTAGAAAGGATTTTAAGCATAAGATTCTAGCTACAAATTTTCTCAGTCTTATTGAATCTGGCTGGTTGTTTTCAATTATTACAACAATACAGTATTAAATGAGCTGTTTGGTCAGATACAGTCTTTAAAAGCATGGACCATGCTGCAGGTTATTTCCCTAAATGCTCTTGTAATTATGTGAAAACTATTATTTTCTTGTAATTATCTTGTAATTATGTGAAAACTACTATTATTTTTGTCTGTCTGTCTGTCTGTCTATGTGAGGTTGTGTGAGAAGCAGCTGCCACTTCAAAGCAGGAATGCAACAGTAAGCACAATTACTGGTTTGAAGGTAGTTTTGATGAATATTGCACAAAAAGATTACAAAACAAATTTTTTTGCTCTACTATTTAATCTTTATATTTTTTACACAACTGCAAATCAGTTTTTGGGTAATAATCAGCTTTATTTTACTCAAGAAAAATTATGTAAATACAGTATTAAAAAGTTTAGAACTTAATGCTGAAAACAGATAAAAACTTTACAGCTACCCCTGTTCTGTGAACTAAAAAAGAATTACTGCTGTCAATGTAACCAAAAAATTGTCACTGACAATGATGCCATCACATTAATGTTATCAACAAACAATACCATTTACTGTATACAGTCAAACCTTGATTTAATAGACAAATACAGACCAGCTGCAGTCTGTTGCTGGAAAAAGTCCATTAATTGAAAATGCAGTGTTCCACACTCTGTTAAAATCATGTGCACCACAATTGCTAATGTAGGCTATCTGTAATCACAAATCTTCTCTTTTACTTTGAAAACACAATAATGATGCTAAGCATCTTTGATGGCAAGATGTATTTACTATACAGTATAACTTGACCACAGATTTAAGCATGGTATTTACATAACTACAGTATCAATAGCTTAATCTGAGTTCAAAATGATCATCAGCTCAGCACAATCAGCATCTTGAACATTATCTCCAGAGGTGATGAGATTATGCTGAGACTATCTGCAACATGGGTCAGCATTAGTCCAATCTTTAAAGGAAGGAGGTGTGCTAGGAGAGATGGGGAATGACTAGCAGGAGCACCATCTTGAACAGGATGACGAGGACCAAAGAAGCTACTGTTTTTGGCTTCATGACCCTCCCATGTGCTGCTGTTTGATAATAGCTCCTTGATCATCCTGAGGTTCCCATAGTGAGGCACCATCAAATTCGATGCTCTCATTGATTGTATGTAGAGTAATCAATGAGAGCATCAATGTAAGTCCATAGAATTGACAAATTCACTTTGAGGACATCCATCACCTCTTCTTCTTCATCACTGCTTTCCCCTTCTTCTGCAGCCACCACAGATGTCACTACGTCGAACTCAGTCAACACCTCTACCCTGGGTCAAGATCCAACTCATTGAGCCAGTTTGTGATTTCATCAATGGAGGTAGATACTTCACCACCACACTGCAACATGTGGAGAAAATCTTCTGCTTGGCATCCTTCAAAATTCACATTAGTATCTCTGTCAGCAATCAGTTTGTTCCAAGAGTTTGAGAAGACAGATGCATTAAGATTTTGCCATGCTGCTGTGAAGTTGTAAATAGCAGAACAAATATTAAAATTTTTGATGTTGGCCAAGGTATGCTCCCCTCTGTTGTCCACATCAGTTTCAGTCTCATCATCCTCTATGACAGCCAAGACCTCATCCAAGTAACAACGTATGTAGTGCCTCTTCATGGCACTTAATAGCCCTGGTCCATTGGCTGTATGACAGACATTGTATTGGGAGGCAAGTAAAGAACCTTTATCTTACCATCACGGCTTACAAGGTTCTTGTCACTGGGGTATGCAGGGGCATTATCAATAATTAGAACTGCTCGTACATCATTCAGAGCAATTTTTAAGAACTCTTCTTGATATTTCCAAACCGCAGGCATTAAATAAGCGAGAAACTAGTCTGTAAATATTGCAGAGCTGAACCAAGCTTTCTTAGACTTGTAATAAATGACTGGCAAGTCATGCTTGATATTTATCCCCTTAAACACCCTTGGGTTTTTCAATTTTTCCACCACTGCTAGCTTCAGTCAGTGCATACCTGTAGCATTGGACCCAACTGGTACTGACAGTCTTTCCTTGCTAGATTTTTTCCCCTTGGATTTATCCTCACCACATCAAACTTAGGTGTTCTTGGGGATAGAGTGCCAGAACATGCCAGTCTCATCTGGGTTATATATCTGAGAAAGAATAAGGCTTTTTTCACTCATTAGCATTAATAATTTCTTGCAAAATGGGGCCACACTCACAGTATCTGCATCTCACAGTATCATGCACTCACAGTACTCACAGTATCTGTCACCAGCTTTACCATACAGCACCTCATTAAATAATCCATGACAATTCTGGAATCGCCAAAGCCATAGCTGTACCTGGCATGGGTCAAATTGACCCCCAAGTTTTCAAAATTTGGGCAAAATCCAATTTTTCAGGCAGTGACAAGAAAATATTTGAATAAAACCAGAATTTTTCAGGCAGTGATACGAGAAATTTGGACAAAGTCAGGAATTTTAGGACAGCAACAATGATGAATAGCTACCAAATTTAGGTGAAGACTTTTTTTGAGAACACCTTGATTTTGGGACAAAAATTAAGAAATATGAGACTGATTTCAAGTGAAGACCTTTTTTTTTAGAGAACACCATGATTTTAGGACAAAATTTGGTCTTCATCTGAGAATCTCAGACAATTGTTTTGTCCTATCCATAAAGTACCAGAAAATTATAATTTGGCCAAAACTTCATTGCTCCCCAAATTTTTTTTGGCTGGTATGTTTATGGCCAAAGCCACCCTTCACTTCCCTTGAAATTAATGTATCCAAGATGACCAGCAAGTTTGGTAGTAGCTGTTGGTGGGTCTACCCCATGTACATTCACCCCACTAGACCATTTCTGAATGTACCATTTCATAATGGCTGCATCTGAAGCTTGATCTTTACCAGTTTTCATGTGTTTTCTGTTTCTGACTTTACCACTCTTAGAAGATGAGGCATCAATACAATACAAAGCAGCATATTTCATTAGCTTGTCTTTGCTCTTTCTGATATCAGAGACAGTTTGTTTTTTTACACAATACTGCTTACAGACACTTGCAATGCTGGCACCCTTTTCAAGCTTCTTGACCACTTCTAGCTTTTGCATCACAGACAAGTTCACAAGTTTTTTTTTTTTGCTTTCCTTAGGCATCTTGTTAAAGATAACAGCTTTGAAACTATCCTTTATGCCCGGAAATATTTTTTAAAAAAGAAAGAAGTTATTGCATCACATGTCACCTAAAAGATTGTTTGTTAAGCTACAGAAAAATGCAAAGTAAAAATGATGCAAGACTTCTCTTAATGAAATTGTGACATGTGTCAAAATTGCCACCATCACTTGCTAGACTCAATGCATGCAATTATTCTCGCTATAAACCATTGTTTTTCATGTGACAAATTCGTCACACCAGGGCGTAAAGGGCCAAATACAGTACTGATACTTCTTATAGAGTGTTCATGAAGAATAAACATTATTGCTAAATATGGGTTTTGTGATGTCACGTTGACACATTTGTATATGCTTGTGGGTTTGTGGTTTCACATTGTGATGTCACATGGTATCCAAATTCGATTAAATTTGAAGTCCACTAAATTGAGGTCCGTTAAATTGAGGTTTGACTGTATCTAAAAAAATCTAACAAACAAGCATTATTGGTTAATTTTGCATATACTCGTATAAAAAGTTCAAAGATTCCCATTACAACTTTTCATCAGACATATGTAAAATATTGATATGAAATAGTTTTGATTCCAACTGAAATATAGTGTTTGCAGGTTTGTGAAAATCATCAAGTGATGGTTGATGTGATGGAAAATCGAAAAATGAAACTTAATGCTGCTCTTACTTTTTGGAAAAAGCAAGATTTTCCTCAACTTTTAACTTATCTTTTGCGTACTGATGATGATAGTTTATTTGTTGATGTACTTCCATTTTTTACTAAAAGGTAGTGATATGTAAAAACCTTATTCAAATACTGACACTTTTTTTCTACTAATGTCATGTTAGGCAATACTATAATTAGTTCTCCTAATTGATTGTTTAAGTATTTGTTCTAGTAATTTTGATTGATTCTCAAACCTCCACATCTGACGTTTGAAGCCATCTTTCAAAGGCATTGCCACACTCTGACATAGTCAAGAAACTGTCATCTATCGTATTACTACAATGGACACTGCAAGACCAAGTGCTCTGTGCTCTGCTCCTCCCCACTGCACTTAGGGCATCTCAATGAGTCAATCAATTCCCTATCAGTGATGAGTGGCCGCTGTTCTGCTATGACCAGAGATTAGTTTATTTATGTATGCCCACTGTTTTCTATTGCAGGCTCAAAATCTCAGCAGCTGGGCAGTGCAATAAATTTTGAATAATTACTCTTTTTCTTGGACTTGGGAGTTTTACAGGAATTACCGATGTGTATTTTTATTATAATTGAAGTAATGCTGCAGATAAAAGACTTCCTTGATTTGAAACAGCATGTAGTTTGAGCTTTTAAAAGTAATTTCTTCAAAGTATCCTCTGAAAGTGCTTCCAACTTCCCGAACTGATTCTTTATGGCAGATTTTCTATTGATGTCCAGAGAGGCAATGTTGCTCATTGAAGGCAACCAAGCTGTTGGAGTCAATTTCAAGTTCCAGAAATTATCCTCATTTTAATTTGGAGTCAGACTTTTATTATTTTGGTATGCAGATGGTGTCCCAAAACAGAGGCACAATATTCAGCAACACTTGTATCTCAATGCCAATGCTGTTGTTTCTAGAACAAACTGGCTGGCCCTTCATCCAGTACCAGCCAGCTTAGCCATTAGTGCTGTTGACTTGAGCTTCTGCCATGTATTTTCTATGTGTTTTTGATATGTCAATAATCTATTCAAGGTACTTTGGATTAGGGTGTGGTGCAAAATACTAAGACTGTTCCAGTCCTTTGTTTTATTTTATAGCCTGACTTAATCAATGTCAAAGCCAACACCTGTTCCACAGTGTTCCAATCTATATAAAACCTGCTTGCTTCAGAGGGATAGACTCTTCCAAAAATGGTAAAATCTGTTTTCATCAGTTTATATAAGCAATGCAATATTGACATATAACTATCTGAATTTTCAGCTGGTTTATGAGGTTTCAGTATGTCCAACACTTTGGCCCAGTTCCTGAGACGGCTCTCTTCACTCCTAGTTATTGCATCATTTATGGAGTCTGCCAGCCATTTTGAAGCTTTTTATTCCAGATTTCAAATCATATCTGAGTAGATTCTACCTACCCCAGCAGCTTTTCTAGCATGCATTGCTTTGATTGCTAAACTAATCTCCTTGACCATTACTAAACCAGATAGTTCTTAGAAAAAATGACCTATGGAACTTCTGTTACTTTTTTCCATACTGATGTTTCAAATCTATGGTTTGGGAATAAATTCCTCTCTTCTTGATGTTTACTGCAATCTTGTCAACCGATCTCTGCAGTCTGGTCATGGTTCAGGCTACTATTCAAATGCTTTAGCATTCTCCATGTACCCGCGAAAGTCAATATTCTTCTTTGTATCAATCCATCTTTTTTGTCTCTCTTCTTGTAGGAAGCCCATTGCCATTTTGTTCATATTCATAAAGGTGAGTGTCACTGCCTAGGGTCCAGCACGGAATATAATGTTTTTGGGGTCCTCTGAGTATACGTTTTCTGTCATTTTGCAATATCAGTTTGTTAAACCTAATCATGTTTTCTTGATTGGCTAGTATTCGCTTGCATATGTGCAGTTAAAAACTTCCAGTCTGCTTTTCTATATTTCAAGTTGACCTGGAGATTAAAATTCTGATGCCAATCTGGATCATTACTGGCAATGTTGACTATCTAGAAAGCCATGTAGGACCTGTCTCCGAGCAGGAAGAGGAATGTTGCTGTTCATTGTGGTAAAGACCAGGTCGGTAGTGTATTTCTGTTGCCACCTGGCAGATGAATGTACCACAAGGTTGTTCACTTTACATTTTTCTCCGTGACCTGAAGCCAGAATCCTTCACTTTTGTGGCAATCCTATACTGCTTGTCTTCAACTTTTCCCAGTCGAGTAAAGCCATAAATTTTATGTCTTGATATGGCTGAGTCACCCCCCTATATGGGTCTTCTAGAGCAAGAGTACATCTGTTTATCTTTTCGACAGCATCTTTTCCAAATGATAACATTTGGTAAAAAGAAATTTTTTCAAAATGAGGTACATGATTTTCATCCCATGTTCAACAATCACGTCATTTTATTATCATAATCTGAGTCTCTCTCACATATTTAGTGTGCCAGACTCTGAGCAGCAGATATGCTGACTTTTTCATTATGGGTGCCCTCCGAGCAAGTGTGATTCTTTCTTCCACATTGAGGTGTAACCAAGCAGTCCTCTGGTCGAGTCACCATGTTGAAATTGAAATCGTTTTGTTTCTTCATGAAGAAGGACACGCAAGCCTCCCCAGGACAAACAACAAGGAAAAACCCAGTCGTGGGGATTCTCTTTAAAAATTTAATAATTCTTTGTTAATACTATATATGCTATATTAGTTTACACCATAACTCTACAATTCTTAGTTTATACTTTGATTAACTGTTTTAAAGCTAGTTAATGACATCTTACTATAAAATCACTCTACCAACAATTTTTGACGTTATGTTATAGCTATATTGTCTATATGAATATTGAATAGTAGTTTAATAAAATAATTTTTAATTCTTGTTTTTGTGAATCATAATTGTTTTTAAAAGAATCTTCAATATTGTCTTTGTTACCTAGATGCATCAATTGGAATATTTATGGTTGTTAAGCAAATAATCAAAAGTTTCTTTTGAATAATCGCCGTTCAATATTCAAAAGAAAACTTTTTTAAAAATATTAAAAATTTTTTAAATATTAAGCTGCAATCGCCACCAATAGGGCACTTTTACCCACTCGACCTCATCCAATAGACTCCAAACTTAAACCTACAAATATCCAGATAGTTATAACCCTGGCTATTATGAATTTCATTTAAAAAAATGCATTAAAATCAAACCATTGGGGGTTAGGCGTTTATTTTCATTTTTTAAAATTATTTTGTAAAAAAATAATTTTGTGATGTTACTTGTTGCAATTAAATGAAAACAAATACTCTCTTAAATGTATTTAAAACTGAAAAATGCTTGTGTAGACTTGTGGAGGACGACAAGAACGGGCAAAAAGTGATACAGCTTGGATTCTGTCTTGACCTTCTTCCAATACTGGAGAGACTGCTTCATAATAAATATGAAATGTAAAAACAGATTAAGTTTTTTTGGCTTGAATTTTTTAAAAGTTGTCTGAAATGTTTGTTCTCTTTTTGTAGTATAGATCTTCATAATGCACAAGATCTACAATAGCGACATTTTCTTGTTGAATACAAAAGTTTTTTTCATTTTCATTTTATATGATATTGTATTATTAGCAATTTAACCATCATATATATATAATATTTTATCATCACACAAACTTGCCAAGCTTTTTGTGTGAATACTAGTTATTAATACACAAAATTTGCAAAGGTGAGCAGGAAATCCTTTCTCTTATTCTGCTGCGCTTAAAACAATATCGTCAAAATTATTTTATTTGTAGTTCGAGAAGAGTACAGTAAAAAAAACTGATCTGCTTCAATGCCATCAATGAAGTGTGTTGCTGTAAATCAGGGCTTCTCAAAGGTGCCACGAGCAAAAGCGTTTTTTAATCAACGAACAAAATCGGAGACAATTTCAACGTGATGACATTTTGTTTTATTCGTCATCGCTAGTCTTTTAGGACAATATTTTAAGCAGGGGCCACGGTTGTTAAGATTCTTTGAAAAGGGGCCACGAACCATGAAAGTTTGAGAACCACTGCTCTATTATTTTAATAGGCCTACCTTTGTGGTCACTCGAGTCAGAAATTTCCCGCAAAGAGATATTAATTTTAGCATTTCTTTATATTAACTGAATTTTGTCTTTTAATATTCACATAAATACCTAATTTTTTTAGATACATTTTCACAAGTTTGGATTTTATTTTAGCGATGATTAAACGGTGGTATTTAGAACTCCGAGCTATGAAAGATGACACATGTGCTCAAAACCTTAATTCCAGTTTGTGAGTTTCATGTGTTTTTATATTTACTCAGTTATTACTTTTTACTGCATAATTCTATTTTTTATACTTATCAGCAACTTTTATTTAAAACGATTAATTTTATTATCGGATGTAAATTAAACATCACAAATAAATTCAAGCATTCAGAAAAAAGAAATAACGTTTCGACACAAAATAATTTTTACGTCCTTTTCAATCATTAAAATTGTTTATGACTGCTCTAAAGGTTTCTTAATTACTAAATTTGTGCAGTTTTGTAACCGAAATTTTACATGGTTTTTATTTTTTGGTGGGTCGGTGGTTGTACGAGGTATATTTTGCTTGTATTAAATGCAAAACTGTTATGCAGAAGTTTGCCAGGCATCTATGTAAAGCTACTATCGCTGCAAGAAAGAATTCAACATTTATCTTTAAAAGAAGGAAACGTCGGTACTAAATCAAAGGTGTGTTTTAGCGTTTATTCGTTTTTTTTTCATCTATTGACTTTATTGGTGACTTCAGGTAGTTCTTGAGATCATCAAGCAACTTCAATGAATAAAAATGAATCAATCAAAACCACGATTTTTCCACAGTTGTTTTTCAAAAAAAAAAGGATCCCCTTTATTAGTTGTTCGTTTTGCTACCGTTCAAGCTTTTATTAAACATTGCGGGAAAAATATTTGCCTTTTCATGCGTTCACTGTCCTTTTCTTTATTGCCAAGGTACTGATGTAAACAGTTTTTTTATTAAGTCTAATAGTAGTAACACTGTGATATATTCAACATTCCATGCTAGTATTATTAAAATAATATTTTAAGAAGATAGAGATAAATTGATAATAAAATCTATGGTTTTTATAATGCTGCAACATTATGTTGTTTTGTTACGGTCAAAAATTTTGTTTTCTGTGATATTTTTTTCTACAACCAAACTTTGATATTCATTTATAAAATAAAAAAATAATCGTGTCTATTACATTGTAGTTAGCTTTATTGTTGAATGTCAAAAAGACGTAGCCAAAAACAAAAAGAAAGTGTTTTCAACTGATTCGAAACAAATAAAATATTTTATGTCTTTATTACGGAATAGATTGTCTGACTTTCTTTTAATTTAACCCTTTTGACTGCGAAACACGGGGAAGGTGTTGTGCTCCAAATTGACCAAAAGGCACATAAAAATAAAAATTCTCAAATTTCTAAATTTTTATTTATTTCAAGCATAATGGTGTATAAAACTGGAATTTGACGAAAAATGATGGAGGGACAATAGTTTCAAATATTGATGGCGGGGCAATAGTTTTAGAACTAGAAGAATCTTGGCTGTCTAATATTAGTTCAGTATGAACACTACAACATGCAGACTGATCTTTATCTAATTGATGCATGGCAGAATTTACTGACTTCGTTTGACTTCCTATAGAGGAGCTCATTTTTGGAAACACTGAATATTCATGCATCTCGCAGCTATATCATGCAGTTTCTTTCTCTTTTTCTCGCGTTTTTTCTCCCTTTCTCAGCAACACCTTTTCTATGCTTTTTTTCTTTTTCCACTTTTCAAGACTTACTAACCCTAGTTTAGCTTTTTTACTTTATACTGTAGCCTACTTTACTTTCCTTACATTTAACCTGGACAACAATACGCATATACGCAGTATTATTGAGTTTTGTATCGTCAATGTTTTGTTTATGTCTCACATCTAAATATTTTTATTGAAACCTAGCCTTAGTCGATATCTTATAGTAACAGGCTTTCAAACAGTTTGTCAGTAGAATTACACCGCGAGCTGAAATAGGTCAGAAACCAATGATCTAAGACAGGGTGGTCCAAACCACGGTCCGCGGGCCACATGTGGCCTGTTACGGTGAACACTTCGATTAGGATGATTCTAAGAATTTTTGCCTGGAAGGCCTAGTCTTTCAATCCTCACACGCGTTCTCAACACGAACGTTAGCCGAGGAGAGTGTATTTAAATAACCAAAGACAAACTAACGAACGTTATCAAGAATTTATGCGAATAAAGAGAAATTAAAAACTGCTTTAGACCTGCCTGTAAAATAGAATATTACTTATTCAAATAGAATTAACAGCACATTAAGAAATTTCAGATAATATAAACTAACCAACAACTTACCACGAGAATTTAAATGCACGACCAACGATAAAACTGTCTTTGAATAACTGCACGTGACAGGCAAACAAAGAAAAGTGACCAGACAGATCCAAAGCAGCCACAAGAAAAGAAAAAAGGCACAAGCACACGTGGTATCTCTACGCGGCGAGAGTATTTCTCACCTTAACATGGCCCGTGACGTAATTTTCTGTGGCCCGCTGAACAATTTTACACAATTCAAGTCTTGTCGATAGCGGGCAACGGCAACCTTCTATAACAATGGCGCGCTTATAAGACAGAGTCTAGGGTTGCCATACCGTTTGGAAATTTTCAAACATCCGAAACCGATTCCAAGTGAAGACCTTTTTTTAAGGTAACACCATGATTTTGGGACGAAAATAGAAAAATCGGAGATCGAATCCAAGTGAAGACCTTTTTTTTAGGTATTTTGACAAAAATAGGGAAATCCGAGACCGATTCTAAGTGCAAATCTTTTTTTTTTTAGAGAACACCATGATTTTAAACAATTTCTGGCCAGCTCAGCTGAGAAGCTCGAACAATTCTGAAAAATGGCCCGCAAGAGTGAAGAACTTTAATACTCTGATCTAAGAGAACGAATTTCTGACTTTGCTAAACTTAGGCCACTGTATAAGCACTATGCAGTAAAACACAGAATCATTTATTAATTATCATGTCGATAGTGACGTAACAATGATAATTTCCACAAACCAGACCTACGAACAAATTTCTCTTGTAGTACAGAAAAATAGGTGGCGGTGAAGGCTATCACTTTAAGCGGCGAAAAGCCTATCACTTTAACCGACTAATTCGTTTATATCATTTTTTAGTAGGACATAGTTTCAACTATTGTTTTCCAAAATAAACGTTTTCTTCGTTATTATTCATAATATAAAAAAAAGTTACGACTAACTACAAAACCGACCAAAAGTACCGGCCCATCGGGAAAATTCCCCAACTCCCGGTGGGCTAATCCACCCCTAGACACACTTACATGTCTGAAGGTCGTACATCATACAGCAACGTAGCCGATGAACAGAAATCGAATATCGCGTGGTGTAACAATATTTTTCTTTAAGTGGACAAAAGTCGAATATAACATGTAAGACAAAAAATTTTATTCGACCACAGTCGAATGTAGCAGTCAAAGTTATACAAACGTTGCACTTAAGCTTAATAGTTTATAAAACCACCAATAAGCTTTACAATACCTGCGTGAATTTTTCTAAGAGTAAATAATTTCATCACATCAACGACAATTGCGCTGGCTGCTCTTTTTGTAAAGCTAACGCTAGCCAGCTACTAAAAAATAAGTTAATGCATTACATAATTTTACCAATAAGCGTGGCAGTGATGTAATACAGAAAACAATGAAGTTATGGGCATACGTCAAAATGCAGCGAGTCTATAAAACCAAAAGCAAAAAATGTACGGCTGAAAACTTAAGTGAAGAAGAAACATCAGATTTCATTGAATATAAACTTCGAGTTTGCGGCGAGTGAGGGTTTGCTGACATGTGTTATGAATCATAATCAGATTGTACTGACTCGATCCAGTTTTTTAAAGGACTCTTAGGCCTACTTACTAGTGTCACGAACTCTCATTTGAATTGATTAGAGTTCATTAAATAGTGTGAACTCATTCATAGGCGTACCAGCCAAAAAAAATTGGGGGGCAATGAAGTTTTGCCCAAATTTTGTGACGTTTGCCCAAATCATGATTTTCCGACACATTACGAATAGGACAAAAAAATAGTCCGAGATTCTCGGACGTAAAACAAATTTTGTTCTAAAATCGTGATCTCTAAAAAAAATCTAAATTTGGTAACTATTTTTTGCAGTTGATCATTGTCAATGCTCTAAAACTCCTGACTTAGCCCAAATTTTTCATATCGCTGCCCGAAAAATTATGGTTTTGCCCAAATATTTTCTTGTCACTGCCCGAAAAATTTGAATTTTGCCCAAATCTTGAAAACTTGAGGAGGCAATTGCCCCCTACAGGTACGGCTATGAACTCATTACAACTCCAATATTAATTGCTTGTCTTTGTTACAATATGATTTTATTTTTTTGTTTGTGACGCTACCACAAATTAAAACACTTAACCTTTAAAACAGGGGGCATTTAAAGTTATTAGTAATACCGGGTTAAACTTCTTTTTCTCGTCGATTAACATTAAGTTACTTTTTTCTCGTAGCTTAAAATGGTCCAAAGATGTAGTTTTATTTGATGTAGAACCTACTTTATAAAGTAGAAAATGGTATTGATCGCAGAGTTGAGATTGTCGAGTTGCGATGATTAAGTCGAAGTGCTGTAATAAAATCGTCCTTAACTTTTTTAGTGACGTATTGAAAATTCAGACTAAAATTACAAACTTTTTCACTGAATGATACCAAAAATCATCGTTGACTTTTTTTCTCGTAATGCAGATGTCCGAAGACCAACACTATTTCTGAACCGCGGAGGCGAAAGGCTGCAGCCCACTCCTTTTTATAAAAGTACACAAGTTGTAAACGGACAACACCAACAAGTGCCATTTAAGGCGATGGTATTGATAAGCTATAAGCCACAAGCGATGACAAAAAATGTTTAAAATGTTTTAAGCTTTTAAAAAAATATTTTTTTAGCTGAAGTCGAATTGACATTGCGGTAAAATACTAGCCTAATCAGTTAACTATCAATGGGATCTTAAATGGGCCACATAGCCTAAGTATTAAAAGAAATTAAAAACTGAAAACAATTAAATTCAATTTCTTAATAAAAATGTTTTTAATATTTTTAGTTTTTTTCAAAAGCGAAATGTAAAATTTACTTCGGCTATTCTACATGGTCAAAATATGAGTCTATTTTTTGGATTCGAGAAAAATTTTTATAGTGAAACTAATTTGCAATCGGCCAGCTTGCTTTTATTTACTAAACTAAAAATAAATTTGAAAAGAAAAAACTTAGGACGCTGCTGTACAAGTCCCACTTCTTTTGATACATGAATTAGGGTTCCCAAACTGTGTCCCGCGGTACTGAATAAGACTTTTATTCTGAATTACTAATACGTTTCATGACTAAATTTTAAATATAGGCGATATAAAATTATAAATGGTTTGGGTTAACCTAGTAGTAATAATAATTTTTATTACTATCAGCTTTAAAATTAGTTGAAAAATAATAATAGGCTACAGTACTTAGCTTTTAAAACGCAATGGAAAAACAGTTCGGTTTCAGAAACAAAAAAAAAAAAACCAAGTAGACTACTACAATATAAGCGCATTTTATTGCCATTCCCACCGACTTCTTAAATAGCTTAAATCAGCTTTTTCTTATTTTAATCAATTCAAAAAACAAGATCGAGACTGGAAAGTGTGGAGCAGGATGTCCAATCTGGTCTTTTTCATCACCAAATCCCTCCAGTATCTCCCGAGGAGCTTACTCTCCCTCGCTGTGCTCTCTCTAGTTTACGCTGCAATGAATACAGCCCTCTGCTTAGCACTTATCTCCACAGGGTTGGTTGAGCCGAGACCTACTAGTTAGACATTCTATCCGGTATCAAAACAATTTGTGCCGCATGAAGATCCCCTTTCTCAGTTAATGTTCCAGTCGTTGCATTAAATGTTGTTTTTGTGAAGGAACATCAACGTTTAATGATTTAGCTTTTTGCCTTTATGAAGTAAATGCGCCGCGGACAAATTCTCAATTTATTAGCGTAGAAAAAAAAGTTTGAAAACCACTACATGAAATAGGCTATATCTGGCTTACCAGTTGACAGTTTTTAACTTTGCTAGTAGCAGCTTTCCGAAAATGGTTTCGTCGCAATTTAAAGATATTTGCTTGCTTGAAATTACTTTATTCATAGCTCCGTTACAATAAAATTGACTTTTCATAGAAAAATTATTGCATCTTGCACAAGACGAGTGTTCCGATTCTTAACGTATGATTCCCATTAAATGTCGACCATTAATTGCTTTTTGCTTAAAATATTAGATTGTCAAATAAAATTTATAAAACATATGCAAACTAGCTAATTTTTGTGGACCTAGATGTTTTTTTTCTTATGTGTTAAAGGCGACTGCCTGGAATCCAGAATAACTGTGACATTACTTAATTTATCGAGTTAATGATCAACTTGATAGACTTGATAGTCTTAAAGTTATATGATCAACTTGATAGACTTCCGGATATCTTTAACTGCTCTCTTTGATAATATTTCAAACAATAATAACAGGTAGATAAAGTAACAGCATATAACAATTGTGCGTGTTAAGGAAGCATTTGTTTTTATTTGCTGCCACAAAATTAGATATATCGGGACTCGATACACTTATAACAGACGAAGATTGAGCAGCAATAAATTAATTGCCACGCTTAATTTTGGTAAACAATTCAAGAAATTCAAGAAAAATTTGAAACGTAAAAAAAATAAGTGCAAACAATCGGTTCTAACTATTAGGTGGACAAAATATAATAAAAGCAATTAAAAGTAGGAAACTGTAAGTTGTTTAAAAAATATAAGCGGAATACACGCATAGAGTGGAACAGCGCGAAAACTGAACTAGCTTTTCCTCAATGGGCGCTTGCATAGGAACGCGATTGCATTGTTTAATTTCGTACAGCAACCAACTAACAAAGAGGTTGGTGTTGTTTTAAGAACTATAATGTGTGCTTAATTTTTCTTGAAAAAAATCACAAAGTATCAGGTTGTTAACAATCAAACACAAAACTTAAACTATTTTTAAAAATCTAAATTTTAATCGTGAAGACATTTTGAACATCTGCATTGTTAAAAAACACTAGCTTTATCACAGTGCAAACAACAAGTTAATAAAATCTACACAGCTTTAGAAAAATCATTGAAATTCAAATAATTATCTTTAGATGCGAATGGAAAGGGACAGAAAAAATGCAAAAACCAAAAACTTCCAAAAACTTGCTTGAAATTGCGCCAAAAACCACTATTTTTATGCTTATAATTTTTCTGAAATTCATGGGGAGTTTGATTTCGTAAAACGAGAAAACATTGAGCGAGAAATAAAAAAAGGCATCCAAAGCCACTTGAGAAGCAGCAATACAAAACAAGCATACAAAAGCAAGTTGACCAGGTAACATTCACATCAGAACAACACCAATTATAAAATAACATCGGAAAAAAGTAAGAAATTACACTTGAAAACGTCCAACGAAGAGGAACGTAGGTCAGATCCAAATACAGCAGAATTACTTTGAGAGCATGGAAAGAACCGATTGCTACGTACAATCTAGAGACAATTTTTAGCTTCAAGAAAATTTGTTGTCTCCAATAGATCAAAAGAATATTGATGATTAGTGATGTTACTGGTAAGCAATCACACTTTAGCTTTATTCATACGCTGTACATAAGGGTACGTTTAATAACACACATTTATTATCTCATGATGAGATACTAAAATACAAAACCACAACTATTGAGAAAAAAGAGTAAAATTAAAAAATTACAATATTATAGTTAAACCTGGTTGATTGGTTAAAAGGCCGGGATCGTGATCGACACGATCTCGGTTCAAAACCTACTCGCGCCATTCTATTGTGTCCTTGGGAAAGACACTTAATGGCACTTTCCCCTGCTTGATGGTCTTGGCAAGCAGTTCTAAATTAAAGTCATATCTCAATTAAAATTTCAAGCGGACAGCAATATCTTGGCATCTCTGAAAGCAGGTCGGGGTAATTGCTTATCCTATGTATAGCTCCTCCTTCGCTTTCCTGCGAGTCAAGAGGATAAATATGGAGATAAAAATAAAAGAAAAAAAAGCCCTTCAAACTGGTAGAAAAACAGTGGAAAAATTATGCTTAGTGACGGTCAAGTAACGATCAGTATTTGCTGGTTGAAATTAATCTTTTTAGCTTTCATAAAATTTTACAACTGTAATATAGTGCTTCTTGTTAAAACCAAGCCTCGATAGAGCAACGCAAAGTGCCTTTTTAAAGATACAGTAAAACGACAATGGTAGCGTCAGATATATTTTCATCACCATGACATATATCAACGGTGTTTTAAAGCAACCTTTAAGCAATTATCCGGATCTTCTTTCAAAGACGCCAAGATATTGCTGTCCGATTGAAAGTTTTTTTTTTACTTTTTAATATCGTAATCTGAAGGCTTAAAAAACTGCTTGGTAAGATTGCGTGTTTTTCCAAGGAACCAAAAGCATGGCGCGAGTTCGATTCTAACCGAAGCACGCTTGCCGCGGTCGCCATCCAAACGACGCTCTTACTTCCTCGGCCATGATGCTGAATATCGTTCTCCAGATGATAAAACGATATTCCGTGCACTGGAGCACGCTGCCGGTCAACTTGTGTCAAATAAAAGGATGTCTATAACTTTTTAATTAATTTATAAAGCTTTCAATCAGTTTCTACTTACTAAACCTCATAATAAAGTGCTCGATCTCGAATATACGAGTTTAATGAAGTGGTCTGGTGATGAGTTGCCGTTTGTTCAAAAACATAACAGAGATTGGAAAAAATCGCTCTGCCCACTAAATTACAGTCAAAAGTTTTTTGAAAACTGAAAGTTTTTTTTACTTACTTTTTATCTTACTATTTTTTTTAATCTCTATTACAATAAATAATATCGCGTACTATAACACTATCAAAATATAATTACATATTTGATAGCAAAATATAATATATTGCATTCAAAAAAAGGTTTGTTAAAATATCAAGTCAAACATAAACTTACGCAAACATAATAAAGTACTTTTGATTGTTTTGGCCAACGCATTGACACAAGAAAAAGCAGTGATGATCACGTTTTAAAACACACGCATTGCAAATTGAACAATGGTGTGATCTTGGAGGTGAATGTAGATTACACTTCGAACAAAAATCCCAGGATTGCGGAAGGCCAGGAAAAAGAAAATCTAAATAATTTATAAAGTAACAAAATATAACTTGACGTAAGCAGTACAGAAAAAAAAATACAGTTGTAGGCAGCAAATCAATTTCAAATTGTCATAAAAAACAACTTTATATACTGTGTCAAATTTTTATGATTATTACTTTACTCAAACCATCTTATCCAGTTCGAAGTATGCAGTTGCATGTAAAATTTACAATAATAAATAAAAAGATGACCATCTATATATTGTTACATCAATTTAATAATATACAAGACCTTGCAGAAGACCGTAGCAAGGTAGAAAAACAGCTGCTTTACTAATTTAACCTCATTGACAAAAAGATCAATGAAAATGTTGAGATATTTTAAAATCTATACTTTTACTTTTAGATTGCCATTTCAATTTCATTTTATCTTTACATTTGAATAGTATCTAGAAATCATTATCAATACCTTTTTTTATAAAGCTGTTGATTTTTACTCCAAGAAAATAGTTTCCCATAATATTGAAAAAAATAAAATGCAAAAATAATACATTTTCAAAGTGAATAGTATCATCTTTATATAGAACAGGATAGGCCAAAAAAATGCATACATAAAGAACACTAAATGTTAAGAAAAAAAAGTAAACTGAAGCCCCGGTATGCAAACATTTTCCATTTTTTGGATTTAAAAGAGCATAAACTGTTTTTTTAAGAAACATTACAACTTTTCAATCTAAACAAAGTGTTTATGATTAAATGCAAAAAGTTTAGTAAAGTACTTTTGTAATTTTTAAATACGAAATCTTCATTTATTAATTTCATCAATTATATAGTTGTTTGAACAATTTTTTTCTTCTTAACTTTATGACAAAATTAATGTAAATAAATTTGCAAAGTAATGGTAATTGTAGTTTTCAAAAATATCTTTACTAAAAAAAATACCAGTCAATTTTAAAAAATAACAAAAAGTCCAGATATAATTTTAAAATTACATTATAAGATGTGAGGAAAATTTTAAAGTTAAAAGATAAATAATTTCAAATTGCAAATTTCAAAGATAAATCATCAAAAATAACTTGACCATATGAAAAAATTAATCAAATTTTATTATATCACATGAAATTATCCATTATAAAATTGTACATTTGGAAGGAGGAGTTATTGCAATGTAATCCAACCAAATATTTGATAAAGACGAATGGAAAATGCAATAACTTCTGTCGGAAATACAGGCATAAACAAAAAAGCACATTAGTGAGTCTAAATTTAATTAAAAAATTTATAGTATTGTATATTTAACCCACATGAAAAAAAATGAGGAAAGAAAATTGCTAACACTTGGTTTGATAAAGAGTTGCCTGAACGTTTTATGTGAATTTACAGATATTCTGGAATTTCCAAAGTTATATTTTATGGCAATTACATTTTAGCAAATCAACTAGCAATTTTTTGGCTTAGCTAAAATGGCTGTGTAGTTTGAGAAAAAAGTACATGAAAAAACAATAATAATCACATATTGTTTATAGTGTTAACTAGTGCACATCTGAGCTGACTAAATATATGAAGGACTTTGCTTTTGATCTATCATGTTATTGACAATTTATTTTGATATTTAAAGGACATAAACAAAGATAAAAACAGACTTTACTTTGACTTATAAATTAAATAAATATGCAAAAAAATCAGAAATCGAAATATTCAAAATAAAAAAAATTGTTTGCATCTTTATATATTAGAAAAACAAGAATAATTAAGACACTCCAAAAAAAAAACAACATGATTACTTGTATTTAAAACATCTTTTTTTAACATTTCATTTTTTTTATATCGTAACTTTAACTGTAAATAACTTTTTTATGCAATGGCTGCTTATTGATAACCATATTATCAATAATTCAATTCAATTTGTTAATCAAATAAAGTTAAACAAAAAACCCTTAAAAATTCAGTTGACATCAGTCCAGAATCAGGTTTACATTGAAAAGAATATATGGTACTTTCCTGTTATTGCCCCACCATCTATTGCAAATAATTTTTTTTGGTGAAACTAATCCGTAATCTTCCCTACAACGCTAGGATGAAATAAAAAAAGAAGCTTGCAGGGGGGATGGTGATAACAGGAAAGTAACAAATATATTTAACATCTAATTAAGTTGCATATTTAAATATGTAGGATTGCACTTTTTGATGAAAACTTTGCGGGTGTTCATAATACTGAATAGCAGCTTCATTGTTAAGTGGGTCTTCAAAATCAACTAAATCCAAAAATATTGACTGAAGACCCCAAATAACATCTTTAATTGAACGGGTTGGAGCCCAACCTGAACCATCTAATGAATATTCACGCAGTATACTGAGGCAAACAGCTCCTTCCAAGCTAATGTTTGGATGCCAAAGCTTGGTAACACATTTTACTACAGGTGGCTTCATATTATACTCTTCTGGAACAAAAACTTCAAATTTAAAAAAACCACCTTTCCACATTCCATCATCAGGTTTTATAGATACCTCAAACTTATATAAAATGTTTGGATCAGGAAATTTAATTTCAAAAAAACCATTAGAATGTTTAATCTCTGAAATTTCTTTTGTTAGAAGTTGATCACGAATCAAAACATTTGAACATTTAGTTGAGCAACCTTGATTATTAATTCTATTTTCAGAACTTTGGTCTTTGTTGTTTTCTGATCTTTGACGAACCTCCTTTAATTTTTTGGATAAAGTTATCATTTGTTTTCGATAAAACTAAACATGCAGAAACTTTCTTTAACCTTCAAAGTTATTTTTCTCACTTTATCTTCTACAATATGCTTTTACACCAAATCTGTGAACAGAAAAATCATTAATTAGTAAAACAGAAAACAAAAAAAACACTGCAATATATATACTATATTCAGAGGTGGGTAGTTCAAGTTGCAATCACAAATCCATTAAAAAACTTGCAGTGCAAGCACAATTATAAGTTTTACAAAATAAACTCTTTTTACTTAAAAAAAAAAAAAAATTTGAAGTCATAGCTTCATAGATAGAATCAAACAATAATTCGTCGTTATCGTCTTTTAAAAAAACAATAATTTATTTAAAAAAACAGGTCTCTTTCAAGAAGTCAATGTAAGTGATTTTGTTAGTAAAACTAACCCGGGTTCGACTGCAATTACTACCACTTCTTAAGAGATTTTTTTTCTTGGTTTCTTCTTTATTCCATTCTGGTGTTGAAAAGAAGATTCTAGGTTAGTTTCACCAAAAAAAAACACTTACAGTGACTTCTTGAAGAGACCCAAAAAACAATAAAGATACTTTACCAAGTAAGTTTTTAAAGTGTTATAAAAATTGATGAATAATTTAAATATTTTATAAATAAAAACCCAACATTTTGAAATGTCCATCAATTAATTTTGAGGCATTTTGCTGTATGTGTAAAATATTTTTTTATTAAAAAAAATCTTTCTACACCAAATTATGTAAAAGGATCTTTCGACTTTAAAATCTCACTTTTTATTTAACCCAAAACATATTTCTTACTTTAAAAACTGTTGAGTTTTGTGTTTTAAACAGGGCTAAAATATATATACTAAAATGTTTTAAATAAATAAAATTTTCATGTATAAGGTTGGCAAAATTATTTATAATAACACATTCATATATATGCCTTCAAATCTA
Organism: Diplosoma virens; assembly: GCA_963680785.1. Lineage (NCBI taxonomy): Eukaryota > Metazoa > Chordata > Ascidiacea > Aplousobranchia > Didemnidae > Diplosoma > Diplosoma virens. Next base: position 30,201,247 of record OY796885.1, read on the forward strand.
CCTACAACATTTAACTCCTAAAAACTTTATATTTAGATTTACTATGCTTTGCTTCATAGGAAAATAATTTGAGGGTGAAACAATTTTTTTCTGACTCATTATATTTATAAGTTTTATGGGTTGAAATATATTCATCTGTGTATAAAGAAAAATAATTCTATTATTGAATCTAGTATGTAGAACATTAAAATATTTAGGCACAAAATAAATTTCATTGCCCAAGAAACATTTTTCAAGTATAATTTATGCCTTGGAAATTATACTCAATATTCTAAAAATTTGATTGTATTTGAATTTTTATGTAGACAAATCAGCTGAAGAAGTGATTTATACAGCAATGCTTTGGTTAGCAGCACATGTCAATCTAAGCTTACTGGGTATTTAATGGTTTATTAAAGATTGAAATTTTTTAATAAATATTAAATATTGTATTGCGCATTTTAAAAGTTATTTAACCAAGGTAACATCACAATTACTAATATCACATCTAAGGTCTATGGCAATGCAACCACGAATTGAACTTCTACAGTGGAACATACTAAACTGAGCCTTATAGAACCTTAGAAGTCCTTATACTTTTATGAAATCCTTAAATTCTAAAAAGAAATGATAACTAAATACTTTCAAAAATAGAAAAAAAATTTTTAATAAAATTATAAATAAATTTTTTCTCAAGCAATTGTTTTTTTGCCTTTGCAGATTGAAGAGTTAAGTAGGCTATAAATATTAATAAATTCTTGGTTACACAGAACTTAAAAATAATTGATGAAATGGATGGAACCATAACTCTCTCAATTTTTTAAACTATCGAAAGTTATTTTATAAACTAAGAAGTTATTTTATTAATTATAAAAAATACTAGATTAAGTTATGCTGGTGGGTTGCACAAAAAAATTAATTTAGGGGTTTGGATTAGAAAAAAAGTTTAAGAACCTAACTGGAAAATTGTTAACTGTGTGAAGTCATAGTTTCTTGCCGCAAGTCTTTGGTGATCTACGTGATTGTGAAGAATTAAGGTATTGAGCTTTAACCTGTTGCTTTGATTTATACTATTTGGGCTCCTAAGTGGATTGGAGCATATTTCTTAATAAAGAAGATATTGTGGTAGTCTGAGCTGTGATTTAGCTAGACTATATTTTTGCTGTCGCTGGTTCGAAGGTCAGATCCAGCAAGAAGATTAAGAATTATCGTTTAGTAGACACCGAGATTGTGTTATTGGCGAGGCCTTCTTAACAGGCGCCAAAAAAGGTAGACGATTAAACAACGTACTAAGTTACCAAATAAATTTGCTACAAAATTTAAAAAACTTAAATTTGTAAAAGTAACAAAATTTCAAAAAACTTTTTAACATCGGAACAAAATTTCAAAAAACTATTTACTAAATTCTACACTAACTTAGCCATAGGGAAAGCATCATGATATCAAAGCAGCTCAAAAAAGCTATGCTTTCACTATCCGTGTTATGACAAATCTTGCTTCCACAATTAAATCAGCCTAATTTTAATGCAATCTAAATAAAATTTGAAACTTTTTATTTAATTTTATTTTTTTATTCTTATATTTATCCTCCTATTCACAGAGAAGTATTGGAGCCACTATACATAAAGCAACTGTAAACCTTAACCTGCTTTCAAAAATTCCAAGATATGGCCATTTGAGATTTTTTATTTTGGTTTTTATTGGAGATATAACAAATATTTAGACTGCTTTCAAAGGCCAAGCAAGGAAAGTGTTGTACAGTGTCTTTCTTAAAGACACAGAAGAATGGTGGATAGATTTTAAACTGCAACTGTGATGATCATGCTCAATCACACTGCAGACAAAGATTTTAATAACAAAATTTAACCTAAAATTTAATATAGTAAAAGTAAAACCAATTGCACAGTTGACTTTTTTTTGTTTTAAATACAATAACCACTAACTTCCCTGAATCAACACTGTCATTTTGTATATGATACCGCTGTTCTTTCATGTGCCTATGGAACCAAAAAGAAAGTTACTTTTTTTGCTATGCATTTTTAAACATTGCAGCTGTTTTCAGAATTTGATACTTTTCTTATATGACTGATGGTTTGATCTTATATGACATTCAAATTGGTTGGCAGCAGCATGCTATACTTAGTTTCTGTGTCCAATTGTTTTACAAAAAAGTGCTTGCCCAGTGCTCCTATCTGACCAATCTTCTTTTATCTTAAAAATCATATTAATCAGTTCAAAGTCTATATAACAAACTCGTTAAGTCTCTTTTCCACTATGAAGCAGAGGATTAAGTCTTATTTCAACTAAAAGCATTGGCTCCAGTATTCTTTGTTTTATTGATTTTTCACTTCTTTTTGCGTTGAAGCGCTAAATCAAAAAAAATCAATAAAACAAACAAAGAATACTCCAGCCAACGCTCTTGGTTGAAAGAAGCCCTTTTACTTACAGGTATCTGATAGTGAATTCTTTTTCGTTTCAACGTGATTTTTGCTTATAGTTATTCTCAAGCAAAAATTATTGCTTTAAAAAAGCGCTTTCGGCAGCTTTTAGATAAACGTACTTTTAATTTTTTCTAAATGTTTAAAAAAACTTAATAATAAAAAAATACCGGTAGGCTATACCGGTACTATATAGATTTATTCAGACTTTATTAACACTATAAACAATTACCGTAACATATAAACATCATTATCAAATTACTAAGACTTCAAAAAGATTCTGGTACACGGGGATTCAAAAGGCCAGTTTATTTTTGCAAATCTATTTCTAATTGAAACGTTTTTTAAAAATAGAATTAACATTGGACTTCCACCATAATTCTGAGGATTCTATTCAAAATATAAACAACCAATCCTTCAATACAAAATTTCTATTAAATGTATATAGCAGAGATGAGCATGGACCGAAGCCGGATTGAATGAGGCGGTTTTTGGTCGGAGCCAAATAATCTGAATTGCCATTTATTGTGGTTTAGGATCAGATCGGATTGGACTGTCGTATGTGACAGTCAAAACGCATTATTTGAAACTCCAATGTATTGCTTTTTAAGCAATTATTAAGCCTTAGTTATTAAGTCTACTTGACAGAAAATCGAAATTCTGGTAAACGATCATGTCTAATTTAGGAATTCTCCATTCTTCACAGTTCGATTCTAAACCAATCAATTAAAAAACAAAATTTTTCAGATAGATATTTTATTTTTTATTTTTATTTTTATCTCTATATTTATCCTCCTGACTTGCAGGAAAGCGACGGAGGCGCTATACATAGGATAAACAATTACCCCGACCTGCTTCCGGAGATGCCAAGATATTGCTGTCCGCTAGTAATTTAGTAGAGATATTACTGTAATTTAGAACTGTTTGCCAAGACCACCAAGCAGGGGAAAGTGCCGTAAAGTGTCTTTCTCAAGGACACAACAGAATGGCGCAAGTGGGTTTTGAACAGAGACCATGTTGATCATCAGTCCGGTGCTTTAACCACTCGACCACGCTGCCAACTATATGCAGATATATAGCCACTACTGGACTAACCAGTCATTCAGTTTGCAATGCAGGCAGTAGATTACTCAATTAGTCCTATTTGGTATTGTTTCTTCTCCAAATATATCATAAACAAATAATAATGTTGATGATAGTTTTGGTGCGGAAATGATTAAAACTTGAACAAAAGTATGTAAATTTATTTCAAGAATTACGTAGGCCTACTTTCACTAGATTAGTTCCAACATTTAGATTAAATTAGATTTAATAGCTTTTAACAAAAATTGTTCTGCCTAGGGTTACCAACTTTCTGTCTCGCCATTCCGGAACACTTAATACAGGGGCGTCGAACCTTTTTAAGCCAAGGGCGAGTTTGGTTCATCAAAAATATTGTTGGGCCAAACAAATGAAACACCTCAATTTTTGTCCCAAAATCATAGTGATCTCTCTAAAAAAAAAAGGTCCTCACTTGAAATCGATCTCGGATTTTATTATTTTTCTCTGAAAACTAGCGATGTCGGAAAAAAACAAGAAAAAAAGGAGTTTTTACATAAAATCTGTCTTCCATTTCCTGCGCAATTTTTGCCAAAATAGGTAGGACAGAGCCCCAAAAAGTTGCCCCAAAACAATCCAAAGAGCTGTCAGTAAATTCCGGGACAAAAGTGACCCATCCCGGGACACGGGACACCATACGTCAATTCCGGGAATTTCCCGGCCATTCCGGGACGGTTGGTAGCCCTAGTTCCGCCCCAAACGTCTGCCAGAAAGCAATATATTTTAGAAGAAATTATAAGAAAATGCGGCCAGCAGACTCCCTCACCAACATCGGTTCAATTTAAAAAAACTGCATTATGTGGAAATTATTACACTTAAAGATCGCCAAAGGGCAGGCGCAGCAATATTCAGGCGCCTTGTGTACACTTTAAAGCTAAGGTAAAAACAGGTTTAACTATACCCTTTCCAAAATTACTTACCTACCCTAAAAACTTAAATTCATCTACTAAATTAATTTACAATAATTAGTTTTTTCAAACTAACACGAGTGAATGCTCTCTGGTGAAATATATTTATGTCTGCAGTTTGAAGTTTCAGACTTTCCAACTTTTTTTTAAATTACAATGTCCAACTGTACCCAGTGTCCAGCCGGGCCCCGCTCTCCCCTACTACTGTTACCGCCAAGTTGACGACGCTTTCGGAGTGTTTAAAATGTTGATGTAACATTTTCGCGGGGAGTGTAGCGTCGCCAAGACGCAAACCAATTTTATGACCGCGCTTTGATTAATTTAAATTCTTTTCACTGTTGATACATTTTAGAATTTGGTTTATTTGCTATCTTACACCATAAAATAATTTGAAGTAACTTTTAAGTTTTTGCCACCATCTTGAAAAGTAAAAAAAAGTTCTGGTTGGGGCACAATCGGAGATTTTTTTGCGGGAACAGCCAGACACTGTCCGACTGTGCCCTTTGATGATTACATAGATCTATTTTGCACAATAGCCTATTTCGTTTAAATTATTAACAACTAGTAATTAGGCTTAAGATTATAACTAATTTTATTGAAGTTTATAACCACAATTTTTAAGTTTTATATGATCCATAAATTGTAAAAAATTTTTCTTGGTTTTGATAATATTTATTATTTTATAATAATTTATGAAAATTATAGTAAGAAATAGACAAAGAAAGCCTACCATTGGTATGTTTACCGAAGAAAGTATGAAAAAAGCAGTAGTTATGGTAATAAATGGTAGTGTATCTATAAGGAGTTGTTCCGTTCCTAAAAATTGCCCACACTATGTATATTCACAATCTCATAAAAAATCTCTTTGATTTCGCTTTGGTCCGGCTCAAATAGCCTAAGAAATAACGGTTTTATAAGCAATTTAAATATTTTACATTTAGTTATAAAAAAATGGCAACACTGTTTAGTATCTTGAGTCTTGGAGAAAGATCCAGAACTATCCGCTTGACCTGTTTTGAGTGTGACGTAATAATAGTGATTGGTGATTGGCTTCATTGAGTAAATTTCAGAACGATCGAGAAACCTTACCGGCTGGTATAAATAAGACTCGCTGGAAAGCAGTATTATGACTCGATGATTCATTGTGGTAACTTAATTTTGGAAATTTGTTAACTGTGTAAAGTCATAGTTTTTGAACGCAAGTCTTTGGTTGTCTACGTGATTGTGAAGAGCTGAAGAGTTGAGCTATTGAATCTGTATTTGCTGTTGAATTTATACTATTTTGGGCTCCTAAGTGAATTGGGGCATATTTTATTAATAAAGAAGATATTGTGGTAGTCTGAGCTGTGGTTTAGCTAGACTATATTTTTGCTGTCGCTGGTTCGAAGGTCAGATCCAGCAAGAAGATTAAGAATTTTATCTTTTAGTAGACACCGAGATTGCGTTATCGGCAAGGCCTTCCTTACAGGCGCCGAAAGGTTAGACGATTAAATAACGTACTAAGTTACCGAATTAACTTCTACAAAATTTAAAAACTTTTTACCTGCGGAACATAAATTTCAAAAACTCTCCAAAATTTAAAAAACTAAAATTTGTGGAAGTAACAAAATTTCAAAAACTTTAGCAAATTTTAATAAATTTGCTACAGGAGTGCAGCAGAAAGGATGAATGTAGCTAAAAGTACTCTACATGGATATGTTAAAAAGATAAAAAGAACTGATAGTTTAGAAATACACAAAAAAAAGCTTTCGACCGAATTATGGATGTCGTCGAATTTTCAACAAAGATGAAGAAAACAATTTAAAGGAGTATTTAGTTATGTGCTAGTTGAATTAAGACACCAGAGAAAAAAAAAGGTTGTAGCATGATTTTAACTGACACACCCCGAAAAAAGCTTTTAAAAAGTTGTACAAAAGTTCAGAAAGCACCAAAACGGAAAGCTAAAAACACTAGAAAATGTCTCCATAGCAACAAAAGTTCAAATGTTGATGAGATGCAGATTCTTCTGTCAGATCATTCATTTGACAACTTTTCAGACCCTTGTGATGTTGAAAAAAATTTTCTTGTCCCAGACTGCACTATAATGAGCCTGCAATAGGTGACTATAAGCTAGTTGAATTTAAAACATTTCTCAGAAAATATTATGTTGGTCAGATCACCAAAAACAAGGATTTTGAAGGCGATTATGAAATTTCTTACATGCGGAAGAAACGCAATGTTACAGAGTTTTTCTTTCCTGAGGTTACTGATTTGGCTTCAGTAAAGGAAAAAGACATTAGGACTGTGTTGCCTGCAGCCTAGGAATATGGATCGACCAGTCATCAAAAATCTTTATTAAAATTCGATTATGACTTTTTTTTCTTCAATGTAGATTAATAGTTAATCAACGTTTTCTGCTCAGCACCTTTCATGCTTGTTATTCAATTTATGTTACTAATGTATAAATTATTTTCAAAGAAATCCTGATGTATTTTGATGCATAGACACGCTTTTGCATTTTTATTTTCGGCGCACTTTTTCGTTATCTGCTGCTTCAGTAAACTTCTTGGTTGTTTTTGTTCATTGTTTGGAGAGTGTAAGCACAAACCACCTATAATATTTTGTTATTTTGCTTATTTTAATTCTTCTTTTTCCTTGTCCGATAGTGCCCTATGCTTAATCCGATTGTGCCCCATACATTGGGCATAGTTGGACGGAAAAATCATTTTCTTAAATGTACTCTTAAATTTTTTTTGTGAGTTTAGATCTGTGAAAATACATTAGCATATGATAGATTTAGTTATATAAATTATACAAAGAAAGTTTGGTCAGGATATAACTTGTAAAAAAAACTCTACAGCAAAAATTGTAATTTTTGTCCGACTGCACCCCACTCTCGATCTCCTATACAAATAAGTCTAGCATAGTAAATCTAGCATAGATACGCTTCAAACTAACAAAACGAATAGAGATTGAACTTAAAATAGGGTTACCATCTGAATACGCGAAATTCCCGACAGACATAGGCGTACCAGCCAAAAAAATTGGGGGGGGATCAAGTTTCGCCCAAATTTTGTGACATTTGCTCGAATCATAATTTTTTTAGTACTTTACGGGTAGGACAAAAAAATTTTTCTGAGATTCTTGGATGGAGACCAAAAAAAAGTCTCCACTTGGAATCAGTCTCAAATTTTTCAATTTTCGTCGAAAAATCATGATGTTCTCTAAAAAAACGTTTTCGTCTAAATTTGGTATCTATTTTCTGCAATCAATTATTGTCGCTGCCGTAAAATTGTTGATTTTGCCTAAAATTTTCATATCGCTGCCCGAAAAATTCCGGTTTTGCCCAAATATTTTCTTGTCACTGCCTGAAAAATAATGACTTTGCCCAAATTTTGGAAACTGGGGGGGCAATTGTCCCCCTGCCCCCCGTCAGGTACGGCTATGCTGACAGATTTATGTCGGTCATGTTAAACAATTTTTTCGGCAAAAACAGTTGTATCAGAAACAATTTATGTCCAAAATTCTAATCTCTAAAAAAAAAAACAAAAAAAAGGTCATCACTTTCAAATTTATGTCCAAAATTATCTCTAAAAAAAGTTCATCCCTATCATTCGAATACAAATTTTCTACTTTTGTACTAAAGTTACGTCCTAAACTTGAGGTTGCGGCTACTCCGTTCGCACCGTACTAAAGCCATCACTGAGCATAATTCAAAAATCCCTGACATATAAGCACAATTTAATATTTCTCCCTGACGAAGATTTGAACATTAAAATCCCGGACATATTTGGGATAATCCTGACGTATGGCAACCTGAGTAGAAAAGCTTTCAGCCGTCATTCAGCTCAACAGTATCAGAGCCACGACACTTGGTAGCTATAGGAAACTCAAACAATATGAAGATGATACTGCTCTGCTTCCCAAACCAGTTTCTGTTCTTTTCCAATGAGTGAAGTGACGTTCCAGTTGCCCATGCAAAGATCCCGATGTTTGGGACAAACTCGAGTACGGATGCTATGCGCTGCCCCTATTTTCCTCCCCAAACGCGTAGCAAATGCATTGATAGGTTTCCAGTTATGGTCAGCTTGCAAGGGAGAATGTATAGCTTACTTTTCGAACGGGCCCTCTGCCTAAAGCTCGAACACAAATCCGGCACGATGCCCGATGCAGTATGAATATAGTCATTTGAACTATTCATTTTGCTACATTTGTTAAATTACTTTTGGTCTGTTTCTCATTTTCGACTTTTGGGTAGCACTGAGAGGAATTGAAAACTCCAGAGGGCATTTCTCTTAGAATCATATAAAACGCAAACACCTCCACCCAGAAGTGGCTTTAATAGGGTGCGAACGGAAGCACCAGGCCCCCCTAAAATACATTAAAAAGTGGTCCATCCCTACACAAGAAATTGCTCTATTTCTTCATAATAGCACCAGGACGTCGTTGGCATGTCAAAAAGAAATAAAAAAATTGAAAAAAAAGGTTTTTGTTGCTCCTTTAGGTTTAGGTTGTGCTTGTGAAAATGCGGAAGTAGCTACAGACCTTAAGTGCCTCTCCATGCTTTGGTTTACCCAATAGTGCCCCCACTAAATTGAAGGCCTTTTTTTGAAAGATCAGTTTGCTTTCATATACTAAAAATGGCTTTAGCTACCTTTTTTAATACACTAATTAGTGGCCCCCTTACATTTCTTGCACCAGACCCCCTTTTTATGAGGTCATCACTGCCTCCACCACGCTAAGGTAACAATCTAATGGAGAGGAACATTGTGTTTTTCTTTTTTTAACATTAGATTAAAAAAAACTAAAATACAATAACAATAGTCAAAAAAATGCAATATTATTTTTAAAAAAGTTGTAGTCACAAGAGTGGGGATAACTAAAATTAATTGATTTTCTAAACTAATTTAGGCTACTGTTACCACAAAACCAAGCGTTTGAACCAGTTAATCTTCAAATTGACTTGTAAATTATCTTAGTTATTTTGCTTAATACTGATGAGACTGTATGTAACTGGCTGAGATTTTTTTACTTTTTTAAGTTTGCATGAAGGTTTTCTTATTGAGCTAGTTTATAAAGTTGTAGTTTATTGAAAAGATATCTGTATTTTATTGGCAATTCTTAAAATACGAGAAGCGTTCAGAAAGTAATGCAATCAGGTTTTTTTTGTGAAATTGAGTTTTAAAGGTGCACAAATCGATCGTGCATCACAAGAAAGTATACAGCATGAGCATTTCATAGTTACTTCTCGATGCAATCTCCCGCTTTCCGAACCGCCTTTTCCCACCTTTTAACAAGTGCACATATTCCTTCATTGTAAAATTCTACAAGCTGCGTTTTTAATTACTTCCTAACAGCAATTTTCACCTCTTCATCATTGGAGAAATGTCGCCCCCACAAACTTTCTTTGAGGGACCCAAACAAATGGAAATCAGACGGTGCCAGGTCTGGCGAATATGGGGGATGTGAAATTGTTGTCCAGCCAAAAGAACTGATGACCTCACGGGTTTTGAGGCTGTTGTGAGATGTAGCGTTGTCATGTTGCAATAAAACCTTAGACATTTCCAAAGCAGGTCGAACTCTTTGTAATCTTGCTTTAACTTTTTTAATATATCGATGTAAACATCTGAATTGATTGTTGCTCCTTTGAACATGAAGTTTTCCAACATTACACCAATACTATCCCAGAACACAATCACCATCACTTTTCCTGCAGACTGCTAAGATTTGAACTTCTTCGAGCAGGGTGAGGTGGGATGGCGTCACTCTGTTGAGGCTCTCTTTGACTCTGGTTCGAAGTGGTGAACTCAAGTCTCATCTCTGGTCACTATTTGCCTCAAAAAGATTTTGTCACTATGGCAATACTCTAGAAATTCAGAACAAGCTTCTAGGCGGGATTGTTTAAGAGCCTTTATTAGCTGCCTTGGGACCCACTTTGCACACACTTTTGAATAGCCCAGAATATCCATGATCTTTACAGCACTTCCTGCACTTACTCCTAATGACTCAGCAAGCTCATTAATAGTAATGTGTCTGTTTTCCTTAATCAATGCATCTGCCTGATCAATGTTAGCAGAACTGTGAGCAGAAGATGGCCTTGTAGCATGATTTAAATCGACAAGTCGGCATCCGCGTAAATCGATGGCAATGTTATTGGCCGTAAAAAAATTGGCGCCTAGTATAGGGCGAGCGACGTCGGCTAAGTAAAATTTCTGACGATATCGCTTTCCTTGTCCGAGAATAAAAGTAATAACACGTTGTCCCCATGTGTTGATTTCGGAACCGTTGGCCGCTGTGAGGTTTTCTGTAGGGGTACGTTTGCGCTTGTCGTTTGGGGAAGCATGGAAAACGTAAACGTCAGCGCCGGTATCTACTAAGAAAGATGTCCCTGTGGCGCGATCCCACACTGACAAGGTGTTAGTTTTGATTAAGCCGACCGCCGCGGTCATTGGCGGCCGGCTTGCCCGTTTTTTTGCACGGTGATTGACGATGACGTTGCCACTGGGAGTAAGCTCGCAAAAGGACAGCCGGGTCTGCAGGTACGTGCGTTAGGGCCGAATTTTTTATGGTAGTAGCAGATAATGTGATGGGTGGAGGGATTAGGTTTGGGTTTGTGTTTTGGTTGTAAGTTCTTAAGATGTCTGGGGCTTAACGCCGATACCGAGTTGATAGGGAGTAACTCGTTAGCTTCGATAATACGGTCTGCAGCTAAAGCTAATTCCTGTAGATTTGGAAATTCTTGGGCCGCTAGAATTGCACGAACCTGTGAAGGAAGTTGTGCTAAAAAAAATGCTCGCCGAAGGGTGTCGGCGTCATTGTTGAGGGACTCGAGATAGCGTAGAAATGCGGAGGGCTTCTTGTCCCCAAGCCCTGAAATTATTTATGAGCTCAGCGTCTTTTTGTAGTTGAGATTTACCGAACGCGTTGAGTAAAGCTGTTTTTAAAGCATTATATTTTCCTTGCTCCGGTGGGTTTAGAAGAACTGCTTTAACTTCTGCGGCTGCCCGATTGTCTAATGCTGTAATTATGTAGTCGAATTTAGTTTGATCAATAATTATAGATTTAGATCTAAATTGTGCTTCGGCTCGAAGAAACCAAATCTCCGGGTCGTCTGTCCAAAACTCTGGGAGTTTAACTGCTACTGCTTGAATCTTAGTCGTTGACAAGGCGTTGTTTGTTAACTTGCTGACTGCTTCAGTTAACTGCGTTAAAATTTCACTGTCTGCTGACATATCAATGTTTAACAAAGTTATTTCAGCTTATTTTCTGCTATTAGAAAATTTTGGGCGTATTCGACTTCCGGGGTCACCAATGTAGCGTTCGCTTACTAAACACACTATCTGACTTCGCGATACATGACCCGTTTCTAACAATACACTTTTAATAATGAAAGCTCGAACAAAGACCGCGCGTACAAAATCATAGTAAGCGTTTTCACGCATGCTTGCGCACCGACGTCTCTTGTCACATGAGTCTTTCGCGCGCGCCAGCTGATTGGTCGCCACAGCCTACCACTTCTCGGCCTATCGCAAAGATCGCTTTCAGCAGGTTCTTCCTGTCCATCATTGATTGGCTTCACCCACCTCGTCACTGTGCTGTAGTCTATCACACCGTCACCATACACTTACTTTATCCTTCTGCTTATGTTCTGAGCTGTTTCTCCCTCCGACAGTAAAAATTCAATAATAACTCTTTGCTTTTGGCGAGATTGTTTTGGGGCAATTATGCCAGTTTTACCTTCTAACAAAGAAGACATAGAGGGATTGCTTAAAATCTGAATTACAGATTGTAGTAATTCAAAGCCTTATTTTTTACAAAATCTGTAAACCTTAGTTACCAATCTATAATCTGTAAAAGAATCAGTAAAAGTTAGTTAAATGAATGATCTGTAAAATCTATAATCTGTAAAAGTTAGTTAAATGAATGCTGCAAGAAATTAAATCCGTTACATTACTTTCTGAATGCCCCTCGTAGATAGTAACGTCAGTTGCTACTTGATATCGGACCAAATTTGCTCTGTTTAACAATAAGTGCTTATATCAATGGTTTGAAAAATTATCTATAAATTAATTGAGAAGCTTAATAGCTTACATAGCTACTTTAGAGCTTATTTTAAAATTGTGAATTATGGTATTTTGATAAGATTTTCAAAAAATAAAATACAAGCAGCATAACAATGCATTAATTTTTTCGACAAAATTGAAGTTGTTAAATAATTCGATAAAGATTGTCTATTTACATTACCTAAAAAACAGATATTTTGAGTTTATCACTAAAATCTCGCAAGTATTTGGAAATTAATTAATTTTTCATTAATCAAAAAAATTTTTATTGCTGAAAATCTGATAACACATGAGAATTAAACAAAATATAGGATGATTTTTTCTTGAAGCAATATTGCATTATGATTGATCTAGATACATGAATGTAGTTGTATAATTTATATGAAGTAGGCTATTGACTCAAATTTTTTGGAAAACTTTGGTTGATAATATGTATGAATGAATTTTGCTATTTCAACTTGATATTAATCTTAATTTATTATCTGTTTATTAATTTATATAATGCTTTTTATTTATTTATTAATTTTAGGTCTAGAAAAAGTTTAATTTAAAAATTTAGGTCCAGAAAAACTTTTTACACTTCATTACGGAAAAAGACGCGGGATTTTTTTGCAGAAATCGAAGCAACGATGTTAACAATTTTTTTATTTGGTCTTTTCGACTTCAATGAAAAACTTTAATTAAACTTCCTGGTAACTAAAATTCGGACCGCAAATTTAGAAGAGAAAGAAGTTTTCACATTGGTTTCTGCAAAAAAATCTACGTCTCCGTAATGAAGCGTGAAAACCTTTTCTGGACCAAAATTTTTTAATTAAAAACTTTTCTGGATCTAAAATTTTTAATCTAATTAAAATTTCTAATTTAAATACTGATTAAAAATATCTTTGTAGGCCGCGGGTTGGCAACCCTGAAATAAAGCAGGCATTTTGTTTCAAATTTAGATTTCAAGCGTGTACCTGGGAACCGAATACAGATGCAACCAACAACATTCGTATGGCGTTGTGTTCCACACACACCGATTTGCTGCTTTCTGTGAATTAACCGCGGTCACCATTGAAGGTAAGCAGTTTGACCACATTGCTCGGAATGTTTGTGAAGTGCCTTTTCGAAGGGCACAACGAATATCACTCAATCGACGTTACGGAGAATCGAACCAGGTCGTTCTGCACGTGAGCCACGGATGTTACCACTGAGCTAACCCGCCGGACACAGATTGCAACCATTGCCAGACTAGTGACTTGGCGCCGTGCTGCTAGATTTCAAATGTTTTTGTTTTTTAAAACTATTGACAAAAGGTAAAAAACAAAGCGCTTGTTTAAGTTGTTTTCGAGTAGGTAAAACGCTTTCACATGCACTCCAGCGTCATGACCGCGCAGTCGCTGATTGCACGCATCAAATCCCAAGCAAAGCAGTCAAAGAAAGAATCAAGCAAACATAAAAATGGGCAAATTGCGTTGCCGTTGTCAATTGTGAAATTTTAATGAAAATAATAATCAAAATTTATCTTTATTATGAGCAGAACACGTAAACATACTCTGTCCACAATAAGGCACCACCGAATGGACTGTGAAGGTTTTCCAAAATTTTTACAAACTCTCTTTTACTAAACGTCAAGCAGAGAGAGACCATTTTAACACCTTTAGTTTGATGCGACTCGGAATCAATTAAAGTCTGCAGCTTCAGAGTCAAACGCTCTACTTATTCGACCGACTGAGCAACTATAATTCATGAATTTTTATTCGTCCAAGAAATATACAATATAGCTAATCTATTGGCAATAGTAACCGAATAAAAAATTTAAAAGTGAAATTAATTAACCTAAAAAGAGAGTATTGACAGTTTCTGTAACCTTCTTTGTCTTCTTCTTATGGTCGAAGACCTTATTCTTTATCGTCGTATAACCGTATAAATTAAATTGTTACTAGTCTAACATTTGAGTCAGTTCGATTCCAACAACCTTAAATCTGAGTCGAGTTTGAGTCCTTCAGAAGTGTGACTTGAGTCAGGTCTAAGTACATCGAATTTGTAGGCTAATCCAAAAAAGGTATAATTTTAACCAAGCTGGAATTAGGACCCCGGAAAACTAAGTCAAGACAAAAAAGTCTTCATACCCGAAATGTACGTACATTATCAACAAATGAAGACTTTTTTTATCTCCTTCTAGTTTTCTAGTCCAATTCCAAACTTAAGATTCAAACGGTACTAAAATCAGATCACGACCAAAAACGGTCTTTATTTTTTGCAAAAGTACATTCAAGTAGTAAAGACCTTTGAGTCATTACAATTTTGGAAAAAGATAAATTAAATTTTTTATTATTTCTGAAGCTTCAACCAGACATCAAAAACCAAAACCAAATTTATATAAAAATTTCTAAAAAAAAGCAAAATATCAAGTATTGTTTGGTTAAGTAAACGCAACAGGGCCAACGTATCCGCGCCTTAAAACATTCAATTACGGGAGCTCCTCGTCTAATGGTCCTTAAGAGACAATTGATAAAAAATGGATTTTTTGGGTTGAAAAACCACTCTAAAAAAACGCAAAATATTTAATTCATTTCATTTTTTTATTTATCCTCCTGACTCGCAGAAAAGCAATGGAGGCGCTAAACATTAGGCAAGCAACTACCCCGACATGCTTTCGGAGATACCAAGATATTGCTTTCTGGTTGAAATTTTTTATTTCGGCTCTTAAATTTTATAGAGATATCCTGCAAATACCACCAAACAGGGGAAAGTGCGCAAAGTGTCTTTCCCAAGTACACAACAAAATAGTGCAAGTAGGTTTTGAGCCCATACGATGTCAATCACAATCCCGACGCCCCAACCATTCGACCACGCTGCTGACAAGACTAGATGAGACTAAACAAACTTTACTAGAAAACTAAGTGTATTATCAATCTTTAGGGCTTGATATAGTTTCCTAACAAGTTAATTTTTTTTTAGATCTTTACTTAGTTTTCTGATCCCAATTTTAGTTTTTGTTTTGGTAGGGGTCTCGGTTAAGCTTACTCAAGCGCTGAAACGCAACACCTGTACTTAATTTTTCATTAGTTCTCACTAGCTCTAAAAATTTTTTTAGAAAGAATGAATTGAAGTAGATTTTATTGACTAAATAATAAAATTGAATCAAATTACCAAATTAAAAAACGACGGTTAATCATGGGCAAGATCTACAACGGTGACTTGTTTGTCAATTCCGCATTTTCCTTTGTTTCTGGCCATTCGAAAATAGCCATTTTCACCCCATTTGGGACCCCAAGAATTTTTTACAATCCAGTATTTTTTTGTTTGCAATCTACTGTCGGAAGAACCAAATCCAGTAAAAAGAACAGCTAAAAATTAATTTTTGGAATAAAGCAACACAAAGGCTGCGTTTTATTTTTTATACTAGAAACTTAAACAAAATAAAAATTGCAAGAGTCTCCAGATAAACTCTCAAATTGAATAACTAAATTAAGTTCTCTTTATGTAATTGTTTTAAGCACTGTCGTACCTCATTATTCATCCTTCTCTATTCAAAATTACTCCGAATTTGCAAAAAATCACGTAGTTAAAAAACAAAAATTTACCATGGTCCAAAGAAGTGGAATCACAGAACAAAGGATCCCAAATTCCTTCTTTGTAAAATTGCAAAGTATCAGCATTCATCATAACTGACAGCGGTCCTTTTTCCATTAAGGTTATTGCCATTTCCGTCTCATTCTATTAAAAATAACTAGATAATTGGGACTGCTATCTAAAACTTTTATGTTTTGGAATAAGCACGAAAGGAAATGCATATATTATGCACAGTAATTTTTAATCAAATTTTTACATAAAACATTTTGTAAAAATGTGTGAGCTAAGGAGGAAAAAAGGGAAAAGGTACTGTCTAAATAAAACTGATTATAATGGTTGATTCGCGAGCAACATATAACAAAGTAATTTTTTTTAAATTTATGAACAGAAAATAAAAGTAAAACGCACATAATAGCCTACACAGCTTTAAGATGCTACATTTATCTAGCATACTTTGCTTATGTATGACCATTTCTTTATTTTTAAACCAGGAACAAATAATGATTGATTTAATTTTTTCTCGCAGCTGTCTTCTTTTTTGCAATATTCCGCAGGGGGTCCACATAAAGTTTTGTTGTACCCAGGAGCAGGGCAAACATAACACGTACCTGCGAATTACAGAATGTTTATAAATACTAAATTTTTCATTAAATTTACTTGTCTCATTTGCAGAAGAATGACAGTTTGCGATGCTAAATAATTGAATTACAATTATGGATGGACTCTATCTTTTAGACGCGATTGCAAAAGTCGAAAAAAGACAAACCACTATCTTAGCTTGTGTAAGTTAGTAAAACTCCACTTGATCCAATTAACCTACCTTTATCTCCACCCAATCCGCTGCAATAAGAATAATCTTTTTCTGTTTCAATTCCTCCAGCATTTTTTATGTAGTCATAGGCTAAGTACGGCCACCCTCCAAACACTCCACAATCAGCACTAAGAAAAAATACTTGTTTTAAGCGCTTATACGACGTTAATTACGCTTATTGTATTACGAAACTCTTTTTCATTGTGAGATCCATCGCAATCAACAACTTGCTCAACAGAAAGTTCCACGACGTTTCCAGTTTTTATCGCCCATTGTGTTTCCACAGCTTGAACCGCGCTGAAAGCCCAACAAGTACCAGCATCTCCTTTAGAAATAGTTGCTCGTGGATAAACAAACAAATCAATGGATTAATTTTCATTGTATTCGGTTGTACAAAATTTGCAAAGCAAATGAGTCGATATTAATTATAATTGCATTTTTTGAAAGCACGTCGGGTTATTTATTGACGGTTGATCTAACTTTTACGCTTTGACTGTTGTTTCCAAAGTTTTTTTCTTCGTATAATCGCATAAACCTTGTTGCCACTCTCTATTTTAAGCGGATTCACCATTATAGGTAAACAGTATGACCCCATTAAAAAATTTATCAAAAGTAGTACTTTTGCCAAGGGCACTACAGCATTTGTTCAGATAGACTAAGCATCAAACCCGCCTCCTTCTGCTCGTAAGTTAGAGTGTAATCACACTGAGTTCTTGAAGTAAAAAAAATCACCAGATATGGTGATGATGTTTCAGGATGAAAGTCTTGCAACAAAAATGGCAAGTTTATTAATTTAAAGTTTGCTTTATAATCCATTTTGTAGTACTTTTTATTATCCTATTTCAAACATCTCAATCTACTACACTTGATATCACCAAAGAGTAAAATTGATAATTTATAATTCATTATTATTGATTACGTCAATAACTGCACATGTAAAAGTTCAGCATAATGCACAATGCAATGACTTCAATAAATCAATATTAGAAGACTTTGTTCACTAGGTTTGCTATCTACGTACCGTATATACCCGTGTATTAGCCGCCCCCTTGTATAAGCCACACCTTCTTCTGGATATTTAAAACCTCCCTTTCAATAATGACCCGTATATAAACGCATCAGTTCTACTTAAGATGACTGAGTCAAAATGCCTTTCTATCTACCGCTGTGACTATGTTAGTGTCACAGTAATGTACCGTAATTTCTAACTGAAAGGACAAAGTGACAAAGGACAGGTGCTTGAAATGTATCGGTGAAGAAGGCAAACACTTCGAACATTAATGTAATACAGTAATTAATATTGATTTTACTGTAACTGTTAATTCAAATGGATTGAAAATTGTGTAATTGTGAGATAAATAAGTAAATTCGTCATTGTAATTGTGTAGTTGTATGATAAATAAATGAATCATTGTGACAAGTGTACTTGTGGGCACCCCTATATTTTGGTTTTTTAATTGAGCGTTTTTAAAATATACAGTATTACATCTTGTTTTGTAATAAGTTGAAAAGCTTTACGCAACTTTTTTTCAACTTTCTGTGCCTTCCAAAATATCTTAAGCCTACTCAAGTGCTATGTAGAAAAGTAATTTAGACAAAAAACACAAGATCGCCGCCATGACTACATTTAATTTTTTTGGACCGAACAAAAATCTAAGTTTTCAATAAAAATGCGAAATAGAAATTTTATATTCTGCTTTGATCGTGGAAAATTTAACTAATGTAAAGAAAATTTGTAGTTAACCTTTAACCCTGTGAGAATTATTCTGGACACGTAAAATTGGTGTGAACTTGTTTAGCAAATCAAGAACTTTTAAAACTTTGCTTAAAAATAGTATCTTTCAATGTGTTTACTACCGTGGGTTTCAGGAGGCTGGTTGTTGAGGAAATATTTTGTAGATGGAGAGAGGATGGTTTGAGCCGTTTTTTTTACTATTTCTGGCATGTTTTTATTGATTTATGTTTTTGATTAAAACTTTTTTGTACGCCTACAAGAAATCTTACATTAATGTCATATTTTATAGTTTTTCAATTTTCGCTGAATGAAATTTATTGATATAGATGTCGTGTGGTACAGAACTTAAGGAAAGCTTTGACTACCGACAGATTCATACTCTTTTGTTAAAAAGTAGTCTGTTACGTCGTTCGCGTAAATTATTTAAGAAGTAGATGTCGGGTTTCGAGCCGGTGCGCCTTTAGTATCGGCGCTGAATAATCAGCGCTACCTTTTTAGTTGCGTTCTTGCGCGGCTGTTGGCCATAAACTGATGCCACGTTGTTTTGGTAAACCTTTTCTTGAGCTGGCTGGGACTTGGCATTTTTGCACAGTCTTCAGATTGATTTGGCTGCTATATTTGTCCCTGTGGACATTGTCTACTTAGAGTAGAGAATTTGGTATTTGATACTTCCTTTGCTCGTCCGCCCAACATCGTTGGTGAGTGTGTATTGTGTTTACGCGTTAAAGTTAATTGATGTAATATTTGTGTTTATTTATTCAGAAAACCGTTTCCGACTAGTGCCACAATTATCGTTTTGTTCTTAATAAAATAAATCGTAAAGTCTGGTGCTGGTCGTGAAGCGCGTTTGTGCGGAGCGGGAAGGACGAGGCAATTTTGCGACTCCGTCACATAGTCTTAAAAAAGACTCTTCTTAAAAAGTCTTGTAGTCTTAAAAAGGACTTAAGTATTTTTCGGTCAACAGTTATTAAAAACTGTTGAAATTGATCGTAAGTGAGCTCGATGTTCTATTTATACAGTTTGTTAACATTAAAATCAGCCAACTGGTTTGATTAAACAGGAGAAGACGAGTCTGATTGGTTGATCAAACGCATGACCACATGCGTCACAAGTGAACCATATTCAAAGCATAGAGAAACTTCTTTTGACGACAAAAATCGGTTTTAGAGTTCTGATGAAAAGAGTTTATAAAGCTGCCACATGTAATAAAAATCTGCCAGTTGCTATCTAATTTTGGCATGTTTGAGTTGCTTATGTGTCGGCCAGGAAAAATTTTCTAAGGTTTGTTCTGATTTCGGATGAATTTAAGGATATAGCGTTTGATTCTGTCTTCTAATTTTTAAGAAGTACTTTTCACGTACCCATTATCACAGAGGTGCACGTGGTCATGTGTTTGATTGAAAAAATAATTCAGTTTAAAAAAAGCGTGTAATCCAATAAAAAAAGATTTTAAACTTTTTTTGAATCTTCACAATTTTTTCAGCGAAACCACTGTATTTGCATGCTCAACTTTTCGTTTCTGAACCAATTTAAAGTTGAAAAACAAGTGAAAACCAAAAACAAAGCCTTCACTATAAACCTATGTTACATTTAAAATTCTCCTAAAAATGATATGCAATCATCAATCGGGAACTCTTGGCATAAATTAATAAAAACATGTTTTGCCCTCTGAAGTTGTTCTGGTCTGGTACGCTTATGGCTGTCTAATTGTGATTTTCATTGTTTTTATATGTATATAATACCACTAAAATTTAAAGCAGCTTTTTAAGACAGCCAAGCAGTTTAAAGTGTTGCCAATTGTCATTTCGATGAACACAACAATGTGGCGAGGGTAAGAGTTGAACGGAATACCGTCATGTTCGTGTATTTGTTGCGGTCGCCATCACAAACATTCGGAAACTCAAAAACCACTCGGAAAAGTTGCCAGCAAATCGAAACCTCCCAATTTAAATCTTTATTTCATCAATCTCAATCGTATTTTTTGACTGTTTGAAAAGATATTGTTATGATTGACAACTAATATTATAAATTATATTTATTGCTTTAATATATTAAATTATAGTTTAAACAAGGGCTATTGATTTGTTTACTTTTAATAAAATTAGATTCAAGTAATTGTTTTTGATATTTACCGCATGCTTGCAGTAGAGATTTATAGCTTAATTTACAAAACTAAGCTTTGCTTTAGCTGTTTTGCTGACAGCTTTGAATTTGCGGTTAGAAATTTGCAACCGTGCACTGTCGCGATACCGACGTAGATCCATTAAAGCTATATCCTTTTTTTTTTGTCTAATCATTCCCGTATAAAACTGCTGTTTTACAATTGAGGTTTTGTAACATAAAAATCTGTGCCTCAACTCAAATTTTGGCAAAACTGAACGTAGAATTTTTCAATTTTCATTACCATCTTAAAATTAATTAGAATAGTCTAAAGGCCCAATTTTTGAATTCGGGATAAGATAAAAAAATTAAACGCATCAAAGAGTTTTATTGTCGCAATATTTCAATACCTTGATCACGCACAGCACCAAGAATGTTTTTTGGTTTCCAGTCAAAATGATCCGGTAAATTTCCTTTAAGTTTACGAATGGATTGAATTTGAGAAAGTGCAATCGTATCCTGAGTTAAGATAGAAATCTTTTGTTATAAACAATAAGATTTTCTTTACTTAATGTGAATTATCATCCTATAAGATATCTTTTTCACTTGTGTGAAACAATTGTTTTTAAATGCTTTCCTTTTTTTTTTGAGACATTGATTTACAAACCGGGGTGGCTTTTCTGCTGTTTCTTTATCAACGTTTATAGTTTTAGAATTATAATTGTAAAAACAAATATTTTGGTACGCCTTCGATAGATGTAGAGATTTAGTTATCTAAACTTTTTTAAAGTAATTTTTTTAATGTTTAAAGGACATTTGAATATTGCTGCTGCTCTATAAAAGAAATGAAGAGATCACAATATTTGAATTGTGATAAAGATGAAATGTGCTTTCGACTAATTTTTTTCCCAAGGCTATTAATCCATAAATTTTGTGGCATTACTTTCTATTAAATGGCTAACACATTGATGTTTATTTCTATTAAAACTATTTAAACAAATCGTTAGTTTATTTATTTGTTTATTTTCTATATTAATTTTTCTGACTCACAAGAAGGCATAGGAGGCGTTATACACAGAGCAACTGTAAAGTAATTACCCTCACCTGTTTCCGGGGGTGCCAAGATTTGAATAAAAACCAAAAAACAAAACAAATTTTTTATTTTGGTTTTTATTCAAAAATGTTATTTAAATTTAGAGCTGCTTGCAGAGCCAAGCAGAGGAAAGTGTCGTAAGTAGCAGGTTTTGAACTGTCACTATGTCGATCATGTTCGCCATCAATCACGGCACTTTTAATCAATTGACTACGCTGCCAACTGAATTTTATCACTGAACTATTGCAAAACAGCCATGGTCACGTTGCCTTACATAAAAAAAAGTAAGAAAAGCATGATAAACAAGAAAGTAAGATACTGTTTTTTAATAAAAGAGTAGTTTTGTTTTGGACTGGTTGTTACTAATAAGGAATTATTCTATTTTAATGTCGATAAAAAAAATTATGATAATTTTGTTTACCCTTTATTTATGCACGATTGTGGAAATTTTATTGAACCTGGAGTGAACCATTTACTTGTTTCAGAAGCACTGACCTAGGCTGTACACAAAGATGTTAAAAGTTTTGATAGGTTTTGTTAGCTTACTAAAGTCATGTAGACCTTAGCTCTTGCATGAAAACGATAACTTTATTTTAATTTCTCTTTTACTTCCTGAAAAGTGAATTTTGAAAAAATGGTGGGTTTGATCATAATGCATTGTTTTTACAGGATTTGGCGCAGATCATTATTTTCGAAACTTTTTTAAGCGATTTCCAAATTTTATAATGCGGAATTACACGGAACGTCACCAAACCAACCGCGTTATTGTACAGTGTTACTTAAATTGTATATCATTGAAAACACAATTAAAAAAATGTTTACATGTCTTTGGTTATTTTGTTTGTAGAGATCAAAAACTCAATTTTAAAATAAATAAGTTTTTCGCAAAAATTGTCTTTTTGGGTGCACTTCGTTCAATGAAAAGTTTACTTGGGCCGGACAATTTCAGTCGCTGGCGCTAAGTGGCGCAACGCATTTAACAGTGGTATTCACTCTGCAACCTTAAATACTGTAATAGTTTATGCGACCGGGCATATATGCCACCCACTTAACTAATTACAAGTTTATCCTAATAAAATACTTTATTTGCGGAAAGTAATACATAATATATCAGAGGTCAACTAAAGGGCCACATAGGCCTAATGAAGAACCATGACAGTTTAGGACTATAGTCTGCGATAAAACAAAAATGGTTTTTATCCTGAAAAAGCTCGGTGACAACAAAAAAAAGGTCAGCACTGCTATTTAACCTTAACCTACTAAATTAGATAGTAGGCCGCATAAGGGTTGTAGACTGCATATTTCACCAGGTAGTAAAAGGTTAGGGTTTGGTAGACTGCATACTTAACCAATACCAGAAGATCTTTACTTGCAATCGAAAGCGCGAAAAATGCCTTCAGGCTGTAATCCCAAGTGGAGACTTTTATTTAGTCGTCACCTAGTTTTCTAATAAAGTGAATTTTGCATAAACTATCTTAAGTCGCTGATGGTTTTGAATTAAATCCAACTGTGTAATGCAGCTGGAAACAGCAAAAAAGTTGTATAGTCCTAATTTAGCTTTTAAAAATGTTTTTTAAATACGAGTGAACTTTATTGCAGCTTGGAAGACGTTTATTACGGTAAAAAAAGTTTTATATGTATTAAGCTGTTTGAATGAAGCTGAAAAGCACAAAATAAAACAGCAAAAAAATGCAAAATAATAAGTTTTTGACATTTATGATATTGTAAAAACATAATGTTGAGAATTACAAAATATTTCATTGATAAGACGGTTTTGCTTTTTATCTTTTTTTATGCCTTAAAATTTAAGGCGTAAATTTAATAACCTAAATAGAAAAAAATAGTCAAGTAGAACTTACCGGTTTTCGTGTGGGCATCAATATTTGGTTTCTAAACTCTTTTTGAGTCAAATCTGCAAACTTATTCAGAGCAAATACGATGTCCGGGCCAAATTTTTTGCTTTGAGCGTTGAGTTCTTTTACAATTTTTACATTTTCGTTAAAAATCTTAAATTTTTGCATGTAGATATAATCGGAATCATATTTCTTTGAATGTTCTGACATCCAATTTCTGAACGTAAAAGCACGCAATATATTTGTTAGCAAAGCAGAAAAATTAAGATAAATTTTAAGTTGTTTTCTTAAGCATAAAACATTTTACCGGAATATTGTTTCATTGGCTGAACCGGAAGAAACTAATCCAAGAACATTCTCGATCCTAAAAAAAAATGGAAATAAAAAGCTAATAAAGACAACGTAAACTTAAAATAATTCACTTTAAAGCTTAATCTTAGAACGACCCAAGCTGGAAACCCACTGACCCAACCAAAGAACTAATTTCAATTATTTGTTTTCTAATTTGTGGCCTACCAACTGAAATTTTCTCCTGCTAGCAAGACGATATTTTTTGACATTATTTCTTTGTGCAAAAACACAAACTATCGTCTTTAAAAGAAACAAATTTCATTCAACGCGAAGCCATCAATCATAATCGTGGGAGACAAGGATGTGCGATTACCACAATTCGTTAAAAATTGGGAAAAATTTAAGCAATTTTCAATTCTTTTTGGCTAGTTGCTTTAAGTGAAAAATTTCTTTGGTCTTCATTAGTCTTTTTTTGCAAATATTTTGGAATATTTGTATAACAACACGAAAAGAATTTCAAGTGGACATTTTTCTTATGTACTTGACCACAAAAGTTTTTCAATATTTTTAATTAAGATGTTGTACTTTTAACAAATTTTCTAGTTTGCGTCATGCGAAAGTTTCCTACATACGAGTAGTTACATCTTCAAGAAAATTGTGTATTAGAGCTAAAAAACATTTCAACTTTACTTCTTTAGCAACGGTGCCTTTAAACATCTTATTCAATCTTGTGAAGAATGTTTAAATCAAAATGCTAAATTTAAACTATTTAGGGCTGTGTAAAAAAGAAACATAATTCTGCACACAAAGCCAAAATTCATGAAGCTCTCAGAATAAAAAAAAAGACCATTCGTCAATTAATGAACGACAATGCAGTCATCGAGCTTCCTTTTAAATACTTTTTAATCCATTTATTACTGCAATCTGTTGCGTATTTTTTTCTATCGAAGTTTTAATTTATCCGATATTATTAATTTTGTGAAGGTTTTTATTAATTAATTATCATTATAAATACGATTTTTAAAGACTTCCCTAACTTTTGTTACAACACATCAAATTTATTACAATTTTATCTGTGGGTGGTTGACTTTTGACTTGGTTGATAAATGCTAATGTTACGTTTATAAAATCAAATCAATAAATCAACTTATCTTATGTCTAAATTCAATTTTTAAGTGACAAACTAGTAATTGGAGTCAGTTTTATTTGATTAGCTTAACTTTGATATTTTAATGCAAATTTATATTTAATTAAAAATTTGTTTTAAGATTTATGAAAAGAGCGAATGTTGCGCCCAATACGTCGGAAAATTTTTATATAATGTCCTATACAATTACATGTAGATAGTTTAAAATAGAAAATGAAATTGTGCGGCTGTGTTTCATAGATCTTTGATTTATAAAGCTCCCTTCCACCCAAAACTATATTAAAAAACTGGTTGTCGAAGAAAAACAATTTATTGTTAATTTTACCGATTAACTTGAAAAAACACCACCACAAAGAAAAAGCTTTTCATTTTTTGCTGCCAAATTAAATAATTTTTTTCCAGTGTAATGTTACATTAATAAGTAAATTCTTTGAATAATCAGATCTATAAATTTCAAATCAATAGTTAATTGGAATTCGTAGAAATAGCTAAAAGTTAATTACAATTAAACAAAACAAAATGCAACAAAGATAATAAAACGTCAAAGAAAACAAATAACAGAGAAGCTGCCAATTAATGTTCGAGTTAAACTGGTCCTAATATTATCATATTTAATTTAGCCTTCTATTTTTACTTTGGAACTGATGGATTAATCTATATTATTTATATATTAAAATATTGAATGGCTATAAGAACTATATCATAAATTAAATAAATTATACTCAAACCCATAATGTTTTTAAAAACAAAAGAAACTGCATTAGGCTGTATCTAGGTTTATAGCATATCAAAATCGATTTATGTCACTATCTAGGAATTGCAGACTCGAGCACATATTCGGTGTAAGAATTTTGATCAGTTTA
Source organism: Diplosoma virens (assembly GCA_963680785.1). Lineage (NCBI taxonomy): Eukaryota > Metazoa > Chordata > Ascidiacea > Aplousobranchia > Didemnidae > Diplosoma > Diplosoma virens. The sequence goes on from OY796885.1 coordinate 30,227,163, forward strand.
TATTTACAGCTTTGTTTGCACGTTAATTTTTAATGTTTGTCATTGCTTTGCAATTGAGATATTACTGTTGATTTAAATCTTTAACTAAGTTAATCATAAACACATACTTTACAACAGAACTACAATTTTAAGCATTGCCATATGAGGTTCGTTGAAAAAGTAAGGGGACGGTATGCTTTGCAAAAGCAACGTTTACAACAGTGATAAAAGTTTTGTTTTGTAAGATGGCGCAATGTCCTGCGGTTGTAAAAATGCAGTTTCAGCATTCTGTGACAACCATATGCTTTTTCAAAGGCTTTTTATTAAAGGTGCTTTACTGTAGTTCGTTTTCGGATAATTTAATAAATTAAAATTTTTTGATTTTTTTTCTTTGATTACAAAGTTTGAACTTCGAACAACAAATCAATTTGAAGTTTCTCGTTCGGCTTGAAAAAACGCCAACTAAAACATTTAAGTTGCTCCAAGAAGTCTGCGGAGATGCCACGAGGTTCAAAGAGAGAAGAGAGGATGTAAAAGATGACCCTAAAAGCAGAAGGCCAACAACAAGTAGCACGAACGAAAATGTTGAGCGTGTGAGAGAAAAAGTTCGCAGTGACTGTCACCTTACTGTTAGAATGATAGCAAATGACTTGAGCATAAACAGGAAGAGGGGGTGGAGGATTATCACGAAAGATCTGGGGATGAGGAAGATCTGTGCGAAAATGGTACCAAGCTTGCTAAATGATGGGCAAAAGGAACATGGTGTGCAAGTGTATCAAGACATCCTAAAACGACTTGAAACTGAACCAGATCTGCTGAGTAGAGTTGTTACCAGTGACGATTCATGGATCTTCGAGAACAATCCACTCATCAAACGGAAGAGTGCGTCATCACCAAGACCCAAGAAAGCAAAGCTGTTCAAGTCAAAAATTAAAGTGATGCTGATTGTTTTTTTTGATGTTCATAAAATTGTTCACTTTTAGCCAAGAGTTTTTTGTATATAAAATGAGATAAAATCGGTTTTTTAAAAAGCAATGTAAAAATTAAAGTATTGACTATCTAGAAAAGCATTTCATGGGAGAAAAATATTTAATTTGGTTAAGAAGTGTTTCCTTTCAACAAGATTTTAATAAATTGGTTGGTGTTTTTTTAATTGTCTGAAAAACTCGGGCTATGATTCAAAAAATAAGGTTGGCTTAAACCGAAAGCGAACGCGGAAAAAGTAAAGCGTGCGGCAGAAAGCGCAAAAAAACAAAAACAAAGCGGAAAGCGTTAAAAAATGATTAAATGCATAGCCGAAAAAGATTGAAGTTAATTGATTTTAATTTTTTGGGTTTGGTTTTCACTAAAAGCGGTAGTGGAAAGAGAAAATAGAAAGCGGAATTTTCTGCAAAAAGTTTTTCAAAAATTGCGCTTGTTTTATTGATTTTTTTCGCTTTAAGCGCTAAGCGAAGCAAAAGCTTTAAATTTAAATTTAATATTTAATTTAAATTTAAATTATTTTGACCTTAAATTTAACAATTATAACCTGTTATAGGTTTTTATGGAGAAATTTTTGTAGAATAGTTTTAGAAAATGCTAATCTACATCAGTTTTGAAAAAAATTTTGAATATTTTAGTCAACAGTGAGATAAAAAAATCTCAGTTTATCTCGATGCATTAGTTATTCACAATAAAATGGGTCATTCTGCGTAACAAAATTTGGTATAAAAACTTCAACATGCGTTCAGAAAAATAATTTCATGCATCAGCGATTCTAAATTTGATGTAAATGTTTTTTTCATAGTCATTATTATCTCTAGGCTATTTATCCACCTGACTCGCAGGAAATCATCAAAAGCACTAGAGTTTAATTGTTTTCAGAAATTCCAAGAAATTGCTGTTCGGTTGAAATTTTTTTATTTGTTTTTTTTAGTTTTATATCTAGACATACATGGAAAAAACTTTTTTCTAAAGACACAACAAAATGAAGCTAGTAGATTTTGAACTGCCACCATATCGATTCCGTTCGCCATCTAAACGATCACACTGTCAACTTCTACAAAAATTCCGCAATTGAAAATACATTTTCTTTTCACTTAAATAAAGATAAAACTGTCTTTTTACCCAATTTTAAATTGATAAGTATTTTAGATCAAGGACTCTTAAATTGAAGCTTGCGCATTCCGAGGTAGGCGCCCAAAAAAATCTCTAAGAGAAGCTCAAACTTTGGTGGAATCTTGTAAAACATGTGAAACTTTTATTGCTGATTCAAAACTAATAAAAAGAAAAGAAACAAAAAGTTTTAAGATTGACCCTGAGGGGTCGGGGCCTGAAATTTTCAGATTATATTGATATAAAAAGCAAAACAAGATGTCAAGAGTATTTATAACTGCTCGAAAAATAATAAAATTAGGCAAGAAATGTTTTTTAGTAAGTAAAATTTGATGAGGTAAAATCTTGACAAATTTTGACTTACTTCAAAATTTTGAGTTTATTGACTTTAGCGGGTAGGGTTGCCATGGTGCCTTAAAATTCGGACAAAAAACAATAAACTGTCTTACTTTTAAGTATTGTGTCCGACAGTCGGCAAATCATTCATTTTTTGTTCTAATTTGGCCAATTTTTATTGGCGTTTTTAGATACTGATTTTTTATTTATTTTTTTAGATACAGATACTGATTAAATTACATTCTGCAAAATGTATTTCTAAATTGCATCAAAAATAAACCATGTTTTAAAATTTGTCTTAAAACGTCCGAATATCAGACAGATAATGTCCAAAAATTTTCCGAACTACCTTGCAACTCTGTTAGTGGGCCTTGTGATAAAACTCTTACACCCTAGTACAGAGGTTTTTAAGCTTTATACCGTATTCCTTTCTTGCAAACCTCAAGTACTGTAATTTTCCCACAGTAAATCACAAAAATAATTTGCAAAAAACTCTGTTTTGCCACGGGAAATTTTTTTAAAGTCAAAAATAATTGAATGTGCAAAAACAAAAATTACATAAATTAAGCATTTTACTAATTTTTTAGTAACAACAATGTTTTTTATAAAAGAATAGGTCTATTTTTCTTTTTATTGATTATTGTTTTTAGTTACTATGGTAAAGTATTGCTTGGATACGCTATAATCAAGTTTCACTGCATTATAATCAGGGGCGCCGGAAGCCGGAGGATACAGTTGGGCAGACAGTGCCCTTTAAAATTCGCAGTACAGAAGCATTGGGATAGATTTGTTCCTACAGTCATAGAAACTTATCCAAAATATCAGATCGATTGAAGGCGAAGGCCTTTTTTTCTTACTATTCACCTTAAATTTGGAACAAAAACAAGAATTTTGGACGCTAATTGAAAGTGATGATCTTTTCACTTTTTTTTTTTTTAGTCTTTACTAGTTTTTTTGCTGAAAACGATCTCTGATTCAAAGGGACGACTCTGTAAAATAGAACAAAATCATGATTCGTTGAACGTCAATAAAATTTTTTATGCAGGCGTTTCTGATTATAATACGGGGGTTACTAACCTTTTTCAGTGAGAACTACTTCATGGTTTATGAGTCATACGAAGAGTGACTTAGATGAAAACATATATGTTCATTTTTCTTCTCCAAATGAGTTGTGATGTTTTTAAAGCAGGCTTGGGAGCGATTTATTTGGTCCTTTAGGACTTGTGGTTGTCCACTAATACCGGAATGGTGCCCCCTGTTGTGTAATAAAAAATGTTTTCTGAGTCACATAAAATTTAAGCTTATGATATCATTAGATAGATTTTAAAAAATTCAAATGTCATTTAAATTCCTCTCCATTATTCCCTTAACAATTACTCGTTTTTCAGGTTATGAATTTCCCTTTAAGAAACCGATTGGAACACTTTGAGAAATACCGTTTTAGTAGAAAGATCTGAGTTTTTTGCTGAAGTCTACCCAAGTAATTTTGTTTGTCCTCTATACGACAAAGTCTTGAAAAGTGGCCCCGCTGCTTGCCTACAACCGCGGTTGTGGAGTTCGAGTCAGAGTCGCTGAAGTCCTTTCTTTAGATTTGGTGGAATCGAAGTCGTTTTTTAAGACTTAGTGGATTTGGAATCGAAGTCATTTTTTAGGTAAACTGGAGTCGGAGTTGGAGAATTTTGAACAGGCAGAGTCGAAGTTGGAGTCGGAAAAATTCTTCCTACTCCACAACCCTGCCTACAACGCAGCAGCCAAACCAATTCGATCATACAAAAAAAGAAGTGAAGAAGAACAAAAGGAAGCACACAAAAAAAAACAACTAATTTGAAAATAACAAATCTTTGTGAAAAGGCGTAAAAACTGCAAATTGAAAAAGACTAAATTTAATTTTATGCTCAAAATGATACGAGAAAGCAATATTGGAATAAATGACTAATGGTTTTTTACCATATAGATTTAGGATATGAATCTTAAAAAAAGAATAAGTTATACGTTTGATATTTAGTGACTCAGAAAATAAAGCAGACAGTGTGAAAAAGAGTGTCAAAATAACAATTGATACTGGTGTGATGATGATTTATTGTACGTTATTTTGATTGTGCTAAGTACATGTACTTAATCAAATGCTTTGGGCTAGGTTAGTCATAAGCTTACGCAATTTTTTTCAATGTATAAAATGTGTTTATTTGAGCAGTGTACAACCACATGAACAAGTTTTGACTGATCACCGTTGTTGTATGCGTTCTTTTCGTTAAGTAAACTTTGAAATAAAGCATTGTTATAATAAAAGTTTGACTGGTTAAAACTTTCTCATGCGTGTTAAGTATCTATGTAAAAAACCTTTTGCTGCTATTCCGGAAAGTAATGGTGAGGGAAATTGACTTTATGGCCGCAAATCTTTCACAATCAGTTTGTTAAGATTGAAAAGATAGATGACACCGGCCAATTGAAACTTATTGTTTCATTGATTTTACTGCTTATTTACATATTTTTTAATCCTTAAATTTTTTGCATAAGTTATTTATTGCATCAGCGTTTTTTAATTTTTTTTGCAGCGATCCAAAAATTAAAGGTAAATTGATGTTTAAAACTTTCGCAACCTAATTTAAGTGAAGAACAAAAATTTTTGTGTACCGATGTTATTGGAGACCCCAGCAAATCAGACGATCATCCGCTTTTGTGTCGCGACAAAGGGTTGAGAGTCACTGAAGTACATAAAAGTGTTTGTTCTGGTCTTTAGCATTTTAAAGTAAAAACACAGAAAAGTTTTTTTATTGGTGAAATAGGAAGTCACATCTCAAAGCTTTTTTTGTTTTTATTAAAAAATTTAGCTCAACACGAACGTTCACAACCTTAGTGAGACAATGAAAAAATCATATTAAAAGCAAAGCACTTTGTTTTTGCCGCTTGCAATTGCGTAGCTCGTCAAATTTTAGATAAATCAAAGGAGAAAATTAAATAAACTTTGTTTGTTTTAGGATGACTTAAAAGTGCTTGTTTTTTAGAGAGGCACTTAAGTATGACAGAGTGCAGCTAGATAAAGACATTCAATGAAGAATAATTCCCTATAGTACGTTTAGTATATTTTGCAATAAAGAAAACACTTGCTTAGTTTTCAATATAAAATATTATTTTTACCATATGAGGTTTATAAAATGTATAGAAATTATTACACTACAGTAAATTTTAAGTTTTACCTGTAATAGAAATTTCAATAGTTAGAAAGAGTACAAAATCTGTTAAGATTGATACAATATAAACAAAAACATTTATCGTATTGAAGGAAAGGAATTCTAGCTCACGACATTTCCCATCAAACAGTAATTACAGTAAAGAAACAGGGTAGGTGTCATCACAAAAAACTCGGAAAATATTTTAAGACCGTAAAAGATAGCATAGAGCAATGTACTTTCAACTACATTTCATAGTTTTTTGTAGGTTAAAAGATATTTATTGGACCTAATTTTTAACATCACAATTAGTCAGGGTTAACATTTTGAGTATTTTTCTAAAATTTGTGAGTATTTTTATGAACATTGCCTTTGAGAATTTTAATGTGCTTATTGTTGCTTATTTTTTTACTAATTTTGTTTTAGTTTTCAAGAAAATTTTTAGATCACACGCTTATTACGAGGTTTCGCTTTATGTTCGAGGAAAAGAGGTCGTTTTTAAGAAGTGAAGCAAAGTTTTTTTTGGTTTTTGCTTGATTTCCGACGCTTTTTACATAGAAACAGTCCAAAAAAGACAGAATAAACCTAAAAATTTTAATTGCTTTATTTTTGGGTGCAGTGAGGACTTTTTTGTATTTAATTGGACGCATAAATCATTCAAAATCAAGCAAAGACCAAAAAAAGGTCTACGCACAAAAGCAAAACAATTCAAATTTTTACATTTGTTTGTTGTCTTGTTTCATTTCATTAACCGTGCCAGGCCTGTTGGGATGGGCTTACCCCGAGCAGCTTGAATTAAGCTCAACCGCCTACGGACTGGTGTTGGGCGATTCCATTCGTCCATGCACAAATGGGGTCTCGCTCCTTCACCGAATTGCGAGTGCGGCATCTCTGAACAAACCGCAGACCATGTTCTAACAGCGTGCCCTATACATGACATGACATGACTATCAGCATGCCAAAAATTAAAGTGGGATCTCTATGGGTTTTCAAGATATTTGCATTTTATTAAACAGGTGTGCCTAATGATGCAAATTTGTTGATATTTACGCAATAAATATTTTTCGCAACTTTGTCGATATTTTCAAATAAATCATTTTCGCAAGTTTTTTGTTAATTTTTTTCTAATAAAAAATATCTTGAACTCCCGTAGAGATTTTGGCATGCTGATAGTCCTCTATGTGAGGAACAAAAATATTGAAAAAATTTTTTTGTCTAGAGTGGGGGCTTTGGGGTCATGAGAGGTCAAGGTCACAAGGTCACGACAAAATATAACTTTTTTATTTATGTACATACATTTGAGATGTGAATATCATTGAAAAACTGCTGAAAAGAGCTTTCCAATGATATTAACATCTTTGAAATCGAACAAAAAATAAAGCCAGGAGGGCCACTTTTGCTCGATCAGGGGCGTTCAAGCGGCAATTTTGTGTCTAACTTTCAATCTTCATATATCAAAAACTATTTAATTTAGAAACTTGAAATTTGTTGTGAGACATTTTCTCATCCAAACCTACAAACATGCCAAATTTCAGCAAAATCGGAGATGGTCGGCAAAAGAGGGCTGTGAGTTGACATGGAATGTCCCAAATGCCAAAAAGATTCTATCTTCCAAAAGCTATTAATCCATGCAAGCTCTGTTTTGAAATGTACCTGGTTACATGATTTCCTCTCTTTCTACTTGCGCCGACTCAAAACTCCAAAAATCTGGAAAAAAGTGGTTATAGTCAGGATCCCAAAGCCGATGAAGCCAGAAGAGAACTCAATTAGTTATTGACAAATATCTCTACTCTATGTCCTGTACAAGATCCTTTAGAGGTTTATCTAGGCCCAGGCCGAACGAATTATTGATTCACTACTCCTTAGACAGCAGGCTGGGTTCTAACGAGAAAAGCAAACCGTGGATTGAGTTGTTTTATTAGCACATCGAGTATTCCTTAAATGCTAAGAAAAGGCCGGCTCTACATTTATCGATCTGAAAGCAATATGTAATTTTGTCCGGATCCGTGGCCGTATTTGCAAGCTGCTGAGTCTTTAACCGGATAAGCGTATGGTTAGTATGATCATGGCATTTATCCAGAACCGAAGTTTCATCCTTTCTACTGGCAAGCAAACAGGCCTGGCCGTCTAAGAAATTTCTCAGTGATCAGTCTTAACTCCCCTTTTTTAACATTGATAAATACGCTTCCTTACCACAGCCTCCATGCAGAAAGTTTACTATACTAGATGATATGGCATTGCTATATTCTTCTGGAGTCTGGAAGGCCTTGGAAGTTTTCAAGTCAAGCTATAACTACACTTTCAACGCATCTCCAGACTGGGAGGTTAAAGCTCAATCACTCAAAAACGGTGACAGCAGCCTTTCATTGAAGCAACTGAGAAGCCAAACGTGAGCTAACGTTTACAACTAAAATAAACTTTTACCATTCTGTTCAAACCTTTTTATCTTGGGGTAAAGTTAAACAGATCGCTCACGTTCTTCAGCATTTGAAAGCATTGCGCAAAAAACTATCTTCCGCGTAACACTGCTAAGGCGACTTACGGGCTCAGGATGAGGTGCAGGTACCAAAACACCTAACTGTTGAATAGTGTTAGACTGTTCTATTCGTCAATGAACAAATTACGTCTCGTTCCTTCAACAGATTGCAAGTACAGCATTGGTGAACAAGCCGTAGATTCCTAACAGCGTGTCAAATATATCGAGCATCACATAAGTACAAGGTTTGACGGTTCCGCATGAAGAAACCCGATGCTGACTCAACATCACTGCTGCCAGCATCTGATCCGGACAGCAAAGTAATTTGGACTAGTAAAAGGAAAACCTCAGTCCGAATCCTGTTTGTGTCTGACCTGGAGATTGCGACAACGAAATAACATGCATTTCGTGTCTTTCCATGCGATGCCTTTCAATGCGACAACGGAATAACACAATATACTAAAACGCAAATTATTTTCAGATTAGCGAAGAAACTAAATCTCCGTAACATATACATTGACAATGCATGGTGTATCACGAAATAATTATGGTTAAGCAACATATTCAGTGAATTTTTGTTGTTGTTTCCTGTTTATGATGGTATCAAATTTTTGTTTCAAATCTTTGTGTTAAGAATGTCTTGTTAAGTAGCTAATCAATTTGTAGTTTTTTTTTTAAAGCAAAAATTAGGCAGTATTTCTCAGAGGATATGTAAGTAATGAAGCGTTTACATAGCCAACTGTAATGATTCAGCATCCACGGACCCCTGCAAACAGCTCTCGCACTCCTAGTTAAAACACCTTCTTTAAAAGTGCACCTATACAAGCTCAATCACTGTTTCATAATGCCATTAGAATTTTTGTTTCATCCAAGTACGTCATTTTGAGCCCGTATATAAAATACGTTGATAAAAATCTTAATTTGATATCATGTCCTCATTGTTTTTTACAAATTAAGAGATTTTTTGGCTTTTATTTTCTTACTCAAAAAAAAAAAACACGTATTGGCATTTATTTTAAATTGAAAATTATTCTTATTTTTTGATTTTACTTTTGTAGAAAAAAAGCGTTTTGGACGCCACCATAAAGTGCAAAATATTTACTCGGACTTGGCCTGGATCGGTGGAAAAAGGTAGCGCTATTCTTGCTTCAGAGTTTTCAGGAAAATAGCGGAAAAACGATCAACCGATTACTCCAACTGGTTTCAAGGACCAAGATATTCCTTTAAGATTGATAATTAAATTTGATAGTTCAGCTTTTTTAATTTGCTTGTCAATACTGCCATTTGGAAGTCGTCACAAAATGCTTTTTACGGAAATATACGAACATACCAAAGTGGTAAATTGAAAGTAGATTGTCTTAATCACGAACAACATTATAACTGAAAATGCTTCAAAATGTGCATTCCCTGACATGTATAAGCCATAGTTGGGCAATTTTTTTACGCAAGAGCTTTATTTTGAAAAATGTGATGAAAATGAAAAAAATTGAAAATGTTTTTTACTCAACAGCTTTATTTTAGAAAATGTGATGGTTTTTATTTAAATTAGAATCTGGCAAAAAAACTTCTTCGTGTTTAAAAGTTAAATTTATTCTAAAATCTCACATAAAATAATTTTAAAAAATAACTAAAAGAAAAGGCCCCACAAAAAAGGGCGAAGGGGCCCGCCGTTGTTGCAAGTATTATTTGAAGCAAAAATGATTTTAAAGGAGCTAAAATATTTAGGGCAGCTTTAGTTTGACAACTATTAACTCATAGTTAATAAACAATAGAAATAAAAAACTGCCGTTAGTTTCTGTTGTAACTTGTATAAAAAAATCTGTTTAAACACTTTATGCAACCACTACACACTACACATGTAATGTACAACAACACTTACAATAAAAAATATTGAAACAACGATTTTTTTATAATTTTTGTTTTTAAAACTATGTATTAATACATAACTATAGCAATTTTATTACATTGCATTGCTGAAAGTTAAACTTTTAAACAATTTTAGATTTAGCTATACATTTTTCATTGAAATTACAAGAATTTAGAGTTCGTTTGTTAAAATTTCACTCCAATCACTGCAATTTGAATATTCTTGGAAGGACGACGTTTCAACATAAAACAATGACGAGACTTGAAAAGATCGAAAAAGATACCACTGATCAATCATCAGATACTCCTGATCAATCATCAGATACTCCTGATCAATCCGCGTATGATACTGATAACATTCCAACCGATCATCAAGAAATTAGGTAAGAGATTAAATTTTAATAAATTTATGTTTTTCATGTCCATCTTTTTTGCATAAAATTAACTTTTCAAGTTTTTTGAAAGCGTAAGAAGTTGCTTTGGGAAAACCTTTCAGCTATTGTTTTTGTGATAAAGGAAAAAGACTAAGCAGTGCTATTTCTTAATTACATAACTGGTGTTTTTTGTTATGTTACCTACAAATTATGTCACGTTATCAAACCACAAAATAAAAAAAATCATTTAAAAATAATTAAATCTTTCCAAGTTTTTTTAAACTTTTTTTCAATTTTTCTGTACGCTACGAGCAATATATTGATTATGTAAAAGTCAATATAGACTTTAATATTTTTCAAATAGTAACGTATTTTAACTTGTCGTAAAATTTGTATCCAATGCGTTCAGTTTCGAAAAATCGAATATTTGGTGGTCTACTATTAAAGAAAATAAGCCTAAAACGTTTTTTGTCAATCGGGGAAAATTTTCAAAAAATTTCAAATGGACGAGACTTTTTTAATGACGACAGCAAAGCAAAACATGTCAACTCGTAGAAACTTATTCATGCGTTAGCAAATTTTCTCACAATTGTTTGTTTACGCTTTGCTGTTGGATAAAAATTTGACTAATTATTTAATTATAAAAATATAATTTGCTTGTTTAAAGAAAAGGCTATTTTTTTAGATTCGATTGGTACAAAAAATTATTGTTTTGAATAATCGAAAAAGCGAAAACGTTTTTGTACCAAAATTACGACTGAATAAAAAAAATAAAAACATTTTACTTAAAATAAAAATTACCTATTTATGAACTTAATTTATAGTCTATGCAGAATTATTTGTTACAAGTAGTGCGAGAATTTTAAATCTTTTGAAAACTTTTGCAATAGTGACTTTATTTTGAATTATCCCAAAAAATAAATTTTTACCTGGTTTTAGAAAACAAAAGCAAAAGATTATGAAAAACCTTCTACTTATATGCTCAGCTTTTCTTTGCAATTTCATATCCTTCGGAGGAGTATCAAGCCTGCAATCGAGCTTGAATGATAACGAAGCTCTTGGGACTACTTCACTTTCAATTATTTATGGAGCTTTGATTATATCTGCCATGTTTACTCCCACCTACTGTAAGACAATCTCTAGAAATTTTAATTTCGTTTCTGAGTAAAATTAAACATTAAGTCATTTAAAAAAACAAGTAAACTAAACTTTAAGCAAGTAGTGTCGGTAATAAGGCCTATTGTGGTTTGGAGAGCGGTTCTGATGGCGACCGTAATGACAATACCTTGGTTCAAATCTTACTTTCGTCATGCTATTGTTTTCTGAAAAAAACACTTTACGACGTTTTCTCTGCTTGGTAGTTAATAGTATTAACAAGAAAATCTAAATTTCAGTCATGTCGCTGTACAAAGAATACCAAAGTTAATAAAAAGATTTTCATCAGGGCAGCAATATCTTTGTATCTGCAAAAACAGGTCGGGGTTATTGATTCACGGTTTTTTGAATTTAACGCTTTCGCGGTTGTCCAGCAAGTCAGAAGGATAAACAATTATTAAAATTTATTAAAGAAAATTTTCTAAAACTGCTACAAAAGGCTTTTGTCAGCCGCAACTTGCTTTGATATTTTACATTACAAAAGAGTAATTTCTTGACTTTGATTTTTTTTATATAAATTTTATTTGCATTAATTATAGATAAAAAAGTGCTTGGTGACAATGCTACATATCTTGATGTAAAAGATTTACGAAATAAAAGCAAAAATATATTAATATCAGTGACTCCGGCACTTCGGGCTACTCGGGCTACACGGGCCACTCGGGCTACTCGGGCTCAGCCCGAGTTAGAAAATAAAAGCTGGCATTGTTTGATTTGAATTTTTTAAAGGCAACATTGATTCTACAAAGCTCATACTCATTACAAGACATCTGACAACGTATAAAGTAAGATCCAAAAGAAGTATGCAGCAGCAGTCGTTCTTTTTGCTTAGCTTTTATGTTGAACTCTGGCCACAGAGAAATAGCCATAGATTAGGACAAAGAAAAAAGAAGAAATTCACAAGCTCGTCTAGACTGTCAAACCACATACTTCTTTGCTTAACTTTTATGTTCAACTCGGACTGTAACGAATTAGCGGAGGCTAAGGTCCAAGAAATTGTCTTGCATTTGTGACTATTGGGACGCAACAATCGTTAGTGGTTAGGTAACCGTTGGCAGGGAGCCTGAACTGAGCTTTGTTTTCGGGTACGGTATAACAAATGATTAACAGTTTCTAGTTTTAACCACCATATATTTTAATTTATTAAAACATTTAAGCCACTATTTTTAGCGTGCAGTAATAATCTACTGTGTAGAGCAGTGTTCTTCAAACTTTTTTCGTCGCGACCCATTTTCCATGGTCAAATTTTTTCGCGACCCCTAAAAAAAGGTCTTCATCTAGAATCGATCTCTGATTCCGCTATTTTCGCCCCAAAATCAAGGTGTTCTATAAAAAAAAAAGGTCTTCGCTTCGAATTAATCTTGTATTTCGCTACTTTTCTTCCAAAATCATCGTAATCTCTAAAAATCCAAAATTTAAAATCTCTCGCGACCCCCAGTTTGAAAAACACTGGTGTAGAGCATTAGCAACTGGTTGCATCAGTATCAAACACGCGCCCGAGTAGCGACTAAGTCTGGAGTCGCCAATGCTATAAAAACCTCACTTTGATTATACATACATTGCTGTTAAGTTAAAATTGTAGAAATAATGATAATTTTAAAATGATTGATTAATTATTTTAAAAAAGAGTACCTAGTCTAGAATTTTAATTACTTTTTAGTCAGATTTAGGTTTACGAGTATATTTCAGTGATATCAAAATTTGGTTGCAAATGGACAATATGCATTTCTATTCTTGGTTATGCGACTTATCCTTTGGCAAATTTTTACCCACATTGGGGAACTTTGGTGCCAAGTTCAATCATAGTTGGATTTTCGGCCGCCCCTTTGTGGTCGGCAAAATCTACGTACTTAACAACAACAGCGAAAAGGTGGCTTACAAAAGTTATGATGTCTACTATTAGCTCTGATGATTTTTAATTCAAGATTTTTTTATTTTATAATCTACAAAAGAATAAAAATTGAATGATAGCCTAATTCAGGGCCGTAGTTGTGCATTTTAGTTTATGAGACTTAACTTGGGGCAAAAATATAACGAACCAGAATTTGCCATACAACTTCAATCAAGGATTTTTTTTCGTATTTATTAGCTTTTGAAGAGAAAATATAACAAAATAAATCGGGATTTTGCCATCAAACTTAAGTAAAGAGATTAAGAAGCTTGGGGGGCATTGTCAAACTTTCCTTGACGAATAACACGCCAGACGTTGGTTTTGTTCTGAGTGCTGAATACACGTGAAGTATTTTTTGCATGTGTGCTTTGTAAGATCGTAACCTTCTAAATGGTAGTATAGCAATGATTAATGTTTATTTATACTTTTTTTACTCCCACTAAATTATTCAAGCGTTTCTTACTTTAAGTAATATGATTTTAATTGTGGAATTTGAGAATTTGATATTTTCTTTTAAAAATCTTTCATCACCAAATAGTGTTTTAAAAAATAAGTTATGTCATGGCTCATTTTAGGTTTTTAGAAGAGTCTGTCTGTATGTTCTGTGTAAAGATGCTTTGTCATTTAACAGCCAAATCTCATTCAAAAATTTGCATTAAAGATGCGTGTCTTAAGGTAAGGTTTTTTTAGCTAGATCGAAATCAGTTTATTTGCTGGTACTAGCCAAAAAAAAAAAATGAAACGAAATCTTCAATCAATTTATGTACACTTTTTGCTAACCTACGCTCAAGTTAAATAAAATTAGCTGTCAGCTTTCAAACTCTTCAGCATTCATGCTGATATGAATGTTTGCGGTATATTACAATATCAGTTTACTTTATAATAAAAAAAGTTTAAACTAACCGCGTTTCTTTATAAGCAGTGTTTGTTAAGTTTAAGCATTTACAATCATTGTAAAAATTTTCAAGGTACGCTCTTCTAACAAACGAATCACCGGATACTGTCGTCAATCGCTTTTTTGGAATCTTCTTCCTCTTTTTTCAATTCAACAACATTATTGGACAATTGATATCTTCTTTTGTTTTGTCAAGCAAAGACGCCTCAAACCTGGGTAAATTATCAAATTCTAGTTGGTTTCAAACAAATCTGTCTACACGTATAAAATCATGTTAAGCTATCGCTGATTTAAAATAGAACGCATTAGATAAAGATATTATTCTTTTGGCTCGGCATAACTTTGTTTACAAAGTCTATAAATTCGATTGTCATAGAAAAACACTTGATCTCAGTAGCAAACTAAAAAACTATTTTAACCATTGGTTCTTATCCTTCGCGCGGTTGTGGGGAAAGGGAGAAGTATGGAAATTAGTGATAAAAATAAACCAATGTGTTTGCCTGCGTAACGCCAGCATCTTTTCGAGTTAAAACGGAATACAAATATACTTGTGAAAAAACTGGACTAGGGCTGCATAACCTTTTCGCTGTTGCCAGCCGCATTACAAAATTAGTTTTAACTATTAATAAATACCAAGAGCGAGTTTACTTTGATCAGAAAACTAGATAAAAGCCAAAAAATGAAGTTTTTTTGGAATTAACGCACAAACGTGGCTTTCGCGCCTTTGATGGCAAGTGGTGACTTTTTTTGTCTTCACTTAGTTTTTTTGTTGATAAAAATCGTTTTTTGTTTGTTTGAAAATTATGTTCAACAACTGTCATTAGTAGTTCGTTCTGTGGTCCTTTTCCAAACAAGGCTGCATTGAAGAGAAAAATTTTATTTGGGTAAATTTCTAATTAGATTCGTAAGTGACATATGGGTACAGTCGCATAAACTATTAAGTCCTCTATTCAAGGTCACAGATTTTTCACAGCAAGAATGACTCGTAAAAAAGCGCGAATTCCTTATAGCAAAAGCTGTCAAAAATACGTTTGTTTATTTTTACTACAATTTTAAGTTAAAATAACGTAGCCATGGTAAAACCTGAAATTTTTGAAAAATAACCAGTCGTTTGCTGTAAAAAAGATTAAGAAATACAGATTTAAACTAATCAGTTTTATAGTTGATAAAAATGAGATTAGTTTACTGTATTGACTTGGAATTTTGAGCAATGTGGTCAAGGCCTAGAGATATGGACCATGATCGATATGGTCTTATTCCGATTCCTACCCTTGTCTATTAAAAAATACATTTTACATTAATTTTTCTGCTGAACAACTACAGGGATTATTGAACTTTAGCCGTTATTTCTTCATAATTAACTATATAGAAAGTAAATAAAAAATTTGAAACAGACTGCAATGTCATGGTGTCTCCGCAAAGTAGGTTTGGGTAACTGCTTGACAATTACTCTCGAACCTTGGTTCCCAACCTTCAGAAATTCCTCAAACAGAAAGAATTTCCATGAGTTTAGGAAAGGAACTTACACTGAAGATGACACTGGCATGCTATAATAAGAGACCTTGACTCTGTCAATTCATACACAATAAGAGAGCTGTCGGCCCATCTGTCTGTAAAAAGCCTTCAATAGAAGAGAAAACGAAGGACCAATAAAAGAAAAAGCAACAAGAAGCATTCGCAGAAAATAGAGAGAAATACGTCTTTTTTTTTGAAGCCGTCTTTCTCTCATTCACTCGTACTTAAGTTCAACCATGAACTTCTAACGTTCATATTTGAACAAAAGCAGAAAAAACGCATGCCACAACGTTATGACTTATCAAAAATTAAACTTTTATTCACAAAACAATTTTGTGCTAGTTCGATTCTTGTTCACAATACTGTATTTGTCGTTACTAGCTATACAAGCTTTTAAATTTTGAAAAATTTTTTCAAACCTACAAAGTTAGTAACACCAAAGTGTGAAACGAGACCCCAAGTAATTGCGTAAAAGTAAATTTGAAAAAAATTCGTATTTAGCAAAGAATTTTACTAATGTTATTTTTGCGAATTTTAGCCTCAGGATTTGACTAACTAGCAGTATTTATTAGTGAAATGATTTCTAAATGGTAGTTCCACCAAAAACGTGTTATATTGAGTTATCAAAGTAAGGAACGAGAAGTTTTAAAATGAGCAAAGAAAGGAATGTACGAAAAAATGATTCGAAATCATTGCACTAAGAAAAACCCTCTACCGTTAACCACAAGTCACGAAAATAAATACTTAATTCATTGGCGGCTAGAAAGTAAAAAACGAAGAAGTGCTACAATCAGAAGCGCCTGAAGATTTTTCGGCGGGCGAGGCAAAATTTAAAAAAGGCACTTTTTTGGTCGAAAAGACACTCTTAACAAAGGCAAATTTAATCGTAGGTATAATGGAAAAAATTATTATTAAAAAACTTGGTGAGAAGACCAAACAGCTAATAAATAAAAAGCTTCGCTTTTCGGCCGCGGCGTTCATTTACTTAACCTGCAAATATTTTTGATTTACTCAAAAAAGTGAAACGTCTGTTTTGAAAATTTCATTTTGTTTCGCACTATAAAGATTTACAGCTTCAGTTTAAACTCAATGTTTTGGTCTTCAGCAAGTTTCTAGAGAAAATTTTTTTCCAATCGCTGATTACGTTTGTTGAGAGTGCCTTTTTAACAAGAAAAGTAAGTTTTATTTAAAATTTGTCTCTCTAGCTAAATTACTGTTGTATCAGGTGGCCCTTTTCGAAAAAAGTTAGGTGACCCCTTGTTTTAATCCAGTGGTTCCTAACCGGGGAGGAATTCCTCCCCAGGGAGAAATTTTACAATTTCAGGGGAAGAATTTTACAAATTCTATTTTGTGAAGACCAGTGGTGCTTAAACTTCAAGTCGGGGCAGCTTGCTTTATTTTTTCTGTTTGCAGTTTATTTCAAATCTAATATTAGGTCGCTAGTCAATATTAGTAGTATTACAAATTAGTGGCAATGCAAAATTCATTGTTACTGTCACAAGTTAATAACCAAGCAATCTTTTAATGACAGTAATTGCTTTCTTAAATGTAATGCTTATTTAGTATATTTAGTTGAACGTGTTATATGCTTAGCTTTGGCAAAATAATGGCCGCTCGCTGTACAAGTTTTCCAAAAATTTTTAAAGCATGTTTGTTAGTCATTCTTTTACCCGCGATCTCACTTGCCTCTTTCATTTTGACAAATTAACCGGTCGTTCTATGAATCTGATGTGGTATTAGATGTGGTAAAAGAAGATATGAAGGAAGTTGGTGCGAAGGAGATGGACATTGAAGACAGAAAGATGTGGAGAATGATGATACGCTGTGGCCACCCCTGACTAACGGGAAAGACCGAAAGGAGAAGAAGTTCTATGAATCTGATAATGTACTGAAACTGTTTACCGGTGAACCTTGGTATTTTTATTTTATGCATCTCAGTATATACGAAACAAATCCATTTGACTAGTTCGAATATGAATTCTTTGTGGGCCGTTATTGAAAATGTTTTGCCCCGCATTTTCGTTTGAACATTATGTAGAAAAAAACCTGGCTTTTTCGAGAAATATCCATTGATGCATATATATAGCACCTGCCTGATTGCGATATTACAGATTTTGAGTTTCAAGTGATGGGAAAAGGGTAATTGGCATTTGGTACCGTTTATTTCTGTGAGGAAATCATTTATTTATTTGAGTCAAGAGTATTGTAGTTGATTCGTGTTCAAGGAGCGAAGTAGAGATTTTGTGGAAATTGCCATATTGTTTTAGAAAAAAAATTTGTTGTTTTTAGCAATAGTGTGGAGCTTTTATAAATAAACTTTTGACATCTGTAGTAACTTTGCGGGTAACGAAGCGTGTTAAAGGGATATTCTCTTATAAATAAATTCGCTATGAATATTGGCTATTAAAGAATTACATCGTGTGCACAGTTGATGGTATTTGCAAAGTGTTTTACAATTGTGCATTTAAGGAAGAGTTTCTTTTCTGCAGCTCTTAGAAACGAATACAAAAAACAGCAGACATTTTTGAAATGGTCTCATCTTTTTTTGAATCTGAACACTTGGAATGGAAGAATCTAGCTGGCTGTCGCACAGATGCAGCACTCCCAATGTTGAGCTGTAATTTAGGTTTTCAAGCCCTTGTGAAGCAGCTAGTTCTAACAAGCAAATGTGTTCGTTGCATGCTGCATAGGCAAGCCCTAGCTTCCAAAACTTCACCTGATTTAATTCAAACAGTTTTAGAACAGATGATACAAATTAGTAATTTCATTAAAGCCGAAGCTTTAAATTCTCGTGCTTTTAAAAGACTGTGTAACGGCATGGATTCAGACCACTTGGTATTTCTCTACCATACTCAAACTTGATGGCTTTCCAAAGGAAATGAAACTCGAAGATTCTTTGAAATTAGAACAGAAGTAAAAGCATTTTGTGAACTCCAGAACAAGACAGAGTATTGTTTCTGACTAGATGATGAAAAATAAATGCTCTCTGGCTTATATATGTGACATTTTTGAACAACTTAACAAATTCAATCTTCAGATGCAAGGCAGGAATACCAACATTATTAGATTTGTAGAACGCATTGAAAGCTTTCACATCAAAATTGTCAAATTGGAAACGAAAAATTCGAATAAAGAATTATTCAATGTTTGAGAAATTAGAAATACTTCTTGATAACAGAGAGAATAAACTGGCAGTGCAAATCGAGAATGGTATTTTGAAACATTTGTCAACACTTGAAAACGAATTTGAGAGATATTTTTCAGAAATTACGAACGATGAACTCGACTTTGTTAGAAATCTTTTTACATTCTCCGTTAAAAAGCTTTCAGATGAATGCCAAGACGAATTTTTGGAGCTTGTTAATATTTCTTTAACAAGGCAAGCTTATCATGAAAAACTTCTCACACAGTTTGGATTGAAAGGAAAGGTTCTTATTCAAAAACTACCGAAAAACTCTGCTCATTCTTATTCCTTGTATGTCTAAGTACCTGTGTGAGGCTGGATTTTCTATTCTGCTACAATCAAGACCAAACAAAGAAATAGACTTGATGTTGAAGATGACCAACGTTGTGCTTTGTCTCAAACTATTCCACGCATTCAGCAACTCTCAGATGATAAACAAACACAAGTTTCGCATTGACTGATTGAGTTAAAATTGAAAAAATGATATTTCACTAAATCAGTGTGTTTTGTCAAGCTTAATTGATACAGGGGAGGAATGAAAATTTTCAAAATCAGCAAAGGAGGAATGTATCAAAAAAATTTGGGAACCCCTGTTTTAATCGATTATTTTCAAACTTTGTTATTAAATTTTGTAGGGATTATATAATTACAAAGAAATCTAACTCAATGCTTTTATCTTGCGAATTTCAAAAACCATTTCCTCCTGGCCCCCCCAGTTGTATCAGCCATCTGTAAAACACAAATTGTGTTAATTAAAAGGATATTTAAGTTTATTGCTAATTAAGCATTTTAACTAAAAAGCTTTATGTCAAAAAATGCGAAGCGTTGCACTATATAGTTAAGCTCAAGATTAGATCGAGTGAGCTGCGTTTATTGCAGCTCAAACATACATATAAAGTTCTATATAAAGCGTCAATGAAATGCGTCATTTTGCATCACTTTGCATGAAATTTTTGAGCTGAATTTAAACCGGTCGTGTCTACTTCGAAGAAAAACCGATTGGAATGACAGTTAGTTTTAGGGAGATAAAGGGTTAGTTATTGAGAGAAAGTAGTTGGTTCAAAAGAAACTAAGTTCTTCTTGAGCATCTTGACAAATTTTAAAAAATTCCAAAAATTTTCGGCCCACTTTGGGCACGCAAGAACAATTTGCGCCACTTTTTTCTCTTTTTATCTCTTAGAGCAACTAGTTTTGTTTCTTTTTACTCTCACTCCAATCGGTTTTTCTTCGAATTAGACACGACCATTTTAAAATAGCTCAAGAACTTGTCGATTCAAAATTTAAAATTAAAAAAAAAATCCATAAAAACAAATTTAATGAAAGAAAATATAAAAAGTTAAAAATTATTAAAATTATTAATCTTTTAATTGTTAAAACTGCTGCACAGATATTTGGCGGTGCTGCAGCTCTGCAGCTCCTGTGGACGAGCCACCACTGCTTAATATGATACAGTTTCAATTTATAAAAATTAAAAAATGACAGCTATTGAATGTTATCTGTAATAGCATGTTTATATGCATTATCCATATAATCAGCATGATCACAGCCGTACCAGCAGAAAAAACTCGGGGATAATACTGTTTTGCCCAAATTTTACTGGCACTTGCCCGAATCATGATCTTGTAGCTTTGCAAAAGTTGAGAGAAAATCTCACTCATTTTAGTCCCAAAATTCTGGTGAAGATAAAAAAAAGTCTTTGCCTTATATCTTAATTATATTTTTAGATTTGGGAGCTTTGTCCTGCGCAAGTACTTTGTTATCGGTGCCCGAAAAATTCTGACTTTTCCCAAATTTTTGGGACTTAAAGGGAAAATTGCCCACTGTTTCGCCGGCTTCTACGACTATGAGCATTGCTTTAATAAGCTTTAGGCCCACTGGTTTAAACAAAACTAAGTTAAATCGGTTACCAGAAGTCAAACTGAAAAAAGCAAAAAGCCTCAGAATCAGTCGACTGCGGTAAATTTTACGTTCGTTGTTCGTCTTTATTGATTTAAATGTTAAGTAGGTAAATACGTGTATAATATGTGTGAATACCTATAGAATATATATAAATTCGGGTAAAATTTTTCAAAGATTACGTTTACGTTTATTAGGTAAATTTAGTCGGCTCAAATTTTAAATAATTAAGTTTTTCTAATTTTTTATCAACTTTGGTTTTAGTTTTTCCTGACTGCTATAACAAAACGTTTATTGAGTCGTACTGCGGGGCCAATGACTGTCAAGATGATTTTGATGAAGCAAGGAAAGTATACAACACATCATCATGTCCCATCAACCAAATTCAAAGCGAGGATGTGGATGAGTTTCTACTTTATATTCTTATGGGAATATATACAGCAACCGGGCTATTGGGATCAGTTATTATGGCTGTATTTGTTGACAATATTAAAGTCAGGTACAAGACTTAAAAATAGCTAAGTTGGGAAAAAATTTTTTTCCGCAATTTTCCGAGGATTTACAACTTCTGAGACATTTCAAAATATTTTTGACTCTTTTCAATATGAAAAAACAAAAAGTCATTAAAAATTGCTTTAGTTACAAATACCTTTAAAATTTTCAAAAAAGCTTTATTTATAGAACCCAATAAAACAGTAATTGCGAGTTTAGCCCTTAAACAGTTAATTAAAATAAAACCATTTTTCCATTTTAGAATTGGTCACCCAACTTATTCTCGTAAACTTGAAGTGTTTTGAATGCCAGTGTTTTGAATGATGCTTTTGCGCATAGTCACGGATGCCTGCGTCCCGCTTCAACGGGCCACCTACCCATACTTTCAGGCATGTAGCCTGCTGAGCTTTGCCGACTTGGAGCGACATACTCTTTGGCTTACCGTGGATCCCTGGACCCTGACCATATGTTGCATGGTATTTTAAGTGGGTCTTAGGATGCTCTCCAAAAGAGACTAAGATTTAGACGCCCGTTTGTGCCAGCTGCGCGGAATCTATTAAATAGCCATGCTGAACTAGGCATCCGCGCTTCTCAGTAAACAAATTACAGATGGAACACGGAGTACTGTGAGAGTACATCCAGGCTCTATGCTTTTTATAACCTATGCCAGGCCTGTTGGAATGAGCTTGCTCCGAACAGCTTGGGTTAAACTCAATCGCCTGCAAACTGGTGTTGGGCGATTCCATTCGTACATGCTCAAATGGAGTCTCTCTCCTTCACCAAAGTACGAGTGCGGCGCCGTTGAACAAACCGCAGACCACGTCCTAATAGCGTGCCCTATACGTTGGGCATCACATGGAGCACGAGCTCTGACGGCTTGGATAATAAAACCTGATGCAGGCTTAACACCATCACAGCCAATATCTGATCCGGGCAGTACAGCAACCTGGGGTAGTAAAAGGATAAACCCTTGACCCCGGTTCTATTTGTGACTGACCCGGAGTGGTGCCCTTAAAAACGACGACGACGGCGACGAAGTGTTGACAAAGATAAGAAAATGCAATTAAGAATGATCAAAGATGTTTTAATGGCCTTTTAACTAATTTATTCTTGATGTTTTATCGAATAGAGCTCCGGTTGGAAAGTTC
Organism: Diplosoma virens; assembly: GCA_963680785.1. Classification (NCBI taxonomy): domain Eukaryota; kingdom Metazoa; phylum Chordata; class Ascidiacea; order Aplousobranchia; family Didemnidae; genus Diplosoma; species Diplosoma virens. Next base: position 30,249,634 of record OY796885.1, read on the forward strand.
TGCGATAAAAATTATGTTTTCTTAAAAACTTGCGTTTTCATTTCTACTGTACTGTATGTTTGATGTTTGACGCTCTTCAGTTAATTATTTTTATCTCACATTGTTTCAAATATACAACCTTAATATTTACTGTTTAAATTCTACTGAATTTTTTTAAATTTAAAATGGGCCCTTGTTTAAAATGCGTATAGATAAACGTATGTCAAAGATTAATAAAATGGGTGTCTATAAATACGATTAATAGAAAGTTGAAAATCAAGAATTCGATTTAATTTTTTACCTTGAATGTAAGAGGGTAAAATTAAAATAATTTTATGAATTGCATTTTTCAATACAGCCTACAATTTAATTGATCAAAACGTTTCTTTTGCAGAATGAACGAATCTAGAAAATTGTTTGATCTTGTGTTCGCTACATTCAAGCATTTACGAAAAGACTCACGTCAGGTCTTGCTAGTGTTTATAACTGCTTATAGTGGATTTGAACAAGCATTTTTGACTGGAGACTTCACTCGGGTAAAAATACTGTTTATTTGTTTTAAGTAAATTAAATAGAAAGCGATAAAAAACATTTGAGGAAAACATGATTGAAAGCATTGCAACCAACTGGCTATGCAGAAGCTCATCAGTAGGCAATTTTCAATTCCTCATAAAAGACAAATTTATTCTGTTAATATTTTTAAAAATTGTGTTTTTTCAAAAAATTCAGCATTTAAATAATCGTAGTTGGATTTCGCAAATTATTATTTTGTATCTTAAGGTGCAACCTACAGAAAACATTAAAAACTCCCAAGGTAAAACAAAAAACTCTTTGTCTGAAATAAAAAAAAACTTTTAGTTTATGACTTTATTTAACGCAATCTGATGAGTTGTTATAAAAAAGAAATCAACCATCAGTTTTTTTAAACGTTCTGCAAAAAGTTTTTAAAAAACTAAAATTAGAGTAGTATTGAAAATAAATTTTTACTGCTTCAGTCTTTCGTGTCTTGTCCATTGAGTGTAAATTGGATTGGTTTTGTTTTGATTTGTTTCGGAGCTGTTGATTCAATTGGATCCCTTGCTTTTGGCAGAATAGAGAAGTATACAGGAAGAATTCCTCTTTTTATAATGGCATTTATTATTGATTTGGCTTTATTGATAGTTTTCCAGGTTTGTTTTAATTAGCTTCAATCTTTTTTTTTATCTTATTCTAAATTAAAACCAAGACGAAATTAGTTACAATAATTTTAGATTTGGATTCCTTATCCCACCAACTCAGTGCTGTTTTTTCTTTTCTCCGCATTTTGGGGATTGGCTGATGCAGTCTGGCAAACGCAGCTCAACGGTAATCACTTAAAATTATCATAGAAAAATATATTGTATCATACAGATAAAAACTCAACGCTTTAGATAGCACATGAAGCAAAATTTTTGAGAATAAAAGTATTTTTAAAGTATATATTATTTTGTTATAAATTTTGGGCCTTAGTGTAAGTGTAATAATGTTTTTTATGAAACTACATGTTTAAAAACTTATTTTTTGTAAATGTCAATCACTTTGTGCCAGATATCTTCTGCCTTTTCAACTTTAGTATCTATAAATTTAAACTTACATTTTTTTTAGCTTGCTATGGTGTATTTTTTATACACAATCAAGAGGCCGCGTTTTCTAATTATAGACTTTGGGAATCGCTTGGTTTTGTCATAGCTTTCGCTTACCAGGGTTTTCTGTGCGTCAGCACCAAAATTTGGATTCTACTGGGAATCTTGATAATTGGTATGACATTTTATGGTGCTGCAGAGGTAAGCAAAATTATTCAAAACAATTCAAAGTTTTTTTTTATTTTCTTGCTTGAATTTTGAGAAAATTTTTTTTGTTTTTAACTGTTGTGGAACTTTTTTCCAATAGTTTTTATGCAACATTTTTTCCAATTATTGTTTTTTACCTAAAACCTCACCCACTAAAAAAGCACAAATAATGCACTCATGCTGTCGTTGCCAAGCCCGAATAAATAAGGGGGGTCGTAGCAGGAATCCTCCTCATTTATTTATCCGGCTTAAAAAAAAGACTAAGCCAAATCATATTCCAGATGTAACTCGAAACTCATGGCGGATCGGTCGATGCCTGGATTAAGAACAACCACCACTGGTGCTGTTCAGCAGGGCGCCAGTGGAAATTTTACTACCATTAAAAAAAGACAGAAAAAAGGAGGGAAGCAGGCAAGAAAAAAGAAAAGTAGCGCCAACATAAATTTAAGAGTTGGAACTTTAAATGTGGGTACTATGATAAGGAAAAAAAGGGAGGTAATTTACATGATTGGGAGAAGAAAGCTAGACATATCGCGGCTGCAAGAGACAAAGTGAAAGAAAAGTAAACCAAGAAATCTTGGCGGCCGATCGCTTTAAGCTGTTTTTTCAAGGTCAAGATGGATAAAGAAATAATGTAGGTATTTATTGTGGAGAAGAGTACATAGCAAGTGTGCTGGAGGTGATTCTAGTCTCAGATAAAATGATAAAAATAAAGCGTGTGAGGATAAATGTCGTAGTGCGTATGCATCCCAAATGGGATGCAGGGAAAAGGATGGTGTTAAAGAGGGAGGCCTAGAAGGGCAGATGGTGGTAGACTTTGAAAAAAATATGAAGTTATGTGTGGTGAGCAGTAGTTTCCAAAAGAAAAAAAACACCAAGTGACTTACAAAAGTGGTAAAAAGGGAGTTTAGATGGATTACTTGTGAGAAGGAGCAATCTGAAAAAAAATCGAGATTATAAGATATTTCCCGAAGAGTGTAGGAAGACTGCATAGAGTAGTGATAGCAGAAATCGTGCTACATGTGAGAAGAAAAATAAATGTAATCACCCGACATAGAATTAAGGGGTGGAGATTAAACGGAGATAAGTGTTTTGTAGCTTTTCAAAATAAGGCAAGAAAAGTTTTACCTCAATTCACTTCAGTTTATTTGTTTTGTGTTTCAAAACGAAAAATACACCAACATATAAATATGACAAAAAAATTTTCAAAAGCACAGGAAGGCAGCGAAATGACCATACAATCTTTTAGTCAACTGCCTCCCTCTAAATAGTGGGACAAAAAAATTTTGTATTGGAAAAACACAACAGTAAAAACACATAGTACATTTAGAAAAATGATAAAGAATTAATAGCAATAGGCTATTAATTGTTATTAAATAACTTTCCACGTGCCAGCTGACTTCATCAAATTGTTGTGGTATCTTATCTAATATTGACTAGTTAAAAAAAGTTTAAATTTCTTCTTAAATTGATTATAAGAATGTGACTTTAATTCGAAGGGTACTTTTTGCCATATTTTAGGTCCAATGTAAGAAAATGTCTTTTTACCTAATTCTATTCTCTTTTTAGGTTGAAAATAATTTTGTTTCCCTGCCAGTCTTGTTTTATAATAATGTTTTTGGGTTATACATACTTATAATAGTTTGGGACTCATTCTTTGCTGAACTTTTATTAAAGTAAAACATTGTTTTTGCAATTTCAAGTTTAACAATATCTTTTAATTTTAAGAAATTCAATTTTTGAAAAAGAAGATTTGTATGTGACTAAAAAAGACTATTGTCGCCAAAAACCAAAGCAGCAGCTTACCAAAAATTTTATATAAATTAGAAACGGTCGACGGGTAAAAAAAATGTTCCACCTGGGTGGACAAAGACATAACCAAGGGAAAGTAATGCAAGTAAAAATAGTTAAAGAAAATTAATTTATTAGCCAATGAAGGATGTATGTTAGAACAATGGCGAGACTATTTTAAAGAACTGATAAATACAGAAAATCCCAGCCGAGAAAGATTAACTCAGGCTGATGCAATTACTGGAGATGTACAATAAATTAATAAGGAGAAAATAAAATTAACTCTGAAGAGAATGAAAGATGGCCAGGCGGTTGGACCAGATGAGATCCCAGTAGAAGTCTGGAAATGTATAAGAGAGCCAGCTATAGGAGCACTGACAGAGTTTTTTTAACAGGCTTATGAAAGGTGAAAAGTTGTCATATGAATAGAGAAAAAGTATTCTTATTCCAATTTTTAAGAAAAAAGGAGATACACAGACCTGTAGTAATTAAAGTGGCATAAAGCAAATAAACTATAGCATGAAAATTTGGGAACAAATCGTGGAAGCAAGACTGCGGCAGGAAGTACCGATCTGCACGCAATATTATGGTTTATGCCAGGAAAGAGCACCACCGTTTCAATATTTGCTCTAAGCTAATGATAAAAAAGTATAGGAAAGGATCAAAAGAACTGTATTGTGTATTTGTAGACTTATAGAAGATATATGACACGATACCAAGATTAGAGTTGTGCGATAGTTTAAGAAAGTCGAGCGTCCCAGAAGCGTATATACAAGTGATACAAGATTTGTATGATGATAGCGTAACAGCAATTAAGACTTCTGTTAAAACAACGAAGGAGCCGATAGTCAAAATGATATTCTTTCGGAGTAATAAGTTAGATAAAATCAAAAATGAGATAATTTGTAGGACAGTGCAGGTGATGCAACTGCGTGATAAGATGAAGGAGTCGACACTGAGATGATTTGGTCATATACAAAGGAGACTAGAGGACTATGTAGGTAGAAGAATACTACAGATGGAGTTACCAGGTAAAAGATCTAGAGGCAGACCTAAGCGAAGATTTATGGATGAGGTAAATGAGGGATATGAAGATATTGGGTGTGACTGTGAAAAATTCTAGTGACACTGCAAGTTGTTGAAGTTGTTGTGGTAATCACTAATCGGGAAAAGCCAAAAGAAAAAGATTGTTTACCCAAATGAAAAAAGTGTCAAATTGCAACCAAGTTTTCATGCATAGTCCTTAACTTCGTCAATACGCTACACTCAAAACATTGTTTTGTAAATTTTTGAAATGCTTATTATCTATTGTTGACTAAATCACTGACTTTATGATTTAGTACATAGATCGAAAGCAAAGAAAAGTTGAAAAAGACCTGGAAACGTCCAGCAAAGAAAAAACAAATGAAGCTTTTTCTAATGAAACGTTGGCTGACATTTCAAAATTGTAGCATCTTTTTTTTGAAAGCCTGAATAAGGAATTAGTGATGTTGGAAATATTTTTTAAGAACAGTTGTTTTTCAGCAGCTCCAGCAAAATCGCCCACTAAAAGAGAATTTGATTTTTTTGTTTTTTTGTTCTGATAAGTGATGCTTGTATGCTCTCATATTGAGTTAATTGTTTTGCGCTGCAACTTTATTTACATGTAATTACAGTATATAAACCAGCGGTTCTCAACTAGGGCCTGCTACAATTTTTGCATTTGTGCCAAATGTTTGTAAATCATCACTTTTCTAAAGATTCGCCGACTTTTCTTCATAACAATCTACTTTGATTTAATGTAAACCAAGTAAAAAGTTGACGTGTTGTTGTTTGATGATGCATGCAATTGAATGTGAGAAAGATAAATTGCTACATTTAAAATTACTTTGCAACGGCACGTGCAGTTACTTTGATTGACTAAAAAATTTGGACGCCCAATTCACACCAAGTGATGTGAAAGATTGGTTTTGTTTAATGAAAAACTAATAAGTAAACTTTGATCTTGGGTGTGTGATTGTTATTCTAAAATAGCACAAAAATCATTCTTATTCCTAATGGTTCCGTTTATTTGTTTCCACTTACTTCTATCTGATTTCTCGCGCTCTTGCAAATGATTGAAGACAAAAAAATTTTTTTAAGTAAAAAATGACAAAATGACACGCATTGTGTGCTTTGCAGGAGTTTTCACAAATCTTCAACAAGAAACTATACAAAATAAAAAGTAAAGCCAATGCGTTTTGAAACATTGTTTTCTTCACCTTTAAAATAAAAAATAAAAAGTAAAGCCAATTCAGCTTCAAAATTAAAAGTAAAGCCTATATATTTTGAAACATGCCTTCCCAAACTTTACAAAGAAAATATCCATGAGACCTATTCTTGCTTCGCAGGATAGTTTTAATTATCAAGCGGCAGTTTGGCTAAATAATATTCTTTCACCTCTTCTAAAACATTCATCGGCTTTAAAAGATACTTTCAGTTTTGTCAAATTAATTTCGACAATACCACAATTGAAACAAACTGAATAAAGCAATGTTTCAAAATATATTGGCTTTATTTTTAATTTTGAAATTAGTAAAGCGTTCCAAATTTTATGCTCCGAAATTTATACAGCTTCAAGTTTTTGCTCTTTTAATTTGCTTAGTTTTTAAAGATATTTTCCCTTAATTAGAATATAATTCATAAAGTCAATATTCATAATTTTTCGTTAGTGGCAAATTTCCAAGGTGTTCCAGTTATTTTCAAAAAATTAAGACAATCATATCATAATATAGTGATTGTAATGCATATGATAAATAAAGATTGTATTAATGTGTTGAAATAAATATCAAATAGAAAGCTTTAAACAGATTTTTTAGAAAGATTCATGGAGCGGCTATCTTAAGACTTAGTTTGCATGATCGATTTCTACTGTTTGAAAATATTATTCAGTATTATTTGTTAGTTCATCATAAATTAGTTTTCTGAAGCTTAAAAATAGAATAGCAAAATGTGCAATAGAATTTTATATTGTACGTTTTCCAGACAATTCTCTTTAAACATATGAACAAATTTCTCGCCATTCTATTTCTCTAATAAAACGGAAGGATTTTTTTGGAGAGCTTTCCCAACACAACTCGTATAATTCTTAAATTCCCAGCAATTGAAATAAGTCTAGCTGTGAGATTTCGAGCTCTAAATTATTTATAGCAACTGGATCAAGGTGAATACAAAGTGTAAGTTGATTTCTTTAGCTATATACCATAGATTTTTCTTTTTTTTAATTCACCAACTTAGTTGTATGAACAACCCTTATAGGTGCTACGACAGTTGATCGAACGACACTTGATCAAAATAACACTTGATCGAATGACACTTGATTGAACGACACTTGATCGAAACGACACTTGATCGAAACGACACTTGATCGAAATAACTGTTGATAAAAAAAAGACTTACTTTTGTATGTTTTTGCGATTAAACAATCTTTTTGTAACGGTAAATTAGATTCATAAAAAGCAGAGAACATCAGTACGAAGACAGTTTGTTTTTATTTTTTATAAGTTTTTGTCAATGTCAAAATCAGGTGTTCTCAACAAGGTCCCTGGCCAAAGCATTTTAAGGGGGCAACAAATAGATCTCCTGCCATGGTTATGTTTTGTTAGATGCCTATGGCTGCCATTTTTACTTTCTTTTCACATTGTAATCAGCTCTTTTGGGGGCATTGTGTCATGGCCCCACCCTTGCAGACCCCTTGCAGAAATCAGAGACAGATTCAAAGGGAAGATCTATTTTTTTAGAGATTACTATGTTTTTGGGAAAAAATTTGACCAAATTAAGACAAACAAAGTTGTAAATTTTCTCTTTCATTTTTCAATCAAGTGTCGTTTCAATCAAGTGTCGTTTCGATCAATTGTCGCTTCGATCAAGTGTCATTCGATCAACTGTCGGGACACAACCTTTATAAGTCGGAAGCGTGGTCGAGTGGTTAGAGCGCCGTGCTTATGATCAATATGGTTCGGTTCAAAACCTACTCGCATCATTCTGTTGTGTTCTTGTAAAAGACACTCTAGGGCAGTTTTTCCTGCTTGGTGGTCGTGGCAAGCAGTTTTATATTTCAATCATATCTCTATTGAATTACAAGCGGACAGCAATATCTTGGCATCTTCGGAAGCAGGTCAGGGTAATTGTCTACCCCATGTACTAGCGCCTCCGTCGCTTCCCTGCGAGTCAGGAGGATAAATAAAGAGATAAATAAATAAGAAAACAAGTGTTAAAAATCTGCAATTTTATTTTTTGCTGTTAAGAAAATGATTAATTCTGATATTGTGATAATTCTAATACAGTGCTTCCTCGATTATCCGGTCTAGTTGGGTCATTACTTTTAAAAATATGAACGGATAAGCAAAAAACCAGGTTAATTAAATTCTTATAGTCATACCAACAAAAGTATACAGTATCGTACATGTTTATTGTTTAGATCAGCGGTTCTCAATTTATTTTGAAGTCCGCACCCCGACCCGAAGGAAAAATCATTTTCGGACCCCTTTCTCCATTTGATGTATTGTTTTTGTAGAGAAGAGAAGTTTGCATCCCAAGAAGTCCCTTCTCGCACCCCCAATTGAAAACTGCTAATTTAGATCTACCCTGCACTAAAAAATAAATTTATTTTGAATTGTTTGCGAGTAGATTCACGTTTTCTCAGTAGCTTTTGAAATAATATTGAAACAATGGTACGAATAATTAATCGAGGAAGCACTGTATGTGGTATTTGGTTGTAAAGCAAAAATACTCATCGTGCAACGGTACTGAAAAAACTGTGTCAATCTCTTCTTTATCTTTGGCTTTGAGTAAATTTACTAAAAAGCGAATTAAGTTTGAAAAATAATTTTCTTGCTTTTTATCGTGAATTTACTAAAAAGTAAATAAATGCAAGAAATCGATTCTCTAACAATCTTATGGTAAATGCCTTTGTCAATAATTATGGTAAAGTAGACTTTTGTGTTTCTTTGTAAATTGGGTGAAAGAGAGATCGCAGATTAGTCAAAATGAATGTTGTTTTTCAAAAAATCAAAACCGATTGTGCGTTGATTTGTATCTTTAGACCTCAATCAAAATCTTGCATGCGATGGGATTTATCTTTTACATTCCAAGACGGTTTCAAAGTGACCTTTTTGAAAAATGTTTTACTCAGCATGCATAGATGAGCAATAAAAGATTTATTGTTAGTTTACGAGAGGCGCTAACAACAGAGACTATTTACTCATTTGCTCACATATTAAAGAAAAAATAAACTTTTCGAAAGAAGACATTTGAATAAAAAAAATATTTTTTAAATTAATTTGCAAATCTTCAACCAAAACAATGAATTATCAACTGCCATACTGGATAACATACGATTGCTCACACAATCTTTGGTTATGCAGCCAAAAAATTACATAAGTTGATAGCATTATGACTTATTAAATTTACCTTACGTCGGAGATTAACAATACTTTCACCCAGTTGGGCTAATTTTTTTGTAGTGGTTTTGGAGTATTGACTTTGACGGATTCTAGAATTCAGTCGTTTATTGCGTTGCAACCAGAGACAGTGCTGATTACAAGTTCAATAAATTGTTAACACTAGATTGCAGAAATTTTCACAAAAAGAGTAGCAAAAATTTCGTAAATAAATTTTTAATTGACATTTTTTATTTTAACAAGAAAAAAAGTTTCCTGTGGCTATTAATATCGCTTAGCACATTAAAAAAAAATTGAACAAAAGTCAATTAAACTTCACTTTCACAAGTATTAAAAAAATCTTTTGACCAATTGATGAGAGCTTTGTAAAAAATTTTAAACTTTTTTCTTATATTATGTCATTGTGGTTTTTACTATAATTAATTATTTAAACTGTGGTCGAGTGATTAAAGCGGCGTGATTGTGATCAACATGGTCTCGGTTCAAAACCTACTCGCGCCATTCTGTTGTGTCCTTGGAAAAGACACTTTACGTCACTTTCTCTTGTTTGGTGGTATTAGCAAGTAGTTCTAAATTTCAGTCATATCTTTAAATTTCAGACAAGCTGGAGTCGTAAGTTTATTATTTTATTATCTTCAGTTGCCTCACTGCTTTAATCAAGTGCGATAATAGTGATAGTTTTTTAAGGCACGAATGGATTATTGTCATCTAAACCGCTAGTCCTTGTACTTGTCCCTACAAGTTGGTTTCAAGTGAAAGCAATTTACGCCAGACAGTAAAGTTGCGTTTAGCAAGATTCAGTAGCAAATTTAGGTAATGAGTTGCTTAAACTAAGATCTCAGACTGGCGTAAAAATGTAACGCTTGTGCTTGGTAAAACAAAATCGGCAAAAAGTTAAAAATCTTGTAAATTGGTTATTTTTGGCTAAACTATATAACATTATGGTGCAGATTGCAATGACTCGATTTCAGAGAGTTCTATTAACGTGAGAGTTGTATTGCTTTAAAAATCTTAAAAGCACTTGGACTCGACTCGAGTCCTTACTACAGCAAATCAAGTCTTTACTACAAAGAACTCAAACTTGACTTGAGTCCTTAAATCATTTAGTGACTTGAACTGGACTAGTAAAGCAAGAAAAAACCGGTTTTAACTTTCGACTTTGCATAGCTGCTTTAACATTCACTTATATGAGATAGAAGTTAGTCTTTTATTTAGTTTACTTCGGAAGTAGATGATTTTTATTATATTTATGTTGCAGATTGTAATGATGTTATTGTATTTTATTTAGGGTGCAGGTTGTAATGATTCGATTCCAGTTTTTAACAGACCCAAGTTGGACTAAAATCCTTACTAAAAAACTATGAAGAACTTCAACTAGACTCGAGTCACGGCTCCCAAGGACTCGAATTGGCTCCAATTCTTTAAATGTTGGACTCACAACTCTGGTTATTGCCTTTAAAATGCTGACGCTCATCAAGCAAGAACCCCACTTCATAGAACTATTGTTGCTTTTTAATCATTTTTTTTTGATATTTTAGTTAAACCTTACAAGTTACTTTATTTCATTTTTAGACGGTTGAATTTATAGTAAGGTGAAATGAGTCATGCGAGTATAATCGTAAAAGAACTGTTTCGTTCTAATTGTAGTCTAATGTTTAAAATTAATTTCAGGGCAAACCCAGGACCATATGGTTGCAGCACGGTCAGAACTAGCGTAGACTCTCAGTTTAGACGAATGATATTTGGTTTATGGTAGAGTTTTTTATCAGTTGACTTTTCTAAAGATAAAACTTTTTTTTACCTTACGAATGAAAGTGACGACATTTTTTTCAGTTTTTTTACTATTGATAAAAACATAAATCTTCTTCTTTTTCGTTTGGCTGGAATGAATGGATAGCGTCGCCACTGCCCAAACTATTTTTCGTATTTGTGTTTTCGGCGCTTAACCCGCTACAATAAGATCATGCTGCATATGCTATTGGGTAAATACCCAAGTTCGCCCTAGCTAGGCGATTAAAATTAGAAGTTTGTTTTTATTTTCAGAAAAATGACATTTTCAATAAATAAACCTTTAAAAATTTAAGTAAATGAATTATGGATCTCGGAGCATAAAATTTAATAGTTTAACGCAATTGATAATGGAATGAGTTATAATTCCGAAACGTCCTGAATAAAACAATGTCTCAAAATACATTGGCTTTACTTTTTATTCTAAATGAATTATGATTGCACTAAGCCGTCTACTATTTTTTGATTGTGATTACATTTATCATACGTAAACAAATATGAATTCATTTGTAAAGTATATAAAGCAGCCAGGAAATTACGCGCTCTGTGAAGTCATATGACATAATGACGTTTTAAGCACGTGACAACATGCGTAAAGCACTGTTTGACAGTATCTTGTGAAGTTGAGTCTCATGCTAGCATATTGCAGTCAATACATCTAAGAATATGAATAAATTAAAAATTACTTTTAAAATGATTGACCAAGTTCTAAAAGAGAAGGAACAGTACAATAATATAGAATTTGAGTTGCTATTTATTGGAAACATAAAACATACTGTATTTTAAGCAGAACTTCAGTTAGGGTACAGGTTTTCGCGTTGATAATACAGTAGATTAAATTTGACATAAACGTGTTTCTTCCTTATTTAATTTCAGATTTCTAATAAATATCTTGAGACTGGTCTACTGCAAATAGCAACTGGGTAAAATATTAATTGCTTTTTGGCGAAACCTACTGCATCATTATGAATTATCATTTGCAGAAACAAGCAAGACAAGCACATAGGGTACATTTCTTTGTGGTATAGATTAATATACTTCCTGATAGTATTTTTGAACAAGATTTTTATTAAACAGTAAACTAAAAAAGCACTGGCTAAACTGTTCAAAAAATTTGTTGTTTCTGATTGTAATGAATGTGACAGGTTTTTTCAAAAAAACAAAACGCTAAACTTAAATCAAACTAAAATTATTCTGTTTCTCTTAAAATGTCTCGCTGGCTTTTCGTCATTGTTTACAGAATTTCATCAAAAGCTCATTATATCTTGGCAAAAATGCGCATTTTTCATAATAAGAAATTTGCACATACGTGTACAACCGTTGACACTATACCAAAAAACTATAGTGATTTTTTTTGACTCAACGCACCACAAAACATAAAAAAAACCGAGAAGAATATAAAACTGCCAAAGCTAAAGTATGTAAATAGACTAGTAAAAATCTTTTTCTAAGGTCGAAATGAGATCAGAAAGACAAGGAATGAGGCTGCACGACAGAGCGGTGAGATCAGCGCTGCATGGTAATATCGGGAGGGCTATCAACTTGGAGGCTCGATCACAAGCTGCTTATTTCAAGTAAAGAGTAGATTTTTCTTACTACAGTTAAGCAAATTATAAAATCGCTTAAGCTATTTTGAGCAACTTATATCGATAAAAGTTGATATTAAACAATAAAAAAGTAAATTGTTTTGCTTCTCTAGGGCTCAATCTGCGCACCATTGTGAAATAGCCGCTAGAACATCTGCGCAAGCTTTGCACCATCACCACCATCATGGCCCTCCAGTGGAGTTTTATCATTATCGGCCTCCTTTTGCGGGACCATTTGTTCCTCCAGCTCATCATTATTACCCTCCAGCTCATCATTATCACCCTCCAGCTCCACAAACTCAAGTCCATTTTGTCCAAGTAAGCATTGCTTTCATATGTTGACTAATACGCTGTGCTTTAAAAAATAGTTAAATTTCTATTAAAACAAATTGGTGGTTTTTAAACGAAAATCTCAATAATTTTATCGACTAAAGCAATCAAAGCAGTATAAACCTTACGATACCGAACATACCATGTATCAGATAAAAAAACGTTTTTTAAAGGTTTTGAAAGCATATTTATGGTATATTTTAAATTTACTTCGTGTCGAAAAGTGATTCTTTATGCTATTTATTATGCTTTTTGCTTTTAAATTAGCAAATGTAAACAGGTTAGTGTAATTCGTCGCAAAACAACTAATTGAAAACTATCTTTTTTTACAGCACGTTTCTCCGGCACCAACTCCAGCTTCAACTCCGTATCCTGTTGGAAGTGTTCCGCCTCCTCCACCAACAGCAACAGCTTATCCACAACGTTAGTATTAAAAAAAGTTCAAATCAGCAAATTATTACCGAAAATACACAAAATGGGGAGCATTAAATTCAATCAAAGTGCTTCTCATATTAAAGGTTTTCATGAAATTTCTTTTATTAATTAATTTTTTAATAAGAGCAATAACAACAAAATTACTGAGAAAAACAAAAAATTGTGCGGTAAAGTTGACTATTTTTTATTAGGGCACAAGCTTCGTGGGCTACTGCTCATTTCGCCTGGTGCAACGGAATAAAAATGTAATCAAAACAAAATTTACACCAACGGTATTAAACGTAATAATGCTGTGACGTAATGAAATATAAAAATATCGGATAGAAAAGACTAAGTTTGTGAGATTACGAGGGTATGGCAGTACGGTAAATTACAGCAATTCAAACAAAAAACAAATCCGAGAAAATGGCATGCAAGTATAGAATGATGCGAAATGGAGAAAAAAGTGAAAAACATAAATAAATCTCACGTTTAGGAAAATAAATATTACATGTAGTTAGACATGAACGAATAATCTCTATTTAAACCTTGGTTAACGCAATCGAATTTGAAAAAAATTTTTTGTTCTTCTACTTCCCGTTATTGTTTTGTTTTACCTTTAGCTTTTTTGATCACAGCTAATCTGAGATTTTCCAAAGTGTGGTCAGATTTATTAAAATGTTTGGCTACCGGTTTGTTTCTGTTGTGTTTGATGTTGCTCCTGTGTCCATTTATCCGTTGTCTTCTCCAATATAGATTGCTTTGGGAAAAGATTACATGAAATTGCATATATGATATTAGATGAATTAAAGCTAAAATTTCCTGAGATTTTTATAGGGACTCCGTTGGGACCAGTTATTGTAGGATTCGTATTTAAGTTGGGGCAGAGATGACATTTAGGAGATTTGCAGGAAAAGGTGCCCGTGGTGAAACTTTTATTTGGTAAGGAGGCAGATGTAAGTAAAAGTTTGAGATTAGAAGGTTGACGATATGATATAAATGGTAGTGCAGAGAAGATTTGGTTAAGATGGGGGTCTTTGTTTGGTAAAGGTTGCAAATTTTGGCAATTTTGTTGGTAGGTTTAAGATAGGGATGGTAAGTAAGGACTAGGGGTGTGCGATTAGATTCTGATTTGGTTAGATATTTGAGAAGGACTTCTCGGGGAATAGACATGGCCTTAGTTATTTGGTTCTTGACAGTTTTGGGTTTATATCAAAAAATGGCAGAAGCATTTTTTAATGTTTTCAATTGTAAATTTATCTCTTTTCCATCTGAGCAAATACGCTTGTAGCGTAGAGCTTGGCTAAAAACTATAGAGGCGAAGCAAAAAAAAACTCGGCAAAAAACTATGCTGTAGGTGTAAATTTTGTTTTGATTGCATTTTTATTCCATTGCACCTGACCAAGTGAGCAGTAGCCTACGAAAGCTTGTGCGCTAAGAAAAACTAGTCAATTTTTTGTTTCTCTCATTTGATTTGAAAAGTTGACACGGCTCCCCCAATTTTATTCTTTCCAATTCTTCGATAACAAAATTACTGTTAGATGAAAGATGGTGTTGGCAGAACCATTTTAACTCTTTAAATTGTAATTTAAAAAAAAAAAAACGATTTTCTTTAGAATTATGAAATTATTTTGGCCAATTTTCATCGAAAGAACTCATTGACTATGGCTAACTAAAAGAAATACTCGTTTCTGATTGATTTTTGACGAATTTGATTGTTTCTCTGATTCTTTATATTTACTCTTCCAATATACAGTATATCACGTATTCTTTTTAATTTGGCATTGCCAAAGAATTCCGTCAATACCATCTGTCACAGGTTTTATATTACAAAGAATTTCTTTAAAAAATTACTTTTATTGCATGAAATAATTTTCAAAAAAGTTTTACTCAACAATTAAATTTTTGTTCTGTTTTGTTCTGCATGAACTTAATTACTATTTTTAAAATCAAAGCTATATTACCCATGTATTAAGATTTGACAGTTGACAGCAACGCAATTTTTCAAAAAGTAAAATTGGTATAAATACTTGTATAGCAGTAAACTTTTTTTAGAGGGAAGGATAAAAAGCCACTCATCTTTTTCTAGAGGAAATGTTTTTATGGAAAATTTAAAAGTCTTGCAAGCAGCATTACAAATGTTGAAATTTTTAAAATCAGCCTTAAATAGAGAAATTTTTAACTTGAACGATAATGTTTAGTGCATTACGATTTTTTGCAAAATCGTCAAGCTGAACATTAGTTTTACCTTCAATTATTGTTTCAGCCTACCCCCCTCCTCCTCCTTATCATTAGTCGTTTGAACAAAATACAGCGATGAAATCTCCAAATTTTTGATGATTGTGCGAGTTGGCTACTTCATGGTGTCGCTTTACGTAAAGTTTTTTTTTTTATATGAAAAGTCACCTTTTATATACTGTTCCTCGGTAGTTTTTTAAAATTTTTTATTCGATATTGCAATAAAATCAGTTTAGCTTGATTTACGCCTTATTTTATTTTATGTACCTGCCTAGTTTTGCTGCTTTGAATAATTGTTTCTTTGTCAATGTTAAAAAGGCGAGTTTGTTAATGTTCTTAAAAACTCTTTCATACTTTTTTATTTGAATTAGTTTTCTTAAAGTTATTTCACAGTAATGATTTTAAAATATGAAAAAAACTCGTAGTTTTTATAAAACGCATTATCACGAATTGTCTTTAGGAGATATGAAATTTAAAAAATTCTTTTTTAATTTCAAAAATATCTTACAATAATTTTTTTATTTATAAGTAAGAGTTGTTGCGTTTTAGACTTTCACAACACGATCGATTTTATCGAAAAGAAATGTTTATGACTTTTAAAAGGCTCTCAGCAAAAATATCTAAGTTCATAAATGATTTTTATAAAAGCCTTTTTTATATAATGAATTTCGAGATCAGAAGTAAAATAGATTGCATACTATTATTGTATTGCATTGATTTATTTCTTCTATTTGCTTAAAAATACGAAGATTGCAAGGAGCAGCTGTCATAGTAGGTGTTGTACCAAAGCCCCCTACCATCGCTAGCGTAACTTCTATACAATTTGTTGTTGGAAATGCCAAGATATTGACTCTCCGATTGTAATATTTTATATAAAAGAATGACAAAAATGTGATTTTTGGAACAATTTTTCAAAAAAACTCAGCAGAAAATTTTATCATAAAGTGCTTTTCCGAAAGAAATAACACATGACTAGGTGAATGCCGTTATGAAAGCGTTTTGACCTTCTCCGCCACAAGGTAAAATAATCGCATCGCATAATTTATTTTATCTCTATATTTATCTTCCTGAGTCGCAGGAAAGCGACGGAGACGCTAATACATTGGGTAAGCAATTACCAGTCTTATCCATAAGAATGTCATTCCCATGGGATTCCCATGGGAAACGTGCCATGAGATGGGATGGGACAGCACACATTTGTATTTCCCATGAGACAGTAGCCATGTCATAGCACTTGATTACATCAAAGCTACCCTTAGTTTTTATACTTTTTACCTTTTAAGAGCTTTTTACTTTCATTTTTTTATATATTTTTAACTATTATTTATTTTGTGGTGGGACACCGAATAAATAAATAAATGTACATAGCCTTTTTTTATATTAGATTACGTTTTGGTGCGTCACCAAAACGGAGTCTTCGTTTTGTTTGTCTCTTTGTACATGTCCTATTTAGTAGACCAGTAGTTCTCAACCTGTGGTACGCGTACCACTAGTGGCACGTGAGACCTTTTTAGGTGATACGCAGTGGTGGATATTGGGTGAGGCGAATGAGGCAGTTGCCTCGGGCCCCCCCTCGAAGATACCACATATAGTCTCATTTTGCTGTATAAGGTTTTTTAAAGATCATTACGAAGTTGGGAAATAGGAGATCGATCCGAAGTGAAGACCTTTTTTTTTAGAGATCACTATGATTTTGGGAGAAAAGAGGGAACTGCGAGATCAAAGTCCTTTTCTTTTTAGAGAACATCAAGTTTTGGAAATCCTTGCCTTGGGCCCCTAACTTTGAATATCTACCACTGGTGGTACGTCAATAGTTTTTAGATTCTATAAAAATCTAACACTCGGATTAAATTGTGTTTTTTAGATGTGCCAGATTTTCGGCGAAGACCTTTTTTTTTAGAGAATATATAATTTTTGGGACAAAAATTTAAAAATTTTAAAAAACAAAAAAAATTGAAATAATTAATTTTTTGATCAATTTTGTGGTACGTAATGTAAAGAAAAATTTTTAGATGGTACTTGCTAGCAAAAAGGTTGAGAGCCACTGTAGTAGATACTAAACCTAAACTTACATAAAATTAATAATTTTAATTGAACTGTATTCCATATCAATATTATAATGGAAATGCCATGGGATGGGATGGGACAGGCATAAATTGCCATGGGATGGCATGGAACAGAAAAATATGTCCCATGGACAAGCCTGGCAATTACCCCGACCTGATTCCGCCTGAAACTCAACAAAGATATGACTAAAATTTAGAACTGCTTGCCAAGACCAACAAGCAGGGGTAATTGCCATAAAGTGTCTTTTCCCGGGACTCAACAGTATGGCTCGAGTAAGTTTTGAACCGAGACCATGTCGATCGCAATTCCGGCGTTGTAGCCACTCGACCACGCTGCCGCCTATCTATAAACTAGTGGTTTTTAACCCCAATTTTTAAAACACTTGAAGCTTGTGACTTGTTGGGACATCAAAATGCATAAAAAAGTCTTCGCTTAAAACGTATATCCAAAAATGATCTGATTAGGTTCAGACTTGTATGGGCTATAAATGGCCCGGGCTGTCAAATCAGGCCGGGCCATTCATAGCCCATACAAATGTGAACCTAATTGTTATTGTTAACCTGATTGTAACCGAATTGTTAGTTCCAAACAATCTATTTTAGTCTAATCATGGCGTAATTTGCTATCATTGTTTTCAACTAAATTATTAGAAAATTAACAAAACTCGAATCGTTATTGGTTGTACAGGGTGTTTCATCTCAACATGTTTTTTTATTTTTTTATTTCTATATTTATCCTCCTGACTCGCAGGAAAGCGACGGAGGCGCTATACATAGGGTAAGCAATTACCCCGACCTGCTTCCGGAGATGCCAAGATATTGCTGTCCGCTAGTAATTTAATAGAGATATTACTGTAATTTAGAACTGCTTGTCAAGACCACCAAGTAGGGGAAAGTGCCGTAAAGTGTCTTTCCCAAGAACACAACAGAATGGCGCGAGTAGGTTTTGAACCGAGACCATGTTGATTATCAGTCCGGTGCGTTAACCACTCGACCACGCTGCCGACATGTCACTTTAAGATATAACTTATATCTAAATAACTGTTGGAGGTATAAAAACCAAATTTTTTTTGCTGAAAACTAATGTTCTTAAGTTTACGCAGAAAAATTTGAACGCAAAAATTAAAGAAATAAACGTTTTATTAAATTTTTCACAAATGTTCAATATGCGAGCCTTGGTTACACGGTACACATCGAAACGGTATTCCATATCTTGCCAAACTCGAACAAGCGTATCGAGATCGATGGTTATCAAGGCCTCAGTTATCCGAGTCTTCAGATCATCCACCGACGTTGGTAGAGGAGGAACGTAGACCAAGTCTTTTACATAGCCCCAGAGAAAAAATTCACATGAAGTTAGGTCTGGAGATCTAGGGGGCCAATGCAGGAGCATGCAATCATCATTTCCGGCACGTCCGATCCATCTGCTATGCAGAGTAGCGTTCAGATACTGTCTTACAATGAGGCTCCAGTGAGGCGATGCCCCATCTTGTTGGAAAATAAAGTCTGCTTGCTCTCCGTCAAACAAAAATTCCATCAACTAATTTTGCAGCATATCAAGGTACGCTTCACTGTTGACTGTTGTTCCTTCAAAAAAGAAAGGCCCATACACACGCTTCTTCGATATGGCGCAGAACACGTTCACCTTAGGAGAATCTCGCACATACTCCAGCGTTGAATGAGGATGCTCAGTTCTCCATATGCGTGTGGTATGTTTGTTGACTTTGCCAGTTAGGTGGAAGGTGGCTTCGTCGCTAAACACAAGACGGTCATTAAATCCGTCTTTTTTCAACATCGCTTGCATTTGGGTACAAAAGTCTTCGCGAGCTGGTTTGTCGGTGTCTTTTAAATGCTGGAGCAAGTGCAGTTTATAAGGTATCATATGCAGGTGTTTTCTTACCACTCGCCAAACGGTTGTTAAAGACATCTGAAGTTCACGACTAGCCTTTCTAATTGACTTCCTGGGGCTCCGCTGGAAGATGTTTCGAACTCTTTTGATCGTTTCAGTTGAAGGTGATGGGGCAATTCTTTTCCGGGAGCACAAACATCCCTCCTCCTTAAATTTAGCGTGCCATTTCTGTATGGTGGCCTACGTCGGTCTGGTGGCTGCTTTGAAAATTCTGTCCAAAATTTACGTTGAACACATGTCCATGAGTTGTTTTTATCAAATTCCAAAACACAAAACGCTTTCTCCTTTCCAGTAAAAGATATTTTAAGCAAATAAAAGGCAAATTGACGGAAATGATATTTTACGCAAAAAGCTGAAATTTTTTATTGTGACATAACAATGGTTTGGAAAAACAAAAAATTGGAGATTTTACCTTCAGTTTAGTTCAGTTTTCTTTTATTTCTGCTCCGCCACATGAACAAAATAACGAAATGTTGAAAATTTTGTGAGTTGTTGAAAGACGGGGTTAGAAAAAGGAAGAAGCAATAAAACGAGTTGACGTTGTGACTTGCTAATTAGCGATGAAAAGTGTGAACTGTTGTATCATATAAAAGCAAGGTTGCTTCACCTCATTATAAAATTGTTTAAAAAAATAGAAAGAAAAAAGAAAAAAAAATAACAGACCGAGATTATTTGCTTAATAAAACGCTGCTATGGGGGCGGTGCATTGGTGGGACCATAGCCGATTTTGGCTCGAAGAATATGATCAGTCCTTAAAATATATGTAAAGGTATGAACACATTCTACTAGCCCAACAGGCAAACAAATCCACGGAAAGAAATCCTGTTGTGGATCAAAAGATCATTTCTCAAAAAAAACCTCAGTAAAGAAAAAAAACAAAAACAAAAACATTACAGCCTTGGTAAGAAAAAAAAACAAAAAAAAAAAACACGAAAACAACATAAGAAAACATACAAAAAAAATCTACAAAAACCATTGCAAAGTAATCAGCCCAGCTCAGCCCATAACAATAAATAGTAAAATAAAATTTATGCAATAGCTTAAAAAATTGTTCATGTAGAAACAAGAGTGATCCCGCAGAACTTTCCTTGAGTCTTTTCTTGATCATCGTAAAGTTGAAGATTTTCAAATTGTTTAGTTGTTTTCCTGAAACACAAGAAAAAGAAGACCAGCAAAAGATATTAAATGATGACCTAAGTAAGAGTTTATGAGTTTGATTGTTGTTCAAGAAAGAATGCTTTAGATTTTTTAACAAATGTACTCAAGGATTTACATAGTTTTATTTTTTCAGGTAACTCATTCCAAATTTTTGGGCCAATGCATCTTATTGATTGATTTGTTACTGTGTTTTTGCATGATATTGGTATGATTTGAGAGTTACTTCTAGTAATTATAGTGGACGTTTTTCTTTGAAATATATTGTTAAATCTTCTTCTTCTTTTCCTTTCGGCCTTTCCCTTTAGTCAGGAGTGACCACAGCGTATGATCATTCTCCACATCTTTCTGTCTTCAATGTCCGTCTCCTTCACACCAACTTCCTCCATATCTTCTTTTACTACATCTAAAAATCTTCTCTTTGGTCTCCCTCTTCTCCTCTTTCTCGGTAACTCCATTTCCATCATTTTTCTTCCTACATACTTTTGGTCTCTCTTTATGACATGTCCATACCACCTCAGCCTGCCCTCCCTCATCTTCATTCCTAACCGTTCTACCTTAACGGTACTCCTGATTTGCTCGTTTCTAATCTTATCTTTTCTCTCCATTCCCATAGCAAACCTCAACATTTTCATCTCTGCGACTTCCATCTCTTCTACTTGTTTCCTTGTGACTGCTACTGTCTCAAGTCCATACACCATTGCTGGTCTTACCACTGAACTGTACACTTTTCCTTTTACTCTAGCTGGTAACCTCTTGTCGCAGATTACTCCCGATACTCTTCTCCATCCGTTCCATCCTGCCTGTACTCTCTTCTTTACCTCCCTCTCACAACCACCACTTTTTTGCACCGTTGATCCCAAATACTTAAATTCCTTTACTCTTGGCACTTTTGTATCCTCCATCTTTACTGTTTTGTCATCATTTCCTCCATTTGTGCACAGATATTCGGTCTTCGACCTACTGACTTTCATCCCTCTTCTTTCCAATGCATACTTCCAGGATTCTAATCTCTGCTCCACTTCTTCCCTGGTCTCTTCGCAAATCACAATATCATCAGCAAACAGCATCGTCCATGGTGATTCTCTCCTTACTTCATCCGTTAGCCTTTCCATTATCACTGCAAACAGGAATGGACTTAACACTGATCCCTGGTGCAGTCCAACCTTAACCTTGAAACTTTCTGTAGTTCCTACTGCACACCTCACCACTATTTCGCTTCCCTCATACATATCCTGTATTAGTTGCACATACTTATCTACTATTCCTGATTTTCTCATGCAGTACCACAGCTCTTCCCGTGCAACCCTGTCGTAAGCTTTCTCTTGGTCCATGAATACACAATGTAGCTCTCTTTGACCTTCCCTGTATTTTTCCATCAACATTCTTAAAGCAAACATAGCATCGATGGTTCCCTTTCCTGGCACAAATCCATATTGCTGTTTGCTGATCTCCACTCTATCCCTTAACCTGGTTTTAATAATTCTTTCCCATACTTTCATTGTGTGGCTCATTAGCTTTATTCCTCTGTAGTTTCCATAGCACTGTGCGTCCCCTTTGTTTTTATAGATTGGGATAAGCACACTCCTTCTCCATTCTTCTGGCATCCGTTCACCCATTAATAGTCTGTTGAACAGTCTGGTCAAAAACTGTATTCCCATCTCTCCCATGCACTTCCAAACTTCTATTGGCAACTCATCTGGCCCAACCGCTTTACCTTTTTTCATCCTTCTTTGCCAGATTTATACAAATGCGTAATCATTGTCAATCCATGAAATATATTGTTAAATGCTGACGGTAATTGCTTGTGGAATGATTTGTACATGCAAATTGAAATATTTAATTTATAGAGTTGTTTTATATTAAGAATATTATCTTTTGTTATTTCTTTGTTGCTTTTTTTTTGCGGGATTAGTACAAATTATCATATTTGTGACGGAGTCGCAAAACTGCCTCGTCCTTCCAGCTCCGCACAACGCGCTTCACAACCAGCACCAAACTTTATGATTTATTTTATTTGAAAACAAAACAATATTACGGCGCTGGTCGGAAACGGTTTTCTAAACAAATATTACATTAATTTTCAATATGTTTCGATGCGTAGACATTTACAAACTTACCAACAATGTTGCGCGGACGAGCAAAGGAAAGTATCAAATTATTAAATTCTCTACCAAAGTAGACAACGTCCAAAGGGACAAAAATACAGCAGCCAAATCAATCTAAAGGCTCTGTTCGAATGCAAAGTTACAGCCAGCTCAAGTCAAAGGACTCACTAAACAACGTGGCATCACTTTATGCCCACAGCCGCGCGAGAACGCATTAAAGGTAGCGCTGATTATTCAGCGCCGATACAAAAGGCGCGCTGGCTCGAAACCCATACCCAACATCTACTTCTCAAATACTTTACGTGAACAACGTAACAATATTAAACTTGTTGCAGATTTTTTGTAATTTATTGAGCAACACAGAGTGTCCATAGCAACAAGTTGTAAAGCAGTACCTTATATCACTCAGAATTAGTAAATGAAAAAGTGTAAGTAGAGCTTCTTGAGTTAGGAAAGGCTTTACTCTCATTACTGCGTATAGCGATAATTTTAGTTTGCTGATTAGCATTGATATGTGATCTTTTCATGTTAGGCGTTCATTGAATATAACACCTAACAACCTGACTGAGGTGACTCTTTCAATTTGATTTTTTCTAATAGTTAAAACTGATTCTTTTGACAATGTTTTTGTGGTACAAGAGCTGAAGAAAATGTATTTTGTTTTTTTTTGATATTAAGGGAAAACTTATTTGCTATTAGCCAGTTGTCAATGTTTTCGAGTTCTTTATTTCCTTTTTGAAATAATAAATTATTATTTTTTGCACTAAGGATGATAGTTGTATCATCAGCAAAAGACAGGTTGTTGCTATATTTGAGACATTTTGAGAAGTCATTAATGTAAATTATAAACAAGAGTGGATCGAGTATTGAACCTTGAGGTACCAAGGAAGAAATAGGTTCTATATTTGAAATACTTGAATTATAATCAACTTGTTGGGTTCTTCCAAATAAATAACTTTTAAACCAATCATGAACTGTACCAGGGGCGTATTCTCCATGCATGCCTAGAAATTTTATAAAAAAATAATTATATAAAAAAAATAAAAAAATAATCTTGAAAAAAATTCTCAAAGTATAAAAATTTTGATGATATTATGTTGATTATTTTTTTGATATAACAGCATAAATACGTTTTATCGATTGCAACTCGGATCATTCAGTACAGCTTCAGCTAGAGCTTATCACTAAAATACAAATAAAATTGGAAACACGCATGCAAAATCTAAGTTGCATTTTTTGACTCTGTTGATAGAAGGAATTACGAGACCTACCGGTAGTTCTAAGAAATATTATAGATGCATATTCCATTGCAGACATTGTTTTATCCGAATATTTCTTTTCTTTTGCGAAATTTTTCTTAAATTAAAATCTAAATCTCCGATTATTCAGCAGTTTGATATCGTATCTATGCATGCAGTTTTGATATTGCATGGCCGCCCATGTTTATAGAGCGTGACGTTGTTGAACAACTGATGTAGTATCGCTTGCTACAAAGTGCTTACGTTTACTCAGTACTCACATGAAAAAACTTCGTGTATTTACTAGGACTATAAATCGCAAAGTTTTATCAAATATTAAAATTGAGCTAAATTTTGAGACTAATGACGTCATCATTTCATTATTGCATGCCTGACCTGAAAAGTCACGGTACGCCACTGAACTGTACCTCTCACACCATAATGATACAATTTATTTAGTAATATTTTATGATTAATAGTGTCAAAAGCTTTAGACAGGTCAAGAAAAATTCCAAGGCTATTCATTTTTTCTTCAAATGATATTGCTATTTGATCAGTTAGCAGGGAAGTAAGATGACAAGTTGAGTGTCCTCGTCTAAAACCGAATTGATTTTCACTGATCAAGTTGAACTTATTTAAAAAAGAATATAAACGAATATAGACAAGTTTTTCAATTATTTTAGAAAAACAGGAAAGTAAGCTGATAGGCCTGTAGTTAGAAACATCTTTGGACAACCTTTTTTAAAAAGGGGAATTACTTTAGTGTATTTAAAGCAAGAGATAAATTTTCCTTGTGATAAAGATTGGTTAAAGGTGTAGCTAAGAATGGATATTGATTAAAGATGTAGCTAAGAATGTATACAATAAAAAAAATACCTATCCAACAAAACCAGTTTTATCCTGCTACTTTTGCCAGTTATCGAGATATGAGATTTTCTAAGGTGACATATTGAGATGAAACACCCTGTATTTGGCTCGTCTGTCAAAAGTTCAAAACAACTTGTCCGCAAAATTTAAAGCTCGTCGTCCCGTGGATAAATCGCATAATATTGATTACAAAAAATCCTATAAAAAAGTTTGTTTGTTTTTAAAATTTGAAAAATTTTATTGAGCAAGAGGATTACAATTAAAAAAAAAGACTTTAAACAGCATGCGACCTCGTATTTCGTGCCACCTCATTTGGGGTCGCGACCACCGTGACAAAGTAAATTCTAAATGTCTCATAAGTGGTTATAACGGTGTTGTTACAATTCGCGAAGCTTAAAAAAATCATAAGTTGTCGAAATTCTGAAGTAGCTTTCTCGTTAAAGCAGCTTTTTTGAAGTATTGCAAGAAAGATGGGATGTTGTCGCGAAAAAAGTACTAGGTAAGTTTAGCTGTAATGTTATTCTTTGAGCATAACTAAAGAAATTCAAATTTTTGTTTTTATTCATTTGTTGCAATATCTTTAAGCAATAAGGTGGGTAATTAAATCCGTACTTTGCATAAATTTACCATTTTTAAGTAGGCTAATGCTGCAAAGAGTCTTGATATTGTTAAAGTGTAAAACGATGATTTGAAGTTTAATAAATCACTGCATTACTTGGTTTCAAATTAGTCTACATACATCACTATGCAAGATTTCGATTTCCAAAATTTAAAAAAATCGTGTTAAGACTTAAAAAAGTAGCTTTACTATGATAATGTGGCGCAAAATGTTATGCTTTTTAAACTTCTTAACAACAAAAAGCCTTCTATTTGCTTAATTTCTCTTAATATAATCGACCTTTTGAACATCGGAGAAAAAATGTTTTTAGACTTTTTGGCACAGTTTTTGAGGCAAGAACCGCAGAGGGGCTGAAAAGAAAAGTCAGTAAAGGGACCACATCAGATCATTTAGCGGGTAGGTTGATGCGCCGACTTCACTTCAGAGAATAGTGGACAACG
The DNA here is from genome assembly GCA_963680785.1 of Diplosoma virens. Taxonomy (NCBI): domain Eukaryota; kingdom Metazoa; phylum Chordata; class Ascidiacea; order Aplousobranchia; family Didemnidae; genus Diplosoma; species Diplosoma virens. The sequence goes on from OY796885.1 coordinate 30,275,390, forward strand.
TTCTTGGAGAAACACCGCAAAGGTTTTCTGAATCATGAAAACCTTTTTTTAAACTCTTAACCCCAAAAGCAAAAGTTTTTTGAATAGAGCTGTTGTGAGTCTTCTTATAAAACTACCGAACTCAATTTTATTTCAAGTCAAGTGTCGAGTTGCCAAGAAACTAACAGCCAAAATAAAAGAGAAATTAAGAACGAGGAAGCCCATTATTGTACAGCTGCAGACTTTTGGCATAATTCGTGCTACCGAGGTCAGGAAGACCTCGCACGGCACGCACGAAAAAAGGATCAAAGCCGTGGCAGAAAAAATCCGAAGATGCCCGAAAAGATCGATAAGAAAAATTACAAAGGAGCATAAGATTTCTAAGTGGACCATGAGAAGATTGGTCAAAGAAGAAGTCTTTAAAAATTCAAAAAAAACAATCGTTAAGTCAAGCCCAAAAAATTAAAAGGGTGAACAGAAGTTCTCTGTTGCTTAATGAATTGTGCCATGGAATGGCAGGCAAAGTTGTGTGGTCAGATGAAAAAATATTTACCGTAGAAATGGCCCATAACAGGCAGAATAACCGAGTCCTTTGCAAGAGTGTTCTCGAGTCTCCTGCTGCAAAGCATGCCTTCCGCTCAATGAAACCTGCTTCTGTAATGGTCTGGGCAGCTGTGTCGGCAATGTGGAAATCTCCTCTCGTTTTTGTGGATAAAAATATCAAAATCAATTCTGATGTTTACATCTCCCATATCCTTCAACCCATGTCCGCATTGATGAAAAAGCATTTTGGCGATAAAAAGTGGACCTTCCCAACAGGATAGGGCGAGCTCGCATACATCTTTCAAAAGTCAGAAATGGTTTCTGAGAATGTTCCTAGATTTTGGGATAAAACGATGTGGCCGCCTTGCTCTTCGGATTTGAATCCAATGGACTTTTCTGTGTGGTCATGGCTTGAAAAAGAAGCTTGCAATGTTCCACACAAGTCTGTCGGATCTCGGAAGGATTCTTTAAAAAGAGCATGGGAAAAAATACCACAAAGCACTCTCCGTGCAATTTGTGACAGCGTTCCGAAAAGAATTAAACTGCTTTTAAAAAATAAAGGAAGCCACTTCGAAAAATAAGGTAAATTTTTTCTTATTTTTATTGCGTGTTAGAAATAATTAGAAAAAATTTATTTTTTAATATAGCTCTACATATAAGAAATTATTTGTACTGAAATTTTGATATAATGTGTATATTTTGTAGATCTGCCATCCATAAAAATATGAGATAAAATTACTTTTTGCTTATAAAATTATCTTTGACTAATTTCGTTGCAGAACTTATGCCGCACCCTGTAGAACAGCTAATTGTTTCGACAGGCAAGTAGTTGAAAGTGAAATAAAATAATTTTTTACGAAGTACGACTAGATAACGAAGGTAAGAGTTGAACCGAGGTCGAATTGTTTTTAATCTGTATTGGAAGCGTTTCGTTTAACTCAACTGCGCTGCCGAGTTTTAATTGTCTACCTTCCTGTAATGCTATCCACAGGTGAAGAAAAAAGCAGACAATGCAAGGTCGTATTTAATCTTTCTATTTTAAGCAGGATATAGAACAAAATAAAAGGAAATTGCCTGCTGAATCAGATCCTGCTAATCAATCAGTTAGTTATCAATATTTTGGGCTTTTAGAATAATTTATAGATGCGAGTAAAAGATTATCTCTCTGTGATGGTTCAACTGACAAACTTCAGGACAACAAAAACAATTTCTTTTAAATTTCTTTTTAAATATTTTCTTTACGGAGGCTTGTTATAAATAGAATACATAATAAAAAACCAACCAATCTATTATTTTAAAAATAATGCAGTTATTTCTGACATTTAAAAGAAATTTTTTTTATAAAAGCTGAACCATCAACTATCAATTATAAAGTTACAATTAGCTGATAAATCAATGCCAAATTTTCACTAATTTAAGCTCATTTTCATAAAAAAAAAAGAAGCTTTTTTTAAAAAAATATTGATGCAAATTTTTTGAAATATTTGTCGGTACCCAATTTACGGTGGGATAATTTGAATTATATTTCGATTGCAAAGAGCGCTCACGAAACAGTAATTTTAAGCAAAACGATATCTTCTCTACGTCGGTAAAAAACAGGACTAAAATAAAAGGCTAATGCTTTTTTTCCACCCAGAAATATCCATTTTTTCAATGATTTTGGCAATGATGGTATCAGACATACCTCAAAGTTATCAAAAACTTTCAAACTTCGGATTTCTCTTTGTTTTGTAATATATGCGATAAAGAAAAAAGTTTAGTTATCTGGATGAATGTAAAAAAGCGCCAATGATTCAGGGAAGTAAATTGTGGATAGTTAATGAAGGCTTTTATAAATTTTTAAGTCAATGAGGTTATCTGCGCATTAGCATTACGAACAAAACTTTTTCCAAGCAACATATGCAATTTCTAATATAAATTTTTTGTTTTTACACCATAATGAATTGAGTATGGACCGATTGGAAAGTTTTTTTGTTGTACTAAACTCTAATCTCCATCAATTTGTTAGTAAAATTCTTCAGTCCACAGATTAATTTTTCTCGGCTTTACTCATTAAACATAAAGGGGCGCTGCAACTAAATCGTGTCTTGATTTTTGTCTCTTAAATTTTTTCCAACTATCAAGAGTATGTAGCTACGCCAAATCACCGGGTGTCATGAGGTGTCATGAGTTCTTGGTGCTAATCTTCGCTATATTGCGTCGGGGCAAGACAGAGCCACTTTGTGGTACCGTAACACCGCTATAAACAGTTTGGAAAATTGTGTCAACCCAGAATCGTTATCCACCAAACTAAATACAAAGAAAGGCTCAGAATCATTTGACTAATTTGCTTATTCTATAGAAGTTATTAAAATTGCTACACAAAACGATGTTGCAATTGCATTAAAATAGGAACGTTTTTCTGGTTACGGTATAACAATAAGACAGAAGTTTTAGGGTAGATCAACACGATGAGTTTTGTTTCAGATATAAACTATTTGACGATCTAGTTATACTGTATAAGTGTAATTTTGTAAGTAAGAAATGATAAAAATAAGAACGAAGAGAGACTTGCCAAGAACTAGAACACCTGGTTGGATTCGCTACAACTTAAATGCGGATTTGGCGTGAGTTTAACTTTCTGGTCATGGTAGTTTTGTGCTCTGTCTTTAAATACAAGTTTGTGTTCCTCTTTCACAATTTCTCTGGAGTTAGTTTGCTGATATCGTTTCAAATTTGTAATGCACAAAACACCACTGTCGCAAAAGTTAAATTAAAAATAAGTCACTTTTTTTTTTGTAAATAAAATTTCAATCAAAAACTAGTTATGTTTTAGAAACTTTAAAATGCATAATGAAAAACAGCTTGGCATTACTGAAAAAGTAAGACATAAGTGGTCTAGTTGCCAAAGCATAATATTGAGGATTTGGGTTTCGCATATCCGTTCCACGTTCCGACTTAAGAAACAAGTAAAAAAAAGTTTGTTTTGGTTTTGCTTCAAGTGTGGGTAAAAAAATATGTTCTTTCGCAATATTTTAATTTTTCAAAGTTATGAAATAACGTGTTCGTATTTAACAGTGTTTTAAAATGTTTGACTCAATTATAACCTATTGAACGCATTAAATAGTTTTAAAATTTGTGTTCTGGTTTAGAAGAGTATTCACAAAATGTATTTGGGTCAGGCGCAGACAGAAAAGGGGTCATAAAATGATTGTTACTTTTAAACTTCCATTGTTAGCTATTTTATTGTATATTGAACTTTCTTCTAACAAAGATTTTTTTTTTAATTAAGAAAAATTTATCTATTATAATGGGCAAAATTTTTTCTTTACAGGAGATGTTCTCGCCTGGCTAGTACGCAATTTTTAAAAAAACTAAACTTTTTTCAGAAAGATTTGGACAGTTTTTTTAGGAAGTTTTAAAAAAAAGAAAAAGTTTATTCGAATAAATTTCTAATGGTACAAAACTTGAAAATGACCAATAATACTGACAAAACCACCAAATATTTTTAATTTATTGTAAACTTTAAAAAAACTGCTTTTTTGGAATTCTTTCGGCCAACTCTTATCCGAAGAAATCGTTGGCAATGACGAACTGCAAAAAAACGTGGTTTATATAAAGTTAGAGAACATCGAAAGTAACAACGAACGGCGAAAGTAATTCCTGTTACTTTCGATATTCTTTAAATCGATATAAATCACGTTTTCTTGCAGTTCGTCATTGCCAACGATTTCTTCTGACGAAAGTTGGCCAAAAGAATTCCGAAAGAAGGCTAAAAAAAATGTCTTTTTAAACAATCTTTTTTTTAAAGACTGCCATAATTAGAATGAGTTAATGATTCTGTCAGTGCAATTAATCATAAAAAAGTTTATTTCAGATAATTCGATTAAGCAAACAGTACGCTGTGAGTTCTTTGATTTTGAATAAGACGAAAAGTGTAAAAGTCAATCTCTGATTGGTTAATCAAGAGCAAGTTTTTCATCGTCTTGCTCTAGACTAGAGCAGAGATGACCAACACGTCAATCATGATGTCTTAGCTGGTTTATCGCTTTTGATTTTTAGTAAACTTTAAAACTTAAAGTAAAATTCGTGACAGATTCGAAGTGAAGATCTTTTTTTATAGATCACTTCTTTTTAAGGACAAAAATCAAAAAATCCAAGACAGATTTAAAAGTAAAAACCTTTTTTTTAGAGATCACTCCTTTTTAGAATGGCATTTCGTAGTGGTCGATCAAGAATTTCTAAAAAAATTTAAAGTCCAACTTACCAGCAAAAACGTTGGCCTCCCCTGCTCTAGAGTTTAAGGAGCTCGTCACCTCACCACAAAAGATCCACTGCGCTAATGCAAAGATGGCTCGGTCTTCCTAAAGCAGGAACACATGGCCTTGCCACGTTTATACATAAAAGTGACAGAAATATTCCTTTCCTTGACCAATCTCCACCGACATAAGAGATTGAATGATTGTGCGTTGATGTTGACGGTTACAAAATAGTCAAGCTAAAGAATATAAGACGCAGATACTTTTTACTCTAGAGCTTGAAGACTAACACCAATTCGGATCTATTTTTTGCAAGCGCAAGTCCTTATAGATGCTTACCTGAGCGAGGTGTGGAGAAGCACTCCAGGTGACAACATCTACTCTCGCTTATTACACCATCAAGGTTTGCTTTTTCAGAGCCAAGCATGCCAGTTAAAAGTTGAAATTTTCGCTAGGCCAAGTGGAGTCACTACATTGCTTTGACGAACAAACTTCAGAGACTTTGCTGATGCTTAATTCACCTGATGTGCAACCGCTTTACAAATCAGAAAGCAAATAAAAAGACCATCTTACGCTGTCTTATACGCTTGTTGGGATGAATGATGTAAAAACCTTTAAATAACGTTTTTCAGGCCCCCCAGGGACACGGCTGAATTTTGGCCGCTACAGTCTTGCTTGGCAAGCTTGATAAGAAACAAAGAGATCGTTTTTTGTGCAATACAGAACATCAATTTTTTTACACTCTAGTTGTAAACCATGTAGTATATTAAACAACTTTCTCTGTAAAATCTTTTTTTAATTTTTTTTATATGTGGTCCTGTAATTTTTATTACTCCTGTTTGCAGAACATTTTATCAAAAAGTTCTGGTAAAATTACAAATTTCTTAAATTGCAACTAAAATTAAAGTTTTTCACAGCATTTACAAGTGATATTTTAATTTAATTAAATAATTCCACCAACAAAATTCAGTAGGCCAAATTACTAAAAAAGTAACAGGTGAAAAAATTCTAGGCCCACCCTAAATAGCCTAATGCTTCCTGAGCCGGTCAGTTAGAACAATGTGGGGTAGGTCACGCAGCCCTCTTTTCACTGCCCCCTTTCAGTTGATGTTGCTGCACAAATAATCATGCAAAAACAATGGCTTGGTAGAGGTATAATAATATGAAGTAAAATAAAAAATAAGTTATTTCAACTAAGTTTGAATGGTGTAATAAAGCCTTGCAATAAGTTTTATGAAGCGCTTTTGTTGTAAGCATTGACGCTTTTCTTGACAACCTAATCAACGCGTGACTGTTAAGTTTTTAGTTCTGAGATTTCGCAGCTACGTACAGACAATTGCTGAGTTTTGAGTTGTGATAAAATAATAGTTTTCGGTTGAAGTTTAATTTAATCTATTTGTTTATGTTGTGTTTTATTTAGATGCCCGTAACTTTTTAGTTAATTAAACGCAAACATATGTGAAATGTAAATATCGTTACAAATGGAAAGCCTGAAGATATAAAACGATAAAAAATTTATAGAAACAAACTTAGCCACATTAAGAAACTATCAAAAAAATTATTTCTCAGAAAATTTTAATTGATTTTAAACATAATTAAAATTGTTATGGAAAACCATTAATGACATCACTAAGTTTAAAAACAAGCAACGAGAATCAATCAAAGAGATTGTTAATGATGAAGACAAAACAATTACTGATCCTGTCGAAATGGCAAATACATTTAATACTTATTTTTCAACTATTGGTTCCAAATTAGCTAGCAAAATTGATTAACCATCCAATAACCGTAGTTGTTCTTGTAATTCATTTATTTCAAATAAAATAACTTCTTTTTTTTTAATCTAATAACCATGTATGACATTGTAAAACATATAAAAAATTGAATACTCTAAAAAGGTCAGGACCTTGTAAAATACCTACGAAATATATTAAAATGTCCATGAATATTATCACACCTTTATTAGCAAAACTACATTATCAGTGCGTAATTGAAGGAACATTTCCAAGTATTTTGAAAATTGCACAAGTTGTACCAATATATAAAAATGGACCAAAAGAAAAATGTTGTAATTATAGACCTATATCTCTTCTCAGCCCATTTTCAAAATCTTTGAAAAATTTATCTATGAGCAATTATACTCTTACCTTATTAAATACAATATACTTGCACCTAATCAATTTGGATTCAAACAAAACTGCTCTACTAGCCAAGCTGTGAGACAGCTATATGATGAATTGGTACAAAATATTAGCCAAAACAAATAACATTGCATTTTTCTTGATCTCAGTAAAGCCTTTGATACAGTTGATCATAAAATATAAATACAAAAACTTGATCATTATGGTATTCGTGGTTTACCCCAACAATTGATCAAAGGTTATTTAGACCAGGGCTCTTTAAACTGGGGGTCGCGAAAGGCCTCAATGGGGGTCGCGGGATTGCGAGAAAAATAGCGAAATGCAACAGCAAATTGAAGTGAAGACCTTTTTTTTTTTTTAAAGAACACCTTGATTTTGGGAGAAAAATAGGGAAATCAGAGATGAAATCGAAGTGAAGACCTTTTTTTTAGAGAACACCTTGATTTTGGGAGAAAAACAGGGAAATCAGAGATGAAATCGAAGTGAAGACCTTTTTTTTTTAGAAAACACCTTGATTTTGGGAGAAAAATAGGGAAATCAGAGATGAAATCGAAGTGAAGACCTTTTTTTTTTTTTTTAGAGAACACCTTGATTTTTGGGGAAAAATAGCGGAATCAGAGATCGATTCTAGGTGAAGATCCTTTTTTAGGGGTCGCGAAAAAATTTGCCTGCGAAAAATGGGTCTCGATGAAAAAAGTTTGAAGAACACTGATTTAGACAATAGGCTCCAATTCACTTCTGTGGCTGGGACAACATCAAATCTCACACCAATAACTTGTGGAGTACCACAAGGTTCCACACTCCGGACCACTTTTATTCTTACTTTATATAAATGATTTACCACCAGTATCAAATTTAAGCACAAAATTATTTCCTGATGACACTGTTTTGACTGCGACTGATACAACAATCAATACTTTAACCGGTACAACTAATATAGAATTAGAAAAAATTGATAATTGGATGAAATTTAATAAATTAACAATTACGATTGCAAAAAATCTCAATTTATGCTTATTTCCAAAATAAAAGATTTTGAAGTGTATTATAACTATTGGAAATCACAAATTTGAGCTAGTAAAACAAGTAAAATATTTAGGTATTGTGTTTGATAAAAATTTAGCTTGGCGGGAGCATATTTAGCACTTATGCTCTAAGCTCTTTAAAGGGTGCTGGGCATTAGAGGTGTTCAAATTTAGATCATTTTGAAAACGTGCATATTTTCGGAGCTTATATGGTGCATTGGACCTTAAAAACATCTTCCATGCAAAAAAAATTTGAAAAAAATATCTCTTTGCTTTCCTTCATGAGGGTTAAAATAATAACACCTAATTTGCTCAAAGGGGAATCTTCTGATGACTTCATTTATTTGTTTATTATAACTTGAGTTTCAGAGCAGATAGAAAAACAAAACCAATTGTATTTGCTTGCAACAGGCATGTGCTTCATTTTGAGAGTAAACTTGATGACGTCAATTGCGTATCATTACGTCATAATGACAACTTCAATTTTACAATTAATGCATAGAAAACTTAATAGACGCTGCTTTTTGAGTGATACATGCGATAAATTTCACAAAATTACTAGTCTTCAGTAATTCACTAGTTCAAAATATAGGCTACTTTTACAATTAGACTACCAGTACTTTTACTAGTAAAGTATTGCTTTTTATTGGAGTGTTATTTTATTTGTTTGTGAGTGCTGTGTTTGCGAATTATAAATTAAGAGCCAAAGTCGATTTTTTAGTAAAGTATTGCTTTTTATTGGAGTTTTATTTTATTCGTTTGTGAGTGCTGTGTTTGCGAATTATAAATTAAGAGCCAAAGTCGATTTTTTAAAGTCGCCAACTTATTTTCCATGTTTTTGAACGACCTGCAACAGACTAACTCGCTGCTCTTCATTTTTCTTGAAATGGCAGCATAGTCTGAATGCAGTTTCACAGTTGTTTCAGCTGGATCGTCAACAACTTTAATGTTGGCAACAAATTTTTTACCCTTTTTGATTGATTCATTCGCAGTCCACTGCTCTGGTTTGTTGTAGAGCCAGTCCTTGTCCATTCTCAGACATTTAAAAATAAATCAAGTTTCAGGTCCAATAAAGTCGTAAAGTTTAGAACACCTGTCAATGTTTCTATTAAAAACGGAAATTCCTCTGCGAAATTTATCTGGTGGTGATATTGAAAGGAGCTGGAATGCCATGGACTCGATCTTTCATTTAATTTATCAGCAAAGGATGCTGGCTAAAAAAGGAGAATGCCACCGTTTCTTGCGTCAGATACCATTGATGCGATGAAAGTTTGTTGAAAAAGGTATCAGCTACAGTCGGATCTTTGCTCTTGTACTTTAGCATGTCATGCAGAAAAGTTAAGTCGTTAATAGGAGCATTCATACCGATATTACATTTCAGCCATGCTGGAACATAAAAAAGAGCAATAAACAAATTTATTCGATGAAGCTTTTCTACAAACTCACGGTCATAAGACATTTGATCGGACCACATGAACATTTTTTGGCAGTATAGCACTTTGCCCATCCATCTGGCGCTACTTCCAGCGCCAGGTTTGTGATAAAAAAATTAGAAGGAGCAGAACCTAGCAATGCAAGTGTGTTTTCTACACATTGCCTATAATCTCCTCTCACAAAAGCTTTTTTCTTTGTTTTTTTCTTTTAATGATCTGTTGCAGCTCACATACGACCAGTTTCGACTTTTCTTTAAGCCATTGTGAAGACATTTCCAAAATGTGACAGTCTTTAGAGAGGTCTATTTTTGTCCACTCTGCTTGAAAATTGAAATTGGCTTCATCTGGAGCTGATGAGTCACCGAATAAGCATGTATACACAGCACCAATAATAAACTCGTGGACGACACGCGTTGTAAAAAAGCTTTTATCTAAAAGCTTTTCCAGGCATTTTGCAGCACTGTTGTTCCAACCAGTATTACTGGCAATTGTATCAAAAACCAAAGCTTTCACACCTCAAGTAAATCATAACTTGCATCTGCTTGAGCTGTTCCACTTGCTTTTTCTAACCTCGGTACTCTCCAAAGCTTGCCCTCTTTATAAGTTGATATTTCTGAAACCAGCACAGAAAACGCCTCATGTTTATTGGCAAAACAATCCTTAGTTAGTTTACCGTCCCAGTGGAGAGCCAGATCCTGAGATGGAGCTTCACGTATTTCTTGAAAAACTTCATCAAAAATCTGCAGTCTGTTTGCTATACAAGCTGTGTAGGTGGTTGGGCTAGTGGGCATTACTAAAACTTAGAAATTACGTAGACCTAACAACTCTAAAAACTGTTTATTTTAACCTTATCCACTCATATTTACAATATTGCATATCCTCTTGGGGACTTGCATCTACCAGCACTCTTGCTCCTTCGAAAATATTGCACAAGCGAGCAATAAGAATAATGATGTTTTCTAAAGGACAAACTACTTGATAACCTCTATTTTATTCTTTAAATATTCTCAAAATTGAAGATCTTTGTAAGTTTGAAATTGCAAAATTTATATTCAAACTAAAAAATATTCCTGACTTTAACTATATGCATAATTTAAAACCAACAAACCAAATTCACAAGTATGACACCAGACTTTCAAAAAACAATTATTTTTTACAAAGAAAAAAACTGAAACCCTGTAAGAAATTATTGGAATACATGGATCAACCATTTGGCTAGATTTACCAAATGATATCAAATTGTACTCTTTTCCCAAATTCAAACAACAGTTGAAGTTTTATTTATTATCAAACTATATATCAACTTGAACAATATTCAATGATTTGATTTATTGCATAGTCTATTATATAATGTATGTAGCTTCAGTAAGCCTACTTGATGTGCTATTTTATATACCTGTAAAAAAATTGTTCTCATGTTCTTAAAGCTTATCTTCAATATAATTTTGCCTGATCAATTTATTCACACCACTTTGCTGCTTGTTTCTTGCTAGTAACCGATTGACCTCTGCTTAAATTCCACTTTTACATACCGTATGTCTTTGTCTAATATTGTGTTTTTATTTTGAATGTGTCTTTGTTAAATACTGTATTATTATTTTTTGTTTACGTTGCTAATGTTAATGTTTTCATTGTACGTATATTATTAGTATTTTGGCTTTATTTGTTTTGTTATCTCATAAATTAAAGTAATAGTGTGATTACTTTTTTGGTCTTTTTTATATTGTTAATGTTAATATTTTCATCGCATTTTTTTTCTTTTTGTTTTATATTGCTATTCTTAATATTTTCATTGCATATTATTTTACTTTGGCTTTATTTTGTTTATACTATTTTGGTATATATTAAGGTGGCTTTGGACATGGAAGACCGTATGGTCATTTCCACTGTCTCCTTGTGCATCATTATTTAATATGTGCTTCTTTTCAGTTGTCACTTATTTATTGCACTACATAAAATTGATTGATTGATTACACCTCAGCTGGTCAGAAAAAGGAAATACAGATATATTGATTGCCAGTCATTTTAACTTGATTTTCAACGGGTACCTGACTTTTGAAGAGGCTCAACACGGAACCTAAAAAAACCTCAAGAGAATTTTTTACTCACTAATCACTGTACAACATTTACGTTTTTGACACTCACTTTTTAATTTTCTCATTTTTCTTCAAAATCGTATTTGTTTCGTGATAGTTTTTTGTGCCTAGCGTAGAATTTCTGTCCATAATTTAAAAACTATTACAGTGGGCGCCCTTCATTGGATCCACCGTGGTTCCAGAAAAATTAGATCCTATATCCGGAGGATCGCACAACCGGCGTATCTACTTTAAATACCCATATGATTCATGTAATTCCGTTCCAGGAGATTTGGCTTTAATAAGCGGCTGGATCCAATATTCGTGGGTCCAATAAGCGCCGCCCACTGTATAGGCTATGTCAAAAAATCTCCAAAAGTTTTTTACTGCATCAGTAAATTTTAATTGAAAGATTTTAAAAAATTGTCAGTGCTTGGAACACTTTAAAACAGGGCTTCTTAAACTATGGGTCGTGACCCCATATGGGGTCGCCTATAATAATTTTGGGATAGCGAAACAAATTGGCATTTTGTGCTTTGTGCCGCAAAACTTTGAAAATCCCAGTAGTGCCGCGGAACTTTTAGAAAAAATTATGGTTATTGCACATGTAATCGGCAAATCAGAGAATTTGGGGACAAAAATTTACAAATTGGAGCTTGATTCTGAGTGCGGACCAAGCGCTTCTTCAGCTTAGATTATTATTTTGCTTATGCTTGGACCATAGAGACTGATATTCAGCAAAAGAAAAGAGTCTAAGCTTGTTGGATTTTTGTCTGATAGTCCTATTATTCTGGCCAAAATTAAACATCAAGAATAATTTTAAGTAAATAAAAAAATGGCAATTATGAATACTATTTGGCTGAAATGTTTGGTTTTTACAATGTTTATCAAAAGTTCTAGCGACTCCCAGAAAAAAGCCAAACGACCCACTTGGGGATTGCAACCCCAGTTTGAAGACTAGTAATTTAGACAGTTTCAAACGATCTACAAAAGCGAGTTTTTAATTTTTTTAAAGTTTTCTTCAAATGCGGGAAAACATGGACTACTTTAAATTGCTGAAAAATTATTCACGTCTTTAGAAAATTCAATTGTAAGCTTAAACATCTTTGAAAAATGGAAACGGCTTCGTGCACAGTTTCACTAGCAGTAATTTATTCTTAAGCACTTTTTTAAACATAGGGTTGACAAAGAATGCGTTAAATCAAACCAAAGCAAAATATTTATAAATCTTTTAAAACAGGGCTTCTCAAATTTTTTTCTTCTGCGACCACGTTTTAAAAAATAAAATTTTGTGTGACCCTAATTAGTGGTGGATATTTAAAATTAGGAGACCGAGGCAAGAATTCTCAAAAATTGGTGTTCTCTAAAAACAAAAGAGGGTTTTGATCTCGCACTTTGCAATTTGTCTCCGAAAATCAAAATGATCTCTAAAAAAATCTTCACTTTGAATCGATCTCTTTTTTCCGTATTTTTCTCCCAAAATCATGGTGATCTCTAAAAAAAAAGGTTTTCACTCAGAATCGAACTGCGATTTATCTATTTTCGTCGCCAACTTCAGGTGTTCTCTAAAAAAAAGAAGCGCTTAGATGCAAGTAAAAGAATATGGCTCAATTGCCGTATAACGTACCTTATCAGGGGAGGATGAAGAAGTTTCCATAAATCTTTGATCCGTCATAAAAGAATGAGATGATAAGATTAGCAAACATAGCATTATACAGTATAACATAAAAACGGCCTCTTATTTTATCGTTCTTCTGCATGTTTGCTTAGTTTTATTATTTTATTTATTTTTTAAATTTTATCTCTATATTTATCCTCCTGACTCGCAGGAAAGCGACGGAGGCGCTAATACATAAGGCAAGCAATTACCCCGACCTGCTTCCGGAGATGCCAAGATATTGTTGTCCGCTTATAATTTAATAGAGGTATGACTGTAATTTAGAACTGCTTGCCAGGACCACCAAGCAGGGGAATGTGCCGTAAAGTGTCTTTCCCAAGGACACAACAGAATGGCGCGAGTGGGTTTTGAACCGAGACCGTGTTGGTCACGAGTCCGGCGCTTTAACTACTCGACCACGCTGCCGACATTAGTTACTAAATCTTGGTTAGATTTATCATTATCTTAACTTATTCTTCTGATTTGCAAGAAAACGTCGGAGACGTTACATGAGAAGCAACCGCCAAGCGATCACCCCGACCTGCATTCAGAGATGCTAAGATATTGCATTCGTTTAAAATTCTTTTCTTTAGTTTTTTACTTTTGATACAATAATATGACTGAAATTTAGAGCTGGTTGGTAAGACAGTAAAGCAGAAGAAAATACCTTAAAGGGTCTTTCCGAAAGACACAGCCAAATGACGAGAGTAGAAGTTGAACATAGACCAAGTCGATTGCGTTTGCCGTCTATATCGCGCTCCTACCTACAAGAATTTAATTGCGATGCATGAATTTATTAATAAAATCGGTCAACTTTCAATTTAATATAGAAAATAAAAGTTAAAAATTTGAAACTAACTGTATTATTACGAAAAATCGATTTCGACCTATAAAATTTTTTGTAATAATACAGTTGGTTTCAAATTTTTAACTTTTATTTTCTGTATTAAATTGAAAGTTGACCAATTTTATTAATAAATTCTTGCATCGCAATTTGATCAGTTAAATAAAATCGTCAATATAACTTTACGGGAAAAAGGGTAATAGAATTCTGATAAAAGATTTTAACATCTACAAGAATTTAATTAAGATATTTGTTAGTTTAGTAAGTAAGTCGCCAACACGTTTGAGTAAGGATCAAAAACAAGTGCGATCACAGATTTTGTCAGCATATTTAGCGGAAATGTGTTACTCAAGAGAAAATCACTCAAGAGCCCTACGCCTCTACTAAATGAAAAAACTATAAAATATGCCTTTGATGAGAAGAAATTGTGTGTGTGTTGGTCAGCTATGGCTCCTTTATATACCAGAGATGCAGGTACAAATATTCGATTTCTAATGCCTTTTCCGTCGACCTGACTATGTGAGACTAGGTTTTCGGCTTTTTCCTGAATAAAGAGCGAATCAAAAAACCAATTACTGGTAGAGCCTAATCTACTGGCAAAAACAGCTCTACGCACAAACAATCTTGTCGCGAAGATGCAAAATCACGCAACACCAGTCAAGTTTCTGATGTTATTTGGTGCATATTGAATTTAATTGACGAGATTTAATTCAACAGAGTGACGATTTGCGATCATTTTTTGCTAATTTCTATTTAAATACAAAAATTTGAAACGGTTTGTTCAGATTGGGTTGCCGAAATGAATCGCGGAGTGAAAGTCTGAAAACTGTTGGACTGAATAGAAACTAACAACATTCGTATGGCGTTGTGTACCACACACACAGATTTGCTGCTTTCTGTGAATTAACCGCGGTCACCATTGAAGGTAAGCAGCTTGACCACATTTCTCGGAATGTTCGTGAAGTGCCTTTCCGAAGGGCACAACGAGTATCACTCAATCGACGTTACGGAGAATCGAACCAGGTCGTTCTGCACGTGAGTCGCGAATGTTACCACTGAGCTAACCCGCCGGACACTTCAGTAACATCAAGAAAAAATGGTCTATGTGCATTTTGACTGCACACATCGACTAGTGGTTGAAGAAAAAAGTGTTATATGGTTTGGATCATCTTAAACTTCATTTACTATGGAATAATTATAGTAATTTATTTTTAACTATAAGCAATTGATTTTTCGATAAAATTTACAAAAATTTTTTTAGATTTTTTTATATGCATTTGTTTTATCACAGTAAATTCAACAAATTGTTTACACTGCTTACTACAGTACCACAAGAAATGTAAAATTTTTATGTAAAACTTGAAAATTCAAAGAAATTAAACTTCGCCAAAAAATTTCAACCTACTCGAATTTATCAAAATTATTATTTTACTGACATTTTTTTAAAATACTGTGCAAGATATTCGTTCTGGCTAAGTTTACTCTTTATTCATGTTCACATCTATGCTATAGCATGCTGCAAAAATTTTGCGTGATAGTGAACAATATGCGGAAAATAGTTTTTTGGAAATTATTAAAATTACAACCTAAATTTAAATTCATCACAATGCATTTGCACATTTAACTTTTTGGATTTGCAATTTTCTACTTTCTGCCGATAGAACATAACTAATATAGAGTTGGGGGTTTTAATTTCCAAACGATTTGTTTTTGAAAACACTTAAAATAAATAAACCCCAAAAGTGCGCATAAACAATAAAAAAATTGAAAGAAACTTGTGATTATTATTATTCAAAGCAACTGCTTATTTAGCAACAAAATGAAAATAATTAAATTGATTCAATAATTGAACTTTAAATTGAATTGAAATATTCTAATAAAAAAACGGACTCGAAAATGAAAATAAATTGTATCACAATACCCAAATAATACTTAAAAAGTTTTATAAGATTATATTTGCTTTCTTCTTCTCATCTTTCATAGTATTACACATCAAAACACTTTATAGTATTCCGACGAACAAAAATAACAGTTTTTTCACGCAACTTTTAACTGCAAAGATTTAAAAGAATCAAAGATAACAGCATATCCATGTAGAAAAGCAAGACTGGTCTTCCAATTTAAAACAAAACAAAAAAACGTTAATCACAATTCAATCTCTTTTGTCGCAATTATCTAAAAAAAATGAGCATTTGATAAAGTGTTTTATTTAAAAATTTGCCGCAGCGTTGTAAAAAATTCAAGAAAAACTAATCACTTAATCGTATGATACAAGATTTGCTGCAACATTTCATGTAACGTATAAAATTTACTTTATATACGTGTCAATAAAAACTGAAAACATTGTTAAAAAAACAAATATTTTTATGTATATTTAAGATACGAATGCCACTCCAATCCGTATCTAGACAACAATTTTGGTGAAAAGTAACTATTATAAAGTCATGACAAAAGGAACAATAAAAAAAAAGATTTTGACGACAATAATTTTTGTCCTTTTTAATTTGATTAATAAAAATAACATCAGTTCATAAAACTGATTTAGGTAAAATAGACTTCCATGTTGTTCGCTCTTTTAAATTAAAATTTAAAACTATTTTGTAGCAAAAAACGGTAAAATATTCGGTTCGTATGTGACGCTATCTTAACTTGATTGAAACATAATAAAGCATGATGGGGACTATTTGAAAATATGTTACAAATTTGTTTAAAGAATATTTTTCAGTTTTTTTTATGAATTAGTAACAATGTTCTGAATATTAAATGTAAAAACCGAGCCATTGTATGTCAGAGAAAGAAAAGACGTTTGGCAGAGTGTGTCGGCCAAAAAGTTGAAGTTATTCAAGTCTTTATCTTCCTTCCCAGACAATCAAAAACTTTTTATAATCCTTAAATTAAGTTATTTTTAAAAATATAAGATTTCAAGAAATGTTACTAATATAGCTTTTTTCTTGGCCACTTAGTCGGTTATACAAAAAAAAGTTTAATATCCAACTTCTCTTGCGAGTGTTACGCCTAAATTTTAATTTTAAAATTACAGAGTGGAAAAAGCTTTCTAAAAAAGATTTGTTACAAATTTGAAGTTAATTAATCTTTAAAATAAGTTCCCATTTCTATTTCTTAAATAAAAAGTTGTTTTACGAAACGATAGGAGAGGCAATTCCACTAAAAGTACTAATATATTATCGAGAATAATATGATTGTTTTAATGTCCGTTTAAAATCCTTGGCTATATTTAAATTTAAGGCTTAAAAAACGCTAATATTAAAAGTAAGATAAAATATTCAATTAAAACAGCAATGTTTTTAAAGCCTACCATTCTATGATGTTCAAAATCTATTTTATACAGAATCTGTGCTGTGCTGATAAATTTGAAAAAATTAACCATCAATGTTATAATATTGTTATGCTTGCTTGCAATTATTTCGAAATGTTACAATGAGAAGATAAAGTATAAAAAATAAGTTTTTCGAATAATTATTGTTTAAAAACCCATAATCTTTAAAGAAATAATAAAAAAATTTTAAAAACCGGTAATGGTGCTTTTTTTAAAGATTCAAAATTTTCTAAATTTTTATTCAAATGAAAATATTAACGTTTTAAGTAGCGGTAAACAACTCCAACCAAGTTGTCGGGATTATATAGGCATATACTTGGCCAATTTCAAACAGCAATTTACTTTCCAAAACGCATTTTCTTTCAGTTTCCACAACAAACTTTTAAACAAAGTTGACATCAATCAGTTTCTCCGCAAAACGACTGCTTAGTGCAAAATGTTACAATTTCAATGCGTTTGCACTTGTTCAATGATTCTGAGCATTGGTCGACCGGCACCGAATGTCGCTAGTCCGAGATCTTTTCGACAATTGATGATAATGAAAGTATGAGAATGAGATCAAATTTTACATGAATCTCCTAGTGTAGGAGAACTTTGGCGTAACCGTTACTTTGTTACGGGTTTTGGGATAAAATCATGTCCTTTTTTTTCTTCTTTGGACATTATCGAAAAACTTGGTCAAGCAAGACGAGGAGAACCATCAACTTCGGAAAATAACATTTCCTAAAAATAATATCATTTAGTATAATACAAGTTCATATTTGCTGAACACGTATAAACATACCATATTTGACATGTTTCCGTATTTTTTCATCAACTCCAATCCACTTTCAACAGCCGTATTTTGCTGGGTTGCTGCATAAATAGCTGCGGCTGCAGCTGCTTGATATTGCTGCATAGTTGGCGGATGACTGGATGAGATTGAATATTGCACTTGATATGGTTTTTCGGAGTTTCGAATTCGATAATCTTGGGCCTCATGACTAATTTGAGACAGCAAAGACGTAGGATGAGCAGGAATCGAATCAGTAGATGAGGAAATGCTGCTTTGTTGCTCATACGGAGAACCGTGGCTGGATGTGGTTTGAGTAGGAGAGGTACTTTGATTTACGATAGTTGATGATGGTGTGGACTCGTTCTTTATGTGATGCATCGACAAATTGGTTGGCTGCAGCGCATCGCTGACAGTGCTTGCTTTCTGATTCCATCGTCCATATAAGGAAGGCAATCTATCTCCCAAATCGCCGGTAAGTTTTGTTGTTTGTTTTGGTGAATCTTCCGAACTTTGTTGTCGCGAAGCAGGACTGCGATTATTTGCATAAGAAACAGTTGCTGGACAGACTATTTGATTGTTAGTATTAGATGAAGAAGACGCAAGGCAAGTCGTTGTTGGTGCTGTCGAATCTTGGCTCATTTCACCGTCTATGATTTCGTTCACATCTCGAAACAAACCATCAACGGAACGTCGTACCGATGATAGACGTCTAGCCGGCCTTGAAGCAGGGACAGCTTGTTGTGAGGAAGAGCGCGGTACCGTTTGGGAAAGAGAAGCTGACGGATAGTAGGTTGTTTCGTTGTTAGACGTTTTACTGGAATGACCAGATTGCTGGTTGGTAAAAAATTGGTTGTTGTATTGGACTCCGCCCATATTTGTATTGTTATTTTGATTACGCTGCGCACTGTGTCCGTTCACTGGCGAACTAGATTCATTGCTTTGCACTGGTGACCTTTGACTTGGTCGAAAAGTAAGGGAACGCACAGGAGCAAGTGTAGTGTAACCTCCTTCAAAAAGATAATCAGTAGAGGTAGTTGGGCTTTGAAGCTGAGCGAGATAAGATTCATCTCCAGAAAATCCTCGGTAAAGCATATGTGTATGATAACTGGCATCTGGAAATGAAGTAGAATGCTGCAGAGGAACATGGTACACACCAGTTTGATAGGGCATTTCTGACGTTGACCGTATGAGCATTTTGTTTGGCTGCATGCCAAACATTTCAGGAGTGTAGGAGTTTGATATGCTTCCGACTGCTGAATCTACAGCGCTCATTTTTCTTTTGATTATCAATTGCCGTCGAAGAATTGATTTAGTGTCAATAGGATCGCTAATCATTTGTTGGGTCATTGAAAGACGTGAATTGTCTGCATGACCAACTGATTGCGACGACATTGGTGACGTCGACGTTGAGCTTGCGTCGTTATTCAAGGCAGAGCTGATAAGAGTCGACCGATATACCAAGTACTGACGCTGGGCTTCGGTGTAGTGCTCAGGAAAAGGCATAAGATTGTGATGAATTCGAAAGTAAGGTACTTCCTCTTCACTGAAAAAAAAGAAAGTTGAAAGGATGCTTCCTTCTCTAAATGAAATACAAAAAATACAAATTGATCGAAAAAACTTACTCAATCACAATGTAAGTGCAAGTAAATGAGTTTCCAATGCTCTCTTGCGACTTCTCTGCGGTGACGTCGACCCATGCAGTGGAACCATCTTTTTTGATCATTCGGAGAACGCAAGCTAGTGCTGAACCGTCTTCTTTTACTGCAAAAAAATTTCATTGAATGATTTTATTTAAAGTTTTTGCAAGTTAAATAATTTTTAATTTTTATTATTGACAAAATTGCAGAACATAGTTTACTAATTTGAGTTAATAAATCCATATTGATAAAACGTGGTCACCGTAATGTTGTTGGGCAGTTGAAAGTTTGTTTTGAGTTTTTAGTTATATTTAATGCTAAGACTGCAATTTAGAAATGTGTGCTAGGACCACCAAACAGAATAAAGTGCCATAAAGTGTCTTTTACAAAAACACAACAAAATAACGAGACTAAGTTTTAAACCGAAACCATTTCGATCTCGTTTACCATCAATATGGCCCTCCACTTACTTGGTCACGCTGCTACCTGTAACCAAATTTTTAGAAAACATTTTAAAGAATAATTAAGGACATTTACCAAATTTCATGTGCTGCTGCTTTGCTTGCTCAACGTCCTCGGGATAAATCCATCGATACCAACTTGTGTTTTCAAGTTCTTCTGGCTTGTAGCCCAAAAGGGATTCAACAATACTTGGTACCTGGATAAAGTGGATTCTAGCGGTCAGCAAAAAAGTTTCGAAAATTTTAACAAGTTTTTATAACTTTTTACCTCCATGAATTTCATGTCGGGTCCATGAAGAGCTTTGAATTCACTCGCTCTTGGACTGGGATGATGACGGACGTCGGTAACCGGTTTTGACTCGACTGGAGTGCAGACGGCAAAGAACACCGTTTCACTCCAGTCGTTCGTCATTTCCGGTCGATGGTAACGACCAGTCACATGAACAATCTAAAAAGATCAAACGTCTCTAATAATTATTTTGAAGCACAAATTATTTTAGGAAGTCTAAAAAATAAAAACATTATTATGAAAGTCAAAACATAAAAAAATAAACCTTAACATAAAAACGTTCTAAATTGTATGAAGTAGCGCTAATCCAGACAGACACAATAAACATTTACCCCAACAGCAAAGCAACTTATTTTTTCCTTTTTTTGGTAGACTCTTGTTTTTGTCTAAATATTATAAATAAACTAGATGTCTTTCAATTAATTTACCTTGTTCTTCCACGACCGCATTTGCGTCTTCATGTATCTGGAGGTGGACATCCGGCAGAAAAACGACAGTCGCCTCGCTTCTCCTCTGTCGTCATGAGGCGGAGAATCAAGCTGAGTTCGAATCTGCTCGTGGTCATCTTTGTCGACAAAGTCGTAAATGCTGTCACCTTGACTGGCCAGCTCAACCTTAAAAGTTCACAAGAATGAACTTAGTCAAACACTTGTTTTTGTCTTTAGCCAAAGAAGTTACTTACAACTGTATTGCCAAGATAGTCAAGAATATTCTCAGAGGAATAAAGAATTTTTCCGTCGCGATTAAAAACAAGCAAAAAGCCACAAAGTGAAGCAGAAAACTCTGGAACTAGACTACAACTCATGGACGCATCGCAACTGATGCATTCTGAAAAAAGATTAATAATTTGTTTCTGATTATGCTCGTTCTCTATTAATGCAAGCTCGCTAGAGTTGGTAATTAACGTTTAAGTTTTAAAATACTCTAGAACGATTTTTTGGTATTTGCAAGGACGTACTATAATTATTTGTATAACAGACGTACTGTACATGAAGTGACGAGCATGAAAATTCCGGTTCACAACTTGTAAATAAAAACAAATGGTTAACAAGCGCCGAACCTTTTTTGAAGAAAGTAGCTTTGCGGATAAAAGTATTTGTTAAAGCCAAAATGCCGAGATACGACAGCCGCTCTCTAGCGCTTTTTTTAAGCGGAAGTAGGTTTTGTAGTTCGCGGATTTCAGCGTTAATCAAGTCGCGGCGTTTCTTTGATAGCACGCGCGGTTCCGGCCCCTCGTTGGTGACAGACGCGGCTGGTTTGGTCGACTGAGCGTTGGCAGGGTTCCACTTTCTGCGACAAACCGATTTGAGTTAATTAAATTGTCAACATTTCAAACTATTAAAAGTCAGTTGCTTTAAAAAACAAGCGCCATATTTTTAGTTAAATAGGTAAAAGCAACCAACTAAAGAAAACCGTTTCTAAATTTGAACAATTGTCAAAAAGTCAGGTAGATTTAGTGAGAGCATGGAGTGATGATACATCAAATTGCATGAGAATGTCCACTAAAAAGTAAAACTAAAAACTACAGTTCGAACTCTTTTACCACAATGAGGTTATTTCTTTTGCAAGCACACGACTTCGCAATAAATAGTTTAATAACAATACTCTGTCAACAGCAGAGTGACCCCCAGAAGTTGTGAGGTTGTCGAGTTAAGAGGCCTTCCATTCCCAAACAACAAAAATAGATTCAATCTTCCAATTTTACGTTTTACTTTTTGTGCATGGTGATTGATAAAAAAATCAAATCAAGCATTTAAAAAACGAACTTATAGCACCTAAAAAAATTTATCCGGCCGAAAGAGAAGCTTTATATTTGATTTTCTACTA
Source organism: Diplosoma virens (assembly GCA_963680785.1). Classification (NCBI taxonomy): domain Eukaryota; kingdom Metazoa; phylum Chordata; class Ascidiacea; order Aplousobranchia; family Didemnidae; genus Diplosoma; species Diplosoma virens. Next base: position 30,297,651 of record OY796885.1, read on the forward strand.
CGTCCTAGTACTTAGTACAGAATTGGATCTAATAAACTTTAATTTTGGAGTTGTCAATGTCAGCTATAAGTACGTCTAAAATCAGAATTACCATTCTTTTAAATCCACCAAAGTTAAAAGCAACCTTTTTTTCTTTATCGATAGCAAAGTAAGTGTTGCATTTAAAAGCGCTCATAAAGAAAAAAGATTAAGCTCAATTTCGCTCGAAGAAAAATAAACCCATCTTTATAGAAAATTTTTTTCGAAATCACAGATTTCTTGTTCAAAAAACGGTGGTTAAAAGAACATTGAGGCTTACCTATGAAAAATACTAAAGAAAATATTGAAAATGTTTTTATTGTCTTACCCGCTCATTATGGATTGTGAAAAAAGAATGCACTCGTTTTTGACTCGAATTGATTGCTGTTTCGGTGTGATTTGTTCGTGTACTAATTGCAGCGGCGACCGCTGATGTTGCATTACGTAACTTCTGCAAAAAAAAATAGAAAATCCTAAAGTTAGAAGAATTGTCTCGATGATTCTCGTTTTTTATTTAAGCGACAGTCTAGACATCCTGCTCACTGATGAAAGCAGAAACCTAACTCCTGTTCTAAAAGCCAGGATGCTGTTCTTTTGAATTCTTTAAAACGCAGGTTTCCGGATGCGCAAACACAATTCTCTATGTTGACAATGAGCCTGTTCTATCAGATATTCATCCACTGCTTCTAATTTCCTTCGTTTTACTTAACAGGAAGAGATCGTTTGTTGTAAGATTATACTCTTGTTGGAGCGGCGAAACTCGTGGAGCAAATATTGGAAACATATGTACAACACGCTAAGACTTTAATTTAAAAAAAAAGCACATCAAAAGTAATGTAAGAAAAAGCATCATAAATTTGAAATGTTGACCAAGTAAACGCAATATTACATACAAATTCATTTAGGAAATTTAGGAAACGCAACATAAAGAATTAGCAACAAATTGTTCAAAACTTTACGAAAAACAAAACTTTTTTTCAGAAACGAGTTAAGGGTGCACAAAAAATTAACGTCCATTTATGATTGTCAAATTTTTGGAATTTTTTAATTGGTAGTTGACCTGACCAACTTTTGACTCCTTAGTATTGGTTAAGCAAATGAAAAAAAGGTTACACGCGTTAAAATATATTCAAAATGTTGTGGGCAAAATTTATGTCTCTTTCTATTTTAGCGTGTGTAATAATAAGCGTTAGTTGCAATATTACAATATTTAGCGTAGTTTGAATGATCAATATTTTAGTGAATATATCTTGTAGACAGTTGAAGACAAAATAAGATATTAGGATTTTAGTTAATTATCAATTGCGTTATTTAAAAAAATTTTATTCGTACAAAGTCAAAATCAATGCTTTTTGTTTACAAAAACACATTTAAAAAAATATTTTTCTCTTTTTAAAATATGGAACAAAAAATTGATATAAACTAGTTCAAGCTCTAATTTACGTGGTTCTGCATCTTCACATCTGGAGGTAAAATTTCTGCAAAAAATTTCTATTGATTTCTTTGATATTGGGGCTTTTACAAAAAAATGTGCAGTTTAAGATATCAAACAAAGATTTTATCGACCAAACTATGATTTTTGACTTGCTCTTGACAATAGTGATATAAATAATTTTTTTCATTAGATACAGAACAACTATAATTTAAGTTCATTTTAATTTGAACTAAATATAACAGCAGGAAGACTATTTTATATTTACTTTTATCACTATCAAGGCGATTATAGTAATTTTAAACTCGAAAAGAAAAGGGTTTGCTTTGCGGCATAAGATTAATTTTACTTAAATAGATGTTGGAAATGACCTCTTCATTCTAATTAGAAATTATAACCTTTTTGACGATCTTTTATTATACTATAATTTCCAAGTTAAATATTCACAATAATTGAACTCAATTATATAAACAAACGACTACTTTGTCAAGTTCGATACAAAATCTTCCTTTTACTCTTTTTAAAAATACTTTTTTGTGTTTGACTCACTTACACACCAGTTAGTTCCAAATAAAACTTGACGTAAAAGTTTTCTCTAATAACTTGTAATAAACAACCTGGCCTCTCGTTCTTAATTGCAATCAAATAAAAGTTTGAAAAAGTGTCTACTAACAATTACTAAAATATTCGATCACATCAGACAACAACTAATAACAATTCAATCAAAAGCCTTCCTCAAGCTTGCACAGGTTGCGATGCACTACTGTATTGCTTTAAAAAGCGTAAGTAAAACTCCCCTTGACAAAGTAACTTTACCCTAATTGTACACAAGTGCTAAACCAAGCGGTAATTAATAGCTTCCTACGATTTGCGATCAATTACAATCAAGCCCCCTTAGAATTAACCTAGTAGCACTGCTGATCAAAAGTTCAAAAACTTAGTAGATTTATACCAAACGCTTATTCGTTTGAAAACTATAAATCATTTTTAATGATTTTTTTGTATTTGAATACACAAAAATCTAAAAACAACGAAACTTACATTGGTTTGCCGTTAGGAGCCATGCTTCAGACTTCTAAAATCAAATGTTGTTGCAATCACAAAATCTGTTAATTTACTTCTGGGCAAAGTATAAGGCTACTAATTACGATAGGCTATATGATTTTGCCAAGCTAAACTTCGAATATTTAACTACTATTTTGTTTGAGTATCTTCGATAAATCACTTCATGCTATTTTTTCTTTTTTAAAACTGGGCAACTTTTTTTCTTTTTTGGACTATTCTCTCGCTTTCGGATTTCTCATTTCGTATTCCTATACGGTTGATGTAGGATTGCCTGTATTTCATAAATCTCAAAAACACCATAAAAAAGTAAAGATAGAAAAAAATTCTTTACAAATTTCTTTTAATTAAATGATTAAAAAGAAAACGTCGCAAATTAATTTTTTACTTAAACCGATTTGTATGTTGGTTTCAATGCGTTTTGTCACGACAAAAGTGGTTTGATACAAATTCTATCAAACCCACGTATTCAAAACACGATTCAATATGTTTCGATCGAACAAAAGAAAAATTTTAATTAGTTTCGAAACATGCTAAAGAGCAAACATTTAAAAACATACCACTTATAAAACGTGAAGTTAAAACGTTGCTTGGCGTCTATTACTTTGAACAAATGTACAGATCAAAAGTCTAATCGCTAGTTGAACATACTAAAAAACCTTGCGTAAATCTGTTGCATACAATCTCTTCTAAAATTTCCTACAACCAGTAATCATTTTTCTCTTTTTTATGCGAATAGATTTAACAAATCTTTTCTTTTCATCGCTTTAACTCCATAAAAAGATCTTTGCTACTCCTAAATTGAAAATCGCTTGCGAAATCGACGAAGTCGGATTTATTATTACTTATTACCAATGCGCTGAGTATAAAATGTTAAAAACTTAACGTCTTTCTGTTTCAATTAATGTGAAAAAATACCAGAACTTAATTCAAAACCGACTGTTATTAGAACAGTTCATTTCTGGATTAAAATAAAAGAACTATGTTGCAATTAACACGTTTAAATCAACTCGCTGTTCTATCGGATAAATAATGTTTTTCAGTGCTTGGCGAAACATCCTGTTTAAGCAAATATTGGCCGGGAATTGTTGAAAACACAATTTTTATGATCAATTTAAAATGCTTATTGATACCAGTATAATTAAAACTGGTAGCCTACAGTTTTGATAGCATTTCACTTCTTCAGAAATTTATTCAATCTGATAAAACTGATGTATTTACTAAACATCACATAAAACACATTCACCATCAATCTTTCCGATATTTGATATTCAAAAGAAAAATTAAAAAAAGACTTGATTAAAAAAGAAAGAAAGACTGTATTTTATCATGAACTTTAAAAAACTGTTTAAAACTGATAAATTAAACGTTAGCCTTCCGCTAAGCCTATAACCCTGAATTACGATCCGAACTAACAAAAAAAAGCACTGTTAGTTACACCGAGCAAAAATAATTTCTAAACCTTGCAAGCTGTAGTTGACAAGTGAAGACTTTTTTTTGGTCTTCAATTGATGTTTAACCAAAAAAAAAACTCTTTTCTTTAGATATAATTGGAAGACCTTATAATTAGCTTTCACTTTAAAAAAACTGCTGCAAAATCAAAGAAATTTTGGAAAATTCCGCTAGTATCAAAAAAGCCCATTGCTATGACTAAACAAATTGGAGCAGTATTTTTACAATGATGTTTTCTAGAATTGTTATCAAAAGTTAGCGCTTAACTTTAAAATAAGCACATTATACTTCTTTACGACAATGTTGTTAAAAATAAGCACAAATTTTAGAAATAAAACACGAAACGGTAACCCTGCCTATACTTCAGTTTAAGTGAAAGACTAGAACGGCTGTTTTTATCCGGTGGGTAGTGGTCTAGTGGTCGTTTTTAGAAGTCCATAGAGTATATAATTTATTATTAAATATTAATACCCTTATCAGAATGTAAATGATACGTACCAAAAAATTGAATCAAAAATAAGTGTTAAAAGGGCTTCAAATTTTGAAAAATATTTTAAAATGTATTTAAGTAAAAACTATTTTTTGAGTTTATTACTCAAAAAGCCAATACTTTTTTTCTATTTCATTGGGTCACGATCAAAAAAGACTGAAAAAACACTGGACTAGACGACATGGTATTGTCTAATAATTTAAATATAAAAAATGTTCAGAAAAAACCGACGTTTCCACAAAAAAATAAAATATTAAAGTTATGAGGCAAAACTATTTTGTGGAGGCGATTTTTCTCTATGGTTCTTGAATTAAATTGAATTACTGTTTTTTATAAAGTTCAAAATAGTTCTTCAATTTTCTTTTGAGTTTTAATTTAGTTTTTAAAGTAATATTGGATATAACCAAAACAAAGACAAATATTTTGGAAAATAAATTGTAAAAATTGAATTATTTCTTTATAAAAACATGTTTTCAAAACTTTTCCATCAAATAACTTTTTTTTAAAAAATGTTAAAAGTTCAAGTCCCAAATTTTTTGTTAAAATCAATGCCAAAACCAAAAAAAAAGTCTTTAAGGTGTGGGCTTAAACAATAATATGTAGTATCGTGGTAAAATCAAATCGAAACCAAAAAAATAATCTATTTTTGTTACATAGTTGTAACAAACCAAAGTTATTTTTTGATTTTGGCTTGAGTTGACCACGAAATTATATATTTTACTTAAAAACACTTCACCGTCCGCCACAAATAACAAATCATTGGACCCCTTCGGGAGGTTGAGTAAACCTTTTTTTATATTTTAGGTTGAAATAAAGTAAAGACGGAAAAAAGGTCATCATCCAATCATTTCTTGCAAAAAACCCTCGTCGTTTTTTTTGAATTATTTAATATTTTAATCTCGAATTGAGCATCTGATTAAAAAATTCCTCAAAAGACTTCACGGGTCGCGAGTTTGACATACCTGGCATTAATCGGAAAAATTTGACATCACTTTAATAGCTGGTTTTCGATCTAAAGTTATTTATTAATAACAGAATCGTGGTGGTATTGCCATTCCATAACAGAAACTGCCGGATAGAACAATAATGTAGAGGAGTAAATTTAACTTGCAAAGCAGTGCAACAGCTTAGTAAACGTTACTTGGCAGCTTTTCATTTTCGCTTCAACTTTTCAGAAATGTCAAAAATTGTTTTTTGTATAGGATTCAGAAAATTCTACTGTTTTCCATTAAACACTATTCGATTACAAATCGAGCTGCTGAAAATGAGAAGCACCAGACTCGAGTTTCGCTCTTGTTAGAGCTCGTCAGTGATGCTTATCTCACTGCGAATCGAACCGAGGACCTGTAGTCTTCCACGCAGGTTACTATACCACTAGACCACAGGACCCGGACGAATTAGAAATACTTGAAATACTCTCGAGTTTCACATAAAACTTCAGCTTAATGGCGGTTGAAGCCACAGGGGCCTCAGCACATTATTTGAAGGCGGTTGGATGTCTTGATTCAAATTGATTGACTGTCAATTGAAATTTACAACATTTCCAAGTGGTTCATGTAATTTAAAGGAGGTAAACTTTGAATAAAAATATAGGAAATCACGATTTTTGTTTAAAAAAAAAAAGACAATAAAAACTTTCAAAAATTTTATTACAGTTAAAACAATATTATACTAAAAAGAATATTTTTGATTTATTTAATCGTACCAGAGTTATTCGATACTAAAAAAAAACGTTTGAAAAATTTGTTTTAGCTTCAGTACCACTAACCTTACAAAATTTCAATTGCTAAAAAAAAAATATTTAATATTTTGACATACCGTATCGTCACGTATTTATTACGACGTTTTTAAGCAAAACTTTAGGGGTAATCAATTCGTGAGATTAAATTCTATTCAAAATTTTGTTTCTGGTATTTAAACAACCCCGCAATTTATCAAAGCAGCAAGTATTTACTTTTCCTCCAACACATTGAAAAGAAAAAACTTACTGGCAGTTAATTAATAATGGTTTCCTACAAAACATCTAACAACATCCTCTAACGCTTCCTGATTGCGTCATAATAAATAATGACATTGAGCTTGTAATTGAACGTGCTATCAGCAACCCAGACAAGAACATTATAGGCTACAGTGCAAGCATAATCAGCTCCCAATTTTATCTATTCTCCGTATACAACGTCTAAGGTCTTATAAAGAGGTACAGAGATTTTTTAAAATAATGATGCCATACCTTTAAGCTTAATCTCTGCAAACTGACGTCTCATTAGGCTGACATTGAAATATGGAAAACAACAATTTAAAGCATGACGTCACATCAGAGTGATATAATGCAATTGACTTGTTTTTAATACATCTGCATGTTCAATTTATTGAACTAGTTGTGTTGGCCTTTCTCTTCAGAATTTTAATGAAAATAATTATGAAAATTGAAGCATGGAGAAAATGTTGTTGAACTTTGTTACTTGAGACTAGGTCTTACAATTTTTTTCTGATATAATTCTAAACGCAAAAGTTCGGAAAGATGCTTTTTGAGTTGTAAATTGTATAACGTCTCGAAACCAATAATTTCAATGCAGCAAAATTTAGCGAATGTTTTTTAAAACACAATGAAACGAATTCTGATTTTGGTTTACTAAAAGTGTTCACTCAGTTTTTTGGTATCCTCATCACTGCGTTGTGTTTGATATTTGCTTGACCTTAAAGTTAATTATCTTTTTGGTAAATCGGCAAATCAACAGTTGTTCTTTTGAGCACGTGCTTGCATGTAAATGAAGGTAAGCATACAAGTAGTGTCGGCGACATGTATACCTTTACTTACGATAGTTCACCTTTCATGATATATTTAATTCAAGCCATTTACCACAGGGCTGTTGTCAAGCAAACAAAAATTAAATGATGAAAAATTTTCAACCATTTAAAAACTTGCCCCCCTTTTTTATTAATTTCAAACATTCAACTAACATATTTGGGTTGAACACTGTCCAGTGTGCTACATCTCTGTCCTACTTAGTTTTTCATATAAGGCTAAAAAAAATGATGAAAACGAAACTGATATCACAATCCGCTTTTAATTGAAAAAGCAAAGAAAAAAATTTAATTTAATTTTTTTTTTTTTAAACCAAATATTATTCATTGTTTAGTAATTGCAAAAAATTTTATTCGTTTACATCACATTTGTTATCAATCAAGTAAATTGTATTTTATCTTCCTGGGTATATTAGTAAGGTGTCGAGTATGTTCTTAGTTCTAGCATAAATTGCGAATACCTTAATATCACGTAGATAAGAAAGTTCTTATTATTTTTCATGCTCCTAATTGTTGGTATTGATTCGCAATAACTACCGAGTATATATGATTTACCTTTTATCATTGTTTTTTTAGGATGGCATCAACACTTCAGGTAAGTAGTATGCGCCATTATGGTTTTCTAGTATTGGTGTGATAATTACTGAAGTTAATTTCGCAACTTTAGAAATAGATGTGCAGTAAAAATTAATTATGAGATTAATTCCTAATGTAACATAACGTTGTTCAGTAATAAAGTTTTTTCTTAACTACATGGTTAAGTTTAAAATCCGTAACCATATCGAACAGTGTGGTTGGAGTCGGCGTACTTGATGCACAGTGCCGCAGAAGGCACTCTTCATTTAATTTCAATCTTTTGCGCTCGGGAAACTTAGCAATCAAATCCAGAACAGTTTCAAACAAAATCAGGGCATTGTGGTTTACTTATAAACAGAAAACCAGAGTGTCAAAACAAAATATTCGATTAATGCCTTCTAAAAAACGAAACTTTGCTGTTGTTATCCAGCAGTTGATTGTTACTTTATTAAAAGGAAATGTCAGAAGCACAATTTTGATTGCTTACCAAAGGCCATGCTAAGTTTAGTTGTGTTTTTTGTTCGACGCACTTTTCAAAGAAATAAATTTCAAGTTGTTCCTTTTGGTTTACAAGAATTTTGTTTTTCTAGGCGTTTTTGCTTCAAGTTGACATTTCTGTTGCTTCTCTTTTAGGTATAATCAATTGAGGAAGCTGCAGACTTGTAGTATAATTGTCTGTGGCAATCCCTTGTGTTTTTGTAATTAAGTCATTCTTTTATGTAATGGCTTGTCGAAGTAAACGGATTTATGCATTTCAATTTTTTATGACGAACAAATTTACCAGTTCCTGATTTCTCGCCACACCTTTTCACTTATTGACTTTGAATACGAACCCTTGCTGAATTTGTCAAACCCAGCTAAAAAGAAACAACGTGAGTTTGATGAAATCTTTTATACAGTGACACCGCAGCAAAGATTTTTTGAACAAATTACCAAGCTAACACGCGCAGTAGCTAACGCCCAATTTGCTAGTTTGTTTATTCAACGCATTGCAAACAATTAAGAATATTTATGACTTTGCCAATTTTAATATTAGATTTATCGGCAGCTATTTCTTCAAAAACCAATGATACAGCAATTGCTGTTTTGTTTTTGCAACAAAAATTCTTGTGGTAGCTTATCAACAGCGAGTAGACATTCCTGGCATGATGAAATAATTTTTTTCGCTACAATCCCAAGAAGAACGTTTAAATAAACATGAAATGTCATTTGAACGACTCTCAAAGTTCGGCACGATCTCCAAAATAGAATCTAGATTATCTTTTTAGAAGTTTTTTTTTCTTTTTTTAGATCTTCTTTTAACTGATTGACAATACGATTTGATTTAAAGCCAAGTTTTTGTATCTACGTTTTTTAGCATCATCTAGCGGATGAAAAATTTTGCTTTTCGGATATCACTAGCAAATGGCAAAATCGATTCAATTTCGCGTCAAAGGAGTTTGTTCGTGAGCAAAGGTGTCATGAACGAAAAACGGCGAAAGAGCGTTCCGGGAAATACGACCCCAATTGGCGTGATAAAGCAGTTATCAATCCCGCGAGTTCAAAAGTCATTCGTCTAAACCGCTCAAAACTGAAGAGTAACACGTTGGATGCAAATTTATCTCTGAATCTCGTTCTCTCACGCGATAAACAGATTATTGCCAGCAAACACTGCACCGTTGCAGCCGCTATTGAGTTAGATTTCGCGTCAAAGGTCTGCAGTGATAATGATAATATCTTTTTCAAAATCACTTAATTTAATTTGGTAGAAATGAACGTCCAAAATTTTGAGCGACCGTTTGTAAATTCGTGCTCGTCGTCACGAAAAATAACAACTGTTTCTATTGTTTATAAAAGTGAAAGACAAACTTAATTGTTCAATTCAAAATTTTTTAAATTTTTAATAACTTTTAGTACATTTGAGCATGATAGTAAAAATTAAAAAACTTGTTCGTGGTGAAATAATGAAGTACTCTTTTAGTTGTACCATAGAGCCTGGAAAATTTACTTCTGTCTTATTCGTTCAGTTCGGTGGGCGAAAACCGAACTTAAGTAACCCTTAAGAAAGAGCAAATTGATATCACGCAACTGAACATCCGTATTTTGAAGAGCTTTTTGGTGCAAGACATGTAAATCAAACAAACCTTACCGGCGTGGTACTTTTTATTTTTTGTGTGTTTTCACTACACAAAACCTGCATATGTTAAAAGACTGTCCGATGACGCACTTTAAGAATGATCTCTCACTTTAAGTATCCAGTAAAATAAAACTCTATTGTAGTTTATCCAAATTCCAATTTCGTTTTTAATGAATGGGCTCCCGTGTTAAGTTTTTCACTGTTTTTCTATGTTTATTATAGGTGTAGTTCACGTGATTTTGCGCAGGAAGGTTACTCGAGGAGTCAAGGACTGCCGAGACTGGTACCCATTTGGTAAATAGCCCAAAGTACCGATAAATTCAATTTTATAAAGTTTCGTATGACAAGAATATTAGCTAAAACTTACAGAAAAAATTTAATTTCCTGCAAGCGTTTTTTTAAGTTGACGTTTTTTAAATCTTTTTTATAATCACAAATCAATCACTAAATTGAAAACGGTATCATTATTTTTTTTGCCACAATTCAATCTAAAGGGCTCACTTTACACTACATTGACGTATAACGGGTCCTTGCTCATTTGATTCCAACATAAAATCGCATTTCAAGGGTAAAATTTCTAACTGATAAAATTGGAAAAACTTTTTGTTTTTTTTAATTAAGCAATTTAATCTTTTAAATAATTAAAACTATTCTTTGAGCGATTGAAAAACGTAAAATAAAACCACACTTATGTAGCGACCAATCATTAAACAATTAACACAACAGCAAAAAGCTCGCGTTTTGATCATATGCTGTGCACCATCTGGTGAAATATCAGGCAAGAGAACGTGACAAGTCTCAACGACCTTCGAGAAAAAGCTCTTAAGTAATTTTAAACATCTGAAAACAAGCTGGCGGCCGTCGTTCCCTTCTGATATTCTTTCGTTTTTTTTGTCAGGTTTGTTTCTTTTTTCTCGTGTGGCAACACGTGTCACTCAAGCTGCGACCACCACGACAACAAATATGCTTTTGCAGACTTTTTAAAAATAATTAGGTAATCATTGTTTTTCGATATAAATTAGTATGCCGACAAAGGACGCTTAATCGGAAATGGTTTGGTCTGGCTTTAATTGTAAAAATTTACAACAGATTATTTTAAGGAAAGCACCTAAAAACGATTACAACAAGACGAATTGCGCAACAAAAAAAGTTGTAAAATATAATATTACTAAGAATAGAAAAACATTTTAAAAAATTTGAAAATTTCCTTGCTGCTATTTTTATTTTGAAAATTATTCAAACTTTTAGCAAGTTCGACTCAAGGTTCACCAGTTTTAATGCGAGTTGCACGTCATCATGACATGATTGTACCTCGACCTTGGCTGGCAACAATTTTCCTCCCTCTTAAAACATCGTAAAAACGAGTCGACTTCAATTTTTAACATTTTTTTTTGTAGTTTAGATCTGGAACTTGAAAATGAACTCAGCTACTGAAATTAATTTGTTCTCAAAAAATAATTGACAATATCGTTTTATAAAATTTCTTTGAGGCTTCTGGAATAGAGGTAGGATCAAACATTAATAACGGACAATTTCTTCATTCCTAAAAAACTTGTAAAAAACTTGTTAGAACTTGTGAGATTTATGTCATGTTTATGAAGGTGGTTAAATTACATACGACAGTTTAAATATTTGGGTTTTTTATTATAAAAAAAAATCAAAAAATTAGACATATTGATATGAAAACAAGCCGAGATTCGTTCTGTAATTATAATAACTTGTGTTTTCTTATAGCTTCCTTTCAAAAAATATCCCTTACAAGTGAATAAGATATATCATATATTGTACAGTATACATAGTTTTGTTCAAATAGTAGATTAGAAAACTACGTATAGCTATTAGAAAACATAAATAGTTACCTCTAGTAATGGTTTAAAAACATCAACAGTTTTAAGTACATTCATAATTTATTAATATCAAAATAACGTATATTTTCTAAAAAATACCTACCTATTACCAACTCATGCTAAAACCTAATCCAGAGCTTTACATAACGCTCAGATCCAAACTAATAATTTTTGTTTTCTTCGAGTTTTTTGATCAAGAAATTTACTTGGCAAAACTAGATTTTTGTCTGTTGCTAAGCAAGCTCTGAACGAAAAGTAACCCTGTCTGACCCTTTGACATCAATTGTAATATTACATCGCAAATCTTTAAAATTATTCCGAAGCGCAGTTAAATTGGCGAATAAAGAACCTTTGGCAAACCTTCTTTGAGTCACAACTGAATGCAATGCGCCAAAATTTAAAATAAATTATCGTCTACCATAAGCAAGATTATCTTCTGAACTGAACAAACAGTAGATCGGCTTACTCGTATATACAGTGACGTCTTACTAAAGTTGTTAAGGTCTTTAATCACAAAAAAAAAACTTTAAATAAATGACTAAAACTGAGGGTATTTCATTTAATGTTCTGTGCTGATGACTTTTTTTGATCTTCACTTTATAATAAATATTCTTTTATCAAAGTTTTTGAAGATCGAAAGAAAAGATAACAGTTTTTAACAATTTCAATTTTTTTAAACAGGGATATAAATGTTAGAAATGTTTTTTTATGTTGAACATAAACCACTAAATTCAAAATTATTTTAAATTTCTTTGAACTACTTTCATTTTTCAAGTTATTTTTCAGTTTCTGGAGTAATTTATTATTGCAGCACCAGGACTTTCGCTCACAATTCAATTCAACCCTTTGTCTCATTCTGTCAATTGAACATTTCTGATGCCACAAACATCAATCAGTTGATTGTTCATGCAATTAGGTACTCTATGTTTTAAATAGCAGATTTTATGCTTTTGATCAGGGAGAAGCTTTAATTAAGTGAAAAATATTTGGCACTGTTAACGCTATTCTTATATTGTGATAAATAAGGAAGCTGGCGAAAAAGCAAAGAAAATAATTCAAAACTCAAAGCTATCATACGAAGCAAATAACATTTTAAAAATCCAATAGCTCAAATTAAGTCAAGGTTTTGATTTTAAGTGTACAAATTTTATGTTAAATGGAGTTTCATCGCCACAATGTCATCTAGAACAGTGGTTTTCAATCTTTTTCATACCGTGGCCCACTTTTCAACCCAACGTAACTTAACGATCTATTTCGGTCAATAAAATTTAATTTCTGTTGCAAAAATCTGGTGATCTCTAAAAAAAAGATCTTCACTTGGAATTTTTCTGCTATTCCTCAATTTTCGTCCCAAAAACATAAAAAATGGTCCTCATTTGGAATTTGTTTCCGATTTTTCGATCATAATGACTGCATTATACATATTGCTCTCATTTTGATTTATGCTCTGTGGCCTACTGGAAACACCACTGTGGCCCACCACTGGGCCATGGTCCACAGGTTGAAAACCACTAATCTAGAATGAGAAAGTAAAAAAATTCTTTACATACGCATTTTAAACTTGAGGTTGAAATATAGCCAAGAGAAGGCCTGGTCTATAAATAAAAATTAAAAAAATTAAATGCATAACTTCAAAATAATGGGCTTTCTTTAAAATAACCACGCTTATATCTTTTAAGAAATTGTAGGCCTAACTCTAATTTCATCCAAACGTAAACTTTTTATTCCGCCTTCTATTCCTTTTTAAGGATAACTTATTTATTTTGTTGAATTTTTTTAGCAAAAAATCAGTGAAAGTTTAATTTTGTTTTAATGATAGCCGTATAGAGCAATTTCAGTAATAACTCTTGTTATTTGGAATGTCATCAGTTTAAATTTTATGGCCTTCGCTATTAAGGTGCGACAAGGCATTAGCGAAAAATGTCAAAACAAAACAATTTGATTGCTAGTTAGTTGGGTTGCGCATCAGCATTACGTTTGCTAATTTTGCCTGTTTTGGTTTTCATCAATCATCGAAAACTGTCCAAACATCCGGGAAAACATGACGGCGCAACGTATTTCAGTTGATAAGCGAAATCGTAAGCTATCGACCAATAACAAAAAAGCTAAAATTTTTACTCTCAAAAATTTTAAAACGATGGCAAAGTTGTAAGCATTTATCCATAATCAATTTGATGAAAAATCTTTTTTCTTGCGACAAAAATTTATTCAACTTCTGCCCTTGTCATGCCGTCAAGTCCTTGTAAAAAGCACTTTTACGTCGCTTTTTTTCGCTTGAAATTTACAACAAACAGCCTCTTAAAATACAATATAATAATTCTTGAAAATTAAAAAAAAAGCAGGACAGCTACATTTTGGGATTTTTAAAAGTTCGGCGTGTTTTTAAATTTATCTCCAATGCAGTTTTTCGGCGAGTTAGGAAAGTAAATACCAGCCAAAAAAATTATGATTATGACATGAAAAAAAGATAAAAAAAACTTTTACAACAAATGCCCAAAAAATCTACTAAGATATTTAGATTGATAAACTAAGTGCTATTAATTTTTTTTCAACACAAATTTGATCAGTTGACTTTGACGTTTTCACAAACAAAGTTTAAAAACTTTGCACGTTCCTTACATACTTTTTCGAAAAGCTTTACTTTTAACTTTTTTCTTTACAATTAATTAAATTATTTAATACATATATATAATCCAGTAATATTTCACCTTGCCGGTACAGTGCTCAATAACACACGGTTAAAGCAAGTATATTATATTTATTAAACACTACACTTTATTAGTTAAAACCACAACAGTCTGTTTCATCTTATCGAATCGTCAGGTGGTTACTTATTCAAATAGAATTCTATTTAGGTGGTTACTTATTCAAATAGAATTCTATTTGAATAAGTAACCACCTGACGATTCGATAAGATGAAACAGACTGTTGTGGTTTTAACTAATAAAGTGTAGTGTTTAATAAATATAATAATACATATATATATACATAAAACAAGTAAAATACTGATAGACTCCTTATTATTAATTAATTTTTGTGCATTTTGAATTATATAACCTGATGATAAGTTATGTACGTTTTCATTGTTCCTACAATTTTTGAAAATTTATCACTAGAATACATACACATATTTAAAAAAGATAAAAAACTGATTACTACACGTCCTTCGTAGTTCAATAATACCGAATACATTTTGGTAGCTTAAAGTAAAAATGTCAGTGTTAATCATGTGACAGTAAGAAGTTCAATCACGGGCCAATCTTGAGCCTGGTTTACTTTTATCTAATTAGTTTTTGGTGTTTTAAATACGAAAAAACTTCCTTTAAATATAATATAAAAAATCGGTTATGAAATAAAGAATACGGTAAGAGTATTTTTTACAAAAAAACTGTGACAAGTTCTTTAGTTTTTTTGTCCACTTTTGATAAAACAAAGTTAGGAATCAAGTACATGAACCTTAATCAAATTCTTATCAAGTAAAGAAATGAAATCTTTTGAATAACGACGTATGAAAACTTTACCCGAAAAATGGTAAATCTGAAAATTTTATCAGCGGTTAAAAAAGACTATCCAGGCATCAATCGATCAAAGCGCTTTGTGACAGACACGCGACAATTACAAGAGATCGCAACTGTGCGCTTCGCGTGCGTCAATGTAAGGAGTCGTTTCGTGATGGATGAGACGCGGCGCGAACGGATCCGGATATCCGGTATTACCGGTTACACTTTCTCTGCGGCTCAACAAAAAGCAGCGGCGCTTTCTGCAAAAGCAAACAAATCTTTGTTCGGTGTGAGCAAATGTAAACCAACGCCTTGGTGATAATCAGCATAACAACCTTTACCTTTGAAACCAAAATAAATCAATTATTCTTTTTAGAGCTGTTTTGAAAAGAGTTTGAAAAATCAGGTGAAAATTATGCTTGAAGCTTTCCTTTAATCTTTTTTATTTTTTTATAAGAAAAGTTTAAAAATTAGTTGCCAATGCAGTGAAAATGCAAAAATGATTATAGCAATCTTTTTTTCGTTGTCGGACTTTACACGCAATTTAATGTTACTGCGCGTTCCATGCCAAAACTCAAGCATTTGCGTAGATTGAAACATGTCATTAACCGAAATTGTGCAACCATGATGTCTTTGTCCGGGTATTCCATTGCTGTCTTTATGCCTTTATCAATTAACCTGGAAATACCCTCACAGTCTTCATCACATACTTGCCTCAATTAAATACGTGCAAGCTTGCTAAAAGATCTATAGATTACGACCATGTTTCTATTTCAAACGTAAAACGTAACAAGCGTAGGTGAACACGATGTGACGCAATCAGCTGTTGATTGAAACGTTAACTGTTTATGTGGCACGCTCGTTGTTACTCTTTTTGAACTTACACGAGCACGACCAACGGACTTCGTAAAAGTGCAGTGACAATCGGCGAAAGTCAAGCGATTTAGAAAAATTCGGTCAAAACTTAAACCAAATTCATTGACTTTTGTCAAGCAAGATTTGTGAGATTTTTTTCTGTCTGAGATTTTTTGCACCTCGTAATAAAATTTAGGGATTTTTAGCATTCAGGTTTCAGGAACGAAAACAACTTTCTTGTGAAACCTTATGATGAGCCGAAAAAAAGTCAGTTTTTTTTCAAAAAAATATGTTCTGAGACTTGACAAGGCTAGAAATACTTTTTGATCCTGATGAAGCGTTTTTTAATATTTTTACCAGTTGGAGTTTATGTTGTAGCCTATTGTGTATTTTCCAAACCTGTTCTATTTACTATAACTACAATACTTAATCTGCAACTAACTCTAATTCTGTTTTAGATCACGCTTATTTTCTATTTTTTACGTGCACTTTTATAATGCATAATTTTCATTAGCCTATGCTTATTGAAATATATTTTTTATATGTCAGGCATTTTTAATTTTGCGATTGATTATAATTTATTTATAAACCGGAAAAATAATTTGGTTATAAAAGAAAAAAAAAACTTTTTTACGTATCTATCCATAAGAACATTTTATCGTTTTTTAATCCACAAAGATTGAATACAATTGAAGACGTTAACGAAATGGATTTAAAAGTTAGCTACGATTTACATGTATAGGCGAAATGAAATTCTTCCGGCCTCACTTATAAAACGTGCTGCTGAAAACTGAGTTTATCGATTTCATACTGGCAAGAAAACTTAACTTTTATCAACCTCAATAGCATCTAATTCAGTCGACATTGGTAAAGTTTATTTGTCAACATCTTCACGACTTGACCTTAATTTGAACCGGAAAAATTTAAAAAAAGAAATTTGATATAACCAAATCAGCTTGCGTGACTTTGAAACGTTACTTACTTTGTTTCACGGATTTCGTTCACGGAGTTCGAATAGTAGATAATAGAAATCACACGATTATGTGTAAAAGTGATTTGCAATATGCAACTTGGTTTGTCTCTGATCTGCCAGAAGAGCAATTGGCCTTGCACGTATGCCGCTAGGATTTCGATCACGAAAAGTCCACATGAATAGACACTCGATAGAAAAGTTCATTCAGTTCAATCCATTCATAGATATCTGTAGTATGTTATTGCTTCATGTCATGATGTTAATGGAGAAAATGCTTTGAAAAGATAGTCTGCAGCGAGTTTTTCTGACACTTGATCTGGGACTTCCTAAGTAAACATATGAAAATGAAATCGCACAAATTTAAGTCGACCTTCTTGAAAAGCAATTGGAGCAATACAAAAATATTATAAAGTTATTTTTTGCTTTTTTACAAATATTCTGATCAAAACAAGAGTTCAAAGAAAGAAAAATTTTAAGGTGCTATTGGTTGCTTAATGAAGGGTCTTAGGTTAAAATGGTAAGTATTAAACGAACGATATTTAGAAACCTTTTATGTTACGTAATATCAATATTAAACAATTTATGTTGAAAACAGCACATCTTCAATCGTTAAAATTTATCTCGATTTAAGTTTGATTTTGATTTGAACAGAAACCCGCTGCCTTTATAAAAGTTAATTTCTTTGGGCACAAACTTTGATCCAAGAAAAATATGAAAGTATAATTGGAATAAAGAAAGGGCACAAAACTACTGGAAAAGATATCAGTTTCCTGCTGGCTAACCACCAAGCACAAGGATCTGCGCTTAGACTGCGAAGTAGCTTGAAAAACAGTGTGCACTGCCAGATGTTTCAGGCTGCGTCATTTCCTTAAATCAAGTAAAAAGCAATCAACCAACTTTCACTTGAACAATTTTTTATATTCGGTTCTTGTAAATTGATTTAGTGATGCCATTCAACTTTTGTGAAAAATTGTTTCAAAAGACTGAATGCTTTTTATATATGTTCAAAAAAATTTTGACTTGGTTGCAAGAAATGTTAGATTCAATTTGTAAAAAGCATAAATTCACAGAAAGCTTTTACAATGTTTCAAAATCAAACTTTTAAACATAAAAAATTTTGTAAAGTGTTTTTTTAAACGAAAGTTTAGATCAATTATTTCAGATAATCCACTTATTTTCTATAGCAAGCTCGGTATCTGGTCAATTGCTCGAAATCAATTTACTTGAAAACAAATTGCTCGAACTATCAATTGCTCGGAAGGCAGGTTGCTCGAAAGGAATTGTTAAGTTCAATGAATATAATTGTATTAGGGTTACAGTTAGGGTGGACCTACTATATTTATTCATCATTTTATCAATATGAAACATTGTGAGCAACACTTCTTGAATATTCTCCTACATATAATCCCGTGTCATCGAAGCAATCTGTCTTTCGAGCAACTTGTCTTTCGAGCAATTGATAGTTTGAGAAATTTTTTTCGAGCAATTTACCTGGATTCAGCAAGCTCAAGACAGTTTCTTTTAAAGGTTTGGTAATAACTAATCAAAAAGTCTTTTCGCAAATGCAGCGAGGAAGTTGCATCGCTGTTAAATTTAGTATTATCATTCTTATATTTACCCTATAAATTGCCAATCTACATCTGAGGCGTTAACTTTCGGGCATCAGTCAAGCTATTCCACCAACCTATGCTTCAAAAAGCGCTAAAATATTGCTATTGCATGTTTCTTTTTTAGTTTTTCTTTAGAAATAGGACTATAATTTAGAATTGCATGTTGAAGGGAACAAGCAGAGGAATGTGCCGTAAAGTACTTTTTCTAAGCCCACAATTATAGTTAAGAACAGAATTTAGCTGCGGCCATGTTACTTATTATTATTATTTTTTTATCTCTATTTTTATCCTCCTGACTGGCAGGAAAGCGGCGGAGGCGCTAATACATAGGGTAAGCAATTACCCCGACCTGCTTCCGGAGATGCCAAGATATTGCTGTCCGCTTGCAATTTAATAGAATATGACTATAATTTAGAACTGCTTGCCAAGACCACCAACCAGGGAAAAGCGCCGTAGAGTGTTTCCCAAGGACACAACAGAATGGCGCGAGTCGGTTTCGAACCGAGACCATGTTGATCATAACCCCGGGGCTTTAACCACTCGACCACGCTGCCGACACATTGGGCCGCAACAATCGCGTTTCATGTTTTTTTGGACCACACTGTTAAAAAAATTGAGAACCCCTGCTCTATAACAAGAATATGGCTATTTTTTAAAGTTATCTTATCGTTATTCCTTCTGTCGATATAACAAAGAATAAAAGTAACTGTTTTGCCTTGTTGGATTTTACGCTTAAAGAGGTTAAAAACTGTTGATTACCTGAAAGGCAAGTTGGCGAACATATTCTTACTTCAACCAACTTTTTGGTGTCTACATGTTTAAACTTGCATATCTCTATGCATCTGGTATTTAATATTGCTGCTCATGTTGCTCTGCTGTTACTACATTTGTCAGTAACGTGTTTAAGCTACACAATCAAGCATGAAATTTGAATTCGATTCTAATTCGATTTCCAGGATCTCTAGAGTTGTCAAAATGAATCAACTTCTTACAATAACTAGTTTTTTGATTTGTTTTTCGGTTCAGCTTATTACTTTTATTCGTAGCACAACTCGTGGTATTTGCTTTTTCTCTGTGGTAAACCAGCAATTTTCAGCATTCATTATTATGTTTTGCGAAAAATCACGTGATATTCAGCAAGATTCGATGGTATTTATGTTTGTCTGCGAAATTCTTTTTTCTCGTGTCATCTTGAGCCGAGTAGAATGAACCCGGAAGATGACGAAGAACAAGATGGCGACTGTTAATTGTTCAATTTTTTTTATGCAAAGCAAATCGGTGTAAAGCTATTGACATTTCAAACGAACATTCTGAAATTGGAAAGTGTAAAAAAAATACTGTCTGTTTTGGAGCAACCACTAAACATTCTAAAAGTATTCATGCTATTCCAAATTTGTAAAACATTACGGGAATAGGCAAAAAATTTAAAACTGTCATCAATTTGATATTTTCTACTGTAACTTGGATTTAAATCTATTTTTGTGCATCGTAATTTGTGGATCCCAAGTTTTTTTCAAGTTAAAGTAAAGTTTTCTTTTGTCTACGAAATCTTTTTTTGTTAAGGATAAATACTTAATTGTTATTGTGTGACAAAAAGAGTACAGTTGCTTTAAGGTTGCATCAATCAAACTTTTTATTTCTTTACTTTAAGTTGCTTTTTTTTATAACAAAATTTTGTGTTTAAATTTTTTTTGTTTTTTTTTATGCGCCAAAATTTTTTGATAAAGTATGAACATTCATAGTATATTGTAGCAGCTTCCATAAAATGCTATGTAAATCGGTCAGCATACGAAAATATAAAATATATCTCTACGAAAAACGCAATCGTTTACAATATTTATTGAATATAAAAACACGCCAATATTCAGTTGGTCAAAGAGCTGGTTTGAAAAATTATCTTCACACAGATTGCAGTGCGAAACAAGTTTTTCCCTCTTCGAGACATGACTAGTTGTTCTAGACGATGCTTCGGCGGTAAGCATCGAAACAATGAAGGCAAACGATTGGTCGAGCCAACATTTCTTAACTTTAATATCCGGTTACTCACAAATCAACACAAAAAAATTAAGACTGTTACTTGTAATTTACAGAAGTCAAAAGATAAAAACTTTTTATAAAACAAACCAACCGCTTTCACTTGTAATACCTTCAGGGATATGCTCAACCTCAATCGGTGAGATAGGGCTCTTTTTACTTGAAGTACAGTAAAATCTAAGTTTCAAAGCGCTTTTATGATTTTTTTTTATTTGTTTCAATTACAAAAATTTTAATAAAAGCGTTTTGTCATAGAGAAACTTGGTTTATTTTTCTATTTAACCTTAGTGATAAAATAATCTTGATGTAAAATTAGGTTAAAACTTTTCTTGTATTGCATGAAAAACATTTTTAAAAGGTATTTGGTTGAATATTCAAAACAAAAACTGTTTTAAAACAAAACAATTTTACAAAAACATAAAACAAAACAAAGAAGGAAAGAAAATAAATTTTTGCCGCCAGAAGATCAAACCTGCTCGAATAAGAGCTTTAAGTTCACAACTTTTTTTAAAAAACCAAAAACTAGTCAAAAATGTTCTTATAATAGCCTTTATCTTTTATTGTCTTTTGACATATTTGACGGTACATTTTGAAAGTAATGTGTGATAGCACAAGTGTCATCGCCTTAACACTGAAAGAAAAATAAGTGTGCTCTACTGGGAAACAATCTTCCGGTGTTAGTTTATTGATAAGTCCAATTACAAACTTAACCTGTTGTTCGTTACCGACCATCCGTAATTGAATAATTGAAAATCTAAGTTCTACAAAACCAAACACGAAAGGAAGTAAACTTTATCAGAAGCAAATCAAAGTCATTATTTAAATTAACTTTAACTTTCGGTGTGTTGTTTTAAATGCAGTCTCTAGATAGTCCTTTTCAAATTTTATTTCTTAGTAGCAACTGACCTATTGGCTATTTTAATGGAACATCTCAGTTAAAACGTTGTTCTCAACGAATTTTATCGCAGTAATTCGTTATAGAACATGCTATAAATTTAGAAAGAAAATCTTAAAATGCATGTTTTGACATGTATCATTTTAGCCTTGTTAAGTTTTTGTTATAGTAACCATCTGTTTCAAACTTTTTTCATATACGTCCTTCGCCTCAAACTTAACTTATAACAAAAATTATAATCGAACTTTTAGGTACTGTTTATAAAAGATTTACTTTAACAAATAACAAAAATAAGACAAAACTTTTTCCCTATAAATTGAAATTAAACGAATTGCACACACGAATAATATTAAGTCAAAAAGTTTCAGTTCATTGATAATAGCGACCGCTTTTTCTTTTTTGCAAACCCTTCTAAAGATTAATCGGCGAAAAGAGTTTTTAATGTTACTGCAACCAAAAAATAAATAAATAAATAAACCATAAGCATTATTTTTATACATTTTCGAAATCATACTTCATATCAACTTTTGTAAATAAATAGCTGACAATTTTATTTTAAAAATATATAATTCCAAAGATATTGCAATAATTAAAAGTTTATTGCAAACAATAGAGTAAAATTCTTATATGAAATTAATAGAATAGAGATAAGAACACTTTTTTTAGTAAAAAGTGAACAAAGTGGTCGTAATTTCTAAGTGGAACGATAAATCACTTTTCAAAAGTTTTGGTTTACTTCAAAAACATAAACAAATTTGACAGCGCATGACAAACGAGAGCTCACCCAGTCAGGACGTAGTTTTTCCGGTTTATACCAGTTGCTTCTGCGGATTGTATCTTCTATCTATCAGTAGAAAACAGCTGTTGGAACGCAATTCACTGATTGTTTGGCAATCTACTAAGAAAGTTCTGTTAGTTATTGTAAAAATTACTGCTGATAAAAACTGATTCTAGTCTATCTAAAATATTTTTTAAACGGTTTATATCAAGTAATATGTAGTCTTACGACAACATTCAATTGAAGAAAAGCTGCTACCCAAAATTTTCCGTTTTCAAGATCTTAATATGGGAAAATAACAATCCTTGCGTTGCAGCTCTCGGCAAAATGCTTTATAGGTCTACATTATTTACATTACTTATCGGTTTTAAAACTTTGTACAAGGTAGCCTTTAGTGATTTCAAACCAAAAGTAATTGATTATTGACAAGAATTAAATTGATACAATAAAATGGCAGACAATATCAACAAAACTTTTTTGGCTGATTTTTGGCATAAAATATAAGAAAAATACAGCACATTTTTGTGTCCTTATACATGCACAATTAAATTTTCTATTCATCGGACCACTTCTCGTTCATAAAATAATTTTGTCATTTAAATTTAAAAGAACCTTTAAAAATTACATTACGGTTAAAGATTTTTCCTTAATGCGCACTAAAACCTAAAGTAGGAGAGAAAAAAGCATGTTTTTTATCGAATATATTCAGTGATCTGCAATATTCTATTTTGCACACTATTGATTTTCAGCAAAACGAGAAGAGTTTTACAGCTACTTCTGCTTTGTTTAAATTTCAACACTTTATAATTTTCTTAGATTTGGTGACATTGAAAGATTGTGATTTTGTACTTATGCTTGTTTTCCTAAATTTGCGGCGCTACGTGTTTCCATTCTATCTAGAGAAATGTTACAATTGCCCAGACTGCTTTTTAAGATTCCACTTAAAAATACTGTTTGTCCTATTTTACTCATGTATTAGAACAAGGATTATTAGTCAGCGCCCGAAGTCGCTGAATAATCATAGGTAACTGTCGTAAAGAGCCTTTCCAGGAATGCAACAAATTGAAAAGAATAAAAATTGTACAAAGGCTGTAATACTTTTGGTCATTGTATTAACATTCAAACTACGTAACCTATAGTTCAGTGCTTTTCAACGTTTTTTCTGGCAACCCAAATGCCAAATGGAAATAGAGAGCAAAGATTTAGAGAACCAATTTTTTTTTAGAGACTTTATGGCAAGCATAAAAAGTTTATAAAATTCAAGACAATTTAATCTTCGGTCTTGAAATTCTCAATTTTTTCCCTAAAATGTAGTAATCTTTAAATCAGTGAAACCACTTTCGAATCACAACAAAAATGATTTAATTTTTACTCGACTACATTGTTCGGCAACCCATTTTTGGGTCACAAACCTGGGGTTGAGAAGCACTGCTATGGTCTACGCTGTCGGTATCACTATGTATGTCTTATTCTGATACTTGGGTTCTGCGCTTTAGAGTGTTGCGAACGCTTTTAATTTCAAAATTTAACTTCAGAATTGTAACAAACATTGTACAACTTAATCTTTTTGAAAAAAATTATGCACAATCAACTAGATTCTTTTATTTCAAAAAAGCTGTCATGTTTGTATTTACAAAACTACCTGTATTGCTTTAAATAACTTCAAACACCAAAACTATTACAGCTTTTATCAGTTCGGCATTATCCAGCTTTTATATGATATTTGTAGTAGAATAGTTCATTATGCTAAACATCTCAATCATTCTTCCTTTTTAAAAATTTTTTCCTCAAAATCTTTCAAAAAAAAAAAACAAATATCACTAATTTCTTCTCTCAACCCGTAAAAGGCATTAAACCTTAGAGCAGCCGTCAAACGTCCACCCCGTCCTTCATTTTGAGGGATATCAAAATATTGCTGTTCCGTTAAATTTTTTTTGGTCATCCTTAAACTGTAATACAATGTCATTTAAAGCTACTTGTTAGGACTCCTAAGCAGACGAAAGTTTCCGATAATTATGCTTTCTCCAGTGATAGCTTACAAAAACGGGGCCGGTTGCAAGAAAAGTAAAGGGGGGGGCACTTATTTAGTGTATAATACAAAGTGATCTCTAAAAAAAGGTCTTCAATTTAGGAGGGGCCACTATTGAGTGATTCAAAGCATTGTGATCTCTTAAAAAAAGTGTTCGTTTGATTCGGTGAGCCACTTTTCAGTGTCTCAAAATAAAGTGATCTCTAAAAAAAAAAGGTTTCACTTTAGGGGCCACCGAGTGGTACAGCCACGTAATTATATATGGTGAACAAGTACAAATCACCGACCGAAACGCTGTCGCACAAACTTTCACACGGCAAACACCATGGGGAGCAGAGCACGATTGCAACCTAACGAGGAGAATGCTGCAACCACCGGTTCAACATTTTTTTATTTTCTTCTTGACATGCCATCGACGTCCTGGTGCTACTATGAAGAAATAAAGTATAGGAGGCCACTTTTTAATGTATTTTATGAGGGGGCTCGGTGCGGCCGCACCGTTCACACCTCCTATTAGTTAAACCCAGACTTTGTGGATCACAGTTGTGATTCATACCACTTATTTTGAAGAAGAACAAAAAATTCGTAAACGAAATTTTTTAAAATGCATTGACCATAGTTAATTAGATTTCCAAAAAAGAACATTGTAAAAAAGTACATTCTATTTCGTATCATTCTTACTGTCAGTCTGTGATTGAAAAGAGGACGATGCGTCAGTATGTATCACTAGCTTTAGCGCGATTGCATTTATCGAGTGGCTTAGATTTGCAGAATAATACTTTTTCTTAACTTACAAAGCTAAAGAAATAAAAAGAAGTAAATACCTCTTCTGTCAATAATAGTATAACCAAGTAATAATAAAAATAACACCTTGGAACTGTTTTTGAAATTTTTGAAGCAAGTAGTGTGAGAACGTTTAGATAATTTTGAAAAACCAAATTTTTTGCGTTTTTATAACAAGCGGTGGGAACAATAAAAATCTTGTTAATAGCTGACATAAATTATTTCAATCACTTTCTGCTTTTGATTCTTATCCATATGATGCGTGCATTGATACTATCCATTTTCAATTAAACTATCATCGATTTGATTAAAAAGATAAAAAAAAGAAAGAAAACACTCAGTAAAATTAAAACAAAAATCCTTGTTGCTTAGACCAGCGGTTCCCAACAGGGTCCATGGAATGGTTCTAGGGGGTCCACCAGCAGCTCTTGCTAACTTAAGAAAAAAGGCGCTCTTTTGCTCATTTATTTTAACGTAAATTTATGAAGTTACCTTACCCGGAAATAAATGGAGGCAGTTTGAGTTAAAGACAAAAAAAAAGCTTATGCAACAGGCATTCTTGTCCTCAAATTTTCTAGAATTCAAAGCAAAAACTTTTTTTTCTCTTCACTATGAGTTCAACGTAAAAGTTCAGCGCTGCCTTCCCGGGAACTTGTCGGCAATTTAAGTTGACGACCAAAAAAAAACTTTACTTTGATTTCTAAAAATTTTGAGGACAAGAATGCCGGTTGTATGACTTTTTTGATCATTTTTACTTTTTTTTGTCTTCAACTTGAATTGCGGATAAGTTTCCCACAAGGCAGTGCTAAAATTTTGCGTTGAACTCATAGTGAAAACAAAAAATAAAAAAACAAAAAAACGTCAACACGTTAATGAACAGGTATTCCACAAAATTATTAGTCTGAAAGAATCTTAAAAATTTAGGGGTCTGTAGCTTGTATAATTTTTGGAAAAGATTTCGCGATTAAAAAAAACTTGAAAATTACTGGTTTAGACGTAGCCTAAATCGCGTTCAAATTCAGCTTACCTGTTTCTTTACGAAAAGCTTTCCTATTCTTTGATTTTGATGAAATTATTTAAAAAACTTATATTAAAAGCTTGTTATTAACTGCTAGCAACTTCAAGTATCTGAAAAATCCTAAAAAGCCAACAGTCCTATCAAAATAAAATATCATTTAACATGCTTACCTAAATTGTAAAAATTTAAAGGAAATTTATTTATTGGCAACATGATTTTTGTGAATTAGCAATCAATAATGTTTGTGATAAAAAATTTCAATTTTTGGTGATTATCGTTATTCTTATACATTGAAATACACCAAGTTATATAAAGTAATCAACGTCATATCTCAATTCATATAGACAGAAGATGGCTAGGCTACTTACAAAATAAACCCTTTTTTAAGCTAATATATACACTAAGTGTTGGAGAGTTTTATGGGTCTGAACTCGCGGAAGTAAATTTGCAAAAAATTTTTAATTAAAAACATCGAACAAAAATTGAATGAAATTATTTTTTTATTTTCAGTTTGAAACATACAAAAATTACACAAATATTTAAAAGTAAAGCTAAGAAAAACTGCACACTTATTTTGCTGACAAGTTGTTGATTTCCAGTAAGATTTGAAGGTAGTGCATTGCGCCTAATACCATAAAAAATTTGAGTACCTTTGACTATTCTTTTTTCATTAAATTTTTTTATTTCATGACAATTTTTTTATTGCGCAGGCCTACTGTTTTTGCATTTATTTAAAAGAACATCCTTAAATTTTTAATAGTTATTAGGCCCAATAAAGATTTTTTTGAATTTATCAAATTCTCCGGCTTGTAACGCGTTCCAAAATTATTCTATTTGCACTTTTAAGCAGCGTAATTCGGCAATGGCCACTTTATGCAGGCTATAGCTTACTAATTTCATCAACGAACAAAATGGAAGCAAATCTTTGAATGAACTGCTTGTCAATTAAAATTAACAAAAAATATTTACATAAAAGCTGTCTGGGGCATTTTGTGCATTGTATACCCTTCTGAAAATCTTCAGCTTACAGTTTTTTAAAGTTAGTTAATTTCTATCTTATTTTTTGACCGTTGTACAGGCAAACAAGCTAGATAAAATTAAATAACTTTAAAGGTAGGTTTATTCTGTACAGTAGAATCACGAACTGTCATAGATGAATGCGTAATAATTCGATTGACAACAAACAATAACAGCCAACTGTCAATGCAATTATATAAATCGACTCGATGTCTATTTGAAATATGGATAACGCATAATTATAACAGCAAACAGTAGGATAAATTAAAGACATATCGACCATTTTTTTCATTTTAGTTGTTCTTTTGCTACATTTTTAGTTTAAGCATCACGGGCATACGTTTTTGTTTTTATTCGGTTAGATTTTGAAAAGATATTTTCAACGAATGCTTTACAATTACATAAAACACGATATTGCAAATTTTAAACCTGGATAAACAAATCAAAAATAGAAAATAAACGAATCGATATATGCAGGTGATGATTTTGTAACATATTACAGTTGTAACTTTTGGTAATAATTTCAAAAAAATAAAATATTAAATTGACTTTAAAGATATCTAGTTCTTTTCAATAGCATAAAAACTACTATCTTTTTTTGTCAAAACTTCAAAGATATAAAACGTTTTATAAATAAACTCTCAAATTAACCAATCATTATTAGATAAAATTTTATTTTAGTTTACTCATATCATACGCATTGATGTCCTTACAAAATGGTGCAAGCAAGAAAAACTGAAAAAAAAGGGGTGGTGCAAGAAAAAAGGGGGCACTTTTTATTGTGTCAACTTTTTTTGTCCCAAAGGTATAATATTCTCTACAAAAAATCAAGTACACTATCCCTATTTTTGTCCTAAAAGTAAATTGCAGACAGGGGAGCCACCGTTATGGTACTACTCTGCAAAAATAGGGAAATATTTTGCTAAGGGGGGGGCCACTTTTTGACTTATTTAGGGGAGGACGGTGCGGCTGCTCCGTCTTTTCCTAAATAAGTGTTTCCTAAATAAATAATTTGCTTGTTACTAATCACTGACTATACATGTTTTTTAACATCCAACTCAAACACTGATTTATTTTCTAATTTTTAGGCAAAAATTTTTTTCCTAGGCCATTATTCAAATCCTAAAATCATTATGAGTTTCAACAAGTACAAAACAATTTTGTAATGCTTGCTTGGTGCGTCTGAGCAACCGTTCTATAAAAAGTGCAATTTTATAGAATCCGCTCTGATGCATGAAGTAATCAAAAATCCAAAAGATATCAATAAAACGTTAATCAAACTTGTAGCTACTACCTTCATCATACTATTCTTTACGACAAACATACTTCTAAATTGTCTAAATAAAGTTTATAACTTTAAACAAATAATTTTTTTATTTATTCTTTTTATTTTTTGTTTAGTAAATTGTCGCAATGTTGTAAATGACAGATTACATATATAGTTTCAATCACAACAAAACTTAATCAAATGTAATTTTTTTTTCAATGAGTACATAATAAAAAAGGACATTTTTCTAGTCTAATTAAAATAAAAACTTTTGTAATAATTCTGAGAGGTATAGGGCCTACTGGTCCTATTTATTTGCATAAGCATTGAAAATTTTCGTAGATGAAGATTTTTTCAAATAAATTAACTAAGTTTAATTGTTTATTATAATAAAAACCAAGGAAACAATTAATAAAATCTTAAAACCGTTAATTCGGAGTTTCCTAAAAACTTCAATGCAAAAACTTTTTAAGCCGACTCACTAGTCCTCACTTTGTGAAAGCTCCGTTATCTCTGTGACATTTTGAGGCTATCTTTAGAAACACTGCTTTTTTTCTGCTTCAGATTAACAAGTTTTGCCTCAGTTAAGAGTGCATAAAACTAGCAGTTTAACAAAAAAAAGTCAAAACTCGATGCAAAGCTCGTTTTGGGTGCGTCCAAACGAAGCTTAGAAAAAACGGTTCGCAAAATGTAGCTTTATTAATGAAGCACAACGAACTAAACAACAAAAAATTGATTTAAAATGCGAAATAATTACGCATTTTAGATCTAGTTTAATTGAAACTTTATTTGATTTTTTAAAAGTTTTCAATGTTAAACAGTGACTTTCCAATAAAAAATTGTTCATTTAATAAATATCTCATTTTTTTACTTAGAATCTATGCTTGTGAATATACTCGTATATAAAGCTACCTATGCTAAAGTCATTTCATTAGTTGTAGTGTAATGAATCAAGTTATTTGATACGGAGAATTTTTTTGTCAATTTGTCATTGGACATGTCTATTTGACTCTCCATTGGTAGCATGAGATCATTTTTTATATATATTCCATAAAGTCCAGATAATTCTATCAATCTTCTTCCACCCCGACGTTATGTAAACTTACGAACTTGTCTAACACTAAAACGACCAATTTATATATAATTTTCTTGAGACAAACGCCTTGATTGTTGTTGTTTCGTCACCACTGTTAATTTTTTGTTAATAGTATTTTTATTGTTTCAACATTTTACGCATGAGCAAATTTAAAAAACAAATTTGTTAAAATTTTTTCAGTAAACAGGAAAAAACGTGGTCTACATGCTATACGTTTCCTTATTAAAACATCAAGTTGCGTATTTAAATATGTCAAATTACCCACGATTCAGATCAAGGCCATCTAAAATTATCAAAATTTTGAATAAAATCTTAATTGTGTTGAGCCAATGAGGAAAAATTTGCTGCATTTTGTTTTCCTAATACTACACTTTAAGAAATTACAGTTAAAAATACTTGATAGAAATTTTTTCACAATTTTTCTTAAATTTTTTACCCGAAACAATGAAATTTACAGACTAGAAACTATACAGACGACACGCATTTTTTATAAAAGTTTGTTTCTTTGAAGGAAATTTTTTGCTCTTATTTCAAACAGCCTAAAAAAACTAAAGTTTTTTCTCTTGTATTATATGCTACAGCAAAAATGCTCGAACCTTTATTCATTACGCGCCAAATTTTGAATGGAAGTTTATATATGTAACAATCGGTGTAGAAATTAATGTGATGTCTTTTTTTTTTCTTTTCTTTTGGTCAGCAACTAAATTTGAGGTTGGAATTTTCTTAAGTATAGGTTATTTTTAAAAATACACTTAAAATCAAGTGAAGACCGAAAAAAAGTCATCATTTTGATTAAACTATTGATTGTGCCCAAAACACACTTGGGATCAAAATGACTATTTTTTATCTTCACGTGATTTCAACATGTAAGTTTAGAAATAATCTCCTTGATAAAAATAATTCGAACCACAAATTTTCAAAAAGACAAAAAATCATCACATTAATTCAATGTGTTATTTTCAAAATAAAGCAAAAACCTTTTCCTGGACCAAAAATTATTATACACCGAGTTTTGTTCAGAAACCGTCCAATAATTTTAACACGGTTGAGCATTTTTTTAAAATTCCTATGGGGGCCGCACTAAAAACTTCTGTCCGCGAGCCACACCGGTTGGGCAGTCTTGCACAAAAGTATTAACCCTTTGCAGTCCAATTGAATTTACTATTTCGGTCAATCTAGGTCCAAATTCTTTTTCTTATTTTTTAAAAGATGTTTATGTGTGTGTTGATTTTATGAAATAATTTTCAAGCATTGCCGGAATTCCCCTAAGTTAATTGAACTAATCATTTTAAAGTCCAATGTATGTGTGACATGAGTTTGGACCAAAGAACATAAATTGTTTTTGCATCCCAGACAGTAAGTTGGACCGCAAAGGGTTAAATTTTTTTTTTAAATGTAAACATATAGGCTAATTAAACCTAAAAATAAAAAAACATTACGAATTCATGCTTATCAAAAAAGTTATCGTGTTTTTAACTTTTTTCAAGAATTTACATTTTTATACAGTAAATTACCTAATAGTTAATTTTAAGTGCTTTACAGCTGAAGGAATTAAACTCTCTAAGTCAGGGGTTTTCAAACGTTGGGCCACTCCAAGTTTTTTAGGGGGGGGGGCACACAGAGCTGGTGTAAAAAAGTGTTGAAACCATGTGTTCGGGGGCTGTGGTTAAACAATTTTATGAAATTGAGTGCGGAATAAAAGTGAAGACCTTTTTTTGGTCTTCACTTATGATTTGAAAATAATTTTGTAAAATTGGGCGCGGAATGAAAGTGAAGACGAGACACATTGGGCGGCCACAATTGCGTTGCAAGTTCTTCAGGCCACGGTGTTAAAAAGGTTGAAAACCCCTGCTCTAAGTTTTCATTTATGATACTCGTATCATGTATGATGCTGCGTTTTATGAACGTTTGATTAATTTGTGAACAAAAACATTGATTTATTTACGGATGAAAATGTTTGTTCAAATAAAGGTTGATGGTGATTAGTAATTTGAAATGTATTTGTAAAAAAGAGCCAAAGTCTTGTGGTTCACTTGTTCATTACAAGAACTGCAGCTAAACTAACATCTAAACTAGTGACTTCGATAAAATTAAACGCAAAACTCACTGCAGCAAAAAAAAGTTTCTAATATCATCTAAAAAGTTAATTTCTGTAAAGACAATTCATTTACCTTTGATAAGAGTCTAAAATTTTGCCAAATAAGTTCCTGCTTTATTTTCTTTATTTTCCTTCTTATATTGCTCTTATGTTATTTTCTAATTATAATAAAATGCGCTTGATACAATTGCTTTGTAAGAGACAAGAAAATATTGTTAAGTGATTTTTCTTTAGATGCAATAGAATGACGAGAGTAGGAGTTGAACCGCAACCGTCTCGATATCGTTTGAAATCAATGCACCGCTTCTATTTTTACTCGAGATCGCTGCCGACAATTATTATTTGATGCTTTTCTATGATTAATATAACTATTTGATAATTACTGGTTCTTAACTGTAAAAAGAACAAAAAAGACTCATAAGAAATAAAAATATTGCTTTAACATCAATATGTTTACATTTAATGGTTCTACAAAACTAATTGTTACCAATTAATCAAAATCTATATTTAATAGTTTTTTTTTCCTTTTAAAAATAAGCAGCATTAAGCAAAAAGCACTCTAAAAAATATTTTATATAAGCACACGACTAGCCCTCAAAGCAATATGCTCTTTATTGGATTTAAGGTTTTTTACGAGGAGTACAGTAATCATCTTATAAAAGCTGATTGAAAACTATAAACTAGATTTCAAATTTTCTTGTATGTTTTTGACTGAAAAATTCAAGAAACTTCTACTGAATAATATTACACGGCACAATAAAATTAAGAGCAAAATAAATTTAATATATTCGTTTATCTTTTTTTTTTCGAAAGCATTTTGTGTGAGGCGATGTTCACATAAGGAAACCAAACATATGCTCAAATGCATCATCTTGTTTCGTTGGCAACTAGTCGGCTTGAAGCCATTTAAGCCGAGTTTGAGTTTTACTCTAGAAATACGAGCGTGTTGAAGTTAATTATTTGTTTACCGAATTTTTTTCTTTTTCGTCAACACAGTGGCATAAAATAAATTTTTTAAAATTTTAATTTCTTTCATTTATATTGCAGCATAGGTTGCACGGGAAGAAGACAACTTGTTTTATAAGTTATAAACAGGAAGCTCACCATAAAGCTCTACTTCTTAGCAGATCGGAATATTGACGTTATCTTTGGCGTAGATACTTTCATTGTGCAAAGCAACACTTGCGAGTTTATTTAAAGTAATTTTTCGAGATGCATCCAGAACAAAAGTTATATTATTTTTTTCAACATATGAGATTTCGTTACTTTTCTTTTTTTTGTAATTTGAAGACAACAAATGTTTGTTTTGCAAAAAAAATTTGCTGAATGTTTACTGTTTTTTATCGTCATCATCATCATCATCATCATCATATTGTTATATCTATTATTTATTCTTCTGACTCGCAGGATAACCTCAAAGACGTTAAAAGCAGAAAGCAACCTTCAAGCGATTACTCAGACCTGCTCTAGAAAATGCCACGGTATTGCTGTCCAGTTGAAGTTTTTTTTGTAAAGTGATATACGTAATTGTAATTTTCAGCTGCTTTCACGGATCGCCCGCCTTTTTCTAAGTGTGCAACAGCAAGGCAAATGTTGGAATTAAACTGAGTCCGTGTCCATCAAAATTTCCTTCAAAACGATGCTCCTATGATCATTCGACCTTGCTGTCGACTTTTAACATTTAACTTTAATTCTGAGCAACATTTTTATGCTTGAATATCATTTTTTGTCTTCAGACTATTTGCAGTGACAGCGCAGTTTCTGCGGTAATCAAATGATAAATAGATGAGACAGTAGACATTTTAACGCTGCCTTCGACCAATACTTCAGTTAAAATGTCAAGCAATTATCGAAAAAAATAACTACAAAGCAAAAATGATAAAAAGCAGAAAAATTTTTAGTATATACATTTTTAGCAGTATTTTTTTACTTTTGTTTTTCAGAAAATTTGGGAAATGTGTAACTTAAATTATGTTTTAGACGATTTTTTTGAAAAGTAAAAGAATTAAATGCTTAAGTCTTTGCAAACACAGCATAGACTTTTGAACAACTTTTTTTTAATACAAAAGATATTTAACTTTAAATGTTTAAATGCTTTTTATCTAAATATATATCTTTAAAAACTTATTATATTTTTAAAAGATTAATTTTTGCAAACAACGCCTAGTATTGAAGGACTTGATGTAGTTACATTAACATATTATATTTGATCGATTGCTATCCAGATTTTGTGATATCAAACCTAATATATTTGGCATGTACAAAATAATTTTATAAGTTTAATTTTTATGAATTTATGCCGAAACTAAAAAAACAGTTTTGCTTTAATTTTAGATGATAGTTTTTATCGGTAGATTTAAGAGTTTAAGCCCCCCAACCGGGTTACAGACTAGACAAAAACTATTACCGTACATTAAAAACAAAAAAGTAATTACTCAAGAATTACTTTTTTTATATATGGGTATATCTGAAATCAAGGCGGGTAAAAGTTTTTAACGGTAATTTTTTGTGGTCCAATCAGTAACCGGGGAGTTCTTCTACTTTCTCTTGTTTAAATTTCGTAGTTTTTCTAGTTTGAACTTCTAGTTGCGTTGTTGATTGAGTGGATAAAACAGTTTAAGTTTTGTTTAATATAGCGCCACCTCCAGGTCAAGTCATTTTAAAAACTAAGCTTTGAAAACTTACTAAATACAGAAAAAAGAAATTTTTTTAATCAAATGAAAAAAATAATGCAAAATATTTTATTATGTCAGCATAACTTGAAAAATGTTACGACTTATGCTTATGTCAGAAAACAGTAATTTTTTTACTTTTAAAAATAAGCGTTAATGGCATTTGCAACCGGATCTAAAGCTATGTTAAGTTAAAATTATAAAAATTCTAACTTTTTGATAAGAACTATGTATGCATCTTTTAATATATTATTCTACTGTATATAGTCACTTAAATTCATTTTAAAAGAAAGTATTATTTGGTCATTTTTTAAAATTTACTTTGATAATTTAAAGGTGTAAGCTAATATTTAAAAAATGTTTTTTAACAAAATGAAATGTTTTTTAACGAAATGTTTTATAAAATCTAATGTTTTTATTTTTGTAATTTAAACTAATACAGTTTCGTTATTTTCTTATTTATGATCCAAAAGAAAGTGATAACTTTTTTTGCTAAATATAGTTGCTGAATATATAAAAGAAATACGTTTAAAAGAGGGTATCGTACCAAACGCTACATTTTAGAAATTTTTACATTTGAATGCTACCAAGTACAAAGCAATTTTTATATTAGGATTCTACTCTTTATATTATTACAAAAACTTTTTAAAAAAACTTAAAAATTTCTAAGGAGAAAATTAATATTTACGTTCGAATTGTAAAAGTTTTGCTAAAAAATAACAATGTCACACTTCATTTTTAGTCATAATTTTAACTTTATAAACCTACAATTAATTTTCAGTTTTTTGCAATAATTTTTGAGCTTTCAATTGTGACCTTTTTTTCTATTGTTACGTAATGGTTGCGTAATCGGTACGCCACCCTCCTAATTAATCTATTTTATCTGTAAGTTGTTCTTAAAAAAGTAATTATAAAGAGACGCTTTACTGTTTAATTCAAAGTGCGTTGATTGACTGAAGTTTTAAGCCATTTGCCACCAACAATGCGGCAACGATGACGTAATTTACTTCTAGTATAATCCACTATGTATATTGAAGCAAGTTCTATTCTACAGGTTACAAAACAAGTTTTCTGGTTTGTCATATGATTGTGTTTGTGACGACATAAAGCACTTTATTCTACACCATAAGTCATTAAAAATTTTTGTTTGTTTCAGTGTATTCGCTGGCAATTTTTGCTGATTCATATACATAGTTTGTTGTTTGTTTTGCATTTATTCTAGCTTATTAATCAAGTTAAGTAGTTGAAAGTGTTTATGTTTGGTTGCCTGCGTGGAATTGTTCAAGTGTTTAGTTGTTTGAGGGTCAAGTTGACGCCTTAGAAGTTAATTCTATAGTGAGGTAGATTGTTTGGACAAACTATTAAGTATAATATTAGCCATCGGGGTGCTAATTTATGTTAAAGTTAGTCAGTACAAAGTTGAGAGTGATTATTCGCAGTTGTTGACGCTGTGAATTGCTTTAAAATTTGGTGAGGCTTGAGAGTCAAGTTTTACGAGATTTGATCAAGTTCGTTTGATTTTGTGAATAATCTATTTTTTATAGTTAGAAACTGTGGTTTCTTGCTATCTGTTGAGAGAGTTTTGTTGTCCACCAGTAAAAAATTTTTATTTCTCAAAGTATTATAGAAAAAAAATTTGAGTTTTATTTTGTTGACCAAAATTTAATAATTTAAAAAACAAAGCTTTGAAAAGGTGAATTTGTTGTAAGTTTAACTTTAGAACTTTCGAACTTCAAAGGCCAATAAAATTTAAACACAATTGCATAACCTTATTCAGAATCTGTTGGCCTATTCATCAGTTCCGATTGATAGTATTTATAATTAGATGTTAGATGTTAGATTTTTTAGAAGTTAGATGATATTTATGATTAGATTCTACTACGAAAAAATAAAAAAAGTAAATTTCAAAATAGACGTTTCAATTCTTTTATTTAAACTGTTTTCTTTTAAAAAATAAAGAAAGTTACACTGAAACTAAATATTAGTGTGAAAGTGAAATAATTTTTTAAATCACAGTCATTAAATATTTTAATGTCGGCTGGGTAAATTAACGTGATAAAACTCTAACTTGCGAACAGAAGGACGCGAATTCAATGCTCAGTTTAACTGAGTAATTTTCTTTATGGTCTTTCGCATTTGACGAAAAATTCCATAACGGGATCAAACAGTTTGCTAACAATGGTGACTACGCTTAGAAAAAAAAGTAGCAATCAAACTAATCCAAAAAAGAAAGTTTGCTTTATTGTTAATTTTTTAGTTTTTTAACTTACTTTTTATGCACCATGAAGACATTTTGAAATAACTTGGGCTAAATTGAAGTTTTATTGATTTCTTGATAGTTTTAAAGAATATCATCTTAAAACTAACGCTAATCTTAAAATTCATTTCAAAACATGGAGTGCGAATTTAAACTAAATACCCAAAAAATATAAACATATAAGAAATGTACTTGTGCAAAAAACTTTTGCTTTTGACAATACGATAAAAAGATTTCTTTTAAAATTTTTTTCAATAGTAGTACAAACCAAGCACCAACAAGCTCAATCTATCGCAACATTAACAACGTAGACTATGTAACATCCTTTCCACTATTGTTTTATTCTAGACTAGTAGTTCTCAAAGTAGTCGATATCAACCCATGGGAGTTGATTGAAATGTTCAAGGGGTTTGATGGAGGTCGATGAAAGAATGATGTGGTCTACTGAAGCAGTAAAGCAACGGTATCTTATTTGCAAAGAAACAAGACTAAAAAATGTAGGTATGATCATTGATGTAAAGACTTTTTTCGTCTTCACTTGTTTTTCTACACCCTTAAAAAGAACACAGTTGCATAAAAGAGAAGACAAAATAAAGTCTTTACTTTAATGATATATTACATAAATAAATAGTGTGTACTGTATTAGGAGTCGATAGAAAACTTTTTACTCGAATTGGGGTCGACGAGCAAAAAAGTTTAAAAATCACTAATCTAGACGCAGTCAATTTTTTTGACAGCAAAATTCAAAATTTAAATTTTTATTTAACTTTTCTACAATTTCGTTTCAAAAAAACGAAATTTTATAAAGTGCTTGAAGTAAAATCATAAAAACTATTGGGTTCATCTTGAGCAGGAAAATCAAAAAAACCGCTCAAAAGGACAAAAAACAAATTTATCTTAATGTAAATTGACTTGTAACAAATTTTTTAAATTGTAAACGCGGCATGGAGCAGATCAAAGCTTAGTCACTTCAAAATGATTCCCTTAGAATAATTTTTCAAAGATAAGCTAAGAAGTTGATTAGCATTGTTTCTAGTTTTACATTATTTTAAATAAATCTAATCAAGTAAAGAGAAATCCCAAAAAATTTACGCTAGAGAAAATCGTTAAGCTTTTTCCTATAAAAAATCTATCTTTAAACCATTTTGCATTTACTGAATAATTAAAGAAATTAAAAACTCTTTAAGCGCTGTCGTTGTGGCACGTAGAAGCCAAATTGTTAAAAATATACATTGAATGCTCTTAAAAATAACTTCGCGTTTTCAATAAGAAGCAATTTTTTCAAGTAAATTTTAGAAAAATTCCAAAACTGCAAACTTCACTGCTTCGAAGTTGCAGTCGATTTTAGGCGTCAGTAAGTTGGCGTAGCCGTAACTAAGTCTTGATAAAACTACTTAGGTTTATTTGCCTTTAGAAAAACTTGGTTTGATATTTTTTTTCTTGTTTAAACATAGTCATGTTTGGATTTTGCAAAATTTTGTAACTGTAACGAGTCGCGTAAATAGAAGAACTTTGACTCCCACTTTTCTAAGTTGTTACTTTTTTATATTTTTCTTATAAATATATTAAAAAAGTCTCTTCTTTATGTCGTATAAAATCTTTCAGTAGAATTGCTTTGGTAGTTGCAATAAATTCTATAAATCTAAGTTACTCTCGTTTAAATATCATCAATAGTCAAATAACTGCCTGTTGCTAGGCAAAAATTTCATATTTAAGGGAAAGTGCAATATAAAACCAATTTTACATAAAAGCCAAAAAATAAATAATAAACACAAAAAAACTAAAAAATCGTAAGCAAACGCAATATTAATACATATGCCTTTAATGAACTATATACAAAAAAAAATGTGATATTGCAATCCAAAACAGTGTTAAATCCAAACGAAAACGAGTTATTACAATATGCACTTTAGTTCAACTTCTTTTTGTACCGATTTAGGTTGATTACAACTGAAATGAATAAGAAAAATTTTTTTCAAGAGATTAACCTTTATTAATTAAAAAAATCAATTTCGAGCCATTGACATTCGCCTGACAATTTAGAGCTAAATTTTCAAAGGGTTACTCAATCAGATAATGGATTTCAAGTGAAATTTTAAACCAAAGATTTTGAATTTTTTCAAATTACCCTCCGGTCACAAGAAAGTAACCGAGATGCAAAAAATAAACTGGTTAGAAATCGACTTTCAAAATGAAATCTTTATATTGATGATGTCTTCGTTTGTTAGTCTAAAAATATTTCCCCTTGCTAATCACGTAATGCATTCGTTTGTTAGTCTAAAAATATTTCCCCTTGCTAATCACGTAATGCATAAGTACTAGTTGTTTACGTTTACGTAATACCAGTAACTGTTTAACTTCGGCGAACAACTTTTGACTGCAAAAGAATCCAAAAATTTTACCGTTTGCAATTGTTACAGTTTTTTTTAATCAGATCATAACATGAATAATCACAAGCACAAAGCGCTAAATGCAGTTGTCTAAAAATATTTATTTTATAAACCTTCGTTTTGCTTTTTTGAATGAATACCTAACCCTAACCTTAACCAGTTTGTAAAATGCTGGTTCTTGTTTTTGAATAATTTGTTCGGATTTGTTTATTTTTTTAAAGGGAAAGAAAAAAATTACTTCAGGAAAGACGCATCCGTTCTCTTGGGGTACTATAGTCTCAGTTTATTTTTGAAACGACTGTTAGCTGCAAAATTTTAGATAGCCTATAACTTTGATATTTGATGAGGAGTAAAGGTATGATTATTTTCAATGTTGCGAAAAATATTTGGTTTTTAATTGCAAAAACTCTGAAAGTGTGAAAACGTCAAAAAAGTAAACTTGAAAAAAATAATAAAGAAAGAGTTACTTTTGAATGACTCATGTTATTATGTGAAACCGAATAAAAGTTAAAACAATACAATAAAAAAACTGTTGAAGCATAAAATGAGCTTATGACCAGGGTTGCGTAGTTGGAGGTTTTAGGAAGAAGTCGGAGGCGGAATATTTTATCCGACTCCGACTCTTGATGCCCAATTTCTTTACATATTAGTGATGTTCACCACGCAGCTTACGCGGCCGCGCGCGGCAGTGGAGTGGAGTGCAGTAATCTTTTTAAGAGAATCTTGCCGCGTATCGCGCGACACAGCATGCAACTCATAGAAAGTTTACGTTTAAATTTTAAGCAGATAGCATTTTGTGTAATGCTATGCTTGGGAAGCCAATTTAGTTGCTTCCCTTTCTTCAATCCAATGACAGGAAGCAAATGCCAGGTGCATAATCAATTACTACCCAAAGCAACCTCTTTTTATAGTACAGTGATACCTTGACATACGAGTTTAATTTGTTCCGGAACCAAGCTTGTACCTCAATTTGCTCGTATTACAAAGCTAATTTTCTCATTGAAATTAATGTAAATGCCATTAATCCGTTTCAGCCCCCAAAATGCCCCCATTTTTTTATTTTTGACGTGTCTTTAAATGAGTACTTTCTCCAACACATGCGAGTGTTGAACGTCTGTTTTCATTACTACGGCTCATCAGAACAGATCAAAGGGCTGTAATGAAGGAGAAATTCACACAAGCAATTTTGTTTTTACGAGCAAATTATTAAGTTAAAATTTTTGAAAATTAATACTTACTTGCTCTTATTCTTGCTCTATTCTTTCAAAAAAATATCAACCAAAAGTTTAGAACCAAGGTGAGGTTTTTTAAATCTCCTACTATGAATGTCTATAAACGGCAGGGAGCCTGCATGTTCAGTCTCGTACAAAATTACAATAATTGAATTATCCTTGAGATAGAAAATACAGATCCTCTTTTATTTTGTTTACAAGATCCGACAAAATTCACACATATATTCTTACTATCAATATATAACCATGAATTACTATGAAGAAGATGGACTCCATATCATCAAACTAATGGCTAAAGTTTATTTGACAGAAATGAGGATGAGCTTATTATTGGTCTGGAAATGGCAACTTTTTTCTGGAGTTCCTTTATATGCAATGGATGATTTAGGAAAATTCTGAAATTAGTCGCATTTTGTTTTTTTTATAGTCGATAATTGTGGTTTTTAAATTTTTAATTCTTTTGCTCCCAATAAACACATCCACGTGGCTGCAACGTTGTGACCACGAAACTTTTTCGTGGAATCCACGTTAAACTTCGACGTGGAAATAACGTAAAAGTGTGGAGTCGCGGTTTCGTGGTCACCACGTTGTTACACCACGTTGCATTTACTAGTATTCCACGTTGTATCCACGTTGTATCAACGTTGTGTATTCACCTAAATTTTACGTGGAATCCACGTTAAACTTTCACGTGGAAATAACGTTAAACTGTAAAGTCGCGGTTTCGTGGTGACAACGTTGTTACGCCACGTTGCATTTACTAGTATTCCACGTTGTATTCACGTTGTGCATTTACCTAAATTTTACGTGGAATCCACGTTAAATTTCCACGTGGAAACAACGTTAAAGTGTGGAGTCGCGGTTTCGTGGTGACAACGTTGTTACGCCACGTTGCATTTACTAGTATTCCACGTTGTATCCACGTTGTGTATTCACCTAGATTTTACGTGCTTGCCACGTTTAACTGCGACGTGGAAACAACTTACAATGTGCAGTTGCACTTTTGGGATGATCACAATATTACGCTGCATTCTACCACGTTTATAAGGAAACCATAATATCACAATAGGCAAGACTTTCTAATATTTTATACTTTTACAATTTACATTGTAGGTTTTTGTGGCTAATTTCAAAGATAGCACCTAAAACCAGACAAAACTACTAGATGAAATTATAATAAGCAAATAGTTAACTCAACAAAGTTTAATCAATTGAAAAAATTTTAATACTGTATTTGTAATTGAAAGCGATAAACAATTCGACGGTCAGACACACACAAAAAAAACAAAATTGCAATGAACACATGCGAAAAAACATCCATCTTGACAAAATCATTAGACGGCAATACGTTGGCAAATTGAATAAATTTAATAGAATATGATTTGACATTGAAATGCGCTCAAGCAAATTAAAAACACGAGAAAATGTAGAATATTTTTAAACACGTATATTTGAATAATAAACACATAAAAATAGTTGTTGCTACAACGTTATTAGTTGCATTATGCTGGAATTAAGTTGAAAAAATCAGCTTTAATCAGATTTTTTCTTTTGGATTTACTTTGAATTGCAACTTTTAGACATCATAATAAGCCTACTAGTATTTTTTTTCATCGATTCCAACGTACAGTGATTTGGTAAACCACCACGCAAAAATTAAAAACACAATTTTATTTTAAATTTTACTACTGCAACAATTAACAAAACAAGGCTTTAAACTTCCAATCTTTTCTTCATATCTCTAATTGAGCATTTACTTCTTTCTGCAATGCAAAAAAGTTTATTAAAAAATAATAGTTTTATAGAAAGACACATCTAGATTTTAAATAGTCAGCTAAAAACTAATTTAAAATAACCACCTCAGTTATTTGTAAAAATTTCTTAATTTATGCTGATTGAGCCGATTGCTAACAAAATTACTTTGATAAAATTATTATTGTAAGTGGAAAAATAGTTCTTTAAAGCTGTTATTGGGCCAAAATTATCAATCAATAAGTATCTTTAATCAACTTAAAAGATAGTTTAATTTTGCCAATAATGGCGTCAAATTTAAAAGTCGTTACGTTTTTCTAGATTATAAAATGAAACACGTCGCAGTTTAACGTGAATACCACGCAAAATTTAGGTAAATAAACATTCATTTAATATGTAAGATAAAATTTAACTACTTTCACTCATCTATAAGCAACCATGCATAAACCTTTGAAGTACGTAACTATTAGTTGATCCCTTTAAAACTAACAAACAGTTCAAGTGGTTTTAGTAGGTCTACACCATTGAGGCACTGCGCTAAGAGTACATAAAATAAAGAAATAACGGTGATCAAATTTAAAGCCAGTCGTAATAATTTTAATGGGCTATAAACATAGCCATACCAGCCAAAATAATTTCGGGAACAAAATATTTATTGACAATTGCCCGAATCATGATCTTGTGGCATTGCAATAGATGTGACAAAAGCTACACATATTAGTCTCAAACATCTAGTGATGACTAAAAAAAGGCCCTTATTTTCTACCAGTGTCTCAATTCTTGGTTTTCGTCCAAAATTAAAGTGAAGACTAAAAAAGTTTTTACTTTTAATCAGGGTTCAAATTCTCGATTTTTGTCCTATACAAAAGCGTCTTCGTTTTGATTTAAATCATTTTAAGTTGGCATACTTTATCGTGCGCAAATAATTCTGATTTTGCTTAAATAATTCCTTGCTGCTGCTTCGAAAATTCCAATTATGCCCAAATGATTTAATACCAGTACCCAAAAAATTCGGGTTTTGACAAAATTTTTTCAATGTCCTTCCCTTGCGGGCACGAACGGCTTAATATATAAAATCACTGCATGTAAAGTGTGACATAAAATAACCACCCTGCAAATAAAAATACTTGAGTCTTGTAAAGTGTTTTCTCTTTTTTAATTTTTGTAATT
Source organism: Diplosoma virens (assembly GCA_963680785.1). NCBI lineage: Eukaryota > Metazoa > Chordata > Ascidiacea > Aplousobranchia > Didemnidae > Diplosoma > Diplosoma virens. Next base: position 30,340,875 of record OY796885.1, read on the forward strand.
TAAATCTCACCCTGTTACTTTTTTTTCAAGAACGCAGGTTAAAGTGCTAGAACTCGAATATGTCCTGCTATTTTGTTATCTCTATGATTTTAAGACCGAATATGCAAAAAAAGTAAAAAATATCGTCTTAACATTTGACATATTAATTCGCTTTCTTGACTACATTTTTGATATTAATTATTCTAAATAAAAAACAAAAGTATTTTTCCCGCCAGAAACCTTGCATTCACACAGCTTGTTATGAAACAAGATTCGTGCATTATTTAAACCAGCGTTTTGCACATTTTGAGAACTATAAATGTTTATGAAAAAAAAGAGGGCCGTTGCTAAAATTTTGTGCAAAAATAAATCAATAAAAAACAATATATTTACCATAATTTATACAAAAATTTTTAAAAACATAAATAGTTTCTTGATGCAATTTTTTAAATCTTTAGTCGCTAGATGGAACTAAAATTTTAGAATTGGTCTAAAGATTAGTCGCTAGATGGAACTAAAGATTTAATTTAGTCCTAAGAAGTTATTTTGTGCATTTGTCAAATAAAAAATTATTCCTTGACTGTCTTTTTGTTATTTTTAGTTCAAAATTTTTTAGCTCATATGATTTTCTTCATACAATAACATTATTGTTTCATAAATAACTAAATAAATAACTAAGTCTAACATTATCTGCAAATGTTTTTTAACAATCTTTAAATTTATTACGAGTATGTATTTATTTTAACAGAAGAGGGCGTAGTGGCACTTCAGATTTTGTAAATTTTTTTTTAGAAAGGGATCACTGGCCCAAAAAATATTAGGATTGATTTAAACAATGAGATTGTTATTCACACTCGGAATAAATAAGAAAATGAACCAGCTTTAACCTGGAACAAAATGTTAAAATAAATTTCTAGCATGAATTAACTCATTTAAACTTCCTACATATTTGTAAGTTAAAAACTTGGAAGTGTGGAAGATCATTTGTATTACAAACTTGGCCAAGACCAAACAAAAAACTTTACTAACAAAATTTGTCTTTAATATTCATTTTAATTGACACGCGAATATTTTTTATCAAAAATGCTAAAAGTTAAAAGCGTTTAAATTTTAACATTTTTGATACAAAATATTTGCGTGTCAAATGAAATTAATAAATTAAAGTTAAATAAAAGAAAAAAGTTAAACCCCCGTCGAAAGAAAAAACCTTTTTCGTTTTTGTCTTCATCAAATTTTCTAGTAAAAATTTTTATAATACGCTAAAATATACGATTGTTGAGAATGCCTTTTTAACAAAAAATTAACTCTTAAGTTTTGTCCTCATTGCTAAATTTGTCACTGTTTTTTATTATGCAGCTCTTTTCAAAAAAAATTTGATAATCTGGTCAAAATGGAAACATCACAAACTTGGTTAGAAGTCGAGATTATATAATTGTTGAGACAAAAGTAACATAATGCTTTTGTCTTGCCAATTTCAAAGGGCATTTATCTTATTCCCCTGAACTCTGCGTTTTCAAAATACAGCTGGGCAAGTAAGCAATTGCCCTTTCATTTTCAGCGATCTTGTACATAGTCTATACAGGTAGGCCCATTTGTAAAGATTTTCTTACCGGATTAACAAAAAGGTTTGCGCTTTGTGTTTTGCCCACCATTCTTTATCGGGAAGTGCCCTTTTCATAACTTTTCCGGAAACCTTAAAATGAGGATAATAGCATTCGGCTGCTTTGCTTTTTTCCTGAAATACCAACACATATATTAATATAATGGTTTCTTTTAAATATAAAGCTAAATCTAATCTTGGCTTTAAAAATATGCTCTTGCAGTAATTGAAAAATCTTATAAAAACGATTTTGTCATATTCGATTTACCTTCTTGTTCAGTCAAGGTTTAACTTAGCAAGTAACATATTGAATAAGTTTTATTGGTCTGTTTTAGGTTACAGACCGATAAATTCTAAGGTGCCAAATTATTAAAAAAAGTTCTTTTTTCTGTTGTGAGGTTTGTTTAATGAAAAGCAAAAGTGATTTATTTTGTTGGAAACAAGCCTTTTTCAGTGTAAAAACCCGTTTTGAGATTATGATCGGGCCGAAACAATATACTGTACTGTACAGTGTTAAAGTAAGCAGCCTATAACGGTATAACATTAAACAAAGAAAAAAAACTTACCGAACTTTGTTTATCCAAAAACATGGCAAATCCCAACAAAGTTTTGACTAATACAGCTCACCAGTGTTTTTTTTAAGGTTTGGCTTGAGGAACCTCTAAGCAATTTTGAAAAACCGCTAATTTTTTTCCTATTGTTCCTGAGCATACTTAGCTTTGTTTACACTATTGTAGTAGCCATAGCCGTACCAGCCCACTTCACCCACTTCACCTCTCTAAATTTCCTGACTTTGCCCAAATTTTTCATATCGCTGCCCGAAAAACTATGGTTTTGCCCAAATATTTTCTGCCCCCCCTGCACCCCCGGCAGGTACGGCTATGGTAGTAGCAGATTTTGAGAGACCGCTGGACAATTTTGAGAGACCGTTTCGGTTCCTCAAAACGCCTTAAAAAAAACACTGCAGCTCACTATGACAAAATTTTTCACCATTTTTAACAATGTATAACCTAAATAGATAATTGCGTAACCTTCCATAAATACTGTAGATACAAAAAACAATCAATAATACACGTACATTTCTAATGATTCAGTTCAATTACTCACTAAAACTTTGCTTAGAAAAAAAGAGAAAGTAGTAAATCAATCAAACAAGAAAGTGAAGAATTAATTAGCATTAGCAGCGACATAATGGCAACAATAAATTTTCAGTAATTTTTCACATTTTTAACAATGTATAACCTAAATAGATAATTGCGTAATTTTCTATAAATACTGTAGATACAAAAAACAATCAATAATACACGTACATTTCTAATGATTCAGTTCAATTACTCACTAAAACTTTGCTTAGAAAAAAAAGAGAAAGTAGTAAATCAACCAAACAAGAAAGTGAAGAATTAATTAGCATTAGCAGCGATATAATGGCAACAATAAATTTTCAGTAATTATTAACTGCAACATAAAGTAATGTCCACAGTTGTAAGCTACAATCTGACTTTTGCCCTTTCCGCCTAAAAAATTCGGGTGCCCCTAGTAGTAACAATTTTAAATGTATTTAATACAAATATTTTAACAAATACTCGACTGATCCGCATAAAATACATAAAAAATTGAATAAATGTTTCCTCATATTGAAATTTTTTATTGTTTCTGAATTCAGCACCTTCAATAAATTGTAAGTTTATTTGCTGATTGACTCAAAACAATATTTTTATCAGCTTTGATGATATGCTCAATTACTTTATCTTAAGCTATGAACAATAAACCGCTAGACTAATATCATCACAACCAACAAGAAACTCGCCTTATTAACCTCAACTTTCATCATTAAAAATATTTGACAACAGCTGGCAGTGCCAAATGTTTTATCGGATTAAATAAGTGTTAATTTGTCCAAACTTTTTCGTTAATTTGGTTTTTGTCACGCTAGTACGGTTTTCACTTTTCGCGCCAGAACCCAATACACTTTTTAAATTGCAGAATGTGGATTATGAGCACACACTAAAATTTGTTTAAAATGAAACATAATGTGAAATTGACAATCAGTGCATTTCCAAACAACAATGACAAAATTGACTATAATACAACTGCCATAAATAATTTAATTTAAAAAAAGGAAGTCCCTGCTTTACTATTTAGAAGTCGAACTGTAATTGTAGAAAGCTTTCTCATGGACTTCTAAATATTAGTATCTGGACTGGAAACGAAATTCGCGAAGTGACCAAAATGTGGTGAGCTTGTAAGACTTCACTGCAGGATTTAAAATGTGATATAGTTTAAGAACTACATTTTATTACAAATGATTCAACATGTAACTCATATTCGCCAAAAATAGACAAAACAACTTTTTAAACAAAACGTATTCACAAGAATCAATAAGCTAACACATTAATTCACGGAATTTCATCATTTGCTCCAGTAATTTTTGGGATTTTTTGTAATCTTCGCTTTTTGTTTTGTTCGCTAAGAGTACGCACAAGATTTTAGCATATGCAATTAAAAAACAAGAAGAAAGTCCTTCTATAACATCATGGCCTTTGTGACAACGAGCAGAAGCACGTTCAAAATTAAAAAACGAGTTTTCATAGAAAGCTATATTAATTAATTTTTTAAATACTTTTCGTTGGTCGCGACCTCACAAAAATTATAATTTATGAACACTACTATAACTTGAAATAATGCACATTAACCAGCTAAATTTGACTTTCAATTCTAAAATTTTAAATACAAATTTCAGCAGATGAAATGATTGCATGTTGCGAAACATATTATTTCAAATTAGGCAACAAACACAATTTTTGGTATGATTATATATTTAGTTGGAACAGCTCAATCACTATTATTTGTCACCAATAGCTTCTTCATTTTTTTATATTCAATTTAAAGCTCCAATAGCTGGTAGTACATCATTTTAATTACAGAAAAAAAAACGTTATTCTTAATTTTGCAATTTTTTTCAAGCTATCGTATCGGTTACCAATGTAAATGAGTTTACATAAAGTTTTTATTTTAATTTATATTGATAGAATAAAGTTTGCATATGTATTTGTTCACCAGGAGACGTATGAATAACTCAGATTTAGATTAGGCGGACTAATATTTTTACGATTCAGCAATTAGATTTCATTTTTTATTGATTTACACACATGAAATTTTTTTCAATTTTCATATGAAAACTCTAACTATTTTTATACATAAGCATTACTCATTTACTCTCTTACAGCTGCTCACAGTACACTGACATTCAGTAAGCCACATTGTCATTCACTCGCTTTTACCACAAATTTCTTTTAACCACATTTTGGTTGTCGATTCGCTCTATTGCACTTTCGTTTCCAGTCCAGATACTATTTAGAAGTCCATGGGTTTCTAGAATTAATATTATAGTATTGCCATTAATTTGCAAGATAGAAGCATTGTGTTAGATTTGTCTTTACAATTATACAATTTCGACCAAAATCTAATCCACAAAGTTTGAAATTGTCGATCTAGACTAGGGGTTACCAAAATTTTTGGAAAAAGAGCCACCTGACATGTAACAGTAATTTAGCGAAAAAAAACCAAATTTAGAAAAAAAGTACTTTTTTATTATATAAACGCACTTTCAACAAACGTAGATTTTAGCGAATTGGAGACAAAATTTTTTTACAAAATTGATAGAGACCAAAAATAAAGGTTTTTATTTGAGTTTAAACAGGAAAATGTAAATCTTTTTAGTGCAAAATGAAGACCGTTAAAACAGAAAAGTTCAAACTTTTTGAGTAAATCAAAAACAGTTGTGAATTAAATAAATGAAACAGCGGCCAAAATTGCAGACCTTTATTTATTTATTTATTTATTTTTTTTGTCTTCACTAACTTTTTAACAATTTTTTTTTATTAAACTTACACTTAAATTTTGCATTTGTTGAGAGGAGTGCCTTTTTGACCAAAAAAGTACTCTTGTTAAAATTTTGCCCAGCTCGCCTAAAAACTTTGTGATGCCTGTGATTTCAGCACCTCTTTGATTTTTACTTTCCACTGGTCTACAATATCAAAAGGTTTTGTTAGATTAAAAAATGCAGCAAAAGTATAAAATATTGTGGGCATTTTTTATAATTTTATCATAAGTATAGTTTATTGTATAAATAATCGAATAATTTTGTCTAAAGTCAAATTGTGTCGCAGATAAATTAAATTTCACCAGGTAAAAGCGAATTCTATTAAATATAGTTTTTTTTATATTTTGCTAAATTGAGGTGAAATCGATATAAGTGTATAGTTAGTAAATTAATTATGGCTAGACTTACCATACGTCCCGGTTTTAAGGCCTTGTCCCGGTGTTCCAGCCGGTCTGTCGAAAAGTCCCGGTTAAGCCCTTCAACCACCTAACATAACCCTACAGATATATAAACTTGTTTTATATGGTATGTTTTAATGTTTTCCCAATTGATTAAACAGAGTGATGCGCCATCTTGTTTCGTTTTGTTGGGTACAATCCAATTGTTATGTCACTATAGCGGGTAGATTCTAAGTAAGAGGGCATGTGGTTTTTGCTGTTAAGTTATTGAAAAGACTTATTTGGTGTGAATTTTAGAATTAGAGATAAATAGAGATCAAAGCGAAGTGAAGACTTTTTTTTTAGATATCACCTGATTTTAGAACAAAACTTGATATAAACGGTCTAACAGTCCCACGATTTTTGATGAGTTTCAAAAATGTGCCCCAAACGGAAAAAGATTGAAAAACACTGGTTTTGTAATTAATATAAACACTGTTACCAGGCATATTACTTAGTTTAAAATTAATTTGTTCTTCTGGTAGACTTAGCAAGTTAAACTTCAACAAATAACAGAAGGCGTAATATATTTATCAAAGAAAAACTTAACACGACGTTTCGTCCGTTACATCGGGCGGACTTCATCAGTTGTTTTTACCTGATGAAGTCCTCCCGCCCGTGCGGCCAATTTTTCTACGGCCAATTTTTCTACGGCCAATTTTCTTGCGGCGAAAATTCCGGACACGAAATATATTACGCCTTCTGTTATTTGTTGAAGTTCAACTTGCTAAATCTACCAGAAAAACAAATGAATTTTAAACACTGGTTTATCCTACTAAATTAGCCTTCAGTTTTTTTGAAAAATTATTTTTTCATATATCTGATAAAGGTCTTTGTTCTGAAGCGTCCCGGTTTTTAATTGCAAAAATATAGTAAGTCTAATTATGGCCTTTCTTTACAATTGGGATAATTTCTACTTTTTTTGATGCGCTTTTCTTGTTTTATAAAAGAACTAAAAATATTACCAATGAATGGCGAGATGATGAAATAGTCATTGTAAAAAAAAATTTTCAACATCATGTTCTTCAATTGATTTCTGATTATTTAATGCTTTTATAATGAAACTTTTTTAGTGGTTGAACAAATATATTTCAAATACTCTACAATACATTTTTATTTCTCAGCCATTAATTAACTTCGCCTTGTTGTTTGTCATGCTAGAAAAATTTGCTAGTAAAATGATGATCCGAAAAACAGCAAATTGTTTATAGTTGCGCTCTACATATGGCTTCTTAACATCCGCGTCCGCTTAAGTCTAAATCAATCTTTGCACTTTAGATTGTTATCGTGTTGACACAACGTTTACTTAGTATATGTTTGTAAGGCAACTACAATACTAGGCTAAGCGAGATTTTTTAGAGTAGCTGCATTATACTGGATTTAAATTTTAAGTTTAGTTTCTAATGGAATTTCCTTTTCGATTAACCGACAACTTTTCTCATGGGGTTCGTCCAACTTACAGTATTTCAAGAAAAAATACAGAATTTGAAAGCACAAATTTATTTTAAAGCAGCACTTTTAAAATTGCAAAGCAAAACTTTATTTTCATTTTTCTTCTTCTGTACGAGTACTAATTTTTTTCTGTAATGCAAAAAATTATAGTAAAATAAAAAGTTTTGTAGCTAAAAGACACACTTTAAATTAAAATTGTCATGAAAAAAAGTAATTAAAATTTTTAGTTCAGTTGATCGTAATTTTAAAATTTATACTGATTAAGCCAATTGGTGACGATTTTACAGCTATAAATTTCTTGAATATCTTTTGTTAATTGCTTACACTTAAATTATCTCAAAAAGTAAAAAAATTTTTTTGAAATTATTATTGAGCCGAAATCGTCATTCAGTAATTGTTACAACTTTTAACAACTGAAAACTTGTTTCGGTGAAGCCCAGTTTTAAATCAATATAGTTTGAATATTACCCGAAACAATCATAAAATTACAAAGATGGATTAATTTTGTGAATATTGGAGTCAAAACAATTAAAGTTGTTACGTTTTCTCACTTGGTATGATGAAATACAATTAAATGCAACTCTTATAAAATTCAACGGTTGCTTTTTTTAAAAGTAAAACTAAAATTGTCATTTCGCTAACGTTATTGCTTCTATAGCATAAATAAGTTTAATAACAAGTTACTCCGAACATTTAAGTTTTAATTAGTTAGTAATCTGCAAACAACGGTTTGGAAAACGCTGGAAATAACTACCGCATTTTTTCGAATAAAAGCAGCGGCTTCTATTTACTGTATTTTGTGACCATTTTGTGCATTTTCAATGCAAGGGCGGCTTCTAATTAAAACCGATATATAATTTTCTAGCTCAAATTTTTATTTTGCTCATTGCTGAGAGGTAGGAGGAACAAAACCTGAAAAGAGATAAAAAACTGGTAATTGTTTTCCTTGCATGCACTATATATCCAAAACACGGGAGCATAAAAAAGTAGATAGAGCTCTTACAATTTCGTTATACCTGTCTCTAAAATTATATAATATTGTCCAAAATTAAATAAAGCAAAACCAAAACTATTTGCAGTTTAAGTAAAAAAAACAGCGCGGCTGAATTTTACAAGTAAAGACTATTTTGCTTTTTATTAAGTTTTTGTAAACATTTCCTTTAGCGCGATAAAAGTTTGCATTTGTTGAGAGTGCCTTTCCATCAAAAAAAGTGCTTTTTCAACTAGATTTAGCCACTTTCGCCAAAAAACTTTGGCGCCCCTGCTGAGGGGTACAATTTGGGCCAATAATTCCAAAAACACAGCAGCTTTTTATTCAGAGCCGCGCTTTACTGATGTGATTGCGTTATTTTGTGATGTCCTTAAAAAAAAAATATTGTACGGCACTTCTTTTCTTAAAAAGTATTAAAACAAAGTTTTCATTTGTAATATCTCTTTGAAAAAATGTAAAAAACAAATAAAAATTTTCAACTGGGCCGGAATATCTTGGAATCTTTAATAGCAGATATAATTATAACTCCTCCGACGTTTTTTTGTGAGCTAAAAGAATAAATATAAAAATGAAAATACTTTGTTCTTACTAAATATTAAATTGCAAAGTATTTTCACCACATAGAGTAGATTAAAAATTCTTAAACTGAAAATTGCGGAACTCGCGAAGGGAAACACTTAAAATCTTAAGAAGAGCCACAAAAAAAGGTCTTTATCTCCATTCTTAATTGTTTTTTTGCATTAAGAAACTTTATCCTGCAGGAGCAGTTCGTTTTCTGTACACAAAAAATTGTTTTGCCCTAATAATTCTTTGTTGCAGCCCAAAAAATTCTGATTCTGCCCAAACTTTTTGAGTTTGGGGCGATTTTTTAAAAGACTTTGCGGGCCTCGAGTTTGACTTGCCTGTGGTTGCTGAAACGAATTATTGCATTAAAAATAGGAAAACATGGAAATCATCACAATGTTTTCAATCCATAAGCATAGCACTACTCCGACAGAATCCTCGTTGAAAAATTGTTAAAAAATTAAAAAATTTTTGGTGGAAAAGAGTGCTTTTTCTACCAAAAAAGTGCTTTTTTGGCTAAATTTATCCACTTTTTCAAAAATATTTTTGCTCCTTTCTGAGAGGTACAACCAGGGCCGATAATTGTAAAAAAATCAGCTTTTTATTAAAAGCAAGTTTTCCTGGTGTGATCATGTCATTCTTTTTTGTCCTGGGGAAAGACACTATACGACACTTTTTTTTGATTGACAGTATAAAAACAAAGTTTTAATTTGTAATATTTCTATATAAACACTTAAAAAATCCAAATAAAAATTTTTAACCGGGCTACAATATCTTGGAATCTCCGAAGGCAGGTCTAAGTATAACGCCTCAGATGTTTTCTCGTAAGTAAAAAGGATAGATATAAAGATAAAAATGCTTTATTCTTACCAAAGATTAAATTGGGACGCATTTTTATCATAAAATCAAGGATTTTTAAACTGAAAATTGTGCTCACCACGGGGGAAGCGCTTAAAGTCTCCAGAAGAGCTGCAAAGTTGGTGAAATATTGTATAAAACTTGTAAAACCTACCAACCTAAATCAGAAACAGCATAGAGAACTAATAAATATGTTCAAAGAGGAGTGCCAAGAAGTCAAACCTTCAAGAGTTTTAACATGCCTAAAATATACTGTATAAACAAAAATTTAAAAGTATTTATTGCTGCTCGAAAACTTTCAAAGATAAGAAAGAAATGAGTTGTCTCATATAAAAGTTTGAAAAAATTTGACTTCATTCAAAGCTTTGACTTTATTTTGACAATTCCAGTTAGCTCCAAATCTCCCCCTCCCCAAGTCTCGTGTTCTGAGTTCGAGCATTGTTAGTACAACACTGATTTCAAATGTAGCTTTATGTTTTTTGCTTATAAAGTGTGTCATTGGTTGCGTAAAAAAAGATGTATTTATTTTAAAATTCATATGTTCTTCTGGTAAATTCAGAGGCAAGTAAAACTTCAACAAATATAACAGGCGTAATATTTATTGAAGAACTCAACGACGTTTCGTATGTTACATTGGGCGGACTTCTTCAGGTAAAAGCAGAACACAACGCGCACCGTATTTAAAAACCAAGAAGTTAAAAACACAAACCAACAAACACAAGGTGAGAAGCGAACATACAGAACGATTTCATAATTACTTAGTGCAAAAGAAACAAATTTAACAGGTTGAAAACCCACATTAGTTGAGATTTTTTATATTGCTATATATTTTTGGAAAAACATTACGATCTTTATCATTTATTGAATTTTTTGTATTATTAATATATAATGATTCTAAAAATTTGCGTTTATCATAGTCAATGTTATAATCCAATATTTCAAAATTACCAAAATCAATCCTATGTTCACAATTAAAACAATGCTTAACCAATGCAGTTTTTTTATTCAAATCGTCTTCTTTTAGTTTAGCCAAATTAATCGGTTTCAAATCACGTTTATGTTCCGATAAGCGAGTATTAAAACATCTGCTTGTTTCACCAACATATACATTTGAACAATCTTTACACGGAATTTTATAAATTGCACCACGCTTATATATATCATCAACAGAGTCTTTTATTTTTGGTAGAATATTTCCAATTGTTTTATAAGGGTAAGTATACACATTAATATTAAATTTTCTCAAAATTCTAGACAATTCATCACTCAAACCTTTAATATATGGTAAACCGACATAGTTAGATGTTTTTTCACTCATGCAAATAGTTTTATTAACTTTTTTATGTTTAATATCTTTTTTCATTTTATTCAATAACCAATCTGGATAATCATTATCACGTAAAGCATTACAAACAAATTTAACTTCATTAATTTTATCTCGATAATTTGTAATTAATTTAGATTTAGCGCGAAACAATAATGTTTTAACCAAACCAACTTTTTGAGAAAAATTATGACATGAATTAAAATTTAAGTACCTAGTTGTATGCGTAGGTTTTCTATAGGCTTTTGTAGTTAATTGACCATTGTTACGAATTATTAATACATCTAAAAACGGAATAGCATTATCAACTTCTTGTTCGACCGTAAATTTAATACTTTCTTCAATATTATTTATAAATTTATAGAAAGATACCACCTCGGTTTTCTCTAGCACAACAAAAGTATCATCAATGTAACGTAACCAAATGCGAGGTGGGGAAGCAAAATCTTTTAGCATTTTATTCTCAATAGATTCCATAACTAAATTAGCTACAATGAAGGAGATAGGTGAATCCATCGCAACACCAAAAATTTGACGATAAAATTTCTTAAGAAAACATAAATAAGTGTTGTTTAAACATAAATCCAAAGCATTCATAATTTCGTTGACATTTAATTTACATCTAAATTTTAATTTGCTATCACATTTCAAACGATCAAAAATAACTGATTTGGCTATATGCTATATTGTGTTCTGCTTTTACCTGAAGAAGTCCGCCCGATGCAACGGACGAAACGTCGTTGAGTTCTTTAATAAATATTACGTTTGTTATATTTGTTGAAGTTTTACTTACCTCTGAATTTACCAGAAGAACATATGAATTTTAAAATAAGTAATATCCCTGGTAACAGTGTTTATATTAAAAGATGTATTTTTAAGTGGGTTAGAATAGAATTGCTCTTTCTGTGTTAATTTTTTTCTTGATGTCGTGTGGTTTGCATATCTTTTCACTAAAAAGATATCAGTAAAAAGATTTTTTGCAATATCTGTTTAAAAACAGTAACTTGCAGTTCCGATCATTTCAATGTGTCAAAGTTTTTGAAAAACGCCACATAAACTGCGTTCCATCATAAAACTCTGCTCGCTGCTCACAATATTTCTTTTTATCGAGGAATTAAACAAATGGCTTTTAAAAGTGTTAATCCAGTTCTTCAAAAGACAATAAACCGATAACGTCTTGATAAGTGGATTAATTTTTCCAGTTGCAGAACCGTACAAACAAAAACAAAGCGTTCGTAATCTAAAAACAGTCTTAAGTTCTTCGTATTGTATTAGCTTGCTTTTAATTTCGAAACGCAGCGCGTTTTTAACTCATTCATGTCAAAGGTTGCAAAGTTTTTTTTGTTGCATTTTATAAATTGATGTTATTCACGTCCAAACAACGCATTAAGAATATTTTTTAAAATTTTTGCATTTTAGTTTTAGCATTATGAGCGGTCCTATATATCATACATGTAGGCCTATAGAGTGCCAGGCACAAGCATTAGCTTATCTCGTTTTTCTCTTGTACTTTTCTCCATTCTTCGCAAGCGATTTAATTGTTTGATGTATATTATCATATGCTAGCAATAGCTTTTATATTCATTGAAAATAAATGTAAGATTGTTTAAGAAGCTTGATATGAAAACCAGTGTCAGCTGATGCATTTCTCAAACTCGTTGCTGTTTATAGATGGCGATTTCCACAGTGAGTCAGCGTTTCATGCAGAGCAACTCAGTGCTCAAGACAGTCGAAGCATATGTTGTGCAAAAATTTTTTGAGGTCGGTCCCTCGTGCTTTGCTCAAATAGAATTATCAACACACTGTAAAAAATAAAGGGCAGATCTACCACAACGTGTGGTGATCTCTCGTTTTTGGGACATATATACATATGCAGGTTAATGTGAAAGCCAGTGAAAAAACAAGGTACAATATCATTTCTTTTCTTCATTACAAAGAGCCTGGCATAACATCATCGCACGCTCAGTTTATTTTAATCATATTTTCTGCGCGGTAGCGTTATCTACAGTATACTTTATGAAACAAAAAGAATGTGTTCCAACTTACTGTCGACAAAGAAACCTTTTAAATTTTCTACGTTTAATATGAAGCAATCTCAAAACAATTACTTTGTAACAAAAGCTTATATTTCTGTACAGGATAATATACACAGTTACTAAAAAATAAAATAGTAAAATTATTTTAACTAAAAACGCAAACGACAATGAAGTAATAATGAAAAAAACGGTAATTTATTAAAAATTATTAAAAACAACATCTTATATTCACGTTGTGGCAACGTTGATGCCATGTCACATTGCCACGTTACTTTGCCACCCAACGACCACCCGATTACAACGTTTACTCAAAACTATTTATATCTTCAATTAAGTGACAAACTCGATTGTTAAATATAGTTTCACAACATTATCAAATGCCAAATCATTGATTTTTAATCAAAAATTAAACTGTTTTCGGATTCACGTTGTGGCAACGTTGATGTCATGTCACATTGCCACGTTACTTCGCCACCCAACGACCACCCAATTACAACGTTTACTCAAAACTATTTATATCTTCAAATAAGTGACAAACTCGATTGTTAAATATAGTTTTATAACATTATCAAATGCCAAATCATTGATTTTTAATCAAAAATTGAATTGGTTTCGGATTCACGTTGTGGCAACGTTGATGCCATGTCACATTGCCACGTTACTTTGCCACCCAACGACCACCCGATTACAATGTTTACTCAAAACTATTTATGTCTCCAATAAAGTGACAAACTCAATTGTTAAATATAGTTTCACAACATTATCAAATGCCAAATCATTGATTTTTAATCAAAAATTGAATTGGTTTCGGATTCACGTTGTGGCAACGTTGATGCCATGTCACATTGCCACGTTACTTTGCCACCCAATGACCACCCGATTACAACGTTTACTCAAAACTATTTATGTCTCCAATAAAGTGACAAACTCGATTGTTAAATATAGTTTCACAACATTATCAAATGCCAAATCATTGATTTTTAATCAAAAATTGAATTGGTTTCGGATTCACGTTGTGGCAACGTTGATGTCATGTCACATTGCCACGTTACTTTGCCACCCAACGACCACCCGATTACAACGTTTACTCAAAACTATTTATATCTTCAAATAAGTGACAAACTCGATTGTTAAATATAGTTTTATAAAATTATCAAATGCCAAATTATTGATTTTTAATCAAAAATTGAATTGGTTTCGGATTCACGTTGTGGCAACGTTGATGCCATGTGGAATTGGCCACGTTACTTTGCCACTGACTTTCCACTAAAAGACAACGTTTGTTTTAAAATACAAATTTATTTGTATTTTGAAATAGCTTTATATTTTAAGCTACTTTTATAACTTTTCTATTTGCTTTCAGATTGATTTAAAATTGACAAAAAGTTTTTGCGATATGACGTGGCGTCAACGTTGATGGTACGTGAAACTTTCCACGTTACTTTTGCCACCGAAATACCACTAAAAAATAACATTGATTAAAAATAGTATTTTTTAAAAATGCAACATTTAAATTTTTTTTTAGCTCTGTTCTAATTATTTAAAAGTGATTTAAAGAAAACTCAAAATATTTTTTTTTTTACGTTGTGGCAACGTTGTGGTCACGTTATTTTTACCACGTTATTTCGCCACCCGATTTCAACCTAAATCTAACGTGGAATTCACGTGGTGTGTTTGCTGGGCTTATGGTTTTTTGTTTCTTTTGCTTTTATAAACTTTTGTTTTCAAATTTTCATTGTCAATAAGTTCTATAGTTATTACTTACATTTGTAAAAATTTTTATAAGTATAAAATTTTCAGATTTACTTTTTAACCTCATTACCTACAAATAGAAGCGAAACTAAGCCACCGAAAACAAAAAGCACCAAACTTGAGTTTTGCTCTTGTTAGAGCTCTTCAGTGATGCATACCTCATTGAGTTTCGAACATATTAGATGTAGTCCTAGACGCAGGAGACAACACTCAGGGTCTAGTCCTACACCCAGGGCCTACACAAGTCATTAATTGTATTATTATCAAGGTTTGTCGTGGATTCCATTTACCATGGGAAAAACAATAACTGTAAAATAGAATAGAGATAACATCATGATTATCCATAAAATACTTTGATGTTTAGAAAATGGAATCAGCATTAAGTATAAAATACGTATTTAGTTTCGAGTTATGGTGTATGCCATTTTGAGTTAGTTTCCTAAATATGATTTGTATTAATGTTTCATTCAAACACAGTAAGAATTACAGTTAATGGATTGTGTGTATAGTATAATTATATGTATATACCTATTTATCAAAACACAAATATAACAAAACAAACATGTTGTATTAAAATAGTCCCAACAGACTGTTTCGCCTGTGAGGCTCATCAAGGAACACAAAAACTAAAAAAAACTATATTATTTACGTTGAAAGAAATAAAATAAGGAATAAGGAAAAATTAAATTTTTACGCTTCAGATGAAAACTCGCATCTTAGAAAAATAACGCTGCCAAAAGTTTGGGTTTAAACGATTATTTTACTAAAGTTAGTAATTGCTTATTATTTCATTCCTTTTGTCTCCAAATAATAAAAGAAAACATACTGTAATGTTGCGCATAGATCCATTAAACTTAGCCAAGCTGCGAAAAGGCCGTGTGAGCAGTGGTGGATATTCAAATTAGGGACCCGAGGCAAGAATTTTCAGAAATTGATGTTCAGTAAAAAAGAAAAGGAGCTTTGATATTGTCTTTGAGTTTTCTCTCCCAAAATCAAGGTGATCTCTTCTTCTTCTTCTCCTTTTGGCTTTTCCCTTTAGTCAAGGGTGGCCACAGCGTATCATCATACTCCAAACCTTTCTGTCTTCAACATCCGTCTCCTTTGCACCAACTTCCCCCATATCTTCTTTTACTACATCTAAAAATTTTCTCTTTGGTCTCCCTCTTCTCCTCTTTCTCGGTAACTCCATTTCCATCATCTTTCTTCCTACATACTCTTGGTCTCTCCTCATGACATGTCCATACCACCTCAGCCTGCCCTCCCTCATCTTCATTCCTAACCGTTCTACCTTAACGGTACCCATGATGCACTCGTTTCTAATTTTTTCTTTTCTTGTCACTCCCATAGCAAACCTCAACATTTTTATCTCTGCGACTTCCATCTCTTCCACTTGTTTCTTTGTGACTGCCACCGTCTCAAGTCCATATACCATTGCTGGTATTACCACTGAACTGCACACTTTTCCTTTTACTCTAGCGGGTAACCTCCTGTCGCAGATTACTCCCAATACTTTTCTCTATCCGTTCCATCCTGCCTGTACTCTCTTCTTTACCTCCATCTCACAACCACCACTTTCTTGCACAGTTGATCCCAAATACTTAAATTCCTTTACTGGTCGTCGTCGTCGTTTGAAGGGCATCCACTCCAGGCCAGACACAAACAGAACTGGGGCCGAGGGTTTATCCTTTTACTACCCCAGACTACTGAACTGCCTGAATCAGATGCTGGCAGTAGTATTATTAAGCCAGCATCGAGTTTCGTCATCCAAAACCGTCAGACCTCGTGCTCCATGTGGTGCCTGATGTATAGCGCATGCTGTTAGAACATGTCTGCTCAGATGCGCCACACTCGCAATTCGGTGAAGGAGCGAGACCCCATTTGTGCATGGACGAATGGAATCGCCCAACACCAGTCCGCAGGCGGTTGAGCTTAACCCAAGCTGCTCGGGGTAAGCCCATCCCAACAGGCCTGGCACCGGTCTCGGGCACAAAAGCACGGAGCCTGGAAGCATTTTCACAATACACCGTTTTTCATTTGTGATTTGTCCATTCAGAGGCGCGGATGCCAAGTCTGGTAAGGTTGTCCAAAAGATTCCGCGCACCTGGCACAAACGGGCGTCTAGATCTTAGTCTCACTTGGCGAGTATCTGAGGACCCACTTAAAAGATCATACAAGATATGATCGGGGTCCAGAGATCCACGGTAAGCCAAGGAGAGTGTCGCTCCCAGTCGGCGAAGCTCAACTGGCTGGATGCCTGAGAGTACAGGTAGGTGGTCCATTGGAGTGAGACGCCGGCATCCAGTAACTATGCGCAAGGCGTCATTCAAAACACTGTCGATGAGACGAGTGTGAGCACTGCGACACCAGACTGGCGCACAGTACTTAGCTGTTGAGTAGACTAGAGACAAGGTGGCTATGCGTAGTGTTTTAGCACCAGCACCCCATCCCGAGCACACGAGTCGCCTCAGCAGTGTGACGCGAGAGGATAGTTTTTTGCGCAATGCCACTAAATGGTGACAAAACATGAGCGATCTGTCCAGTTTTACCCCAAGGTAAGTAGGGGTTGGACAGAACGGTAAAAGTCTACCGTTGTTGCAGACCTTTAGCTCACGTTTGGCGTCTCGGTTATTTAAGTGAAAGGCTGCCGTCACCGTCTTAGTGTGACTGAGCTTCAACCTCCAAGTCTGGAGATACGCTGAAAGTGTGGACATGTCTTGGCTTAAGGTCCCCTCCAAGTCCTTCCAGTTTCCAGAAGAATGCAACAATGCTAAATCATCAGCATAAGCAAACTTTCTGGAAATCATGGAAGGAAGATCGTACGTATAGATGTTAAATAGGAGGATAGCCAAGTCCGATCTCTGAGAAACGCCGTTTTTAAGACGGCGTAGCCTGCTTTGCTTGCTGTCACCGGTGGTAAGAGTGAAACTTCGAATTCGGACAAGCTCCATGATCATTCTGACTATGTGCTTATCCGGAAGTAGTCTCAGCACCTTGCATGTAAGGCCACGGTGCCAGATAGTGTCATAAGCAGCTGTCAGATCGATAAATACGGCACCGGCCTTCTTTTTAGCCTCGAAAGAATCCTCGATGTTCTGGGTTAGCAGAACAACTTGATCTACGGTTGACTTCCCGCGTCGGAACCCAGCCTGCTCTTTAGGGAGCAATGGATCGATTAATGGTTCAACGCGGGCGTAGCTAAGCTTCTCGAGGATCTTGTAGGGGACACAGGGCAGAGATATCGGTCGATAACTCTTTGGGTCCCCCACGGGCTTTGCTGGTTTTGATATCGCGACCACAAGCGCTCTTCTCCAGATCGTGGGAATTTTGAGTCGGCGCAAACAGGAAGAAAGGAAGTCAAGTAACCAGGACTTCAAAGCAGCTCCAGCATGGAGTTTAAGCTCTGAGCAAATGGAATCAGGTCCCAGAGTTTTACCTGGTTTTAAATGTTGGAGGGCAGCAGCAAATTATGTCTGTGAAAAATTGTCAGAGATATTTACTGCGTCTGGTGTTGTGGCCCTCCAAAGATCAGACACTTCTTGAGAGACAAGTCGAGATGACTTGCGGTCAACAGCCTCGTATTTCCCATTTCTAACCAGCTGAGATGCAATAGCATCGGCTGAAACGGGACAGTGACGAGGAGAGTGTCGTGACCTACCAATAAGGTTGTTCAAAATACTCCACGCTTTTCGACTAGAGTGTGAAAAGTCAATGCTCCGAACTGCCTCTCGGACCATCAATCCCTCCGCTTTCTGTCAAGCTTGGCAAGCAGAGCTGTAGCAGCCAAACTTGAGTCATCTCCCTGAGGAGACTGCAGAAAGGTTTTATAGAGGGATTCACACTCTACATCCCAACACGGAATATAGTTATTTCAATACCCGCGTGAGATAGTATTTTTGGCTGCTTTCTTAATGGTATTACAGAAGTCCTGGTAAGCCGCAACCACATCAAGTAAATCAGGTGGCAACAGAGTCTTTGCGAATTTATTCGTCAAAACAATGTAGTGACTCCATTTGGCCTTGTGGAAATTTCATTGCCTACCAGGCATGCTTGGCACTGCCATAGCAAACCTTGGTTGTGTAATAAGCGAAGGTCGATGTTGTGACTTGGGAAACTTTTCAAGGACACGTCTATCCGGTAAGCGACTGTTTGGACCTACGCTAGCAAAAGCTAGATCTGGATTGGTGCCAGTGTTCCAGCGCCCGGAATAAAAACTAGCAGCGTCCTTGGCATTATATAGGAGGGCAAGACAATTAATACTTGCCCAGCCAGCCAAGCACTCACCATCCGGACTGTTATCATTGTAACCCCAGTCAGTATGACGACAATTAAAGTCGCCAGCGTATAGGCAGGGGTGAGGAAACACTGGGAGATCCAGGGTTTGCAATCGCGTTGGCGGTGGTTTGTAGACGTTGACTATTTTATAGCCATCAACGTCCACACACAGCCACTCGATCTCCGATGTCGGTGGAGATTGGTCCAAAAGCGTGTGTCTCAGTCGCTCGTGGACAAACGTGGCGAGGCCATGTTTCCTGCTTAAAGAAGACCCAGCTAGTTGGTAGTTCGGAAGTACCAACCTTTCGCAGTCGCGCAGCTTAGAGGGAACGTTGGTGATGACGTAATGCGCTTTGTTTTTATCGTATGACCGATTAAATGTAGTTCACGAATGTTCTTGTTCTAATTTTAATGCACGTGAGCGAAGCGTTTTCGAGATAACTCCAGCCGATTTGTGTCATGTGACCTTTTGTCTATATATATGTACGCTTGCTCGATTGAAAAAAAAGGAAAAACGGATGACAAAGACGAGAAAAAGACGAAAACCGGCGACGAAGGCGAGAAAGAAAGTAATGTATCTGGTTGAGCGATCGGTATGGGCGCAGAGTACGGGCAAAGGACTCTTTGATCATATCGCATTGATAAGTGTTATAATTGTTTTTGCGCCAGTGTTTGGAGATTGATTCTACGGAAGTAGAATTAATTGTATTGAACGAATTAAGTTGTAGCGCTGATTTTCGCTTTGTAGTGGCAGAGCGCGTAAGAGAATTTTTGTCGGTCGTAAGTCGTGAAGTTTATAATACATTCGTACTAGTTAGAGACAGTGGTCTCTGTTTGTTTGCGGAGAAAAGTCTTCAACGAATCAATTAGAACTTAGCCAAAGCCATAGGCGTACCAGCCCGAAAAAATTTGGGGGGACAATGAAGTTTTGTCTAAATTATAATTTTCTAGCACATTACGGATAGGACAAAAAAATTGTCTTGAGATTCTCGGACGAAGAAGAAATTTCGTCCTGAAATCATGGTGATCTTCTGAAAAAAAAAGGTTGTCACTTCAATAAAATCACTTCAAACAAAAAAAAAGTCTTCACTTCAATTCAGTCACATATTTTTCAATTTTCGTCTCAAAATCAAGGTGTTCTCTAAAAAAAAAAAAAAAGATTTTCACCTAAATTTGGTAACTGATTTTTGCAGTTGTTCAATTTCAATGCCCTAAAACTTCTAACTTTGCCCAAATTTTTCATACCCTACCCGAAAATTTATTGGTCTTGCCCAAATATTTTCCTGTCACTGCCCGAAAAATTTGAATTTTTTCCAAATCTTGGAAACTTGGGGGGCAATGTCTTGTTAGTACAAATTGCCCCCCTGTTAGTACGAATTGCCCCCCCCGCCAGGTATAGCTATGGCCAAAGCCAACTGTATAAAAACTTCAGGCTCATAGCAAACTACCTCTTGAGCCAGAAAAAAAAAATTAGACACAGCTTTATTTCAGCGCAGGCATTCGGGTTACCTTACTCAACTGGTCCCTTAAGATTCCCAAACAAGTCTGTGACAACACTCATATACATAATTTTTTAAAATAAATATCTTTTTATGTATTTGAAAAAATTTATATTGTGCAACTGTCAACTCGCAATAATGATTTTTGCTTAGTTAAATCTAATTTAAGATAAATACTTTGCCCTTACTAGAAAGTTGTAGTCGGATTCGGGAGTCGGGAGTCGGAATTCGAAAGTCGGAGTCGGAATAAAAGCCAGAGTCGGGAGTCGGAATCGGATATTAATCTTCCGACTCTGCAACCCTGCTTATGACAGCAGCCCATCACAAGGCCGTTTTTGATCGTCATGAAAACGATGGTTTACTTACATTACAGTATTTTATCAACATAAAAATTAAATTAGTTAAATATTCCAAAAGTTTAAAAACCAACTTGTCGCGATCATCAAATTTACAGTAGGCCTATTGTCCCTCTTACTCGCTGGGCAACGATAATGGGGTTGAACTTATGCCAACCGTCAAGACCTGCTTTTACATTACACAGACCTGCTTTCGTAAATGACATAATATTTCTGTAGGGCTAAAAATCCTTTTCTCTTATTTCGATATTTATAAATTGATATGATTGTGATTTGAAGCTGTTTGTTATTATTCAAAAACAATTATTTGAATTGACAATTGTTCGAAAACTCAGGCTATATGCAATTGTCTAAAAATAGTTAATTTATAAGCCTTCATTTTGCTTTTTTTAATGAATACCTAACCCTAACCCTATTGTTCGTAAAATGTTGATTCTTGTTTTCGAATAATTGTCCGGATACGGTTAGTTATGGCTTCCAAACAGAGGAAAATAACGTAAAGTGTCTACCGAAAATTTTTTGTTTATTATAACAACTTTAATTAAAAACATTTCTCAGTGAATTATTAATCTTGTGCAAAAAATTTCCATGTAGGCCTATTTAGCAATCGCTTTTACCAGATAACGAAGTTAACAAATATCATGCAGCCTCTTGTGTTTTTGGAACTGCCATAACAATAGTGGCACCTAACGGTAAAAAGAAAGGCTACGCCAACTCTGCTCCATGAAGCTATATTAAGTATTTCTTATTTTTTGTTCAATCTCATTTACTACATACCAGGGGCACCCAACCTACGGGCACTTCGAAGTTTTTTAAGTTTTTGCTTGGATAAGATGCACCTTCTGGTAACAGTAATACGGGTAAGAAAATCGCCGGAAAGATACGTTAATAAAAAAAAGCAACAATTTAGGTCAGTTCAGCTTTCCTTTATCTCTGCTTGGTTATATAAAATCTAAATACTACGAAATGTCCCAGAAAGGTCGAGGAATTATTTTACGACGGGTGTCAAAAAGAAAAAAAACTATCGTTGTGACTTTATAATTAATTAAGTAATGTGGAGTGTGATTAAATGTTGTGTTATATTAATATTTGCAATGGCAACCTCACCATGCCGTTCGACATGAATTGTTTTCTATGGTACCGTAACATTTTTTGCTTTTGCTTTGTTTCATACTATACAAGTTGATCTTTGAAGCGACAAGACGTGAGTTTTCATCGTAAGTCACGAAACAAAAAGAAAAATATGAACATACTAAAGTGTTATAAGAAAGTTGGGTCGCTCTACCTCAAGAAAATCTTATTTTTAAATTTTTCTAATATCTTGTAGCGAACTCATCACCGCAAACCGTCTTTTATTCATGCTTTTATTTGTTATTGCAGAGTTTTCCGCAAATGCATTTTCTCACGTTGTATTTCGCTCGCTGCAGACTCGGCTTGCAGCGGCCTCCCGCTCGCTGCACAATGTTCGTCTACTGCCATGACAACCGTCATGTGATAATTTCGCATTTCTTTATATTTTGCTTATGTACCGCCTTCCTGTTGTTCCCCCCAGCTAATCGTTGGCTGATCGCGCCATCAAGACCATTCGTGTAAACATTCTTAAAACATAGTTCCCAGAACGTAGCCTGATCACGTGTTTTATCGATAAATAAGGCAGACGTCATAATAATACAGTCATAAAGTCATTGCGGCTACATATACGCGCTAGACCGATTCGTCGACAGAGCAGAACAGAATAGATTAGATTAGAGACTCATATAGCTGCTGTGTAATTTAACTCGAGATTGATCGTTGCGACGTCATCAAGCGAAGATTCTGCTTACTGTTTGATTCCGAAGTTTTAGTGTTATTTTTGTCTGTTCATTTCAAATTGTGTCCCTTTTCAATAAAAGGAGTTTAAAGGTTAACTGTGTGCCAACAACCACTCACGCCACAATTTAACTACAGAGTGAACTCATTTATTGCTAGCTTTTATTGGGATAATTACGTACACAACGGCACTAATTTCGATAGACCAAATGATTTCTAAAAATCAATCATTTTTTAACATCAAAATATAAGACGTTTTTTAAAAGAACATTCAAGGTTACTGCGCTTGGCAAATGTTCTTAAATTTAAGATTTAATGTAAAATTAGTAAAATTAGGTTTTCGGTCAAACTTACTATTTATATTTTGGTTGCATTTCTACTTTCATTCACCGCTTTAATAAAGTTTGGCTAAATATAGTGGATTTTTTCGCCGCCACACCAACAGATATTTTTACGATTTTTGCTGTAGAAAATTTGGATATATTCTTACAAAAAGATTGATCACCAGAGATTTCTCGAGTCTGCATTTTCAAATAACTATTGTCATAACTAGTGGCGTGAGCGCTTGTGGTCGCGATCCCAAAACCAGCAAAGCCCGTGGGGGACCCAAAGAGTTATCGACCGATATCTCTGCCCTGTGTCCCCTACAAGATCCTCGAGAAGCTTAGCTACGCCCGCGTTGAACCATTAATCGATCCATTGCTCCCTAAAGAGCAGGCTGGGTTCCGACGCGGGAAGTCAACCGTAGATCAAGTTGTTCTGCTAACCCAGAACATCGAGGATTCTTTCGAGGCTAAAAAGAAGGCCGGTGCCGTATTTATCGATCTGACAGCTGCTTATGACACTATCTGGCACCGTGGCCTTACATGCAAGGTGCTGAGACTACTTCCGGATAAGCACATAGTCAGAATGATCATGGAGCTTGTCCGAATTCGAAGTTTCACTCTTACCACCGGTGACAGCAAGCAAAGCAGGCTACGCCGTCTTAAAAACGGCGTTTCTCAGAGATCGGACTTGGCTATCCTCCTATTTAACATCTATACGTACGATCTTCCTTCCATGATTTCCAGAAAGTTTGCTTATGCTGATGATTTAGCATTGTTGCATTCTTCTGGAAACTGGAAGGACTTGGAGGGGACCTTAAGCCAAGACATGTCCACACTTTCAGCGTATCTCCAGACTTGGAGGTTGAAGCTCAGTCACACTAAGACGGTGACGGCAGCCTTTCACTTAAACAACCGAGACGCCAAACGTGAGCTAAAGGTCTGCAACAACGGTAGACTTTTACCGTTCTGTCCAACCCCTACTTACCTTGGGGTAAAACTGGACAGATCGCTCATGTTTTGTCACCATTTAGTGGCATTGCGCAAAAAACTATCCTCTCGCGTCACACTGCTGAGGCGACTCGTGGGCTCGGGATGGGGTGCTGGTGCTAAAACACTACGCATAGCCACCTTGTCTCTAGTCTACTCAACAGCTAAGTACTGTGCGCCAGTCTGGTGTCGCAGTGCTCACACTCGTCTCATCGACAGTGTTTTGAATGACGCCTTGCGCATAGTTACTGGATGCCGGCGTCTCACTCCAATGGACCACCTACCTGTACTCTCAGGCATCCAGCCAGTTGAGCTTCGCCGACTGGGAGCGACACTCTCCTTGGCTTACCGTGGATCTCTGGACCCCGATCATATCTTGTATGATCTTTTAAGTGGGTCCTCAGATACTCGCCAAGTGAGACTAAGATCTAGACGCCCGTTTGTGCCAGGTGCGCGGAATCTTTTGGACAACCTTACCAGACTTGGCATCCGCGCCTCTGAATGGACAAATCACAAATGAAAAACGGTGTATTGTGAAAATGCTTCCAGGCTCCGTGCTTTTGTGCCCGAGACCGGTGCCAGGCCTGTTGGGATGGGCTTACCCCGAGCAGCTTGGGTTAAGCTCAACCGCCTGCGGACTGGTGTTGGGCGATTCCATTCGTCCATGCACAAATGGGGTCTCGCTCCTTCACCGAATTGCGAGTGTGGCGCATCTGAGCAGACATGTTCTAACAGCATGCGCTATACATCAGGCACCACATGGAGCACGAGGTCTGACGGTTTTGGATGACGAAACTCGATGCTGGCTTAATAATACTACTGCCAGCATCTGATTCAGGCAGTTCAGTAGTCTGGGGTAGTAAAAGGATAAACCCTCGGCCCCAGTTCTGTTTGTGTCTGGCCTGGAGTGGATGCCCTTCAAACGACGACGACGTCATAACTAGAACTCGCTTTTTTCCAGAATATTTCAAAGAGGATTGCTTAAACCAGCGCTTTTCAATCTAGGGGTGGCAAAAATTTTTGTTAAAATTTTCGTATTTACAATCTTTTGCAAAACTAAGAAAATAATTAGTTAACTACTATATGCTTATTACGTTTAATAAAATGAACCAGCCAACTGAATTTCATTTATTGTCTTGTATTACATCGACATACATGTTATTCGATTCGTAGCAATTTGAACCTATTTTAAACTTTGTTAATTCTATTACACTAACCAAAGCTAGTAGATAATTACAAATTAGCTACGGTTAATACTTAATGTTAATTCTTTATCAGGTTCCCTTTATAAAATATGCAGTACATAGCAAGATAAAATATTGCACGTTTAGAATGAAAAATTAGAATCTTTTGGTAATAGGAAAACTAAAACTTTCTTTTACTGAAAGCAAATATGAAATTGAATTTAAATTAAAATTGAAAAAAAATTAAAAACTATTTAATGAAATGGTACTTGTCACTACGTCAACAAAACATCTGCTTGCAAATAAGACAGTTTTACGGTTCATGTTCAGCCACGTTATCATTCAAAACACTAATATAAGTTTGATCAGAAACACGGAATTTTTTTCATTTAAGAAGTTTTGCATTGAAACAGGCAAGCAATCTACAGTATATGCAACCACACAAACAACTTGTCACAACCATATTCGTCTGTAAATAAATATAAAGTCTCTTCGGTTAATTGCTTTCTTGCACGTGACTGGGAAGATGCCGTGTCAGCCAGTACATGAATAAAGGTTGCATTAGGGCAATTAAAAATGTGAGATACATTTTCGTTGCTCCTCCATGACCGCTACCGTCGGCCGATGAATTCGAAAGAATTTTCAATCGTAAAGTTTTAAGCTGAAAAAAAAAACCTTAACTTTTGAAAAGTTAGTAACAATTAAGCTTAAAATATTAAAATCGGTAAAGTTTTCGAACTTGGACATAAACCTAATTCCCAAATATAATTTTTTATTACGCAAACAATCGAAACATTTATTGCGCAGAGAATTGAAGCGTGGATTTTATGGCCAAAAGCGAATTCAATTCATATCCGACATAAAACCACTTTGTTCACCTTTAATCGTGCAAGCTTACTTACCAAAAAATAAGTAACAGTGAAGCTGGTATACGCAAGTGCCAACCAATATCCAAAGGAAGGAAAGAACATACCGCCGGCTATGATGAAGATCATTCTGAAATTGTACAAGATTTTGTTACACTTGCTATTAAATACCGGCATTAAGTTTTTAAAACATAATCTTAACCAAAACTGACGTATCTTCATGATCTTATCTAGTATTTATTCTTTTGACTGGCAAGGCAACGGTGGGCCGTTTAAGCAACCATCAAGCGATTGCTCACATCTGCTTTCGGAAATACTGGGTGTTTCATCTC
Source organism: Diplosoma virens (assembly GCA_963680785.1). Classification (NCBI taxonomy): domain Eukaryota; kingdom Metazoa; phylum Chordata; class Ascidiacea; order Aplousobranchia; family Didemnidae; genus Diplosoma; species Diplosoma virens. The sequence continues at coordinate 30,367,382 of OY796885.1, forward strand.
AATATGTCACTTTAGAAAATCTCATATCTCGGTAACTGGCAAAAGTAGCAGGATAAAATTGGTTTTGTTGGATAGGTAAAATCTCCAATTTTTTGTTTTGCCAGACCATTGTTATGTCATAAGCAAAATTTCAGCTTTTAGCGTAAATTATCGTTTCCATCAATTTGCTTCTTATTTGCTTAAAATGTCTTTTACCGTGAAAAGGAGAAAGCGTTTTGTGTTTTGGAATTTGATAAAAACAATTCGTGGACGTGTGTTCAACGTAAATTTCGGACAGAATTTTCAAAGCAGCCACCAGACCGACTGTCACACTTCATTCATAATTTTAATCGTAACGATATATTTATCCCCGTTAACAGTGTTTTTTAAGGCGATTTATGGTGACAAAACGGCCTCATAAATTTTCACTGCGTCACCATAAAATTTCACTTTTTCAATCAATGGCTCCCTTAAAATATTGGTATGCATGTTCTACAAAGAAATTATTTTGATGATCTGAAAGTTATCGTTTTTAGAAATTGCCATTTTTTGATGCGACTACTTGTGGTTAGGGGAATCCCTCCTTTACATTTGGGGAAAGCCCCAACTTCACGATAGTGGCAGTTAATGAAAGTTGGATAACTGCCTGTTAATGAAATGTTGGCAGTTAGTTGCCACATTCACGGTGGCAGTTGACATCACTACTCACTAGTTTTAAGAAGTGCTGTTCGGAATGGAGCAGTTGGTAAATAATTTCTAAGCAGTACAACTGTGATGTCACAATAGAAATTTTGTAATACTAAATGACCATTTAAGATTAATTCTTGTCAAATGAGTTTGGCTGTTGCTTAAATAAATGCAAGTGCAAAATTACGAGGATTTACGTAAACCATTCGTCTTAGTTTTTTCCGTAGCATTGCACTAAATTTTATAACACTTTTCTAAATTTCAGAATATGTCTTCACAAAAACGTAAAGCTAGTCATCCAGATATAAAACAATACTTTTGTAGTAAGGCTAAAGAAGATGTAAGTGTTGTTAGCCAGCCAAAAAAAGCAAACATCTGTAGCAGTAGCTGTAAAAATAATTTTTCAGCAGTGCAGGAAGAACAGCATTCAACAATTTCAGAAGTCAATGATTCAAAGAAAAGCATTCAGTTGTCTGTTTCAGCTAGCGGTCAGTCAAAAAAAGCAATTAGCAATGTTACTTTTCAATCATGGATTAAGCTAAAAGGGTTCGATGAATTACTAAACATGAACGTGTTCACTGTGCATGCTGATGGAGGCATAATATGTTTGTTATGCTCTAAACATCCAGTAGTTAACACAGGCCGAGGAAAGAATTGTAATGTTTTCACTACCGAGGCTGCAAGGCCTCAACGGCCAAGTTGGATAACCATATCAGCTCTGATCAACACCAAAATGCAATTAACATGGAAAAAAATCAACGTGCCTCGCTGTTTCATTGTATGCATCAGGATCGCATTACAAATAAAGTTAGCACAGTTGCTGAGCGAGTGCACTTAATTTATTGGGTTATGAAAGAAGAAATAGCAAATCGAAAAATAGCTTCTTTGCAAACATTGGTGGACTGCATTGGCCATAACGACCGACTTCGCGATTTACGCCATATCAGTTCAACTGCAGTAACTGAGTTTATTTTGCTTATCTCAGAGCATCTGAGTAATCACATTGTTTCTGCTGTCAAGGAGAGCCCATGCTGGGCTATTATGATCGATGAAACCACCGATATTGCTACATTTCAGCAATACATAACTTTTGTTCAGTACATCAACACAAAGGGATGCCGGGCAACAGCATTTTTAGATATACGACACATTGATGCTTGTGGAGCAACTGCTGCTAACCTGTTTCGACTTTGGAATGAAGTTGCTTGCGATTACGATCTTGATGTCAGTAAACACGTTACATTTGCATGTGATGGAGCAGCTGCTATGATAGGCCGCTGCAATTCTCTCTCTCAGAAATTGACGAAACAATGCCCAGCTACTTACACAGTGCATTGCCATGCGCATCGTTTGGCCTTGGCCTGTACGGACACAGTAAAAGAGCTACAGCACATCCAAGATTGTGAACGCGGTTTAGTCCAGACATGGAAGTACTTTTCCAGATCACCTCTGAAAACAGCTAGACTGCATGAAATACAAGCCGCTGATGTTGATTCTTCTAAGCGAAAATTAGTCAAAGCCTGCCGTACCCGTTGGTTATCTCATGATGAGGCTATAAAAGCAATGAAAGCAGAACTATCAGCTGTGTATACTACTCTTAATTATTTTGCTTCTAGAAAAAAAGATTGCACAGCAGTGGGTATTTTTCACTTAATTTGTACAAAGCACTTTTTGTTTTCCCTTTACTTGCTGCATACTGCTTTAGAGCATCTAAACAAGTTATCATTACTTTTTCAAGGAAGCTTCCATTTTTCTTACTTGCAGTCAGCTCTTGCATTTTGCAAAAAAGAAATTAGGAACATTGCCGATTCGGATCAGGTTATAAATAGCCTGAAACTAGATTGGGAAAAGATTTCAAAAATTTTGCCTGCAACACAAAAGGACCTTTATGAAGATGATGTTAAACAAATCCGATGCACTACCAAAACATACTGTGAAGCCTTGCTACGAAATCTTGAAGATCGCTTTCCGGAGCCTCAAATTCTGTTTGCTTTTCGCATTTTTGATGCGAAAGAAATTCCTCTTGATGCCAACCAGCGACAGCTTTATGGAAATCAGGATCTGAAACTGCTGATCAAAAGGTTCAAAGTCGCTTCAGATGAAGAAATCTTGAAAGTAATAAATGATTACCAAACGCTGAAGGATAGAACGATTATGCCAGAGTTTGAGTTTTGCCTGGATGCCATTGCTGTTTGCAGCAAAATTGTTCGAGATAAAATTTTTCAGGAAATATTTCCCGAATCGCACCTACTTTGTTGCATCGCCTTGTCATTCCACTTGCAACAGCCTGGCCAGAGAGAGGATTTTCCACTATGTGCCGTGTTAAAACTAAACAGCGTAACAGGCTGCTTGATGTAACTCTAAATGCGCTGATAAATGTTTCGATGAATGGCCCAAACCATCTAGACGATGAAAGCGCTGTGGAGGTTGCTCAGAATTGGATAACAGCAAAGAATAGACGAAAAGTGACAAAGCAAGCGTTACAAACAATGATGTCTGCAGATGACATACAAGAAACCGATGCTTTTGCTGACGAGCAGGAGCTATGTTATGAAGTTGAAATTGACAAATTTGTGTTGTGATTTTGTAAATGCACTGTGTTTACAGTATAGCCTGCTTTGCCAGATAATACTTCAATAAGCAGTTGTTCATTTTAAATGTTTTGAAAAAAGCGTCCTCATAAACTTTCTTGGTGTTTCCTTAAATCAAACCTTAAAAAAAACACTGCCCCTTAATAGTAATTCCTAGTGTTATTATAAGAGAATAAATGCGGCTCTTTGAGCGCTGTTTGCGATATACGTCCAATTTGTTCTATTGCTCGTTACATGTATCTTCTTTTCTCTTTTTTTCTCTTTGTATTGACGTAATATGTTTTTGACCAACGTCATTGTACTAGAAGGTTTGCGTATATGCCACTTGATTCGAGCGTAACGATCTCTCCAAGGAGTTCTGGGTAAATCTCGAATTTACGAGAAAGTTTACGTCACGTGATTTTGGTTTCTATATAAAGCCGATGCATAGCGAATTATTATGATTAGATGTGATTTTGAGACGACTCGAGTGGAAGTAATTTGGTTGGGCGCGGAAGGCCCGTTAGTTTTTGTATTGGTCGTCGAGTGTTGACTTTATTTTGTGCCAGTGGTTGGCAGCTTTGTTCTACAGAGGTAGAATTACTTGTGTTGATTGAGTCAAGTTATAGTGTTGATTTCGCTTTGCAGTTGGGCAAAGCGTGAAATAGAAGTTTGGTCGGACGTGATTTTTTGTAATACATTCGTTCTTATCAGAGACAGTGGTCTCTGTTTGTTGTGAAGAAGATTTTTCAACGAAATCAATCCGAGCTTTCGTTAAATCAACTGTATAAACCGTCAGGCTCATAGCAAGACTACTTCTTGAGCGGAATAAAATAAAATTTAGACGCAGCTTTGTTTCAGCGCAGGTATTCGGGTTACCTAGCTCAACTGGTCCTTTGGGATTCCCGAACAAAGTTTGTGACACCGACGTACCATACAGAAATGGCTCGCGAAATTTAAGGAGGAGGGACGCTTGTGCTCCCTCCTCCTTAAATTTCGCGTTATTGCGTCAGTAGAAGAGGTAAATTGCGTATTGCATAAATCGAAGAGGTAAATTGCGTCAGTAGAGAAGTAAAGAATGCACTGAGAAAGATGAAAAAAGGTTGTAGCGAACTCATCACCGCAAACCGTCTTTTATTCATGCTTTTATTTGTTATTGCAGAGTTTTCCGCAAATGCATTTTCTCACGTTGTATTTCGCTCGCTGCAGACTCGGCTTGCAGCGGCCTCCCGCTCGCTGCACAATGTTCGTTTACTGCCATGACAACCGTCATGTGATAATTTCGCATTTCTTTATATTTTGCTTATGTACCGCCTTCCTGTTGTTCCCCCCAGCTAATCGTTGGCTGATCGCGCCATCAAGACCATTCGTGTAAACATTCTTAAAACATAGTTCCCAGAACGTAGCCTGATCACGTGTTTTATCGATAAATAAGGCAGACGTCATAATAATACAGTCATAAAGTCATTGCGGCTACATATACGCGCTAGACCGATTCGTCGACAGAGCAGAACAGAATAGATTAGATTAGAGACTCATATAGCTGCTGTGTAATTTAACTCGAGATTGATCGTTGCGACGTCATCAAGCAAAGATTCTGCTTACTGTTTGATTCCGAAGTTTTAGTGTTATTTTTGTCTGTTCATTTCAAATTGTGTCCCTTTTCAATAAAAGGAGTTTAAAGGTTAACGGTATGCCGAAACCACTCACGCTACAAGGTAACGCGGTTGGGCCAGATGAGTTGCCAGTAGAAGTTTGGAAGTGCATGGGAGAGATGGGGATAAAATTTTTGAACAGACTGTTCAACAGACTATTAGTGGGTGAACGGATGCCAGAAGAATGGAGAAGGAGTGTGCTTATCCCAATCTATAAAAACAAAGGGGACGCACAGTGCTGTGGAAACTACAGAAAAATAAAGCTAATGAGTCACACAATAAAGGTATGGGAAAGAATTATTGAACCCAGGCTAAGGGATAGAGTAGAGATCAGTAAACAGCAATATGGATTTATGCCAGGAAAGGGAACCACCGATGCCATGTTTGTTTTAAGAATGTTGATGAAAAAGTACAGAGAAGGTCAAAGAGAGCTACATTGTGTATTTGTAGACCTAAAGAAAGCTTACGACAAGGTTCTGGAGAAAGAGCTGTGGTACTGTATGAGAAAATCAGGAATGGTGGAAAACTATGTGCAACTAGTACAGGATATATATGAGGAAACAGTGGTGAGGTGTGCAATAGGAACTACAGAAAGTTTCAAGGTTAAGGTTGGACTGCACCAGGGATCAGCGTTAAGTCCATTCCTGTTTGCAGTGATAATGGACAGGTGAACAGATGAAGTAAGAAGAGAACCACCACGGACGATGCTGTTTGCTGATGATATTGTGGTTTGCAGAGATCAGGAAAGAAGTAGAGCGGAGATTAGAATCCTGGAGGTATGCATTGGAAAGAGAGATGAAAGTAGTAGGTCAAAAACCGAATATCTGTGCATAAATGGAGGAAATGACGAAAAAACAGTAAAGATGGAGGATACAAAAGTGCCAAGAGTAAAGGAATTTAAATATTTGGGATCAACGGTGCAAGAAAGTGGTAGTTGTGAGATGGAGGTAAAGAAGAGAGTGTAGGCAGGATGGAACGGATGGAGAAAAGTATTGGGAGTAATCTGCAACAGGAGGTTACCAGCTAGAGTAAAAGGAAAAGTGTACAGTTCAGTGGTGAGACCAGCAATGGTGTATGGACTTAAGATGGTGGCAGTCACAAAGAAACAAGTGGAAGAGATGGAAGTTGCAGAGATAAAAATGTTGAGGTTTGCTATGGGAGTGACGAGAAAAGACAAGATTAGAAACGAGTGCATCAGGGGTACAGTTAAGGTAGTTAGGAATGAAGATGAGGGAAAGCAGGCTGAGTTGGTATGGACATGTCATGAGGAGAGACCAAGAGTATGTAGGAAAGATGATGGAAATGGAGTTACCAGGAAAGAGAAGAGGGAGACCAAACAGAAGATTTTTAGATGTAGTAGAAGATATGGAGGAAGTTGGTGCAAAGGAGACGGATGTTGAAGACAGGATGGTTTGGAAAAAGATGATATGCCGTGGTTACCCCTGATTGAAGGGAAAGACCAAAAGAAGAAAAAGAAGGGATGCTTGTGCTCCTGGAAAAGAATTGCCCCATCACCTTTAACTGAAACGATTGAAAGAGTTCGAAACATCTTCCAGCAGAGCCCCAGGAAGTTAATCAGAAAAGCTAGTCATGAACTTCAGATGTCTTCAACAACCGTTATGTTGAGTGGTAAGAAAACACCTGCATATGATACCTTATAAACTGCATTTGCTCCAGCATTTGAAGGACATCGACAAACCAGCTCGCAAAGACTTTTGTACCCAAATGCAGGCGATGCTGGGAGAAGATGGATTTAATGACCATCTTGTGTTTAGCAACGAAGCCACCTTCCACCTAACTGGCAAAGTCAACAAACATAACACACACATATGGGGAACTGAGCATCCTCATTTAACGCTGGAGCATGTGCGAGATTCTCCTAAGGTGAACAAGTTCTGTGCCATATTGAAGAAATGTGTGTATGGGCCTTTCTTTTTTGAAGGAACAACAGTCAACAGTGAAGTGTAGCTTGATATCCTGCAAAATTGGTTGATGTAACTTTTGTTTGACAGAGAGAAGCAGACTTTATTTTCCAACAGGATCGGGCACCACCTCACTGGAACCTCATTGTGAGACAGTATCTGAATGCTACTCTGCATAGCAGATGGATCGGACGTGCCGGAAATGATGATTGCATGCTCCTGCATTGGCCCCCTAGATCTCCAGACCTAACTTTATGTGACTTTTTTCTCTGGAGCTATGTAAAAGGCTTGGTTTACATTCCTCCTCTTCCAACATCAGTGGACAATCTGAAGATTCGGATAACTGAGGCCTTGATAACTATTGATCCAGACATGCTTGTTCGAGTTTGGCAAGAAGTGGAATACCGTTTCGATGTGTACTGTGTAACCAAGGGCCCACATATTGAACATTTATGAAAAGTTTAATAAAACATTTATTTCTTAGATTTTTGTGTTCAAATTTTTGCTGTGTAAGCTTAAGAACATTAGTTTTCACCAAAAAACAAAATTGGTTTTCAAATCTCCAACAGTTATTAAGATATAAGTTATCATAAAGTGACATATTGAGATGAAACATCCTGTACTAAGATATTTTGCACTCTGGTTGAAAACTTTTTTTGTCTTTACAATGCCAAAGATGGTACTTTTTAGTGCCACCTGTGCTAAACGTCTTTACATCGTTAATAATACCAAAAATTGCATAAAAAAAATGCTAAACATTTTTTCAATAATTTTAAAGTCTTTTTGTTGAAGAATTTCTGATGTCACAATATGCAAAGTAACAATTTCGAGAACTTACCCAACATATTTGTAGCCTGAATAAGCAATAACATCCCATGTCGAAAGGTCAGTTCTAGCATTCACCAAATATAGACTAAACATTATAATTGCTACTTCTATCGTCAGCCATACGAGAGCACTACTGGCTTGAATTCCCAGCTCCTCTGGTGAAAATCTTAAAATAACCACAGAAGAAATTGAATGTACTTTGAGCATTGTATGAAATGATCTTAGTTACTATGTAATATAGAAAGTTTAATAAAGTTTGAAAAACGTTGATTTTTAAATTTACTTGTGATTTTGTTGTGCTAATTTATCCTTCAATTTTTAGAATCTTAGCAAAAACATTAAATTTATATGAAACATCGATTACACTGGTCTGCAAATTTTTTGAGGTTTAAAAACTGTTAACTGTTTCTGATGTAATTTTTATGGCTGATTTGAAAAATGCAAGCAGTTTAGCTATATCAGGTTTAGTTTTTCTGCAATTTTACTTTTTACTCAGAGAAATAAAAAAATTAGCAACATTGTTTTTCATATGCAAACATTAGGCAGGTGGTTTATGACATCATAATTTTAGTCCATTATGAGTTTAAGATTCATGAGGTAAAGCATACATTTTTAATTCATTATTCAGCTATTTGTCTCAAATTAGTCAAATTTGTTAATATGTTCATTTATTATATGTGCAATATTTTATACCTCACAATGACAAAATGCAAAAGTGACCCTGATTGATTTTGCTGTATTTGTGGAAAAGTTACACTCCTTGACTGTCAAGCACTAATCTCAGCCCTTTGTAAAAAAAAAAGTTACCATACCTACTTTGAATAAAACTGGGTGATCAAGGTAAACCATTTGCACCTCAGATTTTTTGCAAAACATGCATGGAAAACTTGAGAAATTGGATGAAAGAAAGATGAAAAAGCTTCCATTTGGTGTGCTGATAATATACAGCAAGAGAAAAGTTCATGTAGTGGATTGCCATTTTTGCATGACAAACTTGAAGGTTTGTTTCAACATATGTGTTTTTTGTTAGGTTAAAATGATTGTCTGACTTGAACATTTTTCATTTAAAAGTGTAAATTGAAAAAACAAGTATTGTGTGTGAAGTATCCAGATGTTCCATCTGCCAGTAAGCCAGTTCTATATGGACAAGGAATTCCCACACTAAATCAGCCAAGAGACTGATCTACAGTAAGTTTGAGTCTTTGTCTACCACAAATACTGATGAAGGTAAAAATGATCATTGGCATCGACCTACCTGTGATCAACCAAATGACAAGTACCTAAAGCGTCTTACTCAAGCTCAACTAAATAGCTTCACTATGTACTTGTATTTGTCAAAGAATAAGCTCAGCTATTGAGATTTAGACTCCATGAACATAAATTATCAGCTTGCAAACTACATTCTATTGGTACAAAAATTGAGACAAAGGGTTTAGAAAGTATTTTACAAGAGATGAACAGCACTCTCTAAAGTACTGCAATGATGTTTGTAGACTTATAAAAGCTTTGGGCATGGAATACAATGCTTGGTTTGTAGAATCTTCTTTATGAAGTATGAAGGCAGTTCTACTACACTTTGACAATAAAATTGTCATGATTTCCATTGCTTATTCAATTGTTCTTAAAGAATTCTATTAAGGAAAGAAATATCTTGAAGTCCTGTACTACAATATTTGGAAAAAATTGTAGTAATCCTAAAATGATATTCATTCTTCTTGGGCCTCAAGGAGGGTATATGAAATATCCCAGCTTTTTATAATATGTCTTAAGATTTCAAAGCTGATAATTGACATTATTTGTAAAAAGATGGCCAACTAGAGCTGCTTTACACCTGGTCAATTTAATGTTAAATCATGCTCTTCAGTTAATCCAAAAGATGTTTTACTTTCTCCAACTTGGTTTAATGAAATACTTTGTAAACCTAAAATAAATACAACCCAAATTTTTTATTTATTTTTTTCTTTAAATTTCCAGCTTTGAGTGATGTTAAAATCAGAGCAGGTATGTTTATTGGGTCTCAAATAGGAGAATTAATGAGAGAATCTTCTTTTGATTAAACTTTAATTAAAGCTGAAAAAAAGTATTGAAACCTTTTAAAAATGTTACTAAATTTTTGGGAAAAAACATAGCCCAAACTATAAAGATATAATTGATATGTCAATGCACAACTTTCACGCTTTGGGTGCATAAATGTCAATTAAAATGCTTTTCTTAAATTCTCATCTGGATTAATTTCCAGAAAACTGTGGTAATTACAGTTAAGAGTAAACTGAACATTTTCATCAAGATATTTGTTTGATGGAAGAAAGATAGCAAGGTCATTGGGGTATTAATATGTTAGCTGACTATTTTTGGTGTCTCAGAAGAGATATCTTTGTTCCATAGCATGAAAAGAAAGTTTTACAACACTTTTTTCCTTTGGCCAAACTTACATTTTAATTCAATTAATCATTAAATGCTTTAAGAAAGCAATAGAAATTCAAAGACACCATAATGGGTTATACTAGATAGTTGTTCCAGCATAAATTTAAAAAATTGGAAATACCATAGCAAAATTATTTGACCTGGTCAAAAAATCTGATTGCATGTTGAAATTCTACGTAAAAAAGCAATCTAAAATCAGCTAAAAAACTTTCAATTTCTGAAAAAAAAATTTTTAAACACAGACCAGTGTTATTAACTGTCAGATGCCTCTGAAGATGCAAAGAATTCAAGTGTTATAAATAAAAAGAAGGCAATAATTGTATCATAAATTAACCAACCAACAACTTACTTTTCATTTAAACCCAAAGCGATTCCAGTAAGAAGTATGTATGTCACATATGCCATTACTAAATTTAAAAATACAAAATATAGATAAGTGAAAAGGCTTAATCAACTCATGTCTTATCAATGTGAAATTAAAACTTTTCTCTCTATTTTAAGTTCCAACATAAGATATAATGTAGATGTTTGTTTTGATTGAAAAGTGCACACTGCACAATCCAAACAATTAACAAAAAAGCTAATAAACAAGCAAACTATCTTTTTAAGCATAAATCAGCATGTTACTAATTTGATAAGATTTTATCCTTGCTTAAATAAAAACAGCTTTATGAGACGTTCTCAACAGGTGCACATTTTAAAATAGTATAAAATAATAACAGAATAGTATAAAAGTCAAACCTTTCCCGAGAAAAGACGTTTTGACGTTAAACATAAAATTTATTGGAACTCGAGTGAAGAATTTTTTTCTTTGCCTTCACATAACTTTTGAAATATACTTAACAATCAGCCTATTATGGGTAAGAACCATTTTTTTTTTTAACTTCAAGCTTGAAAATTGATACATGGTGGAAACCTCAGAGAGCATGTTTTTACAATACATAACAGTTAAAGTGTTACAGAGCACGCTGACCTGGAATGTACAAATCAGGAGCATTGACATCAAAACGAGGTGCAACAGGACCCTCTTGATGAAACCTGACACTCCATTCCTATAAAAACAAGATAATTATGGCCAAAATAATAACAAAGATGATTAATTTGTGTTTAGATTGTCTTTAAACTACTTTGATTTGATTTATATAACGAAATAACAATTTTAAAACATTTGATAAATGCATCTTATAATAAGTTTTTACAATTATACATATGTACTGAAACTAAATTAGACAGACAGCATTTTTTGATATTTTTAAAATAAAAAATTATTTATAATACAAATATGCATCATGCATATTGTTATTATTCCTTAACTTCTGTAAAGAAGCCAATCAAGACTTTCACACTTAGATGACCTCTGTTGCTTCAAAAAGCTTTTTCCACAGACTAGTGGCATGGTCTTGTGTTGGTTATTGGCTACAGTTAAAGAGATGATTAGTGTCATGTCCATGTGTCAAGCATAGAGGGTATGTGGTGGGTAGGTGTGAGAATTCATTTAGTGTAGGTAACTTTGGAAGAGTGGTGATTTGTTGGCTCTGCTGTGCCAGTTTTATATGCATGTGACATGGTAATGCTGGTTCTGATAAATGAATGTCTTTGGGTGTGCTGTTATTAACTTAATTATTTTTTCTGGAACTGAGGTATCTTATGAAGTGTTGAGAGTATTAATATGCTTGAGATTTTTTTTACGTTCATTTTGTGTTATGTCTGGGTCTGAGATGATGGTGTTAGTGTGATTATTGTTATGAAAGATTGTGGCTATTATGTTTTTGGGTGGATCTGAATGTGTATTGAGAGCATGTAAAGAGTGTATTTGTGTTTGAGTCAGTTGTTGGAGTTAAGTAGCATGAAGCTTGAGATGGATGACTATTGAAAGGACACTGGTTTCATTATGTGAGTGCTGAGTATGCATTAGGTGGGGCTACATGTTTATGCTGTATAAGTGCACCAAGCATTTATGTGATCATTTGCAAACTTAGTGACAGCACTGTACATTACAGTATGAGTTGTAATAACTTGAGTCCAGTTTTTTAAGGATTTGAGTTGGGCTAGATTCCTCTCAAAAAAATCATAAAAGGACTAAGACTTGACTCAAGTCTTTATTACAAAATACTCAGACTTGATTGAATTTCTTAAATTATTTAGTGACCTGAACTGGACTAGTAAAGCTAGAAAAACTTGTTTTTGAGTTTTGATTTTGCATAATTGCTTTAGTTTTCAATTATCTGATAGGGATTAATTTTTTATTTAGTTTATTTGGGAGTAAGGTGAATAAAAATTATCATTATTATTAATTGCAACACACAATGGCACCAGAACTAACATTCAGTGATGCACTTACAAGTGAGGTTAAAATTACACTTGCAGAAAAACAAACAGAGAAAATACTATAGACATATAAAGCTGGTTTAATTAAATTCCAAAGCTACTATAGAGCCTAGGTCAAATGTTTTTAAGTGACGTTTAAACAGCATCAAATTGGGAGCACAAATACTATTCTTTGGTAACTTATTCCAAATTTTGGGAGCCCAATAAGTAAAAAAAAGTTATTATAGGAATTAGTACTTGCACAAGGAAGAGGTCTAATATTGAAGCTATGTCTATGTAGATTATAAGAACTGTTCTTTACTGCACTTAATAAAAAAATTATTAAACTTTAAGTCAATCAAATTATAACAAACAAATTTTGTAAGTCAGGATCATGTCAAATTTAACTCATTGATATTCTAATGACTTAATATTTAACTTATATACACGGTCATGGTAAGAAGAAAATGGCACATTGCAATGTACACAGATGTATCTAGTAAATTGTTTTTGGACTGATTCAATTTTAGCATATCTTTTATAAGATAAAGTGACCAAATAGAAGTGTTATATTCTAACTTTGGTCTCACATAAGTAGTATAAGTAGTATATGTACTCACATAAGTAGTATATGGTCTCACATATGTAGTCTAAGTAATATCCAAATATTATTGCTGTTGAAAGAATGAGAAATATGGTCTGAACTCATGGCTAAGCTATTGGTTAAGCTATAAACAATATGGTGCCAATTGTAACAACTTGAGTTTGGATTAAAACTGGACTCAGACTCGAGTCCTTCTATTTGGAATTAGGATTTGACTTGAGTCCTTTAAATGTTAGACTTGTTACAACACTGCTGTACAGTATGTCGTAAAGTTTTTAATTATGAGTACAAAAAATGTACCTTTTGTTATTTGAATGTCAGATATTGGTAGATTTTTCTTTCATTAGTAGATAGAGAATAGTTAACATTATTTTCAAGTATTTTGCTTGCTTTAATTTTTTAAGTTAATGAAAGTGAAAAAATATCAATTAAAATGAGAACTACTTCATTTGATATCAGATTTAAATGTGTTAGAATTATTGTGGCCTTAAATAGTGTGTGCATTGTCAAATTCAATAAAACAAAGTCATAAATCAGTGCTACATATGATACTGGGCTTTTAATCTTACAGAAATTGGATAAGTTGGTTAAATTTGAAATTATTGCTTTAGTATTGTCTGCTTAAAGATCAGATTATCAAGCATAGACTCTGATTATTTTTCACTAAGGACATTTATCACAAACACACCTAAACTTAGGTACAAAAATATATTTTTTACTGCTTTCAAAAAAATCTCATAAAACATCAATATATACTTTCTTATAGTTGTATTCATAACTAAAGCATTGTAAGCCTAGTCAATTTGTTTTGCATGACTTCAAAATGTGACATTTTGATCTTTGCAACACTGAGACAAGCACTTGTAAAATCATTAGAGTATATACAAGTTTAAAAATGTAAAATTATATTAGTTCTGCAGTGACTTCTTGTCAAAGACAAACACCGGCAAGAAAATACGTAATTTTAATGTTTGTTTATACTCAACTTTATATACTCAAATCTTCAACTCAACTCAACTTTGTTTTCCCAATTTTCTCTTGAAAATTCTCCCGAAAAAAAAAAATAAATAAATAAAAGGCCTTCACCTCCATTTTGTCTCCAATTTCACAATTTTTCTCCTGAAATCATGGTGATCTCTAAAAAAAGGTCTTCATTTCGATTTCGTCTCTGATTTCGCTATATTTTTCCTGAAATCATGGCGATCTCTAAAAAAAAAGATCTTCATTTTGATTTCATCTCCGATTTTACTAAATTTCTCCCGAAATCATAGTGATCTCTAAAAAAAAAGGTCTTCACTTTGATTTTGTCTCTGATTTCGCTATTTTTCTCCCAAAATCATGGCGATCTCTAAAAAAAAAAAAAAAAAAAAAAAAAAAGGTACCTTGACTCAAACTTATATTTCCTACTTTTTATTCCAACTCATATTAATCCCAACAAAAAATTGCCATTTCATAAGACAGTCTATAGTTTTTGGTTTTTTGATAGGCATTGTAAAGGGGCATGGTATGCCGTCCAAACATGCCCCTAGTTGTGCCCCTGTTTCATGACACACCTTGAAGATTATTGCACTTTTTTGTTTTACTTCTTTTGTTTTGTATTTTGCTGCAATTGCACTTCTTTTGTTTTGTATTTCGCAGCAAATAGCAGCCATTGTGACAGATTAAGTTACCGCTGTTTATTTTTTTGATCCCATTATAGATAGCATTGTTGTTTTGCAAATGTTTTCCCCCCGGAAAATAATGCGATTAAGTGAATGAAGATAGCAACTGTGACAAAAATCTTATGCGATAATCCAATTTATTCCTTTAAATGGTATGCAATTAACCGATGTTTTTACTTAATAAGAGATAGGATTTGGTTCAGGATTTCAGATTTGTATGCGATAAAACAATATATGCGTTTAACCGATTTCGCTTGTATAACTTATTGCACATTTATAAAATTTTGTTTAATGTTCTTTTCCTCTGAAATTAATTATTAAAATCAGTAATTTAGCTTACAACAATCAACTAATGCAGTGTTTCTGCACTAGCCACTGAAGGGGTGCAGAGCTCTTTTAGATGAGCAATGGACTTTTTACTGAGCTATTTCAATTTGGTAGATGCAAATGACAGCAATTTTATTTTGATTTATTTTTATCCTCAGTTGAAACTGATGCTAGCAATAAAAGGTTTCTTGGTTTTAACAAAGTGCAAATAAATTTGTAACAATGAAAAATTATCAAGAAATCAGCCACAAATTATTTAAAGCAGCAGTTCTCAACCACACAAGAATTTCATGATTTTAAAGAGGAATTTATGCTTTAATGCTTTTATGTTATATTGAACAAATTCAGTTTAACTCTTTTGCTGGAGCTACCTTTTAAAGTTTTTGATTGATGGTATTTCTCTCTATTCTTATGTAACAGTAATGCACAGACACCCAAAGGTTGAGTTGCAAATTTTTATATCTATTACATAGAAGTTCTACCTTCAAAGATCTATATATGCATAACAATAGAGTAATTTGACAATCATATGCAAAAGACTGACCCCCAATGAAAGAGTAGTGATTTAATAGTTATTTAACATTTTTAGGTGGATCTGTAGGTATTAAATTTATTAATGTACATTAATACACGTAACTTGTTGCTAAGCATTACAGATTCTAGTGGTCACTGTTTAACCAAGCTAATATTAATTGAAATAAGTAATAGAAAGCGAAAGTATCATGAATTATATATGCAGTAAGGTTTTATACCTTTTGTTTTCAGAATGAAGTGTTATGTAATGATTTGTGGGTCTGATCTGTTGTATTTGCTAATGTGATGATGTTGTTGAATGAGGTTGCAGATAACCATTGGTAAATGAGTACGATTTGTGCTGTTGTGATTTCCTTTATGGACCTTTATGGATGAAGAGTCTGTCAGCATCCAGTATTGCCTTAACAAGGTGTTTATTTGCCTCATGAACATTTGTGATGTAGGGTTTGAGGGAAATAAAATCCTTGACATGTTGTTCAAATGATGTCTAGTTGTTTATTTGGTAGTTTGCTATTGTTTTAGTAACATGAGAAAATGCTATTTTGCTCTTTTGATGTATGCTAAGATGATAAGTAAGGGTAAGTGATCTGATGTGAGAGAGTGGATGGTCTGCCAGCTAGTGCAATCATGCAAGTCTGCTGATACTGTGGTGATGTCTGGTGAAGTAGGATGTTGTGTTTGATTGAGTAGTAGACATGTTGAAGTGTTTCTGTTTAATATAATGTGATTTGAATTAAGCAGGATGTCTTCTATCAATTCTTCTCTATGGTTTTTGGTAGTTGAGTATGATAATGGCAAGTGAGCATTGACATCTGCAGTGATTATTCTGTTTAAAATATTTGTTATGGCTGTAAATGTGCTAGATATAAATGAGTCTTCTAAGTTTGTGATATTTGGGTAGAATGTTTGAATGGAATGCACATATTTGTGATGTGTAATTGTTGTGATGTAGAAAAGCGTCAGCATGAAAAAAAGGCATTGCATAATATTTTATAATTTTTTGCACTGTAACCCTACTGCAAGGGGGATTCACTTTAAAGATTTTCTTCTCCTAAACCGCTTGCCTGCATAATTTATACAATATTGCTTTAAAATTAGTATAATTTAATAGAAAAATAGTCATTACTTTGTGGGTGAATGGAAAGAATAACAAAGCTATCTTTTTACCAACATAAGCTGTATCCACAGCGAAATAGTATTTCAGCTTAGATGCAGAAATGTATTTGTCCATCTAAAAAAAAAACAGTACAATTTAAAATATTTGCTCATTTATTATCAGTTGGAAAGAAACATAAAATGGTTATGTTCAATAAATGTCGTAAATAAATTACTATACTGAAAGTATGGTGTTAGTTTAGTATGTGATCTACCTACATGTTTCTAGTATAGTATGTGATCTACCTATAAAATGCCACGATGAGAGAGTATGTGATAAAATAATGATTAGAAAGATTAACTGAAAATTTCCGTACAGATTACTGGGAAATTCGAGCAGGGTTAGATTAGATATTGTAAAAGAGATTAGACAGATGTTGGTAGTGGTAGATCATATTTCTTGGGTAGATCACATACTATACTGGGCACCGAAAGTATTATTAATTTATTTTAAAACTTTCCAATAAAAAGAAATTATTGAAATTTATAAGTTACCTATTTTTTGTTGTTTAAAAAAGATATATGTGCAGACTGTGTATATATATGTATAATTATCTGCATGATCAAGTTGAAAAATACAGTATATATTTCAACTTAATCATGCAGACAATTTTTTACAATGAAAAAGTAAATTATTTACTGTGTAACACAGTTAATACCTGTAATGAAAAAGTAAAGTATTTATTGTGTTGCACAATTAATACTTTGCTTTTTCATTACAAAAATTATATTATCTATATGAACAAGTTAAATACATACTGTATTACAATAAATAGATCATTGCAAAACTGAATATAATTTTAATTTATAAAGATAATATGTTATTTAGTAAGTTTTATTTATTCTAACTAGTTAAGTTAAAAATTTAATTGTTTTTTTTTATTACAAATATATTATGCAATAAACATAGATTGGCAAGAGTTTAGAGACATTTTAATAATTGTTCAGTAGTGTTTTTACTAAAATTTTATGCTCCAAACTAATACACATTTTAAAAGCTAGGATAAAAAAGAATTATTACAAAATTGCCATACATATTTATAACTGATTTGAAAGAAAAATGACAGCAAAAACCTAAAAGTTTGAATAATTCCAAATTAATATTCTTGAACAATCAAAATAACTAAAAACTGCCTAAAATTTTTTTTTAAATTAAATAGTTAGAAACCAGCATAACTTAATATAAACAATGATCACCACAAATAGAGGGTACAAACAAATTCCCCTGACTAATTTATAAAATCAATTTAAATGTTGTTGGAATCTGTATGCTTCTTATATACTAATCAAATACTTATTTTCCAGATTCACATTAAAAAATAGTACTGTTAGACTAATTTTGATACAATTAGTGAGTAACGTGCAGTTATTATATATTATGCTTTATGACACAGGTAAAACAAACCCAGACATTCTAAAACTATTAAAAGCTGCCAAACCTACTCTTCATCACATTTTGCAAAGATTTAAAGAACTGAGAACCACTCAAGATCATCCTTGAAGTGGTCTTCAACTAATTTCTCAAACCCCTTTTTATCAAAGCTGTCAAAGAAAGGATCAACCCAAATCCAAGGATGAGGAAAATAACTAGAGACATAATTATGAGTGACAAAACAGTGAGAAAATAAAAACTTGCCAACAATTTAAAGGCCTGCAAAAGGAGAAAAGGCTATTCAAAGTGAGGATACTTCTGAATAAATTGAAGATGTGACCACAGATGAAATTGCTTTCTCAAATGAGAAACTGTTCACTGTTGCAATGAAATTCTATAGCCAAAATGACAGAATTTTGGCAAAGTCTTCTGCAGACATTAAAGGATTCCTTAAGAACTGTTTTCAGGCATCAAAAACACTCATTGGTCATGGTGTGGGCTGGGATCTCCTAAAATTTGAAAATGTATAGAAAAAAATTTCCCAAAAAAGCTCCCCAATGCAGCAGAGAGTTTCCAATCCAGACTTGAGCATGAAGTTTATGCCAGAAGAGGCATATTGAGTAATATTTTGTCAAGATGTTAACAAACTTCTCATAAAATATTTCAGTCATTATTTCTTTTTTTCTTCTTAAATGAATGAACCTTTGCATTTTTCTATAAGTTGAATGACTGCATGCACCAGTACACTCTAGCTTCTGGTTAATGCCGACACATAATCACAGTTGTGATATGATTTTAAATTATTGTAGGTTTGTAAGGCTGAGTTAATTGAATTGAAAATGAAAAAACTTGAAAATTTAACAATATTTGAATAAAATACATAACTTAAATATAGTTTGATTAAAAAAATATTAACAAAGCAACTTGCAAGTCTAAATTTTAACTGAATAACATGATAAATATTTTTTGAAGCAAAAATGTAGGCCAAAAATAAAACTTAGGTAAAGAAAATGAATTTGTATGCAAATTTGTATTATAAGCAACTTTAGGGAGAAAACAAAAAATGTGTAAGAAGCATGAAAAATAGGTAGATCATACAAAAAATAATCTACTGTAACTGAAACTTTATTGCATACAAGTATTAAATAATCAGTCCAATAACAAAAAAATTTAAACAAAGAAATTTTAAAATACTTCTTGAAAGCTTCAAAATAGAAAATAAAAATACAAAAACTTTTAAGTAACCAATTAACTAACATTTTTTTCAAACATTTTTTTTCCTTGACCAGCCAAAGACTGTCCATATTGAAGAGCCATATTTGCAACCATCGGATCATTGAGTAAATTGGAACCAGAAAAGTTTGCTCCTGGTTGCATAAATCCATCTGATGTTTGAGGCATATTTCCACTACCATACATGTTCTGCATAGAAGGTTGGCTCGTATCTTGAAACAATTGTGGATCTTGATTGACAGGAGGACCTCGTTGTCTGGGCTGCACTAATAGTAACATTGGAGTAAACATTAAGGACATATTGTAACATAATACAATTTGCCAAACTATTTCTATAATCATAAACAGCTATGCTATTTAATCTCTACTTCAAATCTATATTTGCTGTTCAGATTTGCAGGAAAGCATCAGAGATGGTATACATAGGAAAAGCAATTACCCTGAACTGCTTCCACAGATGTCAAGATATTGCTATCCAGTTAGAATTTTTAAGTTGTTTTTTTTATTTCAGAAATAGCAAAATTAATATTTTTGTTTTTTCCTCATAATCACATTTACTGAACTATAAGATTGAATTTTAAAGTTATAATTTTGTAACTTTTAATTGCATGTCATATTTATTGGACATAATGGATTTAAGCACATTTGCTTGACTGACATACTTAAAAAAAAACTTGTTTATAAAATTGATACTTTAAAAACCTTCATTAGATTGATAAAATAGTAAAGCAGAAAAATTAGACCAGTATTTATCAGAAAAATAAAATGTTTTTTGAATGAGAGCTAAACAAAGAATAAAACTTTTAAGATAACACTTTACATCCAAGATTTGTTTTTCTTTATACATTACTTTGACAAGCATAAAATAAGAAAACTTTATGGCAGTAATTTCCTAAGTGGGTTTCCAAAGTATTTCTGGATAAAATTTCAAATTAAAGTATTAATTTGAAGATCAACCAGCAATAAAAATTTTTATCTTTGGTTTTGCAAAAAGGAGATAATTTTTGAGATTTGTTGCACTCTAGAAAGCAAATGCACTGATCTCATTAAATCAAGATGTCATGAGTGTTATTAAATTGCTAATGGATAACTTTATTATGTGTTATTTTGTTCTATATACAAAATCTCAACAAAAAAATTAGGTAAAATTGTTTTAATCTATAGCGTGTTTCAAAAAGAATATGCCAAAATCATTATGCATTTATTCAGGTCATTAACATTGTAGTAAACTGAATCAATGATTATTTGATAAAGTAGTTATCTAAGTTTGATGGAATGTCAATTTCACTGCTGTGGATAGTAATTCTTTTGGCACCATTGAACTGTGGCAAGATCACATTTTTCAAAACTCAAAATGGCAACTCCTCAGCAGGAGGCACTTTGTGTGCTTGAGTTTGCAAAAACAAATGTGATTGTCATAATTTAGCATGCTTTTATAATAGAATTTGGCATTGACCCACCCCATCTTAGACAGTTGAAAAAGACTGGATGCCTGTGCAAAGAAAAAGTTCTGGAAGACCACATTCTGCAGAGAAGCACATGGAGAGGATTTATGATGCATTCAAGAAGAGCACAGATAAGTCTAGATGTCAAGCAAATTGTCAGCTTGAGATCCTGCACAGCACTGTCTGGCATGTGTTAAAAAGGCAGTTACATATAAAACCATCAAAGTAAGCCTCAGCCAAGCACATACTAATGATAACAAGGAGATGTGAAGGACATTCTGTGAGTTAATGTTGGAGATGGTGGAAAGAGATGAAATCCTTTTTTCACATCTTGTTTTTAGTGATGAAGTGACTTTTTATTTGTGTGGCACAGTCAATCATCACAATGTGTGCATTTGGGAAACACATCACCCACATGAAACAGTTGAACAACAAAAAGATTCCCCTAAAGTAAATGTCTTCTGTGCTGTGGCTCAGGACAAAATCTATGGTCCTTTTTTCGTTGCAGGAAACACCATTACAGGACAAAACTATTTAGAAATGCTTCAAAAACTGGCAATTCACTTTACAACAAGAAGATTCAAATAACTTCATTTTTCAGCAAGATGGAGCACCATTCCATTGACACCTCAAGGTTTGAGCTTATCTGAATAAAAATGTCCCCCAGTAATGAATTAGTAGGAGAGGTGCTAGAGACCTTGCTCTCTGTGCTTGGCCTGCCGAATTCCTGGAACTCATTGTGAGTGGCTTTTTCTTAACAACTGCAATCAGCACAGTGGACTGCAACATGCTGAGGCACATTTGAAAAGAATTATCATATCGGCTTGATGTTGTTCATGCTGCTGGTAGCACCAACATTGAGCACTGGCAAAACATAAAACTTGAAGGTATGTACAACACATGTGTCCAAGCTAGAGTTTTCTATTTTTTTCATTTTTGACATATGACATGATGATTTTGGCATATTCTTTTTTAAACACCCTTTTTGAAGCAGTATAAGGGGCTTCTTTTCAACATTAAAACCCTTGAACTGTTCCACAGGCAAAAAAGTTTGGGAAACGTTGCTTTATGGTTAAAAATCTAAGGCTCTCTTTAAGAAGAGTAAGTGCTTTTTGTTTGTGAAACTAGCTGGAAACCCACCAACAGCACCAGGAGGGAATAAAAAAGAAAAAAAATCTTTTCAAGATGCAATTGTAACAAGAGAGGAAATTCCAGGTTAGTTTCACTAAAAAACTGCTTACAGTGACTTCTTTAAAAGACCCAAAAAATTAGATATAAAATATTATATTTATTATATATACTAGGTTATCAAGAAAGTTCTTGCAGTTTTTGACCTTTAAATTCAGATGCACATATCTCAGGTCAAACAAAAATTTTTAATCAAAATAAGCACTATCACATTTGACATACTTTTGCCAACACAAAACAAGTGCATTTATGCCATTGATATAAAAATTCTGCATTTTTGTGGCGATAAAATCACCAAAGGCATTTTTGATGTTGCTGATGTTGTTGAAGCATTTCTCACGTAGAAAGTGGTCGAGATGCTTAATAAAGTGGTAGTTGGTAGGTAATAGGTCTGGTGAGTATGGTAGGTGAGGTAGAGTTTCATAGCCGATTTCGTTCAACTTCTGCAGGGTCGACTTGGAGATGTGCTGTCAGGCATTGTCATGGAGAAGAATCAGGCTTTTTCTGTTGACTAATGCTAGCTGTTTTTTCCCAAGTTTCTCATGCATTTTAGCTATTTGTTGGCAACACTTTTCCACCATGATGGTTTTGCCTGCATTCAAAAAGCTCTAATCAACTAGGCTGGCAGCAGACCACCAAACAGTCAGCATGACCTTCTTTTGGTGCAACTGTGGCTTTGGAAAGTGTTATGGAGCTCTGTCGATGTCTAACCACTGAGCTGAGCATCACCAGTTGTTGTAGAGCATTCATCGCAAGTCACAATTCGGTCGAAAAACGGGTCATTCTTGTTGCATAACAGAAGCGTAGATGACACTTCATAACTGTGTTTCTTTTGGTTGTCACTCAATTTGTGAGGCACCCATTTAATAAGTTTTTTTGTTTTTCCAATCTCTTTCAAGTGGTTGGAAATCATTGTATATATTACGTCTAATTCAGAGGCAAGCTCTCAAATAGTTGTGCATGTATTGACTTCAACTAAGGCTTTTAATGGAGCATTGTCAATATCCGATGGCTGACCACTACGTTCATTATCTTCAAGACTTTCATCACTGGCATGAAATTTCTTAAACCACCACTGTGCTGTGCATTTGGTTGTGGTTCCTATACCAAACACTTGGTTTATGTCGCGAGCTCTTTCTGCACCTTTACGTTTATTTAAACTTATTTAAATTTAATTTAAACTGAAAAAGAAAAATGGCACAAATTTGTTTTTTTTCTATTTTTGGTTCAATTTTCTGAAAGAAACATAATTTCTTTAAAAACAATTAAAATTATAACCATTAGATAGTGCAAAAAATGTTCTTTAAAATGATACATACAGTACAAAAATACAACAAAAACTTGTTTAAAAAACAGAGTTTGAAATAGTTTTTTGTTGGTACAAAACTTTAAAATAGCTCTTAAAAGCAAATGTTTCAATTAAAGCTTTTTTGTTAATTAAGTAGCCTTAAAAAAGGCTGTTTTGGAAAACTCAAACATTTTTGTCTAGCTTTCTTCAGGAAGTTTCACTAGAATGAATTGCAGAACTGAATGTAAAATTTCAAAAGTTTTAAAACTGATTCTGATTGGCTAAAAATTAAGGTTAGTAACAGTTATCATAATAATTGAAAAGTATTTAATAAATAAAACACCGTTTTGTCAGCGTAAAAAATTTTTGGCAAAAAATGAAACAAAATTATGCAAGTTTTGTGTTAAAATTGGAACTAAAAAAGAAAATTTTTTACAATTTTACTAAGAATTTATGTTTGTAAACTAACTCTTTCTGTCTACACAAATTAGGAGGCGGGGTTGTAACTTTTTTTTGCCACATGGCGGTGGCAGTGCATTCAGTGCCATGTGGCAGTGAGAGCAGCACATGGCAGTGGCATGTGACAGTGCCACATGGCAATTGGCAGAGCCGGAGTGTCATGTGGCAGTGAGAACAGCACATGGCACATGGCAATGTCATTGTCTTCACTATTTTTGAAGCTGTATGTGGCAAGTAAGAATTGTAATTTCTCATAGGTGATGATTTATTGAAAGCAATAATATTAAAAATGTATTATGTTGTCTTATTTAAAGCTTTTGCTTATGCAACTATTAATTTAGGGAAAATACTAATTTAAAAAACTTATTGAAAATTTTTTGTGTTATTAAAACTGAAAAAGATTAATTTTCAAATCGGTTTATCGGTAAGTTTTGTAGAAAAGTGTTTATATATTCGGTAGAAACTTCCACTTAGCATTTTTACCTTTATGTTTTTGGTTGTCTAAGTTTATGTTTTAATGGTATTATGTACATATTTATTGTAAGCCACTATTTGGTTTGCAATTAATCAGTTTAAAGGAGTATATTTTTTGTATTTAGTAGATGTAAGTTTGTTTTCTTCAAGAAATGCACAAGTTGGCCAGTATGATAAATAATAAGTCATTATAGAGCTTATATCAATAGTTACCAACCTTTTTGAGATTATGGCAGAACACCATACTAAAATATATTGGTGTCATATATGGTATAATAAAATTAAAAACACCTAAATGTTATACCAAGATCTTTGTGCTTGTTTGTTTTTAAGATCCATTTTTCATTTTTTGCTTCATTAAGCTACGGACATCATGTGAAATCAAAAGAAACATTTGTAAATATTTTTGTTCATTTCTAAAAATCTGATATAAATATAAATAAAAAATACTATACACAAAACTAAGGTATAAATGTCAAGTAACTTAAATACATTTATTTTATCTCTATATGTATCCTTTTGACTTGCAGAAAAGCAATGAAGTTTTTAATACATAGAGTAAGCAGTTACTCTGACCTGCTTCCGGAGATGCCAAAATACTGCTGTTTGCTTTTAATTTAATCAAAGTATGACTGTAATTGGTGAACTGTTTGCCAAGACCAGCAAGCAGGAGAAAATGGTGTAAAGTGTCTTTCCCAAGGACAAAACAAAATGGCACAAGAGAGTTTTGAAGCAAGACCATGTTTGATCATAAGCATGATTCTTTAACCACTTGATCACACTGCTGACCACTTGCAAATTGTTACAATATCATTCTGTAGCACAGTGGCTGAGAAACACTTCTGTAAGTCTTTTCCAAAGTTTTTTTAAATACAAAAATGTTTTAAAAAATTAATCAAACATTGCAAAGTAAATTTGGCTTAGGGTTAAAAAAAAATTGTATTCATAATAGTCATTTATTTGATCTTATAATGTTGTGGTTAGAAGATTTTGTAATTTTTTTTTAATTGTGACAAAACCCTCATTTATTTCCAGGAGTGGGTTAAGGTACAATAAAGCCAACCTTTTTTTGTTTTATAAAATGTATGATAAATAGTCTCAGTTTCTAGATTTTAATAGATATAACTTTATTTTAAATGCATAAAATCAGTCATCTTTTAAATTATTTGGATTAGATTAGTTTGAGTAAACATATAAATGATATTTAGATATGGCATTAATAAGAAATAATAAAAAATGACCAATAAAAGTAAAAAATTTTATTTCAGGTTATAGTGTTTGAATATTGTTTAAGATTCCCATAATTTTACTTTTTGTAAAGTATTCTTTTGTTTAAACTATTGAATTTTATAAATGTTTTATGTTTTTTTAAAGGTCCCAAAGGATTTAAACATGTCAGTGTGTCCTCATTCAATTTATTTATTTTGTGAATTAAGTGATAAAGATGGTTACTTTTCTACCATTGAAGATAATTATAATGAAAATAGAGGTTGTCCTTTGTGTGATTTGTTCATACCTAAAGGCAAACTGTTAAAACATATTGAACAAAAGCATTTCCAATTTGGTGTTGAATGTGTAGTTCGAGATAAAGCAGGTTTGTATGTTCCATTTATTTTTTTTATTTTTATGTTTACATTTATCCTCCTGACTTGCAGGAAAGCAATAGATGCGCTATACATAGGGTAAGCAATTACCCTGACCTGCTTTTGGAGATGTCAAGATATTGCTGTCAGCTAGTAATTTAGTAGAGTTGACTGTAATTTAGAAATGCTTGCCCAGGCTACCGAGCAGGGGAAAGTGCTGTAAAGTGTTTTTTCCAAGGACACAACAGAATGGCGCAAGTGGGTTTTGAACCAAGACCATGTTGATCATCAGTCCAGGCTTTAACCACTCAACCATGCTGCTCACAGTTGCATGAATGTAATAAAATTTTATTTACTGCACTACAATTTTGTTCCAGTTTTATCCATGCCATGCTTGAAGACCTGCATATCACAAAAGAAAAGAGCACATTTTCATTGTCCATTATGTCTGCGGATTTTAAGTAGAAAAGAAGGTTTTAAAAGACATATTCGTAAGTTTATTTCAAATTTTTCATTTTGTTTTAGTTCTTGTACCAAAGCATTTTTAAGTCTATTGAAAATGAAACAGTAACTGTTTTTTGTTGGTGAAACTAACCTGAAATCCCTTTTACAGCAAAACAAGAAAATAAAAAAAGGTAAAAGAAAAAAAAATCTTTAGAGAAACAAATGGTAATCACAGAAAGGATTCTGGGTTAATTTCAGTGACAAAAGGTGCTTGCCAAAAGAGACCTGAATTTTGGCTTTACTTTTTCAAGTGTTTTTCCAAAGTTTTTACATTTTCTTATGTTTACACTTGTTTGCTATTACTCAACTAAGCAGCAAATTAATTGTACTTGTTCAGCAAATGGCCCTCTCAACTGCTCAAGCAATTAAAATTTACCATTTTGTGTTTGTGAATAAATTTGTTTATAAATTTAGAATTATATATAACATCTACATTTGCATGTTTTGTAGAAATTTGCAATGGATCTCTACCATCTGTACAAATTGGTAAGTAAGGTTATGAAAATGCTGTTTGTACTAACTCAATAATGCATACTCTACTTTGCAGATATAACTTCCAAACTGCCCTCTGTTGACGACAAAGAAAACTGGAATCCAAGTTTGTTTTTCTATATACTTTTGGTGAAATATGATAATTGTGTTGCAAATGTCTACCTGTTTTGATGTTATTGTACACTTTTGTTTGCCTCTTGTACAGTACAGATTAACACACCATCCAATAGAGTGAAAATGCTGTTTGTACTAACTCAATAATGCATACTCTACTTTGCAGATATAACTTCCAAACTGCCCTCTGTCGACGACAAAGAAAACTGGAATCCAAGTTTGTTTTTCTATATACTTTTGGTGAAATATGATAATTGTGTTGCAAATGTCTACCTGTTTTGATGTTATTGTACACTTTTGTTTGCCTCTTGTACAGTACAGATTAACACACCATCCAATAGAGTGGGATGCGAAATTTAAGTTTACATTTAAAGTTGTTATGATTTCCTACTTGCTTTCCCATTTATGTAATTTCTTATACTAATTACCAAAATTTTTCTAAGCTGGTATTAAAGCAGTGGCTCTCAACCGTTTTGGTACTGCACCTCCCTTGAGCAATAGTTTCCCGCTTCATGCCCCCCTACTCTTATAAATAAATACAAAGTGTTGCAATTGCATTTTACACAAATCAGTGAGATACTTGACATTGTTTCTTTGCAAATAGATCTTTAATGCGTGGTTTAATCCCAGACAGTGCACATTGCAAGTCTCCAACTTCCAGCTTGTTCTATGCTTATTCTTGATGGCAACTAGTGCAGAAAATGCGCCCTTATCATGATAAGTTGAATCAAAACATATATAACTAGAACATGAGGGCTTTGGTTAAAATAAGATGGTAAACGGGAAGGTATTTGGCCCAAAACGCCTCAAGGCGCAGCACTTTACATTTGTCCTTGGCTGCTGAGAACTCAAGAAACTGTTCTTGTGCATCATGAAAAACGTGGCCTGTTTTACATTGTTTATATTTCTTGTTTCTCATCTATAGGAGAATTTTATATGATTAAATTTTTTTTCAAATCAGATGACTTTTTATTTGTGCTTTAATTGGGACTCACAGTTACTGTTTCTGAGAACAAAATTTAAAAAAGCTTGCTGGATTCTGTTGTTTAATTCGATTTTTGCAGAGGTCAACCTCCCTGTCATTTTTATTATCACAATTAATAAAGAATGTCTTGCAAAACATGTTAACAATCGTGCCCCCTTGAAAATTTATGTATGCCCCACAGGGGAGGCATGCCTCCCTGGTTAAGAACCACTGTATTAAAGTGTATTTCTAAGTTGGTATTAAATTTATTAAATTTATTGCTTATTTAGACCCAAAAAATATCAAACATCCTTGCAGATATTGTGCAAAAGTGTTTTCAAACGTGACTATTCTACGCAAGCATACACAATCAGTGCATTTAAAAGTTGATGGAAGCTTTCCCAGTGTCTGCATTGATGTTTCAAGTGGCATTTTTATGGTTGCCTATAGTACTCACGGTTTGATTGCTCCCATACATGTTCAAAAACATGTTACTAAGCAAATTCTATATTGTGAGGATAACGACTGCCAAGATATAATGGCATCAGCAGTGGAAACAAATCCATCGATTGAATGCATTCATTTGCAAAGTGTAAAAAATGCTCATATCTCTCAACCAAAACACCTTTCACTTGATGGTTTGGAAGAGTTGTTCAATCAAAAATGCATATCTTCTGCAACTAAAAGTGCTTGTGAAGAATTATGGAAAGCAAGCAAAAAAAAAAGCTGCTTATTGGTAGCTTCAGCAGATTTCGATCAATTAGGTTATAGTTGCCGGCAAAAATATTATTCAGTCTTTGCCAATAAAAAGGAATATTATTGCAAGCTTAACCGTGTACGAGTTACATATGACTGTAATACGGGATTTTGGTGTTGCACTTGCCCTGTTTCAGGAATGAACAAGCATTGTGTTCATGAAAGTCTGTGCAAATGGTATATGCTTGAGCATCAACAGCAATGCTTCAATGATAATCGTCACAGGTAATGCATTTCTTTTCCTGTCTACATCATATTTATACTTGAGTTAAAGCCATTTTTATTCATACAATCAGTTTAACTTCACATAAAATTCATTAATATAACTTTTCTTCAAGCTTTGCAAAACTATATGACTGTTTTGTGTACTCTAAGTGCTGTTGATTGAAATTTTGGATCAAGTAGGAGAAGGATTAAAATTTTACCCTTATACAATTTATTTTTTAGGTATATTTCCCCATATAGTTATGGTGCAGTATATATTACAATAGTGTTCTGGAACCTTTACTGATCGGACCAGTTGAGGATCTTGTGGAGTTCTTAAGATGCAAAAGAGTATTGAAACGAGTAGTTAAGTGCCTAGTATGTCTTGCTGATATGCAGACTAAGCCTTACACTCGAAACAAGGACAAACTGGCATTTAGGTGTTATACCAAAGACTGCAATGATTATCTAAAATACCACTCAGTGCGTACCGAGTCAGTATTGGATGGTTATTCTGCATCTCTGGAAAGCATTTTAAAAATTTGTTGGAAGTGGTATATATACTGACCAAACCCAGGTTCAGATGGCAAAAGAAGTGGACATGAGTCCAAGAACTATCATCAAGATAGTAGATAATCTTAGAGAGCTGTGTGTTAAGTTCTTCTGCTTGCTGTTCTAATGCTGTTCTTAATATATAATAAACTTGATAACTAACTGGGGAAAATTTTGCACTTGTTTTTGTCTTGGGGAAATTTATGCACTTGATCCGAAATTTTTAACATGTTCAGCCCATTTATGTACAACTAAAAACTGTACAATATGTTCACACTTTTTCTCAATCTTTTCGAAACAGCTTGTTTGGCAATTTATCTAATATTTATTATTTTTTAGACTTGCAGATCAGACAAGCGTAAATACAAATGATCATTTTATGATGGAGTATTTCTTGCAGCACAAGCAGATACCATCTGAGATTCCACAATCTCTGTTGATTGACAATCAACCCGTAAATCTTATTCCTTCGGAAATTAAATGCCCTCGATGTGAACAGCTGCTAACAATAAACGAACAAAAATTAGCAAATGCTTTTGGAGTCGGAATAGTATGGCGTGGTTAGCATTTACTTTTTACTGCCTTAGTTATTTACTTTTTACACAGTTGAGCAAATACTTTTTGTTGCTTCTCTGTGTAACACACAAAATATTTGTAGGTTAACTGGAGTACTTACTCCTTTGGCATTTCTCTTAAGACTTGTAGTAGCTGCTTATTCATGTACGATATTTGTTCTTTGAAAGTACAGCATTTTGTTTATTGTAGCTATCAAATTTTGCTTCTGAGCATGCATACCATCTTTTTACTATTTTTTCCAGTTATCATACAGCATTGAAATCTGTCTGTTTATCATTTTTTACAAAATTTATTTCATTTTTCAATTCTTACCATTTGTTGCAGTACTTTTAAGATTGTATTGCAATGCATGTTAGTTATAGCTATTTGTCAATGTGAAACAATGTGCCATGATCTTACTTATTATTCACAGTAGTAAAAGTAGTACAAAACCTTTGCAAATTCTGTGGTATAAAGCAAAAAGAAATTGATTAAAATTTTTCTTGCAGGTATTACTTTAACAAACAAAGTGTGTTCCTCCTGCAATCTTGTTGTTCGTTTTCAAGAATATAAAAGTGGATTTCATAATTTTAATAATAACACATTGCTTTCTTTGAAACTTTGTAATTACTTGATTAAGGGAATCAAGGTATGAAATGTTGTGTTACAAATATATATTTCAAAGTTATATTCAGCTTCAACCGGTTTACTCATTGCTAGTTAAATGGTTACAAATTTTTTTAGAACCATGTGGCAGTTGAGCGCACTTTAAAAATACTGTTTGACCATGACAATCTGCCAGTTCATGAGATTAGAAATGGGCTATATCATTGTCTGGCTCTCACACAGTATTCTTATGATTTCACATGCAACAGATGTGGAATTTTTCCAAAAATTGTTGTTGGTGATGGGAATTGGAAGAATACATGTCTGCGACCAGGTTTTACACATTGTTTTTGTTACTGCGATCAAGTTTTCAAAATTTGGGCAAAATTATTATTTTTCGGACAGTGACAAGAAAATATTTGGGAAAAACCAGAATATTTCAGACTGCGAGATTAAAAATTTTGGGAAAAATTACAAATTTTCGGCTGCGAGACAGACCAACTGGAATTTTAGATGAATACTTTTTTTTAGAGAACAATATGATTTTGGGACGGTAGTCGAGAAATCTAAGACTGAGTCAAACTGAGGACTTTTTTGGTCTTCATCTTAAGAATTTTTGTTTTTATAAGGTTCTGTTGCTCTCATAAAAGGGGGCGCGGTCTCAAAAAGTTTAAGAACCTCTGTGCTAGAGTCAAGTATGCAAAAATAGTTGCTGCTATAGACGAACATACAGTAGTTTTTGAATTGTTTGCTATATAGATTCATCTGCGTT
Organism: Diplosoma virens; assembly: GCA_963680785.1. Classification (NCBI taxonomy): domain Eukaryota; kingdom Metazoa; phylum Chordata; class Ascidiacea; order Aplousobranchia; family Didemnidae; genus Diplosoma; species Diplosoma virens. The sequence goes on from OY796885.1 coordinate 30,398,596, forward strand.
TCTTTTATGCGACGTTCGACATGTATTCACAAAAAAATATGTTGATTAATTTATCTAATTTACCTACTGCGTTCTTGATTGTATTTAAAATTTTTATTGTTTTGAAGGAAGCCCAGAACTTTTTTTTTGGATTTGGCGATACCAAAACGGATCGTGAAGCATGTCGTCAACATAGAGTTGTAATTGGAAATATTTTGCTTCATGCAACAGGTCATAACATATATGTGTTAAAATTAGCTCACGTATAGAGTTAAGGACTCGTTTCCACTACGATATGTTAGTGGGAGTATTTCCTTTTTTTTTGGCTTTTTTTGGCGCTTAAGCGCAGATAGAAGTACAACAATCAGTAAAACAAACAAAAAATATTCTTTCCAACATTTCGATTGGAAACGAGCACTAAATTAGTAAATAAGGTGCATGCAAAACCATAACACATGACTGACATTATGGCCTATGTCTCTTGCCGTGCCACCTAGCTGTGGATTCGTGCTAGGTTATTGCAATTTTAGTGCTACTTTGCACGAATTGACTGCAGTGAGGGCAGTTGGGTATGTTATGTACAATGTGATAAAAAAAATCTTATCAAATAAAATAAAACGTTGTGGACTGCATTTTCAAGCAATATGCAAGGTTGATTTTAATAATATAACTTAAAGTTACTTGTTTCTTGACAGAAATCAAACTTTTGTCCATTTGTTAAGCAATATTAAATTGTTTTGGTTATTGACAGTTTTTTAAAACATAGCATTACCATTCTTTTTAGAATTAGTTGTTTTACTTTTCGAGCTTCTATGTAATATTGTAATGCAATATCTGGCTTTTTATTGTTTGATTTATATCAATCGGCCCCAAAGCGTCACTAGATACATAGTTTTTGCTACTAAATTGTTTCATGTTAATTTGTTTGTTTTATTTTAGATGTCACTGCACTGGAATGGTACTGTGTTGTATGCAACAAAACTAAGAGTACTGGAAAGAAAATTAACTGGGTATGGAAATAGAGTTGTTCATTTTTATATTGTGTTTGCGTAAAACTTAAAACGATACGAAATAATTTAAAGCAGATCCGTCATACTTGCGGCCGGCGAAGTCTTCTGAATAATATTTTTAATCAGATGCTTGTTGATAAATCGAAATATTAAGTAATTGGAAAATTTTTGTACCAAAAAAATTCTGCTTTTATGTGGTAAAATGACAAAAAATTTTGCAAGATTTGGAAAGAATTACGTAACATTATCATGCAACGGAAAATATGTTTGAAAAACTGTATGTGATTGGCGACAAACATATTGCAGAAGAAATTATCAAAGGTTTCCCTTAAACAATATATTATCATCAATTTAATTTTAATCCACTTTACATTTCCTCATTGATTGGAGGTGGCTGGATCCATTTTACTATATCCGTAACTCTTCCTGCATCTCTCCACGTACACCGATCTGTCGCAGCTTTAAGCCAATCCTTCTCAGGTTTCCTTCAACTTGTTCCTTTCATTTCATCCTCGGTCGGCCCTGTTTAAGTTTTCCATCCACTTCATGTACCATTGCCTTCAGCCAAACATCTTCCTCACGTTTTCTTAAAACATGACCATACCACATCAAATCATTCACCCTTGCCAGCTTATCTGCTGCTTCCTTCCATCTCAATATGTCCATGAGCTCCTTTGTATTCCTCTTGTCCACCAACTTTACATCGCACATCGCGCTCTCACTATAGATCTTTCTGCTCTTCTCAACATACTTCATTTTGTTTCAAACATCACGCTTCGCTTCCATATAACATAGCTGATCTTACATAGCTTTTATATACGTTTCCTTTCATCCACAAAGAGAACTTTTTCCAAACGTATCTCCACATTCTCTACATTTCTTTAATCTCAATCTTGTTCCTGCAGTCTTTGCGGCTTCACATCCTCCACTAACAACGATATATAGTACATGTATTACTAACAGTTATTTTTAGATCGAATGCGAAGGCTGCAAAAGGTGGGCACATCGCGATTGCTGTGAAGAATTTATGTCGAAAGCAAAGTTTTTATGTAATATTTGTATGTAAAATGTGTCTGGGTTATGAGCAGTGTGAAAATTTTTGCTACTTTTTTTACTAAATAAATGTATATTCAAAGATTTGTAAGCGCATTTATTTTTTTTGGTGTAAACCAAACAATCAAAGTAGTAATGATAGTGCTGTCAAACTTTACGCCGTGTAGGCGTAAACATAATTTCTAGTTTAGAACCAAACTAACAATTCCAAAAAATTTCTTTTGACAGCGACAAGCATTTAACGTATGTTCAGCGATACCAACTAAACAAGTTAACCCCTAAAGTTGTTAGATTTGTTAAGATTGTCGTCGTTTACCTTTCTTGAGAACTAAAGCAAAATCCAGTATGTTGATTTTCAATAGCAGTTTCGAAGAACAACTTAAAGATAAGGTTAACCGCTGATTGCCCATAATTACTCAATAAAAAGCGTAATATTTGTTGTCCTATAAGAAACTATAGTGGACTAATCAAAATTTAAACAACAATGATAATAATTCCACAGGTATCTGTCAGTTCTTGACTGGCACGTAGCAGTAAAGGCACCGACTGCCATAAAGAGCTGCCAGTGACAATGAAGACATTGCCATATGACAATTAAGAAACTGCCAAATGACAATAAAAACATTGCCATATGGCAGCAAAGTCACTGCCATTACTGATTGACTCGACTAAAAAGTGAAAGCGCAATAATTTTTGGCTAAGTTAATAGCATGTTGTTTGTCGTTGTGGTGACAACGTAATAAAAATAGTAACCGATAATTTATGTTGATGAACAACAACAGCAATTTCAAAGCAAATTTCAAAAATTTAAATGTGTCTAACTGGCACATTGCAGTAATTGCACAGTAAGAATTACAAGAACAGTAAGAAACTGCCAGTAACAGAGGAGCCACTGACATCTAACAGTTAGAAACTGTTGCTGCCATTTACGATGGAGGCATTGCCATATAGCAGTCAAGCCACTGCCATATGGCACTCAAGCCACTGTCATGTGGCAGTCAAGCCACTGTCATGTGGCAGTCAAGCCACTGTCATGTGACAGTCAAGCCACTGTCATGTGGCAGTCAAGCCACTGTCATGTGACAGTCAAGCCACTGCCATGTGGCAGTCAAGCCACTGCCATGTGGCAGTCAAGCCACTGCCATGTGGCAGTCGAGCCACTGCCATGTGGCAGTCAAGCCACTGCCATGTGGCAGTCAAGCCACTGCCATGTGGCAGTCGAGCCACTGCCACCGTCATGTGGCACAAATTTGTCACAACCCCTGTTGCAAATTAGGTTTTCAAAATCTGAAATCTGAAATCAAGAATTCTGAAATGAAGCAATTTTCATCACTCTTCAAAAACCTAATTTGCATAGATAGAAAGAGTTTGTTTACAAACATAAATTGTTAGTATAATTATAAAAAATTTTCTTTTTTAGTTCCAAATTTTAACACAAAACTTGGATAATTTTGTTCCTTTTTTGCCAAAAATTTTTTATGCTGACAAAACGTGGTTTTATTTATTAAATACTTTTCAATTATTATGATAGCTGTTACTAACCTAAATTTTTAGCCAATCAGAATCAGTTTTAAAACTTTTAAAATTTTACATTCAGTTCTGCAATTCATTCTAGTGAAACCTCCTGAAGAGAGCTAGATGAAAACGTTTGAGTTTTTCAGAACACCCTTTTTTAAAGCTACTTAATTAACAAAAAAGCTTTAAATGAACATTTGCATTTAAGAGATAGTTTGAAATCAAAATTTGAAATACTGCAAGAAATTTCTTGACAACCAAATAGAAACAATAAAATAGAATCATCATGCTACAAAGTTAAACGAAAAATAAAATTTTTAAAATCATAACTTTTAAAAAAGCTTAAAGCACACACATTTATTGATAGGACAAACTAAAAAAATTATTAAATATTGTAACTAATTTGCAAAAACATCTAATAACCAACTGTATTGAGATGGTGCATCCATTGTTAAATCCACTAAATTTTTTTCTGAAATCAATCAATCTATAATAAAGTAACAATAACAAATGATCTATTAAGCTACAAAAAATCAAGAAAATTTATCAACTGATCAGGTAGGACTAAATGAAAGAATTATTCAATTAAGCAAAATTAAAAACAAACTATTCAATTAAGCAAAAAATTGTGTCTTGTTCACTGTTTACCATTAATAACCTCACAAGTCTTGGGGACTCACAAAAATAAAGAGCTTATAAAGTAAGCTTGACAATAAAAGAGAATTTAAAATTATCTTTTTGAATAATTTAATTTAGCAAAATTTTCTGCAGTCATGCTTTGTAATGTTATTACTTCTTTCATGTCTTTTCCTTGCACTATTTAACTGCTGACGTTGTCCTGCATTTTTCTTTTTTTGACTCTCAAATATTGTTATATTGTTTCTCATGCATGTGTTAATATATAGCTTCTTTTCATGCTGTGCTACAGCACTGGATCAACTTATTATTATTACCATTATTATTATATTGATTGTCAAAAATAAAATTAAAATTATGAATAAATGAATGAATGATAAATAAAAGGATTTTCTTAAAAATTTTTTTAAAATTTTTATTCAACTGGAATCAATAAATAATAGGCTTTATTTTAAAGCAAATTTGTTGTTATTGTTGCTCCTCCTCCAAAGATATCTTGGAGTAGCCATCTTTTAATCTCTCAAAGAAGCCAATCTAGATTTCCATTTTTGTATTACCTCTGCTGCTCTTTTCACAGACTAGTGGTGTTGTGTTGTTTTGGTACTTGACTACAGTTAAAAAGGTGATTAGTGGGGTTCTTTTAAAATGTACAGGTCGGCATGGTCGGCATGGTAGACATGGTTGGCGTGGGAGGCTAGGATGGCATGTTTGACTAGGTTAGTTGAATAAAATATTTCTTTATTGTTGAAACCAGTTGTATTTGTACTGTAAATAGCTATACTAATCATTCAGTTTTGAGAAGTTGGGTAGTTTGGCTATACTGGAGATATTTAAATTTTGTTGAAACCAACTGTATTTGTAATGTAAATAAATATAAAAAGCATAATCATTTGGCATGGTTTGCCTGGACAAAGTTGGTGAGGTTGACATGCTTTAATATGTGAGGACTGGGCTAGGTTGGTTAGGTTAACTAGTTTGGCAAACCTTAAGTAGTTTTTTCAAAAGTAAAAAATTCATTATTTCTTGTTTGTATATTAATTTAGATTAGGCTTACAAATACAGTTGGGTCAACAAAATTTAAACATTCCAAATTAACCTTGCCAATCTAGCTGACCACATCAACCACACCGACCACACCAACCATGTCAACTTGACCACACTAACCATGTCAACCACACTGACCACACCAACCTGTACATTTTAAAGAAACCAGATTAGTGTCATGTATGTGTCAAGCATAGGGGGCATTGTGGCATGTAAGTTTCAGGGTTCACTGTATGTAGGTAACTTTGCAAGAGTAGTGACTTGTTGGCTTTGAGGTGTGCCAGTTTTGTATGCATATGATGTGGTAATGTTTGTTCTGATAAATGAATGTCATAGGTTGTGGTGTTAGCAACTTTGTTGTTTTTCTAGAACTGAGGTATTGTGAGGTGATGGTAGTGTGAATGTGTTTGAGGTTTTCTCTACATTCCTCAGGTGTTATGTCTGGTTTTGAGATGATGATGTTAGTGTGGTCGTTGTTATAAAAGTTTGTGGCTTTTGTGTTTCTGGGCAGATTTAAATATGCATTAAGATCATGTAGAGTATGTTTGTGTTTAAGTCAGTTGTTTAAGTTGAGTAGCATGAAGTTTGAGATGGGTGTCCATTGGAAGGACTTTGGTTTTGTCATGTAGATGTTGAATGTTTGTATCTCATGTGCAGCCAGTAGTGATTTGCAAAGCTGTATTTTGAATAGTTTGCAGTTTCTTGATGTTGGTACTTGATATGATAAGGTTCCATATGGTGTTTGCATATTCCAAAATGGGGCAAGTGATAGCTTTGAATGCAGAGAAAATTAATTCCTTTTGTTTACCTTATTGGGTAGAAGTGAGTGCTTTCAAAATGTTAGGCATTTGTTTTGCTTTAGTGATGATGACATTTATATGTTATAAAAATGTTAGTTTCAGGACAACAGTGATTCCAAGAATTTTTGGGTGTTTTGTTTTTGGTAGTGTTTGGTTGTTTAATTTAATTGATATTAAAGCAATTTTTATTTCATTCATTGATTTTTATTTCATCTCAATATTTATTCTATTGACTTGTAAGAAAGTGTTAAAGGCAATATACATAGGGAAAGCAATTACTGTTACCTGCTTCTGAAGATGCCTAGATATTGCTGTCTGGTAGTTTTTATTTTAGTTTTTTAGGTTTACAAACATATGGCTGAAATTTAAAACTGCTTGCCAAAACTACAAAGCAAGAAAAAGTGCCATAAAGTGTCTTTTTCAAAGACACAACAGAATGGTGTGAATAGGTTTTGAACCACAATTATGTTGATAATAATGACAGTGCTGTAAACTACTCAATGACAGTGGTGACTTGTGTCTAAACACATTCTGGTAATTAAAGTCATTTTGTTTAGTTTGTTTTTCATCAAACTGTATACCATGATCACAAAAATGTAACCTATTTGAACTTAATATACACCGGCATATAGCAAAATTTATTTTTTTTCCTGTACCACTGTAATTTGTGCAAAAATATTTTAAATTATTGTAAAGTATAAAAAAAATGTTTCGAGTAAAATGATATTCATTATGTATAAAAATATTAACTCTGTTGAACTATTAGGTTTTTGCTGCATTCTTGTAGTGTTGAAAATCTTAGTTTTTCCATATAGAAATTGTTTTAGTCATTTGTTTATCACTTGACAAACAAACAAAACTGATCTGAACTGAAAAAGTAAAACAGAGAACTTATTTTTAAAAAGTGTATGTTAATAAAATCAAGAAAAATTGAAGACTATAAAAAAAATGAATAAAGCAATATAAAAAAAAACATACCACACTAATAACACGATATGTGCATTAATCTAATGCAAAAAATAAAAAATGAATGATGATGTGATACTTGTACTTTTCAAATTGTGACGATCCAATTGGAGAACTCGTACACTATTGTCTTCACTTTTTTTTAAAAAACTTTTTCTTCTCTTGTTTAAAGATTTCTCTCGTTGTACTCATTTCTGAATTACCCTTCTCTTTGTAGAAACACATCTAACACACTGCTTTTGTCTTACGAATTTCAAAGGACATCATCTGCCCCCTGTGCTACCGCGTTTCATAAATATTGCAGAGCGGCAATATCTTTCCTGCTTTCTGCTTATGGCGCCTTTGAGCTAAATACAGAGATAAAAAAGTATAAAAATTCTAAATGGTTTGGTGTTATAAGCAGAGCGTCGAACCGAACCTGAACCGGATCTGTAAAGTGGTGTTAACCATTATTATTCTTTGAACCTGAACTGGTGCTGAACTCGTTAAAATAAAATTTGCCGAACCTGAACCGGAACTTTATTTTAAACGGATTTTTTTTTATTTTTTATCTCTATATTTATCCTCCTGACTCGCAGGAAAGCGACGGAGGCGCTATACATAGGGTAAGCATTGCCCCGACCTGCTTCCGGAGATGCGAAGATATTGCTGTCCGCTAGTAATTTAGTAGAGATATTACTGTAATTTAGAACTGCTTGTCAAGACCACCAAGCAGGGGAAAGTGCCGTAAAGTGTCTTTCCCAAGGACACAACAGAATGGCGCAAATGGGTTTTGAACCGAGACCATGTTGATTATCAGTCCGGTGCGTTAACCACTCGACCACGCTGCCGACTGGTCCGGTGCGGATCCGGTTCGACGCTCTCATTTAAATTTTATATGCGCCTAGATGAACTGCAACTTTGTATTTAAAGTTGCCAAAATTTATTGGGTGACTAACTTGCTGTGTGGCAAAACAGAGACGTCATAAACAACTTTCTATAGGCGATAATTTGGAGTAAAACATTGGTCAGGTGACCTAAAAAAAGAAAGCACTGTTTCAAATAGTTAGTATGCTAAAGCAGTGAAATAAAAGATTTATATCTAACTATCGAATTTATTCAAACACAAATTGTAAAACATTGATGTAAGCCTTCTGATGCCTTCTTGGCGCTTATGTAGAGACTCTAAAACAAACAATGTTTATAAACAAAAATTAAACCAATTCCTTTTAAATTCTTAACATTTTACCAGGGAGTCGAACGTTTGATTTTACCGGTTCAGGTTCGGTTCGGGTTCAACAGCTGTTTCAAATTTCGGTTCAGTTCCAGTTAGGGTTCAGATCAATTGAAACGCTCCGGTTTAGGTTCGCTCCTGTAAAAACTACCTCAAAACTGGTTTATAAAGTTCCGGTTCGGGTTCGCAGCATCTTAGGGAAATATTAAGATAATTAAAAATATTGTAGTATTCTCTAAATATAGCGTTCTCCAAAAAAAAAAAAGGTTTTCACTTGGAATCGGTCTCCGAAATTCCTATTTTCGTTGCAAAATCATAGCGTTCTTCAAAAAAAAAAAAAGGTCTTTACACCGCATGCGGCCCGCGGGCCCGTAGTTGGACCACACTGTGCTAAGTGATACGGGTGACGTCAAGGAGCGAACCGGTTTTTTCAACTAATTCGGGTTCGGTTAAGATTCACGATTATTTAAATTATTCGGTTCAGTTCCGGTTCGCTCTTTTTGATTTTTAAAATTACTGTTCGGGTTCTGTTAAGGTTCGGAAAAAATGGTGTAAAACCGGTTTATAAAACTCCCGTTCGGGTTCGGTTCGACTCCCTGCATTTTAGATCAATTTTCTTATATTTTACAAACATAAATTTCTCGCCTTCTGGTGCTTGCTTTTGTTGCTTTTTTTTCACAAAATTTGTACCCTATAAGATGACGCACCCAATTCTACTTTCCTTGCATTACGATGAATAGAAGACTTTATCACAAAGCAAATTCAAATATCGCTTTCATTTTATTATAAACCTTGTATTATTTCTAAAATATTTGCGCATTGCATCTTGCGTTTTCCGTTTATTTATTTATTTTTTTTTTGGTGTGTGTGTGTTTGTAATTCTTAATCTTAAATTTTTTTTCCTTGTCATATGAGTAAAATGGTCCTTTTGACCCGCGACAGGATTTTTTTGGGTGGCTTTCTTTGCCTGTCAGGCCTATTTTGCCAGCGACCTGTTGTGTATCCCACCACATTTTTCATCGATACAACAGCGTCTACATATGACTCGGATGACGCTTTTTTATTTTTATTTCACTTTCTTCCTTTCATTTCATTTCTTTTTTCTTTATTTTTTGGTTTCTCTTAAAAGGTGCTGCAACCATGCACACTTGTTCTTAAAAATCTCTTCTTATCTTGATTGCATGCCATAACGTTCATCGTTTTGTTGCCTCTTCCTTTTTCTGTTCTGCTTTCTACTACTTACAAATTTCCTACTTCACTATGTTTTTTATGATGGAACTGAAATAAAAGATACTGATACTGATGTACTTAATTGAAACACTTTCCTTTTTATTTTTTTTTGTATTGCGCTCTAATTTCTGATTTTCTCTGGTATCGGGACGTTTCACTTCCTGATGGCGTCTCGCATTTTATTTGCTTTCTTGCTTTTATTGTATAGAGCAGCATTTCTTAACCTGGGGTAAATTTACCCCTGGGAGTAAATTTTTTTGTTTTGGGGGGTAAATGAGCTTTCTATAGTTTTAAATTTGATGGTGGTAACACATAGCCTTAGTTTCAGGCATGGTTTCAGCTTAGAAAAGTTGACGGGACAAAAAATCGGGGCAGTTGTAGTTATTGGCAGCTAAACATCTGCGATGTACTGCTTTAATATATGTAATAAACATAATGGCAACACTTCAGTGCACATTCACGTGATGCGAGATAACAATGATCTTTATCGCATGACAATAACGTACTAGATACTGTAACGTGCTAATAGTTGGAATATTGTTTTGATCAAAATAATAACGAGTGTAGTCAAATAGTGATCAGTGAAAGGCGAATTAATTGTTAACGTGCTCTCGAAGACTTCTGTGAGTGTTTGAATTACTGCTGTTTATAATAAATACAATAAATAAAGACTTCTTTTTAATGAAATAAAAACATAACAGTATCCTTCCTGGTTTAGAGTAACTGCTAATGCAAATCCAAAGCTAGCCTATTATTTGGATTTTGTCATAAATTTAGTCATAAATATAGTATGTCACAAAAGAAGAGAAAGTATCAGGACAATTATTTGGATTTTGGATTTACATATCTTATTCAGGATGGTCTTCAAATTTCTGAGGATGTCCTGTGCATGAAAACATTTTCAAACAGCACTATGAAACCTGCTCCGCTAAAACAACACCTAGCAAATGCTCATCCAAGTATGATAAGCAAAAACTGGTTCTTTTTTGAGTTGAAACTGTCCAGTCTGAAAAGACAAAAACTAGACAAAACTGGAAGGTTTTGGCAGACTAACATTTCCGCTGTACATGCATCATTTGCCATTGCTTTGCATGTGGCAAAAGCTAAAAAGGCACATACGATTGGTGAAACCCTTCTGGAACCTTGCATATTGGAAAGTGAGAAGTTGATGCTTGGAGAAAAACATCTTAAACAATGAAACAAACCTCACTGTCCAATGACACAATAAAATCGCTAATCCATGAAATGTCTGAAAATATTAAGAGCAAGGTGATATCGAAGATTAAATTCCTCTCCTGTTTTTGGTCTTCAGCTGGATGAAACTACTGATGTTTCCAATTTCTCACAGCTATTTGTATATATCAGATATGTTGCAGATGAAAGGATTAATGAAGAATTTCTCTTCTGCCAACCTTTGGAAACAACATCAAAGGCAGCCAATGTTTTTCAAGTGTTGATTGATTTTTTTGACAAAACCGAATTGAGTTGGAGTAAGCTTTGTTGGGCTTTGCATTGATGGTGCTCCAGCCATGATTGGTGAAAATCTCTGGATTGGTTTCCCTGGTAAAGCAGAAAAATCCAGCTATTGAAGGAACGCATTGCATGATTTACAAAGAGGCGTTCGTTTCCAAACCATTCCAAAGAGACTTCACAACCATTTGTCTGTTGTGATTAAAGTCGTTAATTATATGAAAAATTCAGCGCTCAACACTCGACACTTCAGCAAGCTTTGCAAAGATATGGATGCCAATCATACCGCACTTTTACATCACACTCAAGTTCCTGGCTATACAAGGTCGATTTCCTGGCTATACAAGGAATTGAAGAAGAAAGTGCTTTTATGGTCAAGGATGCTTTAGTGCAAGATAGCATTGTTGACGTCAGCTCCAGTATTCCTACGCATGAGATGGTTAAGGGTTATTCACATTTACGGGACCTGAAGTTTCCAGAAATTGAAAATCAAAAGATAGAGTTATTGCTGGGCAGTGACCTGCATCAAGCATATCTTCCCCAAGACATAAGAGTTGGTGCACCTGGTAACCCAACAGGTCTTCGAACTCACTTAGGATGGACAGTGTATGGCAAGGACGATGGTGATCAAGAAATAAATACACCTAAACTTATGGTAAACTTTTTAGATAAAGAGGAATCCTGCAAACAGATACTGGACTTATTAAATCAAGATTTTAAGGACTTAGAATTACCTCAAGTACCAGCCTTGTCAGTAGAAGATAAGCGCGCTCTAGAAATAATGCACAAGACTGTAAAAAAGGTTGACGGACATTATTCGATCGGTTTATTATGGAAGGATGATGAACCAAAGTTGCCCAATAACCGCGAGATGGCGCTAAAGCGTTTGCTGAGCTTAAAACGAAGATTTCTAAATGACTCAAACTTATTCAAAAAATACTGTGAAAAAATGATGGAATATATTGATTGTAATTATGCTGTCAGAATTTTAGATCAAGTTTCATCTTCCCCAGGAAAGATATCTTACATTCCTCATCATTGCACCTCTATTCTAACAAAATTTAGAGTGGTATTTGATTGCAGTGCAAGGTTTAACAATGTGTCGTTGAATGATATGTTACTTCATGGACCTGACTTGACCAACAACTTGTTAGGCGTGCTGTTGAGGTTTAGACAGCATCCTATAGCAGTAGTATGTGACATTAAAGCCATGTTTTCACAGGTTTTCGTTGATGAGCGAGATCAAAACGCGTTTCGATTTCTCTGGTTTCCAGATAACGACCTCGATCAACCACCGGTAGACTATCTAATGCGCACTCATGTTTTTGGTGCGAAGTCGTCCCCGTGCTGTGCTGCCTTCGCGCTACGTATGACTGCCACTGACAATCTCTCGGGAGCAGACGATGAAACAATTCAGACGGTAATGAGAAATGTCTATGTTGATGACATTTGCCGATCATGTGAGTCTGTTGAAAAAACTATTAATCTTGTGTCACAGTTGTGTGAGCTACTAAAGGGTGGTGGTTTTCACGTTACCAAGTTTTTGTCTAATAATAAACATGTTTTGAGTTCTATTCCGCAGGAAGACCTTGCATCTGATATCGATCTTGATGAGTGCCGACTTCCTTCGCAGAAGGCCCTAGGTGTTTTCTGGGATGCAGCTACGGATCGAATGAGGGTGAACGTAAATCTCAAGGAAAGGCCCTGTACGAGGAGGGGTATTTTGTCTACTATTTCTCAAACGTATGATCCCTTGGGCTTGATACAACCATTCTTGCTACCAGCTAGGCAGATGCTGCAGAGAGCTTGTCAAGCTGAGCTTGAATGGGACGATGATCTTAAAAACAAACATGGCATAGGTTCTGAGTGGGACGCGTGGGTAAAGGCGTTGCCTCAACTTAAAGCGATTTCTATTGCTAGAAGTTTCACCATTATGGGCAGAACCGTTATTAAATTTGAATTGCATGTTTTTGCTGACGCCAGCATGTTAGGCTATGGTGCTGTAGCTTACGTAAAAACTGTTTATCGTGATAATTCTACGCAGTGTTGTTTTGTCTTTGGCAAGTCGCGAGTTGCGCCTCTAAAACCGGTCAGTGTACCCCGTTTAGAATTAACTGCTGCTGTTCTCGCCGCTAAAGTTTCGCAATTTGTTATTCGAGAGTGTGATTTTAAATTTTCGCGTGTTTTTCTGTGGACTGATTCAACTGTTGTGTTAAGATATATTAACAATACCTCGGCAAGATTTAAAACCTTTGTAGCAAATCGTCTAGAAATAATTCATTCTTTGACTAACGTAAATGATTGGCATTTTGTTCCTACTGCGTCTAATCCTGCGGATCTTGCATCCAGAGGTGTTTGGCCTGATAAATGTCAATCTGCCGATATTTGGTTTCACGGTCCAATGTTTTTACGTAATATTGCTGTTGACTGGCCAAGACAGCCAGATTTCTTGCAGGAACTCTCCGGAGACGACCCTGAAGTCAAGAAGACTAAAGTTTGCATGACTCAGCTAAAATTCCCTCAAAGTTCAGACTGCTTACATCGGCTGTTCCGACGATATTCAAACTTTAAGGATTTGCAGCGAACAGTAATATGGTTGTTACGCTTTATCGAATTTTTGAAAATGAAGTCTAATCCACATTATGCGACACCAAATCAACAATCAATCACGGTGGCAGAAATGATTCGAGCAGAAAGAGCCATTGTCAGAGTCGCTCAATCACAAGTTTTTGGCGATATCATACCTGTGTTGCATAATCACGAAGGATTTCACGATCCGGTAAAATTAATTTCTGAACAACAACTGCGCGATAATCCTAGTGTGAGAAAGTTGCAAACTCTTAATCCTTATCTTGTTGACGGAATTATACGAGTTGGCGGACGATTGCAACGCTCAACTCTCTCCTTGGAAGAAAGGCACCCTATCATATTGCCTAATCAACATCCCGTCACAGAGCTTTTGGTGTTAATGTATCATGAGCGCGAAGGGCACATGGGTTGTTCTCAAGTATTGACCGCCATGTATAAACAGTACTGGATTCTCAACGGCAGATCTGCGGTTAATAACATTTTAAAGTCCTGTGTAAAGTGCCGTTTTTGGAAAACGTCTCCAAATCAGCAGCAAATGGGAAACTTGCCGGCAGATCGAGTGACTAAATCAACTCCATTTAAGGCTGTGGGAACTGATTTGATGGGTCCGTTAACCGTTAGAATAGGCAGAAGCAGCGTAAAAAGATACGTGTGCATTTTTAATTGCCTTGCTACAAGAGCAGTTCATTTTGAAGTTGTTCAAGCTCTTGACGCTGATGCATTTATTCAAGCATTTAGAAGATTTTGCAATCGCCGAAACATTAGACCATCAGATATTTACAGCGACAACGGCGGAAATTTTGTTGCTGCTGAACGTGAGCTAAAGAAAGGAGCGGAAAATTTAAGGTCTAAATCCGTATATAAAGCTCTTCTGCGAGAGAATGTTAACTGGCACTTCAATCCTCCTCGTAGTTCACACCAAGGAGGATTTTATGAAACATTCTTTCGACTTGTTCGTAAAATAATGCGTTCGCTGATCGGAGAAGCAACCCTCGATGAATTTGAATTGCTCACGCTTATTACCGAAATTGAGCGGATCCTAAATGACAGGCCGATAACACAATTGCCATCCAAACCAGATGATCTATCGGCAATTACACCAAGTATGATCCTCTCCGGCTCAGTCGAAAGTGACGCACCGTTTGATGTGTTTATAAAGGCTGATGGCTATCGGCGCTCGTGGAGAAAAACTCAATATTTGGCTGACCTTTTTTGGGAGCGGTGGATAAATCAGTACTTGCCACTTTTGCAGCCACGTCATAAATGGTTTGGAACGGTACCCAGTTTAAAACCTGGCGATCTCGTTTTGATTGTTGATGAATCGACTAAGAGAGGTCATTGGCCAAAGGCCATCGTAAAGGAAGTGATGCCAGATAGCAACCATCTGGTCCGCCGAGTTCTAGTTCGGACAGCCGATGGAAGTGAGTTTGTTCGAGACATTCGTAAACTCTGTTTGTTGGAGGGTTATGTAAACCCATAACAAGACTTTTTCTCATGCCTTATAGTAAAGTGTTTCTTTGTTTGTTTGCTTGAATAGCTATGGTTGCGAATTTTGCGTGCTTTGTTATAGCGTTGTCATAGTATGTGGCTAGATCTAAAACTAATTGTTCAAAATAATTTTTTTTTTTTTTTTGGGAGGGGCATTAATTTACAGTATATTTAGTGTAATTTATTGTGCTAGGTGAAGTTTTAATTGCGTTTCTTAAATTCAAAAATCTTCAGTTTTTTACTTCCGGTTTTGGGGGTGGGTATGGTAGAAACGCAATTTTATTTTTATATAATGGCAACATTGACCACTTGATCCATGTGCATCTAACTGTGTTAAATTTTTTCTTTCTGGTTTTAAGTTTTTGGTTTAAGTTTGTAATGCACGTGGTCAGTAGCGTAGTCATTGAATATTTTTAAAATTGGTTTATTTTAGCTGTGCTTGTTCTAATTGCCTTCACTTAGATCTTGCCAATAAATTTTTTCTCTTATTTTTTAAAGATTAAGTAAGATATAGGTATAACTAAGGTAAGTTAATAACGACAGCCATAGACTGATAAGAAAATAGACCGCGGCTACTGACGATACACGTAGCAAACTTAACAATTGGTGAAACCCTTCTGGAACCTTGCATATTGGAAAGTGAGAAGTTGATGCTTGGAGAAAAACATCTTAAACAATGAAACAAACCTCACTGTCCAATGACACAATAAAATCGCTAATCCATGAAATGTCTGAAAATATTAAGAGCAAGGTGATATCGAAGATTAAATTCCTCTCCTGTTTTTGGTCTTCAGCTGGATGAAACTACTGATGTTTCCAATTTCTCACAGCTATTTGTGTATATCAGATATGTTGCAGATGAAAGGATTAATGAAGAATTTCTCTTCTGCCAACCTTTGGAAACAACATCAAAGGCAGCCAATGTTTTTCAAGTGTTGATTGATTTTTTTGACAAAACCGAATTGAGTTGGAGTAAGCTTTGTTGGGCTTTGCATTGATGGTGCTCCAGCCATGATTGGTGAAAAACTCTGGATTGGTTTCCCTGGTAAAGCAGAAAAATCCAGCTATTGAAGGAACGCATTGCATGATTTACAAAGAGGCGTTCGTTTCCAAACCATTCCAAAGAGACTTCACAACCATTTGTCTGTTGTGATTAAAGTCGTTAATTATATGAAAAATTCAGCGCTCAACACTCGACACTTCAGCAAGCTTTGCAAAGATATGGATGCCAATCATACCGCACTTTTACATCACACTCAAGTTCGTTGGCTCTCAAAAGGGAACATGCTCTCTCATATTTTTGAACTAAGAGAAGTCAAGTTGTTTTTGGTTGCAAAACAAAAAAATGATCTAATGTTAGCATTTGGTGGAGACAAATTTTCTACGTACTTATAGCTTATCTTGCTAATGTATTCGAAACATTAAATCAACTAAACAAGAAATTGCAAGGTCCAAGAAGTGATATAATTGTGCACACTGATGCCATCAATGCGTTTGTGGCAAAGCTCAAGCTTTGGAACCAACGAGCAAATAATGATAATTTTACATCATTTCACCACTTGACTGATATAACTGGAGATGATTTTGAACAAAATTTTAAGGAGGACATCATCAGTCACCTACAAAACTTGCAAAATGAGTTTGAACAATATTTTCCCAAGATAAATACTTCTAGCATTTTGATGAAGGTAGCTAGAAATCCTTTTCTATGTATTGTAAAGTGGAAGATGTTCATGAAGCAATTTAAGAAGAATTTATAGTTTTAGGTTAAAATGCAACGTTGCTATCCACAGCTAGTTATTCATGTTCTGAATATTCTGATTCCGTTTTCTTCAACTTACCTGTGCGAGTGCGGCTTCTCTGCGTTGCTTAATATCAAATCTAAAGCACAAAATCGACTTGACGTTGAATCTGACATTCGTTGCGCATTATCTACTACTTCACCTGACATTGAAAAGCTCGTTTCCAAAAACAAGGGCAGCCATCACATTAAATAAGTATAACTAAAGTAATTTGCTAGTTTCGTTTTTTAATAAATGAGCATCATTAAGTATATTAAGGGTAAATCTAGTAACCACTTTTGTGAAAAGGGTAAATATGTAAAAAAACGTTAAGAACCACTGGTATAGAGCATGCTTTTGTAGAAAAAAAACCAACACTTTGGCTGTGTAGTGAAAACGCAGTGAGTTTTTGGAAGAATAGATACGAAGACTCAGGAGAGCTTCCTGGTTGCCCTAGAAAACAGAGACGCTAGTACTTTGTTGCCGATCTTGC
Source organism: Diplosoma virens (assembly GCA_963680785.1). Taxonomy (NCBI): domain Eukaryota; kingdom Metazoa; phylum Chordata; class Ascidiacea; order Aplousobranchia; family Didemnidae; genus Diplosoma; species Diplosoma virens. The sequence goes on from OY796885.1 coordinate 30,415,863, forward strand.
AACAGTATGTTATCCGTTATAAGTTAAGTTATTCCCGGATCCTCATAATTCTTCAAGTATGTTATCCCTGGAACAACCGGGATTTCCAATTTATGGGGGCTTACAATACAGTCAGTAACATGGTATATCAACATTGAACAGTTAACCATCGACTCCATTTCGTAGACCCGATTACTTGCGCAACCACAAATATTGAGTCGATGTGGTCCAGGGCCAAACAAAGAAACAAACGTGCATGCGGAGCTCATCGCACGCTTTTGTTGACCCATTTAATTAAATTTATGTGGAGGCAGTAGTTTGGAGACGACCTATTTGAAAATCTTTGATCTTTTAAAGCAGGCGAAGTTTATCCTTTGCAATAAAATTGTTTGCCCTGAATTTGTTTTCGCTTGCTTCAGAAAAATAAAAGAACAGAAAATGATCGGAGTACATTTGCTTTAGTTTAGATATATAACACGAAACTATAACTGTTTTATAATAAACAAATCAAAGTAATCAAACGCGATCAAAAAAAGAAACGTCGCGATACGAGAGAAAATTAGAAATGAGAGTGCGATAAGAAAGAAAATTGAAAACAAGAAAAAAGTAAAAACGAGATTGTGTCAATACGTGCATAAGCGCTGATACTTACTTGCATGCAAATAAACTTGCAAAATCAATCAACCTAAGTAGCTATTCCTATATTAAAGCTGCTATTAAAATTGTATATAGTCAACACTTTGTAGTAAAAGTGAACCAAAGTAGCAGGAGAAATTTGAGTAAATTTGTAACGAAATGACGCAAATAGATTTTGAACATCTACCGTGTCAAACACATTAGCCATCAGGGTGCTCTTTAACTACTTGGCCACGATACCAATTTTTTTGTAACAAACATGCATTAGAGACACTATATATTCTTTTCTTCTACGTAAGATATTACTATAATTTTACCAAATTATAAATTGGTAAACATTTTTATAATGTAAATCAAAGATTTTTAAACTATAAATTGCGCACCTTAAGGTGGGGGTGTGCTAAAATTCTTTAGAAAAGATTTGAATTTGGTGGTTTGCTTATGAATATTTGTGCCACTGTGACAGTAGCTCCGTTGTTTATGAATATTCGTGCCACTGTGACAGTAGGTACGTAGGACGAACATCACAGCGACTACAAGATAGAATCAAGCAGCATGTTCCTAAATAGCTACAACAGCAAGCGAAGCGCCCTTCACAATCTCAACCTAGCAGATCCTGTAAGCTAAAACGTAATAATCCAGATTGTCACTCTGCCATAGGACAACACTTGCTTGATAACGAGCAATGTTCTGCAAACTATAATGACAAACGTTTTAAAATTCTTGCTGTAGCACGTAACTCGTTCCATCTATGTCTACTTGAGGCAACTTTTAACAAAACCAGACATCCGGTTTTATGTAAACAAAAGGAATTTGTTTACACATTAAAACTTTTTAAATAACCTAAGTTGCGAGTAACAGTGTTTCTTCTGGGTAATTGCACATAGTGTGTTTCTCCTTTCCGAGATTACATTGTATTGCACCACACATCTTTGATTTTGTGCAATTGTGCCTTTCTTCTTTCCGAGACTACAGCACCTTTCTCTTAACTGTTGAGACTATAAATACCTTGATTTTCTCTGGTTCGTCCCATTTTGACGCGATTGCCACTGATGAGAGCGTCACGAAAAGCTTATGGCTCCGATAAAATCGACTTTGTTTAAAGCGATATTAAAATTTTGTACCACAAAGAAGCTTTTTACAAAACTAAAACAAAATAACAAAGAGGACGATATTATGTGACAGGTTTGTTTCGGTCTTATGGACCTCATCAGGCATAAGTTATCGTAAACTCTAAGGCGAATGGTAGACCGACAACTGTGCAGTGTTATCAAATATTTAATTTTGCGACGTGAGAGATTAACCTCATTTACTGATTTTAGATGCGCCGCTTTGGTTTCTCCCATTTTACGCCTTAGTCGTTGTCCGATCATTGCTTTACAAAATTTAGCTTAATCTCATTTTTTTAATTAGAGTTTCCCGACTTCCATTTTTGCATTTTGCTTCGACGTCACACCCGCTGTGCTTTAATAAGTTGTTATAATTAACTCGATTCATTTTTGCAAACGCTCACCGCCATTTTTATCATTATTCACAAAATCAAGGTTAATTGCATATGATTTGATTACGCTGACAATCGTTCTTTATATTTGATGAATTGTTTTGTGTTTTGTTTTGGTTTTCTGGACATCAAAGATCAAGGATCATCTTCAATTTTTTTCAATTATTTTGTTTGGTTTGTCCATCAACGTCGCCCGCCGCGAACGTATGCATACTATAGGCTATATATTTATTTAGGTGCATCTTATTGCATGGATGGGCATAGTAAAGAATTACTGAGAGAGACCTGACAGAGGACCGGGTATAGAGACTGCGAGAGACCCAGAAAAAATTGGGAGGATGTGGCAAGGGTGGCCGAGACGAAACGAAGTGTCAAAGTTGAGATTCGTGTAAACGTGGAATGGCTTAATACATCTTAATTTCTTCAAAAGTTAGCAACTGGATTGACAGTTTATCACAATAAATTGAACTTTTGAAAAGACTTCCAGCAATTCTTCTAGTCAAAGCGACCGATTATCACAATTCTTCTCAAGCTTTCTGCGAATCAAACCCAAATCGTGTAATTGTATGTTTAGAGTAAAGACTTTTTTAGTTTCTTCTCTTACAAAACTATGTTTTTCTATTGTATGTGTAGAAAAATTAGTGAAGATTAAAAAAACCTAAGGTCTTCACAGTAATGATCATAATTTTTTTAGTTTAGTACCATTGCAAACAAGGAACAAATGCTTTATTGCTGCAGTTGACCCCTGTTAGTCTTTTATTGACACTCTTTCAACCCCTCACTATTTATTGACTTTTTTTAATGTTCTAATTGACCCTTGGGGTTGATATCAACTACTTAGAGAACCATTGGTTTAGCATCTAGTTTAATGATCGCCTTACTGATCGCACTACTTTCTTCAGTCACTAAGCGCCCTTCAGAGGGTTAACCAACCGCTTTTTATCTGCGAGAATAAAATTGCTAGATTTAGTCTTTAAGATTCTTGATATCATGTTGTGAAAAATTGCGTAGAGTTTCGGGTTAAAGGAAAGGAGAGCGGTTGAAATGAAGAAAATTCGAAAAAACGACGTAAAAATTCTCCAGCGATGAAACTTGTTTTGAGCAAACCGAGGGCGTGGGGGACGGGATCCACGTTCGCATTAAAGTTTCGTTCTTTCCAATTTGGCTACGCTGACAACATGTTTTGTAATTGCATTTTTTGAAAAAAAAAAGAAAAAAATGCAACAAATTAGAGGGGCTTTTGTAGAATTAATTCGTAATTGTATTTTTAGTTTGAAAGCATTTTAAAGATTCGCCCACAAACGGTAAACACTTTAAAATAGTTTTCATTTCTATTTATCCTCCTGACTCGCTAAAAACATCGGAGGCGTTATACTTAGAGCAATTGATTAGCAATTCCTCTCAACCTGCTTTTAGAGATATCAAAATATTACTGCTTAAAATTTTTTTTATATCTGTTTTATTTTAGTTTTTATTTAGCGATATGACTAAAATTGAAAGTTACTTGCTTAAAGTCGCCAAGCAGAGGAAAGTGCCGTGAAGTGTCTTTTCTAAAGACACAACAACGTGATCGCCGTAGCCATAACGATCTCGTACCCAACAATAAAATGCTTTTACCGTACTCTTCAACGCTGCCAACCAGCATAGAGAAGTTTTAGATCTTAAAAAAAGTCGAACTTTTATTTTAACTGAATCATCCTACAAGCGTAAAACCGTTTTTTTTGCTTTTTTTTATTAACATGTATCTGTTTGTCTGCTTTCAGGATCAAAAGTTTCTTTCGTAATATTTTACTTTGCTTCGTTTTTTTCTATTTATTTAGCAAAAAAACCTTAACAATTTGGAAAAAAATGACACGAACAAAGTCAAACTAAAAATAAATTAAAATTTTGCATTAATCTGTAATTAATATATGCAGCATTGCCGTTTTCGTAGCTTCTTTACCTTGACAAATAAAAAAATGTTATTTGAAACACAAATAAGGCTACGCTTTAATCTAAAAAGAACAAATCAGATATACCAGCGGTTCCCAAACTGTGCGCCGCGAGACTTTGTCAGGGGCGCCGCAAAAGCATGCGAAAGTTGTTGTACTTACTGCTTTTCTCACAATAATTGCAGTGTAAAAGTTGTTAGCAGCGTTCCCTTCAGAGAACGATTCCGATTGAGGACCTTTTTTTTTTTTAGAGAATATCCTGATTTTGGGAGGGAAATAGGGAAATCAGAAATGAAATCGAAGTGAAGACCTCTTTTTTTTTTTTAGAGAACACCCTGATTTTCGGAGTAAAATAGGGAAAGCGGAGATGAAATCGAAGTGAAGATCTTTTTTTTTATTAGAGAACACTATAAGTTTCGGAGAAAAAAAGATTGTTCAAAGAAGTAATTGAACTGAATACCTTTTTTTCATTACGGCGCCGCAAGTATTGTTAAGTTTTCAAAGAGCGCCGTGAAAAAAAAGTTTGGGAACCGCTGAGACATACGAAATAACTATAAAATATAACAAAAAATCTAAACACTATTGTATTTTTTACAGCCTATATAAGATATAGTGCAAAATCTAAATATTTATTTTTCTACAAAAAAAACACAAACATGATGAACAGGTAAAAACAACAATCAATTAATCACATTTTTGGTTCCAGAAATTGCGATTGCAGCAATTTTTTTAAGTCGTCACGGTTGATTTCATGCAAAGCTTTTTGAACACTCGTAAATATTTTTTCAAACGAATCTGTTTTGTTTAACAACGCCCAGTTAATGAAGATCAATTTCATTTTTTTTAACTCGGAATTATGCTCTTCCAAAACGTCATTTGCCATAATATTTGCATCATTGACTCCTATTTCTCGGGCTACTGTCCGCCATTCCTTGTAACCAAGGTGAAGACAGAGAAAATCAACCAATAAGCACAAAAATGGAGAAAGAACGTTTTGGTATTCTTGCCACTCTGCTTCATTTGATTCTAAAAAAGATTCTATCCTTTTATCTTGAATGCGATAGAATTTAGAAAAATCAAAAGGAGTTTGGTATAAATATTTTTTGTTTTGATTTTGACCTGCTTTTACAGAACTGAGTGTATTAGGCAAAATGTCTTTTATTTTTCCGTTGTGAAAACACAAATTTTTTGTTGGAGCCGTTCTTTTACCGATAGATTGAATTTTTTCGTCAGCAACAGCTACAACTTCACTTTTCAACATCGGAGTGTTTTTATCTTTCTCAGAATCGAGTTTCAAGTTCCTGATCCGGTTTCCTGGAATGAACGGACGGCTCAGCGGATTAAGTTTCGATTTGCCCGACGAATTCTTGAAAAAGTTATTTGTGGATACTTTGGGTGGATATATGACATTAGGGCTTGGAGCTACACAATATCGAGGAAGTAATGAGGTGTGGCAAATACTTCCTGGAATAAATTTAAGCGATTGAAAACACTGTGAACGACTAGTTGTTCCTTTGAAGTTCTTCTCGTTTTTTAAGATTCGAACAGATGGTGACACTTGTTGAATGATAATTGGAGAAACAATCATTATATTTCAACTATTTAAAAACTTTTGCGTGACTTAGTTAGCACACGATCAGCAAACAAAACAAAAATGTAATTATTTATTCAAAATAAAATACCAATGAAATCTAAATATAATCAAACGAGTGTGATGTCTTCTTTGCGTTATTTTCGTTCCTCTATAGCAGCGTTCCGCAAAAAGTGCCTTAGGATTTCACGAAAACTGGTTGAACAAGCTAATGCAATTCTGCTTTTTTTATTTAATTTTTTATTGTTGATTACTACAATTATCAGTGGCGGCTCGTATATAGGGGCCACAGGGGCTGGGTCCCACTAAAAGTTTGACAAATAATATGTGAATTTCTAAAGAGAAACCCTATATTAAACATCAAAATGTTTACATGCGTGCCAAGATAACAGTTAACCGAAAAACAACGAAAAACAACGAGAAATTTAGGTAGTTTATGAATGGAACTTTTTGACATTTGAGTAATTGTTTTGCTGGCCCCACCATTAATGAGAGCCACGAGCCGCCACTGGGTATTATCCTATTTAACCTATTATGTTATCAAAAGATATAACAATCGTTTGAAAAATGATTATAAAATCTGTATGGCGCCAGTGTGAAACAGCTTTCACAAGTCATTGCCCACTAGTTAGCCGGTCAGTGACCCCTACAAAGTCATTTCTCAAAGTCGTCGCCACACTCCAACACAGTCGAGAAACCTTTTTTTGTGGTTGATGGGCATCGCAGCACCAAGTGTTGTTTGCTCCTCCCGACCGCACTTGGAGCACGTCAGTGAGTCAATCATTCCCCATGTGTGAAGATTGGCAGCCATTCTGCCATGACCGGAGCGTTTGCGTATGCCAACTATTTTCTACTTTAAGCTTGAAATCCTAAAAAATTTCCCCCTTCTGGGAGTTTTGAAGTTCCACAGGGAATTTCAATGTGTGTTTTAATATAGTCGTGGATTATTCTGCAGGTTATTCTGCAGAGCTGTAGTTGAAACATGTAACATTTCCTTCAGAAGTATTCTCCTCTGAATGTGCCTACAATTTCTTGAACTGATTCTGCGTGGCAGATTTTTTAAAATATCCGAGTGGCATTGTCTTTCATCGTAGGCAACTATCCTCCTTTTATTTTGGAGCTAGACTTCTATTTTCTTGGTAAGTGCATTGTATTTGCAAACAGGGGAACAATATTCAAGGACACTGAATCCCAGTAACAATGCTGTTTTCGGAGATCAGATACCACGACCAAGATCTCCATGTTGCTGTCGTGTGGGGTTTGCGGATTCTTCTTAATGAAGAGACCGGAGTAAGAAAAATCTCAACTCGGTGGCGGAATGAGGAGACTGCTCCCGGTCATGCATGAAGTGTCAACTCAGAGGAGGGGAGCTGTACGTGACCTATTCGTGTATTAAGTGCAAAGGTTCCTTGAGAATGTAATTTATTACACAAGGACAGTGATGGCTTTATTAGGGTGCGAACGGAGCGGTGGCACCAGTCCCCCTAAAATACATCAAAAAGTGCCCGCCTACGAAAGATATGGCTCTATTTTTTCGTAGTAGCATCAGGATGGTGGCATGTCCAAAAGAATGACATCTTTTTAGGGATAACTTTGTTTTGATACACTAAAAAGTAGCCCCTCCTAAAACGATGAGTTTTTTTTAAATCCCACTGTTTTGCAACATTTAACAGTGCTCCCCCTAAAATAAAGATCTTTTTTTAGAGATCACTTTGTTTTAATTCACTAAAAAGTGGCTCCAACTATAACAATGACCTTTTTTAGAGATTGTTTTGCCTTGAAACATTAAATAGTGGCCCCCTTTTACTTTTCTTGTACTGGGCCCCGTTTTTGTAAGTCCATCACTACGCAAGGGTAAAAGGTTAAGAAACACCGCAGTAGAACAATAAAATACCACGATTGAGGGTAATATCTTGGGCGAGCTTAATACAAAATTATGTTGAGTTGAGTGTTAAATCGACAAACAAAATTTTTTTTTTACTTTGGTAAATTACCAACTTCTAATCTTTATGCCAAAATTTTTGGGCTAAATTAGAATGATGTGATATATTTTTTGAACGTTTACTGACATTTGACAAAGATGTATCAATCTACAAACAAAAAGTAATAAAATAATCAGAAAACTGTGAAAACTGTGTACATGGCAATTGCCAATTGTATCTCAAACCATAAATTTTTCTCGCATTGTTTTTAATCTCTGTTCTGATACTCAACATAAGAAAATGTTAGAGTTGATAATACTGCTGTTACATTCTTTTGTGAAAGTTGGTAAAGTTTTGGAAAGTTTAACCGCATCCGCAGAGAAAAATAAACCCATATTCTATGGCGAACAATTAATAATGACATTGATTTTGTAAAAATCAAAATCACTATTACAGAAAAGTATCGTAATCGTAATGAAATCGATTTAGTGTTAGTTTAAAAATTTTTGATTATCCGCTTCATCAATGTTTAACGCAAAAGTTCTTAATGAATTCCTTTAATGAATATTTTTATGAAAATTATGATCAAAAGTGCTTCTGCATTACTTGAAACTATTGCCCTTGGTATTTATTTTTAACTTGCTCTAGATCTCTTTGAAGTGTAGGGCAAAACCTATATGAGAATAAAAAATAAACTGCAAAATCTGTATTGATTAATTGTGCTACTGCATAAAATATACTTTTATCTTTAGATAATTGCTTAAATTACTGTTGTTCAAAACTGACGAATCAACCTCCCTGCCAGCTACCCAAATGCCGATCCTCGTTCTTTTTATAGAATAGAGGTTGGAGGAATTCATGATACAACCAAAACTAGGCGAACGAAAATTTTATAAAGCAACTTAACTATTTATTTCGTTTTTGCTTCATGAATTTTGACGTAATATTAAACGCAGTTACATTCTACCGATTTGTAAGAGTTGCGCGACATTACATTACTTATTTCTTTTTTCCTTTATAATCACACGGTTCTGGATTACTAATCTTTTCTTTCGTCACGTTTAGCAAACATGCTTGCTACATTTCATAAAATAATTGGAAAAAACAATCCGTTTTTGTAAACGAAATTGAAAATCATGTCTTCTAAAGTTTGCTTTTTAACGGCAAGCTGATGTACTTTTCCGGTACATCTGGAAGCATTCCAATTTTCGTTGTACGTAAAAATTCGACATCAACTATTTCCTTTTTCTAAGAATTTTCTTTAGAGTTTTTTAACACATTGACTGCCAGACCGATTTTGAAATTTTTTACCCCAGAACAAAATGTTTTTTTTTGCGTATTTGGTTTAAGTTTGCCTGAAACCATGCTAGATGTAGATACCAAAAATTTTTTTTCTCTAATCAATAATGCTTTGACAAAGCCCTGAAACAATTCATTACTGACACCAGAAATTGGTGCCAAAACTATTTGTTGGGGACACGGCAGTCAAAGTGTTAATTGAGGATCTTCGTGTTCGTGAGCAAAAAAAGCCAACGCAAGAATTGTAAATATATTGAAGTGATATAACATCCCAAAAAATTTATTCAAGCGGTAGCTAAAAAAATGGTCTTCACTTTGAATCAGTCCCGAATTTTATGATTTTCATCTCTGGAAACTAATCATCTCTGAAAAACACAAAAAGGGGCCTGCATATGGAATCTGTCTTTGTTTTTTGGCAGGATTTCTGCCCAAAGAGTATTAGTGATCTCCAAGGGTAGTTATGGCACATTGCCCTCCCCCTAAATACGCAAGCAGTGATCTTCAACCTTTTTTTTACAAAATCATCCCCTTTCAAAAAACGTGGGTCCGAATCACCTCTTTCCCATACAAAAACGATTGCTTTTGTTTGAAATTTTTTGCCCAGAAATATATGCAGAAAGCTTTTTTAAAAAATATGGTACACACAAAGAAAAGCAAAGGGAATTTATTAAAATACAACAGTACGATGAAACTAATGTGACCCTTGCGGCTGATGTTGCTCTGCAAGATTAGCAAAAGCCGGGTTCAAGCTAGTCAGCTTAAGTTGAATTGAGTTCCTCCCAATCATATTCATGTCGAGTCTGTTGCGATATTTCTTTCGCACGTACAGCACTTCACTAAAGCCTTGTTCAGCAATATATGTGGTTGGAAAGGCCAATACTGTATAAACAACTTTACTTTTTTCCACCCGGAAATCGGTCATTACACTTGATCCAGAAACCTGCCCATCCATGTGCCCTAAAATTTGCTCGTGCTTTTTCGTCACTTTGCAGGTCTATGAGCATTTCCTGCATGGCGGAATCGCACTCATTGATGTTACTGGCGAATGGTTCCACCAGCCATGGAAAAACTTCCAGGTCAAGTAGATTTTTAAAGCAAACGTTCATGTCTTCCTTCACAGCTTTCAGGTGTTCAACGTAAATAAGCAAATGGTTGTCATTGACACTATGCCACATTTTTGACAAAAAAGAGAAGTGATGAAAATCTCTTCTCAAAGTTTGCTGTCAGAGCTCCAATTTGTTGATTAGGCCACGTATTATAGTTTTGCTTTTAACTAAAGTAATATTTTTACCTTGGAGTTAAAAATCTGCTAGATGACTGGTATCTTGCTGGCAGGCAATTACATCTTTCGCAAGATCAGAATCTCTACCAAGAAAATCCACTACACTGTTTTGAAGTTCGCAATATCTTGCCGGAGATTTGCCTTTTGATAACCAGCAAACTTCCGTATGAAGAAGGAGACACTCGAACTCTTCTTCGTTTGCCTCGCATAGCTGTCGAAATAATCGGTCGTTTTTGACGTTGACTTTTATCTTGTTAATTGCTTTGATAGCAACACCCAAAGATTTTGCAGACGTGGATTAAGACGCTTTGCTATCAAATGCTGACGGTGAAGCACGCAGTGCCCAGTAAACAGATTGGGGTTTTTTCTCTTAGTGGAGAAAAAACCCGGAATATCCGCGAACCATGGGTGGAGGGCCATCAGTAACGCATGCTGTTATGTTTGTAAAGGGGATGGATTTGTTTTGCAAGTAGTCAGACAAAGTCTGAAATATTGTTTGACCTTTAGTGTCCATTTCTAAACATTTGCAAAATAAAATTTTCTGCATAATATTTCAATCTATCAGCTATGTAACGGACGTAAGCCATTAATAAAGCGTTATTGCCTGATGTGGTGGTTTTGTCCAACTGTAAGCTGAAAGAAGTGTTTCGCAAGATTTCACAGAGTTGATCTTCAATGTTCGTACCCATTTCATCGTGGTATCACTCTCGTTTTACTGTTCGTTTTACCGTGGTATCACTCTCAGTGGAACAGTTAGTAGTACAGGTGCTGGGTCTGTTTCCATTACAGTGAAAATAATTTCTTTCACAGCAGGTACTACAGTACCAAACTTTCTCCAACATTGAACTGTAAACCCTTTTTGCGATCAAGAAAGCGACCTTGTACGAGGCTGTTAATCCTTTTACATTTCGGCAAGTGTTTTCAGCCAAGACCTGCTTATGGAACTTTGAGTTTGACGCTCTTTTAAAGCTTAAAAAAACTCCATAGATTTGTCTGCTTTATCAAAATGAAGCCTGGCTAGGTGGTCTTTCAACCTTGACGGCTTCATTGCCTCGTTTAAAAGAATTTTCTTACACAATAGACACATTGAAAGCTGGATATTGAATGGACATGGCACAAACCCAAACTTGATATAATCCACAAAATAAGTACGGCAGTTTCTTTTGGCATTAGAAGCCATTACTTTTTATCAGGATTGCGGAGTCGGAGTCGGAGGTTTTAGGAAGGAGTCGGAGTCGGACTGTTAAGAAGAGTAGGAGTCGGAGTCGGAATATTTTATCCGACTCCGACTCCTCATGTCCAATTTCTCTACATATTAGCGATGTTAACCGCGCAACTTACGCGGCCGCGCGCAGCAGTGGAGTGCAGTGCAATAACTTTTTTAAGAGAACCTTGCCGCGTATCGCGCGACACAGCGTGCGACTCATAAAAAGTTTACATTTTAATTTGTAAGCAAATAGTATTTTGGGTAATGCTATGCTCGGGCAGCCGATTTAGTTGCTTCCCTTTCTTCAATTCAATGACAGGAAGCGAATGCCAGATGCATAATCAATTACTACCCTAAGCAGCCTCTTTCTATAGTACAGTGGTACCTTGACATACGAGTTTAGTTCGTTTCGTAACCGAGCTCGTACCTCAATTTGCTCGTAATGCAAAGCCAATTTTCTCATTGAAATTAATGTAAATACCATTAATCTGTTTTAGCCTCCAAAATGCCCCCCATTATAAGTACTTCCTCCAACACAACCAAGTGTTGAATGTCTGTTTTCATTACTAAGGCTCATCAGAACAGACCAAAGGGCTGCAATAAAGAAGAAACTCACAGAAGCAATTTTGTTTTTATGAGCAAATTATTGAATTAAAATTTTTGAAAATTAATACTTTCTCTTTTTGCTCTATTCTTTCAAAAAAATATCAACCAAAAGTTTAGAACCAAGGTGAAATTTTTAATAATCTCCTAATGAATGACGGCAGGGAGTCTGCATGTTCAGTCTCGTAGAAAAGTACAATAATTGAAATATTCATGAGATAGAAACTACAGAACCACTTTTATTTTGCTTAAAAATCCGACAAAATTCACATATATATTCTTACTATCAATATATAACCATGAATTACTATGAAGAAGATGGACACCATGCCATCAAACTAATGGCTGAAGTTTGTATGAGAGAAATAAATACGAGCTTATTATTGGTGTGGAAATGTCAATATTTTTTTCTGGAGTTTCTTTATATGCAGTGGGTGATTCAGAAAAATTCTAAAATCAGTTGCATTTTATTGTTTTTCTTATAGTCTGTAATTGTGGGTTTAAATTTTTAATTCTTTTACATATCGTTTTTTGTTTCTTTTGCTTTTATAAACTTTTGTTTTCAAATTTTCATTGTCAATAAATTCTATAGTTATTACTAATATTTTCATAAAATTTTCATATTTACGTTTTAACCTCATTACCTACTGATAAAAACAAAACTATGTCACCTAAAACAAGAAGCACCAGACTCGAGTTTTGCTCTTGTTGAAGCTCGTCAGTGATGCATACCTCATTGAGTTTCGAACCGACTAGATGTAGTCCTACACGCAGGAGACAACACTCAGGGTCTAGTCCTACACCCAGGCTCTACACAAATCGTTAATTGTATTAACATTAAGGTTTGTCGTGGGTTTGATTTACCATGAAAAAAATAATAACTGTAAAATAGATTAGAGATAACCTCATAATTATCCATAAAATATTTTGATGTTCAGAAAATGTAATAAACATTAAGTATAGAATACATTTAGTTTCGAGTTGTGTATGCCATTTCGAGTTAGTTTTCTAAATGTGATTTGTATTAATGTTTCATTCAAACACAGTAAGAATTAAGTACATTATTATAATATTATTATATATTATTATATAAGTATATAAGTATTTATCAAAACATAAATATAACAAAAAAAACATGTTGTATTAAAATAGTCACAACAGACTGCTTCGCCTGTGAGGCTCATCAGGGAACACAACAATTAAAAAAAGCAACATTGTTTACTTTGAAAGAAATAAAATAAGCAAAAATTAAAAGTTAAAATAAATTTTTACGCTTTAGATGAAAACTTGCATCTTAGAAAAATAGCGCTACCAAAAGTTTGGGTTTAAACAATTATTTTACTCAAGTTAGTGATTGATTATTAAATAGTTACTTTTGTTACGAGATGTCAAAAGAAATTGGCCAAGCTGCCGAAAAGATTAAAGTGTAGAAACCTTTATGGATCATTAGTTAAGAGCAAGTGTTATAAAAAATTTTTTTATATTTATAAAACATTATAGTATAAATCGTTCGTTAAGAGAGAGTGTTATAAAAACATTTTTTTATAAAAAGATTCTTTTTTAACACTTTCTTTTAACTAATGATTTATAAACTTTTTTACGCTTTACCGGTAATCTTTTCGGCAGCTTGGCCAAGTTTAAGAATATATCTATGCGCAACATTACAGCATGTTTTCTTTTAATATCTCGTAGCAAAAGTAATTATTTGCTAATCAATCACTTACTTTAGTAAAAAATAAAACCCAAACTTTTGGTAGCATTATTTTTCTAAGATGCGAGTTTTCATTTGAAGCGTAAAAATTTATTTTAACTGTGTCCCCTGATGAGCCTTACAGGTGAAACAGTCTGTTGGGACTATTTTAATAAAATGTTTTTTTTAATATTTGTGCTTTGGTAATCAGGAATAATCGTTCTGACTGTTGAAGCCATTGAGCACTCTTCCAAAGAGCACCAGTAATTTGCAGTTATACATGTATAGGGGAGAGTGGGGTGCAGTGAATCACGGTACACAGTGAATCACCCAATCTAAATTGAAAAATATTTTATATATTTTTACAATAATCACGTTGCATGACGATAGTAAAGCTTTCTTTTCACAAACAAACTTCCAGAAAGCACAGAGTTAAAACTACTTTTCAGGAAAGAAATAACTAATATTGGTGGTAAAAAGTAAAAAAATGTTAGTTATCACTTTTGATTATATTTTAGCGCAAGGTTAAACTTAGGCAAAGCTGTATTTATGAAAAATAAGAGCTTTATATAGGGATGAATATTAATAAAATGTGAAGCAAATTTTGCTGTAGAACAGCATGTTTTTATTACTCTTGCTTAAAGACCGGCCATAGTACACAGTGGATCATGCCTCAGTGGATCACTGACGCAAGTGATTCGCTGTGTACCGGATTTTATAATTAAATAAATTGGGTTATAATATTTTATTTTTTTGATACTGTACGTTTATAAACAAATATTAAAAATGCCTAGAGCTAAAAATAAGTCAAGAAAAATTAGTGCTACTCCTTTGGGATTGACAAAAGAAGCTGTAGAACAAATTATTGAAAATAAAGCATCAAACCGCAATGTATCTGAAGAATATGCCATACCATTTACAACATTGTGGCGCTATGTATACAAGTATAAATTTTTCGAGCATTCTACCAATGTTGTTTTTGAACCAAGATACAATTGCCGGAAAGTATTTTCGGATGCTGAAGAGACTATGTTAAAGGACTACTTTATAAATGCATCAAAAATTCATCACGGTTTATCTGCAAAATCTGCTCGGTAATTAGCATATGAATTTGCAATAAAAGTAAATAAATTCTTCCCATTGAATTGGGAAAAAAAACAAATCTGCAGAGAAAGATTAGTTTTCTGGTTTTTAAGAGATTTCCTGAACTTTCTTTACGGAAGCCATAGGCAACCAGTCTCGCAAGGGCAACTTCGTTAAACAAGACTAACGTGCCTCTTTTTTTGACAAATTAGAGGAGTGTCTGAAAAGGGCTATCTACAGTCCGTCAAACACATATAATGCTGATGAAAATGGCTGTACGACTGTGCAGTCGGTAAGAAAGGCCAAAGTGATTGCTTGTCGTAATGAAAAGCAAGTTGGAAAGCTGACATCTGGTGAAGGAGGGGCTTTGGTTACCGTATTGTATGCAGTTAATGCAGCTGGTAATTCTGTTCCACCAATGCTTGTCTTTCTCCGAGTAAAATTGAGAGATCACATGATGAAGGGTGCTCCTC
The DNA here is from genome assembly GCA_963680785.1 of Diplosoma virens. NCBI lineage: Eukaryota > Metazoa > Chordata > Ascidiacea > Aplousobranchia > Didemnidae > Diplosoma > Diplosoma virens. Next base: position 30,431,060 of record OY796885.1, read on the forward strand.
CAAATTTGATTGGTAAATCCATCTGGATGGATGTCTGCTGCATGCTTTACAGAATTTATAAAGCATTTTATTAAACACACAAAATGCTCAAAAGATCGCCCAGCCATACTAATTTTGGATAACCATGATAGCCATATCAGCATAGAAACAATAGATCTTTCCAAAGAGAATGTTGTTACTCTTCTTACGCTTCCACCACATTGTAGCCACAAGGTTCAACCCCTTGATCGATCGGTATATGGTCCTTTCAAAACGTTTTATAATCAAGCTGCAAACGCTTTTATGGTTAGTCATCCTGGTAAGGCTATCACCATTTATGATGTGGCAGAGCTAGTTGGCAAAGCAGACGAGCAAGCATTAACACCCAGGACTATTAGATCAGGATTGGCTGCCAGTGGCATATGGCCCTTTAATAGAGTTGTATTTGGAGAAGATGAATTTTTGTCCTCATATGTCTCGGACAGGCCCCACTAAGAGCACCAATGATTGCAATACAACCAATGAGATAGAACACTATTAATCCATTCATCTGCATTATTTACCAGCATCGGAATCGAAAATGCATCTGAGTTTTTGTCAATATCTGCTGCTACTATTACTCCGGAGACGGTCTCGCCACTACCTCAGTGCACACAACAAAGCAAAAAATCGTTCTGTGCAAAGAAAAAAAGAAAAACTCAAATTTTAACCGACACACCAGTGAAAGAAGTTATTGTGGTAGAAAAAATGCTTACCGAAAAAAAGGAAAAGGAAGTTGAATCTAAAAAGTGCAAGAAAAAGATCATTCAATGTTCACGAAGCAGCAGTGAGGACGACTCTGATGTTGCAATATGCTTTGATGAATCGGATATAAGTTTTCTGAGGATTTCGATGCCAATGATTACAATACAAAGGAGCTGCAAACTAGCGATTTTGTACTATGCAAATTTTTTACGGAAAAATGGCGAATCGCAATGTATGTTGGTATAATTACTAGTGTTGGTGTGGAATACGAAGTACAATTTTTAAGAAAGTCGTATTGGGGTTGCTTTACGTTTCTTAATGTGGCAGATATATGTGATGTAGCAAAAAGCGATGTGATTCTTAAACTGCCAAGTCCACAAACTCCTGAAGAAACTTTAAGGGCAAGGAGACAACTATCATTTTCAGTAGACTTAACTGCATATAAAAATTTCTTGTGTTAAGCAAATGTCTCATCGTATGGTTCAAACTAAACAATTTTTTTTCATGTAAATGAATTTTATTAATTTTGTTGCGTTTCTGTTTTCTAAAGTTTTTTGATGCGAGTTGTGCAGGCTTTGTGCATTAATTCACTGGTATTTAGCCATTTTTTTAGTAGTTTATTTTATTTAACACCTTAATGATTAAACTTTAAAATTAATCTTCACAGCTGAATTAATAACCCTTGTTTGTAAAATAAAAGACAAGTCTTATTTTAGAAAAAAGTAATTATGTTAATAGGCCAATTGTTGTCTTGATTCATTGTGTACTTGTACTATATTCACTGTGTACCGGTACCTGTACACAGTGAATCAATTTTCTGCTCATCTTTACTATAAAATAATTCAATGATCAAAAACCCCAAAAACTTTTTATTAGTGTGAAATGTAGCTTAGACCAGTTAGTTTGGATCACCAAAGTTTGGTGTTTCTATGTTACCCCATATTTGAATAAATGCAAAAATTAACTTTTGTGATTTACTGTACCCCACTCTCCCCTATATACTCATATACACAATTTTTTAAAGTAAATATCTTTTTGTGTATTTAAAAAACCTGATTTATCTTGTGCAACTGTCAACTCGAAAGGATGATTTTTGCTTAGTTAAATCAATCGATAAATACTTTGCCCATACTAGGGAGTCGGAGTCGGGAGTCGGAGTAGGATCTTAATCTTCCGACTCCGCAACCCTGCTTTTTATAATAAAATTACTATATCGAATTTAGAAAAGAAACTGAAAGCAGCCTACAGCACATATAGCAATATAATGACAATTCTAAATTTTCAGAAACTATGATTATTTCGTTGCACTGTTACAGATTCTATCCTTTCCTGTACTACACAGACAATCTGTACTCTGAAGTTAAATCAACTACCAAATACCATTTTACCCGTTATTCGCTCATAATGCTTTTTACGCTTGATCTTATTCATTTCTTTTGTATTTGCGTTCTTGATTAGGGCGTTTGCATTACTACTTTCTCTTTGCGTCCATCGATACTGTTGTGTAAACACTTCAATAAAATAAAGAAACAACGATGCCCTGCTCTGCTCTAGATATCTCCTTTTGTCTGAAGCAGGCTTTTAGCACTTACATTATTGCATATATGTGCATGAGCAGGCGGAAAACGTCAAAACTGTTAGAAGAGAGTGAAGACCAATAAGAAAAAAATGATAAAGTCGGCGAAAACGTTTTTAACATATTCGTTTCTTACTTAAATTACTTAAATGAAGTCGGCGAAAACGTTTAGCCCCGGGGGGCGATATTGCCCCGGTTGAAGAACCATACGCTACAGACTCTGAGCTATCCCTGCGGCCACTTTACCCTGATAACCGACCAAGGTTTGAATGAAACAGAAACCCATTGTATTCTACCCTGATTTCTCTGCACAAGACACGAAATAAACAAGAGTGGAAGAGCCGACATGTAATATAATTGATCACAGCTACAACCTCATTGAAAACTATGACAAAATCTTTTTGTATCTTTTCTGTTTATGAAATGCCAGATTTCTGTAAAGAAGACAATGAAAAACTCAAATATTTTGGTTTTGCTTTTGTACGAAACTCAATCCCTTTTCCTTCCCATTGTGGATGGAACCACATGAGCGCAAACATACACTAATCAAGCTGATACTTTTTAAAAAACAAGTCCATTTTCTTACTCATTTTTTTCTTCAATTTATGATGTAGCGGAGTTAGCCAACACAAAAACTACGCTGTTGTAGCTTTACTATTTCCTCAACGACTGTATTATAAAATTAAATCATTCCAACATGTGCGAGGCAAATTGCCGCCATTGACTCAGACACTTTAATATGTCATAGTAGCCATAACGAAATCACAAAGAATGCCCGAGACTGCAAACTTCTGCAGAAAAAAATTCTTAAAATGAACGCAAATTAAATTGGGATAGTGGTGTTGTCGTAGATAGGCTATTAAATGGGAAAGCATTACCAGAAAAACAGGATAATCAAATGTATGGTACTCACGGACTTATTCACGACTCAAATGAGTTCACGGAAAAACACTGGTTTGGAGCAGGGCTCTCAAACTTTTTTTATTCTGCGACCCTGTTCTAAAAAATAAAATTTTGTGTGACCACAATATGTGTAGGCTAATTTTACGTTAAATTTTTCCTAAATGGAAAGAGTAACCTAAAGAAAATTAACAAAATTACAAAAACCCAGTGTTCTCTAAAAAAAAAAGTCTTCACTCTGATTCAACCTTTATTTTGTCAATTCAATGCCTACTAACCTTAAGCAAGAATGGTGTAATGACACTTTTCTAGTTTTTGATTTACAATAAATATTATTGTAAAAAAGCCAATTTCGTAAGTACAAAAAGCTAATTTGTTTCGCAACCCACCGTTTTGTTCTGCAACCCTATTTTAAACCTGCGGCAAATTTTGGGACTTTTTCGAAATTCGCGGGTCATTTAAACAAGATTTCATGATTTTCGACGCTAACTTTAAGTGTTCTCGAAAAAAAAGTCTTCGCTCAGAATCAAGCTGTCTTTTATATAGTTTCGTGAAGTGAAAGATTTTTCTTCCCAAAGCTTTTCATCTGACACTCTTCAGGGGAAATCGTCAGAATGAAGCAGAATTGAAACCGAACTGAATTATAAAGGGGAAAGTAGAGTTCTTATTGGCTGAAAGAAGTTAACCAATGAGAGAAAAGATTAAGAAATTTTCAAAGAGTAGACAAATTCTTTTTGGTTACACAGAAGGGGATTGAGAGATTTAATGAAAGTTGCTTCAAGAGCAGAAAGGTGAAAAGAAGAGCGACCTCGAGCGAGAATAGAAAATTTTTCGTTTCTGTAGTAAAAAGCGCATTGGGCGTTGTCAAGAAGATGTTGACCAATGGAGGATTCGTGAAATTGTTGTGGGCGTGTGTTGGCCTTGCAAGAGCGGGAAAGACTTTGGCGGTTGGGCGAGGCAGGAGGATTGGCGATGGATCTAGGAACGTGTTGTTTAATTCGCTCTTCTAGCCGTTGAGACGTGCGACCAACGTACCGACTATCGCAGTGGCACACAAACTGGTAAATAACATTGCTGTGATGATGGGAAGGTAACACGTCTTTCTTAATCGCTGGTAAGAGCTGTCGGGTGTTAAAAATAACACGTGGTTCGACGGAGAAAAAGCAGCGTTTCACAGCAGACGTAATCTGCTTTTCGAACTTCATCGAGACATTTCCAATCTATGGGATATGTAGGTAGACAGGGCACTATTTTACTGTGTCAACCGGGTTAGAATTTAGTTGTTGAAGTTTTCGTTTGAAATCCGAATTGATTGCATATTCCGGGTAGCCATTTTCTAAAACAATTGAACGAATTTTCCAAGCTCTGGGTCCAGTTTGCTTTTAGAACAAATCATAAAAGCTCTGTGAACAAGAGTACCAATTGATTACGAATCGAGATTGATTTTCCGTTTCTGGGGGCTAAAAGAGTTCCAACGTAGATACTGGCCGGTGAAGGTGGGTTTCCTGTATACTGAAGTTAAAAATTCCAAATTATGCCTTTCTACCAACACGTCAAGGAAGGGGAGAGAGTGATTAGATTCCTTTTCATAGGTGAAGCGAAGTGAGGGATGAAGGGAGTTGAGGTGGATGAAAAAAGTGTTGCAGTCTTCTTCATTGTTGAATACGGCGAAAGTGTCATCAACGTACCGGAAGTACACCAACGGTCTTTTGGCGATGTTGAAAAGTTTTGCTTCTTGGTAGCCAACAAAAATGTTAGCTAAAGCTGGACCGAGCGTTGAGCCCATAGCGACGCCGTCGATTTGTCGATACATGTTGTTATAAAAGCTGAATTCTACAGAGGAGGTGGCTAGCTGCATTAATTCGACAAAGATGTTGCGTGGAAAGGATGGCGCCATTGAGTCATCATTGTAAAGGGCGTCAGCACAGATTTTTATGGTTTCAGAAGCGGAACATTGGTGAAGAGACTGGAAATATCAAAAGAACAGAGAAAGACAGAGGAAGGAGAAAAGACAAATTTTCTGACTTCTTTTAAAAAGGTGAAAGAATCAGACACACAATAGAAAGAAAGGTTTTGAGAACAGGTTGAAGAAGAGATAGTGTGGCGAGCTATTCTATTTGTGATGTTTTATATTGGCAACATAACATTGCCACGCAACGTGACTACGCTATGCGAACATGTGCTTTATTCGAAATATAACGAGTTGAGAAGTAGACGCGTGTTGGTTGTTATAAACTATAAGTTGAGATTAGTTAAGGTTAAATAAAAGTTAAGCAAGACTAGAACACTATATTGGTGACCCCGTTATATTGAATACGTTGGCTTTCACCAGCGCGTTATCAACCTTAGCCTAGACAATAAGTACCGGTAACTAAGCTTAGTCATGTCTCTGGAAAACGAAACGCTGCAAAAATTAGCTGAAGCGATTTCAAATCTCAACGCTACTGCGACAACAGCTACCGTGCCTCAGGCACCCGAAGTACAGGCAGTTTCAGTGAAGCTACCAGAGTTTTGGCTAGATGACCCAGAAGTATGGTTTATCCGCGTCGAGGCACAGCTAAGATCAAGGGCTATTACACAAGACCAGACAAGGTTTGATTATGTAGTTGCGGCGCTAGATAACCGGGCAATTGTTGAGATTAAGGCTGTGTTGACTAATCCCCCACAACAAGACAAATACAACACAATTAAAAAGGCACTGCTGTCAGCATTTGGAAAAATACAAGCACAAAAAGATGCTGAGCTACTGAATATTTCGGGATTAGGTGATAGGAAACCTACAGCGCTGCTGCGACACCTAGAATCTCTCAATAATGATGCTGCCACTTTACGACGAGCGTTTTTCTTAGCTCAGCTCCCAACTCAAGTACGTGCCATTTTAGCATTAAAAGAAATTGACGATATTAGTGAGCTAGCTAATGCGGCTGATAGGATTATGGAGGCTAGTCAACTTACCCCTACAAATTCGACGGCGGCTGCTGTTCATGCACCAAAACTTAAAAGCCAAGCTGTGACTTCCAAGCTGCAAAGGCCAGTTTCAAGCACCCAGTTTATTTGCTTTTACCATCAACGATTTGGAACAGAAGCTCATAACTGTCGTCCCGGATGCAAATTTGCGCAACTACTGGACCCATCGTCTTCCCACAACAGCAATCTTGCAACCCAGGGAAACGTAAAGGCCGGTCGTCGATAACTACGGCTGCCGGCGACTTTGGATCAAGCACCCTGTCAGTGTGGGATAGACACACTGGTACTTCCTTTTTGGTTGACACTGGAGCTGATGTCAGCGTCTTTCCAGCATCTGCAGCTGACAAGCATACCCGGGCTCCTTCTGGCACTCTCACAGCAGCCAATGGATCCAAGATCAAAACATGGGGACAACGAACCCTCACCTTTAATCTTGGCAAGGGACGCACTTATCAACAAGACTTTTATGTAGCAGATGTTACACGCCCTTTTCTTGGTGCGAATTTTTTCATCGCTTATAATGTCGCAATCGATCTTCGTGGCCGCCGCCTTATCGATTTTAATCATGGAGACACCTTCTCCACAATGACAGAGCCGAATGCCAACATTCTTTCAGGTTTATCATTAGCTCCCTCAAACAGCTTTGAAAAACTCTTGCAAAAGTTTCCAGACATACAGACACCCCATTTTGAACCACAGATGAACAAACATGGAGTTGAACATTATATCATTACTGAATCTCCACCCACTCATTCACGACCTCGTCGCCTTCCGGCCGATAAACTGTCAGTAGCTAAGGATGAATTCCAGAAACTGGAGCAAGCTGGAATTGTTCGTCGTTCCAACTCGCCTTGGTCCTCTCCCCTACATATCGTGCCCAAAGCATCTGGAGGTTGGAGGCCATGTGGCGACTACCGACAGCTCAATGCCGCTACAGTAGATGACAGGTACCCCTTACCCCACATTCAGGATTTCAACAGTCAGTTAGCGGGCTCCAAAATTTTTTCTAAAATAGATCTTGTCCGAGGATACTACCAAATCCCTATGGCAACTGACTCCATCCCTAAAACCGCAATTGCAACCCCTTTCGGACTGTGGGAGTTTCTTCGAATGCCATTTGGTCTGAAAAATGCAGCTCAGACCTTTCAACGGCTAATGGACAGAATTTTTCAACAACTCCCATTTGTCTTTGTATATCTAGATGATATTCTTGTGACCAGCAAATCAAAAACTCAACATCTCACACACTTAGAACAAGTATTCCAACTACTTGCCAATAATGGTTTAGTGATCAACAAGACAAAATGCCTTTTTGGAGTAACGGAACTTGAATATCTTGGTCATTTGGTAACTACCAGTGGCATTCTTCCTTTAAACAGTCGAATTGACACCATACGAGACTTTCCAACTCCAGAAAATCGCCCTACTCTTCAGCGCTTTTTGGGCATGATTAACTATTATCACCGTTTTTTGCCTGACATTGCACCCAAACTTGCACCGTTACACGCAGCCGCAGCAGGACGTGGCAAAGCCATCACCTGGACACCAGAGTGCCAAACAGTATTCGAAAAAGCTAAATCGGCACTAGCACAAGCCACTTTACTTCATCATCCCAAACCCGATACAGCTACAAGCATCACAGTGGATGCTTCAGATGTGGCTATAGGTGCGCAGTTAGAACAATTGCAGCAAGGCAAGTGGGTTCCACTTGCATTTTACTCGAGAAAACTTTCTTCTGCTGAAAAAAACTATAGCGCCTTTGATCGTGAGTTGCTTGCTGCATATAGTGCAATTCGGCACTTTTGACATTTTGTTAAGGCTAAACCATTTACCATCTATACCGATCACAAGCCATTGGTATTCGCACTTACAAACACCGCAGAACGTTTCCCACGGCAAGCTCGCCACTTGTCTTTTATTGCTGAATTCTCAACTGATATTCAGTATATCAAAGGCAAACACAACAAAGTGGCAGATACTCTATCTCGTATTAATGCTGCTACGCTACCATTAATCGACTTTAGGCAACTGGCTGCTGATCAGCTGTCATCAGCTGAAATAGAAGCATATAGAACTGCTATTTCAAGCCTTAAACTCCAAGACGTGAAGTATCATGATGTAACGCTTTTGTGTGATGTCTCCCTTGGCAAACCCCGGCCTATTCTTCCCCAAGAATGGACTTTTTGAATATTCAATGCAATTCATGGATTATCACATAGTGGGCCCAAACCAACCCAGAAAGCCATCGCTGAGAGATTTGTTTGGCATGGACTTAAAAAATACATATAACGCTGGTGTAAAGCTTGCCACAACTGCCAGTCAGCCAAAATACACAAACATACAAAAGCCCCCTTGGTCCAACGCAATACTCCCAATGGTCGCTTTCGCAGCCTTCATATTGACTTAGTGGGCCCGCTTTCCCCCAGTGAAGGGATGAATTATTTGCTGACTGTTATTGACCGTTTGTAGGTGGTGGTATTGACCGTTTGGCCCAGATGGTAGGTGCTTTCACGCAGCCTGGGCCGTGAGTAAGTCTGCTCATTGATTTTAAAGTGACAGACCGAAACCGAACCTACCAAAACGGAAGGGTATCCACCCATTCCGATGTTCAGTGTGGGTCTGCTAATCGGCAAACGTCCTTTTCAGGACGGGGCAATGTCAGGATAAAACTGCCCTTTTCAGGGCACATTGCCAACAAGTTCCGAAGACCCACTATTCTTCAGCTGAACATCGAAGGCCTCACTGCAAGCAAGATGAATGTTCTTCATCACCTCGCTATGCAGTCTGAGGCACTCGTCATCCTACTGCAGGAGACCCACTGCACTGCTGCAGAGAAGTTGGTGCTACCACACTACCAACTAGCTGGGTCTTCTTTAAGCAGGAAGCATGGCCTTGCCACGTTTGTTCACGAGCGACTGAGATACACGCTTTTGGACCAATCTCCACCGACATCGGAGATCGAGTGGCTGTGTGTGGACGTTGATGGCTATAAAATAGTCAACGTCTACAAACCACCGCCAACGCGATTGCGAACCCTGGATCTCCCAGTGTTTCCTCACCCCTGTCTGTACGCTGGCGATTTTAACTGTCGTCATGCTGACTGGGGTTATGATGACAACAGTCCGGATGGTGAGTGCTTGGCTGGATGGGCAAGTATTAATTGTCTTGCCCTCCTATATAATGCCAAGGACGCTGCCAGTTTTTATTCCGGCCGCTGGAACACTGGCACCAATCCAGACCTAGCTTTCGCTAGCGTAGGTCCAAACAGTCGCTTACCGGATAGACGTGTCCTTGAGAAGTTTCCCAGGTCACAACATCGACCTTCGCTTATTACACCACCAAGGTTTGCTATGGCAGTGCCAAGCATGCCTGTTAAGCGATGGAACTTCCGCAAGGCCAATTGGAGTCACTACATTGCTTTGACGAATAAATTCGCAAAGACTTTGTTGCCGCCTGATTCACTTGATGTGGATGCGGCTTACCAGGACTTCTGTAACATCATTAAGAAAGCAGCCAAAAAGACTATTCCACGCGGGTATCGAAACAACTATATTCCGTGTTGGGATGCAGAGTGTGAATCCCTCTATAAAACCTTTCTGCAGTCTCCTCAGGGAGACGACTCAAGTTTGGCTGCTACAGCTCTGCTTGCCAAGCTTGACAGAAAACGGAGGGATCGATGGTCCGAAGCAGTTCGGAGCATTGACTTCTCACACTCTAGTCGAAAAGCGTGGAGTATTTTGAACAACCTTACTGGTAGGTCACGACACTCTCCTCGTCATTGTCCCGTTTCAGCCGATGCTATTGCATCTCAGCTGGTTAGAAATGGGAAATACGAGGCTGTTGATCGCAAGTCATCTCGACTTGTCTTTCAAGAAGTGTCTGACCTTTGGAGGGCCACAACACCAGACGCAGTAAATATCTCTGACAATTTTTCACAGAGAGAATTTGCTGCTGCCCTTCAACATTTAAAACCAGGTAAAGCTCCGGGTCCTGATTCCATCTGCCCCGAGCTTATACTCCATGCTGGAGCTGCTTTGAAGTCCTGGTTACGTGACTTCCTTTCTTCCTGTTTGCGCCGACTCAAAATTCCCAAGATCTGGAGAAGAGCGCTTGTGGTCGCGATCCCAAAACCAGGAAAGCCCGTTGGGGACCCAAAGAGTTATCGACCGATATCTCTGCTCTGTGTCCCCTACAAGATCCTCGAAAGGCTTATCTACGCCCGCGTTGAGCCATTAATCGATCCACTGCTCCCTAAAGAGCAGGCTGGGTTCCGACGCGGGAAGTCAACCGTAGATCAAGTTGTTCTGCTAACCCAGAACATCGAGGATTCTTTCGAGGCTAAAAAGAAGGCCGGTGCCGTATTTATCGATCTGACAGCTGCTTATGACACTGTCTGGCACCGTGGCCTTACCTGCAAGCTGCTGAGACTACTTCCGGATAAGCACATGGTCAAAATGATCATGGAGCTTGTCCGAAATCGAAGTTTCACCCTTACCACCGGTGACAGCAAGCAAAGCAGGCTACGCCGTCTTAAAAACGGCGTTTCTCAGGGATCGGTCTTGGCTCCCCTCCTATTTAATATCTATACGTACGATCTTCCTTCCATGATTTCCAGAAAGTTTGCTTATGCTGATGATTTAGCATTGTTGCACTCTTCTGGAAACTGGAAGGACTTGGAGGGGACATTAAGCCAAGACATATCCACACTGTCATCGTATCTCCAGACTTGGAGGTTGAAGCTCAGTCACACTAAGACGGTGACGACAGCCTTTCACTTAAACAACCGAGAGGCCAAACGTGAGCTAAAGGTTTACAACAATAGTAGACTTTTACCGTTCTGTCCAACCCCTACTTATCTTGGGGTAAAACTGGACAGATCGCTCACGTTTCGTCACCATTTAGTGGCTTTGCGCAAAAAACTATCATCACGCGTCACACTGTTGAGGCGATTCGTGGGCTCGGGATGGGGTGCTGGTGCTAAAACACTACGCATAGCCACCTTGTCTCTAGTCTACTCAACAGCTAAGTACTGTGCGCCAGTCTGGTGTCGCAGTGCTCACACTCGCCTCATTGACAGTGTCTTGAATGACGCCTTGCGCATAGTTACTGGATGCCTGCGTCCCACTCCAACGAACCACCTACCTATACTTTCAGGCATCCAGCCAGCTGAGCTTCGCCGTCTGGGAGCGACACTCTCCTTGGCTTACCGTGGATCTCTGGACCCCGATCATATTTTGCATGGTCTGTTAAATGGGTCCTCAGATACTGGCCAAGTGAGACTAAGATCCAGACGCCCGTTTGTGCCATGTGCGCGGAATCTCTTGGACAATCTTGCCAGACTTGGCATCCGCGCCTCTGAATGGACAAATCACAAATGGAACGCGGAGTACTGTGAAAATGCTTCCAGGCTCCGTGCTTTTGTGCCCGGGACCAGTGTCAGGCCTGTTGGGATGGGCTTACCCCGAGCAGCTTGGGTTAAGCTCAACCGCCTGCGGACTGGTGTTGGGCGATTCCATTCGTCCATGCACAAATGGGGTCTCGCTCCTTCACCGAATTGCGAGTGTGGCGCCTCTGAGCAAACCGCAGACCATGTACTAACAATGTGCCCCATACATCGGGCACCACATGGAGCACGCGGTCTGACGGTTTTGGATGACGAAACTCGATGCTGGCTTAATAACATCACTGCCAGCATCTGATCCAGGCAGTGCAGCAGTCTGGGGTAGTAAAAGGATAAACCCTCGGCCCCAGTTCTGTTTGTGTCTGGCCTGGAGTGGATGCCCTTCAAACGATGACGACGACGATTGACCGTTTCACTCGTTGGCCAGAAGCAATCCCAATACCAGACTCTAAAACTTCCACTTGTGTCAAAGCTCTCATCCGACACTAGATTTCTCGCTTTGGTGTTCCAGAAGACATTACGACCGACCGCGGGCCTCAATTCACTTCTTCTCTATGGTCAGAACTTGGAAAACTCTTAGGACTCAAGCTACACAATACAACTGCTTATCATCCCCAGGCCAACGGCATGGTAGTGAGACTACATAGACAACTAAAGACTGCTCTCAAAGCACGAACAACTGACCCTTACTGGATGGATCATCTTTCATTTGTACTTCTTGGCTTGCGGGTAGCATGGCGAGAAAACCCAAATTGTTCACCGGCAGAGTTGGTATATGGATCAAGTTTGAGAATACCTGGTGAATTCATCGACACTCAAAACAACCGACAATGTGAACCTACCTCTCAGTTTTTGCGAGACGTACAGCATGCCATGCATTCTGCTATACCACCACCAACCATGTATCACACGACACCACAACAACATCTTCCACCCAATTTGGCACAATCTGGATATGTTTATGTGCGTGTAGACAGTCATCGATCACCATTACAACGCCTTTATGAAGGACCATTTCGCATAATTGCCACATCGGACAAATATTTTACGTTGGACATTAACGGACGATCAGACAAAGTTTCAGTAGACCGTCTCAAGCCAGCATACATCTTGCCAAATCCGAACAACACTAACAATTCTGCCATACCACAGACTCCTCCCGAACGATACACACAAGACGAGATGTTGCGTACACGCAGTGGCCGAATGGTAGGACCACCGCCACATTTAGCAACAGACTATGTTACAACAATCACATCACCGGAGATGATGCTGGACACGACGAAATTTGTTCTGTTTTAGTTAAAGCCGTGTCCACAATGCTGTGTGCAGGGCTAGTAACTTAGCCCTGCCTATCCCTTGACCAGTCTCTTGAAATTCTAATTAATATTCTCTAAATTTTATTAAGATTCACTGTTTCAATTTTATTCCATTACTAAATGTGCGTGTCGAAGGAAATAATCTCAATCACTAGCCAAAGAATTTTAACGCAAATTCACTCCGACTTTCTTGCCGTCACTACCAATCGAAAAAGGACGAATTCCAGCAAAACGCCGTTTATATATGCGTCTAGGCCACGTGTTCCATGGTCCACCAATTTTCAATGAAGTGTATAAACAAATAAAACCAGGAACACAGGCGATTGGCGGAACAGATGCATTGCTGGGGGGAGCATTGTGGCGAGCTATTCTATTTGTGATGTTTTATATTGGCAACATAACATTGCCACGCAACGTGACTACGCTATGCGAACATGTGCTTTATTCGAAATATAACGAGTTAAGAAGTAGACGCGTGTTGGTTGTTATAAACTATAAGTTGAGATTAGTTAAGGTTAAATAAAAGTTAAGCAAGACTAGAACACTATAATAGTAAGCCATTTAGCTAGCTGATGTTGGGCCGATCCGGTCATAGACAAAATCGGAGTAAGAATACGTCCTTTTTGTGTATTTTCGGAAGACTATACATGCGCGGTCGTTGAGAGCTAGTGGGTCGGATTGCTTCGTAAACTTGCTTAGAAATAAGGTACTCTTTCCTCAACTGTAGTAACCGTCGTTGTATCCGTGATTCAATTTTAGCGATGTTCTTTTTGTTGGTGACTGGCCCAAGATCAAAAAATTTGGTCGTGTCATTAAGAATTGTCTTCATCTTGTCGTTGTAATCATTTTTGTTGAGGATGACAACGCCAGCACCTTTATCAGGCTTTGTTATAAGAATTTCTTCATTCGTCCGAAGGGACTTGACGGCCTGAAAACACTCTTTTGTCATGAAGAAGTTACCCAAGTCAATGGGGCTTCCACAATAAGCGTGAGCTAAGTCACTATATAGTTTCGTCGTCAATTTTAAGTAATTCGGCATGATCAGAAGAGCAAAATCAATAGAAAACTACAAGACGGGGTGACGTCGTCGTTGTTTGGAAGGGTATCCACTCCGGGCCAGACACAAACAGGAATGGGGGCCAAGGTTTTATCCTTTTCTACCCCAGGCTTCTGTACTGTCCAGGTCAAATGCTAGCAATAATGGTGTTGAGCCAAGGCCACCTAGATAACAAGGCCATTCGACTAATTTATGACGTCACAAGCGTAGTCCTGATATTTGCTTTGACTGAAATTGAAAAGCGTTTCAGTCATGCTGCTCGGGTTAAAATTAAATCGTTAGAAAAGTGTTGGAGTCAATCTATGTATTAATAGTTTTTGAGAATTTATGATAGAACAAAAATTAAAATTTTTTTGGTAGATTTTGTTCTTTTGAAAGAAATAATTGCAATTGCAATTGCTGTTGATGGAGATTATAGGTTATACTTTTGCAAATCAGATAGTGTTAGAAATTTAAAAAGGCAAGGCCTTACAGTTTAAATTTAAGCTAAAAAAAATAAAATTTTTAGAGTTATAAACTATATATCATGGCTTTTCTTAGTATTCTATTATGTTATTTGAAGTAGTAGAATAATAATATTCATAGTATAAAAATTGCAATCAGTTGAATTTTTTCACTTATTTCATCAATTTCTTGGTTAATAAGCTTTTATATTTTAGGTTGTAAACTTGTTCTATTTTTTGTAAAAAATTTTTTACCCAGAATTTGTTATAAAAAATTGCAAAAAAATTTTGAACCCCAAATGACTAAACTTTCAATTATTTTTCTTTACAGTATAAAGAGAATAAAAACCAGAAAATATATAAGTAGTAATAGTTTTGAGCTTTATTGCTGCTTGATGATATTGGAATACTTAACAATTTCATCAACTCTTTTTCTGTACTATTTTCTCTTAAAAATTAATCAGTTATCAAAAGTTATTTTAATTAATATTTACAGTGTAATGGGAATTATGACAAAGGCACCGAGGTGTCAGTGTTTTCCTTTCCAAAAGATGAGAAATTAAAGCAAAAATAGTGCATGCCATTAAAAGAGTGAATTTTAACCCATCAGCAACTTCCAAGGTGAATTTGTTTGGTGTTGATATTTATTACTACCATACTCTTGTCATGTTCTCAAAATCTAAAGCATAAAATGAAGTTATTTATTGCATAGTGTTTCATAAATGTTTTAATTATTTTTTGTACTTTTTTATTTAATTGTCAAAAATTTTACTTGTACTTTTAACAAGCTTGATTGAATTTTAAAATCCTTATTTAATTTTCATTTTCTTGCACAGCTGCAATTTTTTAAAAATTGTACTGTTGCTTACAACATTAGTTTTTCTGGATGTACGTAATGTGATAAAAAAAGCCAAACAAATGTAAAATTTTTTTCATGTTTTTTAGCTTAGTACGAGTTGTCTGTTATTTAGTTGTCTGTTATTTAGCTGTGGAGCATGTAATGCATCAAATCTAAAGTATTTAATCTCCATACTATGTTACATAGTGCAACTATTATGTGCCATAGCAAAGTTTCTGTCCTAAGTAGTTTTGTATTTAGTGCATGAAAGAGAAAATATTTTTTTTATACAGCTGTGCTGAATGTGTGAATATTGAAAAATTTAAAAATAGTAAATTGTTCATAAAGCAAAAATTTTCAACGTCAATTGCCAAATAATGGTGTTTTAAATATTTTACAGCTTTTCAACTACAGAAGATTATCTCTTGGCATATTAAATAATGAATGAATTTTTTGCAGGTTTGTGAACTACACTTTCCACCATCTAAAATTATTCGAACTACTTCAGCTTTTGATAATAATTGCGGCAAAACAATTACATGTAATTTAAAATTCCCCAAGTTGTCATTTGGTGCAATTCCTTCAATATTTCCAAACTGCCCAGCTTATTTGTATAATATACAAATAAACGAAATATATTGTATTGATTTGAATTGTGTTTTGATTATTTTGAAAGTTAAAAGTTTTCGTAGTTTTACTTATGCAATAAGCTCGGTTCATCACATTGTTTTACTTGAGAATCGAACTCTTGTTTAATGGCTTGCATGAAAGTACGTACAATGTAAAAAGATTAAAAATAAACTTTTATAGTTTAAAACTACTTATTAGTGGCAAATGTCACTTCAACTCGAATGTCTGCTCAAGGCTTGACTCGCCGCGACGGACCACTTTTAATGACGTCATCAAGAAATAGCAATTTGATTGAACGGCCTTCTCTCTAGGTGGCCATGGTTGAGCCAGCATAATTTTTTTTCATCTGAAACTGTCAGACTTCGTGCTTCATGCGGTGCCCATATATTGGACACGTTACTAAAGCGTGGTCCTTGGTATGTTCAGGGTCGTCGCCCTCGCAATTTGGTGAAGGAGCGGGACCCCATTTGGGTCTGGACAAATAGAATCGCCCAACATCGGTTCGCAGGCGATTGAACTTAACCCAAGCTGTTTGGGGCAAGCTCAATCTAAACGGCTTGGAATTGGTTCTGGGTAAAAAACACGGAATCTGGATTTTCAAAGTACTCTGCGTTCCATTCATCCATCATTCGTCCACACAGAATTGCGGATGCCTAGTCCGGCAAGGTTATTTAATAGATTCCGCGCAGCAGGCACGAACGGGGTCTAGATCTTAATCTCTCTTGACGAGTATCTCAGGACCCACTACAAAGACCATGCAAAATATGGTTGGGATCCAGGGATCCAAGGTAAGCCAAAGAGAGTGTTGCTTCTAGTTGGCAAGCATCATATGGATGGATTCCTGAAAGTATGGGTAAGTGGTTTGTTGGAGTGGGACACAGACATCCAGTAATTATGCGCAAGTCGTCATTCAGGACACTGCCTATGAGGCAAATATACTCATATGAGCGCTGCGATACCAGACTGGTGCGCAGTACTCAGCTGTTGAGTAGACCCAGGGTAAGGCAGCTGTGTGCAGTGTTTTGGCACCAGCGCTTCATTTTGAGCTTACAAGTTGCCTCAACAGTGTGACGCGCGAAGATAGCTTTTAGCGCAATGACACTAATGGTGACGGTATGCCAGCCATCTGTCCAGTTTTAGGCCTACACCAAGATAAGTAGGAGTTGGATGAAATGGTAAAAGTCTTTCATTGTTGTAGATTTTAGCTCAGGTTTAGCCTCTCGGTTATTTAAATGAAAGGCTGCCGTCACCGTCTTCGTGTGACTAAGCTTTAACATCCAAGTCTGAAGATACTCTGAAAGTGTAATCATACCTTGACTTAAAGTCCCTTCCAAGTCTTTCAAGTTTCTATAAAAGTTCAACATTGCTAGACTGTCAGCATAAGCAAGCTTTCTGAAAATCATGGAAGGCAGGTCGTACATTGAAAAGAAAGGAAGCCAAGACCGATCTCTGAGGAACGCCGTTTTTCAAACGGCGTAGCCAACTTTGCTTGTTGTCACTGGTAGTAAGGTTGAAACTTCAGTTTTGGACAAACTCCATGATCATTCTAATTATGTGTTTATCCGACAGAAGCCTCAGCAGCTTTGCAGGTAAGGCCACAGTGCCAGAAAGTGTTATATACCGCTGTCAAATTGACAAATACGGCACCGGCCTCCTTTTTAACCTCGAAAGAATCTTCGATGTTCTGTATCAACAGAACGACTTGATCCATGGTTGATTTCCTGTGTCCAAACCCAGTCTGATCTTCGGGAAGCAGTAGATGAAATGGCTCAATGCGGGTGTAGATAAGCTCTCGAGGATTGTAAGGGACACAGAGCAAAGATATCGGTCGATAACTTTTTGGATCTCCCACGGGCTTTATCGGCTTTGGGATCGCGACTGTAAGCGCTCTTCTTCAGATCAAGAAAATTTTGAGTCGGTGCAAGCGAGAA
The DNA here is from genome assembly GCA_963680785.1 of Diplosoma virens. NCBI lineage: Eukaryota > Metazoa > Chordata > Ascidiacea > Aplousobranchia > Didemnidae > Diplosoma > Diplosoma virens. The sequence continues at coordinate 30,448,845 of OY796885.1, forward strand.
GGAAGTCACGTAACTAGGACTTCAAAGCAACTGCAGCATGGATTATAAGCTCTGGGCAGATGGAATTGGGGCCCGGAGCTTTACCTGGTTTTAAGTGTTGGTTGGCAGCAGTGATTTTTCTCTGAGAGTCAGAGATATTCACTGGTTCTGGTGTTGTGGCCCACATTAATACTTGCCCAGCCAGCTAAGCACTCACTGTCCGGGCTGTTATCATCGTAACTCAAATCAACGTGGCGATAGTTGAAATTGTTGGCATAGAGACAGGGGTGAGAAAACACAGAGAGATCTGCAGTTGCGTTGGTGGAGGTTTGTAGACATTAACTACAGTAGAACTTGTCTAATTGGACAGCGCCTAATTGGACAGTTCGCCTAGTTGGACACATTTTCTTTGGTCCCGGCAGAATTCCTATCTTTTGTGTAGATTTTTGCTTGTCTAATTGGACAATCCGCTCGATTGGACACCTCTTTATAGCCCCGAGAACACATTTTGTTCGGCTAATTGGACATTTGCAGTCTTGATTCGCACGTTCAAGCAGTGTTCATAGCTGGATACTGCAGGATGGATCACTTCAACTGTTTCGATTGTTACAGAATTTTATTGCAGTGAGACATGGAACATGAGTGAGATCCCAAACAACCAGAGCAATTATCGGATTATTAGTCTACGCAGAGATGTCGCTGCGCAATACAAATGGCGACGTGTGAAACGTTAATTTTTTTATAAAGGGCGATGTGTAAAGCGTTAATTTTTTAGAAGGTTTAAGAAGTGTTAATTTTTTATGGGGAAGAAATTAGTGTAGTACGAGCTGCATGGAGTACCGGTAATTACAGAGTGTAAGCAATAAAAAAAGTTTTTCCATCCTAACCAACAGTTAAAATGCGCACTGCGTTTCATTTCATTTTATGATTATTGTTAGCGTCGGAGCAAAGTTACAGAAAAGCCATCTCAAACAAAAAAGCTAAGTACGTAAGCTTACCGCTGAAAAGAAAATACGAAATCGCATGCAAGTTAAGCGAAGAAAACGTTAACATGTCAAAATTAGCAATCGACCTTGGCGTTCCACGAACAACTCTGATTAACCTACGCAAATCTAAAGATAAGATTATTTCTGAGTTTGAAGCAGGGCGTAATTGCGAACAAAAAAATAGCGGAAACATGGATTTGATGACGTTGATGATCCTCCGCAGCGCAAGAAATGAAAGGATACAGGTCAGTGGTGAAATGCTTCTCTTAAAAGCTAGACAATTCGCTAGTGTCTGTGGCCATGACAATGCTGATGAGCTAGACATAAACTGGATCAACCGGTGGAAATCACGAGGAAAAGTTGCATGCAAGAAGTTACAAGGCGAAGCAGCGTCTGTTGATGAACTAAGTTTGGACAATTGACAGAAAACTCGACTTCCTATTCCTTTGAAAGATTTCAAAAAAGAACAGATCTTTAATGCTGACGAAACTGGACTTTTTAAATGCTTGCCTGACCACATACATGTTTTAAAGAATAAAATTTGCGCTGGTGGCAAACTTTCGAAATAGAGATTAAGTGTGCTAGTGGCGGCCAGTATGTCGGGGGAGAAGTTGCCTCTGCTCGTCATCGGCAAAGCAGCAAAACCGAAATGTTTTAAAAATGTAAAAGAACTTTCCATTTCTGTACCAATCAAACTCGAAAGCCTGGATGACTTCAACCATTTTCAAAATTTGGGTTGGGAAAATTGACCTAAAAAGCAAGAACAGCGACAGAAAAATTGTGCTTGTTGTTGACAATTGTACAGCTTATCACTGTTGTGCGTGGCCTGACAAACATTAGGCTAATGTTCTTACCTCCGAATACCACCGCCAAAACCCAACCCATGAATGCTGCAGTAATTTGTTGTTTAAAAGCACACTACAGAAAAAGTCTAGCAGAAATGCGCCTTTTTGCGTTTGAGGAGAAGAAAAAATTTGAAGTCGATGTTTTGGAAGATATGAAGCTTCTCGACCAAGCTTGGAGCTCTGTCTCTGAGAAGTCGTCAAAACTGCTTCATGAAGGTTGGTTTTGCTTGTTCAACGTCAGAAGAAAATCAGTAAAATTGTAGTGAGTCTAACAATACCTAAGAAGGGATCTGGGAAAGATTGCAAGCCTCTGGCTCAGTTCCAGAAGGCTTCAATTTCAATGAGTACATAGAAGGCAATACAAACCTGATTACACGCGAGACTGTTACAGAAAGCACCATAATAAATGATCTTAATTACAGCTAGCGAAAACCCTACAGCTGACCAAGAAGATGACGGTGATGAAGAAACATCCCAGGATGAACCTGAACCTATTCCTTTTTCTGCATTACAAGCATTAAACACGATAGATTGCTACTTCAGAGCACAAGAAAACAGCGGTTCAATATTGAGCAATGTGTCCAAAATGCAGCAGGAGATATTGGCAACAGAAGCCGCTAAAAAGAAACAAACCCAAATCACAAATTTCTTTGCGACTTAACATGTTTGGTTATGTACTGTACAAGGACTTTTTTATTGTATTATTTTATGATTACTGCTTGCTTTGTGCTGTGGAAATGCATTTCATTCAACAAAAAATATCTGAAACTGCGTTAAAAGTGAATTAAAGCACCATACACAAGAATCGTCATTGAGTTTTTACCTGTTTGCATAATTGGACAGTTCGCCTAATTAGACAGCTTTTACTAATCCCCTTGAGGTGTCCAATTAGGCAAATTCTACTGTATTTTACAACCATTAACGTTCACGAACAACCCCAATATCCGATGTCAATAGAGATCTGCCCAAAAGCTTTTCTTCAATTGCTCGTCGACAAACGTGGCAATGTCGTGCTTCTTGCTTAAAAAAGAATCAGCCAGTTGAAAGTACTAGTTTTTCTGCATTAGCGCAGTGAGTCTCCTGTTGTAGGATGACGAGTGCCTCAACCTACAGAGCAAGATAATGAAAAACGTTCATCCTGCTTGCAGTGAGGCCTTTGATGTTCAGCTGGAGAATAGTGGGTCTTTGGAACTTGTTGGCAATGTGTCCCAAAAAAGGCATTGCCGATTAGCAAACCTTCATTAAATATCGGAAAGGGAAGATACTTTTCCGTTCTGGCAGGTTTGGTTTCGGTTTGTCGTGTTTAACAACAAAAACAGACTTACTTACGGCGCAAGCTGTGAGAAAGCAACTGCCATCTGGGTCCGGAGGCAAAATGGACTCGAATAGTTTCCCCTTTAATTTTGGTTCATAAATTCATTATTTAAAGATAAAATGGACAAAAAACTAAAAGTCTAGTAAACACGCCTCAACTTAGAAACTAAGAGAATACTTCAATGATTTTTTAAGTATGTGTTGGTTTGTTTGCTTTTGCATTTTATGCTGATTTTTAGAAATCATTTTACATCGAAGTAACCATAAGTCAATTTTTGAAATTCTTATTGGTAATATTGTTTTGTTTTTGCCAAATAAAGTCTATGATGGAAACAAAACGATATCTCAATAGCGAAACATTGCTTGTCATGGAGCTTGTCCGAAATCGAAGTTTCACCTTTACCACCGGTGACAGCAAGCAAAGCAGGCTACGCCGTCTTAAAAACGGCGTTCCTCAGGGATCCGTCTTGGCTCCCCTCCTACTTAACATCTATACGTACGATCTTCCTTCCATGATTTCCAGAAAGTTTGCTTATGCTGATGATCTAGCATTGTTGCACTCTTCTGGAAACTGGAAGAGACTTGAAACTGGAAGTCAAGACATGTCTACACTTTCAGCGTATCTCCAGACTTGGAGGTTGAAGCTCAGTCACACTAAGACGGTGACGGCAGCCTTTCACTTAAATAACCGAGACGCCAAACGTTAGCTAAAGGTCTACAACAACGGTAGACTTTTACTGTTTTGTCCAACCCCTACTTATCTTGGGGTAAAACTGGACAGATCGCTCACGTTTCGTCACCATTTAGAGACATTGCGCAAAAAACTATCTTCGCGCGTCACACTGCTGAGGCGACTCGTGGGCTCGGGACGGGGTGCTGGTGCTAAAACACTACGCATAGCCACCTTATCTCTAGTCTACTCAACAGCTGAGTACTGTGCGCCAGTCTGGTGTCGCAGTGCTCACACTCGCCTCATTGACAGTGTCTTGAATGACGCCTTGCGCATAGTCATTGAATGCCTGTGTCCCACTCCAACCGACCACCTACCTGTACACTCAGGCATCCAGCCAGTTAAGCTTCGCCGACTGGGAGCGACACTCTCCTTGGCTCATTGTGGATCTCTGAACCCCGATCATATCTTGTATGGTCTTTTAAGTGGGTCCTCGGATACTTGCCAAGTGAGACTAAGATCTAGACGCCCGTTTGTGCCAGGTGCGCGGAATCTCTTGGACAACCTTACCAGACTTGGCATCCGCGCCTCTGAATGGACAAATTACAAATGGAAAACGGAGTATGTGAAAATGCTTCCAGGCTCCGTGCTTTTGTGCCCGAGACCGGTGTCAGGCCTGTTGGAATGGGCTTGTCCCGAGCAGCTTGGGTTAAGCTCAACCGCTTGAGAACTGGTGTTGGGCGATTCCATTCGTCCACGCACAAATGGGGTCTCGCTCCTTCACCAAATTGCGAGTGTGGCGCTTCTGAGCAAACCGCAGACCATGTTCTAACAGTGTGCCCTATAGATCGGGCAGCACATGGAGTACAAGGTCTGACGGTTTTGGATGACAAAACTCGATGCTGGCTTAATAAAACCATTGCCAGTATCTGATTCAGGCAGTGCAGCAGTCTGGGGTAGTAAAAGGATAAACCCTCGGCCGCAGTCCTGTTTGTGTCTGACCTGAAGTGGATGCCCTTCAAACGACGACGACGCTTGTATATTTAGGGCAAATGGAATTGGATTTTTATGTGGACAAACAATTGTTTATCTGATTAACCCTTAAACACCTATGTGGGTCTCCGGCGACCCGATCAGTTTTTTCTCCTCCTATATCTCCCGGAGTGTTTAACTCCGATCTGCGTAACTCCTAGTATTTTTAAAGCGTGTACTTCTCTACCGTTGCACATTGATAGCTTTAAATTTTTTCATCTAGTTTAATGTTATAGGGTCTATCTAGGGACCCATGTTAAGTAATAATAATTTTTTCGTTAATAAGTACTTTTTTTAAAATTAGTTTTCAAAAGTACCACAAATGATAAATGTATGTCAAATTATAAATATTACTTAAACTTCTGTCGGTACCTTTCAGTATTTACGCAAGTTATCTTTCAGTATTCTATTTGAATAAGGTAAGACTTTAAACAGATAGAAAATTCGTGTTGCTGCTAATTTTTTTAATCAGACAGATAGATAAGTAAGTCAGTTTCAGGAAAGGAGTTGAAATCTCAACGTGGAATTCTTTTCAATTTTATCCCTGGCTCTAATATATATTGCGCCGTATATAAAGATAATAAGCTAAAAAAAGAAGAAAAACTTATCTTTTAAAAACAGATAAACAGTTAAAATGACCACCAAAAAAAACTCCCTTCTGTTCAAAGTAAAATTACTAAATAACGAAGAAGAATTCAACATAAATAATTTTATAGATCTTTTTCTCGAAGACGGACTATTCAATCCTTATCTCAATGAAATTTATGGAATAGCTACACACAATTATCAGTTAAAAATTTATAATGTAACTTTTAAGGAATTCACACCCAAAAATATACTAGATGACCTTTATGACACTTTTGCAGAACCGGAGATAATTACAACCAAAGATGAACTGGACATTTCTATTCAAAATAAATCGACCTCAAGGTTTCCGACAACTCGTTACCCTTTATCCAATGCCTTTCGACATTACCAATGATGCCATACAAAAAAAATCACCAAAACTTAGGGAAAACTCAGGCATCAAGAATTTGGTAAACACAAGAAATGCCCACTAATACACAATCCGTACCTCCACTTATACAGTATATCGAAGAATTCAAGAGAAAAAACGTCCCGGACACCATAATATTCCGTAACAGGTTCATTATTGTAAACATCGACGGAAAATCCCCCAAAGAAAGATGCAACTACTGTAAAGCAACTCACACTGCATTGAAGACTGTCCTAAAAAAATGGAAACAAACTTAAAACAACCAGTCCGTAAACCCTCCCAACCCAAAGCAAACACCTCATACGCTGAAGCAACCTCGTCTACTCCCTAAACCAATGCACCTAATTTCCTTCTTCCATCCACCATGCTAAAATTGAAAAAGAAAACATTAAAGAAGACAAATGAAAACTTCCCACCACTAAGCTCCAACGAATCTAACATAGAAAAGTAACCCAATGTTTCCCCTAAAATTACAAATGAACAAATAGACATTAATGAAGAAGTTTTAAAATCTTTCGATGACTTTCCAAAAGACGAAAATCTACATTCCAAAATCAAAAACTCAAAGGAAAATACAAACCTCCAAAACAATGATCCATCCCCCCCTGCATCTACTGCCACATCCATCATCCTCAAATCAAGAAAGAAGAAAGCCTCCTCACAAGAAAGAAAAAACAAATCGTAATTATACTTGAAAACTATTGTATTGAATAACTACTACTGCTATACTATAATAAAATTTTTTTTTAATGTTTAATCTATCTTTTTAATTATATATCATACTAACCCCTTACACATACTACTTCTAATGACTATTTTACATAAATTAACCTTAATCTTTGCACCCTTGCTTCTATCGATTAACAAATGCTTTTAAAAATCACATCTCTAAACATTAACGGATTCAACAAATTCACTGACCCACTTTCCCGTTTCATAAACCATCATAATATCCACCTGATCTGCTTACAAGAAACACATACAATCCAGCAACAACAATTATCTCATTTTACTCAATCTCACAAACTCCTAGCTTACCCAAACGTCGATCACTCTTTATCCCCACAAATTACCCATCGTCAAGGTACCCTTACACTTATCAACACCCAACTCCTAGAACTTAGCTCACAAATGATCACAACTCATTCAATCCTCCAAAACTACATCCATTCTCTATCTTTTACTCTCTACAACACGAACTACACCTTAATAAACTGTTACTTTCCTTCGGGCAAAACATCCACACAAACATCACAACGGATTAAAACCATCCAAAAACTTACATCGTACCTACAAAATTTAAATTATAAAAATAGAAAATTAATAATAGCAGGAGACTTTAATTTAGTTCTTAACCAAATAGAGAGAACTGGACATTTTTCACCTAACACAAATGATAAAATTCTGCTCCAAAACCTGTTATCAAATTTTGATCTTATCGACTCTTACCGTTTTCTCTACCCTAACACAAAAACCTACTCCTTCTCCCGCTCCAAACCAACATCAAGACTTGATCGCATTTACATTTCCTCCTCCCTAACAATCAAAATTACCCAATCTTCTTACCATAACATCACCTTCTCCGATCATAACAAAGCGCCAATTATTGCTTTAAAACTTCCCTCCAAAACAACCTTTAAATCTTCACATTGGAAACTTAATGACTCCATTCTCTCTAAACCAACCATTTACCAAAATATCCAATCATTAAAACCTTCCACAACCCTCCTAACCCCATCCAACAACCCCTACAATGGTGGGATTTCCTGAAAACAAAAATTAAAAATGGAATTATCTACTACTCCAAAAAACAGCAAAATAAAATTAAAAATCTTCAAAACAAATTAAACAATAAATTACATCACGCACAACAACTTCAACAGCATGAACACATTGCTCTCATTACACATCAACTACAACAAATTTGCCTAAACAAACAAACAGGCTCACAAATCAGATCCAGAATACCCCCGCTTTCAAGCATTGATAATCCTTCACCCCTAGCCCCTATCACAGAAAATCTAACCCAATCCAAATCCCTTATACCACCTGATACTCATACCAAATCTTCCACCTTACCAAATCAAACAAACACAAATAATTTCTCCCCTTTTCTGTCCTTCTTCAAAAACTTATGAAATCCTCCATCTCAACCTCCCGACCCCTCCGAATAATTAAATGAAATAACCTCAAATATCTCAGATGAAATAATTCAAATTCTCCCTTCTCTAATTTCCCATAAGGACATTCGTATTGCTATCAAACTCTTAAATAAAAACTCTTCCCCAGGGCTTGATGGCTTCACCCCTACTCTATACTCCTCCTTCCCATCACTCATACCAACACTCTGCCAAACCTTTAACAACTCTTACGTTCAGAAAAAACTCACTCTCTCCCAATCTCGCGCCCTTATTAAATTAATCCCCAAAATACCCAACCCTAAATCCGTCAAAGACTGGAGACCTATCGCCCTACTAAACACTGATTATAAAGTTCTAGCTTCAATAATTGCCAATAGACTCAAACCCATCCTAAACTCAATAATCTCCCAAGAACAACAATGCGGACTTCCTAACAGACAGATCTACAATAACCATCTAAATATCATATCTGCCATTAACTACACCAATGATTTCCCTCAACCCCTAGCAATCCTACAAATTGACTTCTATAAAGCATTTGATTCTATATCTCATGACTTCATCCTCTCTACTGCCTCCAAACTGCAAATACCTACCACAATTATAAATTGGATCAAAATATTTCTCACGAACCTCTCCGCAAAAATTAATCTTAACGGCACCTTTCTGCTCCTATTCCAGTTAAATGTGGCATACGTCAAGGATGTCCACTCAGCATGCTACTATTTTTAATAGGCATAGAAGCCCTCACCCAAAAAATACTTTCCTCCACAAAAATTCAAGGAATATCCCTCGGCTCCATCTCTCTCAAAGTCAGCCACTATGCTGACGACCTCACCTTTTTTATTTCTTCCCTTGAATCCTTTGCTCAAATTCGCGAAATTATCGAAGATTTTTCTCATTACTCGGGACTGAAAATCAATCAGTCAAAAACCACAATTATTTCCAATTCCCCTGAATTACTATCAACCTATCGATCTACTTTCCCATAAGGAAAAATTCTTACATCTTCTAAAATACTCGGAATTAATTTCTCCTTTCAAAACCAAGAACTATCAAAAAACTGGGATGAACTCATTCGTTCCCTCCCTTATTCTACTCTTTCTACCCTCAATCCTAAAGACTCACTCTTCTCCAAAGTTATCTCCATCAACCAACACTTCATCCCCAAAATATTATTCCTTTCCAGAATCATTCTACCCACTCCAAAACAAATCAAATCCATAACCTCTCTACTTTTTAAATTCCTTTGGAACTATGTTTTACTTCCTTTGGAAAATTCCTCTTTGAGCCTATCAAAAGATCAACCCTTTACCTACCTAAATCTAATGGTGGCATTGCCCTACCCTCCATTGGAATCAAAATATCTACAGCCTATCTATGGAAACTTATCATCATATTGCAATCCCTTTCATCCAAAAAACAATTCTGGATGAAATATGGAATCTATGACCTTGGAACAAAAATTATACCCATAAAACCTGAACTATTTTCAAATTCTCAACCCCACCGCCCTAAACCAAATCAACAATGGATAAAAACTCTTAAGCTCTTTCAGAAAAACCCAATCCCTTTAAAACATATAAATAATCTTACCTTCAAATCCCTCTATCAAACTCTCCTAAATCCCGACTTAAATCCTCTCCCAATAACAAATACAAACATCACATACACTTGGCCACGCATAACACTTTTCAAACCCTGCCCTTCTCTCTTTTCAAATCTAGAAAAAGAAATTGCCTTCAAAACAGCATATAAAGGATTCACATGGGGATCTTTCTTTCACAAACACAAGATTACGCCTCGCAACCCCAACGACCTACTATGTAAACTTTGCTCCTCATCTCTTGATGACCCACATCATTTCTTTTTTGATTGTCCTCACACAGTAAAACTGACTACTGCTTTAGAACCCCTTCTCTCCGAAACTTTAAAAGCACCCTTCACGTTTACAAAAGATATACTCCTCTACAACTACACTAACACAACAGAAACTCCTCACATGTTTATATCTAAATTAGCCTCCCTAATTCGTCTATCTCTCTTCCAAATAAGAAACAATCTTCCTCATTACACTTCCACCATCCCTCCCTCTCTTTTAAATGAAGAACTCTACAAAATAAAAACAAAATTCAAAAGTTTCCTTCGAAAATTTAACCCAGACGACAAAACCGACTAACTCCCCTTAAATCTTTTTCCCAAACTTTTTTTCTCAAACTTCCGAAGTCCTCAATCTCCCTAAACATATATTTCCCTCTTCCACTCTATATCAACATAAAACCATAACTTATAATGACAAGAAAAGGTGATCATTGTAATCAAAACGTCAATAATCCTAAAACAATATTGTCAAAATGTTTACTTTCTTATTGTGAATGTGTATATATTTCCCAAATAAAATCATATATAAAAAAAAATTCAAAAAATCTCCAGCAAAATGGCAAGAAGGCTTCTGAATGCAACAAAAGCTGCAACACAACTGGCGGCTTGGTCAGATTTAAAGGACAACATTTCGGACGATGGCAGTAGCGTTGAAAGCGAGGATTCTGAAGACGACCTACTGTCAGCCGGAGATGATGAGACTAACAAGAATAGGACTGATCCATCTCCTGTAAACAGCCCAGGTGCACGGACGAGTGGAGAAGATGAAATGAGTGATAGCAGCGAGGAAGAGAGTGACAGTGATGATTCTATGGAAAGCAGTGACACTGTGACTCAAAGCACATTTAGGGGAAGAAATGGTTAGGTGTGGGCTGCCACAGTGCCACATGTCCTCCACCATCAAGAACACGTGCATGTAATATCAGACACATCAAAGAAGGACCAGTCGGAAATGCGAAAGACATCGAAAATGAAGTAGATGCTTTTACATGCTTCATTGATGAAGATATGCTAAAGCAGGTTGTTAAGTATACAAACAATCGAGTAAGGCGGAACCTGAGAGCAAAGGGTAAAAATCCGGATGAGTAGGCGCCAGTTGACTTGTGTGAAATCAGGGGTATTGTTGGTCTACTGTACCTCATGGTGTGTATCGTTCTCAACACAAATCGCTTCGCTCGTTGTGGTCATCTGGTCCATCCGGAAGGGCTATATTTCCTGCTTCTTTCGGCCGTAATCGCTTTGAGCAGCTTGTAGCAAACCTACGGTTTGACAGTCGTGAAGATCGCAACACAGATGACAAGTTTGCTCCATTTCGACGTATGTGGGAACAGTTTGTTGAAAATTGTAGAAAATGTTATGTTGTGAGTGCATTTGTAACCGTAGATAAACAACTTATACCATTTCGATGTCGCTGTAGTTTCAAACAGTACATGTCCAGCAAGCCAGACAAGTATGGAATGAAGTTGTTTTTGTTGTGTGACTGTCTCACTGGCTACACATTCTATGGAAAGCCATATCTTGGGCGTCAAGGAAATCAGAGAAACGTTGGCTTGGCAAGTGATGTTGTGAAAATTCTTTCTAATCCTTTGCACTTTTCTGGAATCAATTTTACAACTGACAATTGGTTCACCAGCTTTTAGCTTGCTGCTGACTTATTTCAAAAGCAAATAACCGTACTAGGTACCATGAGAAAAAACAGAAGGGAACTTCCATGTGAATTTGCAACAGGAAAAAATATGCGTCGGATCAAGTTTGTTTGGATTTAGTGACAGGCAGACTTTAATGTCGCATGTACCCAAGAAAAACAAAGCTGTAGTTTTACTTTCGACTATTCACAACAATAACAATGTTGACAAAGAAACAGATTTGCCCGAAATGATACTCGACTACAATACTACTAAAGCAGCTGTTGATCGAGTTGATCAATTGTGTCATAACTACAGCGTGCAGAAAAGGACAAAGCGCTGGCCACTTGCCTACTTCTACAACTGCCACAATATTGCAGGAATCAACAACATGGTGATCTTCCGAGCAAAATTTTCACAAGGTGAAAGTCAAGCAATTCATGGACGCCGAGTCTTCTTAGAAAATTTGGGCATGAGTTTGCTTCATCCATGGCTACAGCGTCGAGTGCAAGAAAAACAGCTTCCCAAAGATACTGAACTTGCACTGCAAAAATGTGGGTACAAAACAGACATTAGGGCTTCTCAGTGAGCTACACATCAAGGTGGAAAGCGTAAAAGGCGACGGTGCCACATCTGCCCAGCTTCAATGGATCGCAAAACAGCGGATGTGTGCAAAGAACGTAGTGAGCCATGTTGTGTCGATCATAATTAAGTGACGGTTTTATGCTCGTATTTTGCGGCATGATTCACACTATGCTTTGATCAGCGGAATTATGGCTACTCTACTAAAAGCTAGTAAACATGTTTTAGTGTTATTCTTTCTACCCAGTGTTGAAGCCTTTTTATTGTTTGTTTCATTGTTTTGTGGTGAATTAAAATAAGCTTACATCAGGCTGAATTGATTCAAAACTAAGTTTTCTGAAGATATACAAATATGGAAACCGCACAGTGCCATTTAACAGACCGGGTCGTTAGCGACCCAGATAGGTAATAGTATTCGGCGAAACGCTTGGGCGTTTAAGGGTTAACAGGACTATGACGTTGTCGACGTTATCGGTGATGGTCGTGACAATCGAGCGCGAATTCAAAAATCGCCACAAACAGAACAAATCAAACAGAAGGTCAAGAATTGATTGCAGGTTATTAGAGTAAATTAAATCTTAACAAATTATGCATTAAGATTGCTGCATTTCCACTTTTAGCAAAAAGTTTATTTAATTAATAATACATACTCTTGTACTTACATGCTCTTAAGACTTTAACCTAAAGCATCAGCAAACATACGAATCGGTAAAAGGAAACGAAAAAACCTGGTAGTGAAGCTTCAACATATTCTGTGCGGAAAAATAACGCATTCATCCTCAAGGCTCACAGAAAAGAAGCGAGGTTACACGCGATTCGATGATTTGCAGGGATCTGGGGTTTGTTTTGATTGAAAAAAATCATATTTTTAAAATTGCTTTGTCTCATACATAATAATTGGAGGAAATTGTGGTGCATAAATTCATTCATAAAATCAGTCAAAGTTCAATGGGCCAGATATTTATTACAGAAATTAAAAACTAAAACAAACTAATTCATCACGAAAATTTCGACCTAAAAAAATCATCATCAGTTTCTGTAAAAAACCAAGTTTTTTAAAAAGTTTAAAAATTAAAAAAGGTCCTTACTCGAAGACACAAAGCGAAGCCTCAATAAAAGCTACAAGGCAAATAACACAACAGCTGACGTAATCATTATCAATCACGTAAAGATGAAAAACGCACACTGTAAAACTTGTAGTGAAATCAAAAACCGCAAACTCTCATTAAGATCAAATGCGTTGAAAAGATCAATGATGTTTTCAAAATTTGATCTTCAACTACAAATTTTACAATGTTCGTTTTTTATTTTCGTTACGTGATTGATAATCATGACGTCAGCTGTTGTATCGTTTGACTTGCAGCTTTTATTGAGGCTTCACTTTGTGTCTGTGAGTCAGGACCCGATCAGTATGAGTAGAGTTCTTCAAAAACTTTTTAAAATTTTTAAACCTTTTAAAAATCTTTGATTTTTTACGGAAACTGATGACTTTAATAGATCGAAATCGATTTTTCGTGATGGATTAGTTTGTTTTAGTTTTTTATTTTTATAGCAAATATTCGGCCCATTGAACTTTGACCGATTTTATTTAATTAATTCATGTATCGTAATTTGACCAATTAAATAATATCGTCAATTTGACTTTGCTAAAAAGGGTAATAGATTTCTGCTAAAGACTTTTAACATTATGGAAGGAAAAATACAAAACACTATAAAATAATATACAACAAAAACAATGCGAAATTATGTACATTGCCACATAATTTGAAAACAATACTATTTAGTTGCTGCGAAAACTTGAATTTTCACAAGCAGCAATTTTTTTGTTACTTGATGGCAACACGCTTCAGAAAAACTTCTGGGTCAAGTCTAATTCGAAGAAAAACCGATTGGAGTGAAAGTAAAAAGAAAGAAAACGGATTGCTCTAAGAGACAAAGAGAATAAAACGCCGCGCAAATTGTTCTTGCGGGCCCAAAGTTTTTTTAATTTGTCAAGTTGCTCTAAAAAGAATTTAATTTCTTTTGAACCAACTACTTTCTCTCAAAAACTAACCCCGTATCTCCCTAAAACTAACTCTCACTCCAATCGGTTTTTCATCGAATTAGACTCGACCAAACTTTTGCGCAATCTATTGAATGCAATCAAGCGGAAAGTGAACATGCATTAGTGGAACATGACAACGGCGTGCATACAATGAACTGTAAAACGAATGCACGACAGAAACATTGCTATGCCGCTTCGAATCTCCGCGAGGTCACCCGATCATTTGAATATTTGAGTCTTTAGTAAATCACTTCGACCTTTATTTAGTGAAATATTAAAATCTTTAATTGTTGAACTAAGTAAAAATAGAGCGATAATTGACCTTTTCTACTTTCTAATCACAAGTCGCTAATATTAATCAAATGGTAAAACCCATTGGAAAAGTCGACGCAACAACATAGTACATAAAATACAAAGAAATCGATTAACACGAGATTAATACAGAGAGGGCAAACTTTTTTTGCTGCGATCCAAATTTTTTATTGAAGTTTGACAAGCGCGAGAGATGAGCACATACAACGCGTTTTGCTTACTCAACTTCGTTTGAAATTCATTGGTCAAATGGAGGAAACACCTGTGTCAGATTGTTGGACAGCGGCGGGTCGCATTAATAATCTAGAAACGAACCGGATCTGACCCGCGGGTGGCAGTTTGTTCATCCCCAGATTAAAGGCAGTGTAGCCGGAAACACGCAAGTGACATACTAGAGAAATACCACAAGGAGCCTACAACATTGAAACACCAGATAAAAACAAAAACAATCAATTAGAGTCATAATTTGAAAAGAAAATAATCTCGATGACAAAGAGCTTTGAACCGTTTGAAAGAACGAAAAAAAAGAGGACAGAACAACAGTCGACGACATCTAGGACACGACACATCCATTGTCCTTCGTCACTTTGATGTCGGGTTCATTGATGGGTTGCACTTCGCCGTCTTTCTCGCCTTTTGAACTCTGTCACAGATTAAACTCATCAGCAACATAATCATCAGCTTCAGCTACACAAACTTTTTATATTTTGATTGAAACTTTTATTGTTTAATGGTGCATGCTCGTATTAATTTCTTGGTGGTTGTGGTGGGCTTACCCAACCCATTCCTAGGTATGAGGGCGCTGGTCAACTCCGCAGAGTTGCAATAATCAGGCAACCTCCCAGGGACGAGATCAGAGGTCTAGAATAGTGAGGGAGTGGCCGAAGATGGCAAGACGTAGCGGGTCAAATGCAGGGCAGTCTAGCACGCAATGAAAAATCTCCTGTAATTCGGAAAAACAGTTGCTACATGAAGAAGTCTTTGGAGGCTCACCAATCCTTTGGCTCACCAATCCTATGGAGGTATGTAGCAAGAAGAGTGCTGTGCCCGTTGCAGCGTAAACCGGAGAAACCGCAGCCGAGCGGAGCACCACAGCGAGAGAGACCACAGGGAGGGTAAGCTCCGCAGAAGATACTATAGAGATTTGGTGTTGAAAGAAAGCAGATTGGATACCGCGTCTCCAAGTGGTAAAAAATAGGCGTTGGAAGAAAAGAGGTGAAAGAGAGTGGTGTGATGGAGGGGTCATGAATGGTACCAACTTAAGCGAGAGTATCCGCTAAGTTGTTGCCTGGAAGCGAAAAATGACTACCGTATTTTCTTAATTGTAAACCGCCCTCGATTGTAAACCGCATTTAATAAGTGCTACAATTTACTGTAAGCCACCTTCAATTGTAAGCCGCATATCAAAATCACTAAAATTTAAATGAATTTGCAAGAATATCACAAACATAAGCAGCATAAAGTATTTCATGAATTTATTTAAATTCCAGAAACACAGTCACCATCACTACTAACTAAGTCATTAATAATATCATTCAAATTGCCGGCAAGTTCCTCATCATCAGCCTCATATTGTTCATTGCGCAGACAAAAAATTTTAGTTACATCATCAGTAGAGATTTAACATACGTCAAAAGAGTTGATTATAATTTCTGTCAAAACTTATTCCATGCTTCAACAACATATCAAGCTATAAACTTTATTCAGATGGAAAATGTAAGCCTCCTTTGTTTGTAAGCTGCCCCCCAAAGTAAACCGCAAAATATTGATTAAAAAAAAGTAAGCCACGGCTTACAATCGAGAAAATACGGGGTATCCATTGAAGATGGACTACCTTCGAGTCGGATAAGCGCGTTTAAGAAGAGATTGGGTGTCAGTAAGAGATTTGAGTATTACGTATGGCAAGGGACCAGAGACAGTTGTCTGGACAGATTGCGAGTCGGAGAACAGGGTGATGGATTTAAAGTTTCAAAGTTACAGGACGAGGAATAAGAAATACATCATTCAATGGCATGAAGTATGGCATAAGTCTCGGCGCTATAGCTGATAGCTCAGCGTGAAGCCGAGGAGAGAGAGGCACCAGTGAAACATTTAGTATATTTAATAGACTGCATACATAGGTAGATACGTAGGGTTAGGTAGATTGCATACATAACCAGTACCGGAAACCAGCCTGGGAAAGCATAGGTAAGAATGGGGCAAATAAAAGCTTTATGTAGTCGTGAAATAATAAACTTTAATTAACTTTACCAATTTAAATTCGGCTTCAAAATTAAAATCTGGCAAAACTTTTTGAAAGTTGAACCAAAATTTTAAAATGCCCGAGATAGCTTATCTTCCATATTTTAATAGATAAAATAATACGACTTTCAGTCAAATAAACAAAAAAACGTAATTCACATATGTCAAAATAATAATCTTAACTACGTTTTGCGCATAGTTGTATGACTATCTGTGTAGAGTTATTGGCTTATTAAATTTTGCGACGTCGGGATTAACCTAATTTTCTGGTTTTAGATGCGCCGCTTTGGTTTCTCACATTTCGCGTCATAATTGTGCTCGATTATTGCTTTATAAAATTGAGCTCTATTTCATTTTCTTAATTTGAGTTCCTCGACTTCCATTCTTGCATTTTGCTTTCGACGTCTACCCATTGTGCCCTCGTAATTTACTCGATTCATAGTTGCAAAATTTGACCGCCGTTTTTCATTATTATTCCAAACATCACGAAATCAAAAACAATTGCAAGCAATAATTATGCTAACAATCGTTCTTTGTATGTGAGGAATTGCTTTGTGTCTTGTTCTGGTTTTCGAGACATCGAGGTTTAAATTTAATTTTTTTCATTTACGAGTATTTCATTGTATTTCATTGTGTTTTGTTTGTCCGCTCACGTCTGGTGCTACTAATTTAATTCAAAAGCAATGACAATTCAGTAATTATTACAACAACAACGCTACCTTTCCTATGAATTACTATCTTGCCGTGGTATGAAAGTCTGCTTGTCTCGGTGACCTGTAAAGCTGTTTTGGCTGGAGATTTCATCTCTCCTGTTAGGAACATTCATGCCAAAGAGGTTTGCAGATAGAGACCAGACAAAATGTACTTCACAAGATGGCAACTTTAAACCTGGCAAACTATGCACAAAAGTTGTGGCAAGCAAGCAGTCTGAAAGAAGGAAGTTTTTTATATAAAACCCCCTCGCATAAGGTTGCACTGCAAATTCGTGATATGTTATCTAGAACGTTTTTTCATGTTGCCTTGGGCGTCACGCAGATTAAAAAGGTCCGCGTTCAGGTACTTGGCAGAGGTATTTGTTCGAAAAGTACTTTCCTAAATGAGTCAGTCTCGTCGAGGTTAGAACACTGGTGGTTAAATTTTCAACTACTACAAATTGGCTCATTTCTGCTTCGTGTCTAATCTCTATTGGGTGAAGCTCTTTCTTTATCCGGTGAGAAAAGACTTGTCTCTGGCTTCTCGGGATAGTCAATTTTTCAGTTTATTCTAAACTGGATGATCAGATTGCTGCTTCTCGGGGGCGACGTAAACCCAAACCCTGGATCACAAACACACAAATGACATTTGTCTCAAACCTATCACTAAACATCAAACATCTACTTTATGTAAGTACACAAAGAACTGGGCGCATTTTAAATGCTTCCAAATCACAGCAAAGGACTACAACATCTTATGGTATGGCACACTTCAGAGCACTTTTAACCACAGAACACAAATGACCACAACATTACCAACGAACTTTCTCAACGTCCTGCAACTGAATGCAAATGGCATCCACAACAAAACAGATAAAATAAAACTATTCATTAAAAATACACGAGCAGATGTCATAACAATACAACAAAAAAACTCAATCAACTCACAAAACAACGAATATTCCTCACTTCACACCTATGAGAACAGATCGCACTCACAAAGAGAAGGCCTTCCAACTTCAATTTTTACTTCAATTAAAAACAATATTCAACTATATTTAAATTAAAAACGAAAAACTATATAATATTCAACTTCAATTAAAAACAACATAAATTTTTCACAACTTAATACATCAAACATCTTTCCCATTCAACAACTAATCATCAAAATTCACCTTTCTACATCAAAGCAATTACATATCGCAAACATGTGCATTTCGCCTACCTCTTGCAAACACAGAAGACTTGATTACATTCAGCACATTTACAACCATAACAAATCTTCCATACACAATCATTACAGCAGATGTCAATGCTCACTCACCGCTGTGATACTCGCCGACTGAAGACCATAGAGGAGAACTGATCAAAGACATCCTGCTTAACTTCAATCGCATCAAACTAAAAACAAACACTCCAACACGTCTACCACCCAATCAAACACTACAAACTACTTCACCAGACAGCACCACTGCTTCAGCAGACTTGCATGATTGCACTGGCTGGCAGACCATCCACTTCCTCATATCCGATCACTTACCTTTACTCACCAACCTCAGTATACATCACAAGATCAAAACAACTTGCTTTCACTTCACTAAAACAATAACAAACATCTTGACAAAATCGATCACAAACACAATTCACACCCTCTGTGGGGTACCATAGCAAAACTATCCAATAAAAAACCACCTACAAAACAGAACAGAAGCATTCGCTTTAAACTACAACAGCCATCATTAACGTAGACAAAGCAAAAGTTTTTAATAAACAATTCACGACCGTCACTTCATACAGCACAAACAAAATCAACAGGCACATATTGTAGACCATACAATCAAGAACCTTCCCACAGAAGAAAAACGACTTATAACTACACAAGTGCAATTAGCCATCTCAAACAGCACAATCAACAATTCCACTAAACCTGATGGCATAAACATCAGACACCTCGAACACTTAGGGCCACTTGCCATCAAATACCTCACAAACATGTACAAGATTTTCCTCAACCCTAACACAATACCCCATCTTTGGAAATGTGCCGCATCATCCCCATTCCGGCCCAGATGGTAGGTGCTTTCTCGCAGCCTGGGCCGTGAGTAAGTCTGTTCATTGATTTTAAAAATGACAGACCGAAACCGAACCTACCAAAACGGAAGGGTATCCACCCATTCCGATGCTCAGTGTGGGTCTGCTAATCGGCAAACGTTCTTTTCAGGACGGGGCAATGCTAGGATAAAACTGCCCTTTTCAGGGCACATTGCCAACAAGTTCCGAAGACCCACTATTCTTCAGCTGAACATCGAAGGCCTCACTGCAAGCAAGATGAACGTTCTTCATTACCTCGCTATGCAGTCTGAGGCACTCGTCATCCTACTGCAGGAGACCCACTGCACTGATGCAGAGAAGTTGGTACTTCCAAAATACCAACTAGCTGGGTCTTCTTCAAGCAGGAAGCATGGCCTTGCCACGTTTGTCCACGAGCGACTGAGATACACGCTTTTGGATCAATCTCCACCGACATCGGAGATCGAGTGGCTGTGTGTGGACGTTGATGGTTATAAAATAGTCAACGTCTACAAACCACCGCCAACGCGATTGCGAACCCTGGATCTCCCGGTGTTTCCTCACCCCTGTCTTTACGCTGGCGATTTTAACTGTCGTCATGCTGACTGGGGTTACGACGACAACAGTCCGGACGGTGAGTGCTTGGCTGGCTGGGCAAGTATTAATTGTCTTGCCCTTCTATACGAGTATAATGCCAAGGACGCTGCCAGTTTTTATTCCGGGCGCTGGAACACTGGCACCAATCCAGATCTAGCTTTCGCTAGCGTAGGTCCAAACCAGGGCTGCGAACTCGAAGCATTTTTAATCGAGTTCGAGTTCGAGTTCTTTAAATTTCAATTTTTCGAGTTCGAGTTCACAAAATAGAGTTGAAAAAATACAGTCGGAATAGAGTTAAGAGAATAATTTAACCGCGAAAAACTGAGCACATGTTAAAAATGCTTTGTCATCAATGTTACCAATTTTAATCTATTATTAAACAAAATAAGAGGATAGCAAATTATAATTTGGCACCAACGCTGAGAAATGTTATAGTCAAATTTACTCATTAAATGAACTCAAACATCACAAACTTTTTTCAAGTTCGAGTTCAAGTTCGAGTTCAGAAATTTTTATTTTTCGAGTTCGAGTTCGCAGCCCTGGTCCAAACAGTCGCTTACCGGATGGACGTGTCCTTGACAAGTTCCCAGGTCACAACATCGACCATCGCTTATTACACCACCAAGGTTTGCTATGGCAGTGCCAAGCATGCCTGTTAAGCGATGGAACTTCCGCAAGGCCAAATGGAGTCACTACATTGCTTTGACGTATAAATTCGCAAAGACTTTGTTGCCGCCTGATTCACTTGATGTAGATGCGGCTTACCAGGACTTCTGTAACACCATTAAGAAAGCAGCCAAAAATACTATCCCATGCGGGTATCGAAATAACTATATTCCGTGTTCGGATGCAGAGTGTAAATCCCTCTATAAAACCTTTCTGCAGTCTCCTTAGGGAGACGACTCAAGTTTGGCTGCTACAGCTCTGCTTGCCAAACTTGACAGAAAGCGGAGGGATCGATGGTCCGAAGCAGTTCGGAGTATTGACTTCTCACACTCTAGTCGAAAAGCGTGGAGTATCTTGAACAACCTTACTGGTAGGTCACGACACTCTCCTCCTCGTCACTGTCCCGTTTCAGCCGATGCTATTGCATCTCAGCTGGTTAGAAATGGGAAATACGAGGCTGTTGACCGCAAGTCATCTCGACTTGTCTTTCAAGAAGTGTCTGACCTTTGGAAGGCCACAACACCAGACGCAGAAAATATCTCTGACAATTTTTCACAGAGAGAACTTGCTGCTGCCCTGCAACATTTAAAACCAGGTAAAGCTCCGGGACCTGATTCCATCTGCCCAGAACTTATACTCCATGCTGGAGCTGCTTTGAAGTCCTGGTTACGTGAATTTCTTTCTTCCTGTTTGCGCCGACTCAAAATTCCCACGATCTGGAGAAGAGCGCTTGTGGTCGCGATCCCAAAACCAGCAAAGCCCGTGGGGGACCCAAAGAGTTATTGACCGATATCTCTGCTCTGTGTTCCCTACAAGATCCTCGAGAAGCTTATCTACGCCCGCGTTAAACCATTAATCGATCCACGGCTCCATAAAGAGCAGGCTGGGTTCCGACGCGGGAAGTCAACCGTAGATCAAGTTGTTCTGCTAACCCAGAACATCGAGGATTCTTTTGAGGCTAAAAAGAAGGCAGGTGCCGTATTTGTCGATCTGACAGTTGCTTATGACACTGTCTGGCACCGTGGCCTTACCTGCAAGCTGCTGAGACTACTTCCGGATAAGCACATGGTCAAAATGATCATGGAGCTTGTCCGAAATCGAAGTTTCACTCTTACCACCGGTGACAGTAAGCAAAGCAGGCTACGCCGTCTTAAAAACGGCGTTCCTCAGGAATCGGTCTTGGCTTCCCTCCTACTTAACATCTATACGTACGATCTTCCTTCCATGATTTCCAGAAAGTTTGCTTACGCTGATGATCTAGCATTGTTGCAATCTTCTGGAAACTGGAAGGACTTGGGAGGGGACCTTAAGCCAAGACATGTCCACACTTTCAGCGTATCTCCAGACTTGGAGGTTGAAGCTCAGTCACACTAAGACGGTGACGGCAGCCTTTCACTTAAATAACCGAGAGGCCAAACGTTAGCTAAAGGTCTACAACAACGGTAGACTTTTACCGTTCTGTCCAACCCCTACTTATCTTGGGATAAAACTGGACAGATCGCTCATGTTTCGTCACCATTTAGTGGCGTTGCGCAAAAACTATCCTCGCGCGTCACACTGCTGAGGCGATTCATGGGCTCGGGATGGGGTGCTGGTGCTAAAACACTACGCATAGCCACCTTATCTCTAGTCTACTCAGCAGCTGAGTACTGTGCGCCAGTCTGGTGTCGCAGTGCTCACACTCGCCTCATTGACAGTGTCTTGAATGACGCCTTGCGCATAGTTACTGGATGCCTGCGTCCCACTCCAACCGACCACCTACCTGTACTCTCAGGCATCCAGCCAGTTGAGCTTCGCCGACTGGGAGCACACTCTCCTTGGCTCACCGTGGATCTCTGGACCCCGATCATATCTTGTATGGTCTTTTAAGTGGGTCCTCGGATACTTGCCAAGTGAGACTAAGATCCAGACGCCCGTTTGTGCCAGCTGCGCGGAATCTTTTGGACAACCTTGCCAGACTTGGCATCCGCGCCTCTGAATGGACAAACCACAAATGAAAAACGGAGTATGTGAAAATGTTTCCAGGCTCCGTGCTTTTGTGCCCGAGACCGGTGCCTGGCTTGTTGGGATGGGCTTACCCCGAGCAGCTTGGGTTAGGCTCAACCGCCTGCGGGCTGGTATTGGGCGATTCCATTCGTCCATGCACAAATGGGGTCTCGCTCCTTCACCGAATTGCGAGTGTGGCGCCTCTGAGCAAACCGCAGACCATGTACTAACAGCGTGCCCTATACATCGGGCACCACATGGAGCACGAGGTCTGACGGTTTTGGATGACAAAACTCGATGCTGGCTTAATGACATCACTGCCAGCATCTGATCCAGGCAGTGCAGCAGTCTGGGGTAGTAAAAGGATAAACCCTCGGCCCCAGTCCTGTTTGTGTCTGACCTGGAGTGGATGCTCTTCAAACGACGACAATCCCCATTCCAAAACCAAACAAAGACCACAACATTGGCACAAACTACCAATCCATATCACTTTTATCACCCATTCCCAAAATACTAGAAAAAACACTATCACCATACATAACAGAAAACATTCCAATTATTTCTCATCAACATGGATTCAAACACAAACACTCCACACAAACTGCTTTACACAACATCTGCCACCAAATCACAAGAGGCTCCAACAATCCATGACCTCCACAATGCAGTGTAGCTCCAGCTTTGAACATGAGCAAGGCGTTTGATACAGTGAACATACACAAACCCATACTAACAAACATTGCTAACATCATCATGAAGTTCATGGCAAATTACATAAAGGACGACAAGTATGCACTCAATACAATGGCACACTCTCAAAACTTAAACGAATCAACACTGGAGTACCACAAGGTGGAGTTCTGTCGCCAATTTTATTCAACTTCCCCCAAAAGACGTACAAACCACGACATACGCTGATGATATAACAATCACTGCATCTACACCAAATACCGTAAGGTCCAACAACTCATTCAACCATATCTTCACAAAATATATGAATAGGCCACCACCAATAATTTTCATATAAACATAGACAAAACTACCACCACACTTTTTACACCAGACCCAGTTGAATATGGCACAACTCATATGCGTACAAAACATATGCGTACACGTATGCGTACATGCGTATGCGTACAAAACACGTCATATGCGTACAAAACTGGCACAGCTCAGAGTCAACAAATCACCACTCTTGCAAAGTTACCTACATACAGTGAACTCTGAAACTTACATGCCACAATGCCCACTATGCTTGTCACACACACATGACACTAATCATCTCTTTAACTGCAGTCAAGTACCAACACAACACAACACAACACAACACAGTCGTCGAAAAAGCCTTGCGAAGTCTTTAACGTCTTTAACTCTAACGCCTTGCGAAGTCTTCAACGTCTTTAACGTCTTAAAAAATAGTCTTGAACTGTAGTCAAGTACCAACACAACACAACATAGTCGTCGAAAAAGCTTTTAGAGGTAGCAGGGGTAATCCTAGAGTGGGAATCTAGATTGGCTTCTTTGGGGGGTTAAGAGATGGCTACTCCAGAATATCTTTGGAGGAGGGGCAATAACAACAACGCCATATTTTAGAAAAAAAGAGAAAAAAGGAATAAAGAAATATTAATCACGAGTAAATTAAAATAGTTGTAAAAAAAAGACGAACCATTTTAATACAGCTGTTTGTTTAATTTCGGTTGATGCTTTTTAATTAATAAAGTTTCATGAATTTTTCAATCGTAGTTTGATGCTTTGATAAGAATTTATGAAAGTCGAAAACGCTTAGCTTTTTTGGTTTATCATTTACTTTGCAAAGTTTTCAAATAAAACTTTTCTTTTTTAATAGTTTAATAGTTTTCAAATAAAACTTTGCAAACTAAATGATAAAATGTTGGCTTCTAATTGCTATTATTTTAAAAATTACCTCTTTTCAAGAAAAAAAAAAGTATGCAAGTATATTAAACGGGAAATAAAACTAAAAAAATGATAAAATCCTTTAATATTTCTGAACAGATTCTTTATAATAGTGAGGCGCAACTGCACAGATATAAGGAGATCTCTTCCCATCGGAAAGTGACGTAAAATAGAAAGCCTCGATATATAAAAACGATCAGAAGATTTCGTAATCACCTTTGGTATCGAACCCACTTTTCCATATCTTCAAATCGTCTTTATATATGGAGGCTTTATCTATTTTATGTCACTTGCCCATGACAAGAGATCTCCTTCTACGTATATATATATATATACTGTATATCTGTGCAGTTGCGCCTCACTATTATGAAGAAGCTGTTCAGTAATACTCAAGGATTTTAGTTTTATTTTCCGTTTAATATATTTGCATAATTATTTTTTATTGTTTCTATTATGTTTCGATAATCGGCTGACGAGCCGTTTGTCAGGAGAAACAGACTGTTGCCGTTTTAAATTTTTACATTTTATGTGTAGTATCTTAACCTAATATATATATACATATACATAATAATAAAAGTGGCAAGACTGTCAGTAAAGAGCTCAATGAAAACTCAGAGCATTAAATTAAATTACAAAAGCCACAAAAGAGATTTTATTAAAACCTCAACAGTCTGTTTTGCCTTTTCGGCTCATCAGGACGTGATTCTAAACGCAGACGAAAAGTTAAGAAAAAACGCACGAAAAAGCTAATTATTATAGTTAAGAGCCAAAAGTAATAATATTATGGATAAAGTAAATATAAGTTAATTAAAATAAAATAAAATAAAATTGAAAATTTAAAGTTTAAAAATTTAAAAATATTTGAGTAAGCAAGCTAGTTGTAAGGCTCAAAATTCAGAATTTAGAATTTTGTAATCAAACTAAACATTTACGTATCTGACGCTGCAAAAAACTGACTGGCGATCAAATTACAAATGCGCGGTAGATAGTGGGAGAGAAAGAACATTGTAAAGGAAGGAAGTAGCGAGGCGTGAACGGACAGCGAGGAAATGGCTATAGAGATCAGGGGGTGCAGGAATAGATATAGTGGGAACACGACAACAATGAGTAAACACGGCGTAAACGGGGGGGGGGGTAAAGGATTGCAAAATTAAAAGTTTAAACATCGGAAAATCGAATTAAAAATAAATAAAATTTGAAAAAATTTGAAAAATATTAAATCAGGCTAGGCTTTCTTTAATTTAAATTTGTTCCGGTGTCGGCATTTGGAGACAAACTCGGATCGCTTGTTCAAGAGCGTGCGCTGGTCGGCTTGCAAGATGGCGAGTTTTTCTGATAGGCAGAGATTGCAGCGTTTGGCCCCGCTGGTGTATGCAAATGATTTGCAAACAATTGACCAAGTTATTCGTGGTTTGATTCCTTTATCTTTATATTTCCATAATGTTTTGGAGAGTTCGGTGGCGTTTGCTTTGTCTCGGTGATTGAAGGATTGTCGGTGATTATAAAAACGGGTCTTGAATTCAGTTTTGCAGCAGCCAAAATAGTGTTGGGTCGGTGAGTTGGGAGCACTGATGGATGCTTTGTAAATGATAGATTTTGTTCGGCATTTTCCATTGAGTGGGCAGTCGTGAAGGTTTTTACAGTTGCATGGTAAATCTAGTTGCAGCGTCAGATACGTAAATGTTTAGTTTGATTACAAAATTCTAAATTCTGAATTTTGAGCCTTACAACTAGCTTGCTTACTCAAATATTTTTAAATTTTTAAACTTTAAATTTTCAATTTTATTTTATTTTAATTAACTTATATTTACTTTATCCGTAATATTATTACTTTTGGCTCTTAACTATAATAATTAGCTTTTTCGTGCGTTTTTTCTTAACTTTTCGTCTGCGTTTAGAATCACGTCCTGATGAGCCGAAAAGGCGAAACAGACTGTTGAGGTTTTAATAAAATCTCTTTTGTGGCTTTTGTAATTTAATTATATACATATACGAGGTGTGTTTGAAAAGTATCGTGACTGTATGCTTTGCACAAACAACACTTGCAACAGTGATAAAAGCTTTGTTTTTTAAGATGGCGCAATGTCTTGTGGTTGTAAAAATGTAGTTTCAGCATTCTGTGACAACCATATGCTTTTTTACAGGCTTTTCTTGAAAGGTGCTTTACTGTAGTTCGTTTTGGGATAATTTATTTAGTAAATATTTTTTCTTTTTTTTCTTCTTTTGTTAACAAATAATGAGCATTGAACAAAGAATCAACTTGAAGTTTCTCGTTCGACTTGGAAAAACTCCAACTGAAACATTCAATTTGCTCCAAGAAGTTTACGGAGATGCTACGATGTCAAGAACTCGGATTTTTGAGTGGCACAAGAGGTTCAGAGAGGGAAGAGAGGATGTAGAAGATGATCCTAAGAGTGGAAGGCCAACAACAAGCAGAACAAACGAAAATGTTGAGCGTGTGAGAGAAAAAGTGCGCAGTGACCGCCGCCTTACTGTTAGAATGATAGCAGATGAGTTGAGCATGAATAGTGAGAGGGTGTGGAGGATTATTACAGAAGATCTGGGGATGAGGAAGGTTTGTGCAAAAATGGTACCAAGGTTGCTGAATGATGGGCAAAAGGAAAATCGTGTGCAAGTGTGTCAAGACATCCTGAAACAACTTGAAATTACACCAGATCTGCTGAGTAGAGTTGTTACCGGTGATGAGTCGTGGATCTTCGAGTACGATCCACTCACCAAACGGCAGAGCCTTGAATGGAAGAGTGCATCCTCACCAAGACCCAAGAAAGCAAGGCTGTTCAAGTCCAAAATTAAGGTGATGCTGATTGTTTTCTTTGATGTTCATGGAATTGTTCATCTAGAATTCTTGCCACAGGGCCAAACCATTAACCAGAATGTTTACAAAGACATCTTGCGACGTTTGATGCGTTCGGTAAGGGAGAAAAGAAGAGAATTGTGGGAGACAAAGTCATGGCTGCTTCATCATGACAATGCTCCTGCTCACAATGCCTTAAGCATACTACAATTTCTTGCAGAAAATAACATTGCCGTGCTGGAGCAACCACCCTACTCGCCAGATCTGGCTCCCTGTGATTTTTTCTTGTTTCCTAAGCTCAAGGGAGTCATTAAAGGAACCCGTTTTCAAGACTCAAAAGCCATAACAACAGCCATAACGAAGGAACTACGAGCGATCCCAATGGAATCTTTCCAGAAGTGCATAGAAGCATGGCAGCAGAGATTAGAAAAGTGCATTCGAGCTCAAGGAGATTACTTTGAAGGGGACAAGTTGTAATTTTTACGTGGCATTTCAAATAAAATAATTACAGGGTGATTCACCGAAGTGTTGACAAATACTTTATGTGATTCACCGAAGTGTTGACAAATACTTTATTCCATTATTAACTTCGCATTACCTCTTCAGATTGTTATTATATATTCTAGAGTAAGTTTTCAATATCAATAAGAATATTTAATCTAGAAAAGTAAGATGGCAAAGACAGTAAATGACATCGTTGAAGGGAATTGCAAGAAAGGACTTCCACCTGCGAAAATTTTCCGGTTGATGAAGCAATTTGTGAGTCGTGGAGGTGTTTACAAGGCTGTGAAGAGGTTCAGGGAGACTGGAAGTTGTGCTCCAAGAATCAGAAGTACTCCTGAAAAACCCATCAGGACAAAGGAACTGATTAAGAAGGTCAGGGAGAGGTTGAGGCGGAACCCTTCAAGGAGCGCAAGAAAACTGGCTAAGGACACCTCTGTAAGCGTGAGCACCATGCAAAGGCTTCTCAAGGATGATCTCCACGTCTACCCGTACAAATTTACCAAGAGGCAGCTCCTGTCAAACGCCACTAAGAAGAAAAGGCTTGATAGAGCTAAGGTTTTGATCAAGAGACTTGTTGTTGGCACGCGGCCTCAAGTGCTTTGGACAGATGAGAAGCTTTTCACTGTCCAAGCTATCCACAACCACCAAAATGACAGGATTTGGATTCCAAACAAGGACATGGTGTCAGTTGAACGTTGCAGTTTATTTAGGAGGCAGAAACCTTCTTCCGTGATGGTTTGGGCAGGAGTCACTTCAACAGGCCTGAAAACACCTCTAATCTTTATCGACGAAGGCGTGAAAATTAACCAAACTATCTATCGTCGGATGTTGGAAGAAAAAGTCATTTCCTGGGTTCAAGAAACAGTGGGAGAGGAAGGAATTACGCTTCAACAAGATGGGGCAACCTCCCACACAGCCAAAGCAGTCCAGCATTGGTGCAAGACCAATTTTAAAGGGTTTTGGGAGAAGGAAGTATGGCCCCCTTCTTCACCCGATTTGAACCCAATGGACTTTGGGATTTGGTCCATTCTGGAGCAAAAAGCCTGCTCAACATCCCATCCAACTATCGAAACCCTTAAACGAAAACTGAAAGCGTCATGAGAAGAAATTGACCCAAAAGTGGTGCGTGCCACGTGCGCCCAAGTACTTCCACGTCTTAGGCGCCTTGTGAAAAACAAAGGGGGCTACATTGAATAATTTGAATTTTATGTGAAAGCCCATTAAATTTCCATTCTATCTATTAAAAACTTGTTTCTTTTGCCCTTATAGTAAGTTGGATAATTCAGTTTTAATTTGTCAACACTTCGGTGAATCACCCTGTATTTACACAGTCCCGTTACTTTTCAAACAGCCCTCGTACATATATATATATTGCTGCATCCTCGTGGCATGGATAGGTATAAATACAGAGTCACTGACAGAGACCGGACAGAGGACCGGAGATAGAGACTACGAGAGATTCAGGAGAGATTGGGAGAGCATGGCGCGATGGCCGAGACGAGCGAGAGCGTTCGAGTCGAAAATCGTGCAAAGTAAAATTGCTTAACGCATCTGTATTTCTTTAATTTTAGCAGCTGGGTTGACAACTAGTCATAATAAATTGAACTTTTAAAAGAACTTTGAGGAATCATTGACGAAGTCTCGTCTTTTTCGATTTTTCTAAGTGACCGTTCAGGATCTAAATCAGTGTTGGCCTTATGGATCACACTACTTTCTTCTGTTGATAAGCACCCTTCAGCAAGTTAGCCATTCGCCTTTTTCCCGAGAGAATAAAGTTCCTGGCTTTAGTTTAAAAGAAGCGCGACATCATAAAACAAATTTCCGAAACTGGAGCATATCCTAAAGTAGTTAATAAACCGCTTCAACATAAAAAGCTTGAACCAAAACTTGGTCATAAATATAATCACTAGCTCGTCTTTTGTAACAAATGAAATGAAAAACAACACTACATAACCTATTCACAATCTTAACATTGCTACACTGCGTTGAAGAAATTAATTTGCGAAGCACTCGAGCCTTAATAAACGAAATAGGAAACTAACTGACTTGCACGTCTCGTTAAACTCGGTCTGAAGTCTTAAAAAACTCAAGTTCGCGATAACACCAACCTTTTTATCATCCTTGACGTTTTTAGAGATGCTAAACCCGGCATACACAAGGTTGGTCCACTTATCACTGGTGGGAGGGATGGTGTATGGGGTGGGGTCGACCAAGCCGTGGGTCGCCTGCAGGTTCATACTCGGGGCGACGGCTGGGACTTTTTGATGGTATCTAGTAGGAAAAAATTAATAACTTTAAGGAGTCTAAAAGTGAATAGCTGTTCAATAAAGCGTGTGGAGTAGGAAGCGTTAACGTATTTTTGAACACTAGAAAGAACTAGAAACAATCCAATTATCATTCCTGATCTGGTCGAGTGGTCTGGATTCAATTCCTGGACCCACCAAATCCAACAGATTGTTACCTATCGCTCTTAATCAATGAGGCAGTTAAGTTATGGTTTTGCCGGATGCAATGTTGCGGAGATGAACACCACGAGCTCGCTACACGCTTCAGCGCTTAGAGGTTAACTTTACATTAGTTCAAATATTTAACATTTACAAACCTCTGATATTCCACTCCCTCCAAATGACATACGAACCACAAGATATGCCAATGACATAACAATCACAGTATCTCACTATAAACACCTTAAGGCCCAACAACTCATTTAACCATATTTTCACAAAATATATAAAAAAGGGCCACCACTAATAATCTTCATATAACAGACATAATTAAACTGAACTTTTTAGACCAGACCCAACAGAATGTGACTTTATCGTTTAAATTAAACAATCAAACACTACCCATAAAACACTCGAAAATTCTTTGGTTCACTCTAGACCAAAACTTTTTAACAAAACACATAAGCGTCACCATCACTAAAAAACAAACTCTTAACATTTTGAAAGCACTCACTTTCACCAAATAGGATAAACAA
Source organism: Diplosoma virens (assembly GCA_963680785.1). Lineage (NCBI taxonomy): Eukaryota > Metazoa > Chordata > Ascidiacea > Aplousobranchia > Didemnidae > Diplosoma > Diplosoma virens. The sequence goes on from OY796885.1 coordinate 30,479,718, forward strand.
AAGGAAATCCTTTTTTGTTTCGTTTTTTTATTTTGCTTTGTTTTTTTTATATAATCATTGTTGACTGTTACTTTCATCAGGAGGCATCTTGATTTAATAATCTTCAAGGTTCTTTGACGCTTTCTGACCTTCGCACTGCAAATAGTCTGTATATCTGCTTTTACCTTTATAATGTCAAAAACTTCAAACACATTCACACTGCTCCCAACTAACTTCAGTGTCACAAAAAACACAACCCGAGACATTCCTTTATCAGAACGAGCATTGCCATGTCACATGCGTATAAAACTGGAACAGCTCAGAAACCAACAAATCACCGCTCTTGCAAAGTTACCTAGATTACACACAGTAAACTCTGATACTTGCACGCCACATGCCCACCATGCTTGACACACGCATATGAATCTAATCACTTCTTTAACTGTAACCAATAACTAACACAACACCACGTCACTAGTCTGTGGAAAAAGCTTTTGCAAGCAGCGGAGGTCATACAAGAGTGGGAGTCTAGATTTGCCAACAGTTGAAGCGGTTTCATTTCAAATGATTACGGGATGGCTGCTCCAAAGATAACCTTGGAAGAGGGACAAGAACAACAACATGTAATGAAGCAATTAATTATCATAATATAAAAAAAATCTTTAAGCGTACATGAATCCGTTTTCAGATTTGCTTTTTTCAAACTTTCGATGGAGGTTCTTCTCGAAGTTTCGATAGAACTCGTGCTCGTGAGGACGAATGGTGGACCCTGCTCCCTTGCTGCTGATATATTGTTTGCACAGGGCGCTTGCTTTTGCCAGCTCTAAATTTTCCAAATTTAAACATCACATGGACTTCAGACGTCATGACGCAACGCTGGAAATAATCTTCTAAATTTTCAGTTTTTCAAGTTTTAAAGATTTCAAGGCACCTATGTTCTACGATTTGATTTCATCGAAACACTGCAGCAAAGATCGTGCTTCTCTTTCTTTTTACAATTTAGGTGAAAGTTTAAGTGTAAGCATTGTTAATTTTCGCTCAATAAAAAATTTTAGTTTAAAAGTCAAACGTTATCATAAAAATCTTTTACTCAACCCATTGATAAAGCTGCAAGTTTTCAGCTTTTCTCGAAGCGACGTAAATTACTCACAAAAATAATTCGTATTTAGTCGCAATTGGTCTTGACAGCATCAAGTAGTTGGTATCGGGCAAAAAAACGAGCAAATAATTTTACCTTCAGTGCTATCCTGCAAACACCTAATCGAATCACCACATTTTTCTTGGGATAACAAAGCGTCGCCGTAATAACAAAGCGCCTGAAAAAAATTGCTCTCGACGTTAGCAATCAGCTAAATATTTTTCTTTGATGCAAAAGCTAAGTGTAAAAGCTGAATTATAGATTTCAAAGTCATAGTAGTACCGAAACCACAACGACAACAATACTAAGCACTCACATATGATTTATAAAATGCCTCTTTTAATTGTAAATATTTTCTCCACTTTCCGACGATGTTTTGGTCGTGCGACTTTAATAAATCGTCTGAAAAACAATAAAAGAAGCCAGGTATCATTAAAAATATTTTAAGACAATGCGGTATCTATCATACATTAGGATTTTGACGGTTAAGTTTAATGTGTTCAAAGCTACTACTCTCCACTATGAAAAAAAAAGGCTAGTGCTAAACATGAATAAGAAAGCCAATAAAAATGACGACACAAATCACGTGACTCAGGCTTGTGACGTTTTATCACTGGCGCATGTACACAAAGTACTGAACAAAGCGATCGCGTAATTCGCTTATGACAGACGAAGTTTTTTGAATTTTCCGAATCCGATCAAACACTGCAACATACCAGCCATTTGAAAATACTTTGACGTCTCGTTCGCAAGTCCAGCGATTAGTTTTGCTTGATGCTTTTTCTCAACCGCGCGAGCGATGGTGACTGCAGAACGTGAAATAAAGCATCAAAAAAAGTAATTATCCACCGACAACAGGAAGCAATATTCCAAACAAATCATTTTGAAAAAACAACTCCTTTGTATACTTTTAAAATCGTACTTGACTGACTGAAAACGTAAGGATATTTTGTTTATCACTAAAAAAAAACAAAGCCTTTCCAAATTAAGAAATAATGAAGGCTTTGACTTTAAGCTGGCAGAAAAGCAAAAAATATGTCGTCTCTCAATCATTTGAGTATTTATTAATTCAATCGTACGCAAAAACCTAACCTTCTTGTGCTTCGGCCTGACAGCACATCACATAACATTCTAGGACGTTTGGATCCATATCTGAGCATTTGTCAGGAGGATTTGATAATCTTCCAACGTGATTGTCCTGGGTGCAATCAGATCGAAATTAATAATTCAAAAACAGCCAAGTTGTAAAACTAGTCAATAAACCTTAAACTCTTTAAAAATTCCAGCTGCTTTCTTCAGGCTAGAGTGTATTTCTTTGGCATCCTCCATGTTAATCCTGCAAAGACATAATTGCTTTTGCAAATTTGATTGCAAGAAAATCTTATAAGCACTTCAAAAAATTCCATAAATAAAAAGGTCATATAAACATACTTTTATCGATAAATGGTATGGTTTAAAACTGAAGAGAAGTTTAAAATTAAAATATAAAAGAGTAATGGAGAAACAAACAAATTTCCGATAAAATTTCTTTGAAAATTCCGATAAAAATGATCATACTCAACAATAAACAAAAGCACATGCATGAAAATTCAGTTTGGTAAAATTGATTACACCGAGTAACCGAGTAAGCGTGACACCGGCAACATAACAATTAATATAAAAAACAAATTACTTGTACTTGAGTCAGCAAAAAAATTGGACCAAATTACAAATATAATGTTATAAATCCAAATAGTTAAAAAGTAAAGTTGCTTGTACAGTATACCGATATGATTTATTTGAAGTAAACCATTTTCTCCTATTAATCATATAAAAACCACATAACCAAATAACCCCTATATTGACTTGACAATTTCACTTTTATTTGTTTTTTATTGTTGAAGTGGTCATAAGGTAATAGCTTTTGAATATTATTTTTTTGGCTTAATAAAAAATAAAACCTTTTTAGATGTGTTAAGATTGTGACAAATAACCACAGTTTACAGCAATACATAAGAAATTTATGCAAAATTGGTATTGCTTTGATTTAAAGACATTTTAAAATAACATTTACTTGGTCATAGAACTATTAAAGTTAAAAAATAAAAGTATTCAATTGAAAAATATGGAGATTAATTTGGACATTTCTGCAGCACACAGACTTTATAAAGTTATAGAAAAAAACCCAAATATTTTAGTTTTTTAATTTATAATCACTAACTGGACTGACAAAATATTGAAAATATCACATCACTTACTCAGCCTGAGCAGCAAGCTTGGCTGCATGTTTAGAATACCACAAAGCAACATTTACACCCATGTTCATAAAGTCAAATTCAGCATCATCTGAAACTCTGTGAAGTTAAAAATTGTTAAATTGTAATAATAAAATTTTACTAACAATTACCACTTTGTTGCATCCATTATCTGACAGCAGGATGGACCATAATAATAGGACACATTTTAAATGCTATTTTCTCAAGATTATAAACAACACAGAGCACTACAGATTTGAATATTATGTTAAGTTTTTATTACTTTCAGCTATTTCTTTTGTAATTTTGGTGACCTCATAATGCCATGGAGTTCAAAAAAAATTGCATATGTAGACAAAGAATATTTTGCCAGCTAAAGATCCATCATTAAGCCCCAAGAAAATTTGGACAGCAGTTTGAAAAGCAAAAGGCGCCATTGTGAAAGGTGATTCTTTGCGCCGTTAGAATTTCCAAGAAGCAGACAATCCAGAAAAATGAAAGCCCCAGGTCAACCTCGAATATCTTATAGCACAGAGAACTGTGGATGTGTGAAGAACACTATCACACTAAGTCCTTATAAAAGTCTACATGTCGATTGGCTCTACAGGTAAATCTTTCATAAACCAGAACCAACAGGATTTTAAAGCAAGACTTTCATCTGTATCCATTTGAAAAGTAAATATTGCAACAATTACTTTCACCAAAAAAGATGCAAAAAAAGACTTTTACTGAGTAGTCTGTCAATATGTGCAGAGGGTAATGGGATTTCATATAGCATCTGATTACATTAGATATCTAACTGGTTATGTCAATAAAATTGTAGGTTTGGGGGTTACAACAATCCTCAAATTGGGCATTAAAAACTTTTGGACAGTGAGAGAGTAAGTGTGGTATATAGTGACTTCTACATGTGTGACTGGTCCTTACTTTTTTGAGGACAAATATGGTGTAGCTGTAACAGTTATTGCAGAGCATTAAAACACATGTTGAATACCTTCTTTCTTCCCAAGTTACAAAGAGTTGATCTGACAGACAAATACATGCAACAAGATGGTGCCAATTGCCATACATCATGATTTTCAATGACAACACTTTGAGCAAATTTTTCTGGATATCTCATTTCAAGATTTGATGATAACCATTGACCATCTGACCATTGATCATCTGATCTAACCTCAGTGGACTATTTTCTGTGGGATTACCTGAATGAATGGGTACAAACAGGCAGGCCCCACAATATAACAAAACTGAAAGAAAGCAAAGTAGAGATTACAACTATTCCAGTTGAAATGTTAAATTACAGTTTCATACTATGAGAAATCAAGGCCTCGAATTTTTTTGTTGCAACGGTGACTGTCTCAAGGATGTGATATTCAAATCTTAGGTAACATGTAAAACTCCTGTGTATCAGTTATGTAATAAATATTTTTAGTACTTTTTATTGCTAATCTGAAAATAGAACATTTAAATGGGTCCCATCATTATGGTCAGTCAACCTTGTACAATAATATTACAACATCATTGAAGATTTTTTTATGTTTAAAAAGAATATTATAATAATTCCCAAACTCTTTTTTCTGAGATGTAAATTGCTTTGTACACAGTTTGCAGCAATAAATACAACACCAAAAGAAAAAAACTTCAAAACAAGGATCATCTCAGTTGTTATGAACATAAGATATGTAATAATAAGAGATTTTTTAGCGTGAAGTAAAAGATTTTTCTTCCCAAAGCTTTTCATCTGACACTCTTCAGGGGAAATCGTCAGAATGAAGCAGAATTGAAACGGAACTAAGTTATAAAGGGGGAAAGTAGAGTTCTCATCAGCTGAAAGAAGTAGCCAATGAGAGAAAAGATTAAGAAATTTTCAAAGAGTAGACAAATTCTTTTTGCTTACACAGAAGGGGATTGAGAGATTTAATAAAAGTCGCTTCAAGAGCAGAAAGGTGTAAGAAAGAGCAACCTCGAGCAAGAATAGAAAATTTTTCATTGTTGTAATGAAGGGCACATTTGGCTGAGGCACAAGGCCTCGGCCAACCGCCGAAGTCTTTCCCGCTCTTGCAAGAACAACACGCGCCCACAACAATTTCACGAATCCGCCAATGGTCAACATCTTCTTGACAATGCCCAATGTGCCCTTCATTACAGCAATGAAAAATTTTCTATTCTCGCTCAAGGTCACTCTTCCTTTCACCTTTCTGGTCTTGAAGCGACTTTCATTAAATCTCTCAATCTCCTTCTGTGTAAGCAAAAAGAATTTGTCTACTCTTTGAAAATTTCTTAATCTTTTCTCTCATCGGCTACTTCTTTCAGCTGATGAAAACTCTACTTTCCCCCTTTATAATTTAGTTTGGTTTCAATTCTGCTTCATTCTGACGATTTCCCCTGAAGAGTGTCAGATGAAAAGCTTTGGGAAGAAAAATCTTTTACTTCACACAATCTTCAAATTCTGTACCACCAAATGTTTATTCAAAGATTTTTTAGCATGTTATTTAAAGTGAGATCTTTATGAGTTGCAAACAGTACTAGAAATCAGGTTTTATAACAATTTTTTAGGCAAACAAAAACCTCACAAAATAATAACAAATTAGCTGGTCATTATCCTAAATATAAACAACTAAAAATTATTTTCTACAAAATATCAAGTTGTGTTTGCTCTTCTTTGGCCTCTCTCATTTCTAAAGTAGCTGTAAAAAGCAAATATTTTTCATCTATCTCTGTCCACTACATCTTTACAAGAACTAGAAGCAAATTCTTTCTTACTACCTTTATAAATCTCCTTTTTGCCTTTTTTTCTATATAAAATCTTCATTTCTAACATCATTTTATCAATTGATTTGCTGTCCTTTATTCATACATGTTAAAAACACCTTCAATCTCATTTCTTAAACTTGTCTACCTGTGCTGTTCAAAATTCTTTCTAATTCTATGCTGTAAGTGTTTGCAAAATTTTACTTTCAAGGAGAACCATAGAAATTAAAATTTTAAATGCTATTTTTTATATCTACAATTTCTAAACAATTACAAAAGTAACTTTAAAGATATATAACAAATAAAAGGGTTAGCACTAAACAAATTATTGGGTTGGGGAATAAATTGTTATTTATAAATAAATTTAATTAATCAAAGACATAGGAATTCAACCAAGCTTAATCAAATCAAATATATATACATTAAATCAAAGATGCATTCAGTAATATTTATATCAATTAGAAATACTAAATCTAAAAGAAACATTGAACAAAACAAACTTACTAATTGCAACAATTTATTCCCCAACCCAATAAAACTTTCACAAAAAATACATTATTTGAAAAAAAATCAAACAAAAACAGTTATGCACTGCTTTTCAATAAATTTTATTAAGTCAGATATGACATTTATGAACAAAAAAATTGCAATAAAAAATAATAACTTTGACAAAATTTTATAATAATGTCTCACAAAGGTGGTTTTCCAACAAACAGTGTTTGGGTCCATTTAAACTTAAAAAAAGTTTTTAAAGTTGTTGTGGAGCCAGCAGGTGCATCTGCCAAAACAAGTTAAAAAGTTATTTTAAAAATTTAATGCTTGTTCATATTAAACTAATGATTGCATTACTTGTAACAACAGACTTATTACACTAATCTCCCAGTTAAGCTTGCAACTTGAAATACACCTTGTTGGCAGCAGGGTCAAATGGTTAAAGCACCAGGATTGTGATGAACATGTTCTCAGTTCAAAACCTACTCCACCATTCTGTTGTGTCCTTGGGAAAGACTTTTTACAGTAACTTCCCCTGCTTGGCAAGCAGTTCTAAATTTTAGTAATATGTGTTCTTGGTGGTCTTGGTAAGCAGTTCTAAATTTTAGTAATATGTCTATTAAATTTCAAACAGACAGGAATATCTTGGTATCTCTGAAAGCAGGTCAGGGTAATTGCTTATCCTATATATTAGCACTTCCATTGCTTTTCTACAAGTCAGGAGAATAAATACAGTATAGAGATAAAATAATAAAAAAAAAACTTGAATCTGTGTAGTTTGTGCAAACTTAGCAATTATGCCTAATAAAACTGATATTAATGTACTGCACTTAGTAAATCTTTGGCAGGAAGAATCCTGGTTTTTACAGACATAATTTCTTAAGTCCAGCCATGCTTAACTGGAAATCACGAAAACAAAGAAAATGGCAATGACATTACAAAGTGGTTATCATAAACTATAAGGCCTGTGGCCACAAAACTGCAAATCCTGATCAATAGAGATAACAATTCTAGTTTGATAGGTGTATTAACTAAAGCAAACTAATTTTTTTAGTGAGGCATTTATAACATACTGTACTGTAATATTCAATTAACATATAATGTCAGGCAACGTCAAGCATTAAAATTAGTTACAGAGATTGGAAATCTAAGCCTCCAAGTAAATGAAGCATTGCAGGACAGTATGAAATAAGCAGGGCTGCTATTAGAAAAGTTTGGGCAAAGCGACAAGTTATTCATAAGCACTCTGCTCAGATGTCTGAATAAAAAAGAAAAATTTTCAAGCATCTGTTGGCAGGTTTGCAGAGCTAGAAGATAATACATGTAGAGCCTTTGGATTGATAGTATGCATAGAGCAAATCTCCCTGTTCCACCTTCACTTGCCATTTTGAAACCAAAGCAAATTGCTGAACAATGATAATATCACAGGATGACTTTAAAGCATCATGGTAATGGTTTAGCAGATTTAGAGAATGCTGAGGATTACAACAACTTTTTCTTCACAGTGAAGGAGCAGAAGTGGACAATAAAACATTAATCTTTGGGTACATTAGATAAGTTATATGCCATTATTGCTCAGCATATAACATGGATGAAACAGGGCTATTTTTTCAGCTGCTGACCAACTATACATTGCTTATGCCATTAAAGGATGTTGGCAGCACACAAGGTAAAAAGCTAAAGAACAAATTTCACTTGTAGTTTGTGCAAATGCCACCGGAACACACAAAATTCCATGTACATTAATCGAAAAACCCAAGTTTCCAACTTGCATCAAGAATCAGGATGACCTCTAAAGTACATAAATCAGAATAAAGCATGAATGAATGTTGCACATGCTAAAAAATGGTTTGATGAAGTATTTTATCCTGAGATAAGAAAGAGTACCGGACACCTAGTTCTTTTGTTGATGAACAATGCTCCTGGTCATTTTCCAGCTTTTGAAAAAAATAATATCAAGGTGGTGTTCATCCCTTCCAGCACTAGCTGAAAACAGCCTTGTGCTGACATCTTTGAGATACAAATATTTATATCTCAAAGATGTTTTGGATTTCTATGAGCTTGACAAGGAGTTGAAAACCCACAAAAAAAGCAAGCAAAAAGGTTACCTAGAGGAGCAGCAGGTGTTGCTTACAGTAACCAAGCTTATATGTTAGATGCAGCTCAATATATTAAACTTTCCTGGGATGAAATATTGGTGTCTTGGGGTAAGTAGTCTGGGGTCTCGTCAAGAAGTCACTATAAGCATTTTTTGTTCATGAAACTAACCCAAATCCCCCTGCAGTTACTACCACTTCTTGAGAGATGCTTTTTCCCTTGGTTTCTTCTTTATTCAATCTTGGTGCTGAAAGGGGCATTCTGGGTTAGTTTCACTGAAAAAAACACTTAAGGTGACTTCTTGAAAAGACCCATAGTCTGGAATCAATGGACAATAATTTTATTTTTGGTGGTTTTGAGCACATGTACAAAAAAGTCCTTGAAGTTGAGGATTAGTTGTTATGTGCTAAATTGCAAGCTCAAGTGGGAAATGATTATAATAAATTGAAAAAGTTCTTTGAACATTCTCAGCAAAAAGAAGGCAGGTGATTTTGCAAGCAAAATGCAAGAGAGAGCATAATTTACTTGTTTCACTTTTTTTATGATGTGCTGTCATACTTGATTTACTGTAAATATTAATAAATTGTTGAAAATGTTAAATCTAAATTTTGTGATAATATGTTGCAAACCTAATTGGGACATAAACTTAAATGAGTATGAACTTAACTGGGAGATTACTGTAATTGGACAGAAATATTAATAAATTGTTGAAAATGTTAAATCTAAATTTTGTGATAATATGTTGCAAACTTAATTGGGACATAAACTTAAATGAGTATGAACTTAACTGGGAGATTACTGTAATTGGACAGCAGTACTGTAAATAACCTTAAAGGTGAAAAGATACCTATGTAATTGCTATTAAAACTGCTATTAATTCAAGCTTGATCAAATAATAACCAATAATTCATAAAACTAAACTTTAAAATTTTGAAACTTTCTTTTTTTAAGCAGCAAAATAGAAGAAATAAAATACATTTTAAAATGATGACCAAAACTTTTAAGCTAGGAGCAAAATAAAATCACCTGACTTTTCTTTTTTATCTTTATTATCTGCTTCAGTGTTTTTGGAACCAGATGATTGCTCTTGTTTTTTTTCTGGAACATGAAATAAACCTTGAACTAAAGCAAAATAAAGAGAACTAGCTTCATCCATTTTTTCAGGGGATGCTGACGAATTGTTAAAGAGAGCAAGAAGAGCATTTCGAGCAGTTCTTAAATCACTAAAGAAGAATAATATATTTTTAGACACAAAACAATGCATTTATAAAAAGAAATTACATCCAAAACAATACATAAAAATTTCTGTTATGATAATTTAAAAAGTATTCAAGTTTGCAAATTTTTCAACTAGATGTTGCAGTAAACAGTACAAGCATTATTGAAAGTTGGTACAGAAAACTTCATATAAAGGAATACTTAGACCACATTTCCCAAACTGTGCTTTGCAGAACACTTGTGATCCATGAACTTTTGTAAAGTGTTCGACAAGTTTTCTCAAAGTTTAACCTTTTCACTGCCAAATTTGCAATAATGCAAATGCTGAGAGTTACCTGGGCTTTGGGTTTACTAAGACACATTCTAAAGACTGCCCTGATGCTCTTTGTGTCATATGCCAAAAAATTCTACAAAATAATTTTCTTACACCTTGCCAAAATGAAAAGACATTCTGAAAGGAATCACTCTACTTTAGTTGGAAAAAATATTTTGTTTTTCAAGCCCAGACTTCACCAAATGAAAGGCATGCAGAGATTTATTTATTCAACAACCATTTCAAGGAAAAAATTATTGGAAGTATCTTATTTAATAAGCAAAAAAATTGCTTTGGCTGGTGAGGCAAACACAATAGCCAAGAATCTCATCAAGCCTTGTATTTTTGAAGCTGCTAAAATTTTACTGTGCAAAAACAACTACAAAAAACTGGAGAGCATTCCTTTATCAAACAATACAGTAAGTCGTTGTATCGATAACATGGGTATGTATATAAAATTTGAGGTATACTCCCATTTACAGCAAGTCAATTTTTTGCTTTCAGATAGATAAGTTGACAGATGTAGCAAGATTAGCAATGCAGCTTGTATTTTTTTGTTATGTCTATAAGTATAATGCAGACATTCAAGAAGATTTGCTTTTGTGCAAAACTTTAACCACTTTTACCACAGAAGAAATATTGAAGATTTTAGATTTATTTATAAATGAAAATGAAATTTTATGGAAAAAATGTATGGATGTATGCACTGATAGAGTTAAAAGCATGATGGGCTCAATAAAAGGTGTCATATCCTTAAGTAAAAAAAGAAAATTTAAATGTTCCAACTCCCACTGTGCTATATACTGTTATCAGCTGGTACCAAAGAAAATGCCTTCTGACTTCAGCAATGTTTTGGTTGACGTGATAAAAATTGTCAATTTTATCAAGTCAAGACTGCTGAGACCCAGAATTTTTTCCATTATCTGCAAAGATATGGGAAGTCTTCATTGTGACTTATTGTTGCACACATCTGTATGTTGGTTAGGCCAAGGTAAGGTGCTTGTGAGAGTTTTTGAATAACAGAAGGAGCTATTGACATTTTTTAAAGAAAACCAATTTAGTCTATGTGCCAACTGCACAAGCCAAAAAGGTTGCAGTGCTTTGCTTATATGGCTGATATATTTGGCAAGTTGAATGATTTTAACTTAAATCTGCAGAACAAGTACACTTCAGTTCTTTCAGTCAAAGATAAAGTTACAGCCATCAAACAAAAACTTATATTTTGTTGTAAAAATGTAAACATCACTGATCTAGCTTGCTTCCCTTTGCTGCAAAACTTTCTTAAAGATAATAAACTCAAAATGGACCCATTTGGGAAAAGCAATATTGTGTGACACTTCCAGGAACCTCAAAAAACTTTTATTCAATATTTTCTGTAAGAAACAATTAATTCCAATTGGGTTTGTAATCTATTCAGTTGTTCAACTGCCTTATTCACTGGAAAAACTATGGAAAAATTTATTCAACTTTCAAGCAATGGCAATTTGAAATTACAATTCACAAATCAACCCCCAAGGAAGTTTTGGATAAATGTTCAAAATCTATATCCTACACTTGCAAGAGAAGCTCTAAAGAAACTTTTGCCTTTTGCAACTGCCTACCTATGTGAAACAGAGTTTTCACACTATGTGCTATCAAAAACTAAGTACACAAGCAGATTAGATGCTGAAACAGATATGTAAATTCAGCTGTCAAGTATCACACCAGACATTTAAAGTTTTTCCACCTCTTTGCAAGCTCATCCTTCACATTAAATATGTTAAATTTGCTTGCATAATTTTATAAAAATTTTCTTTTTACTGTTTTTTCCATATAAGAGTAACAGCAATTCTTTTATAACAATATCCAAAGTTGAAATCCATTTCTTCTTGACAAGCCTGTGTTAACAAATTTTTTGACTGACTGTTCCACAAGTTAAAATGATAAGACATATTGTTCTGTGACCAAAAAAGTTTGGGAAACCCTGAATTAGACAATAAATTTTATTAAACTTTTAAGGTTGGGTCTGACTGAAACCATGAATGAAAAAAAAATCAGAAAAGATATTTTCTGCTATGATTTTAATATTACTGTTGAACGTTGATTTGAACAATATGAAGATGGTGGTACAATATGAACAATAAAGCTCTGCATCTAAAAAAGATGAAAGACCTGGTAATGACAAAAAGAATAAGAAACTTAAAACAAAAAAATGAGTGATCACTATCTGTTCATAATGTACAATAAATGACCATATGTTTATATCATGTTTTTTATTACAAGATTTTATTTTGTTCGATTATCAAAAAAATTCAACTATTAGAACCCACCTTAATCAGTTAAGATAATTGGTGCTCTACTATATTTTCAACTTTTCACTAGCTTTTCCTACAACTGCTTTCATGCCAAATCAGGCTAAAAGGCTGAATTATTTCAACTTCAAATTTTTTTGCTAAGCAGTAAGCATCAAAAGTTTTTGGCCTTTTCAAAAAGTCGTCATAAGCAATTTTTTTCAGTGAAACTAACCTGGAATCCCCTTATACCACCAAAATACAGGGTGTCAAGAAAGTTCCCGATCAATTTTTTAATTTAATGTAATTCAAAAACTTCAATGAATTATGAGAAGTTCTGTATGTCATTTTTCCACTTAATCCTCCTTTTCAATGTTTCAGATACACTTTTCAAATTTTTTTGGCTAAAATAATAATAAAATGAGTAAAAGAGCTGCAATCATTCAACTTCATCGTGCGGGACATTCAAATTCTAAAATTATGAAGTTGCTAAAAGCACCAAAATCGACTGTTCGCGATACAATCTTGTGCTTCCAAGAACTTGGAACCATGGAGGATCGGGATAGGAGTGGACGACCTTGATCCACTCGCACTCCAGCAAAGATCAAGGCCCTCAGGGAGAGAATTCGGAGGAACCCCAAATGATCCTTGAGGAAAACGGCTAAAGACATGAATATCAGCCATGAGTCTGTCAGAACAATTGTTGAACAGGATCTCAAAATGTCCCCATACAAAATCAGGACAAGACAACTCCTAACTGACCTCCAGAAGCAAAAAAGAAAGGAGAGGGCCAAAATTCTGCTGAACCGTCTGAAGGGAGGCACGGAGAAAGGCGAAATCGTTTTTTCAGACGAAAAACTCTTCTCGGTGGAGGCGAAGTTCAACACCCAGAATGACAGGATTCTTGGGAAGTCGCCCAAGGACCTCCCTGATCATCTTCGATTCATTTCACGCCGACAGAAACCCTCGTCTGTGATGGTATGGGGTGCGATCTCCAAATCTTGGAAATCTCCCCTCATTTTTGTTAAAGAGGGGGTCAAAGTGAATACAGATTCGTATGTCAATGATATTTTAACCCCTGCCCTTGCATCGATGAAGGAAAAGTTCAAAAATAAGTCTTTTACCTTCCAACAAGACGGCGCGCCTTCTCACACATCAAAGAAGACACAGAAGTGGTGCAAAGAGCACTTTCCTTCATTCTGGACCAAAGATTTGTGGCCACCATCTTCGCCCGATCTCAATCCTATGGATTTCTGTGTGTGGGGTATTCTGGAAAAAGAAGCCTGTTCTTCACCCCATAACAATCTGGAGGATCTTTGAGCTTCCCTGAAACGAGCATGGGAGAAAATTCCCCAAGATGCCCTTCGTGCTGCTTGTCAGAATTTCCGACAAAGGCTCCAACGTGTTATTGATACAGATGGGGGTCATTTTGAATAAACCAGATTTTTTTATGTTCATGGAGCTTTGTTCTATCACCACAATAAACCTTTTGTTGATTTAACCTTCTGTCATTAGCCCTATATAATTTTGTTTAGGATCGGGAACTTTCTTGACACCCTGTATAATAAAAAAGAAACCAAGAGAAAAAGAATCTTTTCAATAAGCAATAGTAACCACAGGGGAATCCGGAGTACTTTCACAAATGAAAATTGTTTACAGTGATTTTTGAAGAGACCCAAGTTTTGCACTTCAGCAATTTATTTCACACTTTCAATTTTTAATATGAACAATCATTCCACTTTGTTTTGTTTTTTTCCACTTAAAACCCTTTTCAGTCTCCACCAACCTTTATACTTTTAAAGATGGTAAGTAAGTCAAATATAATAAAGAAATAAATAAACTAGATACAAAAATTAAAAGTTCTTAACAACTATACAAAAAAGCAAAAATGTCTATGACAAATAATACAAAATACAAACCTAATAACTTTGCTAAAATCTGATTTCATAGAAATTTTTCTCACATCAAAGCTTTGTGGATTTGTAGCCTTAAAAGGATTTCGATGAAACCAATGCGTCATGATAACCTTTAAATCTATACCATTTGATACAAAAAATACAATAAACCTTTGTAATTTACAGAACAATCAATTTCTTAATTTCTGATTTGTAAAACTAGACACAATTTGTAAAGCATAGGCAAAATCCAAAATAACTCTTTTAAAAAATGAATTAAAAAATATATTAATAGTATTGAGTAACAAACATTTCTTAATTAGAAAAAAGCAAACTCACAAAATTTGTAAAAAACACTAATGTCATTAGAGCATATTAAAAATTAGTACTAAAATATATTATTTTATATAAAATTTACGTTGAAATCCACTTTTTAAAATGATGTAAAAATATAAATTATTTAAAATACTGTAAAACAACTTGTCTTTCTGTCATGTATTTTAGAACTTTACAAAAGTTAGGATTCAAACAATAAAATCCTGCTATAGAAATTTTTTAAATATGACATATAGGAAATTCTTTTACAAATACCTCAAAGGTATTAAAAGAAATTCTAGGTACCAGCCAAAAAAATTTTGGGGACAATGAAGTTTTGCCCAAATCTTGATTTTCTAGAACTTTGCGAAAAGGAAAAAAAATTAGACTGAAGACAAAAAAAAGGTCTTCACTTTGATTCTGCCTCCAATTTCTGAATTTTTGTCCCAAAATTGAAGTGAAGACCTTTTATAAAAACAACCTGTTTTTTGAGGGGAGAATTTTTTTGTTTTAACGAACTTCCCGATTCAACACTTGGAATTATGGTATGCCTACTTAAACTAAAGAAACTTATGTAAAGTCTCATGTCTCTGTCTCGGTATTTCAAAGCCTTGTCTCGTCTCGGTTTCGATACTCCAAAGTCTCGTCTCTCTTCATCTGGTCTCGGTCTCGAAGCTTCAGGTCTTGAGTTCACCTCTGATTTAAATGTTACTAGGTTAATGCATTTTTGTTTAAATGTGTTTAACTTTAGGGATCTTCATTTGAGTATTGGTTGGTCTAATTGGGTTTGTAAAGACTAGCCTAAGTGTTCTTTAAGTCCCGTTCACCATTTGCCCTTTCTAATCTCGGAAGCTTTGAAAATTTTCCAATATTTATATAAGCTCGGAAAATGGTAAATAACAACCCTTTTTTTTATTGTTTGCTTGTGTTTTTTAAGCTGTTAAGCCTACTAGGCCTACTGATCTTTATTTGCTGTTGAACTTAGCCTACTTTAACAAATTATTAAATTTTTTCAAATAAAAAACAAAATCTTTATTTTAAAAAAGAAATAAAAGCAAGTCAATTTTACTAAAAATTAAATAGCCTTAGCATTAAATACGTATTTTTGTGAAAAACACGTTTCTACCAATTTTAGTAAAGTAGAGTTTATTTAGCCAATGCAAAGTGTCCACACATGCGCAAAAAAAAACAACATTTACAATTACCAAAAAAACACATTAATGAGAAAATAAAATTATCGCAAACTATGACAATCAGCAATGTACAATGGCAGGGAGCATCGAGCTTCCTGAGTTCATTAGACAGCTGTGGCAGAAAATTCATCAAAATTACGCCTTAATAAAAATTGTAAACGAATTGGAATATAAGCAAAACAAGGACAAAGTGAAAAGCACCCAAATAACACTTTAACATATAAGTCTATATCACAGTCTATATTGCAGGAGACTAAAGGTGCATTTCATTAATTATAACTAAAGCTGGGTGCAGTAGTGTACGCAGAAATTTGTCAATAAAGGAGTTTCCAACACGATTACTAAAAGTGCTCCTGGTCATGAGTCAAAAACTTTTTCAAAAATTAAATTCCAAATTAGAGTAACCCTATTATACAGTCGTGGCCAAAAGTTTAAAACTACAACGCAGAAATTAATATTTTTGCTTCTAAACCCACTGATTGCAACAGAAATCAAATTGATTGCATCAGATTGTGTCATTCATCTGCCAGTCGATTGTAATCACTTTTTTCTTCTTTTTTAAGCAGTAAGCACCATCTTGTGAGTGATTTTTGCTTGTTTTTGAGTTTTGAAAAACCTACAAAAATGGGTAAAAAATTGTCACTTTCTGATGTTCAACGTGCTCAAATCATGGCTCTTTACAAAGAAAAATATTCCGAACGTTCAATTAGTCAACGAATAAAGAGAAGCAAGAACGCAGTTCACAATGCAGTTGTGAAATTTAAGAAAACAGGGACTTATTCAGATGCCAAACAGTCTGGTCGTCCACGAAAAAGCACGCCAAGGGATGACCACATCATTAGGAGGACAGCAGTTCGGTCTCGAATGAGTTCTGCAAGCAAGATACGGTCTGTACTACTTGCAAAAGGTGCGGACATTAGTCGGAGAACCGTAAGTCGGCGTCTGGTCATTGATTTTGGTTTGAAAGCCCGTAAACCTGCGAAGAAACCCAGGCTAACACCGGCCATAAAAGCTAAGCGTTTGGGCGTTACTAAAAAGCACGCGAAATGGACGATTCAATAATGGTAGCAAGTGTTTTTTTCTGATGAATCTACAGTACAGCAGTTCACTACGCGCAAGCGCTACGTCCATAGACCCACCGGAAAGCGATTTGATGAACGGTACACCATGCAGACAATGAAACACCCTTCAAGTGCCATGATTTGGGGTGGAATGTCCATAAACGGAACGGCCGGACTGTTTTTCCTTTCACCAGGAACGACCATGAATGGCCAAAAATACGTTGATTTGCTGAAGGACAAGTTGGAACTGCACATGGCCATTCATAAATGCAAGATTTTTATGCAGGATGGTGCACCATGTCACCGCTCCAAAATTGTTACTCAATTCTTGAAGTCGAAGATAATTCAAATTCTGGATTGGCCCGGAAACAGTCCGGATTTTAACCCTATCGAGAATTTATGGACTGCTTTAAAGGACAAAGTGTCTGAGAAACAACCAACTAATACTAAGGAACTGGAAGAAGCAATCAAAGCAGTCTGGGTGCTTGGATTATCAGTTGAATACTGCCGAAGTCTGGTGGAAAGCATGCCAAAACGTTTGGAGGCTGTAATTAAAGCCAAAGGAGGCCCAAAAAATACTGACTTTTCTGAAAATTCTGTATCAAACGTATGTGATTTATATGTGGAAACGTCCTGTCATTTGTGACATTCAATAATAAACCGAATTCATGTGATTCTTAACGATTAAATATCCGATTTGTTGTCTAAATCAAAATTTCGAGGGGTGGTCCTAAACTTTTGGCCACGACTGTACTTTTTAGAGCGCCTTTTTTTGCGAAACCGTATGTTGTAGGCTATTTTTGCCGGCTTACAAAAGTTTATTTAAAGTTTAAACAGCAATTAATATCAATATTATATTTACAAAAAAAAACACTTAGCAAATTGAATCTTATTCGAATAGAATCTTTAGTTAGTTTATCGTAATAGCTTCACTTATATTGGACTTCCAATAGTTTAAAACAGACGCTCAAATTTAACTTTGAAAACTATGTTTGGAGTTTACGCGTCCAATAATTGTCAAGAGAGGAGCGCTTATTTAAGATCGAGACGCGTTTTGAGAAAAGCGAAAAAACATTACGTCATGATATTACACAATACCACAACCAGGGGTTGGAAAAAATTAATTGATAAAAAATTAATTGCAGTTTAATTTGATCAATTAATTGATTGGGAAAGTTTATTTATTGAATAATTGATTGTTTCACAGGCAAATAATTGCAATCATATAAAATATTGGCTGCTGTGATACAAGATTTAAGATTTTTTAAATATTTACCCACATAATATGCCGTTACAATCTGAAAATGATCAAAAATTTCTCGAAAATATTTTAGCCAAGTTGTAGATTCTGAAGATAGCTGGGTATGCAAGTGTGGTAAGAAGTTGACACAAAAAAAGGTACCGGATGGACAAATTTAATGAATTACATAAAAAATCAGCATCCGGAGTATTGTAAAACCCAAGAACAACAATCACTATCAAATTTTGGGTTTTCATCTTTCACAAGCGCGAGTTCTGTAGGTCGCTCAGCATTGAATGTGTTTGTTTGGATTGAGTGGATATGTGTTGGGTTAAAACCATTCTCTTTTACTAAGATCCACTAACACGCAAGTATACAAATTTGAAGAATATAACAAATAAGACATTAAAGAAGTATATGGAGAAACTTACTCGCCAGGTAGAAAAAAAATATCACATGATCTTGCAGATAAGTTTTCGTTAGTGATAGATGGCTGGACTTATGGTTCAACACATTTTATTGGACTGTTTGCATCGTATACATACAGTATAATAATTTAAATGAATATCATACCGCTTTGCTTGGATTTTCACCAATGATGAGTGAAACTTCCTTTACTGCTCCTGATCATGTTGAACTTATTCAGTACGTATTAAGTGTATTTAACAAAATCTTAGCCAATGTTGTTGCTATTATCGGTGATAATGCAGAAGTAAATAAATCTACAGTAAATTTGTGTAGAATACCACTAATTGGATGTGCGTCACATAAATTCGAATTACCAGTTTCTCGTTATTTAGGTAAAACTGAATGTCTTTTAAATAAAATTAATACATTGATGGGCAAACTGAAATCATTAAAACCTGCGGGTAAACTTCTGGAAAACACACCATTGCAGCCTATACAAAGAAATAAAACTCGCTGGTCTAGTACATATGATATGATAAATAGGTATATTGAACTGAAACCCTTCTTAGATTTTTTTCAAGAAGATCCTAATCTTATTGATAATCTTTTAACTCCTCGTCAAAATAATGACCTACAGACTCTGCAAGATGATCTTAAGAATTTATTTTCTGTAACATGTGCCTTACAAAGAGAAAATCTAGACTTGTACGATGTTCAAGTTTTTTTAAATGAAATTCTTGCAGTTTATCCATATGAAGAATTTCAAAGATATTTACCATCATCAGCAACCATTGTCCATAGCCCAAATTTTGATAATGGAGTTATCAAAATTTTACAGCATACAGAAGCTGAGTTAAGTCCGGAGGAAATTTCTGCTGTGCGTATGCTAAAAGTGCAATCAATTGCTAGTCAGTCACAACAGTCTGATTTCTCTGAAGACACATATGATTTTGCCTCACTTTGCTTGAAAAAGCAAAAAATAAGTGATTTTCCTCGGCAGCAATATGTTGACTGTAGATTTTTGCTACGTACATCTAACATTATAGAGCGTTTTTTTAGTACCGCGGGTTATACATTTAATGATTATAGACAGTCGTTATTACCGATGAATTTAGAAATACAATTATTTCTTAAAGTTAATAAATCTTTCTGGGATCAGGAATTGGTTTTAAAAATATATACTGAGTAAAACTAAACAATAGTATCTTTTAATTGATTGCATCATAACTGTTAGAAAAGTTGCTTATGTTCATCTATAAAAATATTTTCATGTTAATAAATAATCTTAAATGTTTATAAGATTTTTTTTAAAAGGAAACATTTAAAATGTGATTTTATGTTTTACAGTAATTTTTTATATATACATTTAAAAATATTTTTACGTTTTTAAACATTTTTTATTTTTGTAAAGTAATTTTTTTGTTTGTAAAGAATTTTTTAAAAGAAACTTTTAATTTTAAACAGATGTATTTGTGCCTTATTTCAATTTTTATTAAAGGATACCTTAAGCCTATAGGTCTTTTATTTTTTAATCTTTATGACTCATTATTACTTAATCATTATATACTGTATATAATAATACTTATCTACAGCTTTCGAATTACGTGTAGCTCAAACAAACAATGTAATTATTTTAGCTAATAAATTGCAATTAATTGCAATAATTGATTGTTTTACTTACCAATTAAAATTAATTGATTGATAATAATATAATTAATTGGAAAAGTTCCAATCAATTTTTTCCAAGCCCTGACCGCAACACCGTAACTATTAAATATCAATAAAAATTTTTATAAATTAACTCACTGATATAGTTGAATTAACTCAGCTCAAATTAAACTCAATTTTAATAATGGCTACGATCACAAAGCATTGCTACAAAAATATAAGGATAATTCACCTCATACAGCTACATTATAGAATATAATGATGATTGCACTTGGGCGAAATTAAGACAATTGGGTTTTTTTAATGAATTATATTTTTATTTCATGATAGTTTGATTCAAAAATATTCAGCTCTAAATCCCTTATCGAGCACTCTGTATTGCAACTGAAATTAATTATATCTAGCTTAGCGTTTCTCAAAGTGAACCACCTGGCTCCCTAAGAAGGAATTTGTAATCTGTAGAAAGAAATAAATCTTTATGCGAAGAATTTAAATAAAATGCAAGTTGATTCTAAATTATTAATTGATAACTAGGGCAAGTTTTGTTGCAACAAAATTGTGAGAAATTTGCATTTATTTTTAACAGAAGTTGCAGTAAAAAGTTGCATTTACGCACAAGCATTTTAAATAACAGTGATCTATTGAAGCGATTTATTTGCATATGATCCTAAATATTTCTAAACATTATTTGGAAAAAAATTTTAGTAATACTTTACGTAGCACGTTAAAACTTTGTTCCACTGGCCTGAAGTTACTTGGCAATTTAACTATTGGCATACAGTTCTGGACTGATGTTTGGCCTGGTCATTTCTACAATTGCTTTTAGATAACTATTTAGTTTGAATTGGTGATCCACATACAAGTTAGATAACGTATTTCTGTTTTTTAAATCACACCTGTAGCCTACATTTTGCGTGATATTTGATAAAAGTTGCAGTAAAACTTGGCATGTAAAAAAGATAAAAGTTGCAAAAAAGTTGCGATATAAAATTCTTAAAAACAGCTTAAAACATCACACAAAGTGAATTTTGAGTGTTAAGAAGTTGTCCGAAGCTGTAAAAAAAAGTTGTAAAAGTTGCAAAAACTTGCTCTACTGATAACATAAACTGGCATGTCCTTTATAGTTCCACCTGGACAGTTCATAAAAATTGTTTCACTAAAGTGAAGAAATAAAAAGGTTGTTGTCTTTGGAAGGCCATCGACTCTGAGCCAAACACAAACAGAACTAAGGACAGGACTGAGGCCAAAGGTTTACTTTTTTATCCTAAGCAAAGTTAAATAAATCATTTTTACTGTGTTAAAGTTTTGAAATAACAGCTTAAATAGTTTTTGAGTTATGAATTGTCAAACTTTGGTGGGCTTCTAAAGCCCACGTTGAGAAGTCAATAGCTCGAAAAAGGTTGAAAAGAATAGTGTTAATCGTTTTTTTGAGTTTGGAAACTTTGTTTTACCAAAGTACTTCTAATTTCCGAGTCCAGCTTTGATTATAACACTGTAACAATATCATAGTCATGAATTCTCTGTGATTATTGAAAACACATCAAACCAGAAACCCCAAAATTAAAAAAAAATAACAAATAGAAATGACAAAAAATTAGAATATATTTGGGAATACTTTTATCTATTTGAAATAAATATGAATTTACTATATTTTTTCTGGAAATTTGGATCGTTCTAGCCGTATGTTACAATCTTAAGCACAACCGATGATGAGTTTAGTATGGAGCAAATGAAGCGGCGGTACCAACTCTCACATTAAAAATGCTCCACAAGTGCTCTCTTCTGAACAAAAATTGGTCCTTCAATACAGTTTAACAAATAAAAGCTTTGAACTTATTTGGTCTTTCTCTATCTTCTTCTTTTTTTATGAGGTTGAAGGAAAAAATCTGTTCAAATGTAAGTGAAGACAAAAAAAGATTTTCACTCAAGATCAAACTTAATAAACAAAAAATTGGGGTTTTATCCAATGGTGGGATTAAAAAAAGTTAAGGATAGGTTTTTTTCCAGAGCCAGATTGAGAATTTTTGTCATTTAGTTTTAATTTCACATCTAATAATTTCGATTTGAGCAAATAGTTTGCCGGTTCCTCGAGATGATGATAAGTAAAAAACTTATTTTATTTTTTATTTTTATCTCTATATTTATCCTCCTGACTCGCAGGAAAGCGACGAAGGCGCTTTACATAAGGTTAGCAATTACCCCGACCTGCTTCCGGAGATGCCAAGATATTGCTGTCCGCTAGTAATTTTATAGAGATATGACTGTAATTTAGAACTGCTTGCCAAGACCACCAAGCAAGGGAAAGTGCGGTAAAGTGTCCTTCCCAAGAATACAACAGAATGGCGCAAGTGGGTTTTGAACCGAGACCATGTTGATCATCAGCCCGGTACTTTAACCACTTGGCCACGCTGCCGACGGGCTCATTTAAATTGGTGCAGACCGGCTGAATATCATCACTGGTTTTATCTTTCAGAAAAAGTTATCTTCTTTCCTTTACCATGGGCCGGACCTTTTACTTTTTGCACCAACCTCGTTAATTTTTTAAGTCATCACTAAATGCAAAAATATTTTTGTAATTTCAAAAGAAGCTATTTCCAAACAACAAGCTTAACAAATTTAAAGGTACAGTAACCACGTACAAGTACGTTGTGCGTATGATAACGTAAACGTTTAACCGCTGTTTTCTATTTCTCAATCACTTTGTCAATAATAATTCGAAAATGTGATAACTTAATTGCAAATAAAACTGAACAGATGAATGGATGAAATAGATAGGGGAGATTTTGGTCCAATGAGTCAGTCAATTATTTCATAAACCAAAACGTTTTTTTCAGTCATTCGTATAACCAACAACCAGGGGTTGTAAAAAATTAATTAGAACTTTAAAAATTGATTAATTTTCTATCAAAAAAATTAATTTTAATTGGTGTATTAACCAATCAATAATTCCAATTAATTGTCAGTTACTTTGCCCAATATAGCTTTGATTTCAACAGCACATGTCAGTAAAAAAATTAAAAATATTTTAAAGCTTTGTTGTACCTGCACACTCTTTTACGCTTTGATAAAAAACAGCAGTGTTGACCACGTATTTTTAATTTTACAAGCATACCAGTTTTATTTTAATGGTTTTAATTAAAATTTTTTTAATTATACCAATCTTTCAATTAGTTGCAATTAATTGATGCTATAGCAACTAATTATTTAATTGATACTTTTGTTTAATCAATTAGTTGTATCCATTAATTGCAATTAATTTTTCATGAATTAATTTTTTACAACCCTACCCATATACATTATCAATCTTCTTTTTCAGTCAAAATTTCAGATCTCTGGTATAAGCAGCTTTGATTTCATGAAGGTTTTTCTGTTTTTGTATGATAAAACAAATTCATAATTTTTGTTTCATACTTTTTTAATTGTTAGAAGTTTTTGGATAAACGAACCAAAATTTAGTAAAGATTCAACCTTTAGGTTACGGGCATCAGGCGTTTTAAGACAATTTAAAGGACAGTTAAGAAGCAATTTTGAGGGAAGTTGAATTTGCAATGTAACAAGACCCATGAGCCACTCTATCCCACATAGTAGGCTAATTCAAACATATATTGCTTAAAGCCTTTAAAATTTTTATAGATTAAAATCATTCAATAAGCTAAACTTAATTTACAGAAAAATATAATAAAAAAGCTATTGCTGTAGATTTTTCTTTCATTTGCTGCAGTTATTTATTAGCAACGGTAGTAAAAATAATATTGATTTATCTTCAACTCTCTCAGACAAATATGATCCTGATGATATCGCGATTATAAATTTATCAAATGTAAAACGACAATATGATAACGAAAGTTGAGAGCAATGTAAAGGCTACGAGCTATTTGGGAGAAAAGTTGTATTGGGACCAGATTGTGACAATGATTCTGAAATTGACTTCATAAAACGCAAAAAACCTTTTTGTATTTTCTGAACGTGAACATGTGGCTTCAGTTTCATAAAAAAAATCATCTTAGTTTTTCGTCAGTATCAAGTTAGGCGACGTCGTCGCACAAATTAAGTTTCTTTTTGCATTCGTTCTTGTATTATTTAAAACCATAATTTTATCTTGGATTAACATTTTTGGGTGCTCTTCAAACGTGCAGTCAACTCAGATCATTGATCGTGTGAGATCGCACGTTAGAATAGCACCCATTTTTACTTCATTTGTTAAAGGATTTTTTTAAGTTTAAAGCAGAAATTTTTTGGAATATGTTTGAACGTATGAATTCGTGTCAAAATAATTGCTTTCTTCGTTACATTTTGTTTATTTTTTGTAATTACAACTTCAAATTTAAACGTAATGTTGGTGCATCAAGTTCATAGTTTAAAACCTTTTAAAACCAGGTAAAGTGAATGTGAACAAAGTGAATAAAGTGAATATTTAAAACCAGGTAAAGCTCCGGGACCTGATTCCATCTGCCCTGAGCTTATACTCCATGCTGGAGCTGCTTTGAAGTCCTGGTTACGTGACTTTCTTTCTTCCTGTTTGGGCCAACTCAAAATTCCCACGATCTGGAGAAGAGCGCTTGTGGTCGCGATATCAAAACCAGCAAAGCCCGTGGGGGACCCAAAGAGTTATCGACCGATATCTCTGCTCTGTGTCCCCTACAAGATCCTCGAGAAGCTTATCTACACCCGCGTTAAACCATTAATCAATCCACGGCTCCATAAAGAGCAGGCTGGGTTCCGACGCGGGAAGTCAACCGTAGATCAAGTTGTTCTGCTAACCCAGAACATCGAGGATTCTTTTGAGGCTCAAAAGAAGGCCGGTACCGTATTTATCGATCTGACAGCTGCTTATGACACTATCTGGTACTGTGGCCTTACTTGCAAGCTGCTGAAACTACTTCCGGATAAGCACATGGTCAGAATCATCATGGAGCTTGTCCGAAATCGAAGTTTCACCCTTACCACCGGTGACAGCAAGCAAAGTAGGCTACGCCGTCTTAAAAACGGCGTTCCTCAGGGATCGGTCTTGGCTCCCCTCCTACTTAACATCTATACGTACGATCTTCCTTCCATGATTTCCAGAAAGTTTGCTTATGCTGATGATTTAGCATTGCTGCACTCTTCTGGAAACTGGAAGGACTTGGAGGGGACCTTAAGCCAAGACATGTCTACACTTTCAGCGTATCTCCAGACTTAGAGATTGAAGCTCAGTCACACTAAGACGGTGACGGCAGCTTTTCACTTAAATAACCGAGACGCCAAACGTGAACTAAAGATCTACAACAACGGTAGACTTTTACCGTTCTGTCCAACCCCTACTTATCTTGGGATAAAACTGGACAGATCGCTCATGTTTCGTCACCATTTAGTGGCATTGCGCAAAAACTATCCTCGCGCGTCACACTGTTGAGGCGACTTGTGGGCTCGGAATGGGGTTCTGGTGCTGGTGCTAAAACACTACGCATAGCCACCTTATCTCTAGTCCACTCAACATCTGAGTACTGCGCGCCAGTCTGGTGTCGCAGTGCTCAAACTCTCATCGACAGTGTCTTGAATGACCCCTTGCGCATAGTCACTGAATGCCTGCGTCCCACTCCAATGGACCACCTACCTGTACTCTCAGGCATCCAGCCAGCTGAGCTTCGCCGAATGGAAGCGACACTCTCCTTGGCTCACTGTGGATCTCTGGACCCCGATCATATCTTGTATGATCTTTTAAGTGGTTCTTCAGATACTCGCCAAGTGAGACTAAGATCCAGACGCTCGTTTGTGCCAGCTGCGCAGAATCTTTTGGACAACCTTGGCACACTTGGCATCCGCGCTTCTAAATGGATAAATTACAAATGGAAAACGGAGTATTGTGAAAATGTTTCCAGGCTCCGTGCTTTTGTGCCCGAGACCGGTGCCAGGCCTGTTGGGATGAGCTTACCCCGAGTAGCTTGGGTTAGGCTCAACCGCCTGCGGACTAGTGTTGGGCGATTCCATTTGTCCATGCACAAATGGGGTCTCGCTCCTTCACCAAATTGCGAGTGTGGCGCCTCTGAGCAAACAGCAGACCATGTTCTAACAGCGTGCCCTATAGATCGGGCACCACATGGAGCACGAGGTCTGACGTTTTTGGATGACGAAACTCGATGCTGGCTTAATAACATCACTGCCAGTATTTGATTCAGGCAGTGCAGCAGCCTGGGGTAGTAAAAGGATAAACCCTCGGCCCCAGTCCTGTTTGGGTCTGACCTGGAGTGGATGCCCTTCAAACAACGAAGTTCATAGTCTTAGATCTGCTTAAGATTGCCAGACCAATTTTTCAAAAAAGGCCAAACAGACTGTCAAAAGAAGCCAAACGTAAAAAATAGAGCCGAATTGTTTTTTCTCTTTGAACGCTTTTTTTTAATGTACAGTATATATTTATCCTCCTGACTCTCAGGAAAGCGACGGAAGCGCTAATACATAAGGTTAGCAAATAGCAGTTACCCTGACCTGCTTCCAGAGATGCCAAGATATTGCTGTCCGCTAGAAATTTAATAGTGATATGACTGAAATTTAGAACTGCGTGCCAAGACCACCAAGCAGGGGAAAGTGCCGTAAAGTGTCTTTCCCGAGGACACAACAGAATGGTGCGAGTAGGTTTTAGAGCGAGACCATGTCGATCACAATCGCGCTACCTTAAACGTTCCAAGGTTAAGGTGAAACCTAAAAAAAAAGTCATCACTTTCAATCAAGATCCAAAATCTTTATTTTTATCGGAAATTGAAGGTGTAGACAATTGAAGATTTAGTCAACAATGAAAATTCTAATACTTTTCCTCACAAACTTCAAATATTTAAAAAATTATACTAATTTATAAGGAAAGAATAAAAAAGGCCAAAAGGCCAAATTTTTCAGATTTGGCCTTAAAAAGGCCAATATGGCAAGCCTGGATCTGCTTTTTACTTGCCGATTAGCCTATTAGATGCTCATGGGTGCCACGCAGTGGGTCATGGGTTGCGCACGGTTGGTACCCATTAGCTATTGAGAGGTTGCTTAATAGGCTAAACTTAATTTGTGGACAAACTGATCAAGCTCGTCAGAGGCATTTACTTCTTTTCACAGCAAAGTGTAAAAAATGTTTTTTTATTTTAAACCAATAATAATAACATTTTTATCAACGCAATGGATTAAAATCTGGTTTATTGCGTCTTAAACGAGAAATTATGATGTAACAATAAACTTTTTTGATATTTTGAAATTTTGAGCTCCGGTTCGGCGCACGCAGACAAGTCTATCTTTTACTCAAAATTGCCATATTGGCCTTTTTTAAGGCCAAATCTCAAAAATTGGTCTTTTTTTAAGATGTTTGGCTTTCAAATTTAACGTTTTTTTGACTTTTTTATGAATCAAAATCTTATTCTTGTAAATTAGATTAATTTTTTTAATATTTGAAGTTTGTGAGCAAAAGTGTTAGAATTTTTATTGTTTAGAAATTTGTCAATCGTCTTCACCTAAAATTTGGTACGAAAATAGAGATTTTGTGGATACTGATTGAAAGTGATGATTTTTTTTTCTCTTTACTTTAAATTTAAGACGTTAATGCAAAAAAATTAATTTGGCTTTTCTTTGTTACGTTTGGCTTCTTTTGACAGTCTGCTTGGCCTTTTTTAAAAACTGGATCCAGCAACTTTACTTTTATTATGTATTTTCAGAAGCAGCCTTTAGCGGACATTGACTTCAGTTTTTTAAGAAAAACGCATTCATTTTATATGAGTTCTTACTGCTCTATAAAAAGTTCAACGTGTACTATGACTTAAAGAAACCTAAATTGTACATGGATTTCCTCTTTTTTTGAAAAATGAGTCAATTAAAAGTTTGTTGTGTTTGTGTGCTCTAAACCAGCAGTGGTAAAAAGATAATAGCAATTAATCGATCTAATTAATTGATTGCAACAAAACTATCAATCAAAGAATTGATTGCTACAACATCAATAGCATTTAATTGAGACATTTGGTATAATAAGATATTTCTTTATTAAAATCATTAAAATAGAACTGGTATGCTAGTATAATTAAAAATAATGTATAGGTCAACACCACTGTTTTATAAAGCGCAAAAAGTGTGCAGGTGCAACAAAACTTAAAATACAGTGTTAAAGTTTTTAAAGTTCAAACATAGATTTTCTGTTAGCATTTCTAAATGTTTGAAATGATTTGCTTCTTGAAGTGTCATTGTCATTCATTTCCGTAGTCGAACAATCCGTGAGGGCAGGGGAGCAATTTTCATCCTAAGTTTCAAAATTTTGGGCAAAACCAGAATTTTTCTGGCAGCGACAAGGAAATGTTTGGAAAAAACAATTTTTTTGTGCACCGAAAACGAACAACTCTGTAGGAAAAAGTTTCCAAATGCAGGAAAACGATCAATATTTGAGGTGAAGACCTTTTTTCGGATCTTTACTTGTTTTTTGGGGACAAAATGGGAGAAATTGAAGACAGTTTCAAAGGTCTTCACCCTAAATTTGGGACGAAATTTCTTCTTATATCGGTGAAGTGTTAAAAGATCATGATTTGAGCAAGCTTCTTTAAAATTTGGGCAAAACAGTACTGTCCTCAACATTTTTTGGCTGGTACGGCTATGGTCATCTCAATGCTATGTATTCATTTGAGTTCTTTTTGTATTCAGAATCAACAGTAGATTCAGCGGTAATAGGTCATATAAGTGTTTTATACTCTTCTAATCGTGACAAATTATTTTTTTATTTACTCAATGATTATGCCATCACAAAACCAGCAAATAGTCAAAAAATATTTTGATCCAACAGACTCTGAACATTTATGGAAATGCAAATGTGGCAAGAAATTGATCCAGAAAAAAGGAAGTGGATGGACAAATTTGCTAAATCATATAAAAAGCCAACATCCCGAGTATTCTACTATGAAAGAAATTAAACAACAATCTTTGTCAAGTTTCACTTCAATTCCTTCTACAAGTAGTTCAGTAAATTGTTCAGCGCTAAATGTTTATGGTTGGATTGAGTGGGTATGTGTTGGCTTAAAACCATTTTCTTTTATTGAAGAGTCACTGACTCGGAAGTATACAAGTTTGGGAAGTATGACAAATTTGACATTAAAGATGTACATGGAGAAGCTTATCCAGATAGTAAAAAATAAAATATCATACGAACTTCCGGATAAATTTTCATTGGTAATCGAAAGGTGGACAAAGGAATCAACGCATTTCATTGGACTTTGTGCATCGTATCCGTACAATAATCAAAAAGGCTACCGTACTATTTTCTTGGCATTTTCGCCGTTGTTAAGTGAAATATCCTCCACTGCTTCTGATTATGTGGAATTTATTAAATATGTGCTTAGTTTGTTCAACAAGAATTTGGAAAATGTTGTTGCTATTACTGGTGATAATGCAGAAGTGAACAAATTTATAGCAAATTTGTGTAGCATACCGTTAATTGGATGTGCCAATCATAAATTCAATTTAGCAGTTTCTGCTTATTTAGATAAAAAGAAAATCTTGTTAGATAAAATTAATATGCTGATGGGCAAACTAAAGTCATTAAAACTGGCTGGTAGACTTCAAAAACAAACAGAATTCCAACCTATTCAAAGAAATAGAGCACGATGGTCCACTAGTCATGACATGATCAAAAGAATCATTCAACTTAAGCCTTTTTTAGAATCTTTTCAAGATGACCCCAAACTTGTTGATTGTCTCTTGACTCCACGTGACCACAATGATCTGCAGACACTGGAAGATAATTTAAAAAAGTTATCCTCCGTAACAACTGCCTTACAAAGAGAAAAACTAGATTTGTGGGACGTTCGAGTTCTTTTTGACGAAATTCTTGCATTATATCCTCATGATGAATTTCAAAAGTATTTATCAGCATCAGCAGCCATTGTTCAAAAACCCCATTTTGAAAATGGAGTGGTGAAAATTTTACAGCATGCAGAAACAGAGCTAACACCCAATGAAGTTGCTTCTCTACAAAAGTTAAGAGTAGCGATTCAAACTGATGTTTCACAATCTCAAATACCAGTAGAAAATGATGACTTCGCCTCAATTTGTTTGAAAAAGCGTAAAACAAACAAAGTGTCAATTCAAGAATATAGTGATTGTCGATTTCTTTTACCAACATCTAACATTCTAGAGCGTTTCTTCAACTCAGCAGGAGAATCTTTTAATGATTATTGGCAACACCTATTGCCAAGGAATTTAGAAATGCAATTATTTCTTAAAGTCAATCGCGATTTCTGGAATAAAGAAGCAGTTTTTAAAATCTGCAAACACTAACCAATTATTCATTTGTAATAATATCAGGAACTTTTTTAGTAACAAGATTTTTAACCTATTTGATACGGCAGAATGCAATGTACATGATTTAAAAGTTGTTTTTTTTTTGTTAAAAAGGTTTCTTTTGGTTCTACTCTAACGTGCGATCTCACGCGCTCACAAGATCGGACGCTAAAGTAGCGCCGGTTCTTTTTTTGTTGTAAAACTTTTATTTTTCATTTTTGAATTACTTGTGCTCTTGAAATCAAAGCTATTAGTGTTTTATATTGGGAAAAATAATTGATAATAATAAATTGCAATTATTGGCAATCGGATTGGCGAAGGAATTGGTTTAAATACCAATTAAAATTAATTGATTGATAGAAAAATAATTAACTGCAAAATTTTAATTAATTTTTTATTACCCTTTCTTTATAACCTGAATGGAAAATGTGATTTCAAGTGGCGAGGTTAAACGTCACAGTAGCAAAAAATTTATTGAAACCCTGATGAATTTTATTAGTTTGCCATTTCGTACTCACATTTATTTATTGTAATGATTTATTTAGCTAAATGGTTAAAATAGTTTGATGGAAAATAGCATTGAAAGTATTATTAAAAAAACATTTTCAAACAAAAATTACAGCGAAAAACTAGAAAAATTAGAAATAATAACTGCGGGCAAAACTAAACCAAAATCAAATATAACAACAAATTTTAAAACCAAAAAAAAAATAGGACTCAATACACTTTTAGTAAAAGAGATACCAAAGCCATTTTAAAATATTTTATAGTATCACAAGCAACATTTATTTTATACTATTGTTTATTTATTATTTTATTTCATCTTTATATTTATCCCCCTTACTTGCAGGAAAGCGTCGGAGGCTACTTAGGGCAAGCAATTGCCTCGACCTGCTTCCGGCGGTGACATTTTACTTTATCCAAAAACACTTCTAAGATCGTAAGAACTTGCAAATGATAAAGTTTGTAGCCTTTAGAACAAAAGTCAAATGAAGACCCAAAAAAAAGTCGTCAATTGAAGTTTGGGTATGGTTATTGTTTAATGTAAAGGAAAGACATTTTTGGTCTTTACTTGACTTTTGGAAAAAATTTTAGACTTAGATTTGTTAAATTTTTATTATTTTTGATTTTATTATTATTTAATATTCGATCTTAAAATTGTAGCTTATTTAGCTTGATGTTAGCAACCAAAGTTTGACTTGTCGAACTTGCATTCCAGGTTGTTAATTGACTCATATACGGTAACGGCTGTAATATCGCTTATATAATAAATAAATGTTTTTATTTTTTTGTTTTGCTTTGAATTCACTACGATATTATATACTTCAGTTTCAGCGCACACCTTTGAAAAAAGCTCACCATCGGCCATTGAAGTTAGGATGATGCTTTTATTTACAGTAGCACTCTTAATGTTTTTTCTGAATTTAAAGGAAAGACTGTTCAACTAAAGTATACGTTCTGGATTTTATAACCTTTGGAAAACTCTTTCCTAGTTAAAAAAAACCTCTATATAAAATTTTAGTTCTTATTGCAAATATTTACGGAAAAATAGAAGCTTTGGAAATCAATGTAAAAAATTTTAATTTGTTTTCGGTGAAAAATTTACATTTGTAGACCTACATGAAATTTTATTCGATAAAGCAACAAAAAAGGCTACAAACTTAACTTTTGTATACTAGGTTTTTTTATGCAACCGATAATTTATCAAAATTGGCAAATTCGAAGGTCATTGCCTACACTTTTTTTAAAAAAAGATAAACCTATCTTTTTTAAAAAAAACTTGAGTATAGGCCACGCAATATCTGAAGCCTTCATAGGTTTGTATCACTACTTTTAATACCAATTAAAATTTTATTTATTTTTTAATTTTTTTTCTAACTCCCAAGAAAGTGTCGGTGGCGCCATAGAGAAGAACAGGATCGCTTGAACCTTTTCTTTCTATTTTTGGAATAATTTTATTGATTAAAGCTTTTGGTTAAATTTTTTTTTTGTACCAATAACCGTGAAGGCCGTGTGTGCGCCTTAACAAAAAATGTTGACGGCGCTACTGTCAACGTCAACACCCTAAAATCTTAACGGCTTCAGCGAAAGCAAAGTGCCAACAAGATATTGCTGTTCGGTGAAATCTTTCAATTTGTTTTTTAGTTTTCTGGAAGTATAACTGAAATTCAGAACTGCTTGTCAAGACCGCCAAGCAGGGGGTTTCATTTCGTAAACTGTTTAAATTAAAACTTTTTAAAAGATTTTCTCAAAGGCTTCAATTACGTTTACGCAAGATTCTTTTTCAAGAATTTCGCAAAAGCCGTGCATCAATTTTTCTTCCGCATCTTTGGCACCGCTTTTCTTTGATTTTTTTCTGACTTCTATCGCTATGGATTAAAATTGTAATAGCCTATACAGGGTGAGCCAAGAGTCACTATCTATTTTCAGGATTAATTGGAATTATAAAGGTTTCCGTAGTCAAATCATTTAGTAATAAGGTTTGTGACATTGCTGTTTACTCGTTTCTTGTACATGATTATGCACTGATTGTACGTTACGTAATAATTTTAACAAACGCTGGATTGGTCGTGACGGACTACAATTATGGGTAACACGTTTGCCTGATCTAACATCCCTGGAGTTTTTTTGGGAGGGTTTACACTGGTGTCGTAATTAATGATGTTGCTGAACTTAGAAATCTTATTACTGATGCAATTTAAAAAGTAACATTAAAAATGTTTGAAAGAGGTTTTTTGAAGCATCCTATCGTTTTGAACTCTGTAAAGACATTGACGGTCATCATGTGAAGAAGTAGTTATTTGTAACATGTACTTAAATAAAGCTTTTTCTCAAATTGAAATCTGTTTTTAAAAATTCAATTTCGTTCTCAAAGTAGATAGTGACTTTTGGATCATCTTGTATTTTAGTTCCGAAGTCAAAATTTTTTCATATTTTTGTTACGTAATGAAACTTACACAGCGTTGGTTTTCATTGCTCACGAGACTTTTTTATAGCCGTATCTACAAAAAAATTTGGAATGGGCAACACATATTTGCCTAAGTTTTTTTCACGTTTGCCATAATTATGACCTTGCAGTTTTTTACGGAGATATCCAAATATCTTTGGTTTTATGGCAAGCAAGAAATTTACTATAAAAAGATGAGTATAGGGAATCACTCCTAACTCTGCCACTGCTTTAATGAATATAACCAAAATCACTTTTGGCCTGCAATATATTCAATTGATCGAGAAAATGCACACACAGGGGTAATTTGACCTCTTACCATCGAGGCAAATGACACATTACTGTGCAAAAGTACAAAGACTCATTCGATTTCGACCAATATCACATTGGTACTTCGCTGTTTACGACCGCATTGCGCTAATTTTCAACAGCCAGGACAATTACTGGTGAAAATTGACTTGGTAAAGTGCAAACAATAATCAAGCTAGCTAATTTGGGGAAAAAAAAAAAAAAAAAAAAAATTTTATCTAGACACAAATATTAGAAGATTGAAAGCATAGTTTGGGGGCCTCAATTTGTAAAAGAGAAAAGGTAATCTTGTCATAAAGCTTAGTGCATATAGCCTAATTAAGAACAGAAAATACTATAGAGTAGCAAAATCCTCCGCCAGACAGCTGTTTCGACTATTGAAGTCTCGTCAGTGACGGTTTGATTTTTGCAAATGTTAAAAAAAACCTGAAAGGCAAAATGACTGAAGTGACAATTTGATTTTTACAGAATGTCAAAATTCAAAAAAGATTAAAGCACCGAGAGAAGTCTTTCGTAAATTGGAATCCTAACATCAAAGTCAAGAGCTAAAATTAAATAGAAAATCCGAATAATATAAAACCAAAAGTAATAAAATGCCAAAGAAATTGACAAGAATATTAAAGCACTAAGAGAACTCCTTTGCAACTCTTTTGGAAATTTGGAATTCTAACTATCGAAATCAAAAGCCAGAATTAATTAGAAGAATTTCGGACGCCAGCGAAGTAACTGAATGACGTCGTCTATGTAGCCTACATCAAAATATCAACAAATTTGTCCTAAAATATTTTAATGTTATTTGAAAAGATTCTTGAAAATGGAACCTATTAGACTAAAAATGATAATACGGGGAGCTTCTGGAAAACTTCGAAAGAGACTAACTATTAAATAATGACTAGAAAACTTCAAAAAGAAATAAACTATTAAGAAATGACTAAGAAAGCCATAAAATTGGATTATTGACAAGTTATCAAGCATAACACCTTCACCGCCCTTTATATACAGTTTCAAAGTGACACTGTATGTGAATTTTAAAGATCTTTGGTTTTATGGCAAGCAAGAAATTTACTATAAAAATATCACACAGATTTTATGTGAAGACTTTTTTTGTCTTTACCTAATTTTGTAGTTGAAAATAAAGCAGAAATAATTGGTTTCCCTCTTTTGAAGACAAGGAAAAGTTTAGTTTCGGTAAAGAGGTTGTTTTTTTCAACCAGACAACAATTGAAAAAAGCAGCCATAATGGTTTCAGCATTCTTCATTTTATTAAACAAACATTAAAATTATTTACAAAAACGAACGCTTTTGGCTTACTTCAGCCCTCATCAGGTTTCTACAATTTTAGCAATATTAATTAACTTTAAATTTACACACACACATAAAAAATCAACAACAGCAAAAAACAATGTCTATTTTTAAAAAACAGGCTGTACTTTTGACTAACAGGCTAAATTTTAAATCAAAACGAGTGAGAAACTAAATTGATACAAATTAAATTCCAGATTATGATGTCATTCAAGAAAAAAAAGGAAAAAATATTACAATCAAAATATATTCAATAAATATGAAGCTCCGTTTGCGAACATTTGTCGATTTAATTTTGGACTTAACTTTTTTATGAGTAGAGCTTCGTGAATCTTGGAACAAAATTCTGATTTGCATTTACGTATTATTATAAAATTGTTTTCATTAAACCGATTATTAGAACATTTTTCACACGATAAAATATGATCTTTAATTGCACTATCCTGTAGACTTTTGAAATTCAGATGCTCCCGGACTCTAGTGATCAAATGTCTGGAGGACATACCGATGTATGTCTTGTTCGTATCGCACGAACACGAGAATTTCTAGACAACATTTGAGCAAAGAGCCATAGGAGTTTTGGATTTTAACTAAAAATAATTGACTACTTTAAAAGTTTTATAGATTGGAGATATTTTTAAGTTGTATTTGTTTTTTATTAATGCAGAAAGACGATTTGCAAAGTGATGTGAATCCTTACCCAAATACGGTATACAAAAACTATTTTCAAAGCTAATGTTTTGAGAAAATTTGTGAGAAGACTGAAAGCTCGCAAGAATTTTATCAAAAAACGATGAAGGATAACCATTATTCAAAAACACTTTTTTTTAACTTTCTAACTTCTTTATCAAACAAAAAATCGGAGGAACAAATACGCTTGGCTCGATTTAAAAAACATAGAATTAATCCAGACTTCCATTTAGTGGGACACAGCGCATTAAAATTCAAAATTAGATTGGTGGTTGTAGGTTTTCTGTACACCCAAGGATCAACCCCTATTTCATTGAGCCTAATTTCAACGTCAAGAAATGGTATGGTGTCAGAAGGGAGCTCCACTGTGAATTTAATATTATTATGTTGAGAATTAAGCAAATCGAGAAATTTAGTGCAGTGATCAGAATTATCAAATACAGCAAATATGTCATCAACGTATCTAGAATACAATTTTGGATGAAAGTCTAATTGTTTCCCTAATAACTTATTTTCTATGTGAGCAAGAAAAAAATTGGCTAAAGTCGGAGCCAGAAAAGAACCCATACTGACACCATCATGTTGTTGATATAATTTGTTTTTATATAAAAACATTCCTTGGTTGGCCAAACGCAGCAGTTTTATAAATACTTCTTTTTTCATTCAAGGTAGATTGTCTTTAATCTGGTTATCTTTTGAGTAGATGTAGTCAGCAATTATATTAATGGTTTCATCCAGAGGAACATTTGTGAAGAGATTGAACGTCAAAGCTAACAAGTTTGTGATCCGCTTTAAATTTGAAGTTATTTAATTCATCAAGAAAGTGATCAGTAGAACGTAACATGTTATGAATCTGGTATGTAATTTTTGATTACTGAATCAAAAAATTTGGCAAGTTGATATTCTGGGGTGCCAATCATCGATATCACTGGTCTTGCTGGGTTATTATTTTTGTGGACTTTGATGAGACCGTACATTTTTCCCGGACTGCTGCCTTTCGGAATGAGGTTTTTTACTGTTTCACTTCCATATGATTTTAGATATTAGTTGACATAATAATTAATGGACTTTTCTTTTTTAATTATCGGATGAACTTTGGTGTCTTGATTAATTTCATGAAATTTTGAGCTATCATTGATTATGCAATCCAGTTTTGCGTAGTAGTCATGGCTGTCCAAAATGACTACCCCTTTCCCTTTACCGAATTTACAAACTTTAATTCTGGAGTTATCGCCCAGTTTTTTTAAGGTATCGTGAAGAGCTGCGTTTTTGGGGTGAGCACAAATTCTCTTACCGGCATTAACGAATTTCTTGAACAGAAATTTGACTTCGTCTTTAAAGTTGTCGTCAATAAATTTATTCTCCTTGTTGATAAAATAAAACAGTTTTTCTATCTGCGCTTTGATATTTTTTTCCAATATTTTTTCCTTTTTTCTTCAATGACATCATAATCTGGAATTTAATTTGTATCAATTTAGTTTCTCACTCGTTTTGATTTAAAATTTAGCCTGTTAGTCAAAAGTACAGCCTGTTTTTTAAAAATAGACATTGTTTTTTGCTGTTGTTGATTTTTTGTGTGTGTGTAAATTTAAAGTTAATTAATATTGCTAAAATTGTAGAAACCTGATGAGGGCTGAAGTAAGCCGAAAACGTTCGTCTTTGTAAATAATTTTAATGTTTGTTTAATAAAATGAAGAATGCTGAAACCATTATGCTGCTTTTTTCAATTGTTGTCTGGTTGAAAGTTTTTACATTAAATCTGTGCGATAATGGCCGCAACCAATCGTTTCTGCTTCATTTACATTTAAAAAGTAGTTAAGACAACAAAATAGTTATATTAAATCTCAGTTGTTTTGCTGACTGATCTGGATTGTTTTAAATTGAATAACTTTATTCTTCCCAAATAGTTTATTGTGGGTGCCCGAAAAAAATCTGATTTTGCTCAAATTTTTTTGCTCCCCGGGTCGTACGACTATGGTCGGTACCCAAAAGTTTAATTGGTCAAAAGTTCATTTCGTTAAATTTTACTTGCAAAAAACTCATTTCTTGGCTTATTTTTAAAATGTTTCAAGCCGCTTACTTATACAGGTATTTTAAACATTTTGCACTTTGTAAAAATTTTAGGGCTGCGACCTCTAAGCGCAAATCTTCACTTTTCGCCCTCCTTTGCAAATTCACCAGCGATATAAGTTTTACATGTTTTACAATATTCACTCGCATTCGAATTTCCCTAAGACTTTTAGCTTTATCTCGCCGGAAAGTGATTAAGAAAGCTTTACCTTCATTTAATTGGAAAGAAAATGTCTCTAAATGCGTCTTTGTTATAAAGACTCGGCAGCGTGACCAAGTAATGAAGAGCAATTCATAGATTTTAAGATATGGTTGAATGAGTTGTTGGTTTGGTACGAGATGCTGTGATTATGTAAATTATAACGGTTGACCTACTTTTAAATAACCCAGTTAAAAAAATCGAGGCAGTCAAAAGCAAGGTTGTGGAGTCGGACTCGTATGTTTCAAGGCGCAGTCGGAGTCGTTTTTTAGATGTGGAGTTGGAGTCGTTATCGTTTTTGGAAACTGCGCTTACGTTACATTAGGCCCCAGAGGTTGTGGAGTTGTTTTTCAGAAAAGCTGAAGTCGAAGTCGTTTTCTCAGATGTTTTGAAGTCTGAGTTGTAAAATTTTATATAGCAGAGTCGGAAAATTGTAAATAGGTAGTGAAGTCGCAGTCGGAAAAATTTCTACGACTCCCTGGTCTGAAGTACTACGCGGATTTTTGGAAATTTCTCTAAAGCTTTTATGACAAGATTTGAAAACATTTACCACAAAATTTTGTATTGAACAAGTTTGAAAATAACACGGACACTTTGAATGTTGCAACAGGACACAACGACCACCATCAAAAAAGACAAAAAATTAAAAGAAAAATCGTACATCGCAAACCGATAGAATCAAGACAGAGATAGCATGATGGGATAAAAAAATTGACTAAGAACTCAATGAAATTACTTTGAAAAGGTGTGGAGATTACGCCTAATTGTTGTTAATTTAAATGGAAGCCCTTTTCAGATGTTGCAGCTAGAAGGCGCTCTTTAAGGATTTCTTCGGATGAATAGTCGGGCAATTTCAAATAATGCACACACGTATTAACAGAAGGATAACTGCCATCGCCAGAATCAACCTATTTAAGATAATAAATATTACAATAGGAATTACCAACAGAAATCTTGCCATGCATCAGATGGCATGTTTACAGTCCAGCATTGACATTGCCCATATGCACGGCTTATCAATTCTAAAATTTAGCGTTTTAACGTAGTTTTTATTTTAACCATTGTAAACATGTTGAATAATATTTTTAGAAAAAGTACATCAACAAAAGTAAATACATATAACTTCAAAAAAGAAAAACGTAATGATACCACTACATAAAATAAACAATATTTAAGTTAAAAACCTTTAGATTTAACACGAGGCCGAATTTAAATAAAATCGAACTAAAACAAGTATTGCCAAAAGTAAGCAACAGGACAATTAATAAAAATAATGATGGCACTTTTAATAGAGCAAAGTTTGAATTTTTTTTTTTTTTGGTAACTATGCGAAATAAAATAAGAAAAAGAATTATCTACTTGTGTTCTTTGGTTTACAAGTACAATACTTACCAATACCAACAACAAAAACAACAACAACAAACAACAACAAAGATTCAAGATTGATTTTAAACAAAGCTCACCTTTCGGACAATTGTCAAACGCGGTGTCAAGTTGGCAAGGCCGCCAGGAGGCAGTGACGAGCAGCCTGTCGTAAATTGTAGAAAAGATTTTCTTTCATCACCAGATAGTTGACAGAGGACATTGACGAACCGGACAAATCCAGGACTAAGAAAAAAAAATCGCCTGATAAATCTACATTTGGAAACTGTATTAAAACGACTAAATGTAAAGATACTACAAGGCTAATCCAATTTACATTTCTTTTCTATAAAAATTAGTTAATGCGAGAACTACAAACAATCTAAGACGATCTGGAAAACTTTGTTGAATTTAGAACATGAAGCGAAATTACTTCAAAAACTTGCTTAAAAAGGTTATTGCTTTAAAAAAAAGAAGATGACCTTTCAAATTCTACAAACGAAAAAAACCCAGCACCGACCTGTCCCGAGTAAATCCCAACTTCGGTTCAGTGTAAGCGAGAATGTCTTTCCTTGTCCACTGCGGGTGTTGCTCACCACAGAGTAAGAGAATAAGTTCGGACGGAGTGAAGGTCAAGAGTTTGGTCATTGGAAAGACTCTGTTGAATCCGTCTGCAACAAAATCATCAAGAGTTGACTGTTGGTAGCTCAAGAGCCAAAGCTTTTTGTTACTAAGCTTTTAAACAATCTGGATCAAGAATAAACAATTTTTTTTAAAAAGCAAACGACGTTTTAAAAAATGAAAATTATTTAGGCAGGCCAAAAAAACGTCAATTTTATTTACCTCTAAATGCCTCCAGTTGTTTCCGAATTCCGTGGTTAAAGCAGAAATCGAGAGTAAGATTGATATAGCTTCGAGCGTTGTCCAGAGTTAACTCGATATCCTGCCCCCCTTCACAGAGGGGGTGCGATGCGTAATCGTAAACGGTTGAAGGAGGGTTGTATTGAAACGTCAGCCTGCGATACACAACACGTGATAACTAATCTCGACTAAAGTAACCAATACAAATCTTTCGTACCCGAGGTCATTGACTCTGCATTTAGTGCCATTATAATCCAACACAAGGTCATCGACCTTTTGTTGTTTTTCTTGTTGACTTAAAGTGATATCAGTCATGATTCGTTCTTGCTCATCGCAAAGAATAGAAAGCATTGACAAGAGTTTGTATCTGAACATGAAATTACAACGAGATAAAAGAGTAATCAGACAGAATATTAGTTTGATTTGGGATAAAATTACCTAATTGGATCAATGGCCTCAAGGTCTTTAAGAGTAAGGATGTTGTGAAAAAATGAAGAAGCAACTGGAGGAAGCGGAGGAAGAACGAAATCGTCGTCTTTTGTGAAGTCGCTCGAAGCAATATCTTTCTTTTTCTGCTTATAAAAACAGCAAGTTGCAGCAAAAGGTTTCATGATGACAATGCACATCACGTGATAACTGCACGACCTTCGAGCATGTTCCTGGAGCGAGTTCAGTTTGTTTGACTTCGTCGTTACGAGGTTCAGTGCACAATAACTTGAGGAAAGTCTTTGAAATGGGAAGATCGATAAGTCTCCCGTCCTAGAAGAATTAAACAGAATTTAAAAGAAGGTTTAACAGAATGCCAGACGACAGCGTTTAAAACACCAAGCTTCTGCAACGGAAGCTAACGCGATTTATAAAATTGTGGGTGATTTTATGACCGCACCATTAGATACAATTGTAGTGCTAAGCTCGTAGATATATGTGTGAACAACTGAAAAAACAAAAAAAAAACAGACAGCACCCTACAATGGACAGAAAAACTTTGCTCGTATAAAAATATGCGGGAAATCCTATATTCTAAGTATTTATGGGGGTTTAGATTCATAATTCTGTTAAAGGGAGAATGCTCACAGTAACTGGCTTAAATGAAAAATAAAGATGTTAATTACAAACAAAAAGCTTTACAAGTTTTATTTTGCTTACTTAAGCGCATTACAAACAGTGAACAATGAACAACCTTTCGATAAAACAACTTAATCTAACATCAAATAACAGATGCTCACAATAAAGATAATTTTGCTTTGAAAAATAGCTAGCATGACAACGATACAAATCTGAAAATTTTTGAATAAACAATAAACATTTATTTTCAACATAAAGCACAGACATAGTTTCGCTTAGCTGCAATATTGCTACGACACCTGCAAGCATTTGGCGAAGAGCGAACCAAGGAATCTGAAGATGGTTGCAACACGATGAATGTCATCCACTTGCGGCATGGGAGCAGGGAAAAGCCCACAAGCACGTTGCACGTAATAACCTGGCGCCTTCACTCCCTCCCCTATATCGACCTAAAAGTATTTAAAAATTGAGAAACTAAACTTTTACTCTCTAACGTGAGTTTGCCGCAGCTTGATGATTTAACAAATTGCACTAAGTTGTGGTTTTGAAATTAATATTATTGCTACAAAAGCAAAATTTCGTTTTAAATTGCAGAGAAAGCAAACTTCAGCTCAGTGAGGTCACATCAAGTGACGCAAGCTCTCAGTGAAGAAGTGTGAAATGTAATAATATGGAAATGGCTTGTTTTAAAACTTGCACTTTTAATTCAAACTTGAGACATAAAGCTGCGCATTAACCAGTGAAACGATTTTAAATGCAACTAGCCACTCAATAAAGGTAGAATCGAAATTAAGCTGCGATAGCGGAAAATTCTACAATTTCGCTGAAACAATAAATAACAATTTGGGGTTATCACTTAGCTTTATCAAGTTAATTTTAAAGTTAAAAAAATCCAGAGTTTTATCTAAAAAAAAAAAGTAATTTCATGTGTTTGAAAGCGGGTGTTTGATCTTTGATTGTTGAGAAGGTATGAGCAATTTGTTTGGGTGAACGATTATATTGATAAGCGCTTTTTCAAGGTCCACATAAACTTTCAAAGCAGTGCTTCTTTAACAGGGGGTCGTCTGATTCTTCAATAAAACAGAGTTTAAAGAAAAGTGTGCGAGTTCACGTAAGCACCTACCTCTCTTTGTTGTTCTTCAATAAAGTTATCGTCCATCATCCAAATAGCCAATGATTTTTTCTGCAGCTCAGCCGACACTAGCGCGTAAAACTCAAGCGTCGGGCCGAGGCCTGTGCCTTCCTCGCCGATAAATTCAACCTTAAAGCAAAGCTCGTGAGACTCGTTGAAAAACTTAAGTAGATCAAAATAACCGATGAAAGCTTTTAAACAAACCAGTGCACGGACATGGAAGAGAGTGATTTGCGTCAAATTCACCCAGTATCGAATTCTCACCTCCAAAACCGACTTTTTGTGAGCATGAACAGTCAAGACGTTGATCGCCCATTCGAGAAACTTTTCTTCGTCTCGCGCCACTTTCACGCGGTCATGACGTAAGCGGCCAAGCTGAATGAGGTCCTGGATGCTGGCTTCATCGCGACGGCCGGTTGCCACCGCAACTGCGGCAGCGGTCAATGAGAGACGACCACCCGCGGAGTGTTCCTGCTGTGATTCCATATGGTTTTGCAGCCAGACTATGGACCTGAGTGGTTACGCCACAACGTTAACAAATAACCCTAAAACACGAATCTAACACAACGCTTTCGTCGCAGCAGGATGAAATTAACGTTGCCGAATCTATCGTTGGCATTTTTCACATCATTGGCTCTCGAACTCTCACCTGGTCATCCCGAAAGCCATGCAGGAGAAATATTTGTGTCTCGTTTCGAGAGGCAACAAGAAGGGATAATGCTCGGTAATATAATCACACCACGATGGTAATGCCTGGCAAGCAATGCAGAGCAGGTCCTAAACAACAGTGTTAATATTAATTGTAAATATTTTCGATATTTTCGACCCAGGCGCAAACAGTTTTCAATAAAAGCAAGTTAACGTCAACATCTTATTCTAAAAACTTAGAGTTATCGAATTACAATTAAACGCGCTTGCGAATGCACAACCAATAGGTTTCAACAAGTGGAAAATTGCGACCGAGCAGTGAACCCATGATCTTCTGATCACGATTTAATCGACCTAACTCACTTCTATCTGCTGATTCACTTTGGTCGTGATTTTCTTGCTCACGAAGTCGGCGGAAGACAAATCAACACGCTCTGACTCTTCGTTGAAGTTGTACAGCGTCTGGAGTAGTTCTAGGATGTCGGAAATGCTCGTCGCTGAAGAGGAAAGAGCGGCGTCGCTCGAGCATGTCAAGACGTCGGTCACGTGGCCAGTGACGCGATGGTATTTAGTATTTTCAACAAATTCCTGCAATAATGCAAAGTTAAAAATAATACGTGAGATAACCCGTGATCCATGATCGTGATGAAAACAAAAACGTGACGACAATTCATGATAAAGCAAATTTGGTTCCATCAAGAGTATTTCAAAAATATGTCGAAAAACCAACTACATTAAAAATTAATATAACCATCTGTAAACAGAAGTTGCTTTTCGTGGCATTCTTAAACTGACATCTTGATTGAGAAGCGGAGATGGATGTTAATTCGGTTCTTTTTTCTCTTATTTTTAGCAAAAAATTATTGTGTTAAAAACAGGGTAAAAGAAAAAACTCTACGAAATATAAAAAGTAAAGAAAGATTTACGGAATCGTTAATTTCTGCTTATTTTTTTTTTATTACGAGCCGTGCAAGAATAAAGTGTTGGGTAGCGTTACAATAATCTGAAAGTTTAAATTTTGCAACGGTTCTAAAATGCGTGAACACTCCGTTTCAGCAAAACAAAATTTTTTGATGGCTTAAAATTTTGATTTAACAGATTTACAAACGAAGCATTGATTAATGATTATGATTAAATTTTCACAGTGAAACTCGAGTAATTTCATACTAAAAAAGTGAAATATTTCGTTACGCGGCTTAGTCAGGGCAACGTTCAAATTGATCCGGCGCCCACTCAAGTTCATGGGTTTGACATCTTTGGTTTGAGCAATGCATAAAAAACAATGTTTGCTGCGGTAGTACGTACCCGAATAAACCGAACAAAAAAATTTCGGCACCTATTTCACACTAATTTGACCTTTAACAAAATAATTTATTTTACTTTCAAATGCTACTCGTATCGTGACATCATCGACAAAAGAATTTACTCGATTATTCAATTTATTCCAACGAACTTTGTTGGCTCGTTAATAAACGCAGAATTTTTCTACAATTATTTAGATAACAAAAACGACCACAAATTGATTGGTTCTGGGGCTATAACTTTCATCGTGTATAACATGCTTGTGTACTTGTTGCTATTGTTGTTGCCCCTTTTCCAAGAATATCTTCGAGTAGCCATCCCTTAATCTCTCAAAGAAGCCAATCTAGATTCCCACTCTTGGATTACCTCTGCTGCTTCTAAAGGCTTTTTCCACAGACTATTGGTGTTGTGCTGTGCTTGTAGTTGACTACAGTTAAAGAGGTGATTAGTGTCATG
This sequence comes from Diplosoma virens, assembly GCA_963680785.1. Classification (NCBI taxonomy): domain Eukaryota; kingdom Metazoa; phylum Chordata; class Ascidiacea; order Aplousobranchia; family Didemnidae; genus Diplosoma; species Diplosoma virens. The sequence goes on from OY796885.1 coordinate 30,524,599, forward strand.
TGTGTAAGACAAGCATAGTGGGCATTGCGGCGTGTAAATTTTAGGGTTCAGCTTATGTAGGTAACTTTGCAAGAGTAGTGATTTGTTGACTGTGAGTTATGCCACTTTTGTACACATATCACGTGATAATGTTTGTTCTAATGAATGAATGTTATAGGGTGTGGTGTTAGTAACTTTGTTGTTTTTTCTGGAACTGAGGTATTGTGAGGTGATGGTAGTGTGTATGTGTCTGAGGTTTTCTTTACATTCCTCAGGTGTCAATACCTGGTTTTGAGATGATGATGTTAGTGCGCTCATTGTTATGAAAGACTGTGGCTTTCATATTTTTGGGTGGATTTAAGTATGCATTAAGATCATGTAGAGGGTGTGTTTGTGTTTGAGTCAGTTGTTTAAGTTGAGTAGCATGAAGTTTGAGATGGGTGTCCATTGGAATACTTAATTACTATAATTAGTTGTATACTTAAAAAGTCTCATCATGCTACATTAAATTGATGTTGTGTCGGCTCTAAGTTATTGATATTTGTAATAAGGAATGTTACTTTTGCTTTACATCTCCTGCCTCTACACCTGACTGCATGGCTGCAAGTCCCACCATGAATGATTCGCCTCCTGTGGTGTAGGTGGATCCTGTGTTTTTACAAGGATCAAAGTAAACGTAAACTTTCCGGATAATTTTAAGTCGGTGATATATTTTTCTAGAATACGTTTAGGCATTGAGATTATGTTGAAGAAATTGAGGAAAGTGTTTGCGCCCGAGCTGTTCTTAAGAGCATTAGCAGAGTCTTGCTTAGTCGTAATTTACTAAAAACCATTTTCTAGTGTTCTGTTTAAGGATGCAAAAAGGTTCATATCCCTACGTGTGTTCCAGTTAAATACAAGCAAACCAGAAACAGACCTTATAAGCGTCAATAAGCTGACTGCAGTTCATCGACTTCTTCGTCGACTTGTAATACCCAGTCAGGTGATGAAGTTCCAAGAACTCGACGGTAGCATGACGATAGAAAAAGTCGAGAAGCTTCACTTTAGGCAAGCGCTCCGATCCGAGGTGTTTGTTGACGAAATCGACGCTCCACCATTCTCCGACATCCTGTCACGTGACTTCAATGTTACTTCGCTGGTAGAGTCGATAACGTTTCGGAAGTTTGCACGTCACAATGCAATCGCGCAACTTGCAATTCGACGCAGTTACAAAATGTAAGGTTAGCCCAAAAGATTGTTTTCCATTGAAAACGAAACTTAACATAACGATGATGCTCGTGAAATGACTTTAAAAGCTGAAACAGAACATATGATAAGACTAACAATTCCTCGCACCTTGAAATCGTAGTCAGTTGTCGTATGGTCGGAGTATACGATTCTGAAACACAAAAACTTTAATAAATATGAAATCTACGCACAATGAGACACGTTGTTTACGTGTAAGTCGGCTCCCAAATTTTCTTGAGCTTCTCCGACTTGGATGATCCGTTCAAGATGATGTTGAGTTGCTGCACGTAGCTGAATATGGTGTTATCGCCTTTCAAAGGGATTTCGACGCCGCTTTGGGGAGCCTTGAGATAGAGTCGCAATTTGCTTCCTCCTAACGACCCGAGTCGCCTCTTTTCCGACAGCAGTTGCGATTCGGGTGTACCTGCCCGTAAAAAGTCAACGTGAAGATGACGTAACAAAAAAATTTGTGACGTCATCGCTTAACCGAAAGTTTATTGAAAAAAAATCAAGAAGCAAACAAAAAAGCTTGCCTGGCGGAGGTATTTCAAGATCAATAGTCTGCTGCATATTCATGCGCCCGGGTCGTGGATCGAAAGCAGGAATCAGTGCTTTGAGCTGGTGCTTGACCGTGTGCTCGTCGTCCCAGTTGCGGGGGCCACTGCTGGAAATGGCGTTGTTTCGCTTCGTGTTGAGCAAGGAGGGGTCGACCTCGAGCATGGCCATGGTGCTAGCCAGTTGTGCGGCCGCGTCGTTGTCATATTCATGCATCTGATGAACAACAAAAGTTGAAATGTTAATGCGCGTCATCAAAGTACCGCGGTTTGAATTTTGTTCTGGTTCTGAAATCAGGTCGAAAAGGGGGAAGTTATCGTGCATAGAAAATCGCGATATTTCTGCTGGACGAGAAATAAAAAATTAAATGGACGACTAAATTTTGTTCGCAAAATTTTTAAATTACATATAAAACTAAAAGCTTAAACCTTAGTTGTGTAGTAATGTTTGTTTAGCTTAAAAATTCATTATTTTGTTCTTTTCAGTCTTTATTTTAGTTTAATTAGTATTTACCATTATGTCTTCCAATTCGTCATCATCTTCATTATCGTCATCGTCGTTTTCATCTTCCAGCTCAGCGAGAAGAGCAGACGCAGCATCGCAATTAGGTAGATCAGCCACTAGGCATCGGAGAAGATCTATGAGCAATAATGAGTGTTACAAACTTATTCCACGATCATCCGGTTGAAAACACTTAAAAACCAAGTCTGCTCGTCTCGGACGTCTTTGCTCACCTGACTCGTTTTCATTGGAGGCAGAAGAAAGAGCCTGAGTCAGGGCTTGAATGACAGGTGAGCTTATGACTGTCGATGAAGAGGACGACCCAGTAGTGACAGTGATGGGGGTGGATAAGTTAGGCACGCTTTGGGCCGTCGTTAAAGGGTTGGAAACTAAAAAAGTTTCGATTTATTTTGCCGATTAAAGTTCTCTGAGGAAGATTGGGCGTTACTGTACATAGATAAGTTTGTCGAGTTTTCGGTTTGGCAACATTACGATCGAGTGGCCAATCGTCCTATTGTAACTTTACAAATTTAGATAAATCATTATCGTTGGTTTCACAAATCAATATTCTTGTTTCTTAATTGCAGAGCGACGGGCTTGATCCACACCAACCGTCAAATTGAGCGGCTCGCGTCAACACAATTTAATTTTTTTCTAACTGGCCAAATGTTTATAAGCCGCTCATATGCTACCAAGTAAAGAACAATGTTTTAAAACAGGGCGGTCCAAGTTCTTCACTCTTGCGATGCCGGCCACTTGTCAAAATTGTTCGAGCTTGCGGGCCTGAGCCGGCTAAAAATTGTTCAAAATTATGGTGTTCTCTAAAAAAAAGGTCTCCACTTGGAATCGGTCTCGGATGTTTGAAAATTTCCAGACGGTTGCCACTGCCCGCGATCGACAAGACTTGAATTGTGTAAAATTGTTCAGTGGGCCGCAGTATATTACGTCGCGAGCCATATATGGCCTCGAGGGCCGCGGCTTGGACCACCCTGTTTTAAAAGAAGGGTTGTTAAGTCTATAGTCCAGCGATTCAATGAAATACGTCGCTCGAACAAGCGCGCGATGTTGCAAGACGAGTTCTCACCAACTGCATCCGGGGTGTCCATCTGCACGTTAAGATTCTTCTCCTCACTGTTAGCGATCTCGTTCACATTGAGGACAGCCGGTGCTCGCGTCATGCTTCGCACAAAGCTCTCCATCATCTGTGACGCTTCCTGCGACGACGACAAGTTCGGGACCGACACACTGGCGCTGACCTAAAGAACATCCGGGTGAGGTTAAGATCGTCACATGACTAGAAGTAGTAAACGACAAAAGATAATTTAAAACATCGGGAGGTTTAAAAAACTTACCGGTTCGCCTGGAGATGGAAGAAGATTGTTTGATGATCCGCTTCCGGAAGATCCGATTCCGTTCCGGTGAGATACGGATCCAGTTGCAGATCGAGGTACAAATTTCTTAAAATAGATCAAAAAATGCAACTCAATAAAATTCTTATTCAACAGCAATAAAGCACATAAAGGCAATCGAAGATTAGGACGTTTTTTATTACTCCACTAAAATAAGATATTGCATCAGGCCGTACTACTTTTATTAAAATCATCAAAGTGTCGAAAAAAAGTTATGCATAGCGATCTCGTTTGTCCTTGATATAAATGATCTCTGATAATTAAAAAATCTCTTCTTTTTTGACCATTACTTAAGGGCTATTTCATTAAAAAAGCGGTTGATTCCGGGTCACCTTAGATAAGCCCGTTTGAATATAAAGTATTTGTAATTGAACTGTAGTTGTATTTTTTTCAGAAACGAAACAGATTTTTTTGGGCAAGGATACTGACCTATTAACATTAGCAAATCCGATATCCATATAAAAATTCAAAAAGCAAAAAAAAATTAAAAGCAACAAAAAGGATTAGCAAAGATTAAGCGAAGGAGTGTGCTCTTTCAACAAAGTCATTGTTAAACCAGCATTCGTTATGACGACAAACATGAGAATATCGCAGAAGCGTTCGCTTTGAACTAAAAATGTTCGTTCGACACTAACCTTGGTGTCTTCGTGGACAGACTCGAGAGAAAGACACTTTTGACTCGTTTGCTCGGGGGGACAGAGGTTTCTTTCAATCTCATCTTTGTTCTCTGCCTCTTGGATATGACGTTGAACGAGGGAGTTCAGGAAGTCGACGTCAGAATCGGCCCTGACCGATTCGGAGGATGAAGTTGCCAGGTTCGAAACCACGCTTCTCCTGTGAAGTGTTAAAAAAAGAAATCGGAAAAGTTGCTTCATAAGAAATCTCACAAAAATTTTCACTTTCACACACTACGTGAGTAATAGGGGTTATTTTTCCTAAAAAACTTACCAAGCTGCCTTAGTTCCGGCAGCGCTATTTGCAGCTTTATCTCCTCCAGCGGAAAATTCGGGAGCAGGAAGATCTTCAGCAGGATTCGAGACAACTTTCGGTACAACCGTAACAATGTCCTGGAATCAGAAATTGACGTCATGAAAACTAACGCATGCAAAAGAATTTGACTTACGTCAGAGAACATTAGAGCAAGGTCGCTATCTACAACCTTGAAAAGTCAAAATAATAAAAACACGATGAGATGTTAATAAACTAAAAAATATTGTAAATAAAAGAGTAAAAAATGAAATATGATTAATTAGTGGCAAAAAAAATAAAAATTAAGATCCGTAAGGAAAAAACAGCAAAAACAAAAGACTAAAGCTTACATTTGATGTTTTTAAGTTAAATAAATTGAACAAGTTGAACAACTTGTTGGTCATATCTTTGTTACGTACATAAAAACGATTCATTAACAACAGGAATACTAAAATCATACCATATATAACATGTACAAATATGGCTATTTGCATTGCAACGAGCAACAAAAAAGGAAGCATTTTGTAACACAAAAACAATAAAGAAAGTCCAACCTCGGTGGTCAGTTTCTTCTTTCTTCTTGAAAACCCAGATTGTTTCGAGTTTTTCACTTTGTACAATCCTGGCTCGCACGTCCTCCCATCCATCAACTCCTTCTCCGATGACGCATCTTCTTCAGAATAAGGAAAATCTTCAACCTGGAAGAAATTTCCAGTGAGACATAAAACTGGAGCAACTCGAAATGAAACCAGAACGAAAAAGTCTATTTGCTCTTTGCAGACCTCGTCAGGACTGAACGATGAAGACGACGACGACGATGACGCACTTCCGCTATGTAACGCATTTCTGTCGTCGGAGACGGAAGAACCAGATTTTTCTTGTTTATCTTCGTTTTTCTTCTGCAACAAAAAAATAACAAGTAAATATTTGCTAAACGTTGAAACTAAAACATTTAAATCATAAAACAACAACAATCACGATTACTATTATTTTCAAATTATAATTTTAAAATTGGCGGTTTTTGAAAACTTCTGTGAGAAAATTTACACAACAACAAATGAAACTAACAAAAGAATCGATTTCAATTCATAATCAAAGTTATTTTAGCACAAACGGATCAGAAAGTAGCTAGGTTCGATTCGTTCAGAAAAACTGTATTTGAAATCTGTCAGAACTTCACGAAACAGAACATTTTCACGAACCGACGTGTTCTTGCTCGACACTTTGCTAGACTTCTTCCCATCCTTGGACACGCGCAGCGCTCGAACCATGGACAGGACAGAGCGTTTTTGGTTGTCCGACGAGGTGTCGCTCGAATCGGACCGAAGTCGGTTCTTCGAGTTTCGATTGTTCTCGTTGCGAGCACTGTTGCTGCTAAGCAACCGATGCGACAGGCCGTAGCGGTAGGTTCGGCTGGTGGCGGCGTTTGCTTCGACCGAACGACGAGTGGCGAGAAACTGAAAAGTAAATAAGGTGGTCAACGACGAGCCTGCCGCAGTCCGATCCGTTGTTGCAGTGAACTGCTTGTCGTGGGCCTTCGACACGAACACATCTACTGTGAAATAAAACTACTTCGCACAACTTTTCCTAAATCGAGCTATAGTAGCTGTGATGTCGAGCCAAATCGCACTCACTTGCTCGTATCTGTGGTGACGATCGGTCCGGTTCAGGCGGTTGCTTCGTAGGATGGACGACAACACGCTCGGTCGTCCGATCGGAGTCGATGGGCTGTCTGCGTCTCCTTTACCTTCTTCCGATGCGAGCTTTAGATCGTATTTACCTTCCGCCCCCATCCGGTACAAATTACTAGTTCCGTTGTCCCAGGTTATATCAACCCAGCCTGGAAGAAAAAGAGGTCAAGAGTCGAGGAAAGTATTGGAATGTTGGAAAAGTCGGCAACTTTGTCCTTTATCAATTGGTGAGAGCAAAACGTAGCTTTACTAGAACAATCTCTTTAAGACGTATTTACAATGTGAATGCAGATTTATCGATTCAATCTACAAAGGACTAAAAATTAAAACATCTGTTAGTTTAATGTTCAGTCACATCCAAATGGTGATCAGTGTTCACTCTTTGGAGTTTTCAACTTTTGGTTTCAAACTCATAGCAAACAACAATTTAACAAAACGCTCACCATTCGCGACGTGACCATTGACTGTGCCAACTCTGTGTCCGCCATCTTGATTTCTCCACTTCCAGTCAGGACCTCGCACAACTCGAGCTCCAGGTACAATCTGCTTGGCTACCTACACACAAACATTTGTGAGTTTCGTGATCGTCATTTATAGATTCAAAAGATAAGAATTTTTCGTCAAGAAAACCTACAAGTAAGCGAAAAGTTTTATTTCAACTGGCACTTTAGTGTTGGACGACTAGAACATTGAACAAAAACCTCCTCGGGTGTCAAGTTCACATCCAAATAATCGTAATAAACAAACACGAGCGAGTCATACAAACCGACCTGCGACTTGAGCAGCTTCCTCTGCTTGCGGTGGCTCGACCCTGGCTTGTCCTCACAGGCACCGGTCACAGTGCCGTACAACTCGAAGCCGCTCATCGACAGATAATACATCTGCTTGCTCGAGTTGTGGCCGTTTTGTCGGATGCGGAAGTGTCGCCAGCCTTTCGTTTCGCCTTCGACCGGCTCGACCACCCACGTCGACGTTGAGCTGTCGGGAGCAAAACGACAAAAATAAGACCGAATTCAAAAACAGCAATGAAAACACGACAGCTTTACCCAGGCTCGTTAAGTGAGGTATCACCGTCATGAGTGGACAAAGTGGTCCAAGTCTGACCGTCTTTCGATCCTTGAAACAGCCAATTACGAAGCGCTGACCTGGTGTAACCTCTCGAGTGACGAAGAGTGTAGGCAGTCGGAATGATCCAAAGACCTAATAAACAAAAGAGTGAAACTCTCCCAACACCCCGGAACTACAAAAGCACACAAACCAAAGTCCATGGCCACCCACGACCTGGAGTTGTCGCTGGTGTGACAGTTGATCGGCGACGGGTTGCGACTGATCAAGTCTTCAAGCTTGCCGTAAGGAAGGCTGCGGCCGTCGGACGTTGTGATATAGATCAGGCCGTGGAGCGATGGGTTCGTCCACTCGTAAGCGTTTCTGTGATACAGAGGCGCGTTTATGACGCAGTGAGAAGGTGTGAAAATTACGAACATGATGCCGCAATAAACAACGGTTTCGTATCTTTCCTATACGCCATCGCCGATAAACGCATTCTGTTGTTTGTGTAATCATCAATAGCGTTAAAACCGGAAGATGAAGATTCATCATTGCTGATTGCTATGAAGTAGATCGGCTGCACAGTAACTTTACCTTCCGTTCGTCCCTATCCAATAAACAATCCCGTTTTCATCGAAGTCGCTTGAGTAAATGAAAGTCTGTGGTCCTTCTTTGGCTTTCTTCACGTAGAGGTGGTGGTTGAAGTCGTGATCATGCCACTGCTTCGATACCTGCAACGTGATGTTAACAAGCTGTCGTCATCGTCATAATCATATGTGGCTCTTTCATGATGTTTATTTTCCTATATCTCGTGATAAAGTAGCAAATCACTAGCGTCTACAAATATTTATTAGTTCAATTTTTTTCATCTGCTATCGAGGACTTGGGTTTACACAGATGGATGCCATTGCGTCTAAGAACGACTTTTCAAATAGCAACTAAATAAACAAGTCAACCATCATTTATAGTTTTGCTAAACACATTTCGTATATCTCCCATTATGAAAGAAACTCTTGTAAGTGGCGGGCGTCCTTCGAAAGTGGGAGTCTCAAGGGCGAGAACCAATATCTTCGTTTGACGCCGCTTTGTGCCAAGTCCAAGGTTGGGCCAGCGACCTAATTTTCATCTGTCCTGTTTAAGTCTCAGCTATTTGTGACATCTTCATGTCTTGATCAACAGTTCGCACCACGATTCTTCTCCTTTGTCTGCTATGGCTTTTACGCCTTTATCTTATCACATGTACGATCCACCCAAACTTTAAAGCCTTATTTCTTATGTTCTTTAAACAACCCTTTTGAGCAGTTCTCGCTGAAAAATTTGTTCGGCTAATTTTCTCGATATAAAATTTTTTAGCGAGAACGAGCATGTCGGCGAGCTAATGCTTCGGTATTGTGACAACGCGAGAGCAAAGCTGAAGGGTGATTAAGTTCCTAGTTGGGTCACTCATAGATCGTGCCTAAACAAGAAAAAACACTCTTGGCCGGAAAGGCACAATTTCAACGTAAATTTTAGCGCTGCCTTCCCGGAAATCGGTCGCCAATTCGAGTTGAAGACAAAAAAGTCATGCAACAAGCATTCCTGTCCTCAAAATATCTATAAATCAAAGTAAATAATTTTTTCTTTGGCTTTCAACTGTAATTGCCGATTAGTTTCTGGGAAGGCTACGGAAAGGTCTTTACTTTGATTTGTAGATATTTTAAGGACAAGAATGCTTGTTGCATGACTTTTTTGTCTTCAACTCGAATTGGCGACCGATTTCCGGGAAGGCAGCGCTAAAATTTACGTTGAACTCAAAGTGAAGACCAAAAAAAGGCATCAAATTAATGAACAAGTATTCGGCAAAATTATTAGTCCGGATGAATCGTACAAAATTAGGGGTCCGTGGCTTGTACAATTTTTGGAAAGGGGTCGCGACTGAAAAAAGGTTGGGAATTACTGGTGAAGACCATTAAAATAGACATATTAATCGAACGTCTATTGTACAAGAATATTAAACTTGCACAAGTTTGATAAATTTTTAATAAGATTGTATGCCCTTGTATGGATATGGCATAAGTTTTTGTAAAAAATTTTGGTATTTCGTATAAATACACTTATTTCAGCACTTCAATTAACAACAAAAATTAAAAACACCCAAGTTGTTGGGTTTGTCGTCGCGATTTTTAAATCTCTTTATTAGTTCAAAGTCCTAAAATATATTAAGGCTAGAGTCCAATAAGATTCAAAACTTTGAAATTTTCTTTGCATTTTCCTAAGACCTAAAATACAACTGTTGATAATTCCCACCATTTTCGATAAGTAGTGAGCAAGGTCTTGGACACTGGCCATCGATTCCATTTTGAGACTTCGACCAGAGTAATCGATCAGATCTTTGCTTTCCCTTCTTTCGACGACGAATTTCAGCTTGCGGCAAATAAGATGGAGACTTCCGGTCGCGCTTCCGGGCGAGTCGTACAAGTGCAACGGAAATCTGAAGAAATTATTTGAAATATTGCATTAAAAGTGACTTTGAGAGCGAGCGTCACTTTCGGTGTGGTGTGACCGGAATAATCGAATTTACCAGTTCAAATGCTATTATTACGATACAATTTAGGCAATCAAGTCGATATGAGTGTTAATTCAACTAGGACTCCTATTAACAAATGAAAACGCGCTGCGCTTCATACACACTGGTTTCCATTGCTGAAAACGCGAACTTATGAAGAAAACGTTGGCGCGACATCAAGAACATGACAGAAACGTGCGGTGTTCAGAGAAAACTATTTGACAGCGATTTTTTCTATCACGCCAGGTTACTTGCTGGTAATGACGAGACATTTTTAAGAAAAAAGTTTACACGAAGCGAAATGAACTTAATCGCGACTAAAGGCGCGTTTACAGCCGTTTACAGTACTTTTTTCTTTCAGCGCGATCTTGGTTTGTTTTATTGACGCTCAAATCCACTCATATTTTCATGAAAAAATTAGAAAAAATGAGTGGATTTGAGCGTCAATAAAACAAACCAAGATCGCGCTGAAAGAAAAAAGTACTGTAAACGGCTGTAAACGCGCCTAAATCGAACAACAAATGCCAAGCATTTCTTTTGAAGAGCATCAGCACAGACAAAACGACGTTTTTTTCAGTTTCTGAACTAAGCAACAATTGAGCGGAATTGTGACAAAAGATTCACTTCCGTAAGTTAATTACTAGCAGTAAAACTGATTTTCTTTGTTAAAATCGATTTTACCAGCACACAAACTCCGAAGCTTGGTTTTTACTATGGACAAAACTAATCGCATTCAACTATGAACGATATTGGAAAAAACTTTTTTTACTGCTTGTTACCAATATTTTAATGAATGCGCGATGTCAGGGAAATTTATTTTAACCAAATTATGAAACACATCTACTACTTATTATATCTTCATCGGACTGGCAAAAAAACGACAAAAGCGATTACGCCAGTTTCTCAATAAAATAAATTCTAAATTAAAACTACTAGTCACGACATATTGGCATGAAAATTGCCAGCGAGCCTTTTTCCAGAATCACACGCGGCGTCCTGTCGAATTCACAAGCAAGTGACAGCAAATTCAAGCATTCGCACGAACGTGCGCGCCACGGCATTGCGCAAGAACATTTGTAAGCTGGAGTGGAAGTGCAAGCTCGTTGCGACTCGAATCCAGGGATGAACCAGCAGCTTACCTTTCCACGGATTCTAGAACCGAAACCAGTTTCTTCACTAACAACTTCAGCGATGTGTTCTCGTTTGATAACATGACGTCGGTAAAGAGAGCTCTTCGATTGCGATTATCGCTAGACGGGTACTATAAAAAGAGATTCGGTCATTGATGAATTCGTTCCGCTTATAGCTACAACACTCACCTCCAAAGCGCGCAAAATCGATTTCACAATCCCACTGCTGTAAATATCGAAAGGTGAGAGCGACTTTTCTTCAATTAGCATTGTCTTTAACAGCAACAGGGCACTTTTGAACAAAGTGACATCATCTAAAATAAGCACAAGATATAAAAACACACGAGAACACAAAAGTTCAGAGAATTTCTATAATAAAAAAGCAAACATAACACAGTATTCCGGGCATGCCGAACGTTTCCCGGTAGTTCATCGATCAGACTTATTAATCATCGATCAACAATGAGAGACAAAGCAAAGAGATCACCGAACACGACGCACTCGAAGCATTAACACAGCAGTTTACACTTTTTTGGCCAATGGTCTTTTGAAAGACCTCAATCCTTTATGCAATTTTAGTCTTTAAAGCATTGGTTTTCAACCTGTGGGCCACAGTGGTTTTCTTAGTGGGCCATGGAGCATAAATCAAAATGAAAGCAGTATGTATAATATATATGTATAATTAGGCTTGCCATCCGTCCCATTTTTTAGGCATTTTTCTGGAGTCCTGTGCAGTCAACCACACGAAGACTTTTTTTTTTTTAGAGAACACTATGATTTTGGGACAAAAATAGGGAAAATTGACAGCAATTCCAAGTGAAGACTTTTTTTTTTTTTTTTAGAGAACACTATGATTTTGGGATGGGAATTTAATTTTGTTGACCAAAGTGGGTTGTGAAGTTAACTTGGGTTGAAAAATAGGCCACGGTACAGAAAAGGTTGAAAACCACTGCTTTAAAAAGATAAAGCATAAAGGTTATATTTGCTTATTTTAAAAATATGAACTGGCAACTCTTTTGAAATGCACATATGTCCGAGTGTTTAGTAAACATGGTGCATTTATTGGTCACTGAATGAGTTCAGTAGCGCGTCATGCCCAATTTGCCACCATGTGTCGTACCAGCCTGCTAGATGAATTACTTATAATAATTTAGTGAATTAGTCTGTACACCTCAGAGAAACCATAATAAATAGTTTTAATTTCCATAGATTGTTTTACTTTTTTTTATACTTTGCATGCCCACCGGTCATTTGAAAGACCACTTTCTATTTTTTTAATACATTATAAAAAAAAAATTGAATTAAACACAAATTTACTTTTAACTGATCCATTAAGTATAACTAAACGAAAAAAAATTTATACTATGATGAAATTCGAGTTCAAGTACTTTCGAGCATGAAAGAATTAATAGTAACTTGGTTTCACGTGATTGTACCTCGTGATTCGCTCTTGACACATGACTGATCGAGCATGTCCGCGATATGACGTAGCTGCGTCACCGTATTTCGCGGAGTGTCGTTAATATTTTTGAAGTAGTCGTTGTACAAGCTACAGGCCAGCTTAACAACCTTTTCCTTTACTTCCTCCTATAACAAAACAGGCGAGCATAAAAGAAAAGACGAGTCACGTGACAGCCGTCTTACATCTTTCGATTTGTGGCCCGGCGTCAATTTTCCGGCAGAAACTTTGACGAAATCGACGTCAAGCACAGAGTGCGAGTCGAAAGTGTGCTGGGTACCTCGGTTGGACTCGAACACAAAGCCACTCAAACCTTTCTTTAAAATTGTCGCCTGGAAAAATGTTTAGAATTATTTGCAAAGACGTTTTTATAAAATTGATTAAATTTTTTCACCTGGTCTTTTGCCAATACGTTGGCTCACCAACCTCACATCGCAACAACTCATCTCATGCGAAACACATTTGAGTTTCGGGGGTAAAACAAACAAACAAATCAACACGCCAGACACAAAAAAGGAGCTTTTCAGCTGAAACTTATTAAATAGCCAAGTGTTGGTCAAATAATAACTGACCTGTTGACCGTCGGTGTTAGTAATGGTCATTTCGCCATCTTTGCTTGAACTAAGCGCCCAGTTTCCGACAACAATCTTGGTAGAACCAGCCTTTGACAAGATCGGAACGGCCGACCTGGTGTGCATTGTGCTTGCGTGAGCTCGTTGTAGTTTATCCAAAAATTCACTTCGGCTATCTGCAACCAGTAGAAAATAGATGAACGGAAGTGACGTGGATACTAGACAAGTGCTGTCGGGAACAATTATGTTTTATAATTTTCTAGTAACAAATAAAACAGTGACAATACTCGGATATTTCAGCAACTCCCGAATTCCAGGGCGAAACGCTTAAAAGAGCAAACAAAATGGAAATTCCATGACAGGTCGTCATGTGATATAACTTAAAATTAAATGACATTTTATGTATATCAAATCTTTTTTCTCCAGTCATGACTCAGTTACTAATGTGTGACGCTTACAAAAAGCTATATTACAACATTGTTTACTAATGGTGCGTGTACTATTTCCCAAATCAAGCCAAAGCTGCAACTTAACGTATCAGCGCAAAACCACTTTTCAAAAATAATAGAATTATCATCAAAGCGCAGAAAAATAAAGCAAACCTGTACTATCACTCCCAGTTTCCGGACTTCCGCTCGAGTACATCGTACACAACCTCCCGTCCAGAATATAACGAAACCAACCGTTGCTGCCGTTCGAAAGCTCGATGGCGGTCGACGAGCTCCACAAGTAAATGCAGTCCTTGCCTCGAGCGAGACTCCAAGTGTCGCACCACTCGTACAAAACACCGGTCGTCATGAAATTCGAGTCGGGAAGAGCCGGGAGGGCGGGCTTATCTGCGTTCAACTCGAAATTGTAAGTGACGAAAAAACGACGAACTACCGGAGTTTTCCACTTAATGTACCCCCCAGTTAATGTACCATGGGTATATTAACTGGAAACAGGTGCCAGTTAATGTACCCATGGTACATTAATAGGCGCCAAAGTTTTGTTTTGTTTGAATGTCTATTAATAGGTTTTTGTCACAAAAGCCATTGTAACAAAACAATTTTGGTTCCTGCATGATTAACGCATGTAATGTTCTTGATAAAAACATACGTATGAGGTGTTTTAAGGGACCATTATTCCAGCATTCTGACGTGATAAATTTTAGAACAAACTTGTATTCCGCAAAATTTTTTAACTTTCGCACTCCACTTAATGTACCATGGTAATTAACCTGGGCTAAACTTATTTTGAAATTTTGTTATTTTCCAGTTTATGTACCTGATACATTAAGTGGAAAACTCCGGTACTTTCAAGGTCTGACTGCTTTTCGTAAACGGATTTATTCAGGTATAATGCTGCTTTGATGTTTCACCGGTTTCAAATAGCAATTATGACGTAGCAAGCAACCAAGACGGCTCACCAGCTGCTGAGGACGACTCGCTCTCGACTCCGTCCACTTCAATCGCATCGGAAGTTTTCTTCGACGTAATTGAAGCGCTTGATTTGGAGAAACGCTTCTGATCTTGATCTTCGTTAATTGCATCCTGCTGACTGACGAGCTGAGCGACCTTGTTGACAATCCAATCACGACCGAGAGCCTCGCTGAACAGATCTTTTGCCTTGTCCATAAGGAACTGAACAATTTCGAGTGCGGCCAAGTGCCCTTCGTTGTCACCCTTTTAAGCAAAACAAAATAAATAGTCTCGATTAAAGTGTCAATAATCTAGCATTCACATAGATGAAAGACAACAACAAAACATTTAAATTGACCAAATATGAAGGACGATTAGATAAAGCAAAGTCGCAACGCTACAATAACGCACTTTACGTTCTGACAACTTGTTTGCTAACATTTTTTTCTAAATTTTAACAAACAAGCACTTCCGCTCACTTCGCGGTCCAAAGCAGCGGAAACGACGTCAGCAAACTCATCCACAGTTTCCCTCCTGTCTTCTACCACGGCGGAGAGTTGGGAATTGTTCGCGTAGCGAGCAGCGCGATGTAGAAGCGACAAGGAAGTGCTGGACACGGCCGGGGACACGGCGAAGAGATATTTATTCAAAAACAACGGAAGAAACCTGCAGCGAGTATTCCGTTATTATTCTCTTACAGTTACAGATTGCTTTGTTAAAGCGTAAGCCGGTAGAAAAAGAAAATCTAAGGAAAACGAGAGTGTTCGAACAACGAAAACACTACTGAGGTCTTAAAATGACTCTAAGGGTCCCGGATGAACATTTCGATGATAAAGCAAATTATTTTACTAGAAACTTAATGCTGCAAGCAACTTCGCAATCTAATCTTTTCTAAACTCATCAAAGAGAATGACACACAGCACTATAAATAGAATGCCTTGAATGACCAGACTAACGCGATTGTGCTAGTTGCACGATCAGTTTCGCAAAACATAGCAAAGAAGCAATTCAAGATACAAGCAAACCAAAGCACATCTTTCATAAATATTAAAAGTGGGCAATTCATTTTATTAATGCAGAATGCAATAGATCTTCAAAAAAATTTCTTAAATAGTAAAAACTCCGCTTTCAAAAAAATAAAATCATTAAAAAACAACGTAATCTTTTTAGAAACGATGAAACACTAGAAAATTTAATAAGAAATTTATGTTGCATAACTAACTTTTCAAGGTAAAGAGGAACCATCTCCGGGTCACCTTTCTCTATCACTACCTCTACTGACGCAGCGTCATTTTGATCAGCACTTGCTTTTTTTTGATCAGACTTTGCCAGGCGTTTTTCCTTCGCCTCCTCCGAGGCGAGCCAGGCTCCTGAAAATCAGGTCGAGTTAATATTTTACAAAAACGAGATTGATTTTTGTTACAGGCGAAGAAACTTCATCTTTAAAATGTCATTGTATGGAAAGGGTGACCCTAGTTTGAACGCAAAAGCTCAATATGCAGTCAAGGCAAAACTGTTGATCAGTTGCACTACAGTTGGTTCAAAATATAGTCCATTAAATTTTTTGATAATCTAAAAACTTCACACTGTGATAAAAATGACATGATGACTTTGAGGCTTTATTAATCAAGTGTAAACAAGCTAAATATTTAACTACGTAATTGTAATAAATTTAAATTGGGTATTTTGTCTCCATAATCGGGTGCTCTGCTTTGTCTCCAAGAGCTGAGTGCAGCTGGTGGCAGCAAAAGCTTATTTTTCATCTGATACGTGCGATTAAACAAAGCAAAAAAACAGCAAAAATCATTCTTAAAGCAACACCTGGATTTTCAAGGAGCTTCACCACATCTCGGTGTCCTTCGTCGTTTCTTTCCTTCGCCTTTTCGAGGGCGGTTTTCCCTTCTTCATCACGCAAATTACAATCAGCGTTATGAAGCAAAAGAATTTTGACAACAGAAGGACGACCGAAACACGCTGCATAGTGCAACGAAGACGACCTTTGACCCCTGTTCACGTCAGCGCCACGATCACAAAGAAATTCGACCTGAAGAAATATTGACAAGTCTTTGATGATTACAAGCCTGTGAAGTGTGAAAGTTGCATAATCAATGATTGTTTCATATTGCATAAGAAATTAATTCAAGATAGCTCCAACCAGCGTTGACATTGGGTTGTTTAAAAACCTTTCAACCAGTATGAGATCGGCAAATAAGCATGACTTATTCCGAACTTTACAATGCAATGTTGATAATTTTAGAATCAAGCGTTGGTTACTCAGCCACATGATACAGGAATTAGTAAGAAACTTGAAAAGCATGATTAAATTCCTCCTTATAAAGCGGGGTGATGATTATTTTTGTATTGCTCAACCAGTTTACTCACCATTTCTTGGGTTCCAAAAGCTGATGCCCAATTCAAAACAGTCTGTCCCACGTCATCCATGAAGTTTACGTCATAAGCTATACAACAACAAACACGTGAAAATGGCAAACTGCTTACATAACGCGACTGAATGGTCCAGTCTTCGTAATGCTAAAAACGTTTGTTTTTTATTACTCAGGCACGACTGGTATCTCGTACGTCACTTGACGTCATGCATGTGTTACTGGAAGGCGTGATTTGATTTGATAAATACAATTGAATTTTATCTAATTGAACAGTCCAAAAGTGATCGTTTACATTGATTTCTGATATTACAAGGTTGTGCAAGTTTTGAAATAGGTGTCAAGCAGATAAAATTGATGATTAAAAAACAAAATTTTGTTGCAAAAATTCAATTATCAAAGACAATCTCCACCAGAAAGTGAAAGCTTCCGAATTTCTAATATTAAAACAAGTGTATGAGCCTCTTTCTCTTACCTATTAATCATGCAGTAAAATAAATCATTTTAAAGATTTATTTCACAGTAAATTATACCTTTAATGAGGAGTAAAATGCACAAAAAAATTTATTTTTTAGAAACTCAAGGCTATGCGATTGATCAAAAGTAGTAAAGTTATGAAGTTTGTGGGAAATTGAAATTTATAATGAATGTAAGAAAAAATTAGAGATTAATCACTTTATCACTAATCAATGCCCGGCAAAAAAATAACCGTGTGCCTAGTGCAGGTGGTGAGCCGATTATTCTTATGATGCTTATTCTTTATGATTCTTATGAGACCCGACTGTGCTTGATTTATTCTTGTGCTGATGAGGACATTTCACACGCGCACAAAAAATGTGTGCGCAGCAAATACAGGTAGGAGAAAAACATTAAACTTCGAGTCGAAGAGGATTACACATCATTTTTCACAATTTAATTTTTATATGTTAAAAAGTACAGAAAGAAAGCTGTAAATATCAATGTAATTTTTAAGTTTGATCAGGCTTGAAATCAAATCTACAAACCTAAACTACTGCATCAGTTCTATTCAGTCGATCAGCCGATGCTCGATGCATCCTGCTATGCCAAGCCTCATCAGCTAGTAGCAAACGCTGTTATTTCAAACTTAATCAAAAGAGTAGAATAAAGTTTAGTCTGCATCTGGCGCATTTGCTCGGAGTACTTTTGTTGTTTAATCTCAGCGCAGTTATCCGCAGATATTCAATAAACAAAGAAAGCTACACTCAAAAGCTTACAAGGATAAGCAAGGTGTGAAAAACACTGTTTCAATGTCTGACATACTGAGTCAATAGTGCGAAATCACGTGTGCGTTGGTAGGAAATATAAGGCACAACTCCTTACAAAGTTGACGTGTTTTCACATAACGTCATTTACATAAAAGATCAACTAACGACTTATATAGAATTTTGATGTTGTCAATAGCAGCGCCAAGACGAGCGATTAGAATCAAACACGAAACTAAATCGATGAAACCGCGTCAACGCGAGTACCTCCGCTCTCGACAGCATCGATGAGAGTGTCGGTCTCCTTGCTTCGAATACAATCTATCAGTTGACGATGGGAATACTCGCTGCCGAAAAGCTCGAGCCTTCGATTGCCAGGCTGCAGGTTGCGAGCACCCGCGAACAGGTTGCTGCTCAGCTTTGGAATTGCGTCGCGTCCCTCGTACAAAAGGATCAGCAGAAGGTCGCAAAGCCGCATCGTGTCCAAACAGGACCTGCAAAGTTGCCTCTTTGACAAGATCAGGCGGCACGCGTTCAAGATTACCAGTATTTCGATAAACTTTTTTCAAGTTCATAAAAACACGTTTGCAACTCGCTTCTTCTTTATGAGGTCATGGAAAACTACGCCGGTATAAAGTAAAACAAAAACTCTTTCTTTATCAGAATATTTTTATATCGTCAAGAGCTGCGCATCTAATTTGTTACTTTACTATCAACAACGAATTGTCCATTGTGTGACGGGATACGATTTATTTTGTAAGCGAGGTAAATGGGGCGTGTTAACGTACTACTGTCACACAAAAAAATCAAGGATTACACCTATGTTATTTTGAGGAAACGTCACAACTTACTGTTCTCGTTAGTTTAATGAAATTATTATATTTCAATCAAGTTTTATTCAAGCGACGCAAACCTTTCGTCTCCTTTCATGGCCTCCTCTACAGCTTCAGGAAGTTCAGAACGTAAAAGTTTCTAAAAGGAGAAAACAATTATCTTAATTATTATGTTATTAAGTTGTTTTTTAATAGCTGAAAACACTTTTATCATGGTGAAATCGTATTACGAAAGACCAGCAAAAAGAATAAAAAAAAAACAAGTTTCAATTGATTTTGATTTAACTTGGAAGTATATAGAGTGACCAATAGGACCTAGCACCAAACTGCAGCCGGGAGAGCAAAAAGCAAATAACCAGAAACCTACATTGATTTGTTTATAAGTATGCATCGATTTTTAAAAGTTATTTCAGTTCAAAATTTATTAGTTGCACGAGCGAAGACAGATATGTGTCCCCGTGAATTGCGTGGAGAGCATAACGTTAACGAAGTTCTTAGCAATATCAAAAAGATTTTAACAGACAATAACTAGCCCTTGCACTGATTTCAAAACACGAACCAGCGATCGACTTCAACGAACATTATTAAAAGTGATGCTTAGTCGTAATATTTTTGCCCCCGCGATGAGTAGTAACGCAACACAGTTTTTGGAAACGAATCAGTTAAATCACATACTCGCGTGATCGAGTCCGATCCTCGACACAGTGTTGAAAGGAGATTGATGACTGTAGTGATTCCGAAGTTGTTTTTAGGGTCTGGAGTGGCGGTCTGGTTTCCCCCGGACGCGCTTGAATTTAATTTGTTGGCAGTGGTCGAGCCCGAGCTAGAGCCGCAACTGAAAACAACAGAAGATCATGAACGCAGCTGAACGCTTTATTAAGAACCGAAAGTCATCGAGCAGATCAAGTAGATTACAAACAGAAAAAATATAAGGACTAATAAAGCATACAACTTTAAACAACACAACACTTTGAACACATATACACAATAGATTTAAAACAACTAATAGATCATAGAGTAGGCTTCTCGACACTAATCTGGCTACAGCTTTGGACATACATAATACCGCTTAAATATTTATCTTATAGATTTTTGGTAATTTTTTTATGAAATCTTATTTTGCAACACAAAAGAAAAAAAGCATGGCAACAAAAATCTAGACAAGATAATATCTAATATTCTAACACAAACTACATCTATTGCAAAAGTTAGGTGCTTATTATTAAGTCATTTACTGGTGTGTCTTTAGAACCATTAAGTGCTTACTGGTGGGTATCTTTTGAACTTTGTTACCGTTACTAAATGTTTTGGTGTTTAGTTTTTACTTAATTTGCTTTTTAGAGTAATAGTGAGAACAATAAAAGATTGGCAAAGTAATTGACAAAAAGATTGGCAAAGTAATTCAACTTTCTTTCTAATGCTGTATAAAATAGTAAAACATAATTTTTTGTCAATGAAAAAGTACTACACTATATTTTCAAGAAATCTAAATTAGAAAGGTAAGTAGGGTGTGTAAAAATACGAATAACTAGTCAAGTTTATATAAACTCATACACTTTGCCAAACGAACAAAACTGAAAAACGCAATCAAAAAATATACATTTAATTGGCACATTGCAAGCAAGCTTTAAGAATTATTTGCCGCCTTACACTACAAGAGTGACGTTTAGTCACATAAGGGTTCGACAAAAATCAATGAAAATTCAATCCAGAAAATCTCTTTTTTTTGCTAGTTCAAGGCAATGCAAAGACGACGTGAAAAGCAGACAGGTTGATCATAACGCTGATACAATAAAACCTGTGCCATCGTGCAGAAGTCAGCACGCGAACAACCGTTGAAATGAATACTCGTGGTTATAAATACCTCATGTTCAATTCTTTTTCACAGAGTCATAATTCGAGCACGCTACTGCGCGTTACTGTTGATGCAATGACAATGAACGGTCATCGCCAGTAAAGCTTGGTCCATATCTGCGCATTCATTTCACGTGCTTTTGTTTGCTTATTAAATTTTGGCGTTTGCGCTGAGCTTAATATGCGAAATTAAGTAGGATAATATGGCAATTAATTGTCCAAAAAATAAAATCCCCATTTTGATTAATCTGCTATTTTTATTTAAAAACTTACTATAGAATGTAACATAGAAGCAAGCAAGTGATGAAAAGTACAGCTTGCAATTTTATTCAGCAAGGAAAAGAAAAATGTTGCTGGAAAAAATCCGTTAAATCTATGACGTTTAGAAATGTCGTATGTGCCTGTTATTGTTATACAGTCGTTAAACTATGCGTATCTCAAGATTTACAATGACCCTCAAGTTTTGACGGTTTAAGACATATCACGATTAAGTAACATATTTAAAACAATAAGAACTTGTCATTGCCAGACATAAGTTGCGACAAAGTCCAACAAGTGCGTTTCGTCTACGTCACATTTCCTATATTACAAAATTACGTCTAATCAAAACTTAATTTAAGACGCATGCCCCCCATTTTAGCGAAAAGGATTTTACATACGGCACCAAATAAACACAGTAAGATCAATACGGACAAACTTTATTGTAGAAGCATTATATGTATTCTAAAGAGCATAGGGAACATTATTACAAGAGGTTTGAAAGTGAAAAACTACAAAACTTTCGGTATTTCAGCCAATGCTACACCAAATTTATTTAATCTTCTAGAAAGCCAAGCACACACTGCACAATTAACGTGAATTTACCAATCAATAATGTCAACAGATATTAAAAAAAAGACACATACAAATGGTGGTTTTTGGAGTAAAATCACTTTAACTTTCAAGTTTTTAGAAACCAACATTTTAAAAAATTCAAAAAGTCTATGCTGGTGCACCGATTTTACGTCAACTTAATATGAATATTAAAACGGATACAAATTATCAACATGCATCGTCCGACTCGTAGAGACCGAGATATGTATTCATATTCCAACAATTTTCTTGAAAATATTCATCTAAAGTAATTATTCAGTTGTCCAAAAAGCGCGTAAAGTATCTTACATCTAGTTTGTTCGAAAATTTTTATATTTATTGCATAAATATACACAGTACAGTAATACATACTGGGTATTGATATAATGTATGTAGAATTTTTGAAGGATACTCAATCACAATTAAAACAATGGCAATCAATTGAGCAGACAAACCATGAAAAATTTTTTTGTAACATTAATTCGGAGGGTAGACCAGTTCCCGAATTTTTTTGTCACGATTCCTTTTCAAAAACAGTATCAAGCTTACGAACGTCAAAAATTTTAAGACTGACTCTGACTGATAATTTTGCTAAGTTTTTCTTTTTTTTTTATCTTGTCCAAGTTTTAGTGCACTCGCGGACCTCCTGCAACCTTTACCTGGACCCCTAGTTGGAAACCACTGGTTTAGACGATCTAACAGCCTGTTTTGTCAGCTAAAGCTCGCCCAGGTGTATTGAAAAATCTGAATAACAAACACACGCAAGAACACAACTTTACACAAAAAAGGAAGATCGCTTTCCTCAAATTGTATTTTTTGTTGTGTACGTTTTCCGAATCTTTAGCACCTTAACTTCAATGTCAAAAAGCCTGTTTGATGTTAGAATAATTCTTGGTTATCTGTCAGCTGAATAAAATGTACTGTATATATATTGTATATTGATCTTAGTTGTGTGGTAGTTTTCTGTCAGCTCAATCATTACACTTATAGGTTTGACAAGCCTTTCTCATCACCAGCTTAAGCGAAGCACTGATGAGCCCAAAAAGGTTAAATCAATTAAGTAAACGATCTCAATACTTTAATTCGTGTAAGCTTTATTTTTAATTCTGTCCCAGACAGCACCAAGAGTTTTGCAAATGAAATACATAATCAGATAACCGAAACAATACAGCTGGAAATCATGTGACCAAAATTAGCAATTAGTACATCAGACAGACCAGTGTAATAAATGAGCAACAAAGCGTTTGTAAGTTTTGCAGTAGCAAGATGGTCAGCTGAAGATGCGTTCAATGCAATTTTCCTTTTTCCTTAAAAAAGAGCGGGCAAAATTCAGAAACGCTTTATTTTATTTTCTATTTTTTTTTATTTACAATACATACCAAACTATGTCTACTTTTAGCTGTTGTTTTTATTTATAATAAAAAGATGGCCTTTCGTCTAAAATGGTGTGATGTATAGCAGTTTTTAAGAACCTCGAAGACAACTTCTGCAAATAAGAGGTCCTGACAACTGGTTCAAATTTACCGTATATTGTATCGCGTATAAAAAAAATAACGAAAAAAAAAGTTTAAACAAACGACCATGTCTTGATATCGCATAAGACTGTCCTGCAAATGATGCTTTGTGAGTAAAGAGAAATAAAAGCAGAAAAGACAACAAAATTTTGAGTTATGCCTGCTGTTGAAGTAACAAGTAAAAAAATTTAAAGATCCAAGCAACCCATAATATTATTTTACTTAGCCAATCTTCGTAAGAGCTCATCAGTTAGCCCGAAAGAATTGAGAGGAGCAGGATCCAGGTTTTTTCTACCAAATCTGTCCGCTAAAGATGCAAAGCAGCGAAGAGCTCCGTCAGAAACCTTGTAAAAAGAAATTAACCAAAATCTTAATAAATTATAGAACAAACATCAAAATATTTTGAAAATAAGTGCAAATAAAAAATTAGGTTTTATATACGACTTCAACCTTAAGTTATTAAACAAAAAAATAATAAAAAGTATAAAGCTTCAAAATAGTGCGTTTAAATTTTATGATTCTAGTCATGCAACAATAGCTACAGTACAGCTCATGGTACAGCCCAACACCAAAAAATTTGCATTCGACAAATCACACATACATAAGGATCATCGGAGTGCAGAAGTGAAGACAACGACTCAATTGAAGTCGGTAAAGTGTCGCTGTTCAACTCGATCCTGCCACATAATCGAGTAACGACAGCCATTGACGAATGTAATGTGTCCTGTTATGCAAACATTTTTTTACTGGATTAGATATCAATAAATAACGGCCGAAAATGCAAAGCAACACAGATAGTTAAATAAACAAAAACAAACAAACAAACAGAACAAGTATACGAATATTTTTGCTGATGATAAACGGAAATTTTTATTATTACATTTTTTTTCATTTCGTTTTATATTTATCCTCCTGACTAGCAGAAAAGCGATGGAAACAAGCATTTACCCCGATCTGCCAAGGTATTGCTGTCAGGTTCAAATTTTTTTATTTTGGTTTTTTAGTTTTATGAAGTGATTGAAATTTAGAACTGATTGCCAAGACCACCAAGCAGGAGAAAGTGCCGTTAAGTGTCTTTCCCAAGGACATAGCAGAATGGCGCCAGTAGGTTTCGAACCCAGACCATGTCGATCACAATCACGGCGTTCTAACCACTCGACCACGCTGCTGACAATTTTTCAGTAAATCGTTAATGACCCATCATAATTTAGTACTGTCTTACTGCTATATAAACTAATTAGATTGCCCGACGAGAAAAAAACACAAAGGATCTAAGAAGCTCTAGACCAGGGATGGCGCACCACTGACCCGCTGGTCACAATGTGACCCACTAGTTGAAATTCAACGACCCATCTTATGTTCCGAAGTTTCTGGGATTTTTGGAACATTTTCGAAAAATTCTGGCAATTTTGAACGGATTGGACGTGAAGACGTTTTCTTTTTTTTTTTTTTTTTTTTTTTAGTTTTCACCTTGAATTTTGCCTCAAAATTGAGATTTTGGATGCTGATTAAAAGTGAAGACTTTTTTTTTAGTCTTCACCATGAATTTTGGCCAAAATTAGAGCCAATGGCCCATTTAATGGTAATTTTAATAAAATTGTCAATTTTGACCCGTTCTATGAAAAAGGTTCGCCATCCCTGCTCTAGACAGAAACCTACGCCACACCATAATTTATTAACTCCAAAGCAAACACCATTCTAATTCACATTAAAAGCAAAAAACTTTACGTAAGTACGACAGCGCGGGTAACGTTTGCATGAAATGTTTTAAAACGTGATTCCGCAATCAAGATAAATTTATTAAAGGTAATAATGGTACTTAACACAAAGTGATAACAAATTTATTCAGAAATTTTAAAAAGCAGAGCAAAACTACTTTAAAAATCCAGCTATAAAACATTGCTTTAAAAGTCAAGGGATATGGGGTGCCGGTTTAGTATGTGATCTACCTACATGTTTCTAGTTTAGCTTGTGATCTACCTAAAAAATGCCACGATGAGAGAGTACGTGACAAAATAACGATTAGATTCTTATGTTTGTATATATTAATATTGTAGATGATAAAATATTCTTATGTATGATTGTATTAAATAAATTATTTTTTTATACTTTTGAACGTATTAGATGTTGGTAGTGGTAGATCATATTTCTTGGGTAGACCACATACTAAACCGGCACCGGATATGATTTATCATGATTTTTCGTTTAAAAACTTTTGAAATGGATTATTTTTCACAAAATAAATGCAAAACTTGTATCACCAACAATCAATATAAATAAATAAAACTAATAGATTTCTTGTATTAAGTTTTATTGATTTTCAATTTAATAAAAAATTTTTAAGATCAATTTCTGATTGCATAAGGTTTACATTGGCCTGAAATAAACTTTAACAAAATAATCAAAGATATTTTTGTTGCATTAAATGAAAAAGAAATTATCAAATGTTTTAATAGTAATACCTTGTGAACAACTTTGTTACAATCACACATAAAAGAAAGCACCGATGTAAGACCTCCAGCATCAAATACGACCCCTGGTTCTCGAGTACATATAAATTCCAAAACCTGTTTTATAAAAAAACTTTGGTTTTATCAATTATCTAGTAAACCATAGCATGACGCTTGCTATTTCATAAACACATTCTTGAATCACAAAAAATTCAGAAAATCAAAACTCTTGTCTTAAAGCAGAAAAACTTCTTTCTAACAAAAAAGGCAGTTAAAAAAAGATACAAGCAATTTAAACTGTATATTAAGACAGTTTTACAAAAAATAAAAAAATCTAAAACAAATCAGAAGAAAATGAAAAGTGCTGCATCAAAAAGCAACAACTTTGGTATTTCGGATTAATTTTATAATTACAAGCATATTTAACAACAGTGAAAAAAAATGAGTGTAGCTTCCATTAGCCCTTTCTGCTCTTTAGTTTATTTTCTTAGGTAAGATGATAATTTGGCCTTTAATTTGAAGTAAAATTTTTTTGTGTGTTTAGATCACAAAAAAATAGACTGTGCCTTTTTTTAACTGGCATCTACGAGGTCTGTTCAAAAAGTATCCGACTTTTTTGTATAAAGCACACAACACAATAAATTTTGCAAGTTTTATTCAATCTCCTTCAAAATATTCCCCTTGGTGGTTCACACACTTATCCCAGCG
This sequence comes from Diplosoma virens, assembly GCA_963680785.1. NCBI lineage: Eukaryota > Metazoa > Chordata > Ascidiacea > Aplousobranchia > Didemnidae > Diplosoma > Diplosoma virens. The sequence goes on from OY796885.1 coordinate 30,550,901, forward strand.
CTTCTGCCACTTCTCAAAACACTTCATAAACTCCTCCCCCGGAATGCTCTGAAGCTCCTCCGTCGCTTTTTTCATAATGTCTTCTCTTGACTGAAATCGCCTCCCTTTCAGAGTTGTTTTTAGCTTAGGGAACAGCCAGAAATCACACGGTGCTAAGTCGGGAGAGTAAGGAGCCTGTCTAATAAGTGGCATGCTATTTTTGGCTAGAAAAGCTTGGACCACATGTGCAGAATGAGCGGGAGCATTGTCGTGGTGAAGCTGAAAATTCTTTGCTGCCCACATGTTTGGCCGCTTTCTTCGCACAGCATCACGAAGGCGACGTAGAATCTCCAGGTAGTACTCTTTGTTGATTGTTTGACCTTCTGGTGCGTATTCATGATGCACGATGCCACGGGAATCAAAAAAACAGGTCAACATAACTTTCACATTGCTGCGGACTTGCCGAGCTTTTTTTGGGCGTGGTGATTCCGGATGCTTCCATTGTGATGATTGAAACTTGGTTTCTGGGTCATAACCATAAACCCAGGTCTCATCACCAGTGATGATTGTCTTGATAAATTCTGGGTCATGATTTGCAACATCCAGCATGTCCTCCGAAATTTCCTTCCGGAGTTTCTTCTGTTGCTCCGTCAGCAGCTTGGGGACAAATTTAGCCGACACTCTCCGCAGGTTCAAATCCTCAGTTAGGATTGAATGAACTGAGCCTGTGCTTATTCCCATTTCTGCAGCAATCTCTCGTACTGTTAAACGACGATCCTCCAACACTTTTTCACGAACCTGATCCATCGCCTCCTCGTTTCGGCTTGTGGATGGCCTTCCTGAGCGAGGATCACTTTCCACTGATGCACGGCCATCTTTAAAGCGTTTAAACCATTGCTTTATCTGAGTTGGGCTTAAGGCCTCATTTTCAAAAGCTTGTTGAATCTTTCGAATTGTTTCAACTTGAGTATCACCAAGTTTTTGACAAAACTTGATGCAATACCTCTGTTCGATGCGTTCTGTCATTGAAATGAAATTTTCTGAAAATCAAAAAACCGATGAACACGTACTACACGCCTGCACTAAATGCTTTACACAGAGAGATACGAATGACGAATCGGCCTGAAACGCTTCACGATTACGCGTGAATGTATGTGTGTGCAGCCACGCTTTGCACGGGCAGTTTGCTCATACCTTATTGGCGAGAGGGAAAAAGGTCGGATACTTTTTGAACAGACCTCGTATGTAACCATTCTGTGCATAACATTATTTGCTGACCATAGGTCCAACATAAATAATTAAGGTAGAGCAAATTAAAAAGCTCAAAAAATCAGCCAAAAACTTATTTTAAAAGAACACTACCAAGGATTTCTTTTCTGGGACTATCATTATAAATTTTTCAGCAGTGAGGAAAATAAATGAAATTGAATAAAATGTTGAGATAAAAATAATAACTGACCAGGAAAACTTTAATTCCCAATTTAAATACAAAATTATTATTGAAAATGAGCCAATCAAGAATGAAATTGAAAAGCTGTCAGTTGGCACAATATTAGAAGTTTTCATTCAGGAATATCAAGAAAATCTATTTTAAACTAAGTAAAATAATCTACAAATTTTTTTCAGGTAAAGTTAAAACATTAAAATTATGATTTTAAAAAAGACTGGAAAATACAAAAATCCTAGATATATATTAAAAATCAATCAAGAGATGCTAAATCCTCTATTAAACAGCTGTTTTAAGCATTGAAGACTCATCGGTAACAGTTTGATCATGGACAGAAAGATTTTAATGTCAAAGGAGATAAGGTAAGAAAAAATAAAAAACCCAGAAAGAGTACAATTATATAAAAAAATTTTATCTCAACTTTTATGTAAAGAAAGCTTAAAAAATAATCAATTTCTACAAAAAAATTGTTCTTTAAAGGCCAGTTTCCACTACAAGCATTGGCAAGATTATTCTTTGTTTGTTTATTAATTTTTTTTTGAACACTTAAGCGTAAAAAAATCAATAAACAAACTGAGAAATCCTACCAACACTTGTAGAGTGAATAAGCCTTAACAAGCTTAAGCGTTTTTACTTTAACACATTGTTCTGCAAGGTCTTTGCTAGTTCTATCTTCGGTGTTGACACAAACAAGTCGATTGCAAATAGCTTTAATAGCTCCATCAACAGCTACAATTCTTCGTGTACATTCAGCAGAAACATCCAAGTAATAAGTGATAGCACGAGCAGTTACTTCTAAAACATTTTCAGGAGCAGTTTCATCTAAAAATATCTTGCACAAAGCAGGCAAAAAACTTCGTGGTGGACATCTGCAAAAAAATAAAATTGTGCAATAAAAACAAAAAACTGTGCCTGATATTTTACATAGATTTCATATAAAAATATTTTTAATACTTCGTTTTTTCATAAAAAGATTACAGAAAACAAGTGTTACTGTAATAATATTAATTTTTAACAAAAAAGTTTCTTTTATCTACAAATATCAATAGCCACAAGCTGACATAATTTATAGCCAGCTGAGACATTTTCAATATGTCATACAAAAAAAGTTTATTTTTGTGGTAATGACTGTTACTACTTTACTTTTTGACCTCAAAGCAGTTTGTACTTCAATGTCAACTAAGTTGAAGAGCCACCAAATAATAAAATTAATTAACAATTAGGCAATAGACTAAAATTTTGATTCAACAACAGCATTGCAACTGTTAAAAAGATGATAGTTCATTTTACAGAAATGTTTGGGCATTTTTGGTGGTTTTTAAGACATTTAGGATAAAAACTAAGTTTCACTAACGTGGAAAATGCTTTCAACCAGAGTTATGACATAGCTCCTGTTTACTTATTTTTTTAATTTAAGTCATAAAGTAAGAAAATACAGCACTACTTTTTAAGGGAAAGTAAGTATGATCAGGTAGATTTTTAAACCAAAGGTAGTTTGGCCTAATAATTTTAACCAAATTTAGTAAGATTTAAATTAAATTTATAAATACAAACAAACCTTTAGTTCACTTTAATGTCTTCAACAATCTTGCAATGGCAAAAAATAATAAATCAGTCATACATATTTAAATTTATTTATAGTTCCAAATAGAATTTTGGAATATCTTTTAATTCAAATAGTGTCATATTCAAATGCTATTTTGGTATTCAAAATAATATGGAAAAATGAAGTTTATTGTTTATATTCATTACAGCAATTTGGCTGCTCCAGCATCAACACACATAGGTAAATCTTGTTTTATAAATTTTAAAATTATTTAAATTATCATTATATTAAAATTAGAGTTACTCACATTTCAAAGCACCGGTCAACATTATCAGATATGAGCAATAACATGCAAAGCTGTTCTAATGCAATAAGTTGCATGTCTCTTTCTTCACCTACATCCATTTGTAGCCACTCTAAAAGAGTGTCAGGGTCTACATCTGCCATAGTATTAATTTGTTTAATATGGCACTACAAATTGAATTGCATAGGAATTATAAGCAAGTAATCTACCTTAGTTATTTTAAATCTGTAAGTTAAAAAGAGAATGTGAAAACAACTATAATTGCAAAAAAAACAATAATGTTACATTTCTCAACATAATTGATTTCAAGCATTGTCAAAAAAATTTTTTTGAGTATTGTGTATTATATACCTGTAAATATAGTAATTATCTAAATACAAACTGTCTAATACACTGCTGCTATTTTAAAAGTTTCATTACATATTGTTCACAAGCTATAGGCAGACAAAACTAGAATGCCACCTGTAGCATTGCGCATCATGCATGTTGAACCCTCTGACCGTGGTTTTTTAAGTTACAAACTCTTATCACAGATTAATATCTATTTTATCAGGTTCTGTTTGCAAAGCTGAACATGTAAGATTTGTGGCTCTATTTAATGTAATATTGCACTGACAGGAGCAACATTATGCATCATATACCCCAATAATCAAAAGTTTAAAAATGAAAAAAGTTGTGGGCATACACATTGTTTAAGAACTTTAAGATAAAAACCATATAAAAATACAAATATCTTTTAAAAAATCTTACAAACTTTGGTTTTGATTATTTTTCAAAAAATGTTTTTACATGAAGTAAGTTGTTAAAACATACATAAAAGACAATAGATATAACCATACACTTTTCCAAGTCCATTGCCACTCACAGAGATGAGTATACCTTTTTAAATAAAACAAACAATAATAAATACATATATACATACAAAATTTATTCAATCACTGTTTAAAAACCGTAATAGTCTGTTTCATCCTTAGAATCATCAGGTTTCATACTTAGAATCGTCACCTGACAATTCTAAGGAAGAAACAGACTATTACGGTTTTTAAACAGTGATTGAATAAATTTTGTGTTAAATTGCTCTGATTTTTTCATTGAGCACTTTGCAGGGAAGATCGTCAGGTGGTTACTTATTCAAGTAGAATTCTATTCTTTTTGAATAAGTAACCACCTGACAATTCTAAGGATGAAACAGACTATTGTGGTTTTTAAACAGTGATTGAATATATTTTGTGTTAAATTGCTCTGATTTTTTCAATGAGCACTCTGTAGGGAAGATCAATTTACTCTTGCAATACATCATATTTATATGTTCCTACCTGCAAATACATATAGTGAATAATTTAACCATGTATGATATTATCATGGAAATCATAATTTTTTGTTTTTAGTAAAAAAGTGTATGCATGTCACAATAAAAAAATTTATGAATTTTTCTAACACATTTGAAATAAATATTTAGATTACTTGGAACAACTTGCTATAAATTGAAAATTATAAAAAGAATTTTATATAGATTTGCTCTTTTATGATGTAAAAAACAAATGGCATTTAATGGTACATTTGTGTATTTCAATGGTTTGTTTTTAATGGTAATTATCTTTTTTTTAATTATGTAATTTAGACATCAAAAAAGAAATTCTAATACCGTATTATAGATTTCTATAATTTTTAAAAGCTTAGTTAAAATGCAAAGTAGCTAAATTAAAAGTAAATTAACTTAATTTTCATTGGCTTAAACAAGTTTTTTCTACATGCATTAAGTTCTGAATGAATTTTAAAAAATCAGATCTTTTCAAGAAATCATCGTAAGCAATTTTTGTTCATAAAACTAACCCAGATACCCCTCCAGCTATTATTGCTTCTTGTGAGATCTTTTTTCTCTTGGTTTCTTCTTTATTCAACCTTGGTGCTAAAGAGGTATTCCAAAATAGTTCTTCAAAAAAAATTGCATAGGGTGACTTCTTGAAGAGACCCAAAAAAATCCAAGTAATCTACATTTAAGCCACCAAATAAGGCTAACTTCACCTCAATTTATCTTTAACCACAATTCAATTTCTATAGACTCTGCCTTAATTTTGGTTTTCTTGCCCTAATTTAAATTTAAAAGATTAATTGTAAGCCTAATTATAAAAAAATTGATATTTTAGTATATCAGTAAAAGATAACACGTTATGACAGGAAATCAAACCTGAAACGACAATCTGTTGTCAATCTCTTCCTTGTTGGATCATACTCAATACAAAACCATTGGATAAAAAACAATTTATGCGAAAAAAAGCCATAACCATACTTTAGATTGCTTTAGATTTAAAAAAATTTGGAGTCTGGTACAGAACCACTAGTAGACACCGCCTAAAATGTAAAAATAATTCGGCTGCAAACAAATTCCTCAAACATTGTATGTTTCTAAATTGCGAAAAGAATTTACAGAATAAATAAATAGTAACTTATAAAACATTGCTACCATAAAGAATATTCTACTATAACTTTATTTCATTATGTTTATGCTTAAAAAAGTTGTTTTTTGAGAGACTTTGCTTTTATTTTTGTTGTGGCTAGAGCTTGGAGCATGTACAGGTACCAAAGCATTCAAATTCAGAAAAGCTTTTGAAATATACTATTCAATATGAATAGTATAACTGTTCATATAACTATTAATCGTAACATTTCTGACTGGCATTTGACTAGGACAATCTGTAACTTTTCCACAGCTTATTTGCTACCTCGCTGTTATGCGTAGTAACTTGACAATAATAGATTTAAGATATGTAACATAACACATCACTTCTTTGTTATTTTTTATTGATTTTGGTATTAAATTATAATGTTGCCAACTTATTTTTTAATTTTACATCTAGAATTGAAATTACAATAAAAACATCAAACAATGGTTATTGTAATCTAAAAAAATCTAAGATTGTTTTTAAGTTTTAATGCTATTTTTAGAGGTGAATAAAATTCATAATGTTTAGTAACATTTAAGGATGTTTAAAAATAAATTTTAAGTACATTTAATACAAGTAAAACATTTTTTCAATTTATGAACACCTATTAAAATATTAATGCAAGTTTTGCAAATCTAAATGTTCGACGTCATCTTCATCTTTATCCGCCAATTTTGTGATATTATAGTTGATGAAACAGGATATCTATGATCCAAAAAAATTTTTATATTTAAGTATATTTAAAACACCTCGATTAAGATTTAAAGCATGTAAACTGGCAACCATGTTAGATTGTCACATTTTTGAGAATCCTATAACACAACTCGAATTTAAATTGGAAAAAATTGAACAATTAAGTTGTTTTTTAATTTTTGTTTTGTTTTAAAACAATATTTTACGGTTCATGCATTGATTTATTTGCTTTATTTTACTTATTTTATTTAAGCAAGACTTTACAAATTCGTAATTCAAAAAATATCATTGTAATGTAAAAATAAGAATTTTTTTTAGTAGCAAATTTTATTATTATTTTTTTAAGTTTTTACTCTAAATTGTACTGAAGACTTTGCCGAACAAAAATCGCACTCGTGTTCAATGTTCAAACACAATTATTTTATTATAAATTCTTCTTTTCTACGCGCTTGAAACTATTGTCAGGTGGATAGCTGAAGTGTGCAGAATGACTCTCGAATGTGAGTTCTATGCTTTTCCGGTCTATCTTAGTTTTTTTCTGTTGCGCTTTTTAGAAAAGCACTTTACAAAAAAGTTCTTGATGCGGTCATACTGGATATATTGCTTATTTAAAATGGCAACTCCGCTTACAACCAAAAGCAGCAACAAGTAAATATCAATGGGTTAGATGCAGAAAAAAATCTTTAAAACTTGTTTAGTGTCTTGTTTTAAATTTCTTTTACAGAAATATTAATACCAAAAAAATATTTTTGGGGGAAAAAGAGAAATATAAAACTTAATTGGTAGCAAGACATGAACATCGACGGCTATAGCATCGGCTGAAACGGGTCAGTGACGAGGAGGGTGTCGTGACCTACCAGTAAGGTTGTTCAAAGTACTCCACGCTTTTCGACTAGAGTGTGAGAAGTCAATGCTCCGAACTGCCTCTCGGACCATTGATCCCTCCGCTTTCTGTCAAGCTTGGCAAGCACAGCTGTAGCAGCCAAACTTGAGTCGTCTCCCTGAGGAGACTGCAGAAAGGTTTTATAGAGAGATTCACACTCTGCATTCCAACACGGAATATAGTTATTTCGATACCCTCGTGGGATAGTCTTTTTGGCTGCTTTGTTAATGGTGTTACAGAAGTCCTGGTAAGCCGCATCAACATCAAGTGAATCAGGCGGCAGGTCTGACGGTTTTGGATGACGAAACTCGATGCTGGCTTAATAACATCACTGGCAGCATTTGATCCAGGCAGTGCAGCAGTCTGGGGTAGTAAAAGGATAAACTCTCGGCCCCAGATCTGTTTGTGTCTGACCTGGAGTGGATACCCTTTAAACGAAGACGACAACATCGACGGCTAAAGTGAGAATTGTCAACCTTGACGTAATATAAACAAAAATCTTTTCTGTCTTTACCTTCAACCTTTGTCAATTGCTGTGCTACTAATATCCTCCTCAACAATAATCATTACGACAAACAACATCTTCATCAACAACAATCATGTCAGCGGGGTAGCTCAGTGTGATAGCATTCCGACTTGCAAGAGCAAGCAGAAGGACGCGAGTTCAGTCTATCAGTGTAATTTTTATTGAGCTTCCAGTGAAGACACTTTAGAATAAATAGGATAAATGCGTCATGCTCCTGTTGCCAACCTATAATTTTGACTCCGCATAAAATAGAAAACGGCATTCTGGCCAATACGAAGAATAAGATAAACATTATGCAATCAATGCATCATGACCGCAGTAGTAAGAAAAGAAGTGTAATAGCTATGTCGCTAGCAGAAACACAAAGCAAAAGGGGACTTTTCTGTTATCGCCCACCACCTATTGCAAGTAATTTTTGTTTTGGTAAAACTAACCAGGAATCCCCCCTACAAATTTTTTTTTATTTCATCCTAGTTTTGTAGGGAGGATTCCAGGTTAGTTTAATAAAAAAAATTACTTGAAATAGATGATGGGGCGATAACAGGAAGTACCAGCAAAAGATTTTTAGTGTGACATTAGTTTGCACTTTATTGAAAACAAAATTGATTTTGAAAGACGACACCAAAGCAGTTTTTTATCGACAATTTTTTTATTTTTATTTTTATTTTATCTCTATGTTTATCCTCCTGACTCGCAGGAAAGCAACGGAGGCGCTAATACATAGGGTAAGCAATTACCCCGACCTGCTTCCGGAGATGCCAAGATATTGCTGTCCGCTAGTAATTTAATAGAGATATGACTGTAATTTAAAACTGCTTGCCAAGACCACCAAGCAGGGGAAAGTCCCGTAAAGTGTTTTTCCCAAGGACACAACAGAATGACGCGAGTGGGTTTTGAACCGAGACCATGTTGGTCACGAGCACGGCGCTTTAACCACTCGACCACGCTGCCGAGTGGATCACCCAACTGGAGTGTGTGTGTGTGTGTGTTTGTGTGTGCGTTCGTGCGTGCGTGTATTTCTTATTGACTTTTTATTAATTTTTTTCTCAACTTACCAACCTCCAACTAATCATACACTCAATATTTTTCGCATAAATTTTTAGATATTTTAAAAACTCTTCGATTTCATTAAATCTTTATAATTTGCCCAAAAATTTTTTACTACAAAAACCTTTGTAAGGTCTGTCCTGATGAGCTGACTGGCTGACCATAGGCTATTATATTGTGACAAAAACAGAAACTCGATCATTATTACACAAACTATGACTTATCTTCGCTTGTACGACAGTGAAGAAGGTATTAACTTAAAGCGATTATCACTCATGCTTGCAGCAATGCCGTAATATTGCTGCTCGATTGAAAATCCTTAATTGTTTTTGTAATTAATTTGTTAATAAATTATTAATATTATAAATACAAGTAAAAATAAGCAACTTCTATTCAATATTTCAAACTTTTTGTAAGGCTAATTATACTGTAGACCTTTCCAAAGTTATTTCATTAAAACTCGTTTGCAAACACAGATTTTAACACTTTTTTGACTTCAGATTTGCAATTTAATCTAAGAAAAGTAAGCGGTTTGACCAACATCCTCACTGCTAATTAAAATCAGGAAACGTAAAAAATAAACACAAAAAGAAAATTTAACAAAGCCTTTATTTTTAGCAAAAGGTCTATATCTAAATTTTCCGAACTGGGGTCTGTGATGATTGTACAATGCAGAGTTGTAAACGGGCCGACAATTCAAGCCCGAAAAAGCCCGAAAATTAAATTTAATCAAAAACACGTTTGAGTTTTGTATTTTTGTGTCTTTGATTCAACACTTTTCTGTTTTTAATTGAATCACTGGAACCAGCGATTCAATCAAAAACACAAAAGTGTTGAATCAAAGACACAAAAATACAAAACTCAAACTTGTTTTAGATTAAATTTAATTTTCGGGCTTTTTCGGGCTGAATTGTGGGCCCGTTTACAACTCTGGTACAAGGGGTTCGCGACGATAAGACAAAATTTGTCAAACATATATAAAAACAATCCATATTATGAAATCCGGGATAGATTCGAAGTAAAGACTTTTTTTAGAGAACATTTCTTTTTAGGGACAAATTTTTTTCTCTTAACGAGCGTCTGGGTTTACTCCTTCCAAAATATGGTATGCCTGTTATAACGATTTATTTCTTTAACGGATTTTGCGTTATTTATTTTTGGATTTATATTATCTTTTTTCGTTGGTTGGACAGAAAATTGATGTGACGTAAGATTGGGGTCGGGGAAAAAAATTTTTGCAAATAGGGGTCTGTGGACCAAAAGTTTTGGAAACACTGACCTATTATATTGGGCCTATCGTATATACTGTTGAAAGTTGCATTCTGAATAAATATTGTATTCTAGTCGATTTATATGGTATTTCTTTGACTTTCCTTTCATTATAAATATTTTGTAAGCAGAAATGATGTCGAATCCGGTACATAGCGCCCAAGCACCAGCGCAAGTTATGTGTAATTGTCAAAGTTCTGTTATGAGGCTTAGGAATTACTGGGACAAATTTGGCCGCACCTTCCACGCCAAGAACAGTTAACTATTACAATACGCATGTAATCACATGAAACCAATAGACACAACTTTTTTTTAACACTTAACTGGGGCAGTTGAATTGTTTTAATTTTTGCAATTAAATGAACTGCCCGAAGAACAAAACTAATCTATCGACTTAATGATCGGTTCATGAGTTGAAGCAATTAAAAAAAAGTGACAAAAATTAACTACGCTTTAAAAAACTCGTATATCATCAGTTAACTCTCAATGGGTCGAAAACATAATATAAAAACTAAAAACTAAAACTAAAAGCAATAAAAAATTGATTTTAACTAAAAATAGATCATCATCAGTTTTTTTAATAACTCTCATAAATTTTGGTAAAAATTATAAAATATTAAATAAAGTTATAAAAAATCCTCAATTCTCTTCTAAATGGGTCCTGATTCTTTAGACTCAAATTAAAGCATCATTGAAAAATACAAGATAAATCACTGAACAGATACAAAGCGATTATCAAGAAGGTAAAACGACGTAAAAAATATAATAATTTGGCAGCACAGGAAAAAAGTAAACGGGTTCGAAACTCACTCACAATTGTATGACAAAAAAAATTTATCAATGTTTATTTAGCACCGATACAATTTATCTGTTTGTTTTTAAATCAATCCATTAAAGTTTTATCCGGTTATTCTAAAATAACAAACATTACTGTAAAACACATTGTGATAATAGGTTTAGTTGTAAGAACGTCTATATGAATTTTGTGAAAATCTTTGTGGGCAGCTGGCCATTAGTAACACTGACTTTAAATTTGTTCTAGAACAGTGATGGCAAAGACTTTTCAGTGGATGTGTCAAAAAAAATTTTTTTGTATTTTTTTCTCATCGTGTCACTTCTAAATAACAGTTTTTTATTTGTTCACTTCGAATCAATCTCGTATTTCCGTGTTTTTCTCCCAAAATCATGGTGACCAATAGAAAAAAGGTCTTCACTTCAAATTAATCTCGTATTTTCGTATTTTTCTGCCAAAATCATGGTGATCTCTAAAAAAAAAAAAAAAAAGTCTTTACTTCGAATCGATCTCGTATTTCCCACTTTTCGTTTTAACTTCATAATGATCTCTAAAAAAACATATGCAACAAAATGAAACTATATGCGGTATTTTTAAGAAGGGCCCCTAAAAACGAAGGGGGGTAAGGCAACTGCCTCACGCGCCTCACCGAATATCCACCACTGCTCGTATTAGGGACCCCCAAAAATTTCCTATTAACTTTTCACTGGCGTGTGAGACAAAATCTCTTCGCGTGTCACTGGTAACTATTTTCTATCAATAAAAAATTTATTTTTACTTTAATATTACAATTACTGCTTTAACTCTTATTCTAACATTTTCCGTAATTACGACAATATAATCAATATAAAATTTGTAATAAAAATAACAAGAAAGCAAAAAACGAAAAATTTATCACGAACCACAAAATTTGGTTCAGAAAAGAAGCAAAAGTAATAGACAGCAAAACATAGTTTACATAACGACATTTCATAAAATTAATTCATTCCATCATCAACTAAATGAATTAAAATTTTGAAACGTTCTGTTAAACAACGTTTCGCAGTTCCGAAAGAAGTTTTGCGTTTGCTTTTTATTCGAAAAGAATTTATCTATTTTGGCATAAAAGATTTTGTTATTTGACGATTAGCTGAAAGGAATTAAAATTTCTAAGCTTATAGTTATTAAACTTAATAATATATACAATTTTAAGTTAAAATTAAAAAGTGTTAAATAGAGATCAAGAACTATTTGAAAAAAGGCTGACGATTTTAATCAGGATCAAACCTAGTTTTAAATTAATTTTTTATTGTTAAACAATCGCGTATAGAGACACAGAATACCAGGAGTAGGTTTTGAAACGCGAACTTGCCGATCACGTTCTCCATCAATTACGGCGTTTTCAACCACTTGACCACGTTGCCGACTAAACGCGTATCAAACAAATGGATATTCTAGAGTTTGGTTGTAAAGAATTTTGAAAAATTATTCCTCTTAGGGCCCATACTAATTGCAATTCCATTTTAGGTGGCAGAAAAAGTCTATAAATTTATCAAATTGGAAAAATTAACCTGCCAAAAGCGCTTTGCTTAATTGTCCTGGCTGCAGGTAGACGATAATGAGACACTTTTTTCGGCAAAAGTACCATAAAATAAGAAGCTTTATAATTTCCAGCAACAAGAGCATTTATCAACAACTAGTGCAAAAAACCGCTCACTCTATTCTTCCTTTTTAAGGCCTGAAAAGAGAAAAGCAGATAATGGAACTTTAAAAGTGCTCTTTACTTGCTAAATTCAAAAATAAACTTTCCATCCTTCAGATCCGATATTTGCATGATATTTGATATGCAACAAATTTTGATATCCGATATTTGATATGCAACAAATTTATAAATTTTACATTTTTGAAATATTTATTTGTGAAAAATAGAAAACAGACTTGTTTCTGATAAAAATGTTACTTCATAAAACAAAATGCCGTAACGTAGCAACAATTTTTTAAAAGTCTATTTATTTATTTTAAAATCTATGACAAAAAAATTATATTATATTAGTTAAAAATATGCTGCATATAAGTTTGCCAAACAAGACCAATTTTATTTAATTGTTTTACACTTGAATTGAAATAATTCTTTTAATTGTTTTTAAATTTTAAGTTAAATATTTCTTAAAATACAAAGATCAACTTAAGTAAATGAACTCTTATGTTACTTAGAAGTTAAATGAAAAAAGACAACAATACATATTGTTAATTTAATTAAACAAGATTTTTTTGTCCTTTCCCCTTCGAGTTTCGATCCGTCTTTTGTGTTTATTTGTTTAATTTTTTAGAGTTTTTTCTATAGTTGCAAGTATAATGCAGTTTCAAAGTTGTTTATAGGAAAAATGATCGATTTTTAATTTGTTCGTTACAAAGGTGAAAGATAGTCGTCTTCGTCGCTATGGTCTCCTCCAACTTCTTCAATTTATTGATCGTCAAATCACTAAATCATCGTCTAGAATTGGAATGCCAAAATACCATCAAATCATTAATTCACATCTTGTATTACTAATCTGAAATTTTTCAGATTTGTAATTAAATGAAATTTTAATTTCAGCAACACCGGAGCGTGACAAAATAAAGGTCTAGGCGAGCGACGCGTCTTCCAACAGCAAAGATTCAGCTACATCCACTCAAGTTGATTTGATTTGTTCTACTTCAGAAAAACAAAATGGAATCTGTGATTGAGCCGACTAAAAATAGCTTATGTTATTAGGCTAGTATAATGCGACAGCCATTTTGTTGATGGATAAAAAATTTGTCTGAATTATGACAATTTGACGCCATTTCCACCTGTCCTCGAATTATTGATTCCTTTTAAGATAATTAATTTATTTTGAGGCAAAATTTTGAGTTGTTAAGAAAATTGTTGGATTAGAGTCATTTCACGTATTTTTATGGTATGGTCAGTTAATTTAAAGAAAAGAGCAATGCAAAGATATCTTGACTAAAATTTCCTAGTGTCCAGGTGAAATAGTTGTTTTAGCCTATTTTGTTGTAAAATTAGCCTTCTGAAAAACAGCAGGTCATAATGATGGACAACCGTTGCTGTTCATTTTTTCTTTTATTGTGTTCAACTTATTAAAAAGTTTGTTGTTTCATTAATGATCAATGGTTTTGCAAAAGCCCGCCAGTCTAAGATTAATTTTAATTAACTGAAGTTTCATCGATTAGTTCTTCTGGTATGAATCAGGGGTTAGTTTGACTTCAATAAAAGGCTTAATATATTTTTTAAAGTAAAACTTGTACATGACGTTTCGTCCGTTACATCGAGTGGACTTCTTCAGGTAAAAACAACACACAATGTACAATTTATTTTAAAGCAAAAAACAAAACTAATAATCGCAATGGTCAAAGGCAGCTTACAAAACAACAACTCAACAACTGTATGCAACACAATTTAAAAAAATATTTTCAGCCATTTATTGTATTTATTGAAGTTAGAACTTTCCCCTGATTTATACCAGAAGAATTTATGAATTTTAAATTATATTATGCCTGGTAACAATGTTTACATTGACTAAAGATTTATTAAAAACACTTTAAAATTTTTTTCTGATTTTTAAACTTACTAACAATGTAATTAATAGGTTGATCTATTAAGTCATTTTTTGTTTAAGAATTATATATATGCTGTATTAGGCTCGTAGTTATACTTTTGGGAATTTCTCAAGTTTATTTTCAGTGTGGTTAATAAATTAAAAACAAAAAATTTTTCAAGCTTCAACCATTTTTTAAAAATACAGGGTGTTTCAAAAAATTTGACATTATTTGACATGTAAATATTACAGAAACCACACAGTCAAATCAAATGAAATTTAACAGGGTTAATGTCGAGCTAAACAAGATTTATTCCAGTAGATTTAAATAAGAAATTCAAAGACACCTGACTTTCATGAAAAATTTTACAGATGTTTAATATGCGCACCGCTTGTGACACGGCACATGTGAAGTCGGTACTCTGGCTCCTTCGAAACATGCTGCAGCATGTCTTGGGTAACAGTCTCCAGTTTAACTCTCGTGCGAGACAAGTAGTTAACAAAGAAACACCACCGCACTGGAGACTGTTACCCAAGACATGCTGCAGCATGTTTCGAAAGAGCCAGAGTACCGACTTCACATGTGCCGCGTTACAGGCGGTGCGCATATTAAACATCTGTAAAACCTTTCATGAAACTCAGGTGCCTTTGAATTTCTTATTTAAATCTACTGGAATAAATCTTGTTTAGCTGGACATTAACCCTGTTGAATTTCATTTGATTTGACTGTGTGGTTTCTAGATATTTACCTGTCAAATAATGTCAAATTTTTTTAAAACACCCTGTATTTTAAGTTGTTTTAAATTAAAAATGTTTAAATACAACTCAACATTTATTTCACAAGATATTTTTTTCTTACCTGAGAAGAACTTAAGCCATATTTATGACATTGAAAAAATGATATTAATTTTTTACCATTTGCTAAATTTTTTAGTTTATAATTTGTTAAGCAAGATTTTTTGGATGCGCAAGATTCTTCTATTTCCCTTTTACTTAAACTAAAACATCTTTGAAACCTCATAAGTTTTTCTTGATAGCGTTTTCAAAAAATTGTTGAAGCTTAAAGTAACAATTTTACAATGAAGTTTTAGTAGAGAAGGTTGCACCAGGCTCCGCGTACAAAAAAAAGCACCTCAAAAACTCCTTCGAAGAAACGTTGGTTTCCCTTAAACAGTTGCGCAATAAAAGTTTGTTTGTTTTTTAAGGTTAAGTGAATCTTTTTTTGAAATAGACGAGCACATCAGGGTTCGTACTTGAAGACGTAAGACAAATTAGCTTATACTGACTTGATTGTTGAATGACAAGCAAACTTCATTTTGAAGGAAAAAACATTTATGATGCAAGTGAAAACCAAAAAAAAGTCTTCATTTGTCAGTCAAGAGTAATTTGTCCTAAATCATTCATTACTTTTTTTGGCCCCCTTTTTTTCTTGCACCAGTCCCTTTCCTTTTTTGTGAAGGCACCGCTGACTATCTAATAGTTCATTTGTCTAAAAAACTGAATATAGCAACATTAAAAATCTCCCTGCTTAAAATTAAGAGGGCTATTGCATGTATTGAAAAAAAATTGACAAATATTTCATAAGATTAACGTTAAACAGTTTATGGATTTGTTTTAAGCTAAATTTGTAAATAGCAAAAGTCAACTATCCTATTTTTATAAACAACATCAAAATCAAAATAGTTGGCCAAAATACTCGTATATAAATAAATTTAAAATCTTTTTTTCCTAATGTAAAAATGAAGTTTTATGATGTATTTTCTTGCTCCTACACTGGCAATCCAAATATCTGTTGCAGCTCAAATAAAAAAATATTCAACACTTTCTAAATTGTATGAAAATGATAGAAGATTAGAGTGCTTAGTCAATAGCTTTTTAAAAGCAATGATAAATAACAAGATTATCTGTGCTTCAGAAAACTTTGCTTCACAAGTAAAAATTCTGAAAAAAATGTAATTATTCTTACACGTAACTTTTCGAGTGTTGTCCATTTGTCCAATCCGCAGGTTGTTGTTTTGCATTGTTATTTCATCAATTGTTATTCAACTTTATGATTCCTTGGTTATTCGTAAAAATATAAGAACATTAAAGTTTCAAGCAAAAAATTTTAATTGAAAAACAATTCAAGTTTAATATAATGCAAAAATAAGAAAAAAATCAAATTTAAGCAAAAAATTATAAACTTTGTGGTTCCTGAAGACGCCGTGTGTTTGCCTGAACCTTGGAGTTTCGAAAGTACATGTACGATAACGTGAGAGACTCAGATCAATCAATCCTCTTTATTTAAATTGATTGTTTTGTTTTAAACAGAAACCAATTTTTGTCACTTTCACATGATAGAAAATGTAATCTCGAATTTTCATAGACGTGCCGTAAAGCTTGTGGTTGGTAAAGCACTAATTTTTTAAAGTAATGTTAGTGCTAATTTTATTTAATGACAAAACAGTGCTCTACTTAAATAAAAAAAAGCAATTTGAAGCATTTTCTCACATTTAATTAATTCTTTTTGATTTAAAAAAACATTTTTTTATTATATCTCTTTGCTGACTCGAAGGAAAGTGTCGGAGACACTATTCATAGGACAAGTAATTATTCCGACCTACTTTCAAAGTTGCCAAGATATTGTTGTGCAGTTAAAATTTGTTATTTCGATTTTTATATTTTAGAGAGATATGATTAAAATTTGGAATCGCTTGCCAAGTCCACCAAACAGGGAAAGTACTGTAAAGTGTCTTTCCCAAGGACATCACAGAGTGTCGCGAGTAGATTGTGGACCGAGACCATGTTGATCACAAGCACGGCGCTTTAACCACTCGACCATGCTGGCGACGAAAAAATGTTTTGTTTGTAAAAAACTTGCAAAATCTTTAGTTTCCTTTAACATTAGAATTGCGAAATCTGTTTATTTAGAGACAAATGAGTTCTTTAGGTTTTAAAATTATAAAGGAATTTGATTTTGAATGAGAGCCTTCGATTTCACATGCTTGCTAAAGCTTTTATGATTGGATCCAGGGGGCGAAGGGGCTTAAATCTTTATATTTTCAGGCAGATAACCTACTTTTTTGGTACAACCATGACCTCTCTATATTAGGATATCGCCGAAATACTTTTGATTGTGCGTTGAACCACAACCTCCTAAAGATTCAAAATTATTTCGGTGTTTCCTAAAAAATTTCTTTCGGTGAAGTAGAAAACAACATCGTAGTATAAAAAAATCAAAATCGTGAAGGATAAGGATAAGGATTTTATTTTTTTTGTCAACGACCAAGACATGAAAAGTCAAGGAAAACAAAAAAAAAAACTGTAAATGCACTACAACAACATTTGGTCGCTATGACTAGATGCCAGCGAAAGACCATCAAGGTCACCAAAGTCAGCTAGCACCTCAAAATACTTTAATTATTTATCCTAAAAAGTATTTTCTTGAAATGGAAAGACGAGACTTTTAAGTTTCTTGCACACTTAATTGGAAATAAATAATATTTTTGAAGTTGGCAAAATATAAGCATTGTTAAAAATGTGTAATTAAAACTCACCCCCTGAATTGTTTTTAACTTCTTCCAAAAAAAGCGTGTCTTTTGTTTAGAATTACTGGCTTACATTAACTCAAAACTTAGACCTCGATGGTCGTTTAAAGATATAGCCGGACATTCTACATTTTCAAACTAATAGTTGGAAGGGCTATTGTCGTTCACAATGGCAATTGTTTCATTACTTTCAATTGTCTTCATAATGGAAGTAAAAATTTTCGCAATTAGTTTTAAGTCTTGGTAAGCAATGTCGGCTCGCGCATTGGAGCTGCAGAGCTGTAGCACCTTAAATATCTGTGCAACGGTTGTAAATATTATCAGCATCGCTTAAAAAAATTATAATTATGAATTTTTAAGAGTTGTTGATAATATTTGATAAAATTTACAACTGCTGCACTGATATTCAGGGTGCTGTAGCTCTGCAGCTTCAATGCGCGAACTGCCATTGAAGGTCAGGTATAGTTTATAAATTAGTGTTAGTTAGAAATGTGTGTTATAAATATAAAAATGCTACCAAAAATTGAGGTTCAAACACTGAATTATAAATATACCAAAATTTAATTGAATGCATAATGTTGAAAATTTTCTTAGCTTAGATACAAAATCATCTTCCATTGCTAAATCTTAAAGCAATAAATAAATTTATTGCTTTGCAGTTCACGAGCGTGTATTCCACTTACTGAAAACAAACCAATTTATCTTGTTTCAGCAACTGTTGGCAGTAAGAAAAACTGTTTTTCTCTACGAGGTCACACTTGCGACATGCCTCCAATCTCTCTCATTTAAAGAGATATTTTCACCGAAAGAGAAAAAAGCGCCATATTGTATCACTATGGTTTGTTTTTTTTATTTGAAGACAGGCAATCTTGAAGCTGCCTCACTAGGGTATATTAGCAATTTTGTTGACAACAATGCTTGACGAAAGGATTAAAGCGCAGAAAATACAGTCAAAAATTAGTGTTAAAGAGCGAAACTAATGAAACAACTACAAGTACGGCATAATTTTTACTAATTGCTTTTCAATCAATGGCAAGTTGCATCAATTTTGCAAAGACTATGACTTCAATATTTTATTTCTGCTTCATTTGATTTCCACAGGTGAGGCACTGCCTCACTTGCTTCACTTGCCTCACTTGCCTCCCTTGACGGCACGTCCCTGTTAATTTTCTTTTGTATACAATCGGCCTGTATAAAAAAAGAATCGCTTAGGTTCTAAACGAAAAGCATTAAAAATTTTGTTGTTTTTTTGTGCGAAGCACAGTTATTAAGGGACTGATTGAACTAATTCCATCATGAAATAAATAATTGTTACACTTTTAATCAATTATGTTCCGCATCAGAGTGGCTTTGCTTTATATTGTAAACTTATTTAAGTGTTTCAAATTTTATACTTAGGTTCTATTGGTCAAAAATATTTCAACTTTCGATTTAAAAAAAATCATTCAATAAAAAGACGTATTTTTAATATTATTCAAATTCGATCTTACCCAATTTTTATAAGTTATCCAATAAATAAAGGCAAACCAGCTGATTTATTTGTTATGCATCAAAATTGTATCATTGAAATATCCAGAAAATGTTATTTTCAATGTGTTATTTTCAATTTTCAATGTATCAACAATTTTCTATCAATATTTTTCATAAAGTTGCATAGGTCTAATTTTTTTATTATAAAATGAGTTTTATACGATGTACAGTAGATGGTCACATTCAGTAGTCAACATGAAAAACTCTATCAACTTACAGCAAAATCAGAACACAATTGATTAGCTGTCATTTGATAAAGCAGTTACGAGCAGTTGTCTGGTGATTCACGATGATTTAAAAAGCTACAAGATCATGATTCGAGCAATCGTTGATAAAATTTGGGAAAAATTGAATTAGCTCCCAAATTTTTTCGGCTAATACGGTTATGCTCACAGCCGGGCCGTAACAGTTGTTTTCCAAATTTCCTGGTCGCAATGTATAAAAGATTGAGAAGCACTGATTTAAATTATATCAAATTTTGGAACAATATACTTTGTAGGGCTGGCTGCCAGCATCATTACAACATCACTAAATGATATCGTATGGTGCTTATAGTTCAAATTGTTTTTTAAAGGACGGCACAATTTTCTACTGCACAAAGACAATTCCTTTAAGCTGTTGATAAATGACTTTTTTTAAATGCCGTTCATCTATCTTGATGTCGATTTGTTGTATCGACGGAAGTTATTCCGACAATAATTTGATAAATGAAGCCTTTTTTGTGCGAGAAACATTCTTTTGCAAGTGCTTTTTAAAAATTTCCAATACTTAAAAGAGATTTTAAGTATTTTTTAGACTTAACTATAAACATGAAACGTATACATAGGCAATAATTCAATCACAAATTACGGTTAAATTTATCTTCTCACGAATTTCAGATATAAAAATTGACCACAGAATAAAAAAAAAAACTTCTTGAAGAGTTGTAACCAAAATCAGCCGCAATAAAAATTTAAAAAATTCAAAATCAAAAGAAGAAAATAAAAAAGCGTCCCGTTCTTCTGCATTAACCCTTGTTAGTTTCCTAGATAAAACTATTCGCGTAAGTGTGAACGTTGATGTTCATTCGTCAATAGATATTTCATCTGGGAATCGTTTACATCAAAGCTTAAGGTTCTACGAAGTACGTTAAGACTGAGCACCAAATACTGACAAAAAACAAGAGTTTATACTAAAAACTAATCATTGGGCCCCGCTAAATTCAATTAAGGCAAAATTTTTTGGGGGCTTTTTTAGGCTACGTCATAAAATTTACATTGTTAATTTTGGTTGCACAGGAGTCTTTTCAAACAGTTTTACTAGTCAAAATAGAGTTAAAATTTGCCGAAATTTTACCTAATCAAATTTTACTTAAAAAATCTCATTTCTTGATTATTTTTGCAATTTTTCAAGCAGTTATAAATACTTTTAATATTTTGTTTTTGCATTTTACACCAGGCTTTTCAAAACTTCAAGGCTGGGGCCCTTTAATCAGCGTCAAGCTTAAATCTTTTCCTTAGGCTCACCATATATCCTGTTTTAGCCGGGACAGTCCTGATCTTTAGGCCTTGTTCCTGAGTCCCGCCCGGTTGACCAACATGTCCCGGTATTTGCAATTTTAAGTGAAGACCTTTTTTTTTAGAGAACACTACTCTTTAGCAACGAAAATCAAGAAATCCGAGACAGATTCAAAGCGAAGATCTTTTTTTTTAGAGAACACTGCTGTTTAGGGACAAATTTTTTCTTTTAACCAACGTCTCGATTTACCACTTTAGAAATATGGTATGCCTACTTTTCGTCCTCCTTAACTTTATAAGCTCTTAAGCAGCAACACAAGTTTTACATGTTTTACAATCTTTCATCAAGTTTCGGTTTCTTCTAAAGAGTTTTGGCGCTCCGCACCCAAGGTGCGAAATTTTGGTTTATAAATCTTTGACCTTTATCAGTGGTTTTTAGAGTTTTCTGCACATTGACTCCCAATTCAAGTATGAAATTTTCTGTCGACTTCTAATCTAATGCTTTTCATTTTTTTCGCCACGGGACACACTTTTAACTGAACTAAAAAATTGTACACCCTATATTCTCAATAATCCTTAAAAATAAAATCCCAAAAACAGTATATAATTAAATTGAAGACCTTTTTTTGGTCTTCACTTTCATGCAACTATTAGCAATGTTACATTCATCACGGGAGTAAACCACGTGAAAACAAGAAAAGGGTTGTTCCCATTTTTACACTCCTATTAAGCTAAAAACAGCAACTTTGTTCTCGCGGGAAAAAGGCGATTAGCCAACTCGCTGAAGGGGGCATATCGACAAACGAAAGTAGTGTAATCCGTAAAACGAACACTGATTTAGATGCTAAACAGTTGGTTTGAGTAGACAAATTGAGAAGGACCAAACTTTGTCAACAATTGCTTCAAGTTCTTTTAAAAGTTCTATTTATTATGATTAATTGTCAGCCCAGCTGCTAAAATTAAAGAAATATACTGTAGATGCGTTAAGCAATCTCACGTTACACAATTTTCGACTTCCATCATTTTCGTTGGTCTCGGCCTCCGTCCCCACGCTCTCCCATTCTTTTCCGAGTCTCTCGAAGCCTTTATCCCCGACTCTCTGCTTGGCCTCTCTCAATGACTGTATCTGTGTATTTATCGATACCAGAAAGTACAGCAAAATATACGTACCCGGCTGGTGACGCTGGCGGGCGAATGAAGTAAATAAAGTAAACGAAAGAAATTAAAGTAGAACCTCGATGTCCCGAAAACCAGAATAAGACATAAAGCAATTCCTCAAATGCAAAGAATTGTTAGCATAATCTTTGCTTGCAATTATTCTTAATTTGTGATGCTGCAATTTGTAAATACTATTAAAGCTTAATGATATTTACAAATTGCAGTTGCACTTCAATGGAGAACATAAGCAATGGAATTTGGAACATTGATAGTCAAACCCGACCAATCACCGGGATTAATTCCATTTTTTAACACGAAACTAGATTATTTATAAAAAATGATTATCATATACATCCAATAAGAGCAAACTTAGGTAAAAGTATAATTACTTTGGCAGGACCTAAAATACGTATGCAACGAAATTCCAAAAAATATAAAAGCACTTAAAAAACATCTCATCAAAAAGAATATAAAAAACTTTTACTCAATATATACAACAACTAAAATTTTTGTTTGTGTGTGTGTTTTTTTTCTGTGTACTATTGTTTTTTTTATATTCTTTGGTTTTAAATGTGCAACTATACTTCATATTTGCACATATATCATTACTTGAAACTGTGACTGTTGTTATTTTCAAATTTGATTAATATGGTGGCAACTGACTCAGATGATTTTTGGGTCTTTTCGCTGTCCCCTTCATGAACAAATGTAGATTTGTCACTTTTATTATTTTTTCTTATTATACGCGTTCTTTGTGTGCTTATAGAAAAATAAATACGAGTAAACTGAACTCGTGCTTGGAATAAATATGAAAATTGCGGTCAGTGTTTACAACAATAAATCGAATAAATTATCACCTATCAAAGCACAATGGGTAAGACGTCGAAGAAAAATACAAGAATGGCGACTTCCAAGTCAGGAAACTCAAATTAACCAAATGAGATTGAGCTAAATTTTTTAAAGCAATGATCGGACACAATTAAGACGTGAAATTTAAGAAACCAAAGCGGGTTATTTGAAACCAGAAAATTAGGTTAATCCTGACGTCCCAAAATTGAACAGGTCAATAACACTGCACAGATAGTTATACAGCCTTGCACAAGAGAGAGCTAAGATTATTATTGTGACACCATAATCACACATTTTTTTAGAAGTAGAGTGGATTTAGAATTAGGATGCAGCCTATAGTTTTTTTAGTTTAGTGTCGTTTTTTGCAAAAAATATAAAAGGCACTGCTTTGTTGCTCCAGTGGACTCCAACACTTATTTATTCGGCTCCCATTTGACTTCTTAACTATTCATCAATTGACTTTCTATTTGACTTCCATTCTTGGATATTCCGATTGACCTCTGGGAGTTGATGTCGACCACTTTGAAAACCACTGATCTACTATACATAATAAACACATTTATCAATTTAAAATTCGGTAGAAATAAAGTCTTATTCTCACTCAAGTAAAAAAATGTGTCTCTAAATGCGTATTTATTATTATAGAAAGTCGGCAGCGCAAGTGAGTGAATTAAGAGCGCCGTATTGATGGTAAACGTGATCAACACCGTCATGGTTCAAAAATCAAAACCTACTCGCGTCATTCATTTGTGTTCTTCAAAAATGCACTTTAGGGAAGGGATTTCCAACCTTTTTTGCTGTCCGTACCCTCTTTTTTGGTTGGGGTTTTTCTTGTACCCCTTTAATATTTAGAATGATAAATTTATCCTTTTTTAGATATATGTACTACTTTCGGTTATGCGTAGATTTTATACGAAATACGTGTTAAAGTAGCAGCATAATTCAGATTTTATTTTTTAAAATAAAATTCATTCTCAGTTTTATTACGCAGTTTAATGAGATTTTTGTTGTTACTTCATCATCACTAATTTTTCAAATGATGGTTTAGTTTTGCTCAAAGTAACCCGTAAGTCATCTTCCAATTGCAGACGGTTCCTGTGCTTATTTTTCATATACATCATTGCTGAAAACTCACTTTCACCAAAAATAAATTGTTCAAAAAAGGAATTGTCATTCTCATGGTTTCCTTAGCTAGGTTTGGAAAAGCTTCCATTACAACACAACAAAAGTTGTCTACCTTTGATTTTTTAAAGAACAGTTGGAATTTTTGGCAACTTTTTATTTCAATGACGTCTTCTTTTAAATTATCATCATCAGACATTGTTGTCAAATCGAATAGAAATGGATTTATGATCCATTGCTGAGCTGCATTTAATTCACCATCTGAAAAGTATCCATCAAAGGAGTTACCCAGCATCATCAAATGAGCAATAATATCATGCTGGACATTTTGCAGAAGACAATTGTTTGCAATTTTGTTAAGAGAAGGCAAATTAGCAAGATTATCATTTGTAATTCGGCTTGGCCACAGGGATAACTTTAGTTTGAAAGCTTTAAGTTTTTCACAAGCTGTAATCACGTTCATTTGTTGTCCTTGAAGTGACAAGTTCAGCTCATTTAGGTGGTACATAACATCAGCAATATAGGCCACACGTTGAATAAATTTATTGCTTTCAGAGAGCCCACCAAATCAGAGTTTTTGTATTGCAAAAACGACATGATTGTTTCTCGAAGTTCGAAAAAGTATGTCATTACTAGGCCTCGAGAAAGCCACCGTATATCAGTGTGGTTCAGCAAGATGCAATGTTCATCGCTTACTTCGTCACAAAATAATTGGAAAATTTTGTGATTTGTATCTTGCTTTCTAATGAAGTTAACCATTTTAATGCATTTATCAAAAACATTTTTCATACTTTCCGACATACTTTTTGAGGCGTGATAATCGTTTTTTGAAAACAAAAGTAAATTCTTCAATAAACCCATTCAAATACCTGCTTTGTGGACAATGATTTTTGTACCCCTTGACCCCTAAACAGAGACCCCCAAGGGGTACGGGTACCCCCGGTTGGAAACCTCTGCTTTAGAGCATTTTCTTCTGCTTGTTGGTCTTAGCAAGCAGCCTTAAATTTTGATCATATCTTTAAACAAAAATTTTTAAAAAAATAAAAAATTTCAATCGGGCAGCAATATCTTGGCGTATTTGATAACAGGTAGGGGTAATTACTTGACTGTTGCCCCAATTTTTTGGCAAGTTCTGAGGATAAATAGAAATGAATATTAAAATAAAAAATGTAAAAACATTTACAACAAATTTATAATTGCTGATGCATGAAATTATTATTTTAAATGCATATTACATTTTTTAAGGAATTAATTGTTGCTCAAAAGAACAAATTTTAGCAATGTTTGTAATCGTAGATTACTTACATAAAAAGTGAACTGAAATTTTTATCTCATTGTCGATAAAAAAATACAATTATTCTTTTCTAAACTGTTTATCGTTTTTGAAGCAATTTTACCCAAATTTATTTATAAAAACTTTTATTATAGGCCAGAATGTTAGGACAAAATGAAGTCAAAATTTAACAAAAATAAATAAAAAAAACTCTACCAATCACAATTACCTGGAGCAGAACTCTGTCTTTTCGAGTTTAAGCACAGAATCTTAGAACTGCATTAACTTTGTCACAACTGCTGTGATTTGTTAGACACGCCAATTTGCTTTAGTAACACAAGTCATTAAAAACTGACGACTACTAAAAGACTCAGACTACAGAGTTGTCTTTTTCTATACTTTTAAACTGACATTTTTTACCAAACCTTTTTGTTTTTAAAAGACTAGTGAAAACAAAAAAGTCTTAACTTCAAGTCGAAATGGTTGACTCCAAAAAGTGCTTTTATTGATGAAAAAAGTAAATTAATGCGATAGGCTTTTAAAGTTGTTGTCTTAGTTGACAATTTTGCTTTTTGCCAGGCTGGGCCAATTCAAACACCACCATGGCTTTAACACGTAAGTATCAACGACAAAACGAGTATTAAAATAAGTTAGAAAACTCATTTCTATACTAACTTAAAAATTTGCGGCCAGTTTTTCTGAAATAAAAAACTCAAAACTGTCCGATTAAATAAGTGATGATTGAAAAAAAGTGAAAATAGGCCTCTACGTAATTGAAAAAACTAGATTAAGGCCTAGTCTACTCTTGACTTTTAGCTGGCTTAGATGCCCAGCGTACGTTTGTTTGTTAACAACATTCCAACGCTTAACGTATCCACTCGGGGTACAAAATTTAATAGATAAATAAAGTACGTCGAACGAATATACATGGGGAAAATCAAGCGTGGACTAGGTTAATAAAACGTTTGAAATTGTTTTATTGGTCAAACACCTTGTATAAGCAGGCTCACCCCCACGGGAAATAAAAAGCCATGCCCAACCAAAAAATTTTTTTGCACCCTCCAAATTTTTATGGCTTTTACAATAAGATACTGTTAAAATTGCCGAGATAAAAATATTTAAAATTTACAACAAACTTTTATGCAGGGCGTCGAACTATTTAAAACAGTGGTTTTCAACCTGTTTGTAGGAGCGGAACCCCCATGAAACATTCCAGAGGCTCGAGGAACCCCTGTGCAATAATTTAATTGTCTTGTGCAACAAATATCATTTGATTAATTGAAATGCGTCCAACGTCAAACAGTTGGTGGTGAACTTCATTGATCGCTGCGGCAAAAAAGAGTAATAAAGAAGCAAAGTATAGTGATCAGTGAAGAAACCAACCGACCCCGAGCGTACGCGCATCCACCAACAGCTATAAACAAGCCCGAGAACATTTTAATTTAAAAGACACAACAGTCAATCGTACAATTGCAATACAAAGTTTCAAACCCAATTAACTAGTTAAGAAAATTTAAACTGTTCAAATTTAAAAGCTTAAAAAAGGACGCAAATTAAAATTTTTAAATTACAATCTAATTTTTTATTGACTAAAGGGAAAGAATTGCCGTTGTTTCTGCTAGTTACACTTGATTTTGAATTTATAAACCAACTTTCTACAAATAACCTTTTATTGTACTCAGTTTCAACTTTTAACATAACTGTTTTCCCAATCTATCTTTTGGTCCATAATCATTTAGTGCTCACGAAGCGCTGATTGATTCTGTCTTTGATAGTTAATACAACGTTGATGTTCCGTTAACCTCGATTTTATACTTCGTTTCGTTTGGCCAATAGATCAAAAATCACTGTATTTTTAAACAATATGCATATAATAATAAACTAGACTCGGGGTTTGAATGTAAACTTGCGGAACCCCTGGACTGTACTGGCGGAACCTTAGGGTTCCGCGGAACCCTGGTTGAAAACCACTGATTTAAAATAACGTTCCGGTTTAGGTTCAGGCTCGGCAAATTTTATTTTTAAACGTTAAATTCTGGTTCAGGTTTCGCAAATTATATTTTTTCGGGTTCAGCTTCGGTTCAGGTACCGTAAATTTTATTTTTAAAGGTTCAGTTCCCGTTCAGTTTCGGTTCGGGTTCAAAGAAAACAATTAGCGGTTAATACAATTTTCTATCAATATAAATGTTTGCTTCATTCCTTATAATTTCATAAAACATTTCTTATGTCCATTTTTGCAAGCATACAAACCAGGGATGGGGTGATTACTAAAAAAATGTAATCAATTGCGATTAGGATTACTTACCCATTCTGCAATTACAATTACGATCACTGAAAATTTGAAAGTAATCGATTACGATTATTTATCCATTCTGTAATCACGATTACGATTATTAAAAATGATCGTGTGCTTTTCTAATGCTACAACAGAAACTCTAAAACGCATTAGTAGAAATTCTTTTTTTAATCAATATCTTGATCAGCACTGGAGAATGAAATTAGGTATAACATAGATAGCATAGGGATATGGCACTGTGGAAACTGAAGCTCAGTGAATTCAAAATGGCGACGTCTGTCTTCCACATCAATAACATTGAGTTCAAACGTGAGCAACTGGTTTGTCTTAATAGCAACCTTTTTGTGCAGCACCGAAATATCTTGGTTTGACACTAGACAAATCGCTCACATACCGACGACACTTGGAGTCACTGCGTAAGAAACTTAATTCAAAAGTTTTCTTAATCAGGTGTTTGGCAGGAACAAACTGGGATGCTGATGCCATGCCTTTGTGCACAGCATCCCTAGCTCTTGTACATTCTGCTGCTGAGTATTGCGCACCTGTTTAGTGCCGCAGTTCTCATACTTGCTTAATCGATCTTATCATTAACAAAGCACTGTGCATTGTGACTGGATGTCTGCGTCCCACACCAACGTAATATCTACCAGTTCTCACAGGCATCCCATTAGGTGAGCTTCGTCGCCGAGAAGCTACATTGCCTTTTACCGGCCGAGCTATGGAGCCCAGTTACCAGCTCTACCCAAAATCACTGTTTCTGAACAAGAGCAGTCTCGGTGCCTAAAATCGAGACACCACTTTGTGTCTGCCGCCAAACGTCTTCTAACAGGCCTTGATCACCTAAAGACTAAAGCGACTGACTTTGCGGAATATTCTCAGAATCTTGAATGAGCAATGATAGCATTCGACTTTACAACTTCATCCCTAATGTCGGCAATTGACCACTGGGAATTCACGTTTCAAGATATAACTGGGTTCGACGGAACCGTCTTCAAACCGGTGTGGGGCGCTCCCGCTCAACTATGCACAAGTGGGGCTTGGCTTCCACGACAACATGCAAATGTGGCCGCTGAGGATCAAATGGCAGACCATATAATTTCCAATTGCTTCCTCCATTCTCCATTTTGTGCAATTTATGGTCTGACAGGTTTGAATAAAGCAACGATTGTTTGGCTGCAGAAGGCCTGCCCAGAAATGTGACATCGATTCACACGACGGACCGACGCTTAGAACTTAAACTGTCTGTTGAATTTTATAAACATAAAGGTTTTGAAATTGTTTATCTGAAGGCGACAACATGTGAAGCCACAAATGGAGTTTTCGCGCTTGACTGCTAGCTCAATGTAATCGATTATTTGTCAAAGTATTCGATTATGATTACGATTACATCTAAGTTTTTCTCAATGTAGTCGGTTACAATTACATGAAAAACCGTAATCAATTCCGATTACTGATTACGATAAGCCCATGTCTGATATAAACCAAGGACATCGCTCGTAAATCGTGGTCATAGACATATCAGATCAGAAGATTTGGGAAAAAGGGGCGAAACAATTTTGCCTTCATCATGGTTTTGTACGATTTTACCGAGAAGCCTGAAGTAACAAATAGACTTATAACTGAGCATAATGCATTAGCGTTGTTATGTACCCGAAATCTTTTTGGCGCCCAAAAATCATTTTGGAAGTGTTATGCGTTAAAATAATCAATTTTAACCCAAAAAAGACAATTTCATGATTGAATCTGGTGTACAGCACATTGAAATAAATTATTGCTTGGACGTAAAATAACTTCCATTGTTCCGAGAAACATTTTTACAGGTGGATTTTACGCTACGAAAAGCATATTCATTGCCCAAAAAATCAGATTGCTCTCAAATTTTTTTGGTGAATAATTAGGTTGAGATGGCGATCATGTTCCTATTTTCGCTCAATTTGTAAGGCTATGTTTGCAGTTAAATGATATGACATGGGCGTCAACTGGCATGTTTCTTGGAGAATTGTGGCAAGCAATTGCATACTTTAAATTTTTAGAGTAAAGGTATTTTTGATAGTCATATAGGTTTTAAAAAATTAAACATTAAATCTATTTACCGGCAAGCTATTAGGTATGAATTGCAAAATCAACTTTGTATAATATGTATAAATCAACAAGTTGAATGAATGTGTAGCCTGATGATAATTTTGTAAGCTCTAAATTTGCAAGAGAAAACTTTTTGTAGTTTTATTTTCGACGAAAAGGTTTTTCAGGCTATTATACGCTAGTGACGAGCAAGGTGTTAAAATTATGGAGTCACGGGGCTAAAGACCCTCCGGCAAAATTTTTGCCTCCAGAAAAATTTCTTCCCCTCTTCAGCCCCTTCATAATTATTTTGCCACGATAAATTTAAATTTTTATATTTCCTAAAGTGGTATTCCGAATATGTAATCACCTACATCAGGTATCGCTATATCAATCAGCACTAATCCCACAATTACAATCTTCCCAAAAATAGCGGATACTCATGAGACATAGATGAGTTGCTAAGAAGCATATTTAGAGTCTTAAAACTGCGCGTTTATAGCTGTATCGACACGTTGATAATGGTGGAATGAGGCAAGAAAATGGGGGTCCAGTGGGCTTCTCCCTGAACGACGTTGTGCAGGCGTATGAAAGTCAGTTTTTTATACTGGTGTGTATAAGCATTTATCAGATCTCTTTTAGAAAAACAACTTACCTGCCCATAAGACAAATAAGGTGAGCAATAGCTACTGTGCAAGTCTTTTTATTAACTATTTGCTTTCTACTATGCAGGCTATAACGTTATAACTTGGGTCCGCTAACGTCGTAAAGTCTTTTTTTCCAGGGCTTTATTATTTCATGAAACTAACACAATCTTATAGTTTCGATTATTCAAGAGTTTTTTCATTAAGTTTTATTGGTCAAAATAAAGTCAAAATTTGTGAAAATTTTATCTTGTCCAGTTTTACATACAAAAACTCAATTTTTGTTTATTTTTGCAATTTTTCGAGAAGCTCGTTTTATAGTAAGCCCAGGTATTCTAAAAGTTTGGGACTGCGACCCCTTGTCTTTAATCTTTTTGTCTTTTTTTATAATTTCTAAATTAGCAATATAAGTTTTACATTTACAGTTACAGTGTAAGTTTTCCGAAACGTCCTGAATAAAACAATGTTTCAAAATATATTGGCTTTACTTTCTATTTTGAAGGTTTTACATGATTTTTAATAAGTTTTACATGATTTTTAATAGTCCACAAACATCGAACTTCTCCTAAAAACTTTTAGCACCTCCACCGTGTGATGCGCAATTAAAAATCTTGGATCTATATGGTAAAAATGCTGACCAACTTGAAATTTGCTAAAAATACAGTATTATTCTCAGATAGGAGAAAAGAATATGTTTCTCTAATGCATATTTGTTATAAAAAATTGACACCGTAGCCATAAAGAGCGCCGTGATGGCTAATATGTTTTTGACACGGTCGCGGTTCAAAATCTACTCGCTTAATTCCGTTACAAATTTTACTTAGATCCCTCCTTTTCTCGAAGCAATTATAACCAAGCTGCTTTAGTTCACTTCTAGTACAAATTATTGACTATACAATTTGGTTAGCAGCTTTTGTGTGACGATAGCTGCATAGGTTGATTGGTTTCGTAAGTTTTTTAGCAAGCATATAAGATTAAAAAAAAACCATTATAGGCCGGCAATGTTTTACAACTTGTGTTTGAATATTTTCGATCGTTAAAAATGGTGACATTTTGTTCCATTACAGTCGGTAGGAGTAAAAAGCATATTATCAATTAAATTTATACACCTAATACGTAATTTTTTCTACTTACCATTCCTTACTAACGGCCATTAGTTAAAACAAACTCTGTAATACGGCCGGAAACAACAAAAAAGTTGTGTATGTACTAAGATATTTAACAAAGTTAAAAATAATCATCATAGTCGTAAGATCGGATTTTCGTCTATGACTTTGCTTCGTTATTTTTGGTGCGCCTTCATTTCAATAAACCTTTCATTTCGCTGCCTTAGCATACTATCTATTCAAAACTATTCGCTTTCTTTATTTAGGTCATGTAACCAATGTTTTGCTTTAATTCAGTGTTTCTCAAACCATGGGTCGCTACCCAAAAGTGAGTCGCCAAGGCTATGCGGATGGGTCGCGAAGGCTTGTAAATTACCGCGCGTAAAAAAAAAAGATCTGCGCGCACAAGATTTGAGAAGTGAAGAACCTTCTTGAGGTGTGATCACGAATAGTTTATTTTAACAAATAGACTTTATTCTTTTTAAACTTCCTACTATTATAAAACAGTCGGGTCCTTTATCGAATTTGACTGGACAAACTTGATTTTTACTCATTTGTTTCCTATTTTGCTTTAAATATTTTCAAACAACTTTTGCTTCATTTAATCAATATAAGACCGATGTAAAAAAAAAATAATTTTGACCTCCAAATTATTATTTTTTCTTGAATATTTACTTAATTTACATTCATATTTTTTTAATTTTTACAAAATTCTAATACATAATGTTATATTGATGCAAGACACAAGTCTTCAAACAGGTGTTTTAATTTTCGGTGTTTTATAAAAAGTGTATTTCTTTCTTTTATGGAAATGGAGTTTAATGGACATCCAGAGAACGTTGTTCAAATAAAAGAAAAACCAGGTGAAATAATAATATGCGGAAAATGGCTCATGGCTCTTTAATAATAATTTAAACAAAAATTAAAATACACTTAACATCTAAACAAAAAACAAGTATCAATGATAATTTAACGAGCAATCTGAAATAAACTTCAAGTATTTAACAAAAGTAACCACTATAAATTAAAACGTAATTGAAGTTGAACTAACAGAAAAATCCAAAGAAATTAGCTAGTTGAAGAAGAGGCGCAAACGCAACCCGCAGCAAACATTACGTACAGATGCGGTAATTACTAAATTCACTCAGCTTCTTTTTTCTCTTGCTTTTGATTGACTTCTACAAGGCGGATGAAATTAAAAATTATCTCCAAGTTATTTTACTTGTTGTTTTAAATTTCTATGATATACTGCTTTTTTCAAAATGAAATCTAATCAGCTTACTTCATGTAGTCTTCGTGCGATTCATTGAAGCAAAACTCACAATCTTGCAACGACACGCGCTTTTTGGTGATAGCCAATTAACAGATACAACGAAAACAAAGCTGCAAGCTTTAAATTCACATGAGCCAAAGCTGCAAACGATTTCAAGTTTAGTTAAACAAAAACTTAAAAAATAAATTGTTATGTTTTTCAGATATGTTTGGAAACACTTTTTCTTATTCACTTTTGTTTGCAAAACTTTTCAATCAGGGCTAGAAAATATTTTGAACATGGTAAAAAAAAACAAAAAAGAAAACGCAAAGTTTCAAAAAAGTTCCTCAAATAAAGTTGTTTTTTAAATCAAACCTATTTAACGCATTCACGGTGTCCAAAACTGTAATGTCTTTGCATTTGTCGTGGAAGTCATAAAAATAAATTGACATAAATTTTATATAATGTATAAAATAATTAAGAAAGTTTAATCACGCAAAATTTTAAGTAGATTGCATAATTTTTCAATGCCACTTCATAAAGGTTAATGCACGTGGTTGTAATTTGAAAAAAAACAAAAAAAAAGAAATCAGGCCATTTAAAAAATGACTCCACTTTTTTCCGCGTTTTAGTAAAGGTCTATAAGGAAGTTGCAAACCCTGAATAAAAAAACATGTTCAAAGCAGTATCTTCGAAGAACTGGACAGTTAGGCGTAATACCCTTCCAGGCAAGCAGTGGTAGTTCATCAACCTTTGTTCCCGACATTTAATTTACTCTCGGTTCAGAGCGCGGTCGCAAACGCAAGCTGTCAGGATCGATGACGTCAAACATTCCCACCTTTCGATAAACACGCAAGTCTACATCATGATACATTAATCGTCATTAAAAGCTTCTGTGATGATGCCAAAACAAGACACGATTTGACTTTGATTATTTGGAACGTTTTGGCGGCAAAAAGCGCCGTGAGAGTTATAAAACCGAATTACTTAGACTGATATAGCTAGTTCATGAAAAGTTAACAAGAAATGCCCAATCATTTAATTGGAAAGATTCAAATAAAGTTCATAAAAGATGCTTTTGTTTGTTTTGATATTTGTCTACACATATCGAAATCAAAAATGCTTGAAATTCGCAGGTTCAAACCCTAAGGTCATTTAAAATATTTGCTTTTGACTATTCTATTTTGCATTGCCGCTGTTTGTGCTTTATGTTATTTTTAAAAGAAAATTAAGCTTAAAGAAAAACAAACTTTGACGTCACATCACATGTAGCGCTATACATGTTTAAATGGAGTCACCTGGTTGCAAAGCAATTCGATATAAACGATCACATTAATTCGATGCCATACGTAGAATAATCCCAAGGGATGGTCCGAATATTTTAACATTATAACGCTCATTCTAAATTTATCTTTCATTTGATTCTTTGATATTAGCAATTTAAATAGAAAAACGTTGGTGCAACAATATATTTTAAACGCTAAAAACTACAAAAATAAAAACTTCAAAGGTATTGAATAGTGTTCGTTTTTAAATTTTTTATAAAATTTTAAGAAAAGATTTTTTTATTACACGTTTACTTTATCTAATGGATGTTTTTGCTGATCATTACAAAAATTAACGCAAAAAGCTTTCTTTAACGTCGGTTTATACTGATAGCGGAAAAAGTTGAAGCGACTGGTGGAAAGAGCAAAAAACATCAAAGCGAAAAAAAATTGCCTAAGCGCAAAATATTTTATATTTAATTTCATGCAAAATTTTTCATGCTGAGCGAGAAAAGATTGATGTTGAAATATCTCAACTTTTTAGCTTGGTTCAAACTAAAAACGGTCGCAAAAAACGGTCGCGCTTTCAAAAATTACATTTTCCACGTCTGCTTTCAGTCTGAACCAACCTTAGAGCATCAATCCAACAAAAATAAGGGAAACTCCGATTTTAAATTAGGGTTTTTATTGAAATTAAAGCTTTTTTAGCCAAAAACTTTGGTAGAACAGAATTTTAAAATTTGTCTTCTTAAACAAAAGCATGATCTTGCCGTGAACCATTTCATTGGTCAGTTTTATAAGCGACGTCATCAAATAAAGCAAATTCTCGATATGTCGTTGTAACGAACTCTTATCAAAACTGAAAATATAGAAATCAACTTAAACAGTATAGTAGGGCCGGAGTTGCCACAGCAAAAAGAGTTTGAACGTTTGAGATTTGCTACTTAGCCTACGTAAATAGTCGTAGAAGAACTTCAAATCTGAACTGTAAACTTTTTTCTACCAAGTTTTACTAAACCCAAAAAAAAATTACTTATACATAAAAAAGGTATTTTTGTTAAATGGAAAAAATTAATGTAACTTTAAATCGTTATAGAAACATGATTTAATAAAAACAGATTGGAATTCAGCCCTGTTGCATTATAGATGACCGTCTGGCATTTTAACGATTGACTAAAAACATCTAGCCCCATAGTTATTTTCCTATTGAACTAAAAAAATCTAGACCGATAATTGTATAATTGATATTATTTTTATCAAATAGCTCTAATATCACTTTTTTTAAAATTAGGTATTGAAAGCCAATATTTTTTTTTATCTTGAATGTCCTTATTTGTATTTTGCACAGCTCAAAATAAAACTGACCAAATGAAACCCGCATATAGTTCATGGGCGTTGTGCAGAGTGCATCGAACACTTTCACGATCAAAAGACTAAAATCAGTAACGTTTTTTTCTTTTTTAAAAATATCCGGGTTAAATCTCTTTATCTGAAATTTCGTCAAAGTGAAAAAAAATCGTGATTTTTTGTAGGAGCCAAGCCATAAAAACAGCAAAAGTCTTGAAATGTACAAAAAGTTTGGTCGATTTTGGAATAAACATTTGATAGTATTTAGTGAACTTTCAACCCGATGATAATGAGACTTTGCCTAAAATAATTGCAAATACATCCCAGCCAAAAACTAAAAATAAATTTTTTTCTGCGTTTGTAACAGCCATGCCGATTAGCAAGAATTAAAATAACCAAGCATTGTTCAATCATAAAAAACTTGCCATCTGGTAAATAACCGGCTGTAAGTTTTTTCTACTGAAAAAGTAAACTATTTTTTGAATTATTCAGCGGTGGCCAGTTTATCTTTGTGGACTGAAATAAACAACCGAAATCACCAGAAATATGCTGGATAAAAAAGCGAATGAGGCTTACATATAATCTATTCAGTTTTTAAATGTTGCTCGCCAGTTGTACAACGTTAATAATTCTTAACATCAGGAAAATCGTTATAAAACTTGACTAAAATTGATTAAAATTTAGCAGAACACCTCTAAAACTGAAAAATATGCTTAACAAAAAATGTTTTTGTTTTAAATTCAAATTTTTTAATAAATAAAACACTTCTGGTAACAAGTAGTATATTTGTGTACACTATTAAGTATTTTGTGTACAAACGCTCTCCTACTTACGAACATTTGATTTAGGAACGTTCCGAGATACGAACAGGGCTGTCCATAGGTCAAAGTGTTTGCGCAAAAGTGCTGTAAGTTAGATTTTGTATTGAGCGCCTATTCCGTGTAGTGCGTCTTTCCGCCGCTGATACCCACGCCGGGCGCGGTGATCGTGTGCCCAGCATCCGCCCAGGATCACCCTCCTCTGCCCAGTCCGTCAATATCGTGTACAAAATTGTGACAAAGGCTACCAACTATGTTACATGGTGCTACGACAGTTGATCGAATGACAATTGATCGAACGACAATTGATCGAAACAACATTTAATCGAATGACACTTGGTCAAAACGACATTTGATCGAAACGACATTTGATGGAAATAACATTTGATCGAAACGATATTTGATCGAAACGACGTTTGATCGAAATGACAGTTGATAAAAAAAAAAAATTTACTTTTGTATGTTTCTGCGATTGAACAATCTCTTTGTTAATAAATTAGATAAATTTGTTAATAAATAAAAAGCAGAGGCCATCAGTAAGAAGACCGTTTGTCTTTATTTTTATAATTTTTTATCAATGTCAAGGTCAGGGTTTTTAACAAGGTTCCTGGACAAAGTTGTTTTACAAGTACATTTTTTGTCATGGTTATTTTTCGTTAGATACCTATTACTGCCATTTTTTTGCATTCTTTTTACATTGTTGTCACTTATTTTGAGAGGAGCATTGTGCCATGGCCCCACCTTTGCAGAACCCTTGCAGAAATCAGAGACAGAATCAAAGGGAAGATCTACTTTTTTAGAGATTTCTATGTTTTTGGGACAAAAAGTCGACAGAAAAGGGAGATTCAAAGTGAAGACCTTTTTTTAGAGATCGTTATGTTTTTGGAACAAAAAATTGACAAAATTGGGACAAATTCAAAGTTGAAAATTTTTTCTTTCATTATTCGGTCAAGTGTCGTTTCGATCAAATGTCGTTTCGATCAAGAGTCGTTCCGATCAAGTTTCGTTTCGATCAAGTGTCGCTTCGATCAAGTGTCGTTCGATCAACTGTCGGGTCACGATGTTACATAAAAGCCTGAAACACAAAAATGGAATGACTACGTTAAAGAAATTGCAACACAATAGAGCTAAGAAGTTGTGTTTCACGGTGAGCAAGTGGCTTACCGATTTGCATTGTGCCAAGAGCGTGGTTGATATAGTCCGATTTTTTTTTGTCACACCTTGTAGTACCCAAGTGTTCAGACCTAGTCTCTAGCGGTGTTACAAACTTTGTTGTGTTTTATCGAAAAATATTTCGTGCATCCCTAATCCAATATGGTCGGTGAAAAGCGAAAAGCTTTCAGTGAAAGTGGAAATGTGAAAAAGCGGCAAGACATCTCATTTGAAATGAAAGTGGCAATAACAAAGAAACTTGATGCTGGTGAGAAGATAGTGAATGTGACACAAACATACAACATAAATCGTTCCACGATCGGTACCATCTACAAGCAAAAGGACCGCATTATGGAGCATGTCAAAAGTGCATTGGGGATGCAGTCCACCATCATCAGTAAGAAGAGAGGAAACTCATCGAAGAGATGGAGAAACTTCTGGGTAGTTGGCTCAAAAATCAGCGGCAGCGGCGTGTTCCTTTGAGCCTTAAGCTGATGGAGGAAAACACCAGATCAATCTTTGAAGACCTTTAGGCTATGGCAGGGAAAAATGCTGCCGAGGAAACTTTTTCTGCCAGCCACGGCTCTTTTGCCCATTTCAAGAAAAGGGGATATCTTCATCACGTGACCGTGACCGGAGAGGCAGCATCAGCAGACAAAGCAACTTCCAACGCTTTCCCCAAGAGCTCAAGAAAATCATCGAAAAGGAAGGTTATTCAGCAGTTCTTTAATATAGACGAAACCGATATCTTCTGGAAGAAAACGCCAGAAAAAACCTACATTAGTCGTGATTGAAGAGAAGACCATGCCCGGACTTAAAGCGGGTAAAGATAGGTTAACTCTAATGCTTGGCGGAAATGCTGATGGTACCTTCAAGCTGAAGCCACTGTTAGTCTACCCGGCAGCTAACCTTTGAGCCCTGAAGAATGTGATGAAGAGCTCTCTCTCTGTTATATGGATGTCCAACGCAAAGGCAAGGGCGACGCTGGTCATATTTGAGGAAAGATTCTTCCACCATTTCATCCCCGAAGTGAAGTTGTATTGCCGGGAAAATGGCATTCCCTTTAAGATACTGCTGGTGTTAGACAATGCCCCTGATCATCTCCCCACTTGCATGATTTTCATCCTGATGTTCAAATTGTATACCTGCCGCCAAATACAACTTTACTTCTGCGGCTGATGGACCAAGGCGTCATCGCCAACTTCAGAAAGTATTACACCCGACGGACCTACAGGATGGCTTTAAAGACAGTAGATAACGACCCCGAGATGATCTTGCGCGACTACTGGAAGTCTTACAACATCCTAAACTGCATCAAAAAAATTGTTGCAGCATTGCGTGAGGTTTCCGAGGTCAACTACAATGCCGTGTGGAGGCCTCTATGCCCTTAGTTTGTCAACGAATTTAAAAGCTTCGACCAGGAAGAGAAGACTAAGAACATCCTTACCAGTCTTGTCGGGCTAAATGTGAAGCTCAATCTTGACCTGAAGGAAGAGGACTTCAAGGAACTATTGAATTTCCATGAAGAGGAGCTGACAAACAAAGACCTCATGGAGTTGGAGGCGCAATAACGTGTCAAGGAAGAGGGAGAAGACAACATACCTATCCCCATGAAGAAGTTTGAGACAAAATTGTTGGCCGAGAGGTTTTCTCTTATTGACAAATCCCTCGCAAACTTTGAGCAACAGGACCCAAATATTGAGCGCTGTACGAAGGTTACAAACCAAATTAATCATGCAATACAATGCTACCGCATCATTTATAATGAGAAAAAAAGAAAAACCGTCCAATTGTTCTTGGATCGGTTCTTTCCGCCAATACCCTCAACCTCCAAAAAAGCTGCACTTTAACCCTCTACTTCTTCCTTCATTGAAAAATAATAAGAGGAAGAAGAAGAATCTCTCCAATATGTTAGTGGCGATGACGCTGACAACCTTCTACACATACTGTGAATCCTCCCTCAATCTCCAACTCAATCTCCATCATCTCCTCAAACCTTCGAGTACCTCTTCCAAAGTTAAGTTAAACTTTATTTAATTTATTTTATTTACTTATTTATTACTGTACTGTAAATAGCAGGGGTGGCTAAACGGCGGCTCTTTGAACCTTTTAAAAAATTGAAAAATTATATGGGAAATCTGAGAATGATTTCATGCGACAACCTTTTTTTCTTGTAGAGAACACCATGATTTTGGGACAAGTATAGGGAAATATGAGATCGATTCGAGGTGAAGACCTTTTTTTTAGAGAACACTATAAATTTGGGACGAAAAGTGAGAAATCTGGGAATGATTTTAAGTGAGGACCTTTTTTTTATCAGTAAATGAGTAAATAGATTCATGTTTTTAGACTTTTGTGTTGCGGCTCTTTAAAAGTTTGGATTTACGATATGCGGCTCGAACATGGTAGAGGTTTGGGCATCCCGAGTATACAAAATTACTGTTTTTAGTATTTTATGTTTTATCTCTTGCTCTTTTTTTTTCTCCAGTTTTACACATTTTTATAAAGCATATTGTTTTGTTACTATTCAGTGTTATTTAAATTCAGTACAAACCCATATAGGTTACTTATACAAGCCTTAAACATAAGTTTCCTTCTAAAGAATGCCCTATAGCGACTTACGAACAAATTCAGCTAACGAACAGCCATTCGGAACGTATCTCGTTTGTAAGTTGGAGAGCGTCTGTCCTTCCAATTAATTAACGATATATAAAACTAAAAAAATTACATACACACGTCATAAAAAATAGATTTTTTATATCAGCAAATGCTTCCTGTATAACAGAGATTATTAGAACACAAAATCCAAAATTTAATACCTCATATGTGAGTTTTACTTTTTCCACAGTTCTAGATTGGCCGAGTTAGTCGGTAGCATGGTCGAGTGGTTAGAGCGCCATGATTGTGATCGAAACGGCTACAGTTCAAAACCTATTCGCGCTATTCTGTTGTGTCCTTGAGAAAAAAACTTAATCACACTTCCCCAAGCGAGCAAAGTGGCCTTGGCAAGTACTTCTAAACTTCAGTTATATTTCTATAAAACTAAAAAACCAAAATAAAAATTTTCAAGTGGACTTAAATATCTTGACATCTCTGGAAGCACATCGGGGTAATTGCTTGCCTTATGTATAGCGCCTCCGTCGCTGTCCTGCGAGTCAGGAGGATAATAAATTGCAATTTTGCAATCAGAGGATTATAAATAAGATAATAAGAATAGATTCAATTGCAATTTTTTGAGTCCAATTGACTTATCAGACTATTACTTGCAGTTTTTTTGCTATAGGTTTAGAATTTTTGAAATGAAAATTTTAAAAACTTGTTTGTGGGTGTGAGCTGGTAGAAACAATTGTTTAATCGACAGGAAAATATTATACACTAGCCCATCGACATACGAGAATAATTTGTTTCCGGAACCAGCTCGTACCTTGAGTTTCTCGTACCTCGAAAAACTAAAAAAACGATTGAAGCCAATTAATCCGTTTCCGGCCTCCCAAAATCATCTTAGTTAGCGCTAAATGGCTATAAAACACATCTTCCTGATAACTAAAAACAAATTCAAATACTTTAGTAATATAACTTAAAAATACAGCAATAAGATAAATAAAATGATATTAACAAAATAAAATGCGAATTAATTATGAGCACTGTACGAACATTATTTTTTTACTTTTTAATATTACGTACTGTACAGTTTTTACTTTTCTGGACTTTTTTTGCTTTTTTAGTTTGACTGGCAACAATTTTACTTTCTATAAGACTGTTCAAGAAAAACCTATCCAAGAAGGTTTGTCTCTGCCCCCCTTTTAAAATGTTACCGAAATGCATAAGGGACGTGTCATTAAAAAGAGCTGTAGTACAAGTAGCCACTCAGGGTGTTTTTCAACAAAAATAGCAATTTCCTTCCACTTAGCCAACCCCTCTTTAATCTCCTTTGCAGACCTCACCTTCTCCGGCTCTTCCTACGCCTCGCTGCAACACCTCCGTCTGTTTCATCGCTTTTAGATCCTTCAACTTAACTGTTCTCAGGTCCTCCTCGTGCTCCTGCACAAGCGTGTTGATATCCGCCTCATCTTCCTCCAGCCCCATAGATTTTCTGAAAAATAATTTCGTGCGACACCACCTTGGACATAGGTTGAGGATTAAACCCTTGAAAGTCTCTTTCAGCGTTGTAATCAGGCCACAATTTTTTCTCATAACTTGGATTTTCGCTC
Organism: Diplosoma virens; assembly: GCA_963680785.1. Taxonomy (NCBI): domain Eukaryota; kingdom Metazoa; phylum Chordata; class Ascidiacea; order Aplousobranchia; family Didemnidae; genus Diplosoma; species Diplosoma virens. Next base: position 30,592,496 of record OY796885.1, read on the forward strand.
GCATGTCCAAGAAAATTTTTGTTCGAAAGATATCTTGTGTCGAATTTCTCGTAAGTTGTGTAGCTCGTATATCGAGAGGTCACTGCCTATTGCAATCTTTAAAAAAATGAACTAAATTATAGGGAAGTAATTTAGTTTTAAATGTCAACTTTCAAAGCTAGCCTGAATTCAAATAAATTAAATGGCTTCTCAGAATTGATCTGTGCGATCGGAATTAACTTCGTTACACTTGACCAGGGACGTGGTGTCAGGAGAGGCAAGTGAAGCAGAGCCTCACCTGTGGAAATCAAATGAAGCAGAAATAAAATATTGAAGTCATATTCTTTGCAAATTAGAAGTAGCTTGCTTCTGGTTGAAAAACAATTAGTGAAAATTATGCCGTCCTTGTAGTAATTTAATTAGCTTTGCTCTTTAACCCTAATTTTGGACAGTTTAATCGATGTATTTTCAGCGCTTTAGTCATTTTGTCAAACGTCCTTGTCAACAAAATTGCTGATAGTTGATGCTAATAGGGAGCAGCTACAAGATTGCCTTCAATCAGATAAAAAAAGGAACAAAAATGAAACAATATACAGCGCTTTTTTCTCTTATGGTAAAAATGTTTGTTGAAATGCGAGAGATTGGAGGCATGCCGCAATTGTGACCTCGTATAGAAAAACAGTTTTTCTTACTGCCAGCATTTGCTAAAACAAGATAAATTGGTTTGTTTTCAGTAAGTCGGAATACACGCATCGTGCAATTGCAAAGCAATAAATTTATTTTAAGTTTAGTAATGGAAAATGATTTTGTATCTAAGCTAAGAAAATTTTCAACATTTTGCTTTCAATTAAAATTTGGTATATTTATAATTCAGTGTTTGAACCTCAATTTTTGGCAGCATTTTTATATTTATAACACACATTTCTAACTAACACCAATTCATAAACTATACCTTACCTTAACTTGTAAAAACTGATTGCAAAATTTTTTACTTCCACTGTGAAGACGATTGAAACTAATGAAACTAATGAAAGCTTTTCAAACTTTTAGTTTGAAAATGTAGAATGTCCAACTGTCTCTTTAGACGACCATCGGGGACTAAGTTTCAAGTAATTTTAAGCCAGTAATTCTTAAAAAAGGCATGCCTCTCTTGAAGGAAGATAAAAAAGTTTATGGGGTCAGCTTTAATTACACACTGACACTTTTCACAATCCATATATTTTGCCAACTTTAAAAATATTATTTGTCTCTAATTAGGTGTGCATGAAAATTAAAGTTTCATTTTTCATTGCAAGAAAATATTTTTAATTCTCTCTCCACGATTTTGATTTTTTTACACTGCGACGTTGTTTTTTACTTCACCGAAAGAAATTCATTAGCAGACACCGAAGAACTTTTGAATCTTTAGGACGTCATGGGTCAACGTACAATCAAAAGTTTTTCGGCCGACCTCCTAAATATGTGTTTCATGCTTGTGCCAAAAAAATAGGTTATCTGCCTGAAAAGGTAAAGATTTGAGCCCCGTCGTGCCCCTGGATCCGATCATAAAGCTTTAGCAAGCATGTGAAATCGAAGCCTCTCATTTAAAATCAAATTAGTTAGACTTTTAAAACCTAAAGAACTATCTAAATAAACAGATTTTGCAATTCTAATGTAAAGGGAAACTGAAAAAATTTGCAACTTTTTCATAAACAGAACATTTTTTTGTGGACAGCGTGGTGGAGTGGTTAAAGCGCCGTGCTTATGATCAACATGGTCTCAGTTCAAAACTTACTCGCACCATTCTGTTGTGTGCTTGGAAAATACACTTTACGGCTTTGCTTGGTGGTCTTGGCAAGCTGTTGTAATTTTAGTCATTTCTGTATAAAACTAAAACCAAAATAACAAATTTCAACACGACAGCAATATTATGGTATCCCCGGAAGCAGGTCGGGGTAATTGCTTTTCCTATGTATAACGCCTCTGACACTTTCCTGCGAGTCTGGAGGATAAATATAGAGATACACAAAATATAAATATAGAGAAAATTAAACATAAATATAGAGAAAATTAAAAAATGTCTTTTAGCTTAGAAAGAGTTAGTTAAATGTGAAAGAATGTTTCAAATAGCCTTTTTTTTAAGTAGTGCACTATTTTGTTTGTTATTAAATACAATTAGTACTAACATTACTTTAGAAAATTAATGCCTCACCAACCACGTACTTTACGGCACGTCACTGCACTTGACGAAGTAAGCAGTAGTTTTCGAAACCTAGTGTGATTAGAAAAGCTCAGTCAACTTTAGTACACATTTTACTTTTTTGTTCTTTTCTAATTTCTTTTTTTAATACATTTTATTAAACTGGATTAAAGGCAGCCTTTAAATTTAATATTTTTTTCAATCAAAAATTAAGGTAACAGCTCATTTTTTCCAAAATTTTATATTTTCTTCTTTTCTTTTGTCATCATTAATGTCTATTAAAATCAAAAACTAAAACATCTTTTTATTGGTGCTTCAGGACAGGCATGTTAAACTCACGGCCCGCAAAGGAAGTTTTTAATCAGATGTTCAACTCAAATATAATTAATTCAAAAGTTTTTGCACCAGATAAAGTTCGGGCTTCATTTATAAAAATGACGTTGGATTTTGTGGAGAAATTGATTCGATGACGTTTTTTCTGGTTTTTAAATGAATGTTCAATCCCGAATTCTAATTTCCGGGAAGGCAACTTTAAAAATTTACAGTAAATATTGAAGCGAAGACTAAACGAAAATTGCCGCTCGGTTTAAGCAAAGATGATTTTTTTAGCCTTCACCAGTAAATTTTAAATGTAAATTTTTTAAAGTTGCCTTTTCGGGAACTAAAATTCGAAATCAAACATTTCGTTCAAGACCAGAAAATAAATGGCCATTTCTTTGTTTGCTGAACCGATAGTGGCCCGTGGCAAATTTTTAGGCTAAAATTTCGGCGATGCTCTGTGTAAACTGACCGGTTTGACATGCCTGTTTGGGCCATAGGTTTTACAATTGTTATGACAAAAATTGTTGAGACTTTGTGGACTCAGCATATGTATTAAAGTTTAACCTGATTTTGCTCAGTTAATTTTGTTGTGGAGATTGGATTATTAATCATGGTGTTGTTGTTTTATAGACGTCCAACAACAAAAATCGTCGTTTTTGTTGTTGTTGTTCCCATGTAATTGATAAAAGTTTGTTTTTTGCTGTTCAAAGATATCAAATTTTTGTCTGTGATAAACTACTTTCCAAATTAGTCTAATTTTTAGTCACTGAAATATATATTACCAAATTTGTTGTTTTAATCAGTATTTTTTGAGACCTAAAAGAATTTTGGCTTGAATGTCAATAATAAAGTGGTGGCAGAGTTTTAATGATATAACTATAAAAGATTGTGTCCAAGTCTAACTACTTTAAAGACTGAGCCTAGTCCAAGCCTACTAAAATTTGAGTCTTTTTAAGTCTAAGTTCATGAAATCTCGAGGCGAATCTTCAAAAGGTCAAATTTACAAAGCTATTTACAGGCTTGTCCATGGGAATCATCCCATGGGATGGGATGGGACAGCACACATTTGTATTTCCCATGGGAGAGTAGCCATGTCATAGCAACTTGATTACGTCGGAGTTTTATACTTTTTTACCTTTTAAATGTTTTTTACTCTCCTTTTTTCTTCATATACTTGTATCTATTATCTATTTTGTGGTGGGACACCGGAAAATAAATACAAATAGTCTTTTTTTATATAAGATTACGTTTTGTGCGTAACATTATATCTTTATCTGTTGCTGGCAATTTATGAAAAAGCGAAGCGGTTTTTACTTTACGTAATCTATGTACTTCAATATCTCTGTTTTAATGTAACAAATTCAATCTGCTGCAGATGTTTGTTCAGAGTGTAAAGAACGATTCTGAGTGAAGACCTTTTTTTTTTTTTTTTTTCAGAGAACACCTTAATTTTGGGAGAAAATAGAGAAATTAGAGAAGAAATCGAAGTGAAGACCTTTTTTTTTTTTTAGAGAACACCCTAATTTTTGGAGAAAATATAAAAGAGAACCTATTCTTAAAATTTTGAATGCCTTCACTGCATATCGTCCTATTTAGTAGACAATAAACCTAAATTTTCATAAATTTAATTATTTTTATTGAACTGTATTCCGATTTGAATCCCATGGGATGGGATGGGATAGGCATAATTTGCTGTGGGATAGAATGGGATGGGACAGAAAAATATGTCCCATGGACAAGCCTGGCTATTTACCTGAGGCGTTTTTATGCATTGCTTGTTAGCCTACTACTGTATACGCCTACTAAAGTTAAAACACACAAAATGAGCTCCAAGTTTTAGTGATTTGAGGATTCGAGTTCAGACTTTGTTCTTTGTAACGAAAATTGGAATCCAGCTCAAGTCTTTCCAAGATTTTTATAAGTAAAAAAAGAAATTTGAGTCCTTTCAAGTGAGTTATCTGCATCAATTGTTTTCCAATAATTATCGGTACCTTTAAGATAGCATTATTAAAATGGTGGTAGAATCCTTGCTCAGTCATTCTTTGAGGACCCCCTGCTTAAGCAATTTCTCAGGTCGTCAATTTTAAATACTCACCACTGTCCGCCTCACTCAAAAAAAAAATCGAGCACGAAAAAAAGTAAACACCAAAAAATAAAAAATTCTTCACTTTACTTGGACAGGGCTACTTTTTTTAAATTTCAATTTAAGTAAATTTTAAAAAGTACCCGTTTCTTTCTTGCACCAAACCCCGTTTTTTGTAAAGCCATCACTGTCACTATCACATTACAAATCAGTCTAAAATATAACAAATTCTTTTGCAAATGAAGACAATTCCGCACTTTTGTAGTATTGCATTTAAACTTATGTTATTTTTAAAATGTATTGTAATTAAAGACACTTATAAAATGCTTTTTTTTTTTTGAAGAAAAAAACCAGGGTTATTTTGTTCTGTACCTTTATACTTGAAAAAAATTATATCGGCGACATAATTTTGAAATAAATTGCTTTAAAAACTTTTATCGGAGTTTTTCGGTCAATGGTTCAACTTGAAAACTAATTTATTCAACCAGAAAAATGGCAATTTTTTTAGTTAAATAAATTCGCTAAGAAAAGAATTGAAAGCAATTATGTTCTAAATCCTGCAAGTTTGAACAAAAGAGGGCACAAAGGAAAATAAAACAATTAAAATCAGTTTATAACTTCAAACTTGGACAAGGTCCGTGGCAATGCGTGAGCTTTACACTTGGCCATTTAAACCCGATCTTGAACGAGAATTTCTTGTTGTCCAGCTGTTTAAAAAGCGATGCTTCAAAAAAAGCAGCCACTTGAATCAAATTGAAACCGAAAAGCTTTTTTCAAATCTTTTGGTTAAATGCCTCAAAAATCTTTCAAGGGTTACCAATTACCTTAATTGACTGAAAAATCAGACAAAGCGCGAACTAAAAATAGAATGCTATAATTCCACTAGAAGCGCTAATACTTAATTAACTACGCGTTTCGGTTGTCTACTGTCCTTAACTGTATAATCACGTGCTAATCGGCCATCAAACGTCACACAATGCATTGCTTTTATGATCATTGATTAATGTAAACAACATTGAATCTTCTGGTGTAGGCCCACACTCCAGCTCTTAAAATTGTCCATTCCATATACTTGTCATGACTTTTGTGTCAATATACAAAACTTCGTTTTGAAAAAGCCAAAATTGCAGATTGCCGTTGTTAAAACATTTTAAAAGCGGTTTTTAAATGTCATTTATAGTAAATTTTTTTAAATAATGAAGTGGACATTTTATCAAAATTGTTTGTTGCTTAATTTTCAAGTATCAATATTTTTTACATTTTTTATCATTCTTTAATCTTTTCATTATTTACTTGGCTCTGTAGCTAGATTATTTTTATTTTAAAATATAGTTAGCCTATTACCTTTATTCAATGAAACTTACAGTAAAACAAAGAATAAGAGAAGGTTTTTTTATTCAATGATTCTTTTGATTGCAAGAAACGTAACAATAAGTTGACAATCAAAAGAAAACATTCGACAATTTATATTGATGCTGTTTCATCCTTGAATATATTTTAAACTGAAACGTGTATGGGTACGCACTCTACTCAAAGGTTGATCTTTTAATCACAAGCTAATGGTTTGAAAATGGTTTCATGCTGCTTTGTACCTTACGTAGCAGGCCTGTTGGTTTTATTTTTGGGCCAGCACCGGTAACTCATGAAATTGTATAATTTCTTATATTTTACGTTCTTTTTTAAACGTAAACGATTTTACAATTATCAAAGATTTATTTATTCAAAATTAAAAAGTTTCTGTTTGATTTAAACAACGAACATTTTCCAATGTATTCGATTTTTCTAAGTCTTTGCCGATCGATAAAACAGTTAGCCTAAGTCTATACCTTTCTTTGTTTCTTTGAAATCTTACAAGAGCTCACCAAACGAACTTATTGTATTCACGAGGCTTTTTCTTACATTGAAATTGGATATGTTTTTTTTTAACCGATTCAATTATTTGATAAACCTCTAGCTATTCTTACAAACTTTAAAGCTGGTTTGTTTTAGGTGAAATACCAGCTTGTGTAACTTCTTTGAGTCCGTTAAACAAAAAAAGCGCTCAAGCATTTTACCTAATTAGAATTGAGAATTAGAGATTTTAAAAACGAAAGTTCGCAGTCTTCTGTTACTGATGGAAACAGTTTTTTTGGTTACATGAAAATAAAACTTAATTTATTTGAGAGAAAAACTTTTTGTAAACATTATTTTAGATTATTAGAGATCATTTTAATTATTTTATTGGTTTGCAGCGCTATGAAAATGTCAATTATTTTTGTAACGTTTTCTATTTTTGAAAAAATTGTTGTACCGTTAATTAATAAGCTGTAACTTTCACTTTCACTTAATTTCATAGATTTTATATTTAATTGATGAAATGTCAACTAAAATTATATTGTCAATTTGTAATACATGAAACGTATTTTAATTTAATTCACAGTTTCAGTTCAAATTTATTGTAACCAGGGTTGCCATATTGGTCTATTTAAGGCCATATTTGAGAAATTTGGCCGTTTTTAAAGGTGTTTTCAAATTCAAAGTTTGGTCTTTTTAATGTCTTTCAGATAAAAATAGGGATTTTGGACACTGATTGAAAGTGATAACCTTTTTTTAGTCTTCCTAAATTTGGTTCGTTAATAGAGAAAAAACAATTTGGCCTTGTTTGGCTTCTTTTGACAGTCTGTTTGGCCTTTTTGAAAAACTTAATCTGGTAACTGATTGTAAATGTTTTAGAGGTAAATGGAATAAAGGTGTCATTTAAACTTTTAGATTAGGTTTTAACGAATCTTTAGGCTAGCTGGTAAGTGATATCGAGAATAAAACCGCACAAGCCCCAAAGTAATCACATCTATATTGTTTTCAGAGCTTTCCAGATTTGCCCAAAAGATTTCTCTTCTAAAATTGCTTTACATTAAAGAAAACTATCAAGGTTTGCTGCTCTGGTAAGCGACACTTCTGTTTTTATAATCATCGCAAAATTGTGCTGTGACGTAAGTTTAAGACTTAGTGTTTATTGGTTTGGGTTGTGACTCTTCATTAAGACTAGTAGAATACTTAATATGCAAGACCACTAGACGTGTCCCAAACAAATGATGTTTGTTAAGTAAATTTTTAAGAAAGTATTTTTGGCGTGTTTGTTTTATAACTTGTAATTAGAATAGCATTTTATTGAGCGGAAAAAGCTTTGTTCGACTCGTCTCGCAACTTTCAAAAGCAAGTCAATTGTTAACTATGATAACATGCACCGATTATTGTTTTGAGTTTTTATGCTTTTTTCAGGCTTTTGTAAACTTAAGCAGTACTTTATTTGAAAAATATTTGGGGTACAATCAATTGTTTTTCGTAGTTAACGAAATTGTTTTTCAACTAAATTCGCTCAGTGATGGCTTTAGTACGGAGCGAACGGAACAGCCTCATCTCCCCCTCCTAAAAAGTAAAAAAATGGCCCACTTAGCAAAATATTGCTCTATTTCTTTATAGCAGCACCATGACGGTGGCTTCCCCTAAAGCGATAGACTTTTTTTAGAGATTACTTTATTTTGGAAGACTAAAAAGTGGCCCCCTATTTTTCTTGCACCGGTTCCCCCTTTGTAAGGCCATCACTGAATTCGTTCTTGTTTTTACAATAAAGTTCAATACCTTTTTTAAGGATTTTTTGCAATGTCACTGCAACTGCATAAGTCAAAAGGTCATTACACAAAAATCGAAGTGTTCTCAAAAAGCTAAAAATATCTATGTCGTCATCGTGGATTAAAATTTCTGGAACCACTTTGCTATTTTGCGTCAATTTAAACTTGGATCAAATTGAAATTCATGATTTCTTTAGCTTAAATATCTCAGCAGCACACATAGCAGCTTTAAACCTTGTGACAGCTTAGGCAAGAGTTATAAGGCAGTGATTCCATTGGTAAATATATATTAGTATTAAAGTTTTGATAACTGAAATAAATTTTCTCCAAAAATATAGAAACTAACTTGCAATTTACGAAGCAACTTCAATCATAGACAGTTTATTACATAAAAATTTGGCGCATGAAGCATTCGGTTGCAGAAAATCTATAAAAACTGCATTTTTTTAATGATTCCTTATTCAATGATTCGAGTAGGTACAGTATTTTTGCCGAAAATAAAAGACAAGATCATTACAAGATGATTGCTTATCGATTTCCAAGCTTCAAGTTGCTGTAGACCAAATACATCGGATTAGAATTTCATCACGAAATGGACGCGAAATTCGAGAAACATTTCAACAATCGACCGTGTTAGGCGATCTTAATGCCGGCCTCAATCCCACCAGTAATAATGCTAACAATAGTTTAAAGGTTACGCCGAAGTTCAAAGGTCGCACGTTATGGAAGCACAATATTAAAATTTATTGAGCGTGTAATATGAGAGTTTTTCGTTTTGAACAAGGTTCTTGCGAGACTTAAGTTTCATAGCATCAACTTGCTTCCGATTGCAATCAACTTGTTTTGAGAATTGTTTATAATTACTTTAGTGCAAAGTCCGCTTGCTGACAGAAGAGCGGTAACAAATGTATCCTCCCCACAACATCCGGGCACACTAAGCAGAAACGCGTGGCTGCAACCGAACACGCCGGTTGCAGCTCCTTCATCATTCGAATCTCTTTCTGTCACGTAACGAATTGCTTCATTCGCAAAATCAAAAAAGTGTTCTGTTTACAAAATTCTGTCAATCTTGGGTTGACTAGCGTCTGATGCATGTGCTTAGTTTTGGGGCTACAAAAAATTTTAAAAATACTAAATTGTTTTACCCAAATCAGTAAATATAGCTGCAGCCAGGCGTTTATTTTGAGAGTCCATAAAAGAAATTTGAGACTGTTAGACTAAAGCAGTGCTCCGCACTGGAGTGCCGCAGGATGTTATGATAATTCAAACATACTGTTTTTGAAATAGAAAAAAATGTTTTATTTTTTTGAAATTTAAGCTTTACAATTCTCTGACTAAAGCTCTCGCAAGGCTTTCTAACTTATTTAAATAAATTATAAAGTCTAGTTTGATCAGATTATTAAAATTTTTGGTCGAGGTGTGCCGCAAAATTCTGAAAGTTTGTAAGTGTGCTGTGAGTGCAAAAAGGTCGCGGAGCACTGAGCTAAACGAGTAAAAACTAGTAAAAACCATTAATTTAACAAAAAATTCAATTTGCATCGTTTTATAATTTTCTTTTGGTCCAAACTGTCGATTGAATCGACTAAAAGCTAATATAAATCGCTAATATGATGATTATCGTACTAAAAATAATACAGTAATACAAAAAAAACTATCAAAACTTAGCTTTCTTAGGCATTATTTGTAATTGACTATCTCTACAGATAGTTTGATTTTCCAATGTAAAATCGAATTTAACTAAGCTAATTTAACTAAAAAAGGTTTGCAAAATTTCTTTTAAAACGTGTTTGCTGAACATCTATTCTTTTGTAATCGAAGTTGTGCTTGTGGTTACAACTGTTAATTTTGTTTGCACAAATGTAATTTTTTTTAAGTTCTCTAAAGAAATTTTTTACGATGTTTGAAATTTTCATGAATGCAGTTTGTTTTACTTTCTAATCAAATTTACATAGGATAAGAATGACTTGAACATATGTTCAGTTCAATTGATGAGACAAATGAATAAAGAAACAAAAAAAATCACAGTTTTTGAGAAATTCTAAATTCCCATTGTTCTGGCGTTAAGGGGTTTTACAGTTAAATCTTATTTGGTACGAGGCATTCCTTATACTGACTTGATAATGATTAACTACCTTTGCTCACCCTGAACAGGCTTGCTTCCGCAACTTCTTTCATAACTCTATTTCTGGCGTCGAAATCAAACTTGTGATTGATAGCAGCCTCTATTCCGTCTTTTGACGTGTTCAGAACGAGGGATTCTTAGAAAACAACTTGTCAAAAAAAAAAAGTACACGGGCAATTTACAAGCATTTTCGACCTGTCGAATTTTGTACATTCGCGATTAAATCAAATAGTAACAGCGTTTTTTCTATTTGCTAATCTTAAATTACTTTTCAGAAAAAGTATTTACCTTGATCAACAAGTAAAACAATTGCTTGCCATTCAATTTGCTAAAATATTGGTAAAAAAAAGACAAGGTAATTTTGGTTGCCTTAAATGCTTCCATCCTTTTATTTATCATTTTAGCGCTTTTCAAAACCAATCAAACATTCATGTATTTTTCCGAGGATGCTATATCTCAAAAGCAGATCACATGTTTTATGAGATAATCTCCGAAACAATACTTCAAAAACAACTAGAAAATTCAATGGAAAATGAAAAAAATATGATTTGGCAATTGATGGTTTATTTTTCATTTTTTTGAAAACCGTGTTTTACGTCAATACAGGATTCCCTGATCGCAAAATTGAAATTTTGTCGGTATAAACTTCTAATAATTGCGCCCGAAAGTTCAGTTATTTACAAAGTTTTTAAGTTTTATATAATTAATAAACTTAGAATAAGAACTTTTAATCAAGTGAGACTAATCAAAGAGTGATGTTAAATGAGAAGAAAAGTAACTGAGAACAACCTGTTCAATTGGCATCTGTTGCAGTGGCGATAAAAGAAATTCTGCTGTCGAATGATTGATTTCACAGGTTTTACAAATGCCGACAACTGTTTCATCAAAAGTTTATTTTTCGTCAACAGCTGCAAAGATTTTTGCAAATTACCATAATTTTTTTTATCAAAAACCTTTATTGGAAAATATAATAATACTTTTTAATAATTCAATAAATAAAACCCCGATAATACTGTATGCCTTTGCATTTTACTGCATTTTTTCGAAGAAGATAAGTCTAAGCTTTTAAATGTATCTATATTTCGTCTTTGGTACATTTTAACAATCTTGTCGATGTCTTAAAAAGTTACTAATGCAGAAGGTGATAAAAAGTTGGTTTTCGTGAAAAATTTTTTGGAGAAAATTTTTTGACTTTTTGATTTAAAAGTAGTTCCTTCAACATTTTAAGTAGAACTACAGTCAAAAATAATGTCTAATAAATAGGGCTATTATATTTTTGACCCCAAAATTTTTTTTGATTTTGTATGTATTAAATTTTGACATAACGATTTTGGCTTGATATAGAAGTTTTTAACGGAAAAATTATGCTATAATTAATACAGAAATGTCAATTTACATCACTTTATAAAAAAATTGTATTTTTTCGTCAACAGTAAGATAAAAACTTCAGTTTATCTCGTACGTTAGGAATCCATGATTAAGAACATTAATAAAATGTTTTCATTTGCGTAATTATTAACTCATAAAAACTTGAATATGTATTCAGAAGAATAATTTCATGCGTGAGCAGCAATAGTGAATTTGATTTACCGGTAAGTGCTTTTTATTTATTTCATTTTCATCTTTATTTATCTTTCTGACTCGCGGCAAAGCGTGGGAAGCGCCACATTTCAAGTAGATCGGGATAATTGCTTGACGGTTACCCCATGTATCGTCCCTCCGACCCTTTCCTGCTAATCTAGGGTTGCCATACCCTCCGGAAAATTCCGAACATGTTCGGAATCGGGTATTAAGTTTTTAAATATCTGGAATTTTAAAATTTTAAAATGAACGTTTTAAAAAGGACTCAAATGTCCGGAATTTTAGAATCCAGTAAAATAACATCATGCATCTGGACATGAAACTCATATATTTGTTGCCTTTGGCTGAAGACCTTTTTTTTTAGTGAACGCCTTGGTTCTGGAAAGAAAATTAAAAAATCCGAGATTGGTTCCGAGTAAAGACTTTTTTTTTTGGTCTTAACCCTAGAATTTCAGACAATTTTTTTGTCCTATCCGTAAAGTTTTAAAAAATCATGATTCTGGCAAATGTCCCAAAATTCGGCCAAAACTTCAACGCCTCTTTAAATTTTTTTTGGCTGGTACGCCTATGTCCGTCAGGGATTGCGCCTATTCACATATGGTAACCCTATGCTACTCAGGAGAATAAACATAGAGATAAAAATGAGAAAAAATAAGAAAACAAATAGAACTTATAGAGTCAAATTTATAAACAATTTGGGATAAATTAAAAAATTTTATTTACTCTTGAAATTCCGTAGTAAACTAAAACGAACGTTTCTTATCAAAAAAAAACCTTTAAGATGTGAAATCTTTTATGCTAAAAATGCTTTGAACTAATTTTTTCCATAACTTTGCCAAAAGCTGTTATTTTTTTTTATAAGCAAAATTATAAAAAAAAATAACAGCTTTTGGCAAAGTTATGGAAAAAATTAGTTCAAAGCATTTTTAGCATAAAGAATTATAAGCAAAGCATTTTGTAACAGATTAAAACTATGATGTTAACTTATTTATCAAAATCTATTCTTCTCTTTCGCGTTTTGAGAGGACTTTCAAATAAAATTTAAACCAATATTAATATCAACAAGGTTCCACAACAAAAAAATTACCGGCATTATAACCTTTGTATTATTTTCTAAAAGCAGCTCTGACAAATAAAAGGAAAATTGCTCGTCCAGGCAGATTACGTTGGCCAGTGAAGATTTGGTTAGAAGAATAAATAGACGCACGCAAACAAGTACAAAAATCAATACTTTAAAAACACTTTGTACTTCTGAAAAGAAACGATGCGTTTATCTTTGTTTTCAACACGAAATCCATGCTTCTGCCAATGGAACACAGACTGCAGGGTGGCTGCAAGTTGCTGACACTGAATTCCATTCGTGTACTGAAATTTCGCGATAAGAATCCTTTAGACTATTCCGTAATTTGTCTATTCTTGTATTGACGCCTACTTGTCGTCGACGTCATGATTGCCTTGGTAACTGTGAAAAATCGTGCTTGGCAGCCAAACGTCACAGACTTGTTACATCGAAGGCAGCAAAAAAAGAGAGATAAAAGGTCGTTTGAAAGACGAGTGGCGAGAAAAAAGCAATGGTGACATCATCATGTGATGGAGTCTTGCGAAATAGCGGCATCGAGCGCAGTAGTGACGAAGTTGAGGCAAACGCAGATAACGAAAGTTACTGAAAAACGAAGCGGCATTTTTAAACGTCAACAAAAAAACTCGTTTTGATTTTGGGGCCGGGCTGATGCTCAAGTTTGTAGTTTCAGTCAGAATACAAGAAAGAGAACAAAATCTAGGGTAATATGTGGTTGTATGATTGCAATAAGGTTTTGCATGTAAGAGAACCTGCGCGTGAGTGTGCGCAGAATAACGCGCAATGCCACGCATTATATTTGTCAGACTTAACTAACGGCAAAGATTAGTCTTATGTAAGCCAATGCTACTTTATTTATTACAGCCGGTGGGCAGTGATTATTATTGCTTCAAGCATTATAAATACTTTTGTGTTGATTAATTAAAGTTTTGCAAAGTGTAATCAAAATAATAAGACTATGAAACATAAAGCAACCAACCAATAAATTTGAATTTCAAAGATATTTTTAATACTGAACAAACTTTTTATAGGCGATGTTTTGAAGGTTTATAGCTAGAGTTTATAGCTTAGCATTAACAGCATATGTTAAAGCTTGGCCATGACATTAATTAACGATTTGTCAAACAACTAAAAATCTAATATTTTGAAAATAAAATAAATTTAACAATATATCAATAATTTTAATTGAACAGAAATTTTTTTGAAATTTTTCAGAAATCTTGAAAATTTTTTTCTAAAATTTGTTTTTTTTAAAACCAAATCGTGAATTGGGTTCTATTTTTTTGTAAGTGTGCTTACACTTCTTCAGACCATCAATTTGTTTCGGAGAAAGTTTCTTTTTACTTTAAGTTGCATTTTTTGCTGATAGCAGTGATGTAAGCCTTATCTGGGATCGCTTCCGTCATTTGTGTTACCAGTACGACATGATGACGTAGTTTTAACCGAGCAAACTTTGAACCGAGTGCTGAGCGATAGTCAACCTTGTTTGCTTTGCGACGCAATTAAGCTCCTTTGCCGTTTCGAGATCTGTTACGTTTCATCGAAAGCCTGAAACCTAATATGGCCGACAGACTGCCGCTATTTCGAGAGCGCGAATTCCGCGCCAGTGTATGTTGAAATTGGTGACGTCAGAGACCGGCGTTGCCTAGCAGCCTTCTGCCTTTTTTCGTCTCGTCAACTCGCGACGCAAAGCACTTATTAGAACTCACTACAGCTAAACTTCAATCAATATTCTTCAGCAATCAAGCACAGACGTTTCTGCCACTTTGCATCCGTTCGCGGAGGTGTGCGAAGGGTTGGACTTCGAAAAGGTTTCCAACGAAAAATTTAATATTTCAATAAATACAGTATTTTGACAATGGTTTCAGGCAGGCGAAGCCGGTTTTTAATCACAAAAAAAATTATTTTACGACCTGCCAAATGTTTTTTTAAAAACCCAAAATATTGGTAAAAAAGCTAAATCAACTGAAATATTTTTTTTGTATTTACAGTATTTTGTTTTGAAACCAAAATTATATTAATACCATTTTATCCAAAACGTTTAAATTCTTTAATTTTATAAAAAAATTTACAATTTCTTTTTTAAATAAATAGTGGTTGACAATTTTTAGAATTTAATAAGAATAAGAATTACGTAGGCTTATAGTTAAAGCAAACGTGTGTGTATTGTGATTGGTTTAAGGCCCAAAATTTTCATAGTTAATATTTTTTGCAAGAATTGATATTTCATAATCTCTCTTATTGTTTCAGAATAGAATTGTTAAGTATAGAAATGTGCAGCTTACTCAGTGGCGATGATTCCCTCAATCCAATGCTAAGCATAAAGCAGGAGCCGCACTTCTCTTTCGATGACAACTTTAGCAGTAATTTTGGATCGTCTAACAGCAACAGTCCTGACAGCTTAAGCTCTGAAAGAAGTTTGTACAGTCCTCCTACTATGGTTTATTTTAGTTTGGGACATGGTTCGCAAACTTTCGATGATCAAAACCTATTTGAGCCGTTTTCGGCGCAATTGAACAATAATTTTAACAATAATAGGCATGAATCGCCCAGACGTGACGATTGTTTTCCAAGCAACATTGTTTCGTCGTCGGGAGAGCACGTCAGTGACATAATAGCAACGGCTACATCCGGCATTTTCACTTTCGGCGATTGTAGCATTGAAACAAGCGACATGGGGAGTATGGTGGCCGCTCCTCCGGCCGCTGTTATGGACAGTTCAAGCTCGTCGGTAGACGGGGATTCCTTGTCCACTCTCGAGAGTTCGAGTACTTCCATTTCGCCTTTGACCCCGTCATCTACGGCGTTGAACTCCTCTTCAGGCGCCGCTAAAAAACGGCTTTGTCTGGTGTGTGGCGATGTTGCGTCTGGTTATCATTACGGGGTCGCTTCGTGCGAAGCTTGTAAAGCATTTTTTAAAAGAACGATTCAAGGTAAGAGATTGAAAAGTGAGTTTGAAATAAAACTATTTTTTAATTTAACGCTTCATCACGGTTTGGTTTGTTTTTTTTGACCCGTTGTTATAAGAAATGCCTACCTGACTTATACGGTTTTATCATAAACGGATGCATGATATTTTTTTCATGCATTTGTAATTTTGGAGTTTTCTTGGGTCTATTAAAAAGTAAATTTACTTTATTTAGTAACTCACCATTTCATTGAAATGTTTTGACAAATAAATCAAACTTCAAAACTTAGATTTTAACTTATATTTTTTTCCAAAAAGTTAAAGGGTTTCACCAGATTTTGTAGTAACCAATTTGATGATTTTAAATAACATTTTGTTTATTTGTTATTAGCCTATTAATTAGTTTTAAAACAGTAAAAGTACTCCATATAACTCTAGGAAACATTGAATATACTTGTCCGGCAACAAACGACTGTGAAATCACGAAGCGACGGCGAAAATCGTGTCAATCGTGTCGGTTTTCAAAATGCCTTCGAGTTGGAATGCTTAAAGAAGGTAAAATTTGTATTTTATACGGTTTGTTTTATGTGATTTGTAAGTGATTAAAAAAATCCGTTGTATGTAATGCATATTACTTTATGAATACAACATTGATTTCGGTGGACGGAAACCCTTACTTTAAAATTTTACTTGTTGTTTATAGGAGTTCGACTTGACCGAGTAAGAGGAGGGAGACAAAAATACAAGCGAAAGATAGACACACGTGATGTTGCCCCATACGTTGTTCCGAGAGACGTCAAACCCGCCCTCGCTTCATGTGAGTATTAACCATGAAAATTAAGTTTTTTTCCGGTCAATTTAATACATGTTTGCTAAAATCAATCTTTGCTATGAGAAAATGTTGTGCTGATTCTTATTAAGAGTCAAGATTCGGACTGTAAAGTGTGTTGGTAAATTAAAAGTTATTAAGATTCAATCAATTAGAGCGTTTTTTACTCACAAAGTGAATACAATGTTGACAGCTAGATGTGAAGCATTAGCAGATTTAAAAACTTTTTGTTTTTCCCGTTTTAGACAGTACACATGGCATTCAGATGTTTTTCCGACTTGTATCTGGTAATTTTTAAGTGAATTATTTTTTTATTTACAGCAAACAAATTGGTTTCCCACCTTTTAAGAGCGGAGCCGGATAAGATCTTTGCCCATCCAGGTACTTCTTCACCCAGATCTGAAACTTCGATCCTCACCACATTATGTGACCTTGCCGACCGAGAACTTGTTATTATCATTGGCTGGGCCAAACATATTCCCGGTATGTTTTCGAAATTTATTTTTGGTTGCTTTTGATTCTTGCCAATAAACAATAAAATTCAAGAGTTTATTGGTGAAAAAATTAATTTTGAATTGCATTGACGTTTAAACATTTTTTTATAGGTTTTGTCCATCTTTCACTCACGGATCAAATGACTCTTCTTCAAACGGCATGGATAGAAATCCTCGTACTTGGAATTATTTACAGGTAATAATTTCAATTAGTAAAATTTTAGTTTGCATTATACGTAGTACTGTGCTGTAGAATTTTTGTGTACTTCTACAAACTGATGCAAAATAAAGTTTAACTTGTGACAAAAATCTATTAATGTGTTTTCTTTAAAGCGTTTTGGGTTAATTGAAAACATGCGATAAAGTCGAACAAAAAATAAACGTCGAAAAAATGTAACAATTTTTATTTCAAAAGCCCAACAGCGAGCAGTCCAACAGAGCTTTAAACGCGCGTTCTTGTTTTTTCATGGTTGGCCTAATCCTTATACGTACCGTAAATCTGACGCCATACGTGTTTACGTCGCGACAATAGTGTTTCATACCGTTACTCTCTAGGTCACTACCATACGATGGGGATTTGGTTTTTGCCGAAAACTTTGTTGTCGATAGCGAGTTAAGCGGCGAAGTTGGCATGAGCGATCTCTATTCTGTATTTAATCAACTTCATCGTCGCCTAAAAGCGCTTCAGATAACCAAGGAAGAGTTCGTGCTAATGAAGTCCATTGCTCTTGTTAATGCAGGTCAGTATTTCTTTTTCTAGAAAACACAGTTGAAAGCTTGATCATCTGCTTAATTTTCTTATGAGTTTAAATCAAAGTGTCGTTTAAAGTGATTGCATGAACGAAATAAGTGACAAGTTTTTTCGTGTGCATATTGATCGCTTTCGCGGAAATCCTTTGGCTGCTGCGTTTGAAAGAACTCCAATTCGTGCTTGCATCGATAAAAATTCAGTGCAACCTTTATCTAATGAGCAAACTTTTTATTGCCTTTTTTTAACAATTTGTGCCAGGTGAAAAGTCATGTTCATACGATTAATTTTAAATTTTGATTTACGCAACAACTTTTTTAATGAACGAGCTATTTTTTGTTCGAAAGTTTTTACTAATTTGTTTTAATTTTTGTGCTTAGAAAAAATTGTAATATTTTAAAGCAGCTATGTTGACCAAAAAGTTGCCAAGAATTTTTACAACGGTTCTAAGATCTTCATAAATTTATAAAACACTATTCTGTATTATATAAACAAAAATGCGAAAGCCTTTATTATTGTTTTTTTTTGGTCTTCTGTTTGTCGTTCATAGCCCTGATGAAGCCAAAACGTACTTTTCGATTTTCAATCGGAAATGAAAACCTTTTCTTTTTATAATTTTTGGCAAAGCAACCTTAACCGGATTCTGGTCATAGTGACGTTACAAAATGTTATAAAAAAGAGTATGCAGCCCTCGATTTTCTTTGGCTACGACAATGGACTTGGACCTTGTAGGCTTTGACTCTAATCAATTTGATACTTCTAACTTGAAAAACAGGTTATAAGCTTTTCCGATTCGAAATTACCATTAAACTTATTGAATAAGTTTATTTCTCAAAAAGAAATAAAACGTTCTATAACAATAAATTCCAAGCTTGTTCTATAACAAAGACAAGTTATGAGTTTATTACGCACTACAGGAGGTTTAGAAATGTTTTGTATTTTAAGCGCTGGTTTGGGCAGACAATGAATAAAATCTTCTTTAACAATATGATTGCGGTGAAATTGATAAAAAATTTTCCATTCAATCGTGTATGAGCGAGCACGCGTCATCACGTGACGTGTATCGCACCACTGTGACGAAACAATGACGTTCGTTTTTTGCTCCAATGCGAAGCACGCATTGTGTTTGTACGCGTCACCAGTAAACTTTTTCTTGTTTTATCGCGACTGTCTCTCATTTTAATGCAAAGGAACGCCGTAACGTAAATATTAAGTGCTTCTGTTTGCACTGCCAGAAATTCAAGTTAAATAATCTTCTCAACTATTG
Organism: Diplosoma virens; assembly: GCA_963680785.1. NCBI lineage: Eukaryota > Metazoa > Chordata > Ascidiacea > Aplousobranchia > Didemnidae > Diplosoma > Diplosoma virens. The sequence continues at coordinate 30,611,693 of OY796885.1, forward strand.
CAGACTCGCCGCAAGTCGACAACCATCAAGAATTGCGTCAACTGCAAGATACACTCCACCAATCTTTGTGTGACGCTGCTGTGACGTCAACACGCTGCGGTCAAATTCTAATGACTCTTCCTCTGCTACGCCAGCTTGCGATTAAAGCAATTCACTTTTTCAACGCAGTTCGCGATTCCGGAAAAGTGCGAATGCGCAAACTATTTCTTGAAATGTTGGACGCAAAGCCATAAAATCTTTGAACAAGATTCACCTCCCAAACACTGTGATATCACGCTATTACCAAATGCTGCATTGTGCGAGGTCAAATTTAAGATGACTTATTATATTTTCAGAAGTTTCTTTTTTATTTCTTTTTATTTGTTTTTTTGCCAATAGTTTTATTTCAAGTTTTCATTGTTACAACTTCTAGCATTTTACTTGTTGTTTTATGTTGTTATAGGGTGTTCCATAAAGTTCGCCGAATTCAAATTCGGCGAACGTTTTGTGTGCTAAAAATTAAGGGCATACTTTTATCATTTTTGCAAAGTGTCTTGACTTCGATTAGTTGTTTTTGTTTTAATTTGCAGAGTACTTTATGTAAAATTGAATTATTAATATTTGCAGAATACCTGTACTTTCTTAGTAATTGTTGCTTAGAATATTGTGTGATGAAGCGATTTTCAACTGCGCAACGAGTCTTATTGTTAAGACATTTTACCACAATGGAGAATGTGCGACGCAAGCCGTACGAAAACTCTGAACCATTTTCGGAAGAAATGAAGCTCCTTGCGAGTCTACTGTACGCCGACTAGTAACAAAGTTTGAAACAACTGTTGTTCCTCAGTTCGACGAGAACGTTTCCACTAAGGCGATTCACCGTTAAAACAGAATCAGTTGTTTCAAATTTTGTCACTAGTCTGCGTGCAGTAGACTCGTAGGGAGCTTTATTTCTTCCAAAAATGGTTCAGAGTTTTCGCACGGCTTGCGTCGCACATTCTCCATTGTGGTAAAATGTCTTAACAATAAGAAATTGTTCTTCTTCTTTCGGCTTTTCCCTTTAATCAGGGGTTGCCATAGCACATTATGCTGCCCCACAGAGCCCTGTTTTCGCACCAACTTCTTTCATATCCTCTTTCATTATATCCAGAAATCTTCTCTTCGGCCTTCCTCTTTTTCTCTTTCCCGGTAACTCCATTTCCATCACCCTTCTTCCTACGTACTCCTGGTCTTTCCTCATGACATGTCCATACCACCTCAGCCCGCCCTCCCTCATCTTTATTCCTAACCGTTCTACCTTAATTGTACCCCTGATGTACTTGTTTCTAATCTTATCTTTTTTCGTCACTCCCATAGCAAACCTCAACATTTTCATCTCTGCAACTTCCATCTCTTTTACTTGTTTCTTTGTAACTGCCACCGTCTCAAGTCCATACACCATTGCTGGTCTCACCACTGAACTGTACACTTTTCCTTTTACTCTGGCTGATAACCTCCTGTCACAAATTACTTCCAATGCTTTTTTTCATCCGTTTCATCCTGCCTGCACTCGCGTCTTTATCCCCTCACAACTACCACTTTCTTTCTTGCACCGTTGATCCCAAATACTTAAATTCCTTTACTCTTGGCACTTTTGTGTCCTCCATCTTTACTAATTTTTGTCATTTTCTCCATTTACTCAGAGATACTCAGTCTTTGACCTACTTACTTTCATCCCTTTCCTTTCCAACGCATACCTTTAATAATCTAGTCTCTGCTGTAGTTCTTTCCTGGTCTCTTTGCAAATCACAATATTATCAGCAAACAACATCGTCCACGGTGGGTCTTTCCTTACTTCGTCCGTCAGCCTATCCATGATCACAGCAAACAGAAACGGACTTAACGCTGATCCCTGGTGCAGCCCGACCTAGACCTTGAAACTTTCTGTAGTTTCTACTGCACAATTCGGCGCACTTTATGAAACATCCTATATTATTGTTGTTTTATTCACTTTTAAAAGGAGAGAGTTTTTTTGAAAAAATATTTAATGAAATGGCTCGTAGTTTACATTTAAACGTGATTTTATTGCCGCAGTTTTGCGGAAAATATTATCTCAAATATAAGCAATACAATGTGCGCTGTTAAAATTTTTTCGTAAAAAATAATAAGTAGAACTTATGTTTTGGTCTTCGCACGCATTGAAGAAAAAGTATAAAAAAACATAATTGTCAGAATTAAAGTAATTTGAAATTTGTAAAATTTATTCAATATTTTTGTGCTCGGTTAATTTACGTAAAGAAAAAATCTGCTTTTTAAAAACGTTGCTTCATGTTGGTAATTTTAAATGTCTGAATGCTGACTGCCACAAAACAGGTAATTGCATTGAGTAATAACTGCCGCTATGAAGCAGTTATGACAAAAAGTGAATGTTTTTATTTATTAAATACAAAATTAAAAAGCGTTTCTATTATTGATTGATCTTCTTTTTCACTCGCAAGATTCTTATAGATTTTATAGATAATAGGGGGGGGGGGGGAAACAGAGTGATTTGAACCTTCGGGGAGTTTGCGCATAGCCGTACCAGCCCAAAAAAATTCAGGGCAATATATTTTTGGCTAAATTTCATCGACGATTGCCCGAATGATGATCTTGCAGCAGTTTACGTAGATTACAAAATGTCCCACAGATTTAATGTGAAAAGCTTTTTTTGGTCTTCACCAGATTTTGTGGCTGAAAATAGGGCAAGAACGATTGGTTTCCCATTATGAAAGCTAGAGAAGACCAAAAAACTCGTCATATGAAATCTTAGTTGTATTTGCTCACTGTTGTGGATCGTTCAAAGTTAGGAAACTTTATCCTTCCCAAACAGTTCATTGTCAATACACGACAATGAACTGTTTTCGAAATAATTTCTTGTTAATTTTTTCCAAATAATTTCTTATCGCTGCCCGAAAAATTCTGATTTTTCCCAAATTTTCTTCATTTCGGGGGGCAATTGCTCCCTTTCCCTCCAGCTTCTAGAACTTTGTGTTTGAACCACACAGGTAAAAACAAAAATCATAAACGTAGGTAAAGCTGTTACAATGCCAGCAGACAAAAGCTCGTGGCTCATACTTCCTGTTAATTTTAAAAAAGCAGCAGAATGTTTATCTGAGTCTAGTTAAAAAAAAAGGTTTTTGTCTCTAAAAGTAAATTATATAAGTTTAAGATGTAGTATTTTAGAATAAAAAGCACTTTTCTTCTGCTCACATTGTGATCCCTAATAATTGAATTTCTGAGCTTTCCAATAGTATCAACAATTTTTAAAAAAATTTCGTATGGAAAGTTTGTCAGGCCATTTACCTAAAATGTCAACTACAGAGAGATTTAAACTATTTGATAAAAGTTTGAGCTAGTATAAACTACTATATAAAACTACCGTATCAGAGAAAATTGAAAATATTAGGCCAAAATTAAGTTAAGCTGTATTCTGGTACGCCTACAACTTTTATTTGTCGCAAATTTACACTTACTGTGTATGGTAGATTAGCTCATAGCTATCACTACTAATTAAATAGACTCAGGTCCGCAGCGTGATCGAGTGGTTAAAGCACCAGACTGATGATCAACATGGTCTCGGTTCAAAGCCCACTTGTACCATTCTGTTGTGTTCTTGGAAAAGACACTTTACAGCACTTTCCCCTGCTTGGTGGTCTTGACAAGTAGTTCTAAATTAAAGTAATATTTCTACTAAATTACTAGCGGACAGCAATATCTTGGCATCTCCGGAAGCAGGTCGGGGTAATTGCCTACCCTATGTGTAGCGCCTCCGTCGCTTTCCTGCGAGTCAGGAGGATAAATATAGAGATAAAAAAAATAAAAGGTCGTGTGTCTTATTTTATGAACATCATACAGTAAATGTAATGAACAATTGTCATGACACGATAACTGCTTTGAAACTTTTGTCGTCAACCAAAGTGTATATTAAAAGTGATTTTTTTATTTTTAATAGTTTATTTCTTAAAAATTTTCTATGTCTTCCATCATGTATTAAATTGGTTTAGCTACCTTTTCTCTGATTCATATTCCCCCATTCTTGGAAGGATTTGAATCATTTAATACGTTAAAAAACGTTTCAAATATTGCATATAAATGAAATAGTCTGCAGTTTAAGCTTTCGCAGTTAAGAAAGGGCACCGAAAAAATTTTTGGCGGGGTGAGCCCATTAACTCAAAAAAGGCACCTTTTTTTGAATTTTGATAAGGTTTATTGCTGTACCAACTGAAAAAATTTTGGGGGTACAATGCAATCTTACTCAAATTTTATTGACGTTCAACAAATCATGATTTTGTTCTATTTTAGAGTTGCCACTTTGAATCTGCGATTGTTTTCAACGCAAAAATCTAGTGATAACTGAAAAAAGGTCATTACTTTCAATCAAAATCCCAAACCCTGTTTTTGTCCCACATTTGAAATAAAGACTAAAAAAATCATCGCTTTTAATCAGTGTGAAGATCTCATATTTTGGTCGAACTTCTATGATTAAAGTGGCGAATCCAACCCAATGCTTTGGTACTGCAAATTTTAAAAGAGCACTATCTGCCCATATGCATGCACCCTCCCTTTTCAAAAAGGACAGGGGGAAAATTTGAACGATGGCTGCGCTCTTACAGCCAAAGTTTATTTATAAAAAAAAATTATAAAAATCTGAAATCAATAAAAACATGCCATAAATTGTAAAAAAAATGGCTTAAACGACCCCACTTTTCTCTACGTAGCCAAATTTATGATAAAAGACAGGCACAACAGCAGATCTAAAGCAGAGGGTCTGTAGAAAATAGGGTGAAAAACGCAAGTAGAGATCAGCAAAATCCCGGTAAATGATTTTTTTTAAAGCTTACTGCTTTTAATACTGTAGCATAAACCGAAAAGAATTTCGGCTAGTGGTCCAAATAATAAATAAAGCTTGCAACAAGAAAACTGAAAAAAATGCTTTCTAATTTTAATCTAATTTGTCTTAAAATTTTTTCCCAAGGACGCCAGAGTTTTTTTCCCGGGGGAGGAGGGCAAAATTCAAAAAAGGGCACTTATTTTATTGAAACGACACTCCCAATAAAAGCAAATTTTGGAAACAATGCTGCAATTTAAAATTTTTATTGACTGTTAGAATTTCAATATTGCAGGACAGACCGGTATTCCAAGAAGCTTTATTTTGCTAATCTGTTAGGGCTCGTTTACATTGGGAGAGTGGAATGGAGTTTTCTTTGTTTGTTTTACTGATTTTTTTTGCTTTACTTAGCGCTCGCTTAGATTTTAAGCGCAGAAAGATTAATAAAAGAAACAAAGAATGCTTTATTCCACGCTCGTGGTGGAAACGAGCTTTTATTTTGGTTCGCAATTAATTTTTCTGCCAATATCAACTCTTTCTAATAAACTCACCAGTGGAGTGCGGTGACCTCTGAGGCTGGTCATGCAGTTGGTATGCCAAAGCTCGATATGTAATTGACATGCAATACTTTATGGGTAGGACAAAAAATTGTGTGGGATTCTAAGACGAAGACCAAAATCACAGTGTTCTCTAAAAAAAGATCTTCGCTTGAAATCAGTCACAGATTTCTCACTTTTTGTTCCAAAATCACAGTGTTTTTGTTTTCTAAAAAAATTCTTTGCTTCGGATCAGCCTCAGATTTCTCTTATTTCGTCCCAAAACCGTGGTGTTTTTTATCAAATAAAAAAAAAGGTCATCACGCAAAAGTTCGTTGGTCATGCAAAGCATGACCTGCATGCCTAACTGCACACCACGAAAACTCACAGCTCAAAACTTTATTTTAAAGGTATGCTACATTCTGTAAAAGCCTAAGTTGACTCTGCCATGACCACTCACTGCGGTAGCAGCAATAATAGCCAATTTTACAAAGGTTTTTCTCAACCAGGCTATGCATATAAAAAAAAGCCAAATCTACTAACTGATTACACTGGTCAACACGATTTTTCTTGCATGGATTTTTCAAGTGATTTTGGGTAATTTGGGGGCACTGAATGAAAATTTGGTGTTAGTTTTTGCTCATCACGTCACGTTTTTGAGATATGAAAACTTAATTTTTAAAAAAATTGCTAATTTTTGCCAAAAATTAAAAAATTTATGTTGCGTTTAAGTGCCCTTAAGTGGAATAATGTTTACAATGGAAGGCAGCATCTCCTTTAAAATGACTTTTCAAAGCTATTTGTAATCTTAAACCATGTTTGTATATTATTGACCACATCATATATAAATAGTAAATACGTGAAATATATTAAAAATACACAATCTGGAGCGTTATGCTCAGCACAGGTACGACATCAATGAAAATCTAAGTTTTTTCATTTTGTGTCATTCTCACAAAATTACTTAGCAGGTTTAAGCAAAACCAAGCAAAAAGTATACGAAAAAGTAACACTGTTACATCGAAACAATCAGCACGACGGTACACAAATCCAACGCATAGTTTAGCACAAACGAAATCACATTATGGCATCAAAAATTTTCTTTTTGTTGCTAATCTTTTATGAACTGCGTAAGGGACATCTCTCATCAAACTCCAGCAGTAATCTGCCACCATATTGCAGTTCCGTCGACCTTGATAACGTTCTTCCATCACTTTGACATCCTAATGGAAACGCTCTCCTTGCTCCTTACTAACGTCGCCAAGATTCGCGGGAAATTCGCTGAGGTGGCTGTGCAAGTAGTGCACTTTAATATCCATTCGGCACCCAAGGTCTTGTAGGCTGAGAAGAAGCTCCTCCACCAACTCTGTATAATTGTCAGCTCTCTTATTACCAAGGAAGTTATGGACCACTTTAGAAAATGCTTTCCAAGCTCGAGCCTCAACGACAGTCATTGTAGTCACGAAATACTGGTCCCTGAGCAACTTTCTGATCTGAGGCCCATCAAATATCCCTGCTTTTTCTTCTCAAAGCTAAGACCAGGAAAGGTTGAGCAAATGTATCCAAAACAGTCTCCAGAACGATCAAGTGCTTTGACAAATTGCTTCATTGGTCCAAGTTTGATGTGTAGTGGCGGCAAAATGATGTTTTTCCGATCAACCAAGGGGTTATTGACGATATTCTTTTCTCCAGGTTTTATTGTATTCCTTGGTGGCCATTCTTTTCTTACCCAATGCTCTTCGTTGGCTCTACTAACCCAGTAGCATAAAAAGCAAGGATATTTGGTATGACCTCCTTGTTGCCCTAATAGAAAATTTATCATTTTTAAATCCACACATATCAACCACTGGTGAACGCAGTACTTCAGTCTTTCAAGCACAACCTTGATGTTTTTGTAGTTTTCCTTCAGAGTGACAGAGTGTCCTATAGGGATGGATCCATACTGGTTACCATTATCGAGCAGGACACACTTAAGGCTTCTTTTTGAGCTATCAATAAAAAGTCTCCAGTCATTTGAACGATATGCAGACAAACCCATAGCAAGAAGAAGCCCCTCAACATCTGTACAGTAAACAAACAGGCCATCAGACTGAAATTACTTTCTTAATTTCTCTTCCCGGTTACAATAAAATGAAACACTTGTACCAGCTTTGAGATGTTTTTCCTGCAGTCTGGAAGCCTGCACTTCAGCGAATTGCTTTGGCAAATTTAAATCTCGTATCAAATCATTCAATTCAGACTGACTATATAAAAAAACTCGGCCAGCATTCCATGCCTCGTGCGCTATATCCTGTTCTTCATCATCATCATCAGAATTGGTTGAAGACGTGGAAGACCAAAGCTGGTCCTCATCAATGTCCGGAAGCTTGGTGAAAATGGCTACAGGTACTTTATCACTATGGGGAATCAGTCGCATAGCAGAATGTATGTTTGGGTATTGCAAGTATTGCTTGTTTTTCTTGTTGAATCCTTTGACATTTACGAGGCAGAAGTAGCAGTCATCCACGTGGTTTTTTGGTTCTCTCCATATCATTGGCAAACCAAATTTGAGCTTCGTATTCTTTCCTTGAGACCAGGATCTCAATGTTTCGTCACACGTTGTGCAAACTTGGTGAGGCGCCCAACTTTTGTCCTGGTCACCAAGCGGTACTCCAAAATAAGTGTTACTTCCACAGAATTAGTTTTTGAAATTTTGTAAAGGTTTTTTAAATTCTTGTGGAAATTGATCTAGTAATTCAATAAGGTGTTTAATCTTATAATTTTTCGGTGCCTGTTAAGAAAGGCTCTGACCGATAACACAATCTTGGCAGCCTACAAGATAAAATTCTTAAATCTTCTTACTGGGCCTGCCCTAGGAACCAGTAACAGCAAAAACATAGTCTAGCTAAACCACAGCTCAGACTACCACAATAACTTCTTTATTAAAAAATATGCCCCAATCCACTTAGGGGCCCACAATAGTATAAATCAACAGTAGGTTAAGTTCACTAGCTTAATTCTTCACAATAACGTAGACAACCAGAGACTTGCGTTCAAAAACTATGAATTCACAGAGCCAACAAATTTCCAATAGCAGATCACTAACTTTAATAATAATAACGCTTCCGAGCGAGCCTTATTTATATCAATCGTTCATAAGTTGTTCGAATGTTCTGAAACTTACTAAGATCAAGCCAATCACAAACAACCACTATTACGTCACAATGTCACATGTCAAACGAATATACTAGATTTTACTTCAAGAATCATGAAATTAAGCAGTGTTGCCATTTTCTTGTAAATAAACGTAAAATATTTAAAAATGCTTATAGAAACGTTATTTCTTCGCTATTTGAGTTGGACCAAAGCAAAATTAAAGAGATTTTTCAGGAGATTGTAAATATACATAATGGGGCAATTTTTAAGAACGGAACAATAAGCAAGGTAAATTTTTTTGATAAAACTATTGATATTACGTCTTCGAGGTGGTAAAGTAAAACAACCACAGATATAACAGAAAATATCTGGGTCATTGCAGCATTTTCTTCGCTTGGAAGTCACAAACATGTTAAGACCTTAACGTAAGGTTGAAACAGAACAAAAGCTTTAAAAACACTGAACTGTAAATATTTCTGAAACTGTACAGTAACATATTAACAAACACTCCTGTTTAGAAACTATTGCTGTTACAAACAAACATATGTTTCAGAAGAACAACCTTTTTTAACCTTACTACCTTTTCTGCAAAGTGCAATTTTTGTAACTTCATGGCTAGTTCTCGTATCCAACATCGAAATAAGAAGTTGAGTGTCTCGCGACTTTCCGGCGCCATAAACAATATTATGGCCTTTTTTTCCCATTTCGCAAAACTGGTTTAAAAACTATGCTTTTGAAGTTGCTTTTGTGCTTGATTAATGGCATCAAACATCTGAGCGAATGAGCAACTTTCACACAATGCAGCACTACAAAACATGCAAATTGCACAAAAACGTGATGTGATAGAGAAAATCTAAGTTCAGATTCGGATTCAGCACCCCAAAGTTACCCTATCTCCATTCTCAAAGTCCATGCAAGAAAAAAAAATTTTTTTTTTGACCAGACTTAAAATTACCCAACATACCAAGAACTAAACTTTTGTCAAAAGCATCAAAACTAGTTTCGAAAACATTCAACAATCGCGTTGTCCATGCAGGGCAGCCAACATACCAAGAACTAAACTTTTGTCAAAAGCATCAAAACTAGTTTCGAAAACATTCAACAATCGCGTTGTCCATGCAGGGCAGCCAAAAGCAGATAGATACAGATCGAATGCATTTTGCTTTCGAATATCAGTAAATGTTTTCCACATGCTAATTAGTAGTTAGTGAATAGTTTTTAGTTACCCGCAACACAACGCTGGCTGAAACATTTACATTATCAAGAGTACTAAAAGTTTAAATAGATAGAACAATAAAAAACTTAAAAGAACTATTAACACTTGCTTGAAAGAAAAAGCGTAATATATGGGCATGAATGGCCCTTTAGATCAAGGCGATGTCAATTATTAAACGCTGCACGATTAATGTAACTGCAACCCAAAATAATTTGTGGTGTTTCGCGTGCCTTGGCAAATTTATCTCGTTTACAACAGCTTGTAAATTGATATTGTCAAACAAATTCATTTGAACATTTGCGAACATTCGATTATTGAAGCTGTTACTCTCATAGTGCTTCTAAGCCATGTTTTGATTTTTCTCATGATGAAATCTTTCTGCAGAAGCAAAAACGAAAGCTATGCCGCAGTAAATTTGAAGAAATTTATTTATTTTCCAAAGGAAATTATTGCTTGTTAGGTTTTTGTTTAAAACATCGCAAACTGTTGATATTTTCATTGTAACTTTTTTTCAGAGGCGTGGTACTTTCTTTCTAAAAAAACTTGATATAAACATGCAGGTCTGCCAGTACAAACACATTAAAATGAACAAGACTTTTAAAATGTCACGTTACAATCACATTTATGGTACACATATAAACCACTGTCCCTTAAAGCAGGGGTGTCAAACTGCGGCCCGCGGGCCAAATCCGGCCCGCCATGCTCTATTTTGTGGCCCATGTCTTTCAAATTTTATTGCTATATTAGACGTGACAGAGTTACGTTTGTTAATACCATAGTTGAATCAGGCTATCCTCAAATAACAGACTTGGCATCGAAAATCATGTTAATGTTCGCTTGTACTTGCGTCTGCGATTTGTTTGATTTTGCAATTAAACAAATCTCGATTATAATTACAACTGGACGGATCCACTTCTCAACTCAACGTTGAAAGTGGCAACTAAACAGATTTTGGTGACAGATATAAACATGCTAACAAATCTCAAAAGATGTCAAGTTTTTTTGACTCATAGTGCTATGAATAACCATTAAATGAAAATTTTGTCCGTGTAATTATTTGAAAAATTGTCTAGCCCGCGTAAAATGTAAGTGCGGAAATATGGCCCACAACACCAAATGAGTTTGACACCCCTGCTTTAAAGGGTTAAGATTGTCACGCGTTTGGTCTTAGTGTTTTTATCAGACTTTAATATCGGCTATAAGTGAGTATCGAGTAGCCTAAGTCAGACAATTTGTGTAACCGTTATGACCGCATTTGCAACAGAAAATAAAATTGCTGGGTACGTTTTATATGTTGCTTCGTATCAGATAGCAAAGCAAAAGAAAGCTCATACAATTGGTGAATAATTGTTAATGCTTGCCATCAAAGTCATCAAAATAATGATGGGAGGAAAGGAGAGCAAAAAATTGGATTTGGTTTCTTTGTCAAATAACGCAGCAAAGAAATGTATAGTAGACATGCCTTATAATGTTTTGGAACAAATGATTAATGAGGTAAAGAATTCACGCTTGTATTCGATTTAATTGGATGAATCTACAGATGTAGCAGGTCTATCACAACTTTTTTGTGTTTTTGTTTTGTATTCGCTATACCAACAATGTAGAGGTATCTGAAAATTTGGTGCTATGACAGTTGATCGAATCACAGATGATAAAAAAAAATTTACTTTTGTACTATATATTTTTGCGATTAAACAATCTGTTTGTTACTGTAAATTAAAATCATAAAAAGCAGAGGTCATCAGTAAGAAGACAGTTTGTTTTATTTTTTATAATTTTTGCCAGTGTCAAAGTCAGGGTTTTTTAACAAGGTTCCTGGGCAAAGCAACTTTAGGGGGCAACAAGTAGATTTCTTGTCATGGTTATGTTTCGTTAGACGCCTATTGCTGCCATCTTTTTGTATTTTTTTATATTGTAGTCAGTTATTTAGGGGGGGGGAGCATTGTGCCATGGCCCACCCTTGCAGACTCCTGGGAGAAACCAGAGACAGATTTAAAGGGAAGATCTATTTTTTTAAAAGATTACTATGTTTTTAGGACAAAAATTGACAAAACCGGGACAGATTTAAAGTCAAAGCCTTTTTTTTTAGAGGTTACTGTGTTTTTGGGACGAAAAATTGACAAAATTGAGACAGATTCAAAGTTGTAAATTTTCTCTTTCATTATTTGATTAAGTGTCGTTTCGATCAAATGCCATTCGATCAAGTATCGTTCGATCAACTGTCGGGTTATGGAAAATTTGTTATTTTGCAAAGAGCTAAAATTGCCTACCACGGATGAAGATATTTTTCAATGCCTAAAAAATTTCCTGACAGAATATTCCAATCCTTAGAATAAATGTGTTGGTATATGCCAAGGGTGGCCAAACGGCGGCTCGCGAGCCGCATGCGGCTCTTTGTTTACATTACTGTTATGGTCGAGCCCACAATTTTAGTTTGCATCATGCCAATCTCTTTTGCGCATTTGTTCTGTTTACTCCCTTTCCTTTATTTCACTCAAGCATCGCCCGAATTCATTATCATAATTACGCGCAGTAGTTGCTACTCGCAGACATTGCCTGAACCGAGTCAGTTAAACGCTGGTAGTTCTCAAATAAGGTCAGCGTTTCAAAATAATTCTAGTAAAAAATAAGCTCCGTAGTTAAAAACACAACAAGTCCTTGATAATTCTTTCAGACTATTACCGATTCACCGCTTAATTAGTCACTAGCCCTCTGCGATGTAAGCTGATTTTCATATTGCTTTTAGTGCAACAAACGATTGTAATTATTTTAATTATAACGTCATAATCTATCTAGATTTTAACATAATTGGTTGTGTGACTTTTCAAGTTAACATGAACTGCGCAACAGTTATCTTTGTCAGTCCAGGTAAAATGAATAAGGCATTTCCATATAAAGGCTTTTAATTTTTTTTTGATTTTCAGAAAGTGTTTAGCTTTTTAAAAAATAAATAAAAACTAGCTTTCATTGTTTGGTAAAAAAATGGCGCCAGCTAGACAAAAGAGAAAATATGAGGACGAGAAAAGAACCTTTAAGCCAGAGTGGGAAGGAGAATTTGCATTTACCGACAACGGAGGAAAGCCTTTATGTCTTGTCTGCCACGATTCTCTATAACAAAGCGAGTAACATGAAACGTCATCACGAAACAAGACACAGCAACTTTTCTAATAACTATCCACTTTAGTCAGCATTAAGGAGGAGTAAGCTCACGGAGTTAAAATCGCTACTAAATTCTCAGCAGACTCTTATAAAAACGTTTAACAACGAAGGTGATACAACAAATGAAGCCAGCTTCATTATATCATGGAATATCGCACGGGCTAAACATTCATATTCTGATGGTGAATTCGTTAAGAAAAATATTGCCGAGAATATTGCAGTGCTGGATCCTACTAACAGAAAATCGCAACGGCTAGCATCGCAGCCACCAGTTTCTCGACACACAGTAAGAAAGGAGGATCTCTCGGATCAGTGCTAATGTTAAAGACAAACTGCAAAGAGATTTGGCAAATGCCACTGCGTTCAATTTAGCTCTGGACGAATCAACTGATGTAACAGATAACCCACAATTGGTTGTGTATGTTCGTTATGTTTCTTCTGATGTAATCGTTAAAGAAGAATTGTTGGACTTAATTGCGTTAAAGGAAACAACTCGCGGCGTAGATATAAAAAAAGCGCTGGACGAAATCTTAATGAAGGCTGAGATTTCATTGAATAAGTTTGTCAGTGTGGCAACAGACGGAGCGCCCGCTATGGTGGGAAGAAATGCAGGATTAATTGCACTTATAAAAAATGATTCTAGCTACCCAGATTTTCTTCCTATTCACTGCATTATTCACCGTGAAAATCTGATCTCAAGATATTTTAAATATGAAGATATCATGAAAACTGTACTTGAAATTGTTAATTTTATACGCAAACATAGCAAACTCACCGACAATTTAGAAATTTTATTGAAGAACTGGAGCTCGAAGATAAACTTAATGATATCTTCTTCTACTACATAGTAAGGTGGTTATCCACCAGCAACGTTTTGCGCAGATTTGTCGAACTTTTAGACCCAATTATTGCCTTTCTTAAAGAAATTAAAAAGCCTTATCCTCAACTGGAAAATGACGACTGGATTCAAGACCTGATGTTTTTACCGACATAATGGAGCATTTGAACACTTTGAATTTGGCACTCCAAGGTAAGAACAAGCTTCTTTCAGATCTTTTTCAAACAGTTTTGGTTTTCAAAATAAAATCAGAATTTTCCAAAACGATTTATTGTCCAAAAAATTCAATCACTTTCCTAACCTCAGCAGAAGGATAAATGTATTTCCTGACATTGAAATTAAAAACGAGAAACTAGAAGACTACAAAGACAAATTGCAAGGACTGCATGATCATTTCCAAGAAAGGTTTAACGATCTGCGAAAACTGAAGCCATGCTTTACTTTTTTTGTGAACCCATTTGAGGTTGATGTTATCACCAGTGGATGTTTTATCCCTAAACCTTTGTCATCAGATGCACCTGCCGTGGAACTTGAATTAGTGGATCTGCAGGTAGACCATGCCTTAAAAATGGCCCACAAAACGCTGAATACATTGGAGTTCTGGACACAAGTTCCAGCAGCAAAATATCCAGAAGTGAAAAAAACTACTATCAGGCTAATTTTAATCTTTAGTACTACATACTGTTGTGCGTCGTTTTATTCTATTATGAAGTTTGTGAAGTCGAAGCTTCGTGCGGCGCTAACAAATCAACATGTAAAAGAACTACTGCGAACAGCTTTGACATCATATGAACCTAATTTTAAAGAACTTAAAGCACAAATGGAGATTCATAATCTTTAATGACGTGTGTCAGTAAATTAAAGTTTGTACGATATCTGTGGAAATTTTGTAATTTTTTGTATTGCGGCTCTTTAAACTTTTTGCTTTTTTGTATGCGGCTCTTTGTCACAAACTTTGTTCGGGAATCCCAAAGGACCAGTTGAGCTAGGTAACCCGAATACCTGCGCTGAAACAAAGCTGTGTCTAAATTTTTTTTTATTCCGGCTCAAGAAGTAGTTTTGCTATGAGCCTAATGGTTTATACAGTTGGTTAACGAAAGCTCGGATTGATTTCGTTGAAGATTCTTTTCCACAACAAACAGAGACCCTTGTCTCTAATAAAACAGATGTATTACAAAAATATCACGTCCGACGAAACTTCTATTCCACGCTTTGCCAAACTGCAAAGCGAAATCAACACTATAACTCGACTCAATCAACACGAATAATTCTACCTCTGTAGAACAAAACTGCCAACCACTGGCACAAAATAAATTCAACAATTGTCCACCGACACAAAATCTAACGGTCCACCTCCTGTGGCCAAACAAAATCACCTTCGCTCGAGCCGCCACTCGAGTCGCTTCAAATTATCTCACAACGATAATAATCATCATAATACGAGTAATAATTTTCTCGCTACGCATCGGCTTTATATAGAAAACAAAATCACGTGACGTAAACTTTCTCGTAAATTCAAGATTCAGCCAGAAACCCCTGGAGAGTTCGTTACGCGAATCAAGTGGAATATACGCGAATTTTCCAGTACAATGATGTTAGTCAAAAACATATTACGTCAATACAAAGAGAAAAAAAGAGAAAAAGATACATGTATCGAGCCATATAACAAATTGGACGTATATCGCAGACAGCGCTCAAAGAGCCGCATTTATTCTCTTATGATAAAACTACGAACTGCTTTTAACGGGGATACACTACATCGTTATGATTAAAATTATGAATGAAGTGTGACACTCTTGCGAGAGGCAGGTCTGGCCACCCCTGGTATATGCACTGATGGAGCAGCAGCATATACCAGTGTCAAGTCTGGAGTGATCAAACGAGTGCAAGACAAAACGCCAACTGCAAAATGAATTCATTGTTTTCTTCACAGAGAGGCCCTTGCAGCAAAAAAATTATCACAAGAGCTGCATGAAGATCTGAATGCAGTTGAAAAATGTCAAAATTTTATTAAAGCCGCGCTACTAAATCAGCGTCTATTTTTTCGTTTTTGTGCGCCGAGATGGATGCTGATCATGAAGCATTGCTGTTGCACACCGAAATACGATGGCTTTTGTGGTCGTGTTCTGAAGCGAGTTTGTGATTTGCGAAAACAAATTGTCATTTTTTGAGACAACAGAATTTTGAAGTATTAGCGGAAAAGTTTAGTGACGATTTTAATGCAAAGAGTGCCTACTGCCTATCTTGCTGATATATTTGACTCTTTGAACAATTTGAATTTATCCATGCAAGATCCTAGTTTTACAGTAATTGATTAAACTGCAAAAGCTACTGCTTATTACAGAAAACTCAACTTCTGGAGAAGTTATGTTGCTCAAAATGAGTATGATTTGTTTCTAAAATAAAATATTACCTTTTAGTCAAAGACGTAGATATTAAATAAACTATAATTGGACAATAATCAATGCACTTCCACAGAACACAAATTATGCAATACACAGAAAATGATATAGAAAGTCGCTGTAATCAAAAAAGCTAACTCGCAAAAAAATGAGTGATTTTGGTTTGTTTTGTTCTATTAGAGGCTTCCCTGGCTAATATGTCCTGCTGCATTTTGGACACGTTGCGTAACATCACATCGCTGTTGCCTTGCTTTCTGAAGTAGTGGTCTAGCGTCTTAAGTGCTTCTAATGCAAAAAAAGGAGTAGGTTCAAGTTCATCTAGAGAGTTATCTTCATCATCGTCATCTTCTTAATCATCTGCAGGATGTTCGCTAGCTCGAAGATCGTCTATTATGCTGCTTTCTGTAATATTCTCTCGTGTAATCAGGTCTGCATTACTTTCCACGTATTCGTTGAAACTGAAGCCCTCTGGAACTAAGCCGGCGGCTTGCAATCTTTTCCAAATTCCTTCTGTGCTATTGTTGGACTCACTGGCGGTTTCCACGTTTTCTTCTGATGTTGAAGGAGCAAAACGGACCTTTCTGAAGCAGTTTTGAATCGATACGTCAGATACAGAGTTCCAAGCTAGATCAAGAAGCTTCATGGCTTCCAAAACATCCACTTTTAATTCTTTCTTCCCCTCAAAAGCAAGAAGGCGCATTCCAGCTAGGTTCTTTCTGTAGTATGCTTTTAAACAACGGATTACTCCAGCATCCATCGGTTGAGTTTTGGCGGTAGTGTTAGGAGGCAAGAACACCAGCCTAACATTCGTCAGGCCATGTATGACAGGATGGGCTGTACAGTTGTCAACAACAAGCGCAATTTTTCTGTTACTGTTCTTCATGTTTATGTCAAGTTTCCTAACCCAGGTTTCGAAAATGGTCGACGTCATCCAGGCCTTTGAGTTGGATTGGTACGAAGATGGAAGTTTTTTTTACATTTTTAAAGCATCTTGGTTTTGCTGCCTTTCCAATGACGAGAAGGGGTAACTTCTCTCCCGCCATACTGGCCGCCACTAGCACACTTAATCTCTCTTTTGACATTTTACCACCAGCGCAAGTTTCATTCTTAAAAACGTGGGTCCGGTCAGGCAAGCATTTGTAAAAAAAGCCCAGTTTCATCAGCATTAAAAATCTGTTCTTTTTTGAACTCTTTCAAAAGAATAGGGAGACGATTTTTGTACCAATTGTTCACACATTCTTCACCAACAGACGCTGCTTCACCATGTAATTTCTTGCATGCAACTTCTTCCCGCGATTTCCATCGGTTTATCCAGTTTATGTCTA
This sequence comes from Diplosoma virens, assembly GCA_963680785.1. Lineage (NCBI taxonomy): Eukaryota > Metazoa > Chordata > Ascidiacea > Aplousobranchia > Didemnidae > Diplosoma > Diplosoma virens. Next base: position 30,629,129 of record OY796885.1, read on the forward strand.
GTTTATCAACATTGTCATAGCCACAGATGCTGGCGTATTGTTGAGCCTTTAATAGAAGCATTTCTCCGCTAATGGGTATCTTTTCATCTCTTGCACTGCGAAACCACTTCAGTAGAGGCTCATCCACATTATCAAATCCATGCTTGCGCTTTCTTTTCATTTCGACATTACGCCCTGCATCAAACTTGGAGATTATTTTCTCCTTATGTTTGCGTAGGGTATTCAGAGTAGTTCTTGGAACATTAAGGTCTTTTGCTAACCTTGACACATTAACATTTTCTTGGCTTAACTTGCATGCAATTTCGTATTTTGTTTTAAGCGATAAGCTTACGTACTTCGATCTTTTATTTGACTTTGATTTTCTGTAACTTCGCTCTGACAATAATCTTGAAATGAAACTCAGAAAGCGCAAATTTTCTGTACTGTTAACTCTTAATCTTAACGGTTCAAACTGTAGTTGCTTTTTTGTTAACACTTAATCTCTATAATTACTGTGCTCTATTTAAATTCTTCTACACTATCAGCGGCTAGTTAATGTACTGTAAGTTAGAATGCGCCTCGCACTTCGTATTTTCTGTTGCTGCAGCGAGATTTTCCTGTAGACTATTAATCCGATTAAGACTCTTTGTTTGTTTGAGATCTCACGCGTGTTGAACTAACCACTGAAACTGCGTGAATCCATCCATCCTGCAGTAATCAACAAAGCTGTGAATATCGCGTGAACATTGACTCGAGTCTGCAAATGACGAATAAGCTAAACATAAGGTTTCTCGGAAATATAAACAAGTGACGAATTGAACGAAGCGACGAATTAGACGATGGCGAACTAGACGAACTGGAATGCACGTAAAAGATACGAATTCTGCCGGGACTGACGAAAAAGTGATGAATTAAGCAAACTGATGAATTAAACGATGACCAATTAGACGAATTCTACTGTATTTCACAACACTTTTATTATTTTTAGAATTTTAGTATAAAGCTAGTATTATTGCAAGTTTGCATTTCATATTTCTATTCCTTCAAGACAAAAATCTTCAGAAGGTTCAATTAAAAAAACATAAGCTGAAAATAATAAATAAATAATTGGCTGCTTTATAATATATTAATACATTAACAAATTTTTTTTTTGGATTAGTACTTTTTTTGACTCATTTGCCTAAAAGCAAACATAATTTTTTTCAAATGTAATTTAAATTTTGTAAAAATTAAGGTATTCCTATTTCACAAAGGTTCATATTACCAGCATTTCCTAATCTTTTTTGCGTTAAAAAAAACCATAACAAAAGCTTCTCTTTCTAATAATGTTTTAGGCCATAGGTTTTTCGATTCTTATGATAAAACATGTATAGCCTACATTGTCAAATTAGCATAATTTTTGAGATTTAACGTTGTTTTCCTCGACTGAATTAATTGTTACTGTTATATGTACTCAATAAAAAAAAAAAATTGTTTTTGTTGTTGTTGCTATTTAATGAGTGCAAATTTGTTTTTACTTCTAAAAAAAGATCAGATTTTTTTCTGTGGTAGTAGCCTACCTATTTAATCGAATCAATTTTTAATTCTGTTGAAATATATTTTAACAAATTTATTATTTTTTGAGACTATCAAGACTATGGCATGAGTGTTTATTATGTAGAGGCAGGAAATTTCTAAAACTAAACCTTTAATAGACTGTGTGCATGCAAACAGTAGTCCAACAACTTACAACTTTCAAATTCAAACCGAATTTGAGTCCTTTTCAAAAAGCTCAAACCAATTCCAAGTCCAAGTCTACCAAAAATGATGTAATTTTAGTATAAGTCCATGAAAGCATGAATCTGAGTCTACAAAATTTGAATTTTTAAAACCATTTTCCCAAGTTGTTTCTATGCATTGCATATAGCTTAGCTTACTAAGCACACAAGACCAACTCCAAGTCAATAACAATTGATTTGAGGACTTGGGTCGAGTCCTTGTTTTTTGTAAGGCTCAAATCAAGTTCAAATAATGATGGAATTCAAAAATTTTAAAAAATAAACAATTTTTTGGCCTATAGTATATAAGTTATGAATGATTCGTTCTTTCATTATCAGAGATATAAAAATATAGAGATTATGTTTAAATAAGAACGCGCTTGCTGAACGTCATGACATTCATAAAAACGTGTTTACACCAACTGGTGGAAACTCCCTGAATCCCATGACTGAATTCAAGTCTGTCCAAGACTTTTTCAAGTAAAAACAAGAATTTTGTTCATAACCATATGCATGGGAGGAAAAAGTTTAAAAGTGACTTCCTCCTTTGAAAAATGAAGGATAGGCAGACCAATTAAAAGACAATAGAGCAGTAAAAAAGTGTAGAGAAAAAAAAAAAGATTTTCACATTATTTTAACTTTTATACTAATTGTGTTTTTGGTTTGTAAACCTGCTGCTAGGACAGTTGCTCAAATGGCAGTTGACCAAACAACACTTGATCAAAAAGACAGTTAATAAAAAAAAGATTTATTTTTGTATGTTTCTGCAATTAAACAATCTTTTTGTTACTGTAAATTAGATTTATAAAAAGAAGAGGCCAACAGTAAGAAGACAATTTGTTTTTATTTTTTATAATTTTTTGCCAATGCCAAAGTCAAGGTTTTTTGACAAAGTCTCTGGGTTAAGCATTTTTAGGAGGGCAACAAGTAGATCTCTTGTCACGGTTATGTTTTGTTAAATGCTTATTGCTGTCATTTTTTTGCATTCTTTTTACGTAGTCAGTTATTTAGAGCGGGCATTGTGCCATGGCTCCACCCTTGTAGACCTCTTGCAAAATCAGAGACAGATTCAAAGAAACGATCTTATTTTTAGAGATTTATGAGTTTGGGACAAAAAATCAACAAAACCGGGACAGATTGAAGTACTTGTTTTTGGGATAAAAAGTTGACAAATTGGGACAGATTCAAAGATGTAAATTTTCTCTTTTCATTATTCGATCAGATATCATTTTGATCAAATATTGTTTCGATCAGGTATTGTTTGATTAACTGTCAGGTCACATGAAAACCTTTCATGATGACTTTCTATGTCTGCCACTGATTTGAGTTATTTTAAGTTTCATATCAGAATCAATTTTTTCCCAATATTTTGTAGCCTTCTTTCTAGATGACATTGGTAAAATGGTAATCAAATTCTTGTGACGTCATTTTTGGGGGGCCCTAATTAGGATTTTGCCTCAGGTCCCTAATTTTGAATATCCATCACTGATTGACAGTGTCAATTATTTTTGGTAACCTTTGTTTACCCTGCTAACAAGATTTTTTTCAGTTTAAAAAAATAGTTGACTTCGAAAACTTCTTTATTTTCAGTCCTCAAATTAATTTTTCACATTCATATATGCTTTTTAATAAGATTGAAATATTTATTTAACTTAAAATATCGATCACAATCATTGTACAGATCACTTTTTTGTTTTTCATAATATTACACAATATATGGCAAACAGTATACAAACACACAAAAAAGCAAAAATACAAACAATGCATGCAGGCAGGAGGCATCAAGAAACTTACTTTTCCAGTCAGATGCTCCATGGCTTATTAGTTGGCACAAACAAGATTTTAACCCTTAATTCAATATCATAGGTAAAATTTACCCTTGAAAATTTTGTACTGTACATTATCATACATCAGGCATCTAGGTATAATTCAAAAAAATTCAGGTTCTAGGTATTCTCAGTTGAAGTCAGAGTGTTATAGGTGGTATATGTCAGTGGTCGGCAACCACCGGGCCGCGTACTTTTCCAGATTAAATGCTTTGAAACATTTTTGTAACGTTAGAGTTTAATACCCAATTGCTTTCGGACGTTTTGTGAGATTTGACTGCTTGATTTTAACACTTTGGGTGGGCTGGGACGTAAATGGACGTAAAATAGGACATTTATGCGAAGTTTCGATTATTTCGGTGCTTAAAAGCGTTTTCTAATGTCGGCTTTGAATGGTGTTTATTCAAGCATTGTTGCATATGACGTAACAAGGCAAAAAGACAATAAAACTAACAAATATTTGTGTGATGCAACTAGCAGTTGTGGTTTTGCTGTGTTAGCAGTGTTCGGTTAATGAGGGAGTTAAGCAAGAAAATAACGTTAGAAATTAGGTCTAAGCAGTTAGAAATTATAGCAAACTGCAATTACAGTTAAAATAAATTATTCCTACTAAAATTTGAAAGCTAAAATATTATAGTTTATAAGTTTTAACACTTATACTTTGAGTCTGAAAATAATGAGTGAAAAACAAACATCTTTGCTGAGATTTTTTGGAAAAAGGTCAGTATCATTTCAAAAGTCTGACGTCGAGGACGAGGGACCTACAACATCGAAAAAACGGAAAGCCTCTTTCAATCGCCAATATAACGAGTCGTACTTAAAGTACGGATTTATTTCAACTAGTGATTCCGCAGCACCTTGTCCGCTCAGCCTAATTTGCAACAGCAAATTATCAAACGAGGCAATGAAACCTTCAAAACTACTTCGGCACATGAAAACAAAGCACCCGAATTAAAAGATAAGCCTTTGGAGTTTTTTGAAAGAAGAAAGCATGATTACGAAGACGAAAAACGATCATTGAAGACTGCTTTGTCAAAAAATTCCGATGTACTAAGAGCATCGTATTTGGTGTCTTACCGCATTGCTAAGACTAAAAAACCATTTACTATTGGAGAAGAATTGATTCTACCTGCGTGTACTGATATTTGCCGTGAAGTTTTAGGAGAATCGGCAGCTAAAAAGATAGCGCAGGTTCCTCTTTCGGCTCGCACTGTTGCAAGACGAATTGAGGATATGGCGGAAGACAATGAAACTCAATTGTTAGAGCAGATTGTAAAGTCACCGTGGTTTGCGATTCAATGTGCTGAGTCTACAGATATTGAAAACAAAGCTGTACTGCTAGTTTTTGTTCGATATCTCCATGAAGAGGTTATTCATGAGGACATATTGTGTGCTTTGTTATTACCAAAAAACACCACTGCCTCTGAATTTTTCAAGTCTCTCAATGAATATTTCTCAGAAAAACTGAATTGGTCTTTTTGTATCGGTGTGTGCACGGATGGAGCTGCAGCCATGATTGGCCGTCTGTCTGGTTTGACTGTTCGCATTAAGGAGGTTGCACCAGAGTGCGAAGCCACTCATTGTGTCATTCACAGGGAAATGCTGGCGAGCCGAAAACTATCACCTAAGCTTCACAATGTATTTGGTGATGTAGTTAAAATGATCAACCTTATTAAAGCTCATGCACTTAACACCCGGCTGTTTGAGCAGATATGCGAAGATATGGATGCAGAACACAAATGCCTTCTTTTGCACACAGAAGTAAGGTGGCTTTCCCGTGGAAAATCATTAAATAGAGTGTTTGAATTACGTGAACCACTGCAAAGGTTTCTACTGGAGAAAAACTCAGACTTTGCTAACAAATTTAGTGATGAAAAATGGGTTCTCAAACTTGCCTACTTATGTGACATTTTCAATCTGCTTAATGAACTTAATCTCTCACTGCAGGGCAAAATGACAACTGTATTCAAGTTGGCAGATAAAGTGGCTGCATTTAAAGACAAACTTAAATCATGGGAGCAGCGAGTAAACAAAAGAGTATTTGACATATTTCAAACGTTAGCAGAGACTTTGAAAGGCAGCGAGCCTGAGCAAGAGTTCTTCGACCTTGTAACCAGTCACTTGCGTGTGTCTTTTACAAGAGTTTAAGCGCTATTTTCCAAGCGCTAAAGACCCTCGAGCTACAAAGAAATGGATTTGTAATCCATTTATTTTCAAGCAGGGTGGATCAAACTTACCAGTACGACAAGAAGACCAGCTGCTGGACATTGCAAATGATGGTAGCCTGAAACGTCTTTTTGATACAATGACTCTGCTAATGTTTTGGATGAAGGTCTTACCAGAATACCCCGACCTTGCCACAAAAGCATTAAAAACATTGCTACCATTTCCGACGTCCTACTTATGCGAGTCTGGATTTTCTGTCATGGCAGCAACAAAGACGAAATCGCGAAACAGACTGGACGTGAGGGACACATTGCGTGTGTCATTGAGTTCCATAATTCCAAGGTGGGAGCGTCTTGTTGCGGCAAAACAAGCTCAAGGTTCTCATTGAATCACTGTTGTAATATCTTATGAGCTGAAATAAAATTTAATTGCTGAATATTTATGTTTATTTTTAAGGCCGGTCCGCGAAAAGTTTTCCGACTTAAACCGGTCCGCTGTGCGAAAAAGGTTGCCGACCCCTGGTATATGTCATATGTCTAGGCTTACCATACGTCCCGTTTTAGGCGGGACAGTCCCGCTTTTTAACGTCTTGTCCCGGCGTCCCGACCGGTCAGCCAAAAGTCCCGCTTTGGCGTTCAGCCAGCCAGCATAATTGCCAATTAGCATGTTCTCGTAACTGTTGTTCTCTGTAGCGTACCGCGGTAGCCTACTTACTGACGGTGAATGCCTGATTTTGTTTGCTTCGTCGATAATTGGTACAATTTGTTACGTGTAAGCCCTGTACGTCAAGACTATGAGGGTGCTGGTCAGCCACTTTTGCCGTAGCCGGTAGCCTGGTAGTTGTGCAGTGCAAGGTATTCTTTTATCAGATTATGAGACTTGCGGTGCTATAGGCTTGAGTCACTGGTTTGTTGAATTGTCTTATTGCATTTCTTAATTGTTTTCATTTCCTTTTTGCGAAGCCATTTTCATTGCATTGCTCTGCAAATACTAGTAAGTGATGTTTCTTCTTATCATGTTTGTTTATGTAGACTTAGGTTGTAACTTGACTAAAAGTAAAAGTGGCTAAATTATCTGTTAAAATGCCCAAAAGGAAATGTGCATTTACAAATGACTTAAAACGAGAATATCCATATTTAAAAGAAACCGTTAATGATAAAGTGCACTGCAATCAGTGTATGGCTGTGTTTTCAATTAGCCACGGCGGACGATCAGATATTAACAAACACTTGCAAACCCAAAAACACAAGTCCTCTATTGAGGCGGCAGCGTCGTCGTCGCGCGTAACAAATTTCTTCAAACCGGCTAATTCTGATTCTGATGAATCTTTAAAGTTAGCAGCAAAGGAAGCTACGTTTGCTTATCACATTGCTATTCACGGACAGAGCTTCAAGATTTCCGATTGTACCTCAAAGTTAATTTCAAAATTTTTTGAAATTAAATTTGCTCTAGCAAGGACGAAATGCGAAGCAGTGATTGTAAATTGCATTGCCCCCATGGTAGCTGGTGATCTACGAGAAGAATTGGGCAAAGCCAACTTCGTCACCGTGACAATTGATGCTTCGAACAGGAAAGAGATAAAGCTTGTTCCTGTTGTGGTTCGTTACTTTGCACCTGATATCGGCGTGAAAGTAAAGTTGTTAGAATTTAAATCACTTCCCGGTGAAACTGCTGAAATACTTAGCAATTACCTGGTATCGGTTCTTGAGCAAAATGAGCTTAAAGAAAAAGTTGTTGGGTTTTGTGCCGACAACTGCAACACTAATTTTGGAGGTGTGAAAAGAAGAGGACAAAATAATGTTTTCTTCAAAGTGAAAGAAAAGATCGAAAGAGATCTGACAGGAATCGGATGTGCAGCTCATATTGTTCACAACTGCCTCCAACATACTGTGGATACTCTCCCTGTATGTGTCGAAAGTCTTGTTGTGAAAATCTATAAATTTTTTCACATTTACACTGTTCGGGTTACTGAGCTGAAAAATTTTTGCGAGTTTGTAGAAATTGAGTATCAGCGTATCTTGCAACATGGCAATACAAGATTTCTCTCTTTACTACCAGCTTTGCAAAAAATACTTGAAATGTTTGAGGGATTGAAAAGTTACTTCAACTCCCATGAAGGTTGTCCTACTCTTATCAAAAAATGCTTCGAAGAACCAACACAAGAGCTCTATTTAATATTTGTTCATGGGCAGTTAAAATACTTCAATGAGACTATTCTAAAGTTAGAAAAGGAAAACGCTAGTGCTGTAAATGTGGCATCGATTCTGTCAGAGCCAAAGCTAAACTTAGTTGAAAAGAAAGAAAACACTTCATCCCGTCTGCAGCATCGACCCTCTTGGGCATGGGCAAGTTAGAAGAAGCAGGCGAAGTAAACGTAAACTTGTTTTACAAAGCAAGAGATTTTTATGATATGTTTATCGTATCTGGATCTTTATGATGGTTCTTATAAAGATGTGATTCCTCATCTTTGGATCGACCTAAACGAAGAAATATCCTGGGTGCGAGTGTGCGAGTCTGCGGAAAAGATCAACACAATGTATGAGAAGCAGGTGATCAACAGTGACTCTCTTTTCGACGAACAAGTACTAGTGAAAAAACACATGTCTGAACGTTGTAAGGAAGAGGGCTGGCAAAATGCGTCTTTGGAACAAAAGTGGGTCGAGATGTTCAAAGAATTTGAAAAAAACGCATACGAGTTTCAAACTTTCAAAAGCTGGTAGAGTTCATATTTTGTTTACCCGGAACATCCGCACCCGTTGAAAAAATTTTTTCGATCGTGAAAAGCATGTGGTCTGAGAGCAGAAACAGGATGCTGGAGCAGAACGTGAAAGCCGTTGTCACATGTAAAGTCAATACTGATTGGTCCTGCTCTGACTTTTACGAGAATGTAAAATTGAACAACGTTTTTTTGAGAAAGGTGTTATCTACAGAAAAGTATGATTGGGCGAATAAGTAAATTGTCAATGCTTGAAAACGGCAGGCTATTTTATTATTCCTTCTTCCTTTTGCTGTACATAAAAGATCTAAATTCGAATTATTTTGTATCGTTAACGTCAATTCTTTTCTATTTTTCGATCTGAAACCGATATTTAGACAGAGAATATGCGCATGAACTCTCGATGATAATATGGTCAATGAAGACAGTCGGGATGGCTTTAAATGTAGGCCTATGTAGTACAATCGGAAAATCTAAAGTTAAAAAAATCACAGCTAAGGGGTCTTAGTCTTTAGAGGTGTTTCGCTTTTAAGTCGCAAAAATATGGTAACCCTACATATGTCTCTACAAGTGAGTATTTAAATTTTAGAGGGTAAAATATACCCATAATGTGATATAGTCTACTTATTTTTTTGGGGGTAAATTTTATCCATCTTTTGATACACGCGATTTTTGTTGGGGTAACTTCTATCCATGAAATGATATAAGATATGATTTTTTTAAGTAAATTTTATCGGTTTTGTTACAATTATTATTTATTTTTGACTGTAAGTGAAAATGTGTAAGTTTTATTGTGAGTAGCTTATAACTCTCTTATTTTATTTAAGCTATAACATGCAATTTTATTTATAATTTATTTCATTTTGTTTTTTTATATACTAAAAAGAATAAATGCTTACTAATTTTTTTAGAAATTATATAAAATGCCTGAAAGTAGACCACTTAGGATTAATAAAATTCCAGACTTATTAAAAGATGCTGATTTCAGTGATGATTTAAGCAATAATTTAAGCATAGAAATTGATGATGTGAAGATTTCTGATAATGATTTAGATTATGTACCATACTGTGATTCAGATAATAATTAAGTTTATTATTTACAACCACTTAAAAAGAGATCCAGAATAGAACCCATACCAAGTCATACATCTGAAAAAATATTTGAATTTAACAGTGATGAAATTTATGGTAAAAAAAAATTTGCATGGAAAACAACAGAAAATATTGCTATAAAAAAACGGTTCTAAAAATTTTCGCCGCAAGAAAATTCGCCGTAGCAAACTTGGCCGCACGGAATTTTCGCCATACACGACCGGAACAAACTCCATTTATGGGAATATGGCTGACTATATCAACAGTACAAACTGCAATTGGCGCCTTAGGGTTAAGGTTAGGGTTAATGCTTTAAGGTTAGCTCTAACCCTAACCCTAACATGAACACCGGATGAAAAAGAATGAACACGAGAAAGTATGGAACAGACAGGTAAAAAATCAATAACGGTACCAAGTTGCGGCAAAAATTCCGTGCGGCCAATTTTCTTGCGGCAAAAATTCCGGACACGTAAAAAAACACCAGCAAGAAACATCATAAATTTTAAAACCGGCCCAACATTTCAAGTAGAAACGGCTCATAAAAGTTTTAATGTCTTTATAACGAACACTATGCTAGATATTAGAATCCAGAATACAAATAGTAAAATTGAATCAAAGCGTACCACCTATAAAAAACACTTTACAACATCAAAAACGTGCATTGATGAAATAAAAACCTTATTTGGAATTCTAATACAAGCAGATGCATTGAAAAACGATCATTTCACAAGTCTTGAAATGTGGGATGCTAAAAATAAACGTATGTGGTAGGCTATAGATGTGTAATGAGCAGCAACAGATCCAACTTTTTCCTTAATTGTCTGAGATTGGACAAAAAAAAAGTACATGAATGGAAAGAAAAAAAAAACAGATTTATTTGCTCCTATTAGAGAAATTTAGGACAAGTTTATCCTAAATTGTAATTATAATTACTGGCCTTCACAGAATTGCACTTTAGATGAGCAATTTTTAGCTTTTAGAGGGCACTGCTCTTCCAAAATGTTTATTTCAAACAAACCAGCTAAATATGGACTGAAAATAGTCATGCTACGTGATAATGAGTCCAAATATATGTTCAACACAGAGCTTTACCTGCACAAGTCTATAAATACACAAAGTCCACCCTTGAGGGATACGCGACAATTTGGCAGGAAAATAAATAAAAATGATTTACCTTCACCACCATTGAAGCGACAGCAAAAAAGTTTTGTTATGTCACAAAGGCAATTGTAAATGTTCAGCTGATAAGAGCGAAAATTTTAATTTAAAGTTGTTAAATGCGTTAAATTTAGCGATGTTTCTAGCCCAATATTAATCTACTTAAATTTACAATAGCTTAATTTCGAATATTTAAATTAAAAAAGATACTTGAATAGTTAAATTTTCGAATTACGGTCGTTTAACATACATCTTTTACAGAAAAGTACAATAATGTAGCTTACTACAAAGACGACAGGTTTGAAGTTTTACGGGCGTACGAAGTTATGACGTCATAATAAGCATTTTACTATATCTAAACAAATCTATTCTGGTCGGCACGCATAAACAGTTTTATTTTAACTATTTTTTTTAGTTCCAACAGTTTGTTTCGTCTATAGGGCTCGTGAGAAAGCAATCCAAAATTTGAAAAACAAATACGAAAAGTAAAGCTTAACAAAGCGATAAAAAGTCGGCAAACGAACTTAAAACAAAAAAAATTACGGCAATTACGGCAGTGATTAAAATTGTCAAGAATCAAAACAGAAGATTAGATCAAGCCAAATAACAAAGCTTACAGAATAGTATATAAGGCGGTAACAAATCGTGTTTGATTAAATTTCAATGTGTAAAGTTTTTTCCTTTGCTTACGCTAAAGTTTCCAAATAACGAACGAATTTATTGGAACAAACAGAGTGCCCTAAAAATACTTTTAAAAAAATTAAAGATTCTTATTCTTTCTGTTATTCTATTGTACAAACCTGATTGAATTTTTGTATCTTTTGTTTCGACTTGTTCCCGTTGTATTTGTTAAACATTTTCTCATACCGGTAATCAGTGTTTTTCAGAAGTCGTTAATTGCACAGCTGCGATTAATGCAACAAAATTATTCTAAGTTTTGGCAAGCGCGTGAATTTTGTGACATCAAAAATGATGGCGTTTATGGTCAGCACGTAGGTAAGAAATAAGCATGGCGACTTCAAATTTGCACAACAATAATTTTGTTCAGTTATATTACGTAAAGATTAAATACACATTTATCCCGTCGAATTTCGCCGTTTATCTGTACCCAAAATCCTATAATCATTAATCATGATATTAGCCATAATAAATTCAAATTTGGAAATAATACCGTAAGCAGCTGAAAAAAACTTTACACATTAAACTTTAATTTAAACAAATTGTAACCGCTTTAACTTTATAATCACTGCCGTAATTTTCTTTTTGTTTTAAGTTTTTTTGCCGACTTTTTATCGCTTTGTTAAGCTTTACTTTTTGTATTTGTTTTTCAAATTTTGGATTGCTTTCTGACGAGCTCTATAGACGAAACGAACTGTTAGAACCAAAGTCACTAGAAAATACAAGTTGATTCATAATAAGTTTTTTTTTATAAATAAAAAAATCACTAGAAAATATTTTCTAATGATTTCTAGTGAACTTTATCGTTGAATCGGGACCAAACATGGCGGCCATTGCATAACTTGTATTTTCTAGTGACTTTGGTTAGAACTAAAAAAGAAATAGTTAAAATAAAACTGTTTATGCGTGCCGACCAGAATAGATTTGTTTAGATCAGGGGTTCTTAAACTGGGGGGCGCGCCCCCCTGGGGGGGCGTGGAGAGTCTCCAAGGGGGGCGCGAAGGTGGTAGAATGTTGAACTATATTTGACATATATTTAAGATATTTAACATATTTGACATATTTGTAACACTTTTTATTTAACATATATTTGACAGATTTAGCATAAAATTATAAATTAGCCATATATATTGCTTTAAGATGAGTTCTAAGAAAAGGAAATATGACACAAATTATCTAAAATTTGGTTTCATCGAGGCCACTGAGAAAGGACAAGTTGTTCCAAAATGTGTAATATGTCTGGAAAACCTAAGCAACGATGCTCTGAGACCAAGTCGCTTACAACGACATTTACAAGCAAAACATCCTGGGCTACAAGATAAGAGCTTAGCATTCTTTGAAGCTAAAAAAGAGTCATTTAAAAGAATGAAAATTGTGAGTGGTGAGACATTTCGGAATTCTTCTTCTGCCGAAACAGTAGAAGCATCGTTTAAAATTGCTTACATGATCGCTTTGGCAAAGAAACCCCATAATATCGGAGAAACATTAATAAAACCATGCATGCTAACAGCGACCAGTCTTGTTTTGGGGGAAGCTAACAGCAAAAAGCTAGCAAAGATTTCTCTCTCCGATTCAACAGTGAAATCACGAATTGATGAAATGGCGGAGGATATCGAACTTCAATTGCTAGAAAAATTGAACAAATCGCCTCTTTTTGCCATCCAATGTGATGAGACAACTGACGTTGCTCAAATGTCTCAATTGATGGTATATGTCAGATTTGTTGGATCTACTTCAATTGAGGAAGAAATGCTATTTTGCAAACCCCTAGAAAAGACTGGCAAAGCAGAAGATGTGTTTGAAGCCGTTTCCTCTTACTTTGACTACAATTCAATTAAATGGGAGAACCTTGTTGGTGTATGCACGGATGGTGCTCCTGCAATGTTGGGATCACAAAGTGGATTTGTTACTAGGATAAAGGATAAAAGTCCAAACGCAGTAGGAACTCACTGCGTTATCCACCGCGAAGCTCTTGCCTCAAGGACTTTACCTGCTGCAATGAATGAAAAGCTGGCAACTACCATTCGAGTTGTCAACTTTGTCAAAAAAAGTCCTGTAAAGTCAAGGCTATTTGCCATTCTATGCAAAGATATGGATGCTGATCATGAGACTCTGTTATTCCACACAGCTGTTCGATGGTTGTCGAAAGGCAATATGTTAGCCCGGGTTTATGAGTTGAGGAAGGAAGTGGAATTATTCCTCAAAGGTCAAGGGAATAAGGATCTCCTGTGTTCATTTACAGCAGAGGGGTTTCAACTGGCATTAGCGTATCTGGTAGATATTTTCGAAGCACTTAACCTTCTCAACCGACATTTGCAAGGCAAGAATACTAGCCGCATAGATCACTATGATGCCATACGTGCTTTTGTAGAAAAATTAGGGCTATGGTTTCGAAGAGTTCAAAATGGAAACTATGCGTCATTCTCTAACTTAGACGCTGCCCTTGCAAAAAACAAAGTTGATCTGGATGGAAAACTGAAAAGCGAAATTGAAGCCCATCTACAATGTTTAAAACAAGAATTTGAGAGGTATTTTCCAGATCTAACTCATGATGACCTGCCGAATTGGAAGCTGGCAAGGAACCCCTTTCGTGTTGATGTGGACATTCTACCAGACGAAATACAGGAGGAATTCCTAGAGATGAAATGCAACTCCGTTGCCAAAGATGATTTCGAAGCAATGCCTCTCAACGATTTCTGGGCAAAATACGTGCATGTATACACAAATCTAGGCAATGTAGCAATGCGTACTCTACTACCATTTTCGGCCACTTATCTTTGTGAAAGTGGCTTTTCTGCGCTTGCATGTATGAAGACACAAGCTCGGAACAAACTTGACTGTCAATCTGACATGCGCTGTGCATTGTCTTCAACTAAGCCACGAATTGAACTTTTGGTTTCGAAAAAGCAACTACATCCTTCACATTAATGTAGGGAAAAGAAAATTGTATTTTTTTCATTGTGTTCTATTTCAATAAAATCCAAAACATGGAAAATTTATATATTTTCATTTATAAATTTAACGAAAAAGGAGGGTGGAGGGGGGGCGCAAAAAGTTATGAGTTTTGTCAGGGGGGCGCGGCCAAAAAAGTTTAAGAACCCCTGGTTTAGATATACTAAAATGCTTATTATGACGTCATAACTTCGTACGCCCGTAAAACTTCAAACCTGTGGTCTTTGTAGTAAGCTACATTATTGTACTTTTCTGTAAAAGATGTATGTTAAACGACCGTAATTCGAAAATTTAACTATTCAAGTATCTTTTTTAATTTAAATATTCGAAATTAAGCTATTGTAAATTTAAGTAGATAAATATTGGGCTAGAAACATCGCTAAATTTAACGCATTTAACAACTTTAAATTAAAATTTTCGCTCTTATCAGCTGAACATTTACAATTGCCTTTGTGACATAACAAAACTTTTTTGCTGTCGCTTCAATGGTGGTGAAGGTAAATCATTTTTATTTATTTTCCCGCCAAATTGGCTTGCCGACAAATTTGCCCCGCCAAATTGTCTTGCTTCGACCCTTGAGTGAGTATTTCACAAATCTGACTACTACACCAATATTCGGAAACAATTGTAATGTAACAATGGACAATTGGTTCACCTCAATACTCATTGCAAAAAAGTTTCTTTAAAGTCCAGATAAAATAGCATTGGTTGGCACATTGAAAAAAAACAATGCTGAAATTCCACCTGAGATGCTAATCCGAGATTGGAAAGGTAATATTTGGTTTTTATAACGAATTAACTCTTCTTTAATATCAAACAAAATCTAACAAAAATCTTCTTGTCACGTCAACTATGCATATTGGTGGTAAGAATTTCAACGGACTAAGCCAGAAATCATAAATTTTTATAATTCTACTAAGGGAGGAATTGGTGAATTTGATCAAATGTCATCAGATATGTCTTGTAGCAGCAGAACTAGAAGGTGGCCACTCTGCATCTTTTATGAAATGCTAACTACATCAATTGTCAACTCTGGGATGTATACAAGGAGAATAATTCAAAAGCAGAATTGAAACTTAACCCTTAAACTACTATTACAGGCCTATGAGGCCCATTTGAAACTAAATTTTGCCTATATATTACTTTACAAGTTTACTAGTCGGGATGTCACTCCTCTTGATAAGCCTCAATCGCCTTATTTTACTAGTCTTGAATTGCATTGTTTAGTTCATAATCATTTTTTTGTTTATTTTTTGTTTTCAAAACTCCATCCTTAAAATGTAAATAGGGGCCTCTGAGGCCCAGCAAGGTTATTCAGTCAAAAGGCTCTTAGCTGATTTAGTTTTATAGGAAACACATGTACTTGTTTCCTGCCTTTTTGTCATTGGTTCTAGTGACCTATTTAACGCTTCATTGCCACCATGTGAAAGATGGGACTAGCGTCCTCATTTATTATCGCTCTTTCTCATCACGTTTGACTTCATAAAGACCAGACAGACAAACTTAGTCTAAAATAATTCATCGATAGAGTAGCAATAAATATCAGTACTTAGTCATCTGAGGTTTGTTTATTCGTATTGTAATTACTGTTAGGTCTGCTTGCATGTAGAAGACAAGTGTATTGTTGGCAGTACCAACAAGTTTCTCGGTTTTACATTGCACAATAAAGTAATTATGTTTCTTTTTCACATATAGATGTAGAGTATTCAATAGTTTAGAGCAAAAATGGCTACTAGAAATGTTTTTGAGACTATGCAAACTGAACTTCATCCTTAAAATGACAGCAATGATGATGAAGAATCATCAGAAGACAAGTTTGTGGCACCTAAAAGTTCCAATTCTGAGGATGATGCAGTAGAAGAGGATTTGAGAGAGCAAACAGATGAAGAAGAAATAGACAATGCAAATGAGGATATGAATGCACATGTGTAGATCTTACTGATAAAGATGGGACAGTATGGCAATCCACACCACCCCCAAGAACACGAACTCAACAGCACAACATCATTTGGTGATGCACCAAACCAACAAATCTACCAGGTGTATTAACTGATGTTGTACAAGCTTTTCGATTATACATATGTGATAAAATACTCAACATGATTGTCACTAACACAAACATGGAAGCTAAAAGAGTTTATGACAAAAAGTACGGTGACAGCAAATGGAAACCAATAGACAAAACTGAAATTTTGGCCTACATAGGGCTTGTGATTACTGCAGGCCACCTAAAACAAAATTACCTTTCTTTGAACAATCTATGGGACAAAAAGTATGGACCTCCAATATTCTGAGCAACGATGCCAAAGTGTCGCTTCATTGCCCTAACTCGATTTATGCGGTTAGACAATAAGGAAACAGAACAGCTAGAAGAGCTGCAGACAAACTAGCACTTATTCAGGACCTGTTCAATGAAATAAATACTCTTCTACTCAGGTACTATATGCCCAGCGAATATCTAACTGTAGATGAACAACTGGTACCATTCAGAGGTTGATGTCCTTTTTGCCAATATATTTCCAGTAAGCCTGATAAATATGGGATGACAATATTTTGCATCTGTGATACAAAATCGTTTTATCCACACAAAGCCAAACCTTATCTCGGAAAAGAAGTAAATGCTCCTCAACAGAATCTTGGTCGGAAAGTTGTTCTAGAACTGATCAGTTCATTTACTCATTCCAGAAAAAATATCATGATGGACAATTATTTCACGGACATGGTGTTGGCCACAACTCTTCTCCAAAATGGGCTGACACTTGTTGGAACAGTTAGAAAGAACAAAGCCTTTATTCCACCATCCTGCCTTCCATCAAGGTCAAGAGAAAAAGTTCAATTTTTGGTTTTTAGCAAAAATTTACTCTTGTGTCATATGTGCCAAAAAAATAAAAATAAAGCTGTGCTATTGCTTTCGACCATGCACAACAGTATTTCAGTGACAGATGATGATGAAAAAAAACCTGAAATAAACATCTTTTACAATGAAACAAAGGGAGGAGTGGACTGCCTTGACATGCTAGTTCACAACTACATGTCAAAAAGACAGACCAGGAGATGGCCTATGAGTTTTTTCCACAACCTAGTAGATGTTGTAGGGGTAGCAGCTTTCATTGTTTGGACCTGTCAGCACCCTGAATGGAATGCACGCAAAAAAACAAACGCAAGCTATTTTTGAAGGACCTTGGTGAGAAACTCGTTGATGCAGAAATTTCAAGGTGCATCCAGAAAGGGCATCTTCGAAAAACATTCAGAGCTGTAATGATGGGATATTTTATTCAACAAACTGTGACAGATATTCCTCATACACCAGATGAATTTGTGCCAAAAAGGAAGAGATGCTATATGTGTCCCCACAGCACGGATAGAAAACGCCGGCAAGTGTGCCATAAATGCCAGAGGAATGTCTGTGGAGAACATTCTGTTTCAACCAAAGTCTGTCTCCGATGTACTTAGCTATTAATTAAACAAACTTGTGCTTACCCAGTAACTTTGCCTTGCAATTTTGTTGTGAAGTTGAATTTAAACAGTTGATTCAAAGAAACATAAGATTTAAATGTAGGCCTGGTGCCAAAACCACCCATTTTGGTAAAAAAATTCATAATTGTTCTTCCCAGTTTTGCTTGCCTCCTTCACCCGTGACATGAGCACATTAATCATTCTGTTATGAACATTAAAAGTTAAATTGTTGGCAGATGTGCTGCTAAATGCATTGTACAGCCATATGGTGTACTGCACAGTTTGTCCTGAAGTAAGATTTTCTGCCCCACCATTTTTGCATGTTTGTACTGTATTGGTTCAATGTTTGTTAATCACAATTTTGTAAAATTTCTAGAATAGTCAGCTAACATTTTTAACACTCTGTGGGCTTTTGATCAGCCTGCTACTGGGCTTTCTAATTCAACATTAGTACAAGATCATTTCTAAAAATTATTTAATTTTTGACTCTGCGTTGGACAAGGATAAAAAAGCTAAAAAGATCATGATTTCAATAAAATTTGCTTGTAATAACAATGTGTTGACAAAGCCTGAGGGCCAACAGCCCTCAAAATTTTGGATACATAATCTAATTAATAGTTAACCCTTTGACAGTCTAAGGGGTTTTCAAGGTTCTTACTCAGACGTTCTCACTGCTTCAAGCATTTCTAGAGATAGGAGAGTCATTTTAAGTGAGGAGCAACAAATTTAGACTAATACGAATTGTTTTGCATGATTAAAACATTTGTATCACATGTGATGCACAGGACGTCAGTGTTAAATATTTTGTTCCCTAAGTCCTATGCATCACATGTGATACACATGTTTTAATCATGCAAAACAATTCGTATTAGTCTAAATTTGTTGCTCCCCACTTAAAATGACTCTCCTATCTCTAGAAATGCAAAAATGAGCATGATCATCTAAGCAATACTTTCAATTTCACTTATCTATATAATTTCACTTTATATAATTTCTCTAAAACTTTTTTTTTTGCTTTTTTTTTGCAGTGAAGTAATTAATTATGGCAACTAATAACCCTGATGACTAATGTTAAAAATTTTTATGGTAAAAGAACTCTACAACAGAGTGATGGTGAAAGTTCCAGTTCTTCCCTTTTTGAAGACTTTGATGATAGTGAAGATGAATATCACATTAATTCAGATGATCTTACTTCTTCAGATTATTCTGAAGAATCAAGTGACGATGACAATGATGCTGCTTTCCCAGTTAGAGCTGGTAACCAAGCAAATGCTGCTCCCTCAGCTAGAGCTGGTAATCAAGCAAGTGCTGCCTCAGTTCCACCACAGTGGACAAGTGATTTCACTGCCAAGAGAAGATTTCCTTTTGATGCTATGCATGTTGGATTACACAAAAAAATTATCCATGATGATGGAAGCCTTATAGAGCCTATTGAAATTTTCAACCAATTTTTTGATGATAATATCATTGAAATGATGGTATGTGAAACTAATTGCTATTCACAACAATACATGGAAGAAAAACAACTTTGCCGACACTCTAGGATGAAAAAGTGGAAAGATACCACAAAAGAGGAAATGAAGACTTTCAATGGTGTGATAATGATGACAGGTCTAGTAAAGTATCCAAGGATGTAGCTTTATTGGTCCAAAGACCCTTTGTATTATCATCCAATATTTCATAACATTGGCATGTTTTACAATAGATTCAACTTATTACTAAAAAATTGGCATGTTGCTACTAATAAGGATGCTCCAGCAAATGATAGACTGCATAAGATAAGCAAATTTACAAAACAGCTTATTTCTAACATCAAAAAGGCATACACCCCTGCTGCTGAAATTTCTGTGGATGAAACCCAAATTAGTCACAGAAGGAGACTTTCATTCAGGCAGTACAACCCAGGAAAAGAACACAAATACGGAATAAAGATGTTTAAACTCGTCGAAATGTCAGGCTATGTATGGGACTTTTCTATCTATTGTGAAAAGAGAAAAACTCCTTTGTAGATGGTTTAGACCAGCATTTTTCAAACTGTGGTACGCAAAGGATTTACAGGTGGTACGCCTAACATTCAGAAATTGATTTATTTTTTTATCAATACAGATGAATGTAAAATGCAAAGTCATTTTTATTAAATTTTTCATAAAAATAAAAATTTTGATTTATTATGTTTGTTTTTATACTGTTACGACACAATGCCCTTTGTGTCCATGCAGCATGTGAATGCTTAATGTACGGTTTGTTTTTATACTGTTATGACACAATGCCCTTTATGTCCATGCAGCATGCGGGTGCTTGATGTATGGTACACTATCTTCTTCATCAGCTGCAAGCACCAGTTCAGGTGAACAAGAAATTTGCAAAAAGTGTAAGTCACAGCCCATTCAAAAATATAGTAAAGAGTACCTTCAATATGGGTTTACCTTTACTATGGACGAAAACGCAGAGGCTAAGCCACAATGTTTAGTTTGCAATGAGGTTCTGTTGAAGCGCCATTTTTTAAGTAAGCACAACTCTTTGAAAGACAAACCTGTAACTTACTTTGAAAAAATTCTTGCAAATATGCAACAGTCACATAAGCTCATCAGAAAATTTACCACTTTGAATGAAAAATCTTTAAAAGCCTCATATCTTGTTACTTTACGAATAGCAAAAACTGCTCAACCTCACACAATTGCAAAAAGATTAATTCTTCCCGTGGCCAAGGACTTAGTTGAGAATCTTATTGGAGAAGCACAAGCTCGAAAATTAGATGAAGTTCCAGTTTGTAACAACACAGTTTGCAGGCGTATTCAGGACATGGCAGATTATTCAAAATCGCAGCTTGTGAGACAAGTAGCAGAAAGTCCGTTTTTTGCAATTTAGCTCAATGAAAGCACAGATGTGACAAATTTTCCTCAATTACTAGTATATGTTCGATATGTATATGATTTTGAAATGACTGAAGACTTCTTGTTTTGCAAACCTCTTGAAGGGCGAACTACGAGTGTTGAAATATTCAAAGTATTAAATAATTTTATTGAACAAAATGGAATTTTATGGGAAAAATGTGTTGGGGTTTGTTCAGACAGTGCTCGCATGATGACAGGGAGACATGATGGTGTAGTTATGCGAATACAATCTGTTGCTCCAAATGCAGTCTTTACACACTGCAGCATCCACAGAGAAGCTTTAGCTGCAAAAATGCTACAATCTTCATTTAAAGATGTGTTGGATAACGCCATCAAAGTTGTGAATTTGATTAAAGCAAGAGCATTAAACTCCCGCATGTTTACAATTATGTGCAACGATATGGGCGCTAAGCATGATAAACTTCTTTTACACACAGAAGTGCAATGGTTATCAAGGGGGAAAGTGCTTTTCCAGTTGTTTGAACTCTGTGCTGAAGTTCTTCTTTTCTTGATTGATATCAATTCTCCTTTTCAAAACTTGTTCTGTGACAATGTGTGGCTATCAAAACTAGCTTATCTGGCAGATGTTTTCAGATTTCTAAATGAGCTGAATATAAGCCTTCAAGGAGCAACAGTTGATATATTTTAAGTCAGTGACAAAATTAATAGCACTGTTAGAAAACTACAGCTAAGACTCGGAGATATTGAAAAAAATAATCTGGATGCATTTCCACTTCTGTGCGAATTTATTTCAGAAAATGATTTGCATATCGACAGTCAATTAAAGTCATATTGCTCAGCATTGTCGGCAGTTAATAGAAAATTTTCGTTTTTCCAAAAAATTATGAAGAATTTGATTGGATTCGTTTTCCATTTTCAACTACTGTCGATCCTCCTGATGATTTTTCCACTCATGAAAAGGATTCTTTTTCTGATCTTTCTTGTGATGGTAGATTGAAAAATAAATTTGAAACATCAACCCTGTCCAGTTTCTGGCTTCACTGCCAAAGTGACTTCCCAAAAATTTCTACTTGAGCCACAAAGTTTCTTTTGCCTTTGTGCATGTCTTTTGTGTGAATGTGGTTTCTCAGCAATGCTTGCCATCAAATCTAAATACAGAAGCCGTTTAAAACTGGAGCCAAATCTTCGTCTCAATCTGACAAAAATTTACATTAACATTGATGAGCTTGTTGCGCAGAAGCAAGCGTATCCATCTCATTGAATACAAAATGGAAATGATAATTTAATAACTTGCCTTTTTTCTTTCAATAAAAAAACATGTCATAAATACATTGTGCGAGTGTTATTGTAGTTGAGGGTTTTTTTGTAAGCATCTTTAATTTTTATGCTGAAGTGGTACGGTGAGTTTTTCAAATTGTTTTAGTGGTACGTTCATAAAAAAGTTTGGGAAACCCTGGTTTAGACCATTCAGGTTCTGTAGTAGTTACATTAACAGAAAGTCTACTTGGTGCAGGAAGATTTTTGGTAGCTGATAACTGGTACACTAGCATTCCTCTGGCAAAATATTTGAAGGACAGACTATTGTGGGACAATGAAAAGCAAAAGAAAAGGTATTCAAAGTGCAGTGAAAGATGCCAAACTCAAGACAGGAAACATGAAGGCTCAAGTGAATAAAGATGGAATTTGAGTTATGAAATACAAAGACAAAAAAGATGTTCTGATGTTATCAACTTTCCATGGTTCTGATTTCAAGGATACTGGGAAAAGACGTAGAGATGAAACTGTGACTAAGCCAACAGTCATTATAGATTACAATCGAGTAAAAGAAGGCATTGATCTTTCAGATCAACTAATTTCCTATTATAGTCCAGCATGCAAAAGCGTCAAATGGTTTTGAAAAGTTCTTTTCCAATGCATATCTGTTGCATAACTGAACAGCTTGTGCTATACAACAAGTGCTATGCAGGTCATGGCATGAGAACAATGAAGCTAGAAGCTTTTACAAAAGTTTTAGCAAGTTCCTTACTTCAACCAAAGTTGGAACCTGAGATGTTCCCAAGACACCAGCATGAACTGTCAAAGATTCAAAGGAAAGCTGACAATAAAATTGTCAGAAAGCGCTGCCATGGTTGCTATGAAAAAATTGCCTTGGAATCAGGTCGTAAACAAGCCTTAGCCAAAACGAAACAAGTTAACACTGAATGTGTGTCATACAAAAAACCTTTCTGCTTGCAGTGCTTCAATGCAAAACATACAAAATTATTTGTATATTTGATTGACAATTTTAATAAATTTAGTTTTTTTTCAGTTCTCGTTGTCATTTGAAGGGCATCCACTCCAGGCCAGACACAAACAGGACTGGGGCCGAGGGTTTATCCTTTTACTACCCCAGACTGCTGCACTTCCTGAATCAGATGCTGGCAGTGATGTTATTAAGCCAGCATCGAGTTTCATCATCCAAAACCGTCAGACCGCGTGCTCCATGTGGTGCCCGATGTATGGGGCACATTGTTAGTACATGGTCTGCGGTTTGCTCTGAGGCGCCACACTCGCAATTTGGTGAAGGAGCGAGACCCCATTTGTGCATGGACGAATGGAATCGCCCAACACCAGTCCGCAGGCGGTTGAGCTTAACCCAAGCTGCTCGGGGTAAGCCCATCCCAACAGGCCTGAAACTGGTCCCGGGCACAAAAGCACGAAGCCTGGAAACATTTTCACAGTACTCCACGTTCCATTTGTGATTTGTCCATTCAGAGGCGCGGATGCCAAGTCTGGCAAGATTGTCCAAGAGATTCCGCACACCTGGCACAAACGGGCGTCTGGATCTTAGTCTCACTTGGCAAGTATCTGAGGACCCACTTAAAAGACCATGCAAGATATGATCGGGGTCCAGAGATCCACGGTAAGCCAAGGAGAGTGTCGCTTCCAGTCGGCGAAGCTCAGCTGGCTGGATGCCTGAGAGTACAGGTAGGTGGTCCATTGGAGTGGGACACAGGCATCCAGTAACTATGCGCAAGGCGTCATTCAAGACACTGTCAATGAGGCGAGTGTGAGCACTGCGACACCAGACTGGCGCACAGTACTCAGCTGTTGAGTAGACTAGAGACAAGGTGGCTATGCGTAGTGTTTTAGCACCATCACCCCATCCCAAGCCCACAAGTCGCCTCAGCAGTGTGAAACGCGATGATAGTTTTTTGCGCAATGCCACTAAATGGTGACGAAACGTGAGTGATCTGTCCAGTTTTACCCCAAGGTATGTAGGGGTTGGACAGAACGGTAAAAGTCTACCATTGTTGTAGACCTTTAGCTCACGTTTGGCCTCTCGGTTATTTAAGTGAAAGGCTGCCGTCACCGTCTTAGTGTGACTGAGCTTCAACCTCCAAGTCTGGAGATACGCTGAAAGTGTGGACATGTCTTGGCTTAATGTCCCCTCCAAGTCCTTCCAGTTTCCAGAAAAGTGCAACAATGCTAAATCATCAGCATAAGCAAACTTTCTGGAAATCATGGAAGGAAGATTGTACATATAGATGTTAAATAGGAGGGGAGCCAAGACTGATCCCTGAGGAACGCCGTTTTTAAGACGGCGTAGCCTGCTTTGCTTGCTGTCACCGGTGGTAAGGGTGAAACTTCGATTTCGGACAAGCTCCATGATCATTTTGACCATGTGCTTATCCGGAAGTAGTCTCAGCAGCTTGCAGGTAAGGCCACGGTGCCAGACAGTGTCATAAGCAGCTGTCAGATCGATAAATACAGCACCAGCCTTCTTTTTAGCCTCAAAAGAATCCTCGATGTTCTGGGTTAGCAGAACAACTTGATCTACGGTTGACTTCCTGCGTCAGAACCCAGCCTGCTCTTTAGGGAGCAGTGGATCGATTAATGGTTCAACGCAGGCATAGATAACCCTCTCGAGGATCTTGTAGGGGACACAGAGCAGAGATATCGGTCGATAACTCTTTGGGTCCCCCACGGGCTTTCCTGGTTTTTTTTTTTTTTTTTTTCAGTTCTAATAGAATCTCTATAATTTTGAAGGTTTCAATGTCATCACAATGAATAAGATGTTCCTGTACTTTATTGGCAATTTTAAAAAATTCTTATTTTTTGTTAAAAATTTTCAATGAAATTTTGTGTTAATTCTATAGAATTTTGTTTTAAGGTAAAATTTGTTCACAAAAGTATATTCATATTTTTTATCATTTCAAATTCACAAGGCTTTCTTTTTGTCTAAAATAAAATATGCAATTTGTAAGTTTCATCAATAAATGGAAAAAAAGTTTTTTTGACTTCATACCATAAAATTACCTACCAGCCAGTCACTTTGTGAATCAGATGTGATGCACAGTATTTTATAGCCTATTTATGGGACGTTCCACCCCTCAGATAGCTCCTCTTTTAGCAGTTTAGCCATCTTTTAGCCCATTAAAAAATATAGGGATTGTGCATCACATATGATGTGCAAATGTCTGAGTTAAATGCCCTGTGTATCACAGTGATGCACTGGACTGTCAAAGGGTTAAGCAAAGTTATTTGCAAGTGGTATCACAAAAAATAAAGAAACAACCTTACTATTACAGTACTTCCTTGATTATCCATACCTCGTTTATCCGGCATTTGATTATCCGTCCATTCGGTCAGATAATAATTTATGATATAACAATGAAGTGTTATTTTCATACAATTTTGCTCAAGACTTGTTAATTGTCATTGTAACCTCACAAAGCTCTTATGTACCAAGACAGATTCAGAACTATTTCAATGAGAGAAGTGGAATAACTTTTTGCAAGTTATTAGTGGACAGTGTCTGTAGTCAAAAAAAATTTAATCCTAGATTTTGAGATGGCTAAACGCAAAAGAATTGTTTTGTCGATTGAAGAAAAACTGAAGGTATGTGAGATGTTTCGAAACAAAATCCCCAAAACTGACATCATGCTAAAGTACAGTATCGGAAAGTCGACTGTCAACGGCATTATTAAGAAAGAAGAAAGCTTAAAGAATTTCAAAATGGGAAAGAGCGAATTGGGAATATCAAACTCTGCAAAGGCAACCAAAACCATGAAAGGAGGAATGTATCAAAAATTGGACAGTGCTCTTTATCTGTGGTTTCGGCAACAGTGTGAAAAGGGGACTCCAATCACAGGACCAATTCTTCTAGAAAAGGCTACTGAATTTCACAAACTTCTCTATGCTGACAGTTCTACGCAGTTTAACGCAAGTTATGGTTTCCAATGGCGCTTTTGTAAGCACTTTGGAATCAAAAGCCTTGCCATATCAGGAAAAAAAGTAAGTGCAGATGTTATTTCCACTGACAATTTTGTTAATTCTTTCAGTAAAATTACTGATGGTTACTCCTTAGACCAAGTTTTTAATTGTGATGAGACCGGTCTCTATTACAAAATGCTCCCTGGATGCACTTTGACGACAATTCACAATGATCCATCTGGTACCAAAAAAGTTAAAGAGCGTGTTACCATAAACGCTTGTTCTAACACAAGTGGCTCCATCAAACTGCCTCTGCTGTTTATCGGCAAAGCAAAAAATCCCCGTTGCTTTCACGGAATCGACAAATCGACATTGCCTGTTGTGTATCGAAGCCAGAAAAATGCTTGGATTAACACAGTCATATTTAATGATTGGTTTCAAATTGTTTTGTACCTGATGTCTAGAAAAAATTAACTGAGATAGGGCAGGAACCAAAAGCACTTTTACTCCTAGATAACTGCTCAGCTCACCCTAATGAGGATGAACTAGCATCCAGTGATGGTCTGATTGTTGCAAAGTTTTTACCACCAAATGTCACATCGTTGATACAACCCATGGATCAGGGTGTTTTAGAATGCCTAAAGAGAATCTACCGCAAGTCCATCCTGAAAGATTTGATTTCACAGACCGAGGATGATATGCTTGGATTTCTTAAAAAAATTGATATTCTGAAGGTTGTAGAAAATATATCATATGCATGGGAGCAAATAAGACCAGAAACTTTAAGAAAATCTTGGCGAAAACTCATTCCACTTGAAGAATTTTCTCTGGAGAAAAGTGCAGTGTGTTCAGAGACAGAGAGTATACTGAATGACGATTTTGTGGAACAATTTGCTGCATTAAACATCGTATTAGCTCCTTCTGATATTAACGAATGGTTTCAAAATGATGGTCCAGGTTATGAACACATGGATGAACAGGGGATAGTGGATCTTGTCACAGCACCAGCAGAGGATATGCGTGATGAAGAAGATGCAGATGAAAATGCCGAACTTTCAAACCGAAAGGAACAATGCCCAGTGTCTCACGCAGATGCCATGCGAATGTTTGATGATTGCTTGACGTGGCTACATTTTCAACAGGAAGCAACAGTTTCAAACACTTCAACGTTAGTACAACTTCGCGAGTTGGCTGCCGAAAAACGTGAATCTTCGTGAAGACAATCCAAAATTGATTCATTTTTTAGGCCTGTTGTTGCAAGTGATGCTAATGATGATACAGTATTTTAGAATTAAATAAATGCACTAACTAACACTTTTCCAGTTAATGTGGGGCAATAGATAGCCCTACTGTAATTTTAACAATCACGCAAATTTACATTGCTTTCAATAAAAAAGTACTGAGATCCCTCAATGCGGTACATTATTTGATGTTGAACCTCGTTTAAGTTTTGGTGCATTCGAATCTGCTTCTTGCTGCGTTGTTTTGGTTTAAATAAAGGAATTCAATTATGCGGTTTTTTTACTTATCCATTCAGGTTTTGAAGAAATGCTGTCCCGACTAGACTGGATAATCGAGGAAGTACTGTATTCTGGTTTCCTTACTAAATGTACACCAGCCCTTAGAGGCCCGAAATTTTTTAATCGCAAAAAGTTATTATAATCTAAGGATTAAAAGGAAAAAATATGCCCAAGAATTAGCTAATGACTTTGCTTCCAAATGGATAAAAAGATATGAAATTCCTAATCTTCCAAGAATGCTCAAACAAGAAATAAAACTTCTTTTAGAAATCTTGCAACCATCAGTTAACCCATTTCAGCTTAGTGGTACATATATGGCACTGTAACAGCATAATACAATATTGCATCATACCTTTCTCTAGAGTGAAAAAAGCCTAAACACGAGCATTAGAAACGTTCATCAGACGTGTTACAACACATATGTATGTGTACAGCCCTTCACACCTGCCAGTCTGTGCTCTGCTTCCACTGTAAAAAAATGTGTCACTGTCACCAGACAAAAACAATGGCTTCCAGTAAAAATTAAGTACATATATTTTGTAAATTTCTCTTATAAAAATGTTCTTGTCTCTTTATATATGCAAGTCTCTTTATATTGTTTCTTTTGCAGATTCCTCAGTGTGCATGAAATATTAGCTTTGTTAGAAGAAGAGGATAGAGATGCAAAAGTTTACATTGAGCCTAATGACCTGGGTTTGTTGACTGATGAAGATTCTGCTGATGAAGATGATAGTGGATTGGTAGATAATAATTTGTCTGGCAGACAACTGTCTGCTAATGCTGAAGCTGTTTTCAACAACAGACATTGTACAACTGAAAATGATGAAGTTCAACTGACTGGTGATGACAAAGTTACTTTCCTTGGTGAATATTATGCTACTGAAAATGATAATGAGACTTGCAATGCCTTACCCACTATGAGCTCTAAGACTGCCAAATGGAGTCTCAGCACTTCTCTCACACCTGGTGACTGTGTATTTCCCAAAGCAAATTATATGAAATACAGAGACTTTTTTCCAGTTCAGCTTTTCGAACTATTTTTGATGAGGAATTGTGGAATTTGTTAGTGAATCTGATAATGGTCTAAACAACTTTTAGAGGTGAAACAGATTTTTTAGTAACAAAAGAAGAAATGAAAGTGTTTATCGGAATTTTGATAGTATCTGGCATTGTTCCTGTGTCTTCTCAAAGGATGTTTTGGAGAAATACAACTCAAAATCACACATGAAGAAGAAATCTGTATCAGAGAGCGATGCAAAAAGTTCTTGTTATGTCTTTTCAAACAATTGAAACAAAGATTACCAGAAAACATTGAGATCCTACGAACAGTGTCTATACTCTCTGTAAGGAATGTCCTTCGGCCTGTCAAAAACAATGAAGTACTTTGGAGTCGCGGATGATGTAATTGCTTTGGCACAATATCAGTTCCAGAAAATACACTTAATAGATTGGACAAATAATGCAGACACTGAAGCATTTTGGAGCGAAGTTCATCAGTATAGGGATTCATCTGATTGCAACCCTTTCAAAGAACTTTGTGACCTCGCAATTTTGACAATGATACTCCCTCATTCAAATGCACACATTGAACGATTGTTTAGTAGCATGAACCACATAAAGTCCAAAACGAGAAATCGAATGGAACTGCAATTACTCCGTTCACTTTTAACCATAAAATTTGGATTAATGAGGCATGACAAATGCTGTAACAATTACGAATTGCCAGGTAAGGTAACAAGTGCTATAGGAACATTAGCAGCATACTCAAAGCCAAAGGAGCAAACCAGTACAGACACAGCTGATGAGCATATGGATCCATCTTCGATGATAATGAACCCTCCACAAGTTGGGGATTACATTAATATTGTAAAGTAAAATTTTTCTTAATTTCTTTAATTTTTTATCTAAACTTGTTTTATGTGCTTTATAAATAATAGCTAATTTTTTGGTTACAAAATTATATTATCTAACTATTTTTAGCTTGAAAAACAATTATATCTAGCTAGTAACTCTCCAATTGAGTTGGCAACCCTGCTGCCAGTGAGAACCGTCTAAGCCACTTGGGACGTCCCAAGAAGCGAACAGCCAAGCTGGTTGAAAGTGTGAGAGAGTCTTTCCAGCAGAGTCCGAAACGCTCTGTGCGTAAGCGAAGTCAGTCCCTCGGTATGTCCCGTGAGACTTGCAGGAGAGTGCTGGTGAACGATATCAGGGCTTACCCATACAGAATACAGATGCTGCAGACCCTTACAGCCTCAGACAAGAAGCAGAGGAGCGCTATGGCAGTCAAGATGCTCGAGAAGATTGAGGAGACACCAAGTTCCCTTAACCTCCTTTGGACCTCAGATGAAGCCCACTTCCATCTTGACGGAAAAGCAAACTCCAAGACAAATGTCTTCTGGGGGTCCTCTAGACCCAATGAAGTAGCCACCAAGTCCCTGCACTCTCCTAAGTGCACGGTGTGGGCTGCAATCTTGGCCAGAGGCATCATCAGACCAATCTTCATCGAAGAATCTGGCACAGCAGTGACAGTCACCAAGGAGCGGTATGTGGAGGTCTTCAAAACCTTCAAGAGTGAGCTCCAGACCCTCTACCCGTTGCTCATGAGCAAGTTCTGGTTCCAGCAAGACGGAGCAAGTTCTCAAACGTCAAACCTGTCCTGAGATTGGCTGAAAGAGAACTTCAGAGGCCGAGTGATCAGTCTCAAGTCTGATTTTGAGTGGGCACCCCATAGCCCAGACCTAAGCCCCCCAGATTTTTTTCTTTGGGGCTATCTTAAGGACAGAGTCTACACAGGGAAACCCAGAACCATCACGAAACTCAAGGAAGCCATCAGGGAGATGAGAGCCATTACCAATTCACTCTGTAAGAACGTCATGGACAACTTCGTGCTGTGCCTCAAGAAATGCACAGAGCTAAATGGAGGCCATCTATATCACATGCTGTAGAACAGAGAAAAAAAGGCCAAAGACCCTAGCGTTTTGATGTGATGTTTTGAATATAATAAACTAGTTATGACCAAAGTTTCATTTCATTCGGACAAAACACTAAGAAACGGGGCGTAATTAGAGTTGGGGCCCTTTTTTTTTTGGGTCACCCTGTACTTAGCCCTTCATATAATGGATAAATGGTTAAAAAAGTCAATTGAATGCTCCAATTAATCAAAAAAAAGAAAACTCAAGTCAATCAAAAATGAGTCAGTCAAAGTGAAGGAAAGTAGTGAGAAGGTATGATGACACATACTTAAAAATGGGATTTACATGGAGTGAAGATGAAGACCCGTATTCACAATGCATTATTTGTTATGAACAACTTGCAAACAAGAGCATGTGTCCAAACAAATTGCTTTGCCATGTTGAGGCTAAGCAGCCTGAGTAAAACACAAACCCCTTGATTTTTTTAAGAAACTGCTAGCCAATTTAAGATGGGAGAAAGAATTTTGCACCGTTACACCAACTTAAATGAAAAATGTTTATATGTGTCTTACTTGATTAGCTTGAGAATCGCGAAAGCTGGCAAGCCACACACAATTGGGGAGACTGTAGTTTTTGCAGCTACAAAAGATACAGTTAAAGTTTTCTTTAATGATAAAGATGAAAAAGAAATTGAATCAATTTCTATATCTAATAGCATGGTCACACATAGAATTGATGAAATGTCTCAATGGGCAGAAAATCGAGTTATTGAACAAGTTATTGAAAGTCTTCTTTTTTCTTTACAACTTGATGAATCTACTGATGTAGAAGGTCTGTGCCAACTACTTTTTTTTGTACGTTATATATGGAACTCCAAACCTCATGAAGATATATTGTTGTGTGAACCAATCAGTCGAAGTACCAGCAAAGAAATTTTTAATACAGTTAATACTTGTATCAGAAAAGGTCTTCATTAGCATAAATGTACAGGAATATGTACGGACGGAGCACGTGCTATGTGTGGTAGAAACAGTAGTGTGGTGACCAGAATACTTGAGCATAATCCCAACGCATCATGGACTCACTGCAATCTTCACAGGGCAGCATTAGTATCAAAACATATATCTGATGATTTTAAAAATGTTTTGAAGACTTCCATTAAAATAGTAAATTTCATCAAGTCAAAGCCTTTGCAGTCATGCTTATTTGAGAAGTTGTGTGAAGAGATGGGAAGCAATCATAAAATTCTTCTTCTGCATACAGAAATACGATGGCTCTCAAGGGGCAAAAAGCTAATAAGACTTACAGAACTTTGTGAGGAAATTGCTATGTTTTTGAAAGCTAAATGCGATTTTGTGAAATACTTGCACGACAAAGAATTTATTTTAAGGCTTACATATTTGGCAGATATTTTTTCGAGATTAAATGAACTAAATTTGTACTTACATGGATCAGAAGATATCAGTATATTTGAAGTTCATGATGAAATTAGAGGTTTTATGAAAAAACTTGTTCTGTGGAAAAACTGTATTAACAACCGAAATTATGACTGTTTTGAAACATTACAAAATTTTTATAATAGAGACTGAAACTGAAGTTGATGATGATATAATCAGCAAGATATCAGAACACTTGAATAAGTTAAAAGAAAGTTTTGAATTTTATTTCCATGAAGAAATGAACACTATGCAACAGAAAAGATGGATTATAAACCCCTTTAAATCTGCCATGACGACTGGGATATCAACAAAAGCTGATGAAGAACTTATTGATTTATCTGAAGACTCTTTCTTGGAAATGAATTTCAGCACAAGAAAATTGGTACAGTTTTGGGTGTCTCTTCAAACCTCCTACCCACTCATTTCCACCAAAACATTAAAAGTACTTATTGCATTCTCATCATCTTATAAATGTGAAGCTAGATTTTCAGCAATGGTTGGGATTAAAAGCAAATTTTGAAATAAACTGCAACTCTTAAATTCTTTATGCCTGAAACTATCGCAAATAGAAATCAATATCAAGTCCATTATAGAAAATAGCAAGAAACAAGCTCATCCTTCTCATTAGCCTGACTGAAAATATATTAGATTTAGAACTTAGTTTTTGGCTAAATTTTCAAAATTGTAATTCTCTGATACTTTGTTAACCTAAAATTTCAAATTTTAGTATGATGTTCCCCTTATACATGAGGATGTATTTTTGTACTTGAAATTTAAAAGAAATTAGTTACATTTTATTAAATATTAATTGAGATGGATAGAAGCAAAATATTTTTTCATCATTTAGTCATGCACTACTTTGACATGAATAAGTGTGCAATTGAAACCCACAAAATCTTAACCCGTGTTTATGGAAACAAAAGTCCTTCATTAAGCACTATAAAAAATTGGTTTGGCCATTTCAAAGAAGGTAATTTTTCTGTTGATGACATGTATAGGTCTGGACAGCCCAAAAAATTTGAGGATGAAGAGCTCATTGATTTGGTAAAGAAAAATCCTTCTTTGACACAGAAAAAGATTGCTGAGCATTTTGGTGTTTCACAGAGAGGAATTTCAAAAAGAATGAAAAAAATAGGGATGATCTAAAAAAAAAATATCTGGCTCCCCCATGATTTGTCAGAAAACAATGAGAAAAGAAAAGATTTTAGTGAAGTGCTCCTGAAAAAGAAGAAAAGTCAAAATTTCATGGGAGACTAGTCACTGGGGATGAGAAATGGATATTTTTTGATAACCCTAAAAAAGACAAATCATGGGTTTTCCCAAAAGAAACACCTTCAAAAAAGCCAAAGAGAAATATCTATGGCAAAAAAGTTCTTTTGAGTGTCTTTTGGGATCAAAAAGGAGTGATATTTTTCAAGCTTCTTGATCAAAATTTGATACAAAGGAGGATGTCTATTTTTTCCTTGATAACTTTTTTAAAGAGAAAGACCCTGCATTTTTTAAAAGGGGAATTAAACTTTTAACTGAAAAATGGCAAAAAACAATTGATAATGAAGGTAAGTATTTTGATTAAAAAGAATTTTTGATTTCTTTTTGTATTATCAGATATTTGTTTTCTTAAATTTGAACAAAGACTAAGTTCTAGACCTAATAATTTGAAAAGAATAAATGTTTTCTTCATCAATGCTTCATTAATATTAATTTATTTAATTTGTGTTTCATGTTCTTTAATGCATAGGCTCATCCTTCTCAAAGACCTTACTAAATATGTAATTTTTAAAAAAATTGTTTTTTCATTAATGTTTTTGCTCAATAAAGTTAAGTGAGTTGCCATAAGCTGTGGTCATAAATAGTGGGTCGCAACTCTGAAAAGTTTGGGAACCACTGGTTTATGCGTTAACAATATTATGAAATACCGTATATACTCGCCGATAGGTTGCACCACTGTATAGGTCGCACTATTAGTTTTGTGTTAAAAAAGTTTAATTTAGAGTTGACTCGCACATAAGTCGCACTGAAAATCTAGGGATTTAAAAGGCCCTTTCCCTAGCTTTTTTGCACAGATAACTTCCTTTTTTGTTTTTTTTGTAGGGCTTAATATAATCAAAAAATGTTTAAATATATCATTGCCAGTACATTCAGACCCCTAACGCTGTTTGAGAAATGACAAAAATATATACACACATAAATTTGTTAAAAAAATTTATTTGAAAACTTTACAATTTACTGGAAACGTCAATTAGCTGGTGAAAATTAAAATAAAGTTTTAATCATATTCGAATCCTTCAAATTCTTGACTTTCATCGTCACTCTCAAAGAGCTGCCTCATTTGCTCATCACTTACAAGGTCATCAACCCCATAATCATAATAGTCATTCAGTTCATCATCATCACTTGTTTCATCATCATCATTAGTTTCATCTCAAGCTTCATCTTGAGGATCAATGGGATCAGCAAGTGCTGTACTGGGAGCCATTAAATCTTCATACAAAATGTCATCTTCTGTGCCATCCATTGCATTGGAAATACCACATTTCTTAAATGATCTTATAATGATGTCATCAGAAATGCTCTCCCAAGCCTCCTTCACCCACTGCACTACTAAGCTTAGCCCAGGCCTCTTCATCGCCCCACTTTTTGTGAACTCCTTCTCACCAGATACCATCCAGGTGTTCCATAATTTTCGCAGATAAGTCTTAAAAGGTTTATTAATTGATACGTCAAGAGGTTGCAAAACAGAGGTGCACACACCTGGAATTACTGCTTGTCTGGTTCTGTACTCCTTCAACTTTTTCTTAACAGAATCACAGCAATGGGCCCTGAACATATACCAGACCAATAAACTTCTGGGTTTCAGCAAACCACCTGGTCTTCTCATGAACACTTCATCTAATCAAACTTTTATTAGAGCTTCATCTATCCATCCTTTTGAGTGAACTTTAACAACAACACCTGGTGGAAAAGTCTCCTTTGGCATGTTCTTCCGCTTAAAGATAACCATTGGACGAATTTTTTTTCCATCAGCTTGGCAAGCAAGCACAACAGTAAAATGTTGCCTTTCATACCCTGTGGTTTTCACTGACACAGTTTTACTTCCTACTTTATCGACTGTTGTATTTCCAGGCATGTCAAAATACATAGGCATTTCGTCCATGTTGATAATGTTTTTTAAGGCAAAATCCAACCTTTTCCGCTCCTTTATCACAAATGCGAAAAAATTGTGCACTTTCTCATCAATATCCTTGGGCAGCTTCTGAGCAATATGTGTTTTTTGTCTTAATGTCAACCCGCTCTGGTCCATGAACCTAGTACACCAACCTGCTGATGCCTTAAAGTTCGGAAAATTGTACTTCGGTGCTATCTGAAGGGCCCTGGCCCCTACGGCTAGTCTTGTCACTATTAGTCCGTTACTTCTTAGGTCTAACACCCACTCACTCAGTTCATTTTCCATATCCTTGTATGGGGTTACACCATACCTCCCAGCCCTTTTACTTTTGGGCATCGTTTTTAATTGATCTTTGTTTTCTCCAACCTCTGACCATCTTTTCAGATACACCAAACTCTCTTTCTGCTCCCCTGTTTCCGCGTTCTTCTGCATAGTCTACTACTTTTAAGTTGAAGCCTGCTTCATAACTCTTTCTTTTGCCAGTACTCATTTTAAAGGCTTTTTTTTAGATGTACCGGTTATCTGTAGATCTATGATTTAATTCAGATATAGGCCTCTTTTGTCCTCTTTTACGTGCCAGTGCATTTACTGTAATGGTGCACGTGCAGAAGACAAAGTGTTTTGTTTGCGTAAGCCAGTGGTCTCAAACATGCGGCCCGCGGGCCGCATGTGGCCCGCCGACCAAAAATTTATGGCCCTCAAGCAACCTGACACATATATACTAAATTGTCCTACAAATATAATACCTTCTTGTTAATAGTACATACCGAGTTGAAAAACACTACATGGCCATAGCTTAAAAAAATACCATGTGCAATAATCCTTTTTTTCTTTCTTTTCTCATTTCGCACCACAAAAAATCTTGTCTGTTTTCTTTATATTTTCTCTTTCGAGCAATTCAATCACTCATGCGTAACAAACAACCTTGTGGTGCGCAAGCGTGTTTTGTACTATTGTATTTAACAGCCGAATGCGTCCGGTAACCCAAACCAGTTTAAAAGAGAATAAGTATTGGTTTCTTTTTTATGAGACTAAGAGGCAGTCATGTGAGGTTATTACTAAGCAAAAAATCAGTTTCGAATTTAATTACGTAAGCGATTTGCCAACAAAGTTACGGCATTTGACTGAAAGTTTTTTAGGACATTTTTAATAGGTTAATTGCTGCTAGCTTATTTAACTGTTTTAAAAGATAATATTTAAAAATTTTTGATGTAGATATGTAGGACCAAACAAACAGTACGGCTGTATAAACTTTTTATTAAAATTTTTTTTGTTTGTTTATTATAAGAATGACGCGGACGCAGCCGCATGTCCATTTTGGACGTGCGCAACCGCCATTTTACCATACAGTATTGCACGTTAGAAAATAATATTGTTTAAGCTTTTGCTTCAGGCCAAATTTTAATTTTTTGTAGGGCTGTGTAACATTGAAAATGTCGTTGTCAAAGCTAAAGAAAAGAAAAGTTGAAAAAGAGAACAGAAATTTTCAAGAAAAGTGGCAAAATAAGTATTTTGTAATAGAAGCGAGAGACAAAGTACAATGCTTGATTTGCCTGGAAACTGTGGCAGTACGAAAGGAGTATAACATTAAAAGGCATTACGAGACGAAACATAAAAAACAATATGACGTTTTTAGTGGGAAAATGCGAGAGGAAAAAATTACACAACTGAAGTCGGCCCTGTCAAAGCAACAAAATGTTTTTTCTAAATTGAACGAAACAAGTAAAAATGCTGTACGAGCTAGTTTTGCTTTGAGTGAAAAGATTGCACAATCCTCACGACCATTTACTGAAGGTACTTTTATAAAGGAGTGTCTTCTAACAGCCAGTGATATTCTTTGTCCTGAGAAAAAGAAACTTTTTGAGAGTATTAGCTTGTCAGCAAATACTGTTGCCAGTCGAATCACAGAGTTAGCAAGTAATTCATATCAAAAACTTACTGCTGCTGCTAAAAATTTTGAAACATTTTCACTTGCCCTTGATGAAAGTACAGGTGTTACAGACGTTTCTTACTGTGCTGTATTTATCCGAGGTGTTGACAAAGATTTTAATATCACTGAGGAATTGTTGGACTTGCTACCATTGAAGGGAAGTTGTACTGGACAAAACGTGTTTAATGAACTGGAAATGTGCATTGAACGTGCAGGGTTAGATTGGTCAAAGCTTGTGGCAGTAGCTACAGATGGGGCCCCTGCAATGTGTTCTGAAAGGGTGGGCTTAGTTGGCCTTCTAAAAGACAAAGTAAAAAAACTTGGAGAATATACCTCCGCTATACATTGTATTATTCATCAGGAGGCACTTTGTGGAAAAAAGATCCAGATGAAAAATGTTATGGATGTAGTTGTGAAGACTGTGAACTTCATACGTGCAAGGTCTCTGAATCACAGGCAGTTTACTTCTTTTTTGTCTAGCATAGAGAGTGAATATGGAGAGTTGCTCTATCATACAGAAGTGAGGTGGCTCACTCGTGGAAATGTCCTGAGGAGGTTCTTTGCTTTGAGAGAAGAAATTGGATTATTTATGGCAATGAAAAAAAATGATATTCCTGAACTCTGCAATCCCACTTTCATATCCAACCTTGCATTTCTCACAGATTTGACAGACCACTTAAATATGCTGAACCGGAGTCTACAGGGTCCAAAACAAGTTATAACTATCAT
The DNA here is from genome assembly GCA_963680785.1 of Diplosoma virens. Taxonomy (NCBI): domain Eukaryota; kingdom Metazoa; phylum Chordata; class Ascidiacea; order Aplousobranchia; family Didemnidae; genus Diplosoma; species Diplosoma virens. The sequence continues at coordinate 30,666,656 of OY796885.1, forward strand.
GTATGACTGTGTGAAAGCTTTCAAGTGCAAGCTTTTATTGTGGAGAAAGCAGCTTGAAAATGGAAACTTTGCACACTTCAAGACTTTGCAGTCACTGGGAAAGGTTGATGCTGAATGTCTGACTGAGTATGTGGAAATGATTGCAAATTTACATACAGAATTTGAGCGCCGATTTCAAGACTTTCAGGCTTTAGAAAAACAATTTGTGCTCTTTGCTACACCACTAGTAGTGGATGTTGAAACTGTGAGAGAGGACCTTCAGATGGAGTTAATGGAGCTTCAGTGTGACACCCTGCTCAGGCAGAAGTATGCCGAGGTTGGTATTCCGGAATTCTACAAGTTCCTACCATTCGACAAGTTTCCCAAATTGTGTGCCTTTGCTTTGCGAATTCTGGCAATGTTTGGCAGTACATATGTGTGTGAACAGTTCTTTTCCACCATGAAGGTGAACAAGTCTGCCATCAGATCAAGGCTGACTGATGAACACTTGCAATCTGTATTAAGACTTGCTACTACCAAAGATGCAAGCCTGAAGCCAGATATAGACTCATTAGTAAATTCTAAGCGCATCCAGAAGTCTTCCATCTGACACTCAAAGTTCAAAGAAACCTCATAAAGACTTTCATTATAAATTGCCTATCAACTTACAACTGAAATAAACTTAAAAACAGGAGAATTTTAATAAAGTTATAATTAATATATTTTATTTTCTTAAATTTTACTCTTCTAAAGAGGACCGAATTTTGTGTGGCCCCTGGATCGCCTACTTATCACATATTGGCCCCTTTCTTGCCTCGAGTTTGAGACCCTGCCGTAAGCAGTAATTACTGGTGCATGACTTTGTGCAATTGGTTGTTTTGGTATGTTGCATTGGTATGTGCGTGAACGAGTGCATGCACCCGTATTCGTTGTTTGCATTATACTCGAATAAATACGTTATATCCACCCAATAAGCCGACCCCAGAAAATTAGGTCGAAAACGTAGGTCCAGAAAATCGGCTTATTAGCCGGAAAATACGGTACTTGCAATAGCCGAAAACTTTCAATTTTGTTCCGACTTGGTGGCAATTTGCACTTATGTCAAGCAGATAGGTTGCACCTATATTTTTTTTAAAAAAATATAAGAAAAAAGTTGCGACCTATCCGCAAGTATATACGGTATATCAAATAGAATTTATTAATTAATTGTAATAAAACAACATCTCAGACCCAGAGCAGTGCTATCACCTTATACATAACTTTGTTGCCTGTCTACTGAATGGTACAGCCACATGACTATATATAGCATTAGTTCTCAACCTATGGGTGGCCTAATTAGTTGAATGGGTCACCAAGAATTTGTTTACTTATTATTTTTCAATATTCAATGCTTGTTTACAAGTTGCTCAGCCACTCAGAAATCAACCCACTGGCTTCATTTACTCTAGTCTAGTCATCTAGTGACTTTATGATAACTAGTTTTACATCGCCAACTGTGACTTGACAATGGTGCTTATGACATCTACTCCTACATTAATGGCATGGTATTGTATTAGACAAGGGGAATAGGTAGTGAGAAAAGGTACTTTTTGCATTTTGTAATTTGGCCAACTCCCTTTTTCTGCTTAATTTAGCTAAAACGACACTTAGATGCAAAGCATAGTAGACTAGTCTACAAAGAAAAGTATCTTTAAAAGAGAAAAACAAAAATTGAAAAGGAAGAGGCTGGATGCTCCCACCAATGAAGTGGTTATCTGCATGCAACAAACATTTGCTTTGTACCTTGTAGCCTGGAAAATTGCAAGAGCTAAAAAGGCACATAACATTGATGAAGAATTGGTAAAGCCTGCAGCTCTTGATATGGTGCAGACTATTTATGGAAATAAATTTGCAAAAAAACTTGTTCATCCGTTGAATGACACAGTTTATGAATTTAGAGCATGTTGTGTGACATAAAAGACCTGGTGATTACAACCATAAAAAAAAGCAGGCTGAGCCAACTGATGTTAGTGATAATGCCCAACTGTTGACTTACATACGATCCAGAAAATATGGAAGAAGAGTTTCTGTTTTTCTGACCATTACAACCCAGAACAACTGATGAAGAAATTTTCATGATGGTGGATTCATTCTTTAAAAAAGGACTTTTCTGGAAGCAGTGTTATAGTGTTTGTTGTGATGGTGGCGCAGCAATGTTAGGAATGAACCATGGCTTTACTGCACAAGTTAAGCAAGAAAATGCAAGTGTGATGATTGTTCACTGTCTACTCCACCATGAAAATCTAGCTTCTAGGAAGTTGTCACATGAGTTGAAGAAAGTGATTAGTGATGTACTGATACTTAAGTATCAGTATCGGTGGTATCGGCCTATTTTTATGGTATTGGCTAGTAGTATCAGTATTGGTTAAATATAGTCGATACTTTTTAAGCACAAAAAGAAAAGCTGCAGTTTAGTAGTATCTACTTTTTAGTTTTGACTTATGAGTGCTGTTTGTTTGATAATAGCTGCAACAGGCTAAAACTTTTTTATTTACACGTTTTAATTTTCACTTGTTGAGGTGTTTTCATGACGTTGTCAAGTTTGCTCTTTCTTTGGTTACGGCATTGTTACTTTCTTATTTCAATTCTTTTATTTTTTGTTTTTGTGAGTTGCACCTATTTTTTTTTAATAATGGTATTCAATCCATTGTTTTTGCTATAAAAACTATCTGTTTGATTTATTCAACTTTTTTTTGCTATAAAAACCATCTGTTTGATTTGTTACTTTGTTTTACAGATTTGCAATATTATTGTTACGAATAACGATAGATAATTACCTAGAAAAAAATTCAAAATGCTATAACAAGCTAGATTTAGTAAATACATTCTTTGGTGCTGCTTACAAAAGTTTTTATTGATGGTACTCAATAGATGAAAAAGTATCGGTGGTATCGGCAGTATCAGTATTGGTTCTAAATGCTGGTATCGGTAGTACTACCATATCGTTTAAAATGTGGTATCTGTACATCACTAAAAGTGATGCAGGAGGCCATTCAAGTTGTCAATTTTATTAAAGCTTATGGTTATTTGCTAAAATGTGCTCTGATTTTGGGTCTGAACATATACAACTGTTTGCTGAGATTAATTCCTTAAACATTTTCCATGCAAGGCCACCAAGAAACTAAATGCATTAAAAGAAAAATTAAAGCTGGGACGACTGCATCATTTCCATCTTTGAATGCCCTTCTGAAGGATGAAAATTTTTCTCTTACCAAAGTCCAAGACATTATTGCGGAACATATATCCAAACTTATTTCAGCGTTTAATCATTATATTTCAGAAAATGCACATAAATACAATTGGATAAGAAACCCATTTAACATTTAAGCTGCAGACCTACCTGACAAAATGGTAAACATCAGCAGGCTACAGGAGCAACTTATCATCATTCCAAATGATAAAATACTTTGTAATTCAAAAAGCGAAATAAATTGTTGGGCTCATTTTGGACCAAAGTTTACCAAGAAAAGCCTATTCTTAGTGGAAAAACCCTGAAAGCACTCCTTCCTTTTGCTACAACTTTTCTGTGGGAGTAGGACTTTCAGCCCTCACAGTCATAAAAATAAAGTACAGAAGCCGTTTACAACCAGAGGACGACCTGAGATGCAATATATCATTAAAATTACCCAGATTTCAAGAGTTAATCAAAACAATCCAGTACCAAGGATCTCACTGAGTATAATCGTGTTGCATGCCAAGTAGTCTTGTATGAATAACTTTGTTTTTTGATAATGGAAAAATATTTCCTCCAATAATAAAAAATCACTGTATTTGATGTTTGTATTTGTCACATGTTAGAAATACAACTATTTTCGGATTTAAATAAAACATAACGTTTATAAGGACATGGGTTTGGATAAGGACATGCTTGGACATGCTTGGATTGAGACAGAATTTTGGGTCGTAGCCAAAAAAGGTTAAGAAGCACTGATATATAGCGAGTTATACTTAGTGATAGTGATTTATCCTATGAAGTTGAATCTGTATCAAAGCACTCGGTTAGTTGAAAAATGAAAACCAGTAAAAAAATGAAGACAGGAAATGATATGCTTGGATTGCGAGGCACATTGCTTTTATGTGATTCAGAAACAGAAAGTGATTGCTGTTCACCTTGCATTGCACTACCAACACAACCAAAAAACGTCAATGATGACACCTTTGTAAATTTGAAGAAAATTGACATTAAAACATCGGATAATAGTGGGCCTTTACCTAAAGTGGCCATATGTCCCGTTTTTAGGCCTTGGTCCCGGTGTCCTGCCCAGTTTACTACTTTGTCCCAAAATTTTTGATTCAAAATTTGCTTTTGTTAATACAGTATGTCAACGATACACAAATGAGCCATTTGTTATACTGTATTAACAGCAAGGTACAAATTCCTAGCTTTGTGACGTCACAGATTGAGTGTCTACACTACAGATAGGTTAGCATTACTTCACGCAGTTGCAGGATGGTTAAAGCAGCGTCGGCTTAAGGAGAAATGTACAGAGCTGTAAGGAGACGCTACAGAGCTGTTTAGCTGTTTTTTGTCATAAAAACTTTAGCTAGACTAAGCAAGCAAATTGACTGCGGGATTTCGGTAAAAGTTGACAGAAGTTGATTTAACCGCATAACGTAACAGTAACTAGATTAATTTTTAGCATTACTATTAAGACATTATGCCCAAAAGAAAATGTAAGTTTACAAATGAGCTGAAGCAAGAATTTCCTTATCTGAAAGACACTGGAAATGGTAAAGTGCTGTGCAATCATTGTGGTTCTGTATTTTCAATAGTCCATGGTTGGTGGACGTGCAGACGTTAATATTCATTTACGGAGCAAAAAGCACAAAGTCGTTGTTGAAGCAGCTGCATCCTCATCTCGAGTGACTTCTTTTTTCAAAGATGTTGGCTCTGCCTTTGTTGCTACCCTAGCTTTGGCTGCTAAAGAAGCAACTTTTGCTTATCATACTGCTACTCACGGGCAAAGTTTCAGAAGTTCTGATTGTACATCCAAGTTGGTCTCAAAACTGTTTGAACCTAAATTCTCATTAGGGAAAACTAAGTGTGAAGCTATAGTTGTTAAGGTCATTGCCCATGATCATTGTTAAGGTCATGTGTATTGATGAACTTCATCAAGAGTTAGATCAAATTAACTTTGTCACTGTGTCAATTGATGCATCGAACATGAAAGAAGTGAAACTTGTGCCGATTGTGGTTCGCTACTTTTTACCAGAAAGTGGCATTAAGGTAAAACTTTTAGAATTTAAATCGGTTCCCAGAGAAACAGCTGAAATATTAAGTGAATACCTGCTTTCAGTTCTAGACCAAACAAAACTAAAAGATAAATTGATTGGATTTTGTGCAGACAATTGCAACACTAATTTTGGCAGTGTTAATAGAAGAGGACATAATAATGTATTCTATAAAGTTAAGGATAACATTAAACGAGACCTTGTAGGCATCGGATGTACAATTCACATCGCACACAACTGCCTTCAGCATGCTGTGGATACTTTGCCAGTATGCGTAGAAAGCCTTGTCGTAAAAATTTATAAATTCTTTCATATTTACACTGTTCAGGTTTCCAAACTTAAAGAGTTTTGCGATTTTGCTGATGTTGAGTACCAACGACTTTTGCAGCACGGCAATACCAGATTTTTGTTGTTGCTACCCGCTTTGGGGAGGGTTCTTGAGTTGTTTGAAGCATTGAAAAGCTACTTTAATTCACAAGAACATTGTCCAACTATAATTCTCCAATGCTTTGAGAATCCAACCCAAGAACTCTATCTGTGGTTCGTTTATGGACAGTTGAAGTACTTTAACGAAACAATATTAAAGTTGGAGAGACAAAAGACAAGTGCTGTGGATGTGGCGATTATTCTTACAGAATTGAAGTTAAACCTACACGAAAAAAGAGTTAATAATTTTGTTCCACACCAAGCAAAGTGTATATTGGAAAAGCTTCAGAAAGATGGAGAAGTGAATGCAAACTTCTTTCTTAATCAAACTATATGCTTTTACGAGAAATGTGAATCATACCTGGATGTTTATCGACATGCCTACGAAGGTGTGACACCTCATCTTTGGCTAAACTCAAGTGAAGATCTATCCTGGCAACCTGTATGTGCATCAGCAGAAAAGATCAACTCCATGTTTGCAAAGCAAATAATCGATATTGACGCTCTTTTCAACGAGCACGTTCTGGTGAAAAACTACATCTCTGCAAGCAATAGAAAAGAGAGATGGAAAAATACAACCATATCTTATGAGCAAAAGTGGACCCAATTGCTTCAGGCTTTCAAGGATAAAGACATTCCCATTTCAAACTTTCAGAAACTGGTCGAGTTTGTATTTTGCTTACCAGGAACATCAGCTCCAGTTGAAAGAATTTTTTCAATAATGAAAAATATGTGGTCTGATGACAGAAGCAGTATGCACGAAAAAAATGTCAGAGCTCTCCTCGTGTGCAAAAGTAACATTGATTTGACATGTACTGAATTTTATGAGAACATAAAATCAAACGTTGTGCTATTAAAAAAGGTAATAGGTACAAATAAATATCAATGATTATTTGATTTGTTGATCAACCGTAATTCGTTTTCTTTTTGTGTGTTTAGTACCATCAGGCTGCTCTAACTGGTGATTTGCCAAAAAAGATCAATTTCATTGTATCTAAAATACACAGTACTTTACTGTATTTACATAGTGTGATTTACTGTACTTACATAGTGTTGGCAGTTTGCTATAAGCGTCCTGTTTTTGCATTTCGAAAAAATCGCCAGCCTACCTTTACCGCAATGCTTTTTTAGAATAGAAGAACTTTTGGATAAATTAGAGAATTTTAGGGGTAAAGCATTGCAATTCGTACCAAACAGTAACAAATGTTATAAATATTTTTTGTTTAAAAATCAATTTATACATAGAAAGAAAAATGTGTTTGTCAATGATTGTGGAGCATAGGGTTGGAGGCAGTGTGAAACATACACACTATGTTAATAAAAATAATGGTTCTTGTCTGCAGTTAGAAAAAAAAGGAGTTTATGGCACTCATAAAAGATCTGAAAAAATAAAAACCCACCTGGTGTATAACCCCATAAAAACAACTAACTTAACAAGAATTAGTTGGACTGTATCGCAACAACACTAAATTAAATGCAAATGAAAACTGTAAACATTGAATTAGTTTTTTAGTGTTGAAACCCAAAGTTGCATTAGCCAAATATATTGGAGAATATGTGGATCCTACACTTCCTAATGGAAATGTAAATGAAGTAAAAAACCTCCCTGTTGTTGCACCCCCTTACTTAAGAACCCATAAGCATATTTTAGAAAGCATAAAGAAAGCTATAAAAGAAGTTGCAGAAACTGTTGTTCACAATTTGATCTGTGAATATGGAATTGCAAACGTCAAAGATAAAAACAAAGTTACATGTAAAATTGGTAGAAGTAAAAGATCTGTTTTTGGAGCATGTCCTAAAACTTTTGTAGACAAAGTTCAAAAAGTAATGACTGCATCAACTTTAGATTCTTCTTTTATCAGACGAGTTGTGCAATTTGGCAAACATGGATACATCATAATTCTTTACAGCAATGAAATAATTTCAATGATTCAAAACGTTTGTTGTAACCAACCTGTGCCCACTGTAATTGGTGCAGAAAAGACTTATAATCTTCAAAAGCTTTTTAACAATTCTTTCTTTTAAACATCCTGGAATTTGGTGAAGAAGTACTTGTTGCCTGCCTATTTTATATGGTCCAATGGCAATTCGTTCATCTTCAAACATGGAAGTGTTTGCATAACTGTTTTCAGCACTAAGACTAGCGCTTAAGATAACTGAACCTGCTCATATATCAAAAAAGGCGTTTGGGTCTGATGCAGAAAAAAGCACTGTTAATTCAATCAAACAAACATTTTATGGAGTTTCATACTTTTTATGCAGTAAGCATATAAAAGACAATGTGAAAGAAAAGATAAGAAACGTTAATGAGGTGAATTTTGAAAAAAACAGATTAAAAAAAAATGGAAGCAAAGGCATGTTTACTCACAACAATTTAAAATCTTTTCATATTGCATGGGATGCATTTTTAAATACTGTAGAATCAAACAATAATTTAAAAACTTATTGCAACTCTACTTTGTACCTAGCTTTATAGGAAGGTGTGTTCAAACCCAGTATTAAAACAGGAATAAAAAATTGAACCAATAACAATGCTGAATCCATTAATCATACAGGGTGGCCGAAAAGTCCCAGGACACTCTATTTTTAATATTTTAATGCTGTTAAATATTGTTAAATGCAGTTTTAATATTCTAATCTTGTTAAAACAATTTATTTGATTTATTTTTTCAGGTTATTTAAGGTCATGAGTGACATCAGTGTATTTACTGTTGAGGAGCGCTTAATTGCTGCTGTTTGGGTTCACGACCGCATCAGGAATGACATGACTATGGAAGATATTCGAAGTGCTTTCACAGAAAGATTTGGAAAGCCCGCGCCATCAAGAAGTAATCTGTATCTGTGGGAGAAGAAAGTTTTTGAAACAGGTAGCGTTCTGGATCAGGCAAGAAGTGGCAGGCCTGAAACACGAAAGGAAACGTGTGCTGGTGTTCAAAAATCACTGCAACAGTCTCCCAAGAAATCCACCAGAAAACGTTCTGCTGAACTTGGAATACCAAGGGCTACCATGATGGATCATATGAAAAAGGACTTGAATGTCAAAGCGTATAAGCCCATGTCGGTAAATCAGTTGTCAGATGAAGATATGGATCGAAGAAAGGAATTCTGTGAGAAATTTTTAAATCGCTTTCCTGATGGTCAAAGAAATCACAGAAAGATAATATTCAGCGATGAATGCGCCATTTATAAAAGTTCTAAAAGTCGAAACATATATTTCTGGGCTAAAGAAAACCCTTTTTACAAAGAAGAACTTGAAAATAATCCTCCTCAAGTCATGATTTGGGCTGCAATGACATCTGAACATTTGATTGGTCCTTATTTCTTTGATGGCAATGTCAACCAGGAATCATATGCCAATATGATTAGAAAGTGGTTCATTCCCAAGTTAATAGAACTTGGTATTAAGGATCGTGTATGGCTACAGCAAGATGGTGCACCTGCACATTTTGCACTTCCTGTGAGAGCGCTGCTAAATGCAGAGTTTCCTGATCGATGGATTGGCCGCGGATCAAATTCTTTTGCTTGGCCACCACGAAGCCCCGACTTGACCACTCCAGACAACTCATTATGGGGTTTTATTAAAGGTCAAGTTTCTGGTATTAGATACAAAACCATTGATCAGCTAAAGCATGCGATTATTGCAGCTTTTGCTAGCGTATCAAGGAATTCTCTCCAAAAAATGGCACAAAAAACATGGAGGCGAATGGAATTGTGCAAGAACAATGAGGGCCAACATACTGATCCCCTAGACCACTAAATTACTCTAGTTGTTTTCTGCTGTGTTTCTAATAAAGTTCTCTTTTTTGTTGAATATATACGTTTCTGTGTGTTTCATTATAAAATACTGTGTTTTATTGAAAATACATGTATAGTGTCCTGGGACTTTTCGGCCACGCTGTACAATCAAGCATGCTCTTGACTGGAAAAAAAAAAGTGTCATTGATGCAACTAATTACTACCTTAACCCTCCAGAGCGCGCATTGGGTCTCACAGACCCAGACGATCTTTTTTTGCGTAAAAAAATTTTTTGTGGCGTAGCATCAATTCAGAACATTCTGTAGCTGATTCATTTCAGCTTTACTTTAATTTCGACCAAAATCATTAATACATGGCAACCGTTTATAAGAGATATTGTAATCTGGGTCTGTCAGACCCAATGCGCGCATTTTTGTTCTAAATGTGTATAGCTATCCCTTGAGATTATTTACGTCTCATCTGTTCATTATCATTTCAGATAATAATATATTATAATTTTAGACAACAGTCTTTACTATTTTTGAAAATAAAATAATCATGGATCCAGTTGAAAAAGAAAACGAAAGAATCCGACAGCTACTGGAGACAATTGTTGTGAGTTCTGATGAAACTGATGATGATAGTGACGCAGGTGAGGAAGACAATTTGGAGGTTAGACGTGAATCTACTGATACTGAACAAGAAATGAGTGACGTAGCTTCTGAGGATGAGTTGGATACAGATGGTTTAGACTACTATACTGGTAAAGATGGTGAGACAGTTTGGAAAAAAAGGAAATTCAGAGCAAATGTTAGAACTCGCGCTCACAACATTATTACGGAACCAACTGGTGTGAAGGGCTCTGCCAAACATGCTAAATCTCCAAAGGATTGTTGGAGCTGTTTTTTTGATGAAAGTATCATGAATATCTTAGTGGAATGCACGAATATATATATAAATAAAAATAAAGCAAGCTGTTCAAGAGATAGAGATGCAAAAAACACTTCAAAAGAAGAAGTGTCCGCTTTGATTGGACTACTTTACCTCGCTGCGGTACACAAGAGTGGAAGACAAAATTTGGAAGATCTGTGGGAGCAAGATGGAACAGGTGTTGATATATTTCATACTACTATGTCATTACGACGATTCAAATTCCTTCTCCAGTGCATCAGGTTCGACGACAAAACGACAAGAAGTGAAAAGCTGAAGAGTGACAAACTAGCCCCAATCAGAGAGATATTTCAAATATTTGTAAATAACTGTCAGAATTCTTATTCTATTTCCGAATATGCCACCGTTGATAAAATGTTAGCTGGTTTTCGAGGAAGATGCAGTTTTCGACAATATATTCCATCTAAACCTGATAAATATGGGATCAAGCTTTTTGCTTTAGTGGATGCGCAAACTTTCTTCACAAGTAAGATTGAGGTCTATGTCGGAACGCAACCGGATGGACCCTATAAAGTTAGTAATAGTCCTGGTGATGTTGTTGAACGGGTGTGCAGTGGTATACTCGGAACAGGGAGAAACATAACCTTGGATAACTGGTTTACTAGCTATGATTTATCTAAAAGAATGCTTAGGCATAAAATAACAGTTGTTGGCACTTTCAGGAAAAACAAAAGACAAATTCCTCCTGAATTCCTGAACCTTCGAGGCAGAGAAGAAAAAACAAGTTTGTTTGGCTTTGAGGATAACTGCACTTTAGTCTCTTATATTCCTAAAAAGAAGAAGAATGTTTTGGTACTTTCTACACTTCACAATGATGACAAGATTGACGAGGAGACAGGAGACGCTCGTAAGCCAGAAATAATAACTTTCTACAACGCTACAAAAGGAGGAGTGGACACTGTAGATCAAATGTCATCCCTTTACAATTGTGCTAGAAACACCAGACGATGGCCGATGGTCATATTTTATCGCTTACTAAACATCGCAGGTGTCAATGGGTTTATTATTTATTGCAAAAATGGAAATAAACCAATGCAAAGACGAACATTTCTGAAGAAATTGTGTCTAGAATTAGTTGACGATCACGTCAAGAAAAGATCCAGTATCGTAACCTTGCCAAAGCAACTGCGACAGAAATTGTCCAAAGTAACAAACACAGAAGTACAAAATGAGGCCCCATCAGTTGGCAAACGAGGGCGTTGTCATAAATGCCAGGGTAGAGACAGAAAGACTAAATACTTCTGTACCACGTGCCACAAGTATTTGTGTTTAGAACACGCTAAATTTATTTGCAAACAGTGTCTTTCCGATGATCAATAGCTTTCTTCACAGTATGCAGTTTCTTTTGTGTAATGAATAATTCTTTCCTGTGTTCTTTCATTAATTGTTGAATATTTTGAATGTAAAAGCTTGTTTATAAAGTAATAAATCTTTTAAAATTTAATATTGCTTTATTTTGCCAATCAATAAGTCTATAAATCATGAGAAAACAATATTGGGTCTGTGAGACCCAACGCACGCATCCATGTAATTTTTTTAGCGCGCGCTCTGCAGGGTTAAACAAACTGATTTCAAGTCAATTGGAGAATATCAAATGAGCATTATTTGGATGATTTTGTTCTTGCTCCAAATTGAAATCAATACATCCTAAGCAAAAATCAGTGGGAGAAGATGTCAATAAAACAGCAACAACTAAAACTGAATACATTTCTAGAAAAAGGAAAGGGAATGACAAAAAAATGAAATGTTCAACTGACAGAAAATTGACCATTATCCATGGCAACCAATCAAGAAAAAAACCATTTCAACGTACAAGAACAAAAGCAGATAGAAAAAAAAAGTTTTTCTAAACAGCTAATGTAGAACCTTTTGTAAACTCTTTGTAATTGATTCCAACAGAATCTTTGAAAATTGTGAAGTTTGCAAAATAGTTCAAAACAAAACTTAAAGCAATAAACTAAATTGACATTTTGTGTGTTCTACTGTGATCGTCATTGTCATCGTCATTTGAAGGGTAACCACTTCAGGTCACACACAAACAGGACTGGGGCCAAGGGTTTATCCTTTTACTATCTTAGGCTGCTGTACTGCCTGAATCAGATGCTGGCAGTGATGCTATTAAGCCAGTATCGGGTTTCGTCATCCAAAACCGTCAGAATTTGTGCTCCATGTCATGCCTGATGTATAGGGCACGTTGTTAGTACATGGTCTGTGGTTTGTTTAGAGGTGCCACACTCACAATTCAGTGAAAGAGCAAGACCCCATTTGTGCATGGATGAATGGAATCACCCAACACCAGTCTGCAGGCGGTTGAGCTTAACCCAAGCTGCTTGGGATAAGCCCATCCCAACAGGCCTGGCACCGGTCCTGTGCACAAAAGCACGAAGCCTGGAAGCATTTTCACAGTACTCCGCATTCCATTTGTGATTTGTCCATTCAGAAGTGCGGATGCCAAGTCAGGCAAGGTTGTCCAAAAGATTCCAAAAGCTGACACAAACAGGTGTCTGGATCTTAGTCTCAATTGGCGAGTATCTGAGGACCCACTTAAAAGACCATACAAGATATGATCAGGGTCCAGAGATCCATGGTAAGCCAAGAAGAGTGTCGCTCCCATTTGGTGAAGCTCAGCTGGCTGGATGCCTAAAAGTATTGGTAGGTGGTCTGTTAGACTGGGATGCAGGCATCGTCAAGACACTATTGATGAGGAGTGTGAGCACTGTGACACCAGACTGGCGTGCAGTGCTCAGCTGTTGAGTAGACTAGAGATAAGGTGCCTATGCATAATGTTTTAGCACTAGCACCCCATCTCAAGCCCATGAGTCACCTCAGCAGTGTGACCCACAAGGATAGTTTTTTGCACAATGCCACTAGATGGTGACAAAACATGAGCAATCTGTCCAGTTTTACCCCAAGTAGGGGTTGGAAAGAACAGTAAAAGTCTACTGTTGTTGTAGACTTTTAGCTCACGTTTGGCCTCTCAATTATTTAAGTGAAAGGCTGCCAATACTATCTTAGGGTGGTTAAGCTTCAACCTCCAAGTCTGGAAATATGCTGAAAGTGTAGACATGTCTTGGCTTAAAGTCCCCTCCAAGTCCTTCCAATTTCCAGAAGAGTGCAGCAATACTAAATCATTAGCATAAGCAAACTTTCTGGAAATCATGGAAGGAAGATCGTACATATAGATGTTAAATAGAAGGGGAGCCAATGAGGAATGCCGTTTTTAAGACGGCATAGCCTGCTTTGCTTGCTGTCACCGGCAGTAAGGGTGAAACTTCGATTTTGGACAAGCTCTATAATCATTCTGACCATGTGCTTATCCGGAAGTAGTTTCAGCAGCTTGCAGGTAAGGCCACGGTGCCAGACAATATTGTAAGCAGCTGTCAGATCGACAAATACGGCCTTCTTTTTAGCTTCAAAAGAATCCTCAATGTTCTGGGTTAGCAGAACAACTTGATCTACAGTTGACTTCCTGCATAGGAACCCAGCCTGCTCTTTAAGGAGTAGTGGATCGATTAATGGCTCAATGTGGGCATAGATAAACCTTTCGAGGATCTTGTAGGGGACACAGAGCAGAGATATCGGTCAATAACTCTTTGGGTCCCCCACAGGCTTTGTTGATTTTGGGATTGCAACCACAAGTGCTTTTCTCCAGATCTTGGGAATTTTGAGTTGGCACAAACAGGAAGAGAGGAAGTCACGTCACGTAACCAGGACTTCAAAGCAGCTCCAGCATGGAGTATGAGCTCTAGGCAGATGGAATCAGGTCCCAGAGCTTTACCTGGTTTTAAGTGTTGGAGGGCAGCAGTAAATTCTCTCTGTAAAAAAAATGTCAGAGATATTTACTGCGTCTGGTGTTGTGGCCCTCCAAAGATCAGACACTTCTTGAGAGACAAGTCAAGAAGACTTGTGGTCAACAGCCTTGTATCTCCTGTTTCTAACCAGCTGAGATGCAATAGCATCAGCTGAAATGGGACAGTGACGAGGAGAGTGTTGTAATGTACCAGTAAGGTTGTTCAAAATACTCCACACTTTTTGATTAGAGTGTGAGAAGTCAATGCTCCGAACTGCCTCAAACTATCAATCCCTCTGCTTTCTGTCAAGCTTGGCAAGCAGAGCTGTAGCAGCCAAACTTGAGTCGTCTCCCTGAGGAGACTGCAGGAAAGTATTGTAGAGGGATTTACACTCTGCATCCCAACACGAAATATAGTTATTTCGATACCTGCATGGGATAGTCTTTTTGGCTGCTTTCTTAATGGTGTTACAGAAGTCCTGGTAAGCCGCATCCACATCAATTGAATCAGGTGGCAACAAAGTCTTTGCGAATTTATTCGTCAAAACAATGTAGTGACTCCATTTGGCCTTGCGGAAGTTTCATCGCTTAACAAGCTTGCTTAGCACTGCCAAAGCAAACCTTGGTGGTGTAATATGTGAAGGTCGATGTTGTGACCTGGGGAACTTGTCAAGGACATGTCTATCCAGTAAGTGAATGTTTGGACCTACACTAGCAAAAGCTAGATCTAGATTGGTGCCAGTGTTCCAGCAGCCGGAGTAAAAACTGGCAGCATCCTTGGCATTATATAGGAGGGCAAGACAGTTAATACTTGCCCAGCCAGCCAAGCACTCACCATCTGGACTGTTATCATCGTAACCCCAGTCAACATGACGACAGTTAAAATCGCCAGGGTAAAGACAAGGGTAAGAAAACACTGGGAGATCCAGGGATTGTAAGAGCATTGGTGGTGGTTTGTACATGTTAACTATTTTATAGTCATCAACGTCCACACACAACCCCTCGATCTTCGATGTCGGTGGAGATTGGTACAAAAGCTCATGGACCAATGTGGCAAGGCCATGCTTCCTGTTAAAGAAGACCCAGCTAGTTGGGAGTTTGAAAATACCAACTTCTCTGCATCAGTGCAGTGGGTCTCCTGTAGTAGGATGATGAGTACCTGAGACTGCATGTGAGTGATGAAGAACGTTCATCTTGCTTGCAGTGAGGCCTTCAATGTTCAGCTGAAGAATAGTGGGTCTTTGGAACTTGTTGGCAATGTGCCCTGAAAAGGGCAGTTTTATGCAGGCATTGCCCATCCTAAAAAGGACGTTTGCCAATTAGCAGACCCACACTGAACATTGAAATGGGTGGATACCCTTTCATTTTGGTAGGTTTGGTTTCAATCTGTCATTTTTAACACCAATGAGCAGACTTACTTACAGCCCAGGCTGCGAAAAAGCACCTACCGAGAAAACACCTACCATTCTACTGCTATAGTAGTTGGGTTTTAACACAAAAATAATAAGTTTGTTATTAAACTAAAGTATAGCTTGGTATGTTTTTATTTATCAAGCTATGCTTTTCTACAGGACAAATTTGTTAAGCTGTTTTTGTCAAAGTTCAGTTTGTAATATAGTTTAAAAACACATCTAGCAAATTAAAGTGACATTTTGTGTTTTACTATGATAGTAATTGTGTTTCGACACAAAAATAATAAGTTTGTGATTAAACTGAGGTGTAGTTTGGTATTTTTTTATTTACCAAGCTATGCTGTACTACAGGACAAATTTTGAGCTTTTCTTGTTGAAATGCAGTTTGTAAAATAGTTTAAAATTGCTCATAGCTTGTTAGTAACAAATTAAATTGATGTTTTATGTGTTTTACTATCATAGTAATTGGGTTTTGACACAAATACAATAACTTTGTTATTAAACTGAGGTGTAGCTTGGCATGTTTTTATTTACCAAGCTATGCTTTTCTATGGGAAAATTTTTAAGCTTTTTTGTCGAAATTCAGTTTGTAAATTAACTAAAAAACACATATAGCTTGTTAAGTAACAAATTAAATTGACATTTTGTGTGTTCTACTATGATAGTATTTGGATTTCGACCCAAAAGTAGTAAGTTTGTCATTGAACTGAGTTGTAGCTAAATGTAGCTTGGCATAGCTATAACCTATGCATGTAGCTTGGTGTAGGACAGTATGGCTTGGGTTTTAGCAATACCAGCAAAAGAGGACTGCCAGAGCAAAGATTCTCCTGAACAAAATGAAGGATGGCATAGACACTGAGAAAACCATCTTCTCCAACAAAAAATGTCAACAGTTGAGCCCCAGTTTAACTCTCAAAATGACAGAATTTTAGGGAAAAGTGCAGATAGCATTCCAAGTTCCTTAAAAATCTGTTTATTGTCATCAAAAACCAGCCTCCGTAATGGTATAGGCTGCCATCTCTGAAAGTTAAAAACATCTTCTCATTTTTGTTAAAGAGGACGCCAAAGTGAATGCAAAGTCATGTATTTTGACTCCAGCCTTTACTGAAATGAAAAAGCATTTCAAAAATGAGCTTTTCACATTTCAACAGGATGGTGCCCCCTCTCAGACTGCTAACAAAACCAGGAGTGGTGTGAGAGTCACTTTCCAATGTTCTGGAAAAAGGAGATATGACCTCCTTCATTTTCTGACTTGAATTCTATAAATTTCTGCATCTGGTCAGTCTTGGAAAAGGAGGCCTGTGCTACCAACCACAGCAATATTAAAGATTTAACCCTATAATGACGAGCGTGACTTTTTAGTTACATTTGAATGAACAGCTGTAAATTGTCTGTAAATTCCATCTTTTTCTACAATGCCAAGATTGACAAATTCGTAACAAACTGTTTTAAAAGTTGTGCAATCAACACGTGCTTACATCATGTGATTACTTCTGTTTCTTGGTCTTTCATTCAGACAGCATGTTAAGTAGCAGCTTGGTAGGTTTGAAAAAGATCAAAGACAAATTTCTTAAAACCTTTACAAAATTTTTAAGTTGAAAAATTAAAAAGTTGTTTGCAAGTATGTCAAGTGTTAAATGATAGAAATTTGAGTAGTTAGGCTTTTAGATTTTTAAAATATACTAAGTTATTTAAATGTAACTATTTCGTTGACTTCGTCCTTTAGGTCAGGGTTTCCCAACCAGGGGTGCAAGGAAAAATGTAACTATTTCGTTGACTTTGTCCTTTAGGTCAGGGTTTCCCAACCTGGGGTGCAAGGAAGCATTTCAGGGGGTGAGAGATGGCTTTTTCAGTTTTTAGTGTTGTATTAAAAATAATTTCATTATCAGTTCCTTCAGTGTTAATTGTTCAGCACATTCTGTGTTCATTCATGGAATGCTCAATACATAGCAGCTTGGCTTTCTCCTTTGCTTTTTGACTGTTGTGGCACAATCATCACATTCGGTGTATAGCAAATTCATAGCAGTGAGTTAGTTTGGTACAGTTATGGACTGAACAAGAATTGTAAAGCAAAACAAAGTAAAGGAGAACAAGAATTGTGAAGAAAAAGATATTTTCCAATGTATGAAGAATTTTTTCATGAAACATGACTTAGATATCCAAAGTATTAGTTCTGTGTTTACCGACGTGCCACTGCTACACTGGGAAATACAGTAATTCGGGATTTTTTGCTTGGTTAAAACAGGAAATTCTGCACTTGCAAGGTACCCACTGTTTTCTTCATCGACATGCTTTGGCATCAAAAACATTGCTTCCTAAGTTGAAAAATGTCCTCAATCCTTCTGTGAAGACTATCAACCTGATTAGGGGTTGTGCTCTGAACCACTGCCTCTTCAAGTCACTTTGTCAAGATTTTGGATGTGAGCATTTAGTTTTGCTTTTCCACACGGAAATCTGCTGGCTGTCACTTAGGAGAGCTTTAACATGCTTATTCGAATGGTGTAAAGAAGTCAAAGCTTTGCTAGAAGAATGTGACTATAATCTTCCCAAAGAAATGGAATCACAAGAATTCAATCAAATGCTAACATATTTGAGTGATGTTTTCACTCGTAAGAGTGTTTCTATGCAAGGAAAAAGTATAAACATATTAAAATGCTTTAAAAGAAAAGTTACATATCTGCTGTTGACGAGTTAAAAGAGGTAATTTTTCCAATTTTTTCTCACTTGTAGAAATGGTTGACGATGATGAGTGCCTAAATTCCCAGTGTATGTAAATAAATTGTGAATCATTTGGAAATACTATCAAGGTCATTTCATGGATATTTTGAAGGAAGAGAACTGTAAACTTTTCAAAAATGGATTATAAATCTATACTTCTTTAATTTGGATTATATGTAGGATGATGAAAAGTTGAAGGACGATCTTATTAAATTGCACACAAATCATGTTCTTGAAGTGCAGTTTGAAAGCAAAACCTTTGAAACACTGGAACAATATTGGTGCTTGGCAATGGATATGTTTCCAAAACTTTGTGAAAAGCGCTGTGTGCTCATTCCATTTGCGACGACTTACTTATGCCAATCTGGATTTAGTACCCTTTTGTCAATCAAGACAAAATCTAGAAATCACTTGAGTGCACAGGTAGACATGCAAGTTGCTATCAGTAACAAAGTGCCATATTGAAAAACTCTGAAGCAATAAACAGGAACAAAAGAGTCATTAAATTCAAATTCTTTAGATTTTTTTTAAATTACACAGTACAATCTTAAAAATTAGTTATGCAAATTTTTTGCTTGCTTTCAACTTTATTCTTAAGTAAATCATTACATGTACTGTAAGGGGTGCAAGAAAATATTTAAATATTTTAGGGGTGCAGGGGATTAAAAAGGTTGGGAACCACTGCTTTAGGTGATAATTATAGTTGAGTAGACTTAGATATGGATGCAATTAGATTTCATGGTGTTTGGCAAAAATTACAAAATAAACTATTTGAAGAGCTTTTGCTTAGTGACATGGATGATGATTGCCCTGATTACGGTACGAGTGTAAATATATATATACTGTATATATTTTTTTCTTATAAAGTAAACTATAGATTTTTGTGCAATATTTGAATAAAGCAATATGTCAACAATTAGCTACAGATTTTTGTTGAATTAATTGTTGTTTGAGTTTTTTAAATATTGCTTGAGTATGGTTTAAAATTAACCCACGAAAAAAATTTATGCAATAGTTATAAAAAAATGCCAGAACTAAGTCCTATTTCTTATTGTAAATTGCTTTTAGGCAGTGATACTTTAGAAGACTGTGATAAAGAACAATTTGTTACCAATGATGAACCTGTTTCTGATCCTCCAGCTACAAATCGACAGCTCCTGATTCATCCCAAGCTCAAAATTCGAAAAAGGCAAAAATGTCCAAAAAATCGTCTGTTAAATAGCGTCAAAACAGAACTGGTTCTATGTGGACAACACCTGATTGGCTTGGGAATTTAGAGCCTGCAACAACCATAAAAACTCTGGTAGAATATTTCCAAATGTTTTTTTCCTCTGATTTGCTTAAACACATGGTTGATCAAAACAATCTTTATTCTGTTCAACAAAATTTGTCAAATTTGAATTTAAATTGTTTGGAATTAGAACAATTCATTGGATCGCTGCTAGCAATGTTGTTGATTAAGCTTTGCAATTCACGAAAATCTTGGAGTGAAAAACTAAATTGCCCTCTCGTAACCAAAGTTTTTTCTTGTGATCACTGGGAGCAAATAAAAGCCATGATTCACTTCAATAACAACAAAAATCTTGTGATCGACAAAAAGCATCCAGACTATGATACTCTCTTCAAAGTCATGCCTTTGATTGTTCATCTTGCTGAAAAATTTCAAAAAATTCTGAATCGCAGAGAGGTCCTTTCATTATATTTCAGCAAATGAGAAACACCATGACCTCTTGGATTTTTTTCATATCTGCATATGTGATAGTCATCTAAAAATGATTTGTATAGTATTTGAAATTAAAAAAAATCTTTTACAGTTTCAGAGATATTGCCCTTTAAAGTTTTGTATTTTTGCCATTAGTGGTGCTGTTGTGCAAGCGTAAAAATTTTTTTAAATGTCTAAAATTGCCATTTCTAATTTAAAATTGCTGAACAAAGGGTCTATTTATATGTTTTAAGGGGTGAGGAATTCAAAATTTTTGTTAAAATAACAAAATAAGCACTATGAAAAAATTTATCAGCAGTTTTGCTTTACTTTTCACTACCAATTTGAACCGCCTGCCCCACCTCCATGATTGGTCAGTTTTTTTTCTGATTAATTACTTGAAGTAGAGTAGTTCTTCATCTTTTATAATATGATATTATCCAGCTTGAAACTTTTTTTAAACTAAAGCCATTCAAAAATTTGCAACCTTACTATTTTTGATTAATTGCTTTTATTTTGTAATTACATGCTTTTTAAATGTCTTTTATTTCACAACAATTGCACTATTATCTGTATAAATACCATTATTTGTTAAACAATACATTCATTTCAAAACAAAATTCAAATGTTTATTGGAAACTTATATTATTGGTATAACTAGGAAGGTAAGAAGTTCCTGTCAAGCTTAAAATTTGAATCCTTGATTAATTTTTAGTAATGTTGCAAATTTTTTACACTGTAGATAGTAAGGCAATAACTGAATCTAAGTATTAAAATAAATAGTGATAGCCATTAGCCAAAAAATATCATTTTAAACCATAAAGTGCATTGTTAGAAAATGACTGACAATTGCCTGTTTTAAATTAAATTAAAATTGTTTTATATACTGGTACAGTATCTGATCTATGACAATTGAAATTATATTTTTATGAGTTTTTTTCAAGTATTATGACAGAACTTACTTTATTCAAATATTACTAAAAAGCCATTTGCTTAAAATTTGGTTTTAATTTGATCTATTAGAATCTCATAATAAGTACTTGTAATCAAATTGTAGTTTTGCAAGAGATTACAATCATGGAGCAGGTTGAAGGCCTTTGTGAAATTGGAAAGCTAGTGTCTGAAGGTTTTTGTCATAAAGCATGGTACAAGAAAGAAAAGGGATATAAGCAGCTAAGTGAACTTTCTAAGGATGAGATTTTAACTTTGTTTCGGAGAGTTGGATTCAAGTCTTGTTTAACACGTTGACTGCCAACCGGTTTTTTCCCAAACTGCTCAAAAATGCCAAACCTAGTACTGTTGATATAAGACTGCTAAGAAACTATAAAGTCGATTTTTGGTAACAGTGGTGCTTATTTGTCAAGTTTCACGCAAAATTAATACCCACGAACATTCTCGTAGTTGGCACCTGAATCAATAAATTTGTCAAAAAATGTCACACTACGAGATAACTCGTAGTTGAAAATAACCGTTGTATTTTAGACTGCTAGTATAGAACTTACCATAATAATATACCTTCTCTTTATTTATTAAAAAAATAATTGTCCGATTACCACATAATTTTTCTCGCTGGTTATAGCGTGGTCAGTTGGTCTCTCATTTCTTTGTAGTTGAGTTGAAGAGTTCATAAAGTTGTCAAGTCAAAAATAGATTTGAGTTTATTTTTACACCAACTTGCCGCCATATGGCTAGAAAAAGATTTATATCTCAGGATGATTTGGATGATTTATTAGATTTGAATGACTCTTATTCAGAAGAATTTTCTGACTTATCTGACTCTGAAGATGATGTACATGCACTATATGTTCCATCAGATTCAGATGAATCAAGTTCAGATGAAGAAGAGGCAACAGTGCGACCACATGTACCAATATCTAGCCTATCTGCTGATCCGACAACAGTGGCTTCAGCAAGTGCTACTAGTAGTTCTACTTCCAGTAATCCTGCTACTAGTACCGGTAGTAGCTGTGATGGCTGGGTTGAAATTGCACGTGACCCACCAAACTTTCCATTCAATGAAAATGTGGGTTTGAAAACCAATTTGAGCAATCTTGCAGATTTTGTTGACCTTTTCTTTTCAAAAGAATTGCTTGAAATGCTAGTGAAGCAAACTAACCTCTATGCTTCCCAGACAATTGCTAAAATGGGTCCACTTCGCAGAAGCTCTAGGATGAAGCACTGGAAGGAAATTGATGTGGCAGAAATGAAAGTATTTTTAGGTCTTATGCTGCAGATGGGACCATGTTCTTTACCTTCCTTGGATGCTTACTGGAGTACAAGTGTGCTATATGACTTCAGTTTATGGTCATCACTAATGAGCAGAAACAGATTTCAAATATTATTGAGATTTTTTCATTTTGTGGATACCTCTATACAGAGTGAAGATAGGCTGTACAAAGTTCGACCAATTATGGATTATTTTAACAATATTATGAAGAAAAATTATGTTCCAGACAAAAGCCTTTGCATTGATGAGTCAATGATGTTGTGGAGAGGTAGGCTAATATTCAGACAGTACATCAAAAACAAAAAACACAAATATGGCGTTAAGCTATACGAATTGTGTGAATCGAATGGATTAATCATCAAAATTAAAATATACTGTGGAAAAGAAGGTGCACAAAGTGAGATGGGACATGCGTCAGATGTAGTACTACATTTGGCGGAAGATTTTCTTGACAAAGGATATGTACTGTTTATGGATAACTTTTACAACTCAGTATCTCTTACTAAGGCCCTAACTTCCAAGAGCACGTACGTTTGTGGCACTTTGCGAAGCAATAGAAAAGGAAATCCTAAAGATGTGATAGCAGAGAAACTAAAAAAGGGAGAGATGGTTTGGAGAAGAAATATGGATGTCACTGTGTGCAAGTGGAAGGATAAACGGGATGTTCTTACTATTTCGAACATGCATCGAGTGGAGATGGTAGAAGTGAGGAACCGCAACGGAAAAGTCATGATGAAGCCCAATATTGTGAGAGATTATAATGCTGGCATGTCTGGAGTGGACCGATCTGACCAGATGCTTTCTTATTATTCTGCGTTACGCAAAACTATCCGTTGGCCAAAAAAGGTTGGCTTGCATATTTTTGAAATGATGATACATAATGCACACTCGCTTTATTGCCAACAAAGTGGTTCCAAAATGAAGAGACTGTCTTTTAGGGAGCAGTTGGTATTGCATCTTTTGCATGATAAACTTCCTAATGCAAAACGCCGAAGAAGAGATGGTGGATGTGTAACCCAGCATTACTTGGAATATCTTCCACCAACAGAGAAAAAGCAACGACCAACCAAGCCGTGCCGGGTATGCACCAGAAACAAAAAACGAAAGGAAACACGATATTTTTGTGCTGCCTGCGAAGACCATCCACCTCTTTGTGTGGTAGAGTGCTTCAAAACCTACCATTCGAACGCCTAATCTTGGGTTAATAATCTTTAGACTATACAAAGCTCTAAGTTGGCAAGACATTTGTTGCATACACTTGATAACAATTTGTGCTTATTCATTCGTTCATTTATTACACTGCCCTTATTCCAGCTACTCGACACTTTATTTATACCGTATTAAATTTTATATGTGAAAAATTCCAAATTAGCATACTGGTAATGCAATAGAAACAATTGGTAAAATTTGCAACTTTTTTGTTATATATAAAAAAAAGTACATCCCAAATGTATCCTACTTCAAAAGTCTATAGTGAGACTGAAAAACTGTTACGGGTGAACTGCTCAGCAATTTTACATATTTTACTCAAGGAGACAACAATTAGTGCTTCATAAGCGTCATAAGTATAGAATGTATTGCAAATAAAACGTTTGTTTGGTCAAATTTCGTTTTGCATCCCTTTACAAGTTTTGCGATTTTTGGCAGCTGTTGTTGGCGTTTAAAGTGCCGAAGTAATTTTTGTGTGTTGCTACAGATGCCGAAGGGTTGATTTTATGCATTAAAATCACGAATATACTCGTAGTTATTCTTGTAGTGGCTTTTAGAAAAAAACGAGTATACTCGTAGTTGGCACCAGGGAACAAACGCTACACTACGAGTTATCTCGTAGTTGGCAGTCAACGTGTTAAAAGATGGATCCTTAGTTATAAATAATTGTACCAAAGTTTGCTATCATCACTACTGTATGTACTTGACTTGCTTTAATAAAAAGCAAAAAAATTGCAATAATCCTTTTGACATTCATGCAAAGTCAAGAAAAAGAAAACAACGGTGTGGAACCCATTTAGTGAGCTTACAAATGGCTAAACAATTGAAAGGAAAGTTTTGTTTGATTCCAGGAGAAAAACTGTGTAGAGAATGTTGGATGTATACAAAAAATATTTTGGATGGTCACAACTCCCCATCAGAAGATGCAAGTATGCAAGAATTAAGTTTATCAGAAGATGCACAAGAATCCTTGGAATCATCATCTGCTGAAAATTATTCAACTTTGCTAGATGACTCCCTTGCTGCATGTAAAGTATCACCTTTTAAAAGCACAGGAAAATCAACGCGCCAAAAGCTTTTTGATGCCAGCCAAAAAATAGAAAAAGTAACAAAAAAACTTGAGAAGGCTTTTTCTACAAAAGGAGTAGATATAGCCATCTGTTGCACACCATCAACTACAAGAAGCACTGATGAAAAAGATTTTGATCACCTTATGTTCAAGTTTGAGACTAATATCCAACAAACAACTTCCCTAAATAAAAAAATTCAAATTTTAACACTTAAGCCAAAATCTTGGGCAATAAAACAAACTGTGAAGTTTTTTAATTTTACTACTTACCAAGTCAGAACAGCAATGACTCCAAAGAAAAATGAAGGTGTGTTATCAAAACCTAAAAGGTCAGTAAGAAAAGGAATTGATGAAGACAGCATAAACAATGTGATTACACTTTATTTGGATGATGAGTTTTCAAGAGAGATGCCTGGGACCAAAGAATATGTGAGCATTGCCTACAAGCAGCATAAACAGAAAAGATTATTATTAGGCAACCTATCAAAACTGTATGCTGCGTTTAAGGAGAAATTTGAAGACTCTAAAGTTGGATTTTCAAAATTTTGTGCTCTTTGTCCAAAGTGGTGCAAGACAATTGGTTCTTCTGGAACCCATTCTGTATGTGTGTGTGCCATCCATCAGAATACAATCCTTGCATGCCATTCATTAAACTTAAATTATAAAGATCTCATTAGAAAAGTAGTTTGCAATAATACAAATAAGCTGTGTATGATTCATCATTGTCCAAATTGTCCAGGAAAGAATAATTTTATAGAATATCTTTATCAAATTATTCCAGATAATACAGAGGAAGAAATAAATTTTTAACAATGGGAATCTACTGATAGAACAACTATTGTCAATATGGTAATGCAAAAATTTGAATTTATAGAGTTTTTGGCCAAAAAGATTGATCTATTAGCAGCACACACATACATTGCCAAATCACAAGCTAAGTATCTATCAATACTTAAAAGAAAATATTTTTATCTTCAATCTGCATAGTGTTGGCAGATTTTGCTAAAAATTATTCTATGGTGGTTCAGGATGCAGTTCAAGGATGGCACTGGACTAAGCAACAATGCACCATACATCCAATCATAATTTATTACAAGGATTCTTAAGAAAAGTTAGCAGTTTAGTCAATGATTTTTTTTCAAATGATTTAGAACATGACACTGGATTTGTGTATCAAGTACAGAAATTACTTTGTAATTACCTTCAATTAGCATACCCTATTATCACTAACATTCAGTATTTTTCAGACAGTTGTTCAGCTCAATATAAAAACTACAAAAATTTGTTAAACTTGACATTTCATAAACAGGACTTTGGATTTGATGTACAGGGTGATTCACCGAAGTGTTGACAAATATTTTATTCCATTATTAACTTCGCATTACCTCTTCAGATTGTTATTACATGTACTTTATTCCATTATTAACTTTGCATTACCTCTTCAGATTGTTATTATATATTCTAGAGTAAGTTTTCAATATCAATAAGAATATTTAATCTAGAAAAGTAAAATGGCAAAGACAGTAAATGACATCGTTGAAGGGTATTGCAAGAAAGGACTTCCACCTGCGAAAATTTTCCAGTTGATGAAGCGTTTGTGAGTTGTGGAGGTGTTTACAAGGCTGTGAAGAGGTTCAGGGAGACTGGAAGTTGTGCTCCAAGAATCAGAAGTACTCCTGAAAAACCCATCAGGACAAAGGAACTGATTAAGAAGGTCAGGGAGAGGTTGAGGCGGAACCCTTCAAGGAGCGCAAGAAAACTGGCTAAGGGCACCTCTGTAAGCGTGAGCACCATGCAAAGGCTTCTCAAGGATGATCTCCACGTCTACCCGTACAAATTTACCAAGAGGCAGCTCCTGTCAAACGCCACTAAGAAGAAAAGGCTTGATAGAGCTAAGGTTTTGATCAAGAGACTTGTTGTTGGCACGCGGCCTCAAGTGCTTTGGACAGATGAGAAGCTTTTCACTGTCCAAGCTATCCACAACCACCAAAATGACAGGATTTGGATTCCAAACAAGGACATGGTGCCAGTTGAACGTTGCAGTTCATTTAGGAGGCAGAAACCTTCTTCCGTGATGGTTTGGGCAGGAGTCACTTCAACAGGCCTGAAAACACCTCTAATCTTTATCGACGAAGGCGTGAAAATTAACCAAACTATCTATCGTCGGATGTTGGAAGAAAAAGTCATTTCCTGGGTTCAAGAAACAGTGGGAGAGGAAGGAATTACGCTTCAACAAGATGGGGCAACCTCCCACACAGCCAAAGCAGTCCAGCATTGGTGCAAGACCAATTTTAAAGGGTTTTGGGAGAAGGAAGTATGGCCCCCTTCTTCACCCGATTTGAACCCAATGGACTTTGGGATTTGGTCCATTCTGGAGCAAAAAGCCTGCTCAACATCCCATCCAAATATCGAAACCCTTAAACGAAAACTGAAGGCGTGATGGGAAGAAATTGACCCAGAAGTGGTGCGTGCCACGTGCGCCCAAGTACTTCCACGTCTTAGGCGCCTTGTGAAAAATAAAAGGGGGCTACATTGAATAATTTGAATTTTATGTGAAAGCCCATTAAATTTCCATTCTATCTATTAAAAACTTGTTTCTTTTGCCCTTATAGTAAGTTGGATAATTCAGTTTTAATTTGTCAACACTTTGGTGAATCACCCTGTAGTATTCTTAATCAAACTTTATTAAGTATTAGTGTAGTAGGCAACAATCATTCATAAGCTAACATGGGCTTCTTTTTTCGTTTTTGTTTGAAAGTTACAGGCATTCAAAATCGACCTGATTTATGTTTTCACATAAAAAATTAGCAACTTTCACACATTGGGCAGGATGCTTGAGTAGTTAAGAGCACCATCATTGCAACCAACATGGTCTCAGTTCAAAACCTATTTGTGCCATTTTGTTGTGTCCTTGTAAAGACATTTGCAGCATTTTCCTCTGTTAGGTCTTGGCAAGCAGTTTTAAATCTTTGTCATATCTCTGTACAACTAAAAAACTTAATATTAAAAATTTCTATGTGACAGCAATATATTAGCATCTCCAGAAACAGGTCAGGATAATTGCTTGCCCTATGTATAGTATCTCTCACGTTTTCTTGCAAGTCAAGAGGATAAATATAGAGATAAAATGAAATAAATGTAATTCATTAATCCCCCACAATACAAGATTAGCACTTTTTGTTGCATGAGATATATGAAGCACACCAAAAGTGGGACACATACATACGAGGTGTGTTTGAAAAGTATCGGGACTGTATGCTTTGCACAAACAACACTTGCAACAGTGATAAAAGCTTTGTTTTTTAAGATGGTGCAATGTCTTGTGGTTGTAAAAATGTAGTTTCAGCATTCTGTGACAACCATATGCTTTTTTACAGGCTTTTCTTGAAAGGTGCTTTACTGTAGTTCGTTTTGGGATAGTTTATTTAGTAAATATTTTTTTCTTTTTTTTCTTCTTTTGTTAACAAATAATGAGCATTGAACAAAGAATCAACTTGAAGTTTCTCGTTCGACTTGGAAAAACTCCAACTGAAACATTCAATTTGCTCCAAGAAGTTTACGGAGATGCTACGATGTCAAGAACTCGGATTTTTGAGTGGCACAAGAGGTTCAGAGAGGGAAGAGAGGATGTGGAAGATGATCCTAAGAGTGGAAGGCCAACAACAAGCAGAACAAACGAAAATGTTGAGCGTGTGAGAGAAAAAGTGCGCAGTGATCGCCGCCTTACTGTTAGAATGATAGCAGATGAGTTGAGCATGAATAGTGAGAGGGTGTGGAGGATCATTACAGAAGATCTGGGGATGAGGAAGGTTTGTGCGAAAATGGTACCAAGGTTGCTGAATGATGGGCAAAAGGAAAATTGTGTGCAAGTGTGTCAAGACATCCTGAAACAACTTGAAATTACACCAGATCTGCTGAGTAGAGTTGTTACCGGTGATGAATCGTGGATCTTTGAGTACGATCCACTCACCAAATGGCAGAGCCTTGAATGGAAGAGTGCATCCTCACCAAGACCCAAGAAAGCAAGGCTGTTCAAGTCCAAAATTAAGGTGATGCTGATTGTTTTCTTTGATGTTGATGGAATTGTTCATCTAGAATTCTTGCCACAGGGCCAAACCATAACCAGAATGTTTACAAAGACATCTTGCGACGTTTGATGCATTCGGTAAGGGAGAAAAGAAGAGAATTGTGGGAGACAAAGTCATGGCTGCTTCATCATGACAATGCTCCTGCTCACAATGCCTTAAGCATACGACAATTTCTTGCAGAAAATAACATTGCCTTGCTGGAGCAACCACCCTACTCGCCAGATCTGGCTCCCTGTGATTTTTTCTTGTTTCTTAAGCTCAAGGGAGTCATTAAAGGAACCCGTTTTCAAGACTCAAAAGCCATAACAACAGCCGTAACGAAGGAACTACGAGCGATCCCAATGGAATCTTTCCAGAAGTGCATAGAAGCATGGCAGCAGAGATTAGAAAAGTGCATTCAAGCTCAAGGAGATTACTTTGAAGGGGACAAGTTGTAATTTTTACGTGGCATTTCAAATAAAATAATTATTTACACAGTCCTGTTACTTTTCAAACAGCCCTCGTATGAAAAATTAGTTTTTGGTGATTTTTGACATTGGAGATATGCATCTGTGAAAGTGCTACCCAATAACCAAGCAACAGCTCTAATATAAGCTATCTCAAACTTTGGACTACTACAATTTTGAAAATACACTAGCTATTGAGCTAAAAATGTTTAAAGCATGCTTAATCATGCTGCACAATAGTTTGAAAAAGCTTGAAAAAATTTGAAAAGGGTCAAACTGGGGCCACTAGGACAAACCCAAATACCTTGCACTGAAGTAAAGCTGTGTCTTCTTTTTTTTTATTTATTTATTCTAGCTCAGGAAATAGTTTGCCACAAGACTGAAGTTCTTGATACAGTTAAGTTTGAATTAAGTTTGATAGAAACCACTGTTTTTAACTATAAAGACTATATTTACAAAATTCACATAACTCGGCTTCCAAGCTTCACTAAACTTCAAAACAATTCCAGAGCCACAACTGCAAATAATCACTTTAACAACTTTGTGCTAGCAAACTATACAAATAAATTAGCATCTCAATGACTAATATTAATCTTAATAGTTCATCCACCACAAAAGTAATAATTCATTGCTCTATATAACAACTGCAGTCACACAACCACAAAAAACACAAACAACTCAACTGCAATGCAATAACTCAAATCAAACTAAAATGATTGACAGGAATCTCTCAACTTAACAGGAATGTAAATAAAAACAAAATGCATGCTTATATAAAACCAGGTCACATAATGCTATATTAAATTAACAAGGAAGTGGAAATTCAGGATTAAAATAGTTTACCTTAAGTCACAGTTCACTTTTACCAAAAACAGCCAATCAGAGAATTGCAATAGAAAATGGATTAAGTAAGTAAAAGTCTTCATGTTAAATGAAAAAATCCATTTAATGTTGCATAACACTCAAAAAAAAAAAAAAAAAAACAGAAAATCCTGGAAGCTAACAGTCACTAGCTCTTAATCTGCTTGACATGTGCTTAAGATTACAATTGATAAAATGAATAATTAAAACAATTACAAAACAGCTTGCAAATAAGTTCAATAAATTAAGTGGGGTTTTACTGATTATGCAATCATTACTTGATATGAAAAGATTATATCATAACAAAAATTAAAACTACTGAAAAAAGACAGAAAATTAACTAAAGATTTATGTGGTTAGGATTAAGTTGTGCATGAAGTGTGACAAGGACACTTGACATGGAATAACTTTAAAGCAACTAGTTATCAAGCTTCAAAAGAGTTATAATTATAATGTACAACTGAATAATATGATTGACATTTCAGATGAAGCGCTGTTGATTGTCTATTGTAGGTTTGTTGATGAGGAAGCCAAAAATTTTGGCAAGCATTATTTGTACTGTATCAAAGTTGGGAGTTTCTGAAATAGCTCAACATATGTTTAATAAGATCAATCACAACATGATTTGGATTGGACAAAGTGTAAGTTTGTCACTATTGATTGAGCAGCAGCAATGCAAGGTTCTACATACAAATAAAGCTGTTGAAAAAATTAAAAAAGTTTCTCCTGATTTTGTTTCAAATCATTGCATGATACATCAAAAAGCACAGTAGTAAAGAAATTAAGTTATGGAAAAAGTCAGAGGTGTGATATGAAAATTGTTCTTGGCAATGCAATAGAAATTGTAAATTATGTCCATTCTATTCAAAGAAACATAGAACATTTTCATAAATTATGCAAAGGCATGGAAGCAAATAAACTGAGGTTGTTATATCTGGTTAAAGTATCAGGTTGGTGCAAAAGTAATGCTTGATCTAAAGATTTGGGGTAAAAATAAATAAACCAGTGACTATGAAAAAAATTATTTAATAACATACTTTCTATTGTTTCAATGACTTCATTCTACCTTTTGAGAAGCTTATAAATGCCTTGCTTGTAAAATTCTATAAATTTTGAATTGAAATATAAAATCAAGTCTTGTTGTTAACCTTGTTAACCTAAGTCCATCAAAATGGTTCTGTAGTCCTTGCAACAAATTGAAATCAGAAGCAACAAGGCCAGGTGAATATGGAGGATGAGGCAGTATTTTCCAGCCAAGTTCTTTCAAGAGGTCAGTCAAGCTGTGTGAGGACAAGTAGTAACCTAAATTCTCTGGAGACAACTCATAAGAAACCCATTTTTCAATCATTGAAACTTTTTCCATGTGTTTTAGTGGCATACCACAATTTGTATGAGCCACATCTAACTGCCTGCAATTTCTCTAGCTGGTAACAGTAGGATTCTCAGAACAAGAGCTTCAAATTGATTGATCAAACTCAACTTTCTTTGGACAATCTTTCTCTAGCTCATCTTTTAAAATGTAATAACCACTTTGAAAATGGAAAAATCATTTCCTGCAACTTTTTTCATTCACTAAATCATTTTTACAAGTGCTTTGAAAAGATTTTGCATCCATACTTGTATTACAACTTGTGAGTAAAACATTTCTTATGTGATCTTTACAAGGAACAAACATGGGTGCCAATATGAATGCAACAGAGATAAAAAAAATCATTCAGTTTAGTCATAGGACTACATTAAAACTAGAGATGTGCCGGAACTCAAATAATCAATTCCGACCAGAACCGGAATTGGCCGGAATTGCTACATAAAATCCAGCCGGAACCGGAACTATTTAGAAATGCAATATTAACCTTGATATTATATGAAACTGCTTAAATACATGTGTTATATTGTCAGTTAATAATAGTATTGTAAGTGCAGATGATTGATCACTTCAAAAAATATTAAAGTAGAAAGTTTGCAGTCAGTTTTGTTTGAAGTATAGATTAAAGCAATTTATGTGAGTACTCCCTTCTGAGCACTGGATATTTGAAACATAACGACCAAAAATATTATGGACACATTTATTGAAGTTATACAGTGAAAAAGTTCATTTTTATGTTATTGTAGCTGTTCAGCTACTTTATGTCTTTTATCTTTGTAGGGAGTAGAATACAGTGATCACTTTACTTGAAAAGGCTAGTAGATAAGACTAATGCTAGATTGATCGAACTGCAAAATGTTGCTGATGATTTGCTGTAAGGTTAGGTTTTGCCTGTGCTATTAAGGCTCATAACTAGGTGGACTCGTGCCCCGAATTCGTTTGCAGATCAATGGAGTTAAGCAATCTTATCATCTGATCTTAGTTCCTACAATGAATTAGTTCCAATTTATGCTAATGGCTTTTACTCATATGACACTCTTGTGTATAAATTTATTAATGTATTTACTGTAGTGCATTGTAACTTATTTAAGGTAGACCTAATATATTTAATATGTATTGATATGTTGATGTTGTAATTTGTGTGACAATTTTCTTCTTATTAACTTTTCAATTGATTGGTTTTCCATGACTGAGAGGTGTGTAAGTGCGATTTAGCAGGTTCAATCTTTGAGTAAATAACTGCCTATATCAATTTACTAAAAAAACTAAGCATAGATATGTTTCTAAATCAGTCCTATTGGCTACAATCACTTCAGTTCCGGCCAGAATAGAATTGATTCCAGCCAGTACCGGAACCGGAATTAAATCTTTAAATCTGGCCAGAATTCCAGTACATCTCTAATTAAAACTATGACAAAACTAATTTTAAACATTTGTTCTAACTTTTGGGTATTAATTTTGCACCAATCTGACACGCTGATTATCAGGAGAAAAATTTTTAAGTATTTTAACTTGAGTAAAAAACTGTATGTTTTACTCAAGACACCAAATGGCTGATTGTTTTGAGATAACTTTTGGCTTGCAAAATTGTTCTACCTAACAACAATATTTGAAGTACAATTTAGTTGAATTAATGATGCAAAGAAAGAGATGTGATATTTTTGAAGTTGGTAGTACAATTCAAACTTCTCAATCAAATTTGAAGTTATGGCAAGTAATGTAATAAAATCTGGTTTTTCAAATTTTGGTGTTTGAACAATTTCATCACAACTAGTGATTGGAAAAATGAAAACATAAAGCCATTATTAAAGTAATTGTACATAAACATTTCAATGTGCTACAGCAACATTTGAGCCTATTTTCGAAAAGATTATTTGAATCTTAATTTTTAAACATAAATTGTGCAGCCATTTACAAATGAAGAATTTGCTTTGGCCACCTAACCAGTAAACCAAGTTCAGATTTG
Source organism: Diplosoma virens (assembly GCA_963680785.1). Lineage (NCBI taxonomy): Eukaryota > Metazoa > Chordata > Ascidiacea > Aplousobranchia > Didemnidae > Diplosoma > Diplosoma virens. The sequence goes on from OY796885.1 coordinate 30,699,872, forward strand.
AAACAAAAGGTAGAGTTTAAAATATTTAAAAACTACAATGAATTTTGGGTATCACTTCTTAAGGCTTTTGAGTATGAAAATACAAAGACAAAAAACTATTTTCATCCCAGTTTGCATGTCTACAACATACCTTTGCTAGCAAGGATTCTCTGATCTTATTGAAAAAAAAACTCAGTTAAGGAAGTGAAGATGCTAATGAGAGGGGCACTCAAAACAAGTTTACTACCTAGCTTTGCACAACTGGCTGATGAAATAGCAACATCTACATGAAATGAGTACCCTGTTGATATAAGTATGCATATTTCCTTTTAAGATCAATACAGTTTTATATTAAGATGACTGGCATGTTTAAGCTTTAAAAGTGTGTACTATTTTTAAAAAAGATTGATAAGCATTGGACTAAACTAACTTTAATTTTTCTTGACAATTCAAAAAAGTTTATTCAATGACCAACTAAAAAAACCTGGAGTAGGAGTCAGCATTCTAGAAATCATATCAGTTGGAATCAACAGTCTAAAATTTTGAAAATTCTTAAAATTAAAACTAAAATTGAAAAGGTCAGTTGTATCAAATTTACTACATGAAAATTTTTATGACTGTACCTTATTTTCTATAATATTTTGAAATCAAAAAATTGTTTATAATAATTATTCACTTAGACATTTCAGGTTATTAAACTTAATTTTATTTTGCCATGTTAATGTAATCAAGTGCTTTGCCAGACCGCCACAAATTGCATGTAGCACTTCCACCATCTTGTTTATACTTGAAGCTGTCAAACAATGTGTGATTGTCAAATTGAAATAAAATTTGGAAACTAGTATTTAACTTTGATTTACATGTTCATAACAAAAAACACTGAAAATAGGTTATACTTCCAAAATTATATGACAATTTTCCTTGCATTAAATTTAATACCACCAGCACTAATAAGTTAAAGGTAATTTTAGGCAATTTCTGCATTTTCTCAAATTAAAATATTAGTGATATATTTTGCAATCAATATTATTCAATTTAATAAACTTTTACCTCAGTCACTTTAAGTTTCGTACAATGTGAAAAATATTTAATTGTTGTATATTTTCCATATACTTATTTTGTTGTCCTCTGAACCACAAGCCAACAGTTGATCATTTAAAAATGAAATCGCTTGAATTTGACCTTTATGATAATCTAAAACAGCTAATGGTTTTAAATTTTTCCAGGAAAAAATTCTTATTTTGTAATCCCAACCACCAGTGGCAAGAATTTTCTTATCATTTCGAATTTTCATACAAGATAACCCTGAATTAATCAGTTTATGTTGTTTTACAATAGAAATGTCACATAAATTAGATTCTTGAACATCTTTTTTATTTTGTGTGGTTTCATTTGGGACTACAAAATTCCATTTTACGAACATTTCATTAACAGATCCTGCAATTCCACAAAGTACAGGATTAGCATTTTCATTGATAAAAGCATCAAAGCACATAAGGGGATCAGAAAAAAAACTGGCTTTTGAGATCAATTTTTCTTCATTTATATCCCATATAAGTAATGAACCATCTTCATACCCAACCACAGCAAGTGGTCTCACATTGCATAGCAACTTGATACACCAAGGCATTCCAAGTTTTAAGTCAGTTGATGGAATCAGTTGTTTACATATTGCTTCTTCAGATAAATTCCAAATATTTACTGATGATTTTGCTTCACCAGGTACAGCAATAATTTTTTTTGCATGTTCATCTTCTGGTAAGACTGCAGCTTTACAAAACCCAACTTCTGATATTATGAGATGATTTTTTGTAATTGCTGAACTTTCACTCAAATCTAACAGTTTTAAATTTCCTTCTTTGTCATAAGTTAACAATTCACCAGTTGCAAATCCATGAGCTGATAACATAGGTACTTCAGAAGGTAAGTTTAAACATGATCTCCGTGTACTCAAATTCCAAACATCAACACCACCTTTGCCACCATAAGAAGCTATTAAAGTTGATGTCTGATGAGGACTCCAAAATTCCAGATCAGTAATAGCCTCACCAGATTGTTTTAATACATATTGTGGAGATATGGAAGACATTAAAACTGATATCCTGAAATTGTTTAAAATTTACTAAATTTATTTGAAAAAAAAAAATCAATTTATCACCATGTCACAAACCATTTAAAAATAAAACAAACTATATCAGCAAACTACCTAAACGGGACAAAATAACTGTTTAGCCCAGTGGCTCTTAACCACTGGGTCATTTGCAGTTTAAAGTGCCACAATTTTATACATATTCACTAAAGCATTTTTTTATCATATTGTATACTGATTCTGAATGTGATTGATTTCAGTAAAAACTATGCAGTATATTACACATGAAATACATCAAAAATACTTCCCACATTTTGCATGTCAACAATAGGAAGAACAACAAATGTTAGAAAAAAATAACACTGGTCAACAAAAAATTACTTTTTTTAAAAAAGAAGAGCACTTATTTTTGGGTAACAGTGTGGTGCTGATTCCAAATCAGATTTTAGATATATGAGGGAATGCAGGCATTTTATACCTATAAATAACAATATCTCTGCCACTTTCCCAGCAGTTGTTTAGGTTTTGTCATACTAAACAGATTAGCATGCTGTTATGGTTAATAAAAGATTAAGCAAGCAAATTTAATGTACCAGTGTCAATGTTTACCAATAGACTGAAAATCAGACAACAGGCCAACTCTTTTTTGTCTATTGTAGTCTTAAAAAAGACTGTTTATTGAAAGCCTTGAAGGGTGGTCTTGAAAGTGCTAGTCTTACATAAATAGCCTTAAAAAAGGTTGTTTTGAGTAGTCTTAAGAAAGGCTGTTTAAGAATAGCATGGCAAAATGATATTATATTTATTATTTTTTTGTCCTTTTAGTTCACATGGCCTTAGGTTTAAATGTCATTTTTCACACATTCATAAGTTTAAAAAAATTTGGTGATTTAAAATACTGCAGCATTCTAATCACTTCCATTATTTTAAAAATTTTATTTTATTTTTATTTTATATCTATATTTATCCTCTCAACTTGCAATGGAAGTGCTAATACATAGGGTAAGCAATTACCCCAACCTGCTTCTGACGATGCCAAGATATTGCAGTCCAATTGAAATGCTAGCTAAGACCGCCAAGCAAAGAAAAGTGCCACAAATTGTTTTTCTCAAGGACACAACAAAATGGCACTAGTAGGTTTTGAATCCAGACCATTTCGATTACAATCACAAGACTCTAACCACTTGACCACGCTGCCAACAAATATTTTGTACTTTATTATGTCACTATTTGTCTCTATATTATGTTTAACATTATTAGTAGAAATTTTGTTTTGGATTGCATTTTCATCTTTATTTTGTTGCACCTGACAAAGTGAGCAGTAGTTCACATAAGCCAGTGCGATAAAAAACTTGATCAACTTTAGTATATTTTTTTAATCTTTTCTGATTGATTTCAATAGTTGACATGGTTTTCCTTTTTATAGAAGTTTATGAAATTAATGTTTCACAAACAGGCAATGACAGATCAAGTAAAAAGTTGCATGTACAATTCACATTGGGGTCACCAATATTGTTGTTAAGAGCAATATGTTTAAATTTAATTTTACAGTTTAACCACTAACCTGATTCTATTCGCATTCATTTATTTATTCAAATAATAAAAAAACAAAATTACTGTAAAATTCATCATTTTAGAACTATCTTGATTTATACCAGGGGTGGGAAACCTTTAACCAGCAGGCCATATTTTAATGCAGCTGCATGTAGTTGGGAAAAAGCAAATGAATCTTCTTAATAGGGATGTGCTGAAGCTTACACTTTGGCATGCCAATTAATTGGTACTTTTTCCGAAGCTTTGGCCAAAGTCAAAGGTCATTTTTGCCAAAGCTTTGGCTTCACCAAGCAATTTTCCATTATTATAAGATCCTTACACCTGATAGTTGATATAATTCATTTTATCAAATACAAAGCTTATAAAATCACATGCTCTTGCTACTGTTTTATTCGTCTGTTTTGAAGCAGGTTCTTAAACTAGGGGACATGAAAGGTTTTTCAAGGGGGTGCAAGCAACTGGGTACAAGCTGATTCAATAACTGCATTGATATAAAATGAATAGAAAAAGAGAAAATATGACAGTGGTTTATTAAATTATGTTTTATAAATTTCATGGTGAATAGTCAAGTGGTACCACAATGCATGATATAGATGATTTTCCATTTTGGCAAGATTGGCTTCAACTACTCATGATTACTGACAACCCCAGCAACATGAATGCTCTTGACTGACGGGCCCATCCAGGTTTGCGCGTAACACTTCTAAGATGACTAGCAGTTTAAGATGGAGGAGGTCTGGTGCTTAAACACTGCACATTGCTGTTTTATCTCTAGTTTACTCTACAGTACAGCGGAATATGTGCATCAGTTTAATGTCACAGTGTCAATGTTCTTAATGATTGTAACTGGATCCCTGCATCCCACTCTAATAAACCTTCCCATTTTTGCCATATCCAACCAACTAAACTTCATCGTCTGGGAGCCACTCTTCTCTTGGCCAACCAAAGCATTTTAAACCTCAAGTGCCTCTTGTGTAATCATTTGGTCAGGTTATTATATGAGTGGCAAGAGAGATTAAAATCCAGACACCCATTTGTACCTGCTGCACGGAAACTATAAGATAATGCATCTAAACTAGATATCCATGTTGGTCAGTGGACAGACTTTACATGGAACATATAGTACTTGAATAGCTCACCTAAACTTTATGATTTGATCCCAAGAGTTGGTTCCAGGCTCCTTGGTCTGGGCCTGCTTAGGTAAGACTCAACCACTTGTGAACTGTCATTGGGCGTTTTGGGTTATCCTTGTATAAATAGGGGTTTTGCTTCCTGTTGTAATTGCAAGTGTGGTGCATATAAACAAACTCCAGACCACATCATTTTTGCATGCTCTACATACCAGGCACCAAAAGAACATCATGGTCTGTCAATCCTAGATACCAGACACTGGCTCAAGAACATTACTGCGATCATCGGAGGAAAGAAGAACAAGTGGATGAGCCCAAGTGATGATGACGACAACGAAAAATGTGTGATATGATATGAGAACCACAGCAATCATGCAATGAGACCAAGTTGTTTCAGTGTCATCTTAGACAAAAAAAACCCTCACCACAGAGATAAGCTTAGCTTTTTTTCAAAACAAGATGGTCTGAAAAAATTTGAAAGTGAGTGTTTTTCTAATCTTTGTCTGCAGAAATAGTAAAAGCATCATTTGAAATTGCTCACATGATTGCTGTAAAGAAGAAATCTCACAACATAAATTAGTGAAACATTGATTAAACCGTGCACGTTAAAAGCAGCCGGTTTTGTGTCATAAAAACATAGAGCAAGAAGATAGCAAAAATTTCACTCTTGGATTTTGCGATCAAAACACCCATTGATAAGCTTGCAAAGGAAGTTGAATGTCAAGTTTTCAAAAAATTACCAGCTTTTTTTCAATTAAATGTGATGAAACAACTGATATTTCCCAATTGTTGCAGTTATTGGTATATGTTCATTTTGAGTGAAAAGGATATGCTATTTTGCAGACCCCTAGAGAACACATGTAGAGCATAAGATGTATTTAAAGTGGTCTTGATATTTGTTGCAACAATAGTATACCTTGGAAAAAAATTGTGGGTGTCTGCACTGATGGTCATCTGACAATGTTTGAATCTTGAAGTGAATTTATTGCAAAGATACAGGAGGAACCCCAATGCGGTTAGATTTCATTGCATGATTCACTGAAATGCTCAGGGCTTTAGAACTTTACCTATTGCCATAAAAAGCAGGTTTGCAACAACCATATGAGCCGCCAACTATGTTAAAGCAAGTGCTGTAATTACAAAACTGTTTACCAAGTTCTTTTTTTTTTTAATTAAGTTAGCATGGATGTATGAAATAAAAGATGAACTTATTCTGTTTTGTTCGTATTATCAAGTGAGTTTTATTCTCATAATAAAAGGAAGGTGCGTCTCAAAAAGTTGAAGAACCCCTGGTTTACAGTGATTTACAGCAGTGACATGCAGCCAGAGCCTGCAAGTCATGCTTTGCATGAGCAACAAACTTTTGTGTGATGATCTTTATTTTTTTACTTAATAAAGAACACCATAGTTTTGGGATGGAATTAGAGAAATCTGAGGCTGATCCAAGGTGAAGACCTTTTTTTTTTAGAGAACACTATAATTTTGGGAGGAAAAGTCAGAAATCTCACACTGATTTCAAGTGAAGACTTTTTTTGGAGAACACTATGCTTTTGGGACAAAAAGTCAGAAATCTGAGAGTGATTACAATTGACCCTGCCCTTTTTTTTTTTGAAGAACACCATGATTTTAAGACAAATTTGATCTTTGTCTGAGAATCCCAGACAATATTTTGTCCTATCCGTAAAGTATTGCATGCCAACTGCATGTCCAGCCTCAGAGGTCATTGCACACCACTGACTTACAGTTAGCCCCATTTTGTTCCATCTTTTCTTCTGTTGTGTTAGCATTAAGCAAGGACTATAGCAGTAAAATGCCCAACCTTCAAATCGATAATAGTGTGTGTTATCACTGTCTGAACTTTCAATTGGTAATTTTCTATGGTTTTAATATAAAATTTAAAAACTTCTCATGTGTCTGAGTGCTGAAAAAACATTTGTTGTAAATAATGTTGTTTTATAATTAGTCTGTAGCTAATTAATTACATCTAAAGTGTATATTGTATTACACAATTGTTACAAACAATTGCATCTTTTTCAGTGTATGTATAAATATTCTCCTGTTGATCATTGATGTTCCAGATTTGAGCATTAATGATATGGAGAACTAAGCTAATCATTATTCAAAATGCTTAAACAAGGTGAAAATCTCTTATGGGATTATTTCAAAATAAGTAATGAGGACGTTAGCATAGCTGTCTGCATATTTTGCAAAAAGAATTTATCAAGAAGGAGCAAGGACCCTCACAAAATGACAACAACAACAAATCTTTGTCGAAGCCAAAGTGGCTTTGGCAAAATTTTGGCTTCAGCATATCCTTACTTCTTAATCAAAATGGTGCTTTTTCACTTTATTAACAACAGTATTATAGCAGAAATGTAGGCCCACCAGAAAAAAAACATTAATATCAAGTGAACACCAAAAAAGCTAGTGAATAAAGAAAACAATGCTTCTCTATCTTATTTGTCATGTGAATATGTTTTTTTTCAGTCTACTTTCGACTTTGAATAAAAAATACTTGTTTAATGCAAGTGAAGAAAAAAAAGATTTTGACACGATAAACTAGATGAAATGTGGTCTGTCAAATAATTAACTTTTACTAAATCAACAAAAAAGATTTTTGCAACCCACAAACTAATTTTTTAATTTTGGACAGTGACCTGCAGGTGCAATCAGGTTTCTCACCCCTGATTTACACTTACAACACTTCAAAGAATAAACTTTTGAAAACAAATTGATGAAACACTTTAGTGACCAATTTCTTTATATAAGTTTGGTCTGACATGATGTGTTAAGAGTTAAGTGTGATTTAATATCTGATCAAACTTATCCCAAACTCATAGTAACTTAGATCATACACATAAATTCATCATTTGATTCAAATATTTCATTCCAAGTTTTACTTTTGATCATTTTGTAATTATAAAAAAGTGTATGAGGCCAAAAAGCATTATTGGTGATCAATATCTTTAATTTCAGCAAATATTACATTTTTTTTGTTACGGTCTTAATTGAGAAATGCTAAAGAGACATCTATAAACAAACAATTGTTGGAACAGTTTTAATTATTAGATTGGTACTTTATAAAGCTCTTTATGTATTGTGTATGGGTGGTACTATAAAAAACTCTTCGTGTATTGTGTATGCAATAAAGAAAGGTTTGCAGATATAGTCAGATGTTTGTTTTATTTTTGTTGCTAAACATTTAGTATTGTTTGATAGAAATTTGTTGAAGAAATGTTAAAAAGATTGAGATTTTGAAGTTCTTTCGAATGAAGGTAAAGATATCATTTTGCTAAATTAAAAAAGCATGTTTTCATAACCATGATTGGCAATAACAGGTGAAGGTGTGTTGTCCATGTTAAGGTTTAATACCTGATCAAGCTTTTCTTTTAAAAATGATGAAAATCCATCAAAAAATCTGCTTTGAAACAAAACAATTATAAAAAATCCAAATCCCATTTTATTGTAATAGCCAAATTTTTTGATATTCTTCAAGCTATATCAAAAATAATCAAAGTTACTATGGATGATCAAAGTCACCCTGGTTGACAATACAATATGGGTACCTCCAAATATTACAGGATCTGCATGGCGCCACAGTGTAAACATCAAATATTATAGGAGCCATATGAAGACTTTTAAAATAAAGTCTAAAGATATATGGAACCACAGGGTAAACATAAAACACTGCAAAAGCTGCATGGAGACCTTTAAAAAGTTGTTTAGAGATGCATGGAGCTGCATAGAGCCACAGTGTAAATTTCAAATACTAGTAAGCCATTGTAAATTTCAGTCATATCTATATATAAAAACTAGAAGATCCAAATAAAAATATTCCACAAGAGCCCAATATCTTGCATCTCTACAAGCTGTAAGAAAAATAGCTAAATATTTGCTCCATGAATAGCTCCTGCAAGTCAGGAGGATAGATATAAAGATTAAATTTTTAAAAAAGATGTATCTCTATGTACAAGCATACCAATACACATGTTTGATTATTTCTTATAGATTTCATGATTATGTATATTTTCACAAAATAATAATAAAAATTTTCATGTTTTTTTGAAACATTTTAATCTATATTTTTATAACATGCTTAATGGCATCATGCTCAATTTATAATAAAATGTAGTTCAATAACACAAATGTATATCAAAAGCAAGCATGGTACAAATGGTAACAAACTGGTTATCACTTGTGTCTACAAGCTAAGCACTAAATTACTAAAAAAAGGCAGAATACCGATAAGTATCGCACTATAGATGTTGTAGTGAACTCATCTCTAACAAAGCATTCAAATATTATTGTGCAAAATATTATTCACTCGCTGCATTACATATTTTGTCCTTAGTTCACAAAGCTTGGTTCCTCAGACCTTCAATCGTAAATTGCTATTTTTTCCAAGTTTTATTTGTTATATTTCCTCCCTTTGTACACATTGGCTGGTTGTAAACTCGGATTTGTGGTGCCTTTACTGCTTATTTAATCAGGCTGCATATTACTAAGAAATTGCCAATTGCTTATAATGAAATCTCGTGATTTTTGAATAGAAAAAGAATAATCATCACTAAAGAAAATAATAACCAAATCACTGGTTTAAATGTGGTAACTGAGTCATGACCTGGTGAAGTGCAGAGTGCAGAGCAGAGAAAAGAAACTTAAAGACTTATCATATTTATTTGAGCATAATGCGCAAAATTTTCTACCAAAATAAAAACTCTAAGTCTAGGTGCACATTATATATGAGGGCTGGGTAATCTTTGGTATATCTGATGATAAATCAGACTTTGAATGATTTTGAATAAATATTATAAATTTAATTTCGGTATTGAGTTATAATTTACTTTATGTTGTCAATAAATGATTTTCATTACGGCTGCACATGTTTAAAAAATGATTACGGTACCATTTTATACAACCTAATTACTACCTGTTTTGATTTTCAAACTCCCGCGAAACGCAAAGTCCTAAACCAAAGGATGCAAAATGCAAAGCAAAACATTAAACCAAAGGATCATGAAAGGATCATAGGAGGATGAAATAAAATAAATAAAAACCATAAACATCTTGTTAAAAAACACCTAGTAAAAGCGGCATTATAAAAGGATATTAATATAGTTATTAATACTGCGTTACTAATGCGATAAAAAAAAACTACAAGTACTTTCAACCATTAAACTGTTCAATTTTTGATCGAAACGATGTCAAGTCATCATTATCTGTTAAAAGTTGGCCAAACTAAGAAGATACCTTTTTTTTGTTTAGCTAAATTACTTTTATTGTATTAACACAGGGTGATCTAAGATTATTGAAAAATGAAAAAAACAAGTTGTTGGTTTAACTTTCTAGTTTTGGAAAAGTTCCTAAAAATTTTTGTGTCAATGAAAAGTTTAGTTGCTTTACCGCCTGATTAGTCTAATGATAATATTAGAAAATTATACATATCGTGGCTAGCACACTTTTTCATCGTGCCACTTAGTGCGGTATTTGATGCATTTTAAATTTTTTCGTAAATACATAAATCTTTGATTTTCAAAAAAAGTTAGTTCCAGACAATTGCTCCTCTGTTTTTGAGGCATTGTTTTGTATCCCAACCGTTAATCTACAAAATGACGAGTAATTAAGTTGAGCTATTTTTTGTGTTTTTAAGTGATAATGTGAATAACATTTTTTGATAAAAAGTTGAAAAAGCTGTTAGTAAGTAATTTCTTTGAATATTTAAACATAAAACAAGCACAGCCGGCGTAACCGTACATTGAAAACTCAAATTGGGCGTCCCCACTTGTGTGTAGCGCCCCCCAAAAGGGCACTTAGAAGAAAAAAGTACACTATCTTGGTTCAAAAGCTAGTCTCGACGAATGCAACCTTTTCTACAAAAATACTGTAGGTGAAGGTCTTTTTTGGGTCTTCACATAGTTTTTTCCAAGGTCACAACAGTATGACAAAACTAGGTCTTGAATCTCGACCACATCAATTAGATTCGCCATAAATACGGTACTCCCACCTGTTTGGCCATGTTGCTGTTTTAATTTATGCATTTGGGCCGTGGTCCTCAAACTTTTTTTGAAAAATCAATTTGATTAAAAATTTTTTATCGATCCCTTTATCCAGTACACGCTTTTAGCTAAAGAATGTAAAGAGAACAATTAACAAGTGAAGACCTTTTTTTTGTTCTTTATTTCTATGTCACCACATTTTTTATTATGTATGAAGAAAAACAAGTGAAGACCAAAAAAAGTCTTTACTTTAATAACTATTCATTTCTTAGTTTAAAATCTTTGCAAATAAAGTAGGCCTACTGTTGTTTTATTTCTGCCGTAGACCTCTTGATTTATTCATAGACCCTCTGTTCATTTATCGGACCCTAGTGGACCCCTTGGAGCTCTGAATCTAAGAATAAAAAATATCTTTGGATAATAAGAAAAAAACTTTAATGATTTAGTGTTTAACTACTAGCCATACCAAATGCAATTTTTAATCAATAGTTGTTAAATTTTTTAACCTAGAATTTATCTTTTTTATGCAATAAATTTTTATAGATTTTCGGATAGATTTGTAGGGTTATATAGATTTTTATACAAATTGACCTCTATCGGAGAAATTTTTATAGATTTTAAATAAATTTTTTTAAATCATATTTTAATTATATTTAGCAACGCTAATCCAATCATACCAGATTAAAATATGAAATGAAAGAAAGAAAGAACATAAACGTTTTCGGCTAACATTAGCCGTCTTCAGATGAATTAAATGTTTAAAAATTTTGCCATCAAATTTAAAATCAATCTAGTTTTTTTTCAACTACGTAATCAGGTCATTGACCTTGATCTTAAATTTGATGGAAAAATTTCTTAACATTTTATTCATCTGAGGGCTAATGTAAAGATGGAGGATGCAAAAGTGCCAAGAGTAAAGGAATTTAAGTATTTGGGATCAACGGTGCAAGAAAGTGGTGATTGTGAGAGGGAGGTAAAGAAGAGAGTACAGGCAGGATGGAATGGATGGAGAATAGTATCGGGAGTAATCTGCGACAGGAGGTTACCAGCTAGAGTAAAAGGAAAAGTGTACAGTTCAGTGGTAAGACCAGCAATGGTATATGGACTTGAGACAGTGGCAGTCACAAAGAAACAAGTGGAAGGGATGGAAGTCGCAGAGATGAAAATGCTGAGGTTTGTTATGGGAGTGACGAGAAAAGACAAGATTAGAAACGAGTACATCAGGAGTATTGTTAAGGTAGAACGGTTAGGAATGAAGATGAGGGAGGGCAGACTGAGGTGGTATGGATATGTCATGAGGAGAGAACAAGAGTATGTAGGAAGAAAGATGATGGAAATGGAGTTACCGGGAAAGAGGAGAAGAGGAAGACCAAAGAGAAGATTTTTAGATGTTGTTACAGTAAATTCTTCGCGGTCTTAAACTCCGTGTGGCTGTCTCCGGAAATGTACGCGTCCTTGATTTGATTTGAATTAAATTTGTATTAAGATATAAAAACAATGCGAAATAAGACGAACTAAATTGGACGTTAAATGGAAGATTGGACGATCGGAGGAAATAATAGAGTCGGACGAAGTAGTACGGACGAACGATTTGGATGATTGGACGAAATAATACAGTCGGACGAAATAATCTGGTCGGACGGTTTTCTATAAATAAACGTAAACATAAATAACTAATGCAAAAGAAAGACTTATAAACACTCACCAACTGTAGACTGACACGGAGCAGACCGACAAAACTAACAATATCGAACAGTATTTCCAACAGTATTATAAAACAGCTCAAAAGCCTCAACAGCACTCCCAACGGCGTCTAACAGTATTTCAAACAGTAAATCTACGACCGCTCCACAAAGGCTGAAGTAGCAAAACTAAGCGTTTGTACACAAATTACACCCAACTTATGGAAAAAAGAAGTCAGCTCGAGGTAACAATCAATTAGCAATCGAGCGCGCTGAGATAATGGAAAATGTCGGCTCAAAGCAACAATCAATTAGTAGTGAGATAATGGAAAATGTCGGCTCAAAGCAACAATCAATTAGCAAGCGAGCGCCGTGAAAAAATGAAGTGAATCAAATTAAATGTCAAAAACAAAAATTAAGTAAATTACAGCCAGAAAATAAACCCGGGTTCGAAACTCGAGTACTTGCCGTAACATACCCCCCCGCAATTTACGAACGCAGAAAGGAAATTTAAACACAAAATACGGCAAGTAAACACACACACAAATAAACACTACACAGATACAGTCTTCATTCATCTGTCGAGTTTGCACAGTTTCGTAATCGATCGTTTCAAAGTTTTGTTTTGAGTGCGAACGAGGACCTGTCGCACATGACCAAACTTGTCTGGAAAAGTTTGTACAACGCGGCCTAAAGGCCATTTGCCACGAGTAGAATTTTCATCGCTCACTAGGACCAAGTCGTCGACAGCAAAGTTCGGCTCTACGTCTTGCCACTTTTGGCGAGTTTGGAGAGTCTGCAGATACTCCTTTCTCCAGCGTAACCAAAATTGATCGGTGAGGTACTGGACTTGACGCCACCTTCTGCGCACGTAATTGTCTCGATGATTGAACGTTCCTATCGAATGATCTTCTGCGCGAAGGAGCAAGAGATGGTTAGGTGACAACGGCACACCACCCTCGTGATCCAGGACTACCGGAGTTAAAGGTCGGGAGTTGACGATATGTTCTGCTTCTGCAAACAAAGTTAAAAGTACGTCGTCAGTCAGGGCCTGCTCAGAGCAAATAGCAGACAAAACTCGTTTGATGGAGCGGATAACTCTCTCCCAAATGCCACCCATATGGCTAGCGTATGGTGGATTAAACCTCCATCGAATCTCCTTGCGGTTCAAGTGGTCGGAAATAGTTGATTGATCAAGATCCTTCAATGAACGTTTCAGCTCCAGGTAACCTCCAACTAAATTTGTACCGTTATCACTATAAATTGTATGTGGATTACCCCTGCGACTGATGAATCTACGAAGTGCATTGATGAATGCATCCGTATCCAAAGAATAGCTCATTTCTAAATGAACAGCCCTCATCGTTAAGCAGGTAAAGACGCACCCATACCTTTTCAACCGGTTCCGTCCTTGCTTCACCATGATAGGCCCAAAATAATCAATACCTGTAAAGAAAAACGGCGGATTACCGGGAGTTACTCGGCATGATGGCAAGTCAGCCATATATTGTTTACCAAATGCACTGTTGCGACGTTGGCAAAAGATACACTTACCCAAGATCTTACGCACAGTAGCAGCACCTTTTAATATCCAGTAGCGTTCTCTCAATACGCTCCAAGTATGTGAGGACCCACTATGTCCCACATCTTTATGGCATTGTTCAATCAACAGACGTGTTACCTGCGAGTTGGCGGGCATGATGATTGGGTGCTTGGCATCGAAGTCTAAAGGAGCATTGCGTAGCCTACCTCCGACTCGAAGCACACCTGCGACGTGTATAGGATTGAGTTTCTGTAAAGAAAGTTTAACAATTTTACCAGGTGAATTTTGCGTTTCAAGTCTTCTGTAATCCTTTGGAAAGGCCTCCCTCTGAACAGCAGCAATAACAGTCATTTCTGCTTGGTGCATCTCGTCAACTGTCAGAGGACCAGTAGGCACGGGCCTACGCAAAAGCCTATCTTTGAGTCGTAATATCCGTGCCACAATGCGTTTCAACCTGTAAAAAGACGAAAATCGAGCAAAACGTTCTTCCATGTCACCATCTGACACGGCGACCTCGGTACCGGCCACCGTCTGCTTCACAATTTCGAATTCAGCTGGGAGGTCAGGAAGAGAATGGGGTGGCTGTGGCCACAGCGATTCTGGCTCCTGTAAAAAAGAAGGACCAGTTAGCCAACGATTCACTGAACAAGAAGGGCGAGTACCATTATCAGCTGGATTTTCTGAGCTGGGAACGAAACGCCATTGGGAAGAGGTACTTCTATCTTCTATCTGCGCTAAACGATTAGATACAAAAACTGGAAAGCGTTTTGCTGAATTTCGTATCATGTACAACACAGTCATAGAATCAGTCCAAAAAACAGACTCCGACAAAGAGCTGCCAAAATTATTTCTTAATAATACATCAACTTTAGTGGCCATAGTAGCAGCGACTAGTTCCAGTCTAGGAATGGAGACGGTCTTTAAAGGTGCGAGCCTTGACTTACCCATTAAAAAATTGCAAAATATTGTTCCGTTTGAAGCGATCACTCTCAAGTAAGAAACCGTGCTGTACGCAACTGACGAGGCATCGGCGAAATGGTGGAGTTGAGTTTGAAACAAAGTATCGAATTCTCCCATATCTGACCGTATCAAGCAACGCGGGACGGACACCGCTGACAAGTTCCTTAAGCCCTCCGACCACCGCTTCCAAACTTTGACATCTTCCTCGCTTAAACGATCATCCCAGTCGTACTTCCTGCGACAAAGATCTTGAAGCAAAAGCTTAGCTGCTAAAATCAACGGAGCTAGAAATCCCAAAGGATCAAAAACTGAACTTAAAGCAGATAGCAAACCTCTACGAGTAAAGGGACCATCCTTTAACTTTACATGAAATTTAAAACTGTCTTCTTCGTTGTCCCATAACACGCCTAGAATTCGTCGACACGATGATGAAAGAATGCCGTCATTCTCTGTTGTCTTAGACTTGGCACGGTCTTCTTCTGGAATGGATTGGAGTAGATCTTTATTATTTGAAAGAAATTTTGTAAGTCTGAAGCCTCGGTTTTTTAAGAGAGACGAGACTTGTGTTCTCAAATAAATTGCCTGCTGTACCGTAGGTGCTGTGAACAAGCAGTCGTCCATATAAAAATTATTCACAATTAAAGATCTTACGTCTTTGTCAAATTCGTCCTGCTGATCTTCGGCTGATTGTAGTAAGCTGAATTGCGCACAGCTGGGTGAAGAGGTAGCTCCGAAGAGATGAACATTCATGTGATAAACTTCAGGTTGCTTGGTCAAATCTCCTTCTGGCCACCACAGAAAACGAAGATAATTCCGATCTTTCGGATCCACAAAAACTTGGTGGAACATCTGTTCAATATCGCCAGCCACTGCAATTTTCTCAAAACGGAATCTAGTTAGTACACCTATAAGGTTATTTAAAAAGTCAGGACCGCTAAGTAATTGGTCGTTTATAAAGAATATCCTGCATATTTTGCCGCGCAATCAAAGACAACACGAACTTTTTCCGGTTTATGTGGGTGCAAAACTGCATGATGAGGTAAGTACCAACCTTCACAAGCAGATTCCTCTGGTTTAACAACTTGGCAGTGACCCTGTGACAAATATGAAGTAATAACGTTAGAATATTTTTCCTTTAATGCAGGATCTTTTAAGAGTCTTCCTTTCAGTCGCGACAATCGCGTACGCGCTTGACTGTAGTTGTCTGGGAGACACGGTGTTCCCGGCCTCCACGGAAGTCCAACTTGGTAGTGGCCTCGAACCACATTTTTGGTTTGCTGCATTTGCTGCAAAGCATATCTATCCTCCCTGGACATAGAGGTAACATTATCATTACATTTGGGAACATCATCTAAGCGCCATAAGCATTGAATTTGAGAGTCTAGTAAATCGTCAGACGTATTTAGAAAATTAACAGATATCGAATCATCACCTTCCGACAAATTGCCTTGTGCAGTTGTTCTTGGACCAACCACGGACCACCCCAAAACGCCTCGGACGGCGTAGGGCTCTTTAGCACTTCCACGACGCTCTTCCTTGACCCAAAATGCTTCTGGAGTGTCTAAACCTATTAACAAAAGAACTTCCCCGTGCGCCGCTGGAAGATCAAGATCTTGTAGATGTGGCCACGCTTCAAACTCATGACGTGTAAGAGCTGGGTTAGGAACCACCGGTAACTGGTCGACCGAGAGTACGTTCTGCAAATTTATCTCATCACCAGTTAAAGAACGTACAGTAAGATTTACCTTTTCTCCCTTGCGAAGCGTCGAACAATCAGTAACAGTAGTGACAGAAAATTTGGTTGGTTCTCCTGAAATATCTAGAAGGTTTAGAAGACGATTAGCACAGAGAGAAGTCGTGGAACCCTGATCTAAGAAGGCACAGGTTAACACAGACTTTGATCCTGTTTCAACATACACGGGAACAACATTGAGAAAAACGTTGCTGCCAACAGTAATGTTAGAAGCTGCTAGGAAATTTGTAGAATGCGGTTTGGTGTTGGTCGGCAAATTTCGAGCCTGTTCTATTGACGAAGGACAAGGTTTATCTTTGGAAGGAGAAACGTCACGACGTTCTTGGTGAAGAAGCAAGTGATGTTTTTGCTTGCAACCATTTTTAGTACAAGCTGCTTCTGAATAACAATATTTAGAAATATGGCCAGCCTTTCCGCAGTTATAGCACAGGTGGCGCTGGTGCATAAAACGCAAACGTTCTTTCACAGAAATTTCCGAAAACTCTGGACATTTCCAGAGTACATGCTTCAGGGAACGGCAAAATTTACATTCATAAGTGTTAATAGCTTTAGTAGAATTTGAGGCAACGGTATAATGCGTGTTCACCCCAAATACCGAGCCAGGCTTCGATTTAAAATTAAGAGAATTCGCATAAGAAGACTTAACTACATCAGCTTCATTTACAATAAAGCGCTTAAGATCGGCAAAGTCTGGTTCGCGACCCTCTCGTTCAACACCGGCAGAAATCCGCAGCCATCGCGATTGCAGGTCGAATGGTAACCGCCTAACGATTTTGGAAATGTTCTCAAAACAGTTCAAATCCGAAAAATAGTTTAAATGACCTAAAGTAGTATAACACTCTTCAACCTTTCGTGCTAGCTCGATCAGGGCTTCAGAATCATTCTTTTTAACGGAAGGACCTTCAAGCAAATTAGCAATATACGATCTAGCGATTACGTTTCTTTTGCCATATGTTTCATACAAAATTTGTTTAGCTTTGACAAATCCCTGATGAGGTTCTAGCAGCAAGCAATATTCAATAATTGATTTGGCCTTACCAGAACAATATTGAATTAAATAAAGCAGTTTTACCTTATCATCATGTTCGACCGCCTCAATTGTAGATTCAAATGCAGATATAAACTTCAGATACGTAAGGGGGTTTCCATCAAACTTCAGCAGTTCCAAGGCTGGCTTTCGTAAACGCGACTCGGCCTGAGGTTTCATGTCTTCCCGCCTCGACGAGTCTAACTGAATAGAACCTTGAAAGGTAACCTTTGGTTTCGTTTCCAAAGGAAGACTATGATCCGGCGATGCAACGGTTTGGGCCGCGGAGTCGACACCTGTAAAAGGTAAGTGTACCTGCTCTGTTTGCGATGTTACCACAGTGACGTCAGCACTAGTTGTGGGCTTCTGATCGTCGAAAGGAATATAGCCACCACGTTCCAGTTCCTCTTCGAAGACCTGTCTTTCAACGGCAGCTTTCTGTAACTGGTGAGATGCTTTAAGTATCTCACGTTGTTGCTTGAGCTCGAACTCCCTTTTTTCGAGCTCGCGTTGTTCCTGTAATTGACGAATATGTAATCGCGCAACCTCCTGCTTTGCGACTGCTTTAGCTAAACGCAAACTACTGCGTGAACTACGCGAACTACGCGAACTTTGTGAGCTACCGTTAGCAGTTCTGAGTTGCGAACCATGAGAGGCAGATACAACGCTTGCCGCAGTTGCCGACGTTTCGGGATCGAGGGGTAACTTTTTCTGAAGCCATTCCGAAACTTTCTTATCAAAGCATGCCTTTTCGGAGTGCAGGTTGTATAACTGGGTAATCAGAAACTCCCCTTTTGACGAGTCGTCATGCAGCCTAATTGCCTTTTCTAATTGTGAAGAGGCCTCGTTAACATTATCTAACAGTGCTCTGACTGATTCAGGGTCGGAATCTTCTTTAATAAGCACTTCGACCTTTTCGTAAAGCTCTTTCAAATTAGCTTGTAAAGTAACAAAACTCTTACCTTCAAGCTCCATTGAGACAGAAAAACTTAATTAAATGCAGCCGAAGTTGAAAACTTTATGTTACAGTAAATTCTTCGCGGTCTTAAACTCCGTGTGGCTGTCTCCGGAAATGTACGCGTCCTTGATTTGATTTGAATTAAATTTGTATTAAGATATAAAAACAATGCGAAATAAGACGAACTAAATTGGACGTTAAATGGAAGATTGGACGATCGGAGGAAATAATAGAGTCGGACGAAATAGTACGGACGAACGATTTGGATGATTGGACGAAATAATACAGTCGGACGAAATAATCTGGTCGGACGGTTTTCTATAAATAAACGTAAACATAAATAACTAATGCAAAAGAAAGACTTATAAACACTCACCAACTGTAGACTGACACGGAGCAGACCGACAAAACTAACAATATCGAACAGTATTTCCAACAGTATTATAAAACAGCTCAAAAGCCTCAACAGCACTCCCAACGGCGTCTAACAGTATTTCAAACAGTAAATCTACGACCGCTCCACAAAGGCTGAAGTAGCAAAACTAAGCGTTTGTACACAAATTACACCCAACTTATGGAAAAAAGAAGTCAGCTCGAGGTAACAATCAATTAGCAATCGAGCGCGCTGAGATAATGGAAAATGTCGGCTCAAAGCAACAATCAATTAGTAGTGAGATAATGGAAAATGTCGGCTCAAAGCAACAATCAATTAGCAAGCGAGCGCCGTGAAAAAATGAAGTGAATCAAATTAAATGTCAAAAACAAAAATTAAGTAAATTACAGCCAGAAAATAAACCCGGGTTCGAAACTCGAGTACTTGCCGTAACAGATGTAGTGAAAGAAGATATGGGGAAGTTGGTGCGAAGGAGACGGATGTTAAAGACAGAAAGATGTGGACAATGATGATACGCTGTGGCCACCCCTGACTAAAGGGAAAGGCCGAAAGGAAAAGAAGAAGAAGAAGAAGGCTAATGTGCGCCGAAAACGTTTATGGTTTCTTTTTTGTTTTATTTTATATTTTAATCTGACTACCTGTTTTATTTCATATTTTTACCTGATTACGTAGTTGATAAACAACAAATCTAGTTGTTTATTATCTACGTAATCACGTAATCACGTAATCAGGTTATTGACCTTGAAAAACAATTGCGTAATCAGATCATTGACCTCGATCATTAAATTTGATGGCAAAATTTCTTAAGATTTTATTCATCTGAAGAGGGTTAATGTGAGCCGAAAATGTTTATGGTTTTTTTGTTTTATTTCATATTTTAATCTGATTACCTGTTTTACAGTACTTCATATTTTTACCTAATTACCAGATCAGGTCATTGACCTTGAAAAACAATTACGTAATCAGGTCGTTGACCTCAATTTTTAAATTTGATCGCAAAATTTTTTAGAGAAAGTCAGACAGACTAATGGCCATGAAGCTAGAGGTAAAAGGGTCCATCCTAAATATAGTAAGGGCATATGCTCCACAGGTTAACAACAGCATGGAGGAGAAAAATGATTTTTGGGAAGACTTGGATGGTTTGATGAAAAGTATATCAAAAGAAGAGAAGATAGTTCTTGGTGCAGACCTTAATGGACATTTGGGCGAAGAAAACATAGGGGATGAGGAAATAATGGGGAGGATACGGTGCTGGAACGAGAAATAAGGAAGGATCAATAGTTGTGGATTTTGGGAAAAGGATGGATTTGGCGATTGTCAATACTTATTTCAAGAAGAAAGATGAACACAGGATGACGTTTAAGAGTGGAGGAAAAAGTACCCAAGTAGATTATGTGATGTGCAGAAGGAGGAACTTGAAGGAAATGTGTGATTGTAAGGTAATATTGAATGAGTGTGACGCAAACCAGCACCGTATGGTGGTATGCAAAATGGCTCTTATGGTAAAAAAAAAAGCAGAGAAAGTAAAGCCAAAGATACGATGGTTGAAACTGAAGGAGACAAGCTGTCAAGAAGGGTTTAGACAAGAGGTGACCAGGATTCTGGGAGGCAAGGACGAGTTACCTGATGAGTGGGACAAAACAGCAGAAATGCTAAGAAAAACAGCTGAAACTGTACTGTGAGTGACATTTGGGAAACAAAAAGCAGACAGGGAGACATGGTGGTGGAATGAGGAAGTTCAGGAGACCATAAAAGAAAAGAAAGAGGCAAAGAAAGCATGGGACAAAATAAGAAAGGAAAATACTAAAAAGATATACAAAGAAAAGAAGAGTAAGGCAAAGAAGGCAGTCGCAATGGCGAAGGGACGTGCGTATGAGAATTTGTATGCTAGATTGGAAACAAAAGAAGGTGAAAAGGAGTTGTAAAGAATGGCTAGGCACAGAGACAGAGCAGGGAAAGATGTACAGCACGTGAGGGTTATGAAGGATAAAAACGGTAATGTTATGGTAAATTCGGAGGCAGTGTTAAAGAGATGAAAGGAGTACTTTGAGAAACTGATGAACGAGGAAAATAACAGAAACCCTAAGACAGAGGAAGCAGAAGTGGTTAACGAAGAGGTAAATTGTGTCAGTAGAGAAGAAGTAAAGAATGCACTAAGAAGGATGAAAAAAGGTAAAGCGGTTGGGCCAGATGAGTTGCCAGTAGAAGTTTGGATGGGAAAGATCGGAATAAAGTTTTTGACCAGACTGTTCAACAGACTATTTATGGGTGAACGGATGCCAGAAGAATGGAGAAGGAGTGTGCTTATCCCAATCTATAGAAACAAAGGGGACGCACAGTGCTGTGGAAACTACAGAGGAATAAAGCTAATGAGCCACACAATGAAAGTATGGGAAAGAATTATTGAAGCCAGGCTAAGAAATAGAGTGGAAATTAGTATACAGCAATATGGATTTATGCCAGGAAAGGGAACCACCTATGCCATATTTGCTCTAAGAATGTTGATGGAAAAGTACAAGGAAGGTCAAAGAGAGCTACATTGTGTATTTGTGGACCTAGAGAAAGCTTACGACAGGGTTCCGCGGGAAGAGCTGTGGTACTGTATGAGAAAATCAGTAATAGTGGAAAAGTATGTACAACTAGTACAGGATATGTATGAGGGAAGCGAAACAGTGGTGAGGTGTGCAGTAGGAACTACAAAAAGTTTCAGGGTTAAGGTTGGACTGCACCAGGGATCAGCGTTAAGTCCATTCCTTTTTGCAGTGATAATGAACAGGCTAACGGATGAAGTAAGGAGAGAACCACCATGAACGATGCTGTTTGCTGATATTGTGGTTTGCGAAGAGACCAGGGAAGAACTGGAGCGCAGATTAGAATCCTGGAGGTATGCATTGGAAAGAAGAGGGATGAAAGTAAGTAGGTCAAAGACCAAATATCTTTGCATAAATGGAAGAAATGACGGCGAAACAGTGAAGATGGAGGACACAAAAGTGCCAAGAGTAAAGGAATTTAAGTATTTGGGATCAACGGTGCAAGAAAGTAGTGGTTGTGAGAGGGAGATAAAGAAGAGAGTACAGGCAGGATGGAATGGATGGAGAATAGTATCGGAAGTAATCTGTGACAGGACTTGAGACAGTGGCAGTCACAAAGAAACAAGTGGAAAAGATGGAAGTCGCAGAGATGAAAATGTTGAGATTTGCTATGAGATCAACAAATACGGCACCGGCCTTCTTTTTAGCCTCGAAAGAATCCTTAATGTTCTGGGTTAGCAGAACAACTTGATCTACGGTTGACTTCCCGCGTCGGAACCCAGCCTGCTCTTTAGGGAGCAGTGGATCAATTAATGGTTCAACGCGGGCGTAGATAAGCCTCTCGAGGATCTTGTAGGGGACACAGAGCAGAAATATCGGTCGATAACTCTTTGAGTCCCCCACGGGCTTTGCTGGTTTGGGGATCGCGACCACAAGCGCTCTTCTCCAGATCTTGGGAATTTTGAGTCGGCGCAAACAGGAAGAGAGGAAGTCACGTAAGCAGGACTTCAAAGCAGCTCCAGCATGGAGCATAAGCTCTGGGAAAATGAAATCAAGTCCCGGAGCTTTACCTGGTTTTAAATGTTGGAGGGCAGCAGTAAATTCTCTCTGTGAAAAATTGTGAGAGATATTTACTGCGTCTGGTGTTGTGGCCCTCCAAAGGTCATACATTTTTTGAGAGACAAGTCGAGATGACTTGCGGTCAACAGCCTCATATTTCCCATTTCTAACCAGCTGAGATGCAATAGCATCGGCTGAAACGGAACAGTGACGAGGAGAGTGTCGTGATCTACAGTAAGGTTGTTCAAAATACTCCACGCTTTTCGACTAGAGTGTGAGAAGTCAATGCTCCGAACTGCCTCGGACCATCGATCCCTCCGCTATCTGTCAAGCTTGGCAAGCAGAGCTGTAGCAGCCAAACTCGAGTCGTCTCCCTGAGGAGACTGCAGAAAGGTTTTATAGAGGGATTCACACTCTGCATCCCAACACGGAATATAGTTATTTCGATACCCGCGTGGGATAGTCTTTTTGGCTGCTTTTTTAATGGTGTTACAGAAGTCCTGGTAAGCCGCATCCACATCAAGTGAATCAGGTGGCAACAAAGTCTTTGCGAATTTATTCGTCAAAACAATGTAGTGACTCCATTTGGCCTTGCGGAAGTTCCATCGCTTAACAGGCATGCTTGGCACTGCCATAGCAAACCTTGGTGGTGTAATAAGCGAGGGTCGATGTTGTGACCTGGGGAACTTCTCAAGGACACGTCCATCCGGTAAGCGACTGTTTGGACCTATGCTGGCGAAAGCTAGATCTAGATTGGTGCCAGTGTTCCAGCGGCTGGAATAAAAACTGGCAGCGTCCTTGGCATTATATAGGAGGGCAAGACAATTAATACTTTCCCAGCCAGCCAAGCACTCACCATCCGGACTGTTATCATCGTAACCCCAGTCAGCATGACGACAGTTAAAATTGCCAGCGTAGAGACAGGGGTGAGAAAACACTGGGAGATCCAGGGTTCGCAATCGCGTTGGCGGTGGCTTGTGGACGTTGATTATTTTATAACCATCAACGTCCACTCACAGCCACTCGATCTCCATTGTCGGTGGAGATTGGTCCAAAAGCGTGTATCTCAGTCGCTCGTGGACAAACGTGGCAAGGCCATGCTTCCTGCTTAAAGAAGACCCAGCTAGTTGGTAGTTTGGAAGTACCAACTTCTCTGCATCAGTGCAGTGGGTCTCCTGCAGTAGGATGACGAGTGCCTCAGACTGCATAGCGAGGTGATGAAGAACGTTCATCTTGCTTGCATTGAGGCCTTCGATGTTCAGCTGAAGAATAGTGGGTCTTCTGAACTTGTTGTCATTGTGCCCTGAAAAGGGCAGTTTTATCCTGGCATTGCCCCGTCCTGAAAAGGACGTTTGCATATTAGCAGACCCACACTGAACATCGGAATGGGAGGATATGGATACCCTTTCGTTTTGGTAGGTTTGGTTGCGGTCTGTCATCTTTAGCACCAATGAACAGACTTACTCACGGCCCAGGCTGCTGAGAAAAAGTTAGTTTTTATATCAAAACACCGATTGCATCTGGAGGCTCCAGGCTAATAGGTGGTAAAATTGGTCGAGATACTCCATTCAATAGGGGATTCTTTCCACAATCAGTGGTGGCTTTAGTACGGAGCGAACGAACCGGCCCCACCTGACCTCCCGAAAAAATGTGGAAAAGTGCCCCTAAGGAAAACATTTCTCTATTTTTTCATAGTAGCTCTATGACGTCGGCGCCCCGCCTTCCGTTTCCGACAATTGCCTCATTCTTGCCTTTTGAATGCACCTTAACTTTAGGATGAAAGTAGGGATCATTGACTCGATTGAAAGTGATGATCTTTTTTTCGAGAGATCACTACGGTTTGGGGATAAAAATGAAGATTTTGGCCATTATTTGAAAGTGATGATTTTTTTAGAGATCACAATGTTTTAGGGACGAAAATAGAGGTTGTCGTCACTAATTGAATTGATGACCAATGTTTTAGAGATCACTACGGTTTCGAAACCAAAAAAAAGTTTTTAATTTGTCTTGAACTAGACTACTTTTTCTATTATCATTACAAAATAAATTTTAAAAAACGTCCCCCATTTTTGTAAAGCCATCACTGTCCATTATCAATGGGTTTTCGATATTTCGTTTTTTTCTCTCTTTGTTTTTAAAGGACTCACGATGATTGTAAAAATTGGATTTAAACTTAGTTTCACAACAACCGTAGTTGCTCCCATAAGTTGATAAAGTGGCTTTATAGATAATAGCCTTTTTGCGGCATTTGCAATTTAAGGGACGGTCACCTTGCCCCGGTAATTGCCAGGTGGGTGCGCGATGGTGTTTTTTGATGTCAAGATCTTCCTGCTATGTCTGGACAGGACCACTTCCATGTTCGACATGTAGCTGCTGCTAATCTTTTAGGTTGTTGTCGTTGCAAGTTTGGTGAAGGCGACGATGAAAGGGAAAAGGTTTTTCATGTAGCTTAAGATTGAGTGACGTGCCGTGAAGCTTGTGGTTGATAAGGCACTAATTTTAAAGTAGGCCTAATGTTAGTACTAATTTTATTTAATAACAAAACAAAGCTATACTTGAATAAAAAAAAAAAAAAAACAATTTGAAGCATTTTCTCTATTTAACTAACTCTTTCTGAGTTAAAAAAAATTTTTTTAGATTGTATCTCGCTGCTGACTCGCAGGAAAGTGTCAGAGGCGCTATACATAGGGCAAGCAATTACCCCGACCTGCTTCCGAAGATGCCCAGATATTGTTGTGCGGTTGAAATTTGTTATTTTGGTTTTTTAGTTCTATAGAGATATGACAAAAATTTAGAACTGCTTGCCAAGACCACCAAGCAGGGAAAAGTGCCGTAAAGTGTCTTTCCCAAGGACACCACAGAATGTCGCGAGTAGATTGTGAACCGAGACCATGTTGATCACAATTACGGCGCTTTAATCATTTGACCATGCTGCCTACGAAAAAATGTTTTGTTTCCTTTAACATTAGAGTTGCGAAATCTGTTTATTTAGAGACAAGTCAGTTCTTTAGTTTTAAAAAATTTGATTTTGAATGGGAGCCTTTTATTTCACATGCTTGCTAAAGCTTTCATGATCGGATCCAGGGGGCGAAGGGGGCTTAATTTTTAAATTTTCAGGCAGATAACTTACTTTTTTGGCACAACCATGACCTCTCTATATTAGGAGGACGCCGAAAGACTTGTGATTGTGCGTTAATTCATGACCTCCTAAAGATTCAAAAGTTTTTCGGTGTTTCCTAAAAAATTTCTTTCGGTGAAGTAAAAAAGAACATCGTAGTATAAAAAATCAAAATCGTGAAGAGAGGACTAAAAAGTATTTTCTTGAAATGGAAAGATGAGACTTTTAATTTTCATGCACACTTAATTGGAAACAAATAATATTTTTGAAGTTGGAAAAATATAAGCATTGTTAAAAATGTGTAATTAAAACTGACCTCCCTGAATTTTATAACTTTCCTTCAAGAGAGGCGTGCCTTTTGTTAAGAATTACTGGCTAACATTAACTTGAAACTTAGTTCCCGACGATTGTCTCAAGATGCAGCTGGACATTCTACATTTTCAAACCAAAGGTTGGAAGGGCTATTGTCGTTCACAATGGCAATTGTTTCATTAGTTTGAATTGTAGTCACAATGGAAATAAAAAATTTCGCAATCAGTTTTTCAAGTTAAGGTAAGGTATAGTTTGTAAATTAGTGTTAGTTAGAAATGTATGTTATAAATATAAAAATGCTGCCAAAAATTCAGATTCAAACACTGAATTATTAATTTACCAAAATTAGATAAAAAGTCTAATGTTGAAAATTTTCTTAGCTTAGATACAAAATCATCTTCCATTACTAAAACTTAAAATAAATTTATTGCTTTGCAGTTGCACGATGCGTATATTCTGACTTACTGAAACAAACCAATTTATCTTGTTTCAGCAAATGTCGACAGTAAGAAAAACTGTTTTTTTTAGAATGTCACAATTGCGGTTTGTCTCAAATCTCATTTCAACAGAAATTTTCACGAAAAGAGAAAAAGGGCTATTATTGTTTTATTCTTTTTTTTTTTATCTGAAGAGAGGCAATCTTGAAGCTGGGACATTCCATGTCAACTCACACCCCTCTTTAGCCGACCATCTCCGATTTTGCTGAAATTTGGCATGTTTGTAGATTTGGATAAGAAAATGTCTCACACCAAATTTCAAGTTTCTAAATCAAATAGTTTTTGTTATATGAAACTTGAAAATTAGACACAAAATCGCCGCTTGAACGCCCCTGATCGAGCAAAAGTGGCCCTCCTGGCTTTATTTTTTGTTCGATTTCAAAGTTATTTATATCATTGGAAAGCTCTTTTCAGCAGCTTTCCAACGATATTTATATCTTAAAAATATGTATATAAATAAAAAATTTATCTTTTGTTGTGACCTTGTGACCTTGACCTCGCATGACCCCAAAACCCCCACTCTAGACCAAAAATTTTTTTTCAATATTTTTGTTCCTCACATAAAGGATTATCAGCATGCCAAAAATTAAAGTGGAATCTCTATGGGTTCTTAAATCATTTGCATTTTATTGAACTGGTGTGCCAAATGATGCAAATTTGTTGATATTTACGCAATAAATATTTTCGCAATTTTGTCGATATTTTCAAATAAATCATTTTCCCAAGTTTTTGTTAATTTTTTTCTAATTAAAAAATATCTTGAAAACCCATAGAGATTTTACTTTGATTTTTGGCATGCTGATAATCCTTTATGTGAGGAACAAAAACATTGAAAAAAATTTTTTCTAGAGTGGGGGTTTTGGAGACATGCGAGGTCAAGGTCACAAGGTCACAACAAATGATAAATTTTTTATTTATATAGATACATTTGAGATATGAATATCATTGGAAAGCTGCTGAAAAGAGCTTTCCAATGATATTAACATCTTTGAAATCGAACAAAAAATAAAGCCAGGAGGGCCACTTTTGCTCGATCAGGGGCGTTCAAGCTGCAATTTTGTGTCTAATTTTCAAGTTTCATATAACAAAAACTATTCGATTTAGAAACTTGAAATTTGGTGTGAGACATTTTCGTATTCAAACCTACAAACATGCCAAAATCGGAGATGGTCGGCAAAAAAATGCCGAAAAGGGTGTGAGTTGACATGGAATGTCCCAGCTGCCTCATTAGCGTCTATTAACAATTTTGTTGACAAGAACGCTTGACAAAATGATTAAAACGCTAAAAATACAACGATTAGATTGTCCAAAATTATGGTTAAAGAGCAAAACTAATTAAACTACTACAAGTACGGTATAATTTTCACTAATTTTTTTTAACCACTATCAAGTTGCATCGATTTTGCAAAGACTATGACTTCAATATTTTATTTCTGCATTATTTGATTTCCACAGGTGAGGCACTGCCTCACATGCCACCCCTGACGGCAAATCCCTGTTAAGATTTATGATTGGTTGTCTGAAAGTGTGAGAATAATTACGCAGCGCATTTTATTTGCTTTCAATTTAAATCGTGTGGAAAGGGCGCTGCATAGCCTATCAAGATAAGACCTTGGATTGCTTTTTCTGTATTTTTTATTTTCAACCACCAAAAATTATATAAAAAAAATCCACAACCACTTGCTGTGAAAAATTTACAAGAAAAACTTTTACAAAATTTTTTTTCCTGAATGAACAAGGTCTTCATGGCGTGGAAAAGCTAATGTATGTAACGTATTATCATGAACAAACTGTAAGTTTTACTTGAAGTAAATATTATTTATGTTTGAAAAAAGCAAGAGACATATTGAATTGGTTTATTTTGACAGTGACAAATCAAATGATGAAGCAAAAACGGGAATTAGAAAATGCTAAATACTTGAATGAAACAGAAGAGCTGAAAGAGATGTATGAAGAAAAAATAAGCAGTCGAAAGTGAATTTTTTTTTTGGTTTTAATTAGGGTTAAAAACCGGAACCCCGGCTTCGGAAATTCCCGATATTTACTCCTTTTTGTTTTTCCGTTTTGAAAAAAATTTTTTCGGTTTTTTCTGATGGTAAATAATATTTAACAGAAAAAATGTACTTCCATAATTTTTTTTAGATAAGATTAAAATTCTTAATACAGTCAAACAGTGATATTAGTAATAAATTTTAATTTCATTTGACTAATTGGTTGCATAACTGTGATTATACTTTATTATCGAATGATTTGAAGAAATAAAAATTGGTAACCCGTGTCAAGTATTGAAATCAATCAGAAAAGAACAAAAAATTGTGCATTAAAAATGACTGAGTTTTTATCAAATTGAATTGACTGATTATTAAAGTAAACTGAGTTTTTATTAAATAGAGTTTTATTAAACTTTATTAGTTTTTATTAAACTTTAGTTCACAACTTTTTGTTCTTTTCTGTGATTATATTGTCGCATCACCGTTTTTGTAATTGTATATCATTATTCTAGTTATGTTTAGCACTGAGACGATCTAATAACTCGTTTAGATTTTAAGTTGATTAGTTTAAAAAACTTGTTTGAAATTAGTAAATCAAGCTTAAATTCATATGTTTTGCTCTGATATGTAAAACTTGCAGTCTCTTTTCCGGGACATAGATTTTTCCTGTTTTCCGGATGTTTTTGCAAAACTGGAAAATTCAATGTTTTCTTAAACTTTCGTTCTACTCCCATGGTTTTATGTTTGTACGTATTTCATTTAACTTAGAAGAAGTAGAACGCAGCACAATTGTGGTCAGCAGATGAAGAAGGTTTAAAAAGGTCTGCGGCAGCAATGTCATAATAGACATCACTTTTACTGAAAGTGTAAAAAGATTTTTGATCGTGACGAGGAGCGGACAAAGCAGCTTCAATTAAGAAAAATGCTGATTTGAAACCTTTGTGTTTGTTATGGAGAAATAGTACGCCAGATTAACTAACTTGGAAATTACAATTGACAACCTTGTTTTTTTTGTTAACAATTCTCAATTGTCGCCCAGTGTTGCATAATGAAGTTTTTGAAGGGTACACTCCTCACGAAGCGGTGCAAGTTAATGCAGGAAGCTTTTTTCCCACGAGATTCTTCTAAAACAGGGGTCACCAAACTACGGCCCGCTGTATTATTTCTTCCGACCGGCCGCATGTTATCTCAAAGAAGCTAAATGCAATGGTTATAGTAATACAGTAATAAATATCAAAATTTCAGTTGTCAGGCCGCAAGAAACGTACCAATAATTTTATATTTTCTATTTCTGACTGCGATTTTTTACAGTGCATTACAGATAAATCAGCAAATAATTTTTTATTGTAGGTTGTCCCTCATTTAAAGCGATTACGTGAAGCAGTTTATTCGAGCGTTTAGTTGAGCCAGGTGATTTACGCTTTGGCAATTAAACTTCTCTTCAGTTAATCACTGCATCGACAGACTAAACACCCTAGCAACTGGCTTTAATGATTAGATATATTCATTAATAGTATTTTTCAATATTTAGGTTTTGTTGTAATTATACCTTTTTAAAATCACTTTAAATGTGAGCGAACATTTTCAAAAATGAAAATATGTGAATTGATTGATGAACATTTGAAGGCGATTCTCTTGGTCGGATGCATTAACACCAAACCAAAGCTTTATAATCAGAGATAAGCGGCAGTTTCACAAATTTCACTAAATTAATTTTTTTATTGATTTTGTTCGTTATACTTATCATTATTTGATTTATATAAAATTTCATACAGTACTTTGTTCGTACTGGCTCGCCATCGTCAGTCTTTACAGTTATCTGCCCTTCATAAAAGTTTGGTGACCCCTACTCTAAAATCTAATCTTTCTGGGAAGAGGCGTTTGAAAAAAGACGATTTAACATTCTTCGTCTCTAGAAAACTATTTTTGGCAAGTTGTTTTACGTATGCTTTTTTTAGGTCTAAGAATTTTCATTTCCAAACACCCAAACAAATACGTATTTTCATAAAATTGACAATATATACCTTTACAAAACGAACTAACCTTTTGGATAAAAATAATTTTAATAGAAAATCTATGAGAACATAGCTGACGCATTCGTCGAAGTCAATTTCATCACTTGATTGAATTTTATAGATCAAGAAATGACCATGTTAGCAGTTGTAAAATTTACAAAAAAAACTATCCCCTGCCTCACCTCATTTTATCAATGAATCTAACAATATTTATCTTTTTTTAACAACAAATTGTATGTAAATGCTAAACACAAGCATCAGAAAAACGAAACTTTAGAAAAAGTGATTGGAAAGAGCTCTCAATTCACGACGGAAATTGTGTTGTTCGAAGGTTTTGATTTTTAATCAATTCAACCATATTCGAGTTTCTATTGTATGATGACGTTTCAAGGGTTTTTGATCGCGCTTCAAATCTCGACTCTTTGTTAAAAGTTGAAATAGCAAACAAAAGAAAGAAAGCAAATCTTTTGAGTAGGCGAAAAGAAACACGGCATTGTGCGGCGCTAAAGTAAAATAATATATTTGTATCAACAAGGAGTAACCATTTTTGAAACAGGTTTTGATACAAGATGAGAAAAAGACGGGTGCGTTAGCAACACGTAATAAAGAGAGTAACTGATAAATTTTGAATAATTTTTTCAATTTTAAGAATCAAACGATATTTGTGAGAAAAGAGTAAAGGAATAAGCAAAAAGTATTTCTGTAAAATAGAAATTTTCAACTTTTATGATTTTGATACATCGGATTAGACGAGGAGTTAAATAGTAAAAGTTTGATCTGAGATTGCCACAAAGTTAACCTCAAAAGAAACGAGATAACCCAAATCTGAAAGCTGTTAAAAACAGCAATTGCCCCGTCGGTAAAAAATCCCAAAAATTCTGGCAGTTTTTTAGCAATTATTGGTTCAATTCAATTCAGTTTTCTTTTATTTCTGCTGCACCACATGGAAAAAGCACAACTATAATTATTTAATAATAAACATAATTAAGGCTGCGGATTAGAAAAAGGAAAAAGCAACAAAACGAGTATACGTTCTAGCTTGCAAAGATAGATTTGAATTATTAATAGAAGCTTGTATTACCACAAACAAGGTCAACGGTGAAACAAATTTGTTAAATTTGCAGATTGCCGATTTGATCAATAAAATCGTAAACTAAAAACAGGAACTAATTGGCAGTAGCGTATTCAAGGGGGGCATTGTGCCATGCCAACCCCCTTTGGAGATCACAAATACAAAAATCAGCCACAGATTCAAAGTGAAGACCTTTTTTTTTTTAGAAAAAACTATGTTTTGTGACGAAAAATTAATAAAACCGAGGCAGATTTAAGGTGAAGATTTTCTTTTTTCTTTAGCTACCACTCAAAAATATTTTTCCACTAAGCATATTTGATTGTGGTTGTATGGCCCCCTCCTTTCGAAAATCCTCGGTACACCAGTTGGATTTACTGCTAGTTGGGCTTCGATTTGAAGTGAAAGCTATTTAGGTCATTAGTTAAATTTCTCTAATAGGCCTTTTTGAGCATGTTTGCAAAATGGCACAAAATTTTAATTGTGCTGAAAGTGTTCCGCCCCCAATTTTTTACGTCTACGGTTAATGCTGTTATTTTCTAAAGACAAATAAAACTTCGTACTAAAAATTTTTAATGTGAATACCTTGCAATTGCAAAATGAGAATTCTGGTCATTGAGGCTACATGACGAGATATGGAGTGGCGTGACAAAGTTTTGAAGTACCCCAAGCAAAGGATATTCTCACGATCAAAAGGTTCTGACACTCGATTCACGAACATATTTTCGAATTTAAATCTACTTGGATGTTGTTGACCAGCCGCAGATAATCATGGCGAAAGTGTTTTAATCAAGAACACGTCAACAATTTGACCAAAACAGGAGCGGAACTAAACCATTTCAATTCATCTCCAAAGCAATTTGTCACGTTGCCAACAACCGTTTTTAATTTATTAACTCAACGTTGCACTGTTAAAAAAACTGCTGCGAGTTCTTTGATCATTGCAGTCGGCGTTTCTGATGTTTGCGGAATTTTGCAACTTTTCTTTTGATCTTTTTTAAGAGTGTGTTTATAGACTGCTTTACATGCTAAGTGAGTTTGTAGTCAGCTCACTTTTTGCAATCACTACAACATTATTTTTCTGATTTTGATTAAATTTCTACATTATTAAGCAGTAAAAGAGGATTTGTTAACGAAAAGTATTCGCAAATATGATTGAAAGCACCCACGAAATAGATTCGGGTTTATTGGATCATGCCAGACTCGGTTTACAAAGAATTCACTCAATTTCTCAACCCCGCGTGGTTCAGATGAACGTATCAAAATCTTCGGGTAGGTTTTTTGTTATCAAAATAGATACCGCAAACTAATTTGATTTGTTTTGTGAACATATGAAATAAAAAACGTGGTTAAGCTTTGAGAAACCACTCTGTTCTCTTACGATTAAAGTGTATTGGAGACTTAGGTTTGTGACGATGGATTTTGTTAAAGCATAGATTTGTGACGGGAAATTTGAAGCAGTAATGCAGAAGCTATGAGCAACAGTGTTCCAAGTCCTTTTTATCAAAAGAGACCAAATTTTAAATAACAACTTTTGACAAAATCTCTGCGCAAATTATAATTTTTGTCAAAATTTTGTATTCGTT
Organism: Diplosoma virens; assembly: GCA_963680785.1. Lineage (NCBI taxonomy): Eukaryota > Metazoa > Chordata > Ascidiacea > Aplousobranchia > Didemnidae > Diplosoma > Diplosoma virens. The sequence goes on from OY796885.1 coordinate 30,733,112, forward strand.
TCGTAAAATAGCCGATTTCTTCAGCTTCTTTGTTTACGATGGCTGCCACCAAATTTTAAATTTTAATCAAAAAAATCATAAATTAGGTAAAAAGGTTTATGGCTTGCATTGTACCAATTAAAGGATAGAGCACAACGTTTTTAAACGTAGGGGGAGCCGCATCATATAACTTTACGTAATATTTTACAAATCTCCATCTACTGAAAAGAGAGCCGAAAGAGACTCGCAGTTTATGCTGCACTCGTTATTCTATGCTCAGTAAAAATTCTCATTTTTTAATAACTGTTCGAAAAAACGATGTAGTAAAATCATTCATTATTGTTTCATTGTCTTCCGTATCGATTTTCATCATCGCCATTTCATGTATTATTTAAGCCATTGGTCAGGAGGTCGAACAAAGTATTCGTAAAGAAAATCTCAAGAGAAAGTTTCAAATTACAATACATAAAATTACCAAAAAGTTTCAAAACAACCGCTAAAAGTGTTTACATACAGTATGTGCTGATTGTTACGTGTTAAAAATAGATGAATACACAGCTGAATCCGCATAATAGAAACATGTACGGTTACGGGTGAGTCCCCTGACTCGACCCAGTAAAATTGGGGTGTATTCAAAAAATTAAAAGTTTTGTCCTGGGTACTGCTGGACTTTAATACATGAGAAAAGTTAATGTTAAAATAGCGGCCTATACAGGTCTTGGGTTCGCTAGAAATACTTTTCTGACAAAATGTTCTATGTTCCTGTCATAAATAACAAAATTGCATTATAATTTTTTTCATAAATTTAACATTATTTTTTCACTTCTGCTATATTAAGCTCCCGTCAAAGACTCAAACATGCATTTCAAAAGCCAATCAATCTCTTTTCTTAACCCTATTCTCCTCAACGGCCGGGCTTCTGAAGCCCGACCCTTGCAAAAACGTTTGTAATTACTTCATCTTTTTAGATAAAATTCTGGAATTTCTTGACTTTTCCTAATTTGAAATGCTGAATAACGTGGTACTATTTTTAGATGTCCCCGAACAAAAGTTAACGGGTAAAATAGATGTTTTTTTAAAAATTTGTGAATTTTTGCTGGTTTTCGCAAGCAGAGCGTGGAATTTCAATTTCACGCCTTTATTAAGTGACATGAATTTTACCAAGAATTGGCTTTGCGTGACGAAGCGAATTACGTCCTTTGCCGACGTCAAAATGCCTCAGGCGATGCAGAACTTATTTCATGTAAATCGTATTTTCTTTTTTTGAGCTTTTGGCGATTGCATGGAAACATTTTATACATATACATTATTTTGTATAAAACAATTGCTGTTGGACTGCTTGAATACCAATCAAGCGGACTAAATTCAATCTTTACACTAAGCATTTTTTTATAAAACTTTCTTATATCTATTCATTCGTGGGAAAAAAATATTGAATTAACTGGTTCACATCTTAGCTCTTATGCTGACGCCTTCAGACAATTAAACAACACTTGACTTTTTATAATTGCATTTCACGTTGCATTTGAAGTAACAGGCCTGCTACTTCAAATGCAAACCGTTTCAATACAAGTATACTTGTTTAAAAACGTTTTGTAAAAAAATTTATAGCTTTTCAATGTGGGTTTTGCAAACAGAAAGCATAGAATAAAAACAAGACGTTTGATACGATTGAATTTCAATAAAACAGGGGTTTCCAACTTTTATAAATTCATGGCGGTTTTAAAATCTTAGATTTACAAAAATGACTTTTTCCTCCCAAAAATTTTCAAGCCAAAGTTTAAAAGAGTGTCCTTACTTATTGCAAACTGTTTGATAAATTTATTTTGAAAGTTAAATAAAAACCTAAAAAAGCTCCACTTTGGAAATTTAAAAAGAACTTTTTATGTAAACATAAAGACCATTTTTGGTCTTCATTTGCCTTTCGCCAAAATTTTATGTTCGAACTTAATATTTCATTTAAAAAAAGTTTGGTATGATTCCTGGTCTAATATGATGATCCTATTATATTCCGACGTCTTTGTGGTTTTAAAACGACCCACTAATTTACCAACCACTGTAGTTTTAAAACGAACACTAATTGTAGTTTTAAAACGACCCACTAACTCTAACTCGAATTGGAAACCTCTGAATAAAATCAACTTAGACATCTTAGTTACGGATGACCTGGGCTGTTTACAAGGATTTTTTCACGTAAAACCAGATAAAGCTTCGGGCCCCCAATTTTATGTGCTTGTTGTATAAATTCATTACGGCTCTAACCTCTTAGATTTACACAAATGATTTCTTTCCTCCCAAAAAATTTTCAAGCCAAAGTATAAAAAAATTATCCTTACTTATTGCAAACTGTTTAATAACTTTATTGCAAAAATTAAATAAAAACCTAAAAAAGCTCCACTTTGGAAATTCGAAAAAAACTTTTTATGTAAACGTAAAGGCCATTTTTTTGTCTTCATTTTCCTTTCGCAATAAATTTTATGTTTGGACTCAAAATGTAATTTTTAAAAAAGTTTGATATAACTCTTGATCTAATATGATTATCCTATTATATCTTGACGTCTTTAGTTTTAAAATGACCCACTAATTCGAAACCTCTGAATAAAATCAACTTAAATTTTTACTTACGCCTGACCTAGGCTGTTTACGAGGGTTCTTCCACGTAAAACCAGATAAAACTCCGGGCCCCAGTTTTATGTGCACAGAGCTTATTATCCATGTCAGAGCTACTTGAAAATCTTTATTAAATCATTTTCTTTTTTCCTGCTCGCGTCAACTCTAATATGGAAAATCTATGGAAGAGCGCTTCTAGTCGCGATTTGAAAGACAAAGAAGGCTGTAGAGACCCAAAAAGTTATTAACAAATTTATCAACTTTATGTCCCGCTGGAGAAATTTGAGACGTTTACGTACGCTTGCAACGAGCTAATTGATGGTTTTGACGCAAATAGTCAACCGCGGATCAAGTTGCTCTGTTATCATAGAAATCATTGACAATTTTCTCAAGACTAAGAAAAATGCCAGTGCTATTTTTCAATCTGACACCTGCATATGACACTGTTATTTCATACAAACTTGATTTTAACTGCAAGTTACTGAGTTTTATGCTGGATAAGAACATGGTTTAAATGATTATGAAACTAGTTCACAACAAAGGTTTTACTCTAACGGCGACAGTAAGCAAAACAGTCTCGGGTGTCAGAGAAACAGTGTTCTTCCAAAATCAATCACAACTGATCCTTTTTAACATCTAGAAGTATAATCTGCGTTCCACAATCTTCAGATTAAGAATATTGTGAGCCAAAAGTTTACAATAATCAACATTCATCGTTGCATTTAATTTCGACTTATCTTGCGGAAAAACTAAATAAATCACCCAAGTTTCATCACCACCGTTTGCATTGCGCAAAAATCTTTTTTGTGTCCCGGCGCTGAAGTAACTTGCGGCCTTAGGGCGGGAGCTGGTGCCAAAACCAGTGGTGGATATTTGGTGAGGCGAATGAGGCAGTTGTCTCGGGCCCCTCCTTGAAAATATTGCATGTAGTTTTATTTTGCTGTATACGTTTTTTTAGAGATCACCATTATTTTGGGAGAAAAATAGCGAATATGAGATCAAATCGAAGTAAAGACCTTCTTTTTTTTTAGAGATCACTATGATTTTGGGAGAAAAATAGGAAAATGAGAGATCAAATCGAAGTGAAGACGTTTTTCTTTAGAGATCACCATGAGTTTGGGAAATTTAAGGGAAATACCAGATCAAAGCCTTTTTTTTTTAGAGAACATCAATTTTTGCGAATCCTTGCTTCGCGGCCCTATTTTGAATATCTGTCACTGGCACAAACATCAGAAATAACTCTCCTATTTTTGTCTATTCAATAGCCGAGTACTGGAATCTAGTTTGTTTTTGCAGCGCACGTACTTGGTTTATATATATAGTGTCTTGAATAATGCTTTGTGCGTAGTCACTGAATGCCTCCGTCCCTCTTCAACGGACCACTTACCAGTTTTTTCAGACATCCAGCCATCTGAGCTTTGACAACAAGAAGCGATACTCTTTTTGGCTAGAGATAGCACTCTAGACATGCTCTGCTATTTTTTCAAACCTGTGGCACACTTTGTATGGTTTCAAAAATTCGCAGAGCATCTGGACCACGTAAAGAGCTAAATTTTGAACGCTTTCCATTATCTGAAGTTTCCTTTGGCTGCCATAGAAAGGCTAAAAATTTTAATCTGAACTCTAAAAATAAAGTGATGACTTTTTTTCATCTGAATTTACCAATTTGCGCATATCGAGCACAATCCAGCCTGGGAGAAAATTGATTAAAAAAAGCTATCAATTTATTTGTAAAGAGTTTATTATGTTTACTAAATAAAGTTTCATATGAAAAAAAGCGTTTGAAATTTAATAAAGACCAAAAAAAAGTCTTGACATTTCACGATGAGATGTACTGTACAATGAGTTTTTTTAATTCATTGGTTGCTACTTCAAACAAACATAACTTTTTATCTATTCGAAAGATTATGTTTGCCGTTTTTTCACAGCTTATGAGTTACCAACATTGCTGTAGATCCTGACTATAGTTTATTCATCGATTATCAAATGCCTACCGATAAACACGAAGGTCTAAAAGTTTGTTTGTAATCTTTCCGAATTAGGTAGCCCTGCTGCCCAGTACGTGAATCATACATTGAACACAGAGTACTATGGTGGTACATTCCGGCTCCATGCTTTTATTACCAGCGCTTTGCCTGTACTAGGCTCGTTCGAAATAGCTTTTTCAGAATAGTTTGAGTTATCCTTAAACGCCTGTGGACGGGTTTAGGACAACTGGCCGCAGTCAACTGGCCACAGCCGACTGGCCACAGTTTAACTAATCAGTCGGCTGTGTCTAGCTGTATTGCGCCAGTCGGTTGCGGCCAGTTGGCCCATTCTGCCTGCGAACCAAAGTTGCGTGTTTTTATTTGTGCATGGACAAGTAGGATCTCGTTACTTTCTCTCATTGCAAATGCGACGTCATTGCACAAAACAGAGATAAAGTTGTATAGGAGTGTCATACGAATTAGGCATTATAAGGAGCACAAATTCGGACAGTTTTAGACAAAAAAAAAACGGTTATGGCTTGGTGCATCACTAACAGTACTTAATCCAGGCAATACAATAGCGATTTGCAGTAAATAAATAAGCCATGGGGGCCAGTCCTATTTATTTGCTTTACTTGAAGTGGATACTTTTAAATACTACAACAACTTTGGCATAGAATTGCCCTGTTTTATGTAAAGTTAAAAAAAGGCTTTTATAGCTTAACGTTTCCTTCTTTAAGTTATCTTGGAGAGGTCTTGTGGTGATTAGCATCTTTTGAAGGTAATCAATCTAATCTTTCAAAGTGTAAAACAAAAAAAAGCACTTTTTAATTAAATATATTAGAACCAAAATGTGTTATTTTATCCCGTATTCCATCCGAAACTTTTCATATTGCAAGATAAAAAAGTGAATTTACTTTTGTTGTCCAGATTTGCTTATTTTCTAGTTTTGCTTTTAGGTTTTCACTTGTTACTTACTTTTTTGCCTTATCGCAACTTGTTTTCAAACGGTTATTTTATTTTAATTTTTTTGTTATTTTAAATAATGCAATAAAAGTAACTGCTTGACCAAGACACCTTATGGTTATTTGCCAGTCACGTTGTCTTAGATTTAATCTTAATTATATGTTATGCGAATATTTGTAATAGTTTAGTGACAAACAAACAGACGTGAATCTTGAATCTTCATAAATGCCACAATATTGTTGTTCAAAAATTTTTTTATTGGACACTCTAATTTTTATTAACTGGTATAATTGTAATTTAGAGTTTCTAACAAAGACTTTCAAGTAGGAAAAGTGCCGTAAAATGTTTTTCTAATAAAATGTGACAAAAACTAACGTATACGATCTTGATCCGTTTCCATCAAATCGACCCATAAATCAAATCATAACCTCTTGCTATACTGTCGACAAATATATTATAAAATTAATTTTTTCCTTAATTTTATAGAAAGCAAACAAAGTTTTTGTTAAATTTGATTGCCGAAAGATTGGGCAAATTTCTCACGTGCTGGCATGAATAAACTGTTCCATATGAAAACACTGTTCCATAAGATCACTATTTCGAAGAAATTATTAATTAACATCGCTAAGGTCGCACAGTGTGTTGGTATACATTTCTAAAAAGATTACTTTACGTCATCGCAAAATATAATTTCGGGTATTTTGATAAAAAGTAATCTTATTTACGTAATTAAAAAGATAGCTTATAAAATTAAAAAAAGGTACGACAAAAATTTAGTAAAATGCACTTTTTTTGTTTAATTGGCAATTTTGGTGCTAATATTTATAAAGCTATAAGAAAAGAATTTTACAACACGTGATTGTGTATGTAATGTGATGTTTATAAGTTTATTTTCAATTTATATGCGCATAAGTATAAAGAATATGATCAAAATAAAGAAGAATTTAAGTAGCTTATATCGATAAATTTCTAAAAGTCAGGAAATTTGTAGAATTTTGCTTGTCAAATATGTCATTGAAAGTGGTCAATATTGCTATGACGATGTTGAATTAGCTATTAAAGCAAGCTAAGTTTTGACTTTCAAGTTTAAAGTCAAAAGCTATTTTTCCACAACAAAAAATTAAGCACAACGCATTTGAAAAAAGTAAAATTTTCAAATCGTGCTTTGAATGATGCCGAGATATGCTCCACGATATGCTCCACGATGCCGAGATATGCTCCACGATTAGAGATATGCTCCACGAGATATGCTCCACGATTAAATCAACGAGATATGCTCTACGATGCCGAGATATGCTCCACGATTAATAAGTCACAACTATATAGAGCAGCGGTTCCCAAACTTTTTTTTCAGGGCGCCTTTTGAAAACTTAACAATACTCTCGGCGCCGTAATGAAAAAAAGGTATTCAGTTCAATTACTTCTTTGAGCAACCTTTTTTTCTCCGAAACTCATGGTGTCCTCTAAAAAAATAAGGTCTTCACTTCGATTTCATCTCTGATTTCCCTATTTCTCTCCCAAAATCAGGGTGTTCTTTAAAAAAAAGGTCCTCAATCGGAATCGTTCTCTGAAGGGAACGTTGCTGCTAACAACTTTCACACTGCAATTATTGTGAGAAAAGCAGTAAGTACAACAACTTTCGCATGCTTTCGCGACGCCCCTAACAAAGTCTCGCGGCGCACAGTTTGGGAACCGCTGATATAGAATAATATTGTTTTTCTCAAGTGTTTTTTTTTAAGTAATGCAATGATGTACTTCTATTTCAATAAATAAAAACTCTTTTTGTGGCGGTGAAATACATTGCGAAAAAAAAACAAGTGCATACAAACGATGATAATTATATAAAAAATAAAGGTTTGTTGGTTTTACAGCATTGGTATATCGATATTCTAATACTGCTAAATATTAAAATATAGCCGATTTCAAATTTTTTATGTAAAAAAAAATTATATTCATTATTTTGTACTTTTTTTAAAAAAGCAACAATAACTATTGGTATCTACAAAAACATGGGGACAAATATGTGAACCAGTAATTGAAAGCAGTCTAAAATAATTTCTATACTTCGACCAAAACAATGAAACAAGCTTCCCGTGGCTTCTTCATTGTTTATAGTTGTCGTGCGCGTTGACGTCTCTCTTTACGTCCAATTTTTAATTAAGTTTACGACTGTTACAACAGCGAATCCGTTACAATTGCATTTCACGCTTGTTAAATGAGTGTCTAAACGTAAAAATTGTAGTGACCTTGCTAAATTGCAATTTTGCATACTTTATCAAATGAATTTTCAAAAACTTTTTTGCTCTAACAAAAGTTAAATAAATGATCTTTACTCTGCTTAAATTTCACAAAGATAGCTTAAGTAGTTTTGGAGTTACAAATCGTTAAGTTGGTGGGCTTCTGAAGCCCGGCCGTTGAGGAGTCAATATCTCGAAAAAGCTTGAGGAGAATAGGGTTAAAGCAGCCGCCTGAGAATTCGCTTTTGTGTTTGTGCCTTGCATTAAGCAGCGGCAGACGGTGAGCTGTTTTTAAGGTGTGCGCTCTAAGCTAAAAAATATTATTTCGTGGTAAATTCAAACCAAAACCAAAAAAAGAACTTTGTTTTTTAAGATTCATGTAGCAAAAATAAGTTATTTTTTTGGATTTGGTTTGAATTTACCACGAAATTATATATTTTATTTTAGGTACACACTTTAAAATTAGTTCACGGTCCGCCACTGACACTAAATAACATTGACAAACTAGTAGATTATTTCTTTTTTAATTTAAAAATGTAGCTGGCTATCATGTATAAACTTGATTGAAAAAAAAATTTATTTCCGTTCAACCAAAAAAATATGATTTTTTTGGAAACAGATGACACCGGAGAAACAGTTACTGAAAAAAAGGACAAAGAAAAAGAAAATATCACATCTTATAATAATGAAACCAAGAAAAAAATCGAATATATCAGCACAAAAAAACCTGTAAAAAAATCGATATTTTACCAACACAGCAAACAAGGAATGAAGTATTGGTTCGAAGAAAAAAAATCAAAACCTTGTAAGTAGAATAAGATAAAGCATATAAACCAAACTGAAATAGTTAATTAAAGTGCGGGTAATCTGAGGTTTTTGCTGCTTCTGTGTGTCCTTTTACCTTCAACAATTTTTCCGCAACAAAAGTTATGTCAGGTTTCAGTCTTGATTTTCCGTATCCACTTGATTTTCAAAGACATTAGCTTGTTTTAGGCCGGCGATTTGAAGTAAAGACTATTGTTTTTATAATTTCAATGAACTTTTTGAAAACAAGTTTATGCTTTGCTGAAAATAGAAACAATGTTAGAAACACAAAAAAGCGTAGTGGCTATTATGCTAAAAGGTTGCCAACCCGTGATCTAAATTAACAAGATACAATGCATAAACCGTTGTTCGAGATTTTAACTGCTTGCTGTAGCTTCTTATGGCTCTCATAGCTGTTTTTTCGTAAATAAATTGTAAAAATTATTTTCTAAAAGTTAATTCTTGTTTTGATCTCAGAAATTTTTGTCTTAATTGAGATCTTAATGTTTATTATGACCATAAATTAGAGATGTTGAGAATCGAAAAACCACTATAATCAGCTCTATTTTGGCGATGCATCGATCTTTTATAAATAATTGTACGGCCCGTTTTTTGCTTTTGATATTGGCTACTTGTAAGTTTTAACCAACAAAATTTACTTGTCTCAAAAACGTGTGACAAGTTATTGAAAAATGTCGGACAAGTATGAAAAAAGAATGAAGTAAAAATTAGGTTGGCCTATCACTAAAGATAAAAACCTACCAAAAATGTTTCAAAAATAGAAGACAAATTGGAGAAACGGAGTAAAAGGTTAGGGTTACGATTACTTTCACTGTCTTTTCCTAATCGCTTCTATTCTTTTATACATTTTCAAGTTCAATGTCTCATTTTTCTAGCTAGATGGTTCAGCTAAATTTAGCTTATCTTGTAAATTTTAATAGCCCGTAGCTTAATTTTAGCATGTCACAAAAATACGCACTGTAGACATCAAAGCATTCGTAAAAACTGGTTTTGATATATCCATAGCCGTACCTGCCGGGGGTGCAGGGGGGCAATTGCCCCCCCAAGTTTCTAAGATTTGGGCAAAATTAAGGTTTTTCGGGCAGTGAGAAGAAAATATTTGGGCAAAACCATAATTTTTCGGGCAGCGATACGAAAAATTTGGGCGAAGTCAGGAAATTTAGAGAGGTGACGATGATGAATTGCAAAAAATAATAACTCAAATTTAGGTGAAGACCTTTTTTTTTTTTTTTTTTTTTTAGAGATCACCATGATTTTAGGACAAAATTGGTTTTTCGTCTGAGAATCTCAGACAATTTTTTTGTCATATCCGAAATGTACCATAAAATCATGATTTGGGCAAACGTCGCAAAATTTGGGCAAAACTTCATTGCCCCCCCAAAATTTTTTGGGCTGGTACGGATATGGATATATCCCAACAATAAAACATAACAAGTTTGATAATTGTAAAATAGCCGAAATTGTCTTTCATTGTCGCGCTAAGCCGCTAACGGTTGTTATTTTTCTTTTTCTTCAGCGAAAGAAGGTTAAAACCGTTAAACCAATAATTGCTTGACCGAGATTCGTTTTTCTCATAAAGCGCAGAACCTATAAAACACGTGATAGTACGAAAAAGTAGCTTGGGTGAGCAAATTTAAATTGAAAGCGTCGATTTTTGATCAAGTTGGTCGAATACAATTAATCAATTCTTGATTAAATTGATCAAGTTCGGGCTCGTTTTCACTACGAGCGTGGAATCGAACATTCTTTGTTTATGTTATTAGTAAACATATAAATTGTTGTTATAGATCTTTTTTACGTCTTTACGCACTTAAGCGCAAAGCGAAGCAAAAAAACCTAAAAAAGAAACAAAGAATATTCCATTCCACGCTTGTCGTAGAAACGAGTCTTTTTACTTGAGTACTGGCAGGGGCGCCGAAAAATTTTTCAGCGGAAAGGGCAAAATTTAGAAAAAGTTATTTTTTTAATCGAAAAGGCACTCTCAACAAATGCAAATTTTACAGTATCAAAAAAAATTTACCAGAAAAGTTGGTGAAAAGAAAAAAATATTGGAGAAATGGTTTGTTGTACAGAATTCGAAAATAGCTTTTTCTCTAACACTCCTCAGAAAAAATTATAAGAATGAAGAAAAGAAGGTAGTCGATTTTAGTTGTTATGTAGGGAGTTTTTATTGGTCGAGAGCCTCTAGGTGCTAAAAAATTCCAGCATATGCAACGGCCTGTGAAAGTAGGTTTTCTGTATACCAAAAACAGAGATTGGAATCCTTATTATTCTACCGAAATATCTTAAAAGGAAAAGGAGTGGTTGATTTTTTTTCATGAGTTATACTGTGGGGAAAATCAAGAAAATCAAGAATTGAGGATTCCGAAGACGAATTAATTTTTTGGTCCACCTTGTGTTCATGGTCTGATTCAAGGATGTTCAACTTTGTTTTAGTATAAGCCAAATTTTAAATTTGGCTAAAGTCGGTGGGCCGCAAAAACGTCTTCACTATAAATCAGGCTCTGGTTTGTCAATTTTCGTTTCCAAAATAAGATCTTCACTTTGAATCAAACACTAATTTGTCTATTTTCGTGTAAAAGTGTACTAATCAAATTCGCAGAACTCATTTTGGAAACGTTTCGATACAGGTTTGAAAATTTATCTAAAACTTTGGAATAGGCAGTGGGCCGCATGTTGAACATCCCTTCTCTAATCGAAAGGCAAATTGCAAACGAAATCGGACAAAATTCGATCTACTGTATTTTAGTCATTAACGGCTACGCCAAAAATGTAATTAATTCTACTTTTACCTAAAAAATTAAATAAATGAAAGCCAAGCCGGTCTACAAAGCGGGATCCTGCTCAGTCTATCTCCACGTTCGATGAATGAAAAATGTTTCAGCAAGATTTGAAAAACAAATCAACACAGCAGTCAAATACTGCACTTTGCCTTCGAATCAGATGTTGTTTTTATGACCAGATAGCTCTGTAAAAGACGTGCTATCTTTGTATAATTGCGGCAATTTTATTTACCAAGTTGTGTACCACTGTGATATTCGGCACATTGGTCGCACGTCCCAACGCTTGCAAGGGCGCATTAGCCAGCATCTTTTGGACAATACACAATGTGCCCTTTCTTACAGCAACAACAGCCCCTTCTTCGTGTGAATTTCAATGATTCTTTCCTCTTGCATGAAGTCGTTCTACCATTTACCTTTCCGTCTAGCAGCTATTTGACTTTATTCTTTGTAAACAAAAAGATTTTGTCTTCAATCTGAAACTCTTTTAGCTTTTTCTCTTCTCTTTAGCTAATCATTTTCAACCAAGAAGAGCTTTTTTTACTTTATAACTCAGTTTGGCTCGCTTCTTCTTCATTCTGATAATTTTTTCTAAAGAGTGTCAGACAAAAAAGCTTTTGGGAATGACTCCAATATTACTTGCTATTTAAAAAAAAAGATTTTCACACGTAAAATTCGGCCGCGTTATTTTATTTACTTTGCCTGCAAATATTTTTGATGAATCAAATTAAACCTTGGCTCAACAGGTTGAGCGCTCCTGCTCCAAGTTTGTTTTTTTGTCAACACTCTCCACCAAAAATCGGTCATTATCTTTTAACTTCTTTTTTATATTTTGGTTTTAACAAAGTTTATTAGTAAAAATTGTCTCTAAAACGTTGAAATGCATGTTTGTTAATCTCTCTTTTCTACGAATCAGGTTTCGGTCCTTACGTATTATCGGGAGGACCTTTGATTTTTACATTAAGGGTTTATTGGTTAGTATGAAGATTGGTTAGTAAGTCCTCCCGATAATACGTAAGCACCCAGGTTTCTTTTTTTTTAATTTCGCCCCCTGACTAAATTACCGTTACTTGCAGAGTGGCTCTTTTAGAAAAAAAATTCGTCACTCCTTGTCTAAATAGATATTTTATCAACTTTGTTGGATTTGATTTTGATCGAGATTATATGATTGAAAGACATGTGAAACCAAATATATCTTTCATGTGAATTTCAAAGGGCACTATCTGCCCCCGTTTGCTCTCGCGTTTCAAAAATATTGCAGGGAAGGAAGGGCAATTTGCCCGTCGCTTTGGGTACTAGTTGGTCAGTCAGTCAATCAGGTGTATGCTTTTCTTTTGTCGTCCTTTCTATTTTTATGTTTTTATGTTCTAAAACGTAACCTGCTAGCTTGTAACGCTAGTCCCTGAGTACGGTTGTTTAAAGTTTTCTAACTATTAACAAATACTAGTCATATTTTTGCCTGCTTGAGCGCTTTAAAGTTGAAATCAATGGAGTCAGGAAAAATAGCTTGGGAGCCCCGGTTAAGTTATTCAAATAGAATAAGAGCTTAAGGAGCGTAATGACCAGTGTTCCCTCTAAAGCAATTTTACACTGCGAGAATATTTTTTTAATGAGCATAAATATTCTCAAGCTGCGTCAGCAAAGCGCTAAATGAAATAGGATTTCGCAAATTATTGCTATAAATAAGCTATAAAATCTTACTCAAGTAAAATAAAGTAAGGTTGCAGATTTAATTTAAGTAGCTTATTCTGGTTTTTGTGTTTTACCAATGTTTATTTATATTAATACTTTGTTTAAACTTATCATTGAATCTTGATTGGTAACCATGCATTATCACTTTCTTCAATCTGGTGTTCCTGATGTGCTGTACTCAAACAGATTGTAACATTATCAGTTGGTCCATATGATACAAGTTCAGCCTGCATTTACTCAATGTCTTGATCCTGTTTAGGAGTATAAAATCTTTTTTATAAAAAGCACTGGAAGCTTGAAAGGAGGAGTATTTTGAAGGCATAGGGTAGGGTAGTTGAAAACTTTTCATGCTTAGAACAGATTTTAGGAAAATCGTAATACACTACTGCGCCTGAAGTTTGGCAATCTTACTCTAATTTGACTGTTAGTGAATCTTTAAAAGTGATAACACTCATTTGAAATGTCTTAGATAAATCCTTAAGTTCTGTCATTACATCATTTAGGAAAAAAACTAAAATTAATTTGCATTGATTCGAGCTTTGTAAAACAAAAAACTGCATTTTAGTCACAAGTTTTGCAGAGCATCACTTGGAAAAATCATTTAGAGCAGTGGTTCTCAATCTTTTTTAGCCCACGGAGTATTTCCCCATCGCGGACTCAAGTAATAGGAATAAAAAATAATTTAGTTCAGCACTATAACAGTAAGTTAAAAAGCAAAAGCGGTTTATATATTGGGCACACATGCATTGAAAATCTCACTGAGAACCTTGTCCCTGAACCTGTTTCACAAGTTTGTCGAAATCAGGAATTATGGTCGTCAAGCACATCTGATATCGTCTTAAACTGACTTAAAAATTGTCCTTTAACCACAGAACCACATATCTGACTGGTCAAAAGCACATTTTCTTCTTAGAGACCTTTTTAAACTTCTTTATGACATCATAATGCACAAGATTACAAAATTCGGTACCGTGAAAAAAGCGGCAAAACTTATCTGAAATATTAAGATGAAGCTCAATAGCGGACAATACCTAACAAACGGGAATATGCGTAACATATAAAGATAACAATTGAACAAAAATTTACAAAGTTAATGTGCTCGCGGACTCGGGGTTGAGAAACACTGATGTAGAGAAAACCCTAGTAACAAATCAAATTTTGTTTCTTGGGTTTGTAGAGGTAAATGCAAAGTTGTAACGAGTTCAACATTCGAAAGAGTCTGTCCGTTAACAACAATACGAGTCAAACAATTATTTAGTCCGAAACTTTTGCCAAGATGACCTAGTTTAAGTCCATGAAATCATGAATTCTTTTGATTTCAAGTCTATTATGACCAATTTTACATCCAAGTTTTGTTTTTACCTTCATCGACAAAAGAATTCTTTTTATTTTTACTTGATCGCAAAAGTTTTTTTTTACCTTCAACGTAAGCCTAAAAAAATAGATCGATTTTCATTTTTCTAACAAGTTAAATGGACTTTGAATGGGTTTTATTTTCATAAGTAAAGTTTGATTTAATTAAAAATTTAATTTTTTAATCGAGGCATTTTCATCTGGATTCGAGTCAAGCATTTCGATTCATTCGTCGATTTGAGAATTAGAGTACGGGCAGAGTCCAGCTAAGATTTTTACGAAAGGACCAGAGTCGTACTCGAGTCATTACAACTCTGGTAATTCAGCTATGATATTTTAAGCTGAAAAAGACAAAATTTTAAAAAATATTTTTTACAAAATTTGCATGTTATTACTGCGCAAGCATAAGACTCACTGCCATAATACCCTGGTGACACTACGCATTTTCGCACCTTAGAGGGAACACTGACAATGACGTTGCGCCTTAGATTCGCTACAATCAGTGGTAAATATTGGGTTAGGCGAGTGAAGCAGTTGCCTCGGGCCCCCTCGTTTTTAAGGCTTTCCTTTTTGAAAATACCGCATATAGTTTTATTTTGCTGTATATTTTTTTTAGAGATCACTATAAGGTCGGCACGAAAAGAGAGAAATACGAGATCGATTCGAAGTGAAGACCTTTTTTTTTAGAGATCACGATGAGAAAAATAGGGAAATACGAGATCAAAGACCTTTTTTTTAGAGAACACCAACTTTTGGAAATCCTTGCCTCGGGCCCCTAACTTTGAATATTTGTCACTGGCTACAGTAACACTTTTTGAAACGAATTTGTTTTAATTAATATTTCAGATAGTTCTAAAGTACCCATGGGAAGAAAAGGAACTCTTCTGGGTTTGGTTGACGCACCACTGAAATGAATATCAAAGGCAGTATTTGTTATTTTTCAAATTGTAATTGTTGAACAAATTTGTTTTTGTTTTAAAGCTACTATTATGTGTTGCATTGATTTTGCGTAGGGTTCATTAGGTTGTCTTATTGATCTGAAACTAAATTGCTTTTTACTTAATCGAAAAGTTTCTTGAAAAACAGCGTTTTATCTTGTGTTAATTGCAAACCGAACCCAATCAAATTTGTTTTTAAAACATTTTCATACTGTTATATGTTTATTTATATTCCGAATTACCTTATTGGAGCTGCTTTTGTTAAATTCTCAAAATGCCTTCCAAACTTTTCTCACTAAATGAAACAATAAACGACGCTTTTCTCAAAAGTAATTCTAACCACTAAACCTATTTGCTGTTTATTTTTAAATATATGAATTCTCGCAGTCCTTATCGGTTTAGTATTTACATCCACCCTACTTTGGCCTTGATTACACTGCAGTAGATTAACCTAAGCCTAAAGATGCGGAACTTAGTTTTGAGCGCGATCGCTGAGGTTGTAGCGGAAGAATGGGTTGGAGTTTGAAGTGAAAATTGGCCATCATGGCGCATAAGCAACGGGACAATGTTAACCAAGTAAAATTTCTTTGCATTAAATAAGTTTTTCACGTCTGTACGACTTAAATGAAAAGGTGCGATTTTGACGATGCGAAGTAGTAATGGTGATTTGGATTGGCGCTTGCATTTTAAATGTTCTCTCGTGGCAAATAAGACTTAAGCAATATTTTTAAAAGCGGACCTCAGTAGGCTCATCGTTTTACTGTCGCTTATAAAAAAATATTTTCGAGCAGGTTAAAAGTTCACATTGCAATATAATTGACGTAAATATTTTCGTTTTTCTTCAATTAAATTCGCTGAAAACGAGCAACAAAATTAGTTCGTTGTATTAGCAAGTATTAAAAGACAAACTGATGAAATACTTGAAAAAGGCAGAAAGCGCTCAGCGTATAGAATCAAAGCACAATAACATCAAAATGAGCTTAGCACGCAGCTGCTTAATAATTACGCACCGTTCATGTCCGATGTGCTTTTTACAGAATGAAATGAGAACCTGCGTAGGTAGGTACCTGGATCGTAAAATGGTTCGAGAAGGTTCGATATGACTAAGTGCACGTGGACATAAGCAGGATGATATGTTGCATACCGGAACGAAGTTTTTTAACGCAGTCGGCTTTTTCTTAAGTAGAAAATCATAAATTGAACAAACCCATCGATTTGGCGAAATCGTGAATACAAGAACAAATGAAATGGCAAAAACAGTGTTGTCACTAGCAACCGGATTTGTAAAAATGCAAACAGTGAAGCAAAACACACAAGTGGCTTTATACAATAACAATATAGCTATTCTTCGAAAAACACTCTCAAAAAATCAATTCATCATAGCTATAGCGGAGATATGCTTTGAGAACTACTGTACTTGAACAAGAAGCAAAGTATAATCTTTATAGACCCAATGTGACTTGATAACGCAAAACTATTTTCCACGGCTTGGACAATCCTGAGTTTTCGAAGTAGCACTCGAAATATGACGTGACTTAAGCCGCAATTTTCCGCACAAAAAACTGGTTTACAGGTCGTTAAAAGCAAATGGAAAAACTACTTTTATAAATGATGGCAATGGGATTTTCAAATGATACATAAAATATAGTAACATACAAGCAATTACAATAATAGAATATTTAAGCCTTTTCATCGTAGCAGCGCCGTGTTAAAAATTAATGAAATATAAAATTCTGGAAAAGAAAAAAAGTTGAACAAACGCACCACGCAATGTTACTGATTGGTGAATTGACCAATCAAAACATGGAATTAAAATCGAATTCAACTACAGTTTCAAGATTAAAAGATAAAAACACGATTTCATATTTTCACTTCAAAGCCGCTTCCTGTGTTCCAATTGAAGGGATCAAAAGAGTAGTTATTCGACAAGGAATTTACCCCCCTGTTATACTGCTGCTGCTGCTGCTGATGAGGCTGGTGCAATGACGTTGCGCCAGTTTGTTGCTGCACCGATTCCAACCAGCGGTCCGCCTCTGACGTCCGACGTTGGTGTCCGAGTAAATCGGGTTGCTGGCGGCGGGCGTCGGCTGCCCACGGGTTCGTATCTCGGACTGGCGAATGGGTTGAGAAAAGAGAGCTTTCCCCGGGCGCCTGCGGAGGTTTATTGTTATTGATCGGCAGGGTGGTCGGTTTTGAAATGGATTCCGGTCCGTTTACTGCGAGAAAAATAAACGAAAATTATTTACAAAAAACTGTTTTCAACAAAGTCAAAGCGACATAGTCGCACAAACACACTCGGTAGGTTCATTAAAAATGTGGCAAATTTCTTGCCAAGTTGTGTCATTTTGATTTATATATGTGTTGATTTAAGCACATACAAGCGTGAGGGTAACAACAGCGGGAATCAGAAACTCGCGATCAAAAGTCTAATAAATACTTGAAGGAAAAAATATTTCGATTCAAGTTATGAGGGACGCGGGAAAAATTCTTAGCTTTCAGATGAATACGTACTTTGTTGGGACCTCAAATTTTTTTGATATTTTTTTATAACTATTGGTTATGATCATGCGAATATTGCCGGAAAATATTTTTTTGCGTTTATTTTGCCAAGGGTTTAAATTAAAGGTAGATCTGTTTTCTCTCAACCATGACAACGCATCTGCTCGTACCTCCAAGATTGCCATGAGAACAACTCTGGTGGTGGGTTCAAAATTGTTCTTTACCCACTTCTTGCTGATTCAGGCTTTTATTTTTGGCTGTTCGACGTTTCACCAACAAAAATGCAACTATGCTGAAGCAGAACTCCTTGTAACGCAAAGAAAATTTTCTTTAAATTTTAAGCGCAACTTTACTTTTTTAAAATCTTAATCAAGTGAAATGGCTTTTCTTCCGCAATGATAGAGTCCCTTTATCGTAATTTTAAAAAGTCTTTTTTTCTTGGAATCCAACAAACTCATACTCAGCATTTATGAGTTAGGGCTCGTTTCCACTACGAGTGCAGGAGGGAGTATTCTTTGTTTGTTTTATTAATTTTTTTACTTCTTTTGCGCTTAAGCGTGGAAAGAAGTAAAAAAAATCAATAAAACAAAGAAAAAATACTCCCGCCAAAGCTCATAGTGGAAATGAGCCCTTAGTCTGTAATAGATTTTTCTTTGTATGTCAGGAGCAAGATCCAGTAAATATAAAAGTCCGAACTAGGAATTAAAAATAATTGTCATGGCAATTGTGGAACTTGTGCGGGGATATTGTAATGATTTAAAAAAACAGATCTGCCTCTAGTAATGCTTTCACATTTTCCTAATAACCATAATCTGAAATAAAAATCATAAAAAATTGAAATCCTCAACAAATCCATTATTTTTATCGCAGAAATTTTCACAAACCTTAGTAGAAAATAACCTGATAAAAAAAAGGAAAAAAATTTTTTCGATTTAATAATATAATTTACGTACTCGCATTAATTTTGATTGACAGGACCGTTCAAGAAAGTAAAAGCTTTTAAAGTAAACAAAATTCCTACGTGTTTAAAAGACAACCGAAGTCCAATAGTTGTTGCAAAACACACAAACGAAAAGTCTTAATGTAATTCTCAGTTTTGTGAGGCTGATTAAAGCAGTGAGGAGTTTAACACGACCAATTGAGCATAGCGGTCAGGTCAAGCAATTGATCATTGGTCAACTGTTTGGCATAAAACAAAGTCATCTAAACGAGCCACATCGAAGCCATTCGGGTTTGTGATCATGTGATCAACTCAACCACTGTTTGCTTCATCAGCCACAAGTGTGTCACTACGAACTAATTTTAATCACATTTGAATACATGCTCTCCCCATTGTCGCTGACGCGTTTGCCTTTTAACTTGCCATTCAAATAAGTTTGAAAAAACATTACGTCATTATTATATAAAACAAATCGTTTCTCCTTCATCAAGTAGCTATTTCTAATAATCGATAAAAATGATTGCATACAGATGAAAATGCGAGTTCCGCTATTTCATGTTTAACTTTAACTTAACAGATCACATTCTTCCGTAATACAAGTGCGGGTGTTCCGCCCGGTCAACGTTTGAACGCACTTCAATATCTGTGGTTGTTCTTCAGCAATTTTTATTGAAGCTCGACAAACAAAAATGTCGTTCCTATTCGTCATAATCAGATAAAAATATACAGTAGACGCCGCTCAATAAATCTAGTCGTATATTGAATCCAAAATAGCTTAAAACAGAAATTCAGTATTGCAAAAAACGCCGGTTTATAAATCCAGTATTCGTCATACTGTTCAATTCCTTTTCCAAATTGTTGTCGCCGAACTGCTTAAAATAAAGATTGCCTAAATCTTGTATAAAGCTTAGTAGACAGTACGCGTTTTGCGCGTGCTCAGACATTTGCGTGCTAAGCAATTTTTTAGACAAAAACAGCGTACAATTAAGTGTGAACAAAGCATATTAAACTATACTAAATAAATGTCTACTGAGTCTTACTAAATGTGCTGTATTTTCCGCTTATTTTATTTCTATTTTGCGGCGCCGGTTATAAAATCCGTCGCTAATAAAATCAACAAATGGTTGGAACGGAGGTGGATTTATTAAGCGGAATCTACTGTATTGGATATTATATTAAATAAATTTTAAAGAAATATGAACTAAATGAAAAAAAAAGAACTAATCAGGACGTGTTTAATAACACGTTGACTAAAGTCTAAAGTCGGGCATGTGCGATTTATTGGAACATTAAACTTTATTGAACTTGTTTCATAGCTGATTCCAGTAAAGCTATTTTAAAAGCGACTTCAGTCACATGACAAGGGTCGTACCAGGTTGTGGCGCAATGGGAGATTCCAGCTTTGGCATGGGAGCCTTTTCAAACGGATCGTCGCTGGTTGAAGTCGGAAACGACTCGGTTATTTGTGAACACAACGCGCTGATGTCGCTCGACTCTTCGACTTCGGGAACTAAAACGTAAACAATCATCATCAAACAGCCTTGAATACACTAGTTCGATTCTCGTTGGAACCGTCGAATATCAACGAAACAAACGAAGTTCAACGTAAGGAAACCACATTCAGAAATTTTTTTAAAATTTCTCAAATCAAAAACAGACTTGAAACATTACATCCGATGACAGGCGAGATTTCATTAATTTTTTTGTTTCAAGATCGAGCAACTTGAAATAATAATCAATCTTAGCGCCCGCAGAGGAAATGATAGGAAATCAACATTAGCAGCCGCTCGAATGTTTGAAGACAGTGTAACCTAATCGATCGACATCACAGAGTCTTCAGTTCGCGTTTACAACCTTCAGCTAAACTTCTTTCAGGCAAAGTGAGAAAATCGTATAACAGAATTAAAAAACAGGTTTAAACATGGCTAAGCATCAAGTTATTAATTAATTCTTTGAAAGGCTTCTATACAGCTAGGTGGTTTTAAAGCAAATCGCTCAATATAAAGCAAACATAGATAAAACAAATAAACTCGTCGAATGATGCTCAATATTCCACCGTCATGCAACTGATTAACTTAAACCTAGTCATTTTGTGCCCGTTTTTGTTACTTTTGTTGTTGTTTTCGTTGAGCGCTTGCAGCTTACGCAACTTCAGTTCTACCAGTTTTTTTTTCAGTTTTATGACAAATTATTTTCTACAGATCATCTTGATCATTCAAATAATGGCTTTGGGTCAATAACAGTGTTGCCAAAACCCGGACAAAAACAATTAATTGTGTTGGTTTTACTTGCAGTATCCGACAGTCAATAAACAATTTGGACAATTTTTTTCCTAAAATCAATTGACCTCTGAGAAGTTTGATTTAAAAATAGGAAATTTGATTGTTTCCAGGGCAGAAACGTCGAAACCGAGCATTCAGACTTCAGGTGCATTGTGTCGTGGCTTGTTCGTTTTGCTTTTTTGCATCAGTTACTAAAGGCAACACTATCTTATCTTATGTCTTATCGATGTGCGGATGTAATTTTAACGCTGGTTGCTGGCGGAAAACTAAACGATAAGGTAGGTTTCCAGAAGCCCTCTGAGCAGTTATATCAAATCAGAGTTAGATCGTAAACAAATCAAAGACGCAGCCTCCTTCGGTAGCTCGAAGTTATTTATGTTGGATTAACGACTGCGACGTCACGAGTACTCGGTTGGTCGATCGGCGGCGTGACCGAGTGGTACGTCGTTTTTGCGGCAACCTCGATCAAAACGATCCTGGTTCAATTCCTGCCACCGCCCCGTCACTGCTTCCTTAATAAAAGCAGTATATATTTTTTTCACCTTAGCGGTACGTACAAACATCGGTAAATTACATTTATATGATGACTACAAATTCCGAAAAGCCTAAATAAAAAATTCTAGCCGGACTGCAGTGCTCTGACATCTCCGAAAGCAGGAAAAGAATTGATATGATGATGATTATTTGCAATATGAGTAATTGAAGGGTCAAATTTTAAAAGTATCTAAGCATTATTTAGGAAAAAAATGAGATAAGTTTCTAAAGTTGTTTAGTTTTTACACTATTCAAACGAAAACAATTTTCGAGAAATTAGTAAAGCCGCTTTTCGCAAAGTACGTGCTTTTCAATCTTAATCTACTGAATTTTAAAAATATTTAAGTCCTGTTTTTATTTAAGTTGAAAGTATTAGAGGTTTAGTATTGTTTTCATTTTTCAGACAATGTCAAATTTCACTCAGAGACTTTCCAAAAATCATTTGAATTAACGGGCAACTTAAGAGGCTAACCAACAATGTATTTTCTTGACGAGTTTTAAAAACCCTGTTGCTATTTCAGTGCCTTCCTTTAAATTATCGAAAGAACGCAGGAAAAGCGTGGATTTTGCATAAAAAAAATCAAAAAAAAAAAAAAATTAAACAAAGTGAGTCCAGTCTTGTTATCTCGCGGCACGGAGAAACGGCGCCTTACCCGGATTCATCACTTGAACGTTCTGTCTCATGATGGTGGACGGCAACTTATTGACTTGCACTGAGTAGTTCCGCTTGAAAGGAGAATTCAAGGTGTTCTCGTCGCCTTTTTTCGAACTTATCCTAAAACAAACGAAATTGCGATATCTCTCATGAGCTTCTAAGGGTTTCTAAAAATGGGAGATTACGTTACTTTGAAAGCTTGAAAGTGTTGCGAGTCGACTTTTTTTTTTATCTCAAACCCTAATGAAGAAGCTTATCTGTCAACAAAGACTGTCTGATCAATAACGCCGAGTGAAAGACTTTAACAATGAAAAAATAAATGAAAGCAATTTCCTGCATTTCTATAACTTCTCGTTTGTTACTGAAAATCTGATAAAATTCATTATCAGATAGCTACACTGAGAGCAACAAGGAAGTTTGGACTCTAAGGAGCAAAAGGTATTGAATTTTACAGGAAATAGTTCTTTGAGGACTAAATGATTAATTTATTGATAAGGTTAAACAATGGCCGAACACTAATGATAAATTTGCTATAGCCAACTCATGAATAATGAAATTAGATTAAATAAAAAACGACAAAACGTGCAATTTTAAAATGCTGCCAAAAATATATAACTGCAAAGTCACGAGTTTTGCTTATAAACTCATAGAAAATGTTGCCAACTGTATGTTATGGTAAAGTCATAAATTTAAAACTTTGTTTAAAAAAATGCTTCTGAACACTTTAACAAAGAACTTTCGATTTAATCACTATATTGGCATCGAACCAGGCCTGAAGATAAAGTGAAAGTCGTGATGCAATGCTTCTGCAAGCCAATTATACTCGATTGCGCAACGAAAAAATGCTGTTACAAACAGTAGATCGATCTACTCTTCTATTAGCAGTTATTTCAAGACGTTACGTCGTCGATCCAACGAGCACGACAAACGCGCGCAAATGACTTACCGTAATGACGCCTGGCGTAGCATGTGCAACGGAGCGTGAGGTCTAGGCACGGCCGTTGGATTGTGAACCTGGACTTGCACTTGGTTAGGATCGACTAGAAAACAACAAGTGATTTAACGAAATGTAGAAGCCGTGCCTGCCCATGTCAATTAAAGCGATGTTTCGACAAGCAGCGATGCAGAGAACACTTAACTAACAGCCGAAAATTCTTTCATGGGCAAGAATAACGATCGTAATTTATACATTTGACTTAGGTTTTTCGTGATCACAATTCGCAAGATTGTGACATTAAAACTTAAAAGAATTATAAAGAATTGAAAACAATTGAAATGACGAGCGTTATTAGTTAAAAAAATAACTGGTCAGTCTCTGAGAGAAAATGTAACAATTGACACTGTTCACATGATTTTACGATACTTGTACCCTTTCAGGACCAATGTAACACATATACTGCATAAGCGTTTTTGGTATTTTCGACCACGTGCTTGAAGTATTTCAAGCTTTTTTTTATTATAAACTAGTTTAGAGACTGTTAGTCAAAAAATAACTTTCTCTAGCAACGTAGTTGAAAAAGAAAAAAAAAAAGGTTTGAAATACTTCAAGCACGAGCTCAAAAATACCAAAAACACTTATGTAACATATGTGTTACATTGGTCCTGAAAGGGTTAACTGGCAAGGGGGGAAACAAAGACGAGGGCGGAAACAAAGTCGAAGCTGTAGTCTTGCAAGATTTAGGTTTTCAAGCACAACAATTGTTGTCAAGTTCAATTAGAAAAAAGTCAAGGCAGCAGAAATTAAGCACGTGACACGAAAAGAAAATAAATTAACCCACAGCAAAAGATACATGAAAAATTGATTAGAACACTAAAATCACGCAACCCTCCAATGAGTAAAAAAATAGTCCAAAGATTGCTTTTATCACAAGGTTTACAACTAATTACAGCAAACTTAAAATAACCTTCGTGACAAAAAATAATAAGTCGTCTTACCAGCGGCTTGTTTGTTTTCATCTGCTTTTTCTCTCTGTTCAGTCAAGGTTGGAACCCGAAAAGACCCTTCGCGAGTGAAGGTGGTACGATTTCGATCATATGTCACAGTTACACCTGTTTCTTTTTCTCGCTTTTGTTTCTTTTCCAGGCACGCTGCGAACGCGCAACCAACAGCGTGACTGAGTCGTTCTCCCTGGAAAATGCAAGTTTGCATGAAACGTTAAAGCGAAATGATTAGATCAGACTTGACGTCATGTAAAAAAAGGACGACAGTGCTTTTACCGTTTCTTTAATCGCAAAAAACGAATGACAAAGCCATCGCCGTGTAGTTCCGTCTCTGCATATATATGAAAACGCGCGATCGTAATTTCGATCGGGCGCACAGAAAGAAACTTTCTCTATTGTCTGATCCAGGAGTAAAGCTTTGGTCGAATCTTCAACTACTCGTAGTTGATCCGGAGAAACGTAGAGAACGGCGCGAATTTTCTTTTTTTTTCCCTAACAAAATAAGGCGTTTGTCAACCTTAGATTGATGGCATTTTACGTTATAAAAAAATGGTACAAAAATAGTGCGTTTCGAATTTCAAAATGAATTATATAAAACTTGTTTAAAAAAATACTCGGTTTAATTTCATTCATCTATGATATCGGAGCGATAGAAAACCAGCATTATAAAAAGCAAGCAGCAACAAATTAGTGACGTGCAGGTGAATGCTGGTGATGTTAAATTATTCTACTCAACTTTTTGGCAAAAACAAGCATTTGTAAAAAAATGAAAAATACTTAGTGATGTTTTGAAGCATATTAATAAATGCATATTGGTTAATTTCATAATAGTGTAAACAGTAATTTGTCCATGTGAAGTTTTTCATAAAAAGTACATAATAACATAACCATATAAAAGTATACAAATAAACATAGAAATTGTAACATTAGTTCAAGTGTGCTACTATACAGTGTCTAATACATACATAAGAGCAAAAACCGAACATGAAATCTAGAATTGAAGGCCTCTCATTTAAAATCAGAAAGCAATCAAAAACAAATTGTGATATTAATGCAACATAAAAATTGATTGATGTTTTTTTTTTAATTAAAAAAAGCAGTTAATTTCTTTAACAATACATCAAAATTTTAAGTGTAGAACACAATTTAAAAACACAAGCCCAACAAGCCTTATTCAGCTAAGTCTGCTTTTAATCTAAAATATTCAGCAAAAAACAAAAAGAAAACTTGCTAATATTTCAATAAATTGTCGTGAAAGACAGCAAATTAGAGAAAAAGTTAAGCGAAATACAAGATAATGCATATCCAAAATATGAATAATTGTTTTGTAAAACAGTGAAAACAGTTCTAAGATAAAGAGTTTTCTTCTTCCAAAAAAAAACGGGTGCAACGCTATTAACGATTCAATATGTTTACCGTTTTTTTCGGACCATAACGCGCATTTAAAATGCTTAAATTTTCTCAAAAATCGAACGAGCGCCTCATTCGCCTTATTATAGTGCGTCTTATGTAATGTATGGATCAGGTTGTGTTTTATAACAAAGCTTTGAACCAATTTTATGTTGCAAACAGTGCTATTTATTTATATACGGGTAATAATTATTTTAGTGCAGCTTAACTATGAGACCTGCATGTGTCTGATTTCCAAGATCGCCGTTCGTGCATTCAAAACCACAGCAATTGTTTTGTAAACAGACCGTGCTGTTACGCAATATATTAGTTTGTTCGTTCGTTTGTTTGTTGATTCGTTTGTTCGTTCGTTTGATTGTTTCTTTTCAATAAAATACAAGTGAAATACAAAGTAAGTTTTTGTTTCATTTGGTGCGCTTTATAACCCCGTGCGTCTTTATGTATGAAAATAAAAGCGTTAGAATCCGTCTATTGATACTGCACCTTATAATACAATGCGCCTTATGGTCCCATAAATACGATACTTCGGTACAATACACTAGGCACTTATCTATACACGGTGCTAGTTAGCCAATTTTCGAATTGCTGAGTCAATAGCTTTTAAAGTATTGTTACCTATTAATTTTATACAAACACAAAGTTGTAGCTCTAAGAAGTATTAGTTCAGCAAGATATAGCTTTTTGTTTCAGATTTTTTTAGTAAATATTCAAAAGTTTTTTCTAATTTATAACAAACAACTTATCTTTCTTAAAAATATAGATAGGAACCAATTTTGTATCAGTTAAGTTACAAACAAAGACTAGTATGGCAACAAGGTACAATACATTTCACTATGGTACAGAACAACATTCAAATTTCTTTTCAGTTAAAAAAAATATTAAAGATTATAATCTTTTTCATAATTCTACTTAATGTAAGGTAAAAAAAAATAGCCAAGAATAATGTTAGAAAACAATGCAAAACAAACCAAGCGCATAAAAAATGGAATCGCCAGATTTCGGCGCGCACTGAGTTCAGCGATCTGAAGACTTCGGCGCTCGATCTTTATTTGTTTATTCATTTACTTAGGCGAGTGTTCTATTTTCTCAGATAGGACAACAAAATTAATCTGATAATAACTCTTTTGCTTGTCAGGATATAAAAAACTGCGGGGTCCAAGAAACTAATGTTCAATTGCATGTTACCCAAGAGCGATTGCATCAAGACGGTCGTGGCTTATAGCACTGGATATTTTTCGTGGTCACATAAATTTTTGTTTGATTCAGCAACTTCGGCATACTCAATACTTCTTAAGGCCCGTTTCCACTACGAGCGTGGAAAAGAGCATTCTTTGTTTCTTTTATTGATCTTCTATTGAAGGCAGCGCAAAAAAAATCAATAAAACAAACAAAGAATGCTCTTTTCCACGCTCGTAGTGGAAACGGGCCTTTAGAGA
The DNA here is from genome assembly GCA_963680785.1 of Diplosoma virens. NCBI lineage: Eukaryota > Metazoa > Chordata > Ascidiacea > Aplousobranchia > Didemnidae > Diplosoma > Diplosoma virens. The sequence continues at coordinate 30,760,156 of OY796885.1, forward strand.
TTTTTATTAACTTACGCCAAAGTAGTGTATTTTATCCCCAAAAATATTTGGTGTTGTAGAAAAATGTTGGCTACTCGCTAAATGTGCTGAGCCAAAGCAGGTACGGGGTGGGACGATTTGGCGCAGCGGTTTTGGCGCCAGCCATTGTGGCAGTGTGTCGTTTTTCTTATTTGTAAAATCTTGAAAAGCGTTAAAGTTTAGGGTTAGGGTGATTGATTATACTGTTTTATTCAAATCTTCCTGCTAGTTACAAATGGACTGGCGCCGAAACGGCTTCGCCAAATAGTCCACTACCCAAGCAGGTAAAAGTGGCTCAACTTCTGCCAGAGTAAAACGATTTCAGTTTGATTTGGACTTTTTGAGAACTCCAACTTGGGCTTGTAACTTTTAATTTCGGTAAACTCGGCCTCTGACTTCGACTCGTGACGCAAGAACTTGCACTTGTACCAACATTACAGAAACATGATTCTAAATAAAACTTGCTAATTTTTTGTTATGGCATTATCATCAGTAGAACATTCGACGTTTTTAACCACATTTGCAAATGTTATTGTTTGAACAACCTTATAACTGTTTACTTATTTATGATCAACTACTCCTCGCTCAAGTGATGTTAGGCTGTTCAATAAGAAATTGTAACATTAGTTCATGAATGCTGTTATAAGCACCCAAGCGATGACCAGCAACTTCTTATATATCGTAAATATGATTAAAAAAATTTAAAAAAGAAGTCTCGAATTTCACCAAACAATACAGCAAAATTTTAAAAATAAAATTAATGTTCATGGAAAATGTAGAACACTTTATGCATTAGAATACTATTTTCAGAACATTATGCAGTATATACTCGGTAGTTCTAGAAGTCCTTGCATATACACAGCAAAGATAAAAGCAAGCAGAGTGATTGAAAATTCCACAAGCGCGTGATCCCGACAAATAAAAGTGTCATTATCGGATTCATTTTGCTGTCCGTTAGAAGAAAATAGAACACCTACTCAGATACATGAGTAAACAACTGAAGATCAGCGACCGGGTTTTCACCCGGCGAAATCTCATGGACCGACAAAAAAACGAATAGACAAACTTTTTTGTAATATGTTTTTCAATATAAACAGAAATATGGTTTATGCATTCGCTTGTGCTGTTGTTATAGCATCAATTGAGATGTATTTTAACTAGGACTATTTTATCTACAGCAGGGGTTCCCTACCGGGGGTCCGCCGATAGGTTGCTGGGGTCCGCGAGCAGCTCGTGCCAATATAAGAAAAAACACTCTTGGCTGAAAAGGCAAAATTTCAACGCAAATTTTAGCGCTTCTTTCTCCGAAATCGGTCGGTAATTCGAGTTGAAAACAGAAAAGTTATGCAACAAGCATTCTTGTGCTCAAAATATTTACAAATCAAATAAATAATTTTTTTCTTTAGTTTTTAACTCTAAAGGCGCGTTTAGAGCCGTTTACAGTACTTTTTTCTTTCAGCATGATCTTGGTTTGTTTTAAGGCCCGTTTCCACTACGAGTGTGGAAAAAAGCATTCTTTGTTTGTTTTATTGCTTTTTTTTTGCGCTCGCTTCAATTTTAACCGCTCGCTTCAATCGAAGATCAATAAAAGAAACAAAGAATGCTCTTTTCCACGCTCGTAGTGGAAACGGGCCTTAATTGTTGACTAGTTTCTGGAAAGGCTGCAGATAAAAAGTCTTTAATTTGATTGTGGATATTTTGAGGGAAAGAATGCTTATTGTACGACTCTTTTTGTCGTCAACACGAATTGCCGACCAATTTACGGAAAGGCAACGCTAAAATTTATGTTGAACTCAAAGAAAAGAACCAGAAAAAAAAGTCATCACATTAATGAAAAAGTATTTGCTGCAAAACTATTAGTTTGGGTGAATCGTAAAAAATTAGGAGTCGGTAGCTTGTACAATTTTTGGAAAGGGGCCCGCGATTGAAAAAAGATTGAGAACCACTGATCTACAGCTTTAATAGCAAATTGTTAAAATAAGCCAAGGCACAAAAAAGCTTTCTTGTTGAATCTAACACGTCTAGCCAAAAAATAAAGAACTGTTAGGTATGAAATCTCAGCATCATAAGGATTTTTTTTGACATAGAATCTTATATTGACTATGATATCGTTTAGGCAGGCACAGCCAGACCTAATTAATTGATAATTTTAAGTGATATACAGAAAGCAATTAATCATTAACTGGCCCAGTTACTATACCTTTAGTCAGGTTGTTAAGGATTATAATTAGATACTGTACTAAACATGTCAAAACCAAAACCTTACAATCACATTTGGATAATTTTTTTAGAAAAAATATATAAGGCAAGTAGTTTCTGTTTTTCTTTTTTTAGTTGGTAATGCAACAAGAGATGTACCGAAATTGCGTTCCAGCTGGAAATCGGACAGGAATTAAAGATTCAGTTCCGGTTCCGGGGGAATTGATTCCGACCGGAACTGGAATGATTGTAGCCAATACGACCGATTTATTTAGAAACATACCTACGCTTAGTTTACATGGTAAAATTGATGTAGGTTGTCATTTACTCAGAGACAGAACCTACTAAATTGCACTTATCTCTCAGTAATGGAAAGCCAATCAAAGCTGTTTGCTACTTCAATTTGAAAAGTTAATAAGAAGAAAATTGTCACAAAAATTATGACATCGACATATCAATATACCTTAAATCAGCTACAATGCACTACCACTAAATACATAAATAAATTTATACACAAGAGTGTCATATGAGTAAAATCCATTAGCATAAATTGGAATTAATTCATTATAGGAACTAAAGTCAGATGATAAAAGCGCTTAACTCTATTGATCTAGCAACAACTTCGGGGGACAAGTCCACTTAGTTATGAGCATTAATAGCACAGGCAAAACCTAACCTTACAGCAAATCATCGGCAACATTGTATTGCAGTTTGATCAATTTAGCATTAGTGTTATCTACTAACCTTTTCAAGTAAATGATGAAAAACAAGTTTGCGAAACTAAGTTGAATCAATCGTATTCGTGTACAAGATGGTACCTTATAAGTTAAGTGATTAGCGCTGCCGCATTCACGATCAATTTGTTACTCAGAGCTTTTTAATGAGCGCCATCTGTTCAAACGAAACTCCAAAACCAAAGATAACATACATAGTACAATTGTAAATTTTGTAATAACAACACGACAAGGCCCTGTTTCGACCTAATTAGATCTCATCAGGTGTGTATAATTACGTACATATTACAAGATAAAGAATTTGATACTAGCACAATAATATACTGTAAAGTTATATATGCATGCAGTCTTTAAAACTTCCTAGCGCACTAGTCGGAAAAGAATTTCTGCTTCATAAAATCCAAAAGTTTCTTCTGGTCCCGCGAGAATTTATAATCTGTTTACGAGCGTCCTTTCCACAGCTCGAAGTTTGGCTGACTGAAGAATTTGTTGACGATAACGAAAAATAGCTTTTCAAGTAAAGTGATCACTTTATTTTACTCCCTGTTATAAAATAGCTGAACAGAAACAATATCATAAAAATTAACTTTTTCACTGTACAACTTAAATAAATGTGTCTATAATATTTTTGGTCGTTATGTTTCAAATATCCTGTGCTCAGCAGGGAGTACTCAAATAAATTGCTTTAATGTGTACTTCAAACAAAACTGACTTCAAACTTTCTACTTAAGTATTTTTTGAAGTGATCAATCATCTGCACTTTGTAATACTACTATCAACTGACAATTTAACACATGCATTTAAGCAGTTTCATGTATTATCAAGGTTAATACTGCATTTCTAAGTAGTTCCGGTTCCGACCAGGTCTTATGTACCAATTCTGGCCGGAATTGATTATTTGAACTCCGGCACATCTCTATATACAATTTGGTCACTTTTAATTGCATTAAAATAAAGAACTTAAATTTACAACTAAGATTGCAGACCACTGCAGCATAAAATTGTAAAATAGACAGTTAGTACTGGGTTAATAAGCTAAAAGTAAAAGTAAATGTCATGCACCCTATAAATCCATGCAAAATTTTTACCCGTCCAAACAAATAAGGGACATGTTTCTTCCTCAAATCCTAATAATAATAAACTAAAAAGTGAAAAAAAAATGGAACACCATAGACATGCAAAACAAAAAAATACCGAGCATGGCAAAGTTAAAGTTTTATTTAGTCTTAATGTTTTATTTAAATATAAACTGAGGCAATATTTCATACATTAAACAACAATGGATTCAATAACAACATTTCAAACTTTCATTGAAAAAAACACACGTTAAAGTTGAGCAAAAAATTCCATTATTTGTAATCATTTAAACTACTAAAAAGTTACACATATTGTTTTTTTCAGCACTCAAATAAACAATGAACATTCTCAATGTTTATCATAAAAGATAAATTTGCACAGTACAGTGTAAACCAAATCGGCTAAAATCTCATGTAGCATTTAAAAATATCCGTTATGTGTTAAAAAAAATTTGCGGTCGAAAGATTATAACTTTGTTAAAGAACTTTTAAAATACATTAATTGTTTTTCGATATGTAAAAATTAAACTTCCCTTCGACTCATTACCATTTTAATCTGCAGTACACTGTGTCTAATTGAGTTTGCATCAGTAAAGAAAGCCGCCAGCAAAGAGGAATTTATAGAATTTTAAAAGATTAAATTCAAACTGCACAATTGGCGCAATACGAATGCCATGCTGTTTTTACAACTTCCAGGTTCTAGAATATAGAATCTTAACAAATTGATTTTATACAGAAACGTTCACGCTGTTAGTGCGACTGCGACACAGGGAACAAGTTAACCTTTTGCGCTAAAAACTCCAATTTTCGCACGGTTGAACTTTTTGTTGGAAAGAACAAAAGTTAAATTATTTTTAGCAACTCCATAATACAAAATTATTAACCCTCCTTTGGAATTCGATTAATTTTGGAACAAGCGGCAAGCTACTTAAAGTATCCCACAAAACGCAGTGTGTTGTTGTGCACACTTTTAAGTTATGACGTAACAAAGCCGGCGAAAATCCTATTGCCTTCGTTTTTGAAAAAAACACTTATCGATTGGGGCGTGAATCACTAGCGCAAGAGGTACAATAATCTATCTCAAATGCGCAACTTTTGAAGGCAAAAGCATTTTTCGACCTTCAATTTCAAGTGACGACAGGTTTTTAAAATAACACAACTCATGGGGACAAAAAATTGGCTTTATCAATCGCATGGTGGCCAGGGTGAATGAAGAAGAGCTACTTTACAGTATATCGTAAATCCATTATTTAAACATTTGCTGGAGATGCACTCCAATGTGTATATACTGGAGTATAGCAATAACCCTTTTAAAACGTTTAATCAGGATTGTAAACAGCTGCAGATTTCAGAATAAAAAGTACAGCCAATATATTTTGAAACATTGTTTATTAAGGACGTTTCGGAATTACAACTCATTCCATTATCAACTGCGTAAAAATAAATAATTAATTGTAAATTTGAAAATTTATACTTAGATAATTTATGACGTGACAGAAGGTCATCTAACAACTAAAATATAATTGTGGAGCTTCGTATATTGGGCAAACCGGCAGAAATCTGATCACCAGACTCAACAACTACAACATTGATTCACCATTCAGGCAAGAAACTGATGTAGCAAAACACCAAGTTGACAATCCAAACCATAAAATCAATTTCAATAATTGTGCAATCTTAGGTTTTTCAAATCACTGGCGAAAACATTTAATAAAAGAATCGTTATACGTTCAAAAATTTAATCCATCTATGACTATCGACAAAAAATCTTCCACTGTATTTATTTAACACTTAATGCCTCTTTATTTTACTGTGTTGTGTAGTTATTTTATTGTCAATAGTGTTTTATTTTTTGGTTCAAATTTAAACCACTTTATTTTGTATACGCCCAAATTGCTGTTGTATCAATTTAATTTTAAAGTCACGCGCAGATAACTCTGTTTTATTTAGTAGTATATGTTGGCAATATTTTATTTTGTTACGTCATAAGTTATCTAAATTTAAATTTTCAAATTTCCAATTAATTATTTAGTTTTACGCAGTTGATAATGGAATGAATTATAATTCCGAAACGTCGTTAATAAACAATACCTCAAAATATATTGGCTATACTTTTTATTCTGAAATTAGTTAAGCGTTCCAAATTTTATGCTTCGAGTTGCAGATTTGTTTCACGTCGTTGTAATACTCATTGCTGAATTTGGCTGACACCCATTTCCTGTAACGGAACTTCTTTTTTTTTCAAAGAAAATCGGGTGAACTCACACAATGGATAATGGCAACACAAAGATAAAAATAAACCCTAAAGTCAAAAATCAGATTGTTTAATAGAAAAGCATTTAGTTGAAAAAAAAATGACCTAAACACATTATTTTTGTAACAAAACCAAAATAATCAAGATCAGTTTAATAGTTAGTTTTAAAAAGACAACAATTGCAACAGTTAATTTAAATAGCACAAGGCAATGGGAAAATATGCTTTAATAAAAAAATATTTAATCAAAAGCAATGGAGTAAATAAAATACCAAAATATTAATCAAGTATACTTACAGCTTTTAATTGCTTTACAGCTTGTTCGCATACATGCATTCCTCGTGACTCTTTTACCTCTACACTTCCCAAATACTAACAAAACATTAAAAAAATACGTATCAAAAAAACTTAAACTTAGAACAAAATATTTTTTATTGACGTTTAATTTTTCATTTACCATTTTTGTGAATATCTAGCAACTGTTTCTGTCTTCCTTTTCACTTATAGATATGTAGATAAATTTTTTAAATTATTTTTGAAGCAGATTTTTAATTGATATCAAAAACAAAAAAATACAAATTGAGATTTGACACTTAACAATGTTAATAAACAATGGAAAAGCAGCAACTCAATGTCAATGACGCTTTTCAAACAATGTCAGATTTTATACTTTTTTGTTTGCTCTAGTCCAGTGGTTTTCAACCTTTTTCATACTGTGGCCCACTTTCCAACCCAAGGTAACGTAACGACCCACTTCGGTACAGAGTTGTAAACGGGCTGAACTAGTCAGCCCGTTTACAGATTTGACATTATACAAGTCTTATATTGGTTTCATTTTGATTTATGCTCTGTGGCCCACTGAAAACAGTGCCATGGCCCATTGGTTGAAATCCATTGCTCTAGTACAGTGGTTTTCAACCTTTTCTATACCGTGGCCTATTTTTCAACCCAACAAAATTAAATTCTCATCCCAAAATCATAGTGTTCTCTAAAAAAAAAAAAAAAAGGTCTTCACTTGGAATTGCTGTCATTCACCGGACAGGACACCGGGAAAATGCCTAAAAAACGGGATGGATGGTAATCCTGATTATACATATTCTTTTTTTTGATTTATGCTCTGTGGCCCACTAAAAAAACCTCTGTGGCCCACTACTGGGCCATGGCCCATAGGTTGAAAACCTCCGCTCTAGTCAATAAATTCTTGTGCATGTACAGGGTGTTTCAAAAAATTTGACATCATTTGACATGTAAATATTACAGAAACCACATAGTCAAATCAAATGAAATTCAACAAGGTTAATGTCGAGCTAAACAAGATTTATTCCTGTAAATTTGAATAAGAAATCTGAATTTCATGAAAGGTTTTACAAATGTTCAATATGCGCACCGCCTGTGACACGGCACACGTGTTTGTGCATGACCATGATAATTCAATTGATTACTGGATTAATATAAATTTTTTGAGTAAATAGTAATTGACAAAAGCTATTTGATAATTTTTAAGTGTAAGAGATGATTATTGCTTATCTTAATTTTGGCTAATTATATTTCAATGAGCAAAAGAAATAACTAACGCAATAGCATTTTAAATCAGAAACATTTTATTCAAATAAATAATTATTCTTTCAACCCTTAAATAGGATTTAACCCCATATGGCACAATATTGCTTTCAGGCAACATTCTGAATAAACCTTGATAGTTCAGTGTGTATTTAAGGAAACAAAACAAACAAGATCTCTCCCAACATCTTGCGATATAGAATACCGCTTCAAGACAAATTACTCACACAGGTTCAGTATAGCACCTGCACTGGAAGGGAAAGGTTGTGTCACCATGGTGCCCCCAGTAATTTGTGAACAGCTGTTTGTCTTCACCTGCTGTTCACTATTTTTAAAGTACAGTGTGGTGCAGAATTATAAGGCCAGCTAGAGTTTAGCTTTAAACTTTATATATTTTGTTCATACTTGGTATATTATGTCTTCATATATAAAAATCATATCCTAAAAATTTCATCAATTAATATTCAATATGAATTAAGATATGCAATAAAATGTCAAAAACTCGAAAAATAATTCCTGCATAATTACAAGGCCAGCTTTTATGATACAATTTATGAGCTCAATTAGATTTAATATGACACTAATATTAAACAATTAGATAAGGTCACTTTAGGTCACTTTCTTTGCACTATTAGTTAACACTTTTGGAGGGGAAGATTAAGCAATTGGTTCTTGTTTACTATTTGTCAACTTTAGTTAATTACTTTTTAAATTTAAGGAAATCCTCAAAGCTTGGGAGGTTAGTAATGGCAAACAGTGAACAAGACCCTGTTTTGAAAAAATTTAGTATACATTTAGTGAATGTTTTTCAACATGAAATAGATCATTCTTGCATTCTCATAAGCTGATTTTTCAGTTAAAATAATTTTTTCTATTCAAACTGAAAATGCGTGCCATATAGGGTTAATATTCAAAAAGATTCTAGAATATTAAAATAAGATAAGCAATTATTCTGAAATGAACATCTTAACAATATACCAATTCTTTTTTTTGTCTTCACAAAACAAAAATGCTGCCTGCTTGTACAGCAATTTTAGAAAAAAATGTACAAAAATCTTATATTGGCATATTGTTTAAAAGTTTCTTTTTTCTTTAACTTATGTTTGTTACTGCAACTATAGCTATTATGGTTTATGATTCAACTATGTGAACAATTTTAGACTATTTTGATCCCACAATAGTAATTTACAAAAGCAACTCAAATTTAATATGACTAGGGCTGGTAACAATTAATTTATTTTTAATAGTTAACTTTTAGGAAATTAACAATTAATTAATATTTAATTTTGATTAAATCAAAATTTCTGCAGTGCATTTATTAACTGACTAAATGAAGCTGATTTTGCAAGCTGAAATTTTGAATATTGCAGTGAGTGTTTTTTTTAAGGTGGTAAGTTTGTGATCTGTTATATTCATGGTATGCAAACGATTTGTCACTAAGAATGCAATAAACTTGGTCAGCATTTTTGATGTTATGGTCAGCCAACAATTTAAATCCAAAATGTTCTTGTAATTTACCTGATACAGGTTTATATTTAATAAATCATTTCTTCTCTGTTGCCATTTTACTGTTATCATTATTATTTTTCTGGATATTAATACATTTATCCAGATGAGTTAAAAATAAAATTTGAATTCAATTAATAGTTAAACAAAAATTTAATCTGTAAAATAAATTAACAATTAATTAATCTTTAAATTTCACAGCCCTAATTATGACACAGCAAATCTCTTATATGATGCATCAGTTATGGTTATAATAAAGGATTTAAATCTTCACCTAAAAGAACTTTATCAAAAACCTAAAAAATTAATCAAGAATATTGTAAGTTTGTGACTTTCAACTTAAATCCATTCTATCATATGGCTAACATAAATGTTTATAAGTAGCAATACAATTTTATGATTGCAAAATGTCAATAATGACAAATATAATTATATTTAAAAAAATGTTTTTATATAATCAAAGCTTTCTCTTGTCTCATAAAGTTTAGTTCATACAAAAAAGGTTTGAATAATCTTCTTATTGCTTATACAAAAAAAATTTGACATCAATAACAGAGTCAAAGGCAGTTTTTTGTGCATAATAGAATCAACAACTACAAAAAATTGTATTGATTTCTTAATAAAATTAAGTTAAAGTTTCATATTTTAAGCTGAGACACAGATACTCATTTATTTACTTATAAAACTCACTTTAACATGAAACTTGCATCTTGAAGCTTTAACTTCTTCTTCATCTTTTTGCCATTGATGAGGTCGACTACTATCAGGAACTCGAGGTTGTTTTTTCTTTCGAAAACTTTGTCGTAAAGTTCGTAACATATTACTTTTAATACAAAAAAATTGCAACAAAAACACCTTAATTTAAATTTTAAAAAATATTAGTTAAAAATTAAGCAGTTTAATTTTTTAATAAAATTGCTATTATAAAATTTAAAGATTTTTAAACTAAAAAAACTGTCATTTATAATATAGTATGATACTATGAAACAGGGTAACTTTGATCAATTTGGAGGTTTTTAACTTCTAATATCCTGACACTGTCAAAGAAAACTCTTTTCTTGTTGATTACAACACTTTACCTCTGAGCCTTTAGATTAAATATGTTGATAAAATCATAACAGCTTTGCGGCTGAACACTTTTAAACAAACTGCTAAACAAAGTTACCCCATACTTTGGGGTAACTTTGATCAAATATTAAAAACCAACATAAGAATAGGGTAAACAACATTTTGGGTAACTTTGATCACTGTTTTCATTTTTTAAATATTTGTAAGAGTTTAAAAATATAATTTTTAGTTTTTCAAGAGGATATGTAACTTTTTGTTATTTGAGAGGAGACAGCAGGTTTGTATAGGAAATTTGATGGCCTTTTCCAGCTGTGTTTTCTTGACTACAAGTTAAATAGTCCTCCGTTACCCCAACTGATCAAAGTTATCTTGCTGAACAAAATTACCCCATTTTACAGTATATAACTGAGCATTATCATTGTTATTTAAAGCTGCATATAATGGAGTATCATCATTGTTTAAGTAATTTCTGCATACTATTGAATATTTAAATTGAACTTATGAGCAATATGTTGTAGACGTTTTTCCCAGTTTGGATTCTTGTGGAATATCATATAACATGGAATCAAGACCTAAAAAACTATCATTTATATTGACCAAAAAAAACAATGATTTATATATGAATAAAACTAATTAGGTACAAATTTAATTACAGTGCGCCATATAAATTTTTAAGAGTTTTTAACAAGTCAAACATAACTTTTTTTTTGAACAATTTTTATTAGAATCATAAATAGTTATTGAATTCAAAGTAGGTAATATTTATTGAATACTAGCTTTAGCCCATATTAATTTACTTTTTATATGTATTGTTTTCTTTCATTTTTTGCATATATTGGCAGATTTAGAGTTTTGATGTTTTGCATGTTTTTGTCTTTATTGTATCTACCTAACCTAGATTTATTTGATACTTTTATTTTTACTGCCACTCTAATGCAACCACATCTTTGATGTAATTAGTTGCTTGAGCAAGATAAAAACTTGTTTATTATTACACTGCGCAACACAATTTTTGTTTGGCTACTTTTTTTAGTTGCCTTTTATGTACTTTGGGATGCTGAGCTCAAAAAATCTGGTCAGTTTTTTTGTACTATTGTTACTTTTTGAGATAATCAACATTTTGTTCTATTGGATGTGGCTGTAGCTAATGAATTTTGTTCTAGTCTTGCAATAGATTTTATCTGCATATCATGATTCTGTTCAGTTTATTGATTGCAAAAATCAGTTTAAAAATGTTCATAAAGAAAATGACTTAAGATAAACATAACACAGTTTTCTTTTGAATTGTAAGATCATACAAAAATCAACTGCTGAGCAAGCTTTTCTTTTTATGACCACTCTTATCTTGCCTTACTAAAGACCAAATGTAGTTTATCTTTAGAGCTCTGCTCTACTGGCCTTTATATCCCTTTCTTTTGATTCAATATCTTGGTAAAATCTCTCACCATGTCCTCACCAAAGTAACCAAGGTTTTCTTGAAAAAAGGTTCAGATGGAAGCATAAAAAATGAAGTTTGATAGACATGCAAACATTCCATATTTTGGTTACTTTTTACAAGTTTTTTTACTAACTCTTTGTAATTTCATTCCCTTTTGTTTCCCAAAAATCCATTCATCACACCTCAAAATGCTTGCCCTGCTTCCTTCTCTGTTTCATTAATTTTTTTCCAAGCTTTTAAACTTTAACATTGTGTTTATCTTGGGACCAATGAATATTCATTCCTCCTTTAATTTTAGCGTCAGATAGTCTGTGAAACATTAACCAAAGTTCAGAAAAAACATCTCCCCCAAAATCCAAAGTTTTAACAAATTGTTTTATTAAACCTACTTTGATATGAACTGGTGGCAGTAAACCTTTTTTCTAATTTACAAGAGGCACCCTGACAATGTTATACATTCTGGGTGTTAGTTCTTTATGTGTCGGTTAATGAGTTTTCTTGGTAGTGTTCACCATTAGCTCTACTATTCCACAAGCACAAAAAGCAAGAGTACTTGGTGTATCAACTCTCTAAGCCCAGCAAAAATCCTAGCATTTTGTAGTCACCACAAACATACCACTTATACAGCACATAATTGATTTTAATGAGGAGTTGCTTGACATTTTTATAATCTTCTTTCATCTGTACAGAATAAGCAAGTGGAATCAATGGATATACATTGTATATACATTACCGTGCATTAAAACTGCTTTAAGACTTTCAGTAGAACTTTCCATGAAAAGCTGCTACTAAGTAGGATTATGATCTATTCCAAGGGTCCTCAAAAATTTTTTAGCTATGTACCACTTTGCTGAACCTAAATGTGTGTACTGCTTAAAAAGAATTTAACAAAAAATGAATACAATTAAATAAATAAAACACAAAAAGTATCTTTAACTACTTTAATCATCTCTTCATAAATTTAATGAGATAGAATGAGCTTGGCTTTGCTTCACAAATAAATTAATTTGTGGAAGCGTTTTAGAAAAGCACATGCATAAGTTATATTTGACTGAAAGCCTTGCACAAAACTTGTTTTTTATCATTTGTCATTTATATCATTCGCACTTGTTTTTCATCATACACATAATTGAGAAACCTGGCTCACAACAGTAAGTTGATGGAAAAAGCAAGACTTTTCAAACATTTTTTGGACACTAATGGATATGACTTTATCATGGACAACCAAAATTTCTGCAGGGATAAAGATTTAAAGATATCTTTGGCTGTTGAATCATTCAAAAGTTCAACAAATTCATCTTGCAAACTGAGTCGAAGAAGTTTGAGATCAACTCCAAAGAGATTGCAAATCAGTTTATAATCAAAATCATTTAAATTGGGGAAATAATTTTTCCAACAGATCATCTAATGACTGCAAGTGGTTTTGCACCAACTTGCAAATATCAGTAATTTCGTCTTAAAGATTTCACTCATGTTCTTAAAGATGTATCAACTGGATATTAATTTTTCTTTTTAAAAGATTAGTTTCATTTAAAATGCTTTTTATTTTTAATCTGACTGTAAAGTCTATGATGAAAGCTGAGTTACCTTGTAATGATATGTTGATTTTTAAGGGAAAGAAGACCTAAAAAGTGATGATGATGAGATTGCTATCTAAATGCAATTGTTGAAATGCAAATATAAGAAATTTGTTTGCATAAATGCATAACCCAAAATTACCCCAGTTTGAGAACCCCTGATCTATTCCATATATCAAGAAACAAGCCTTCTACATCTTTGCAATAGCAAAGGTCTTCAATAACATCAAGATGTAGACAGAAAACTCCCAGCAACTATTCTTATAAACAGTACTCTTACAGCCATCACTAAGCAGATTCAATTCATTCAGTTTGAATCTCCAGATTTTATAAGACTCAGATAACAAATTAAAGCATTCAGTTTTTTTTTGTTGGAAAATAAGGTTCTGAACTTTTGTAAGTGCAAATTCTGCCTTGGCGTCCGCATTTCACTTGTTGTTATAGAGTCTTCACTGAAATATTGAAAAGATAAAGAACAAGTAAGTCTTGGGATATTACATAAGACATTGTTCATCCAGTTTCATAACAAATAAATTAGAGATATTAATTTTAAAAAACTTAAATTTAATGGTAGGTTTAGAATTGGTAAGGTTTTACTGTAAGAAATGAGTGCAATAGATTAGGATATACTTGGATATTGTAAAACGGGGTAACTTTGATTAATTTTGGAGGTTTCTAGCTTCTAATAACCTGACACTGTCAATAAGAAAACTCTTTTGTTGATCATAACACTCTGCCTCTGAGCTATCAAATAGAATATTTTGATAACATATAACAGCTTCATGGCTAAATGCTTTCAAACGAACTGTTGAACAAAGTTACCCCATACTTTGGGATAACTTTGATCACTGTTTTTATTTTTAAAATATTGTAAGAGTTTAAAAATATAATTTTTAGTTTTTTGAGATGATATGTAACTTTTTGTTTTTTCAAAGGGGGCAGGGGTTATAGGAAACCTAAGGTCTTTTTCCAGCTGTGTTTTCTTGACTACAAGTCAAATAGTACTACCATTACCCCCAATGGATCAAAGTTACCCCATTTTACAGTATTTCATAGCTCTTTTTCCATTGACCTTGGAATAATCCTACATGTTTATCATAAAATAATAATCATTGTAATGATTTTGGGATGCTTTGCAAACTCTGGAAACAGTAAATTATGTAACTTTACCAGAATTCATCAACCATTTTTTGAAATTGACAACTGCCACAGATTATATGTGGTAGCTAAAACTTGTCCTGATTGCCAATCTCCATTCCAAAATATAGTCTATACACTGTCCAATGTTTTGTTTCTTTTATAATTTTATATGTCATGTGTTTACCACTAATGTAGGCTAGTATTGACATACATAACAAAAGTGATCTGCTAAGTTTTTGCATTGTTTACTAAAAATTTTGATTTCCACTAGTTAATAGACAAGCTGAATGTTAAATTAACACAATACTTAACTTGATAAAATGTAATCATAAGAGGCTATTAAGTAGGCTGAAAAAAGTAAACACAATTTTCTAATCTAGGCTTACAGGGTGTCCATAAAGTCTCTCTACAATTTAAAAAAATTATTACAAAATGAAATGATGAGATATCGCAATGAGGGTTGTTTTATGTTAATCAGTATTTCATAAAGTTTTTATTGACACTAAAATTTAGATAAAATTTCTTAATTAAAATTTCTTATGTTTAATGATTGAGTTATATGACCTGAACCATTATAAAATGACTACTCCTCAAGAAAAAGCGCAATGTGTATCCTGGTTCATTGAGACAAAATCAGACGTTTAGACCCAGCAAAACTACAGAAGTAAGTATGGAAGAGACCTACCATCATGTCCTTCAATTCGTTTATGGCACAAGAAATGTATGGAGACAGGGACAGTGTTCGATACAAGGAGTGGGCAACCAAGAACATCTGAAGAAAACATCGAGCATGTAAGGCAAGCCTTTCAATGTTCTCCTTTGAAGTCCATCCGTACTGCTGCCAGACAATTGGAACTACCATGTTCAACAGTGCACAAAGTCCTACACAAGAATTTAAGATTGTATGCTTACAAAGTGCAAATGTTACAGGCACTTCAGCCAAACGACATGCCAAGACGAAAAGAATTTGCAGTGAACATGTGCTTCATGCAACTAATGGTGCCCATATAGAAGTGTATTATATAGAGTAATGATATATTTATTCAAATGTTTAGAAGTGTATTAAATATGTCAATAACAACTTTATGAAATACCGATTAACATAAAACAACCTTCATTGCAATATCTCATCATTTCACTTTGTAATAATTTTTTTAAATTGTAAAGAGACTTTATGGACACCCTGTACTATTCTGAATTTAACAGGTTAAGATAGCACAAAAACAAAAAACTGACAGGTAATAAAAGCATTTTTTCAGTGAAATTTCTCACTAATATATGCCTATTCATCCCCTCAAGTAAACAAAACACAAATCTATACTATGATAATGCTGACAGAGACAGATCACAGCAATTGTAACTGTATAAGAAATCAACAGTTAGTGAAAAATCACAAAAAACAGAAATCATTGTATATTAAAAACAATTGATGATAGAAAACTGATATCATTTTTGGAATCAGCAAATGAAAATCATACAAATTTCAAAAATTTAACCACATAAAAATTTTTTAAAGCTTTGTTACATAGGGTTATTATATTTATTATAAATACACTGTCCAGTACGTCTTCAATTGGGTCTCTTCAAGTCACCATTAGCAATTTTTTTCAGTGAAATTAACCTGAAATCCTCCTTTCCCATCAGGATGGAATACAGAAGAAACAAAGAAAAAAAGATCTCTCAAGAAGCAATAGTAACCATAGGGGATCCAGGTTAGTTTTATGAACAAAAATCGCTTACAGTGACTTCTTGAAGAGATGCAGTACATCTTCATCAGCAACAACTGATAAATCCAAATTTGCATTTACTAGTACAATGATATTTAAAGAAAACTTTAAAAAGTCAGTAAAAGATGTTTTCCTAACATAGGATTTCTACAGTTCCTGAAGAACACTGATGACCAAAGATGAGTGGAGTCACTTCTTTTGGGGTCCAAGTCCAGTCCGACTCCATTGATTTAAACTACAACTCTGATCCAACTCCAAGAATTTTTTCTAAACTATGATCTGACTCCGATCCAACTCTAAAATTTTTTCTAAACCATGATCTGGCTCCAATCCGACTCAAATGTTAATAAAATTTTACATATATATATATATACACTAAAAACAAATGTTGTAATAATAAGCAAATTGGTCATAACTTACTATTTAATCCACCATGATATAGTCGAAAATGCCAAATAATTGCAGCCAATTACTGATCCTTATATTTGTGCACCCCTGCATCTTAAATTTAATGTTGTCATAACACAGTATAATAAATATTTATTTCTATACAAATTACCAGTATGTGTAATACATAACAGAAAATTTATTTGGAAAATGATATTAACTGATGCTCATTTGCTTCCTATTTATGCAAGAGTAAAGCTAGCATATGATTATAAGACAATGCAGTTGGCTTTCATCATTCAATTGGCTTCTTGCTGTAATTTACTATAGAAGCTAATTATTTAAACAAAACATTTGATTATTACAGTATTTGCTAAAATAATAAAGCAATATTAACTATAGAAATAAAGATCATACTAGCAATAATAATAAAAAAAGTTTGAAAGTATAATTCAAAAAATGATTCTGTGATTCTTTCCAAAAAACTTCTTTTTTAAACTGATTTAGGTTTACCTAACCAAAAAGTGACAATACTTAAGCATTGTTTAAAACTTGTATTAACTAAGCTACACCTGAAAAAAATTAAGATGTCAAAAAAATGTCCATAAAAAGAAATCTAAAAGTAAAGATCTAATGAAAAAAAAGTGTGAAGTTCAATTGAATACACTTATATCACCACAAAATTTTCTGGCAGTAGATCCATAACAATATTGATATTTACTCTAACAAAGTTATTGAGTGCTATACCAAACAAAACAAACTCAAAAACTAACAAAACTGCTCAATAACTACACTAGGATCAATACAATTAAATTTTAAAAGAACATTAAAACAATAGCCACATTATCCTGATAGTTTTTCAGCTGATTAAATAGCAAAATAAAACATCAATTTACAATAACTTTTTAAACTGCTTTGCTAAAATCATACTATTTATTATTTATCATCTAACAGACTACAAGACCAAATAACAGTTAATTTTCATTTATATACACATATTATCTATGTATCACAGTTTTAGTCATTTTACTTTCTAATAAAAGCTGTCCTATATTACTCTTAAACTAAATTTACAACAAGCATAACTGAAGAATAAATACATACCAATACATATAAATGCTAAAAATCAAACAAATCAAATTTAACTAAAGAAACTGAATCCAAGTAATTTACATCCTATAATTTTTGGTTTTCAAATCATTATCACAGTGCTTAACAAGGTTAGTTGGAATGAAACTTTTATTATTGCATTTGCAAACTGCATTAATCTATCACCTTCCACTACACTTGATGGTCTTATAACTGAACAACAACTGAACAACAAAGAACAAGAACAAAAACAACAACTGTGTCTTTCATAGTTTTTGACAAGCTTATGTCAGACTTATTAAAATATGATTTAACTATAAGAAATATTTTTGTATTATACCCATATCTTTTTAACCCTTTATGGGCCAAGGGATTCATATGGATACACAACTTTAACCTAAAATATCTATAACATTTTAAAGTTTTTTTAACAAAATAAGTTTTTTTTTTAAATGTAAAGATAGATTTTCTTAAACTTTGTTTTCTTTTACCAGTCTCTGTTTGTCATTACTATTGATATTGCAGCAAATCAAGCTTCATCAAAAAGTTAAAAACTGCCTGACTCAATAGTATTTTGGTCAATATTGGTGTGTGTTTTTGTTGCTTCTTTTACCAGTAAAAAAAACATTCAAAATAAAGCAATTTAACAAAAACTAATTATAAAATGCTGAATTATATTAGATAATTTCAACAACAAATAAATATTGGATAAAATGATGAAGATTTTTAAAAGTGGTAATTTTTCCATAAAAGCCAAAGAATCCATATGGATACACCCTTTAATTACCGTATTTGCCGGACTATAAACCGCACCAGATTATAAGCCGCACCTCACCAATTTTTCCCAGAAAAAAACCGCACCGCGGTATAAGCCGCACCAGACTATAAGCCGCATTTTTAAAACACTAAATGTAAGGACTTTAGCCCCATTTTATCGTAAATAAATCAGTTAAAAAAATCTACTGACAACACCAAATAGTATATTCACCAAATTATTTTATTAGTTTTCTGAGAATTCATCATAAAATTATGACGAAACAAGACTATCTATTAGCAAATGGAAACTTAAAACATGAATTGAATGGACTGGTGTTCCTAGCCATTACTAGATTCAGGTTTTTTAAAATTTTCTGGTTTTAAAAAAATTTAAGATTTTAAACGTTAACTTATAAGCCGCACCTGACTACAAGCCGCACCCCTTAAATTAAAACACATTTTAAGTTTTTAAGTGCGGCTTATAGTCCGGAAAATACGGTATTTAGTTATTAATTTTATTATTGCAATTTTTTAAAAAATTAGCTCATGAAGGTAAGAAAACAACTCTTACCAATTTAAAATTTTTTTTCCAACTATTTCCACTAGTGGACCTTAAAGGGTTAAGTGATCATTTAAATGCATTGTTCTTCTAGTCAACTTTTTATGTTTTAATGCTCGCTTATCATGTTTTACTACTCACATATCCAATATAATCTTCACTTTCAATATTATTTAAATAGAAAAAATTTTGCCAAACTGTGCACTTTTTAAAAGTGTTGGGTATTTTATATATTTTTATTTTATATTTATATATATTTTATATATATATCAAATTAAGTATAGACACTGCAGATAAAATTTATTTCTTAAAATTTTATCTGCAGTGTCTATACTTAATTTGATAACTTTGCTCTGATCTTCAAATCATTGAGCACTGTCAAAAGTGAATTGCCAGCACTGTACCTTATACCGTATATTTTATAATATATAAATATTTATAACTTATACTGGAATGAACATGTAACACCTTATTTAATCAAATTGCATTTTTACCCATTAATTATCGCATACTTTTTAAACTTTTTGTTATAGGTTATAAAGTTGTCAACAATACAGCTCCTACATATCTTTCTAATTCTTTCAACTTATATCAACCTACAACTATTCAAAACCTTAGAATTGGCTGTGGAAAAGATATGTTGATGTTAGTCTACAAAAACTCTGTACATAATCAGCTAAATAATAATCTTAGTAAATTAATTCAAACTTGGAATTCATTGCCATATGAAATTCGTAGTATTTCTGCTTATACTGTGTTCAAAAAAAATCTCAAAACATATTATTTCAGAGAAGCATATATTGTAAACGATGAATCTGTCTGTTGAACTTTTACTTCTTTCATATCCTTACAACCAGTTTGATTTTGTTTTATTGACCCAGATTATTTGTGTTATTTTTTGTTTTACTACTACCTATCTGTTACTTATTTTCTCGTAAGTGTACAAATTGCTGCTTAAATTTTAATCCACTTTGAGCAAACAGTTAATTACTGCCCTAGCTTGCATAATTGCTGTTAATGTTAAGCGAAATACATGTATTATTATTATTATTATTATTTCTAGCAATTTGTTATCTTTTAAAAGTTTGCTACCTTCATAGAAAAAAATTCATGTTTTTTTAAAAATAATCAAGGCTGCACAAAATAAATACCCAATCTATATCTACTCTATTTTTACTAAATGTAATAATATTTTTATCTTAGATCTGAACTTAACAGCTTAAACTTCACATTGGCAAATATCACAAAAGCATACCAGTAAATTTGCACTAGCTTGAACTTGACATTAAAAAAATTAAATATAGTTAGGTTATGATTATGAGAAAAGAAAATCTTCGCATTTATAACATTATTTGATAAAAAGACATTCTTTATACATCTATGGACACATATATAATAAAAAGTGATAAAATACCAGCCACCAGTGCATTAGACAGGGTGATACGGACTCATCTAATGGAAGTCATAATGCTTATTTAAAAGGACATCACTTGTTTTGTTTTTTTATGACAGTTTGTCTCGCTCTCTTTTAATCTTGACTCATGTAAAGGCAAGGATAAGCAGTGATGGCCTTACAAAAAGGGGGGCCCGGTGCAAGAAAAGTGGGGCCACCATTTTCTGTCCCAAAAGAAGGTAGCTAAACCAGGTTTTGGCGTGTAAAAGATTGGTCATAAAAAAGGTCCTCGTTTTCTAATTTTTGCCCAAAAATTGTGCAGTTCTCCAAAAAAAAAAAAAAAAAAAAAAAAAAAAACGTCTTCCCTTCAAATTCATCTCGGGTTTATGAATTTTTTCCCAAAAATCGTGCAGTTCTCCAAAAAAATACTAAATCCAGTAGTATGTGATGGCTTTTAGATTCGAGTTCAATTCAGATTGTAGTAGTATAGAGGGCGCACTTTATCACAAAATATGGAAAAATTTTTTTCCCCTTTTTTGAGCTGAAATCTACGTCCTAATGCTTCCTTGCAAAAATAGAGCAATTTCTTGTGTAGGGGGGGCCACTTTTTGGTCTATTTTAGGGGGGGCCCGGTGCGACCGCACCGCTCGCACCCTATTAAAGCCATTACTGAGGATAAGGGTTAGGTTTATGTTAGGCCTGGATTTGCTGCAACAACAGCGATTTTTAATTATAAAAGAAAAACTAGCCACAAGTGTCTGGTATGAGCGATGAACTCAAAATAAATGCAAGAAATAAAACATTTTGAACATCAAAACAACATTTTATAATATAAAAATATTTCTTCTAGTATTTGAAATGAATTGATTTTTAAAAAAATAGACTCCGACTCCAGTCCGACTCCGACAAAAAATACCATACTCCGGCTCGACTCCGACTCCAGTCTATGCTCATCTCCGCTGGTGACTGGTTCTCAGCCTTTTTTCTTCAGTGACCTATTGTCGTTGCATAAATATTTTGCAACCCATTCACTTTTTTATGCAGGGAAAAAAGTACAAAATAAGTTTAAAAAATGAAAAATTATAAGACGCATTATTTGTTTAACGCGGCATTAGTAAGAACCTTGCTGCTATACATTATCGACAATTTAAAAAACGCACAGCACATATTATCTTCCACATTTAAACACTTTTAAGCTTTTGTTTTCATCTGAACCAAAGTTTAAATACGTACTATACCATTACATCAGTGGCGTGCAGTCAGGGTATGCAAGTCATGCAATGCATGAACAACTTTTCTAAATACAAAAAATATTTATATACGTATATTATATATAAATATACTCGTATATCTATCAAGCAGATTCATTACATATTGAATTTAGTACATTGCGAATTCTGAGGAACGCATATTCCAAGTCATAAACTCAAAAGCAACGTTTAATTAAATATAATATGCATCAAAGGAATTGCATTTGCTCGTATAAATAAGTTTTATCGTGACGTCATTTAAAGCACCCTTTTATACTCGCTCTCGCATGCAATTCTCAAATTGCATACAGACTTCTAGATAAATCTAGATATTTTTGATAAGCCTTGATAATTTAAAACAACTTTTTGGAAATATCATTGAAAATCCTAATGCATGGGTTGGACCCACTATAAATTCTGCCATTGGATCTTGCCACCACTTGGAAAAAACGGAATTTCTGTTTTTCGTAGAATCATTTAGCAAAATATTTTTCTTCGCTGATGTTCTATTTAACATTCTCCAGACTAAAAGTATTGGTATCCTGTATTTTAAAAAGCAACTTGATAAAACCATAGCTGTATTGGAGAAAAAACTGGATGAATTAGCAGCATTTTATGTAATGTTCAAAGAAAAATATGGTATAGATACGATAGGTCTGACTAGAAGAGGTAACGACAAATTTGTCGACCCACAGCAGCATTATAAAATGCTCTAAAATGAAATTCTTGTAACTGTAATTGAACATCTGAAAGTAAAATATGCATCACTGGAAGAGCTCAAATTCATAGAGCTCCTTAATTTTAGAAAAGCCGAAGAGTATCGCAAAAAATTTCCGGTTGATGCTCTAATTTCTTTGAAGACAGTTTATGGGAATTGTATTGAAATTCCCCATCTTCAGAGTAAACTATGTGTTACATATTCAATGGAGGATTATATATGAAGAAAAGTGTTTCTATCTAAATGGAGTTCATAAATGTCAATGATCTTTCTGATGCCATGCCTGAACTCTTTAGACTTTGGGCTCTGATTTTGACAATTCCTTCTATTTGTCGGCAGCGTGGTCGAGTGGTTAAAGCACCGGACTGATGATCAACATGGTCTCGGTTCAAAACCCACTTGCACCATTCTGTTGTGTCCTTGGGAAAGACACTTTACGGCACTTTCCCCTGCTTGGTGGTCTTGACAAGCAGTTCTAAATTACAGTCATATCTCTACTAAATTACTAGCGGACAGCAATATCTTGGCATCTCCGGAAGCAGGTCGGGGTAATTGCTTACCCTATGTATAGCGCCTCCGTCGCTTTCCTGCGAGTCAGGAGGATAAATATAGAGATAAAATAAATAAATAAATAAATAAACTACTGCTTCGTTTGCACGTTCCTTTCCTGCACTCAAAAAGATTAAAACTTACCAAAAAGATACTACATAAGAAAATCAAATTTTGGGATTATCTCTCATGTCAATTGAAGCAGATCCACTAAAACATTTAATGCAGGCAGAAGAGTTTTATGAAAAAGTCATAAATGTTTTGCTGAAAAGGATAGGGGAATAGAATTATTTTATAAATAATGTAAGTAAATCTTTTATTTTTAAATTTATAATTTTCGATGTACTTTGTGAACAGTTATCCTCATGAACTAAACACGCGTTTCAACAAAGTTTATATATATTTACATATATATTTCAGAGTTTAGTTTTATATTTTTTGAACATTTTATTTTTGGTTTGTTTAGGAGAAGTTGATAAGAGCATAGTTAGATGAGATGACTGCACTAGTAGAATTTTAATAATGATAATAGATATGAAAAAGAACCTTTACCATTTGCCTTAAAGCCATTTTACAATTTCTTTAATACATTCAATGAACAAGCATACCAATTGCATTACCAGCCTCAGATGTCACCGCACGCCACTGCATTACATGTACACTAAAAGAAAAAAGCAGTTTTATGCGTTTTTTTTGATACGCAGGTTTGAATAGAACAAAACAGAACAGAAGTTTATTTGTTCATTTAGATTGACAAGCACATTGCCAATTAAAGAAAACTACTGATAATGAAAAAGTAATAACAAATTTGTAAATAATTTAAAAGAATAGTGCCTGACTCAGTGGCGTACCGAGAATTTTTGAAAGGGGGGGCCATACAACCACAGCCAAATGTGATTAGTGGAGAAATTTATTTAAGTGGTAAAAAAAAGTCTTCACTTGGAATTAATCCCGAATTTCATGATTTTTATCCCAAAAAAATGTACTCTAAAAAAGATCTTTTCCAGATTTTATGGTTTTCGTTTCTAAAATTTAGTGAGTTCTGCGGGAACATTGATTTCTGAAGGGGGGTGCCATGACATTACATTTAGTGATCTCCAAGGGGAAACCGTGGCACAATGCCCCCCTAAATACGCTATTGGCCTGACTATTCTTACCTGACTGAAAAAAGACGTAGTCATTGGAAAAGGCTTTTCGGGCACCGACAACAAACTCTCTGGACAGAATAAAGTTTCCCGATTTTGAGCAAACAACTAAGATTTGATGTGAAAACCTTTATTTAGTCTTCAGTAGCTTTCCAAAACGAAAATGGAAGAATTGGACACCGATTGAAAGTGAAGACCTTTTTTATTCTTCAGCATTTTTTTAAAACAAAAATGTGTGACATTTTGTCATCTCAGTGAAACGCTACAAGCCTACAAGAGCATGATTCTGGCAATTGTCATTAAAGTTTGTCAAAATTAATTTGCCCCCCCAATTTTTTCGATTGGTAGGGCTATAGAGTAGGCTTAGCAAATTTGGCAGTATTAATCTAGTTTTTTTTCGCACTACCTTAATAATTGTGAACGCTTAATTGCAAACGATCAGTGATGGCTTTAATAGGGTGCAAACAGTGCGGCCACACCAAAACTTCCCTTTAAAATAGATCAAAAAATGGCCCCCCCTACACAAGACATTTCACTATTTTTTCGTAGTAGCACCAGGACGTCGATAACATGTCAAAAATATGATTAAAAAAATTTTTTTTTTTTTTTAGAGACAACTTTATTTTGAGACACTAAAAAGTGACCCCTCCTAAAACAATGACTATTTTTTTAGAGACCACCCTGATTTGAACACTTAACAGTGGCCCTCCTAAAATAAAGTCCTTTTTTTTAGAGATAACTTTGTTTGAGACACTAAAAAGTGGCCTTTCTAATCAAACGACGACTTTTTTAGAGATAACAATGCTTTGGATCACTAAACAGTGGCCCCCATAAATTTTTTTTTCGGGGATCACTTTGTTTTCCTACAAAAAAATTGCCCCCGCGATGACAACGGCCTTTTTTTTAGAACACTAAATAGTAGCTCCTTTACTTTTCTTACCACGGGCCCCCTTTTTGTAAGGCCATCACTGTAAACGATAAAAAATATTGGCTAAATACAAACATAGTCATAAATAATCAAACTACAGCATCTTTGCCACAATGTAATGTAATAGCGAAAATGCTAGTTTTTTATTGTTTGTAATTTCGACCGGTCACAGGAAAACATCTGTGAACGAAATAAGTTATGCAGTAAAAATACATAGACCTATAGGCCTACTTAGTTTTGAATTGCTCGAAAAAACAATTTACGGTAATAATTGCGATGCATGAATTTATTAATAAAATCGGTCAACTTTCAATTTATTATAGCAAATAAAAGTTAAAAATTTAAAAACCAACTGTATTATTATGAAAAATCGATTTCGACCTATAAAGGTCATCCTCAGTTTCTGTAAAAAATTAATTAATTAAAATAGATTACCATATATTTGACAAGACATTTTGAAAATTCTACTCATACTATACGGGTCCTGACTCAATGACACAAAGTGAAGCTTTCGATAAAAACTAAGAGCTAAACGACACAATAACTGACATAATGATTATGGATTACGTAATAATGAAGAAAACGTACAGTGTAAAAACTTGTAGTGAAATTAAAACCGCAAACTCCCGCTAAGATTCAAAGTGTTGACTGAAAAGATTAGCAAAACTGTTGTAGTTTAACTGTGTATAGTAAAGGATAAACGGGTTTAAAATTCAATCGCAATTATAAGACAAAAAAATTCTATTAATATTAATTTTAGCATTCAAATTATTAATCCATTTATTTTCACACCAATCTAATAAAGTTTTATCTGGTTGTTCTACAAATATGACCATGTAGCATTCAGTGATGTCAGGTTTACCATTAAAAGCATCAAAATGAAATGTATAAAAATGTTTAAGGAGGGCAGCTCGGTCATTGTTATCCTTAACGTTAAATTTGTTCCAGAATGAGCGGTGGTTATTCCATCGGGTAGAAAATTTGTTTTTAGTTTGTCCTACGTATTGCATTTTACAAAATTTACATTCTGCGACGTAAATACCATAATTTTTGCAAGTAAGATGTTGTTTTAAATTAAATTTTTTGCTATTTGAGTGCGAAGTAATATAATCAACTGTTTTAACCATATTTTTATAGTTTTTAAAGTTTCCACATAAAGCACATTTTCCACATGGGTATGAACCTCGGTTATCCGTATTAGGAAGAATCTGTGATAATTTTTTGTAATTCGTTAATTTAGTAGCTAATGTGGGTGGGTTTTTATATACAATAGCTGCTTCCGGTTTTAGTTTCTTTTCTTGGTTAGAGAGTTGAAGTAGATTAGTAAACTGCGTTGCCCAAACAATTCTGTTTTTCTTGTGATGTTGAGATTTTGGTTCGAAGCGATCTTCCCAGTGTTTAGCAATTTCCAACATATATTCTGTCATTTTTTGGTTAAAATTTGAACGGAAACATTTATCTTTTAGATTAACTAAACTTTTTAAGTAATCGGATTTACGTTCATTAAGGCAACGAAGTCGGACAGCTTCTCCAAAAACAATTGACTTGTATACTGATGTAGGATGATGTGATGCGCCATTGAGAAAACATCGGTCTTTGGCTGTAGATTTTATGAAATTTTTTTTGTAATAAAACCACCTGTGGCATTTAGGGTTGTTACATGGAGTACATCTAAAAATTCTAGTTTATTATCCATATTTTCGGTGTTAATACTGTTAAAAACTAGTTGCAGATTAAAATCATTAAACTGGGCTTGGAGTAGCTCTTTAATTTTTGTTGTTGTAGAATAATTATATGAAAGCCAAATGATGTCATCAATGTATCTTTTAAAGACAACAGTTTTGTCGTAGTATATAATGCATGCAAATATTCGCTATAGAAACTGAATGATTGTCTCCAGTAACAATTCCATTTTTTTGTACATAAAATTTATCTAAATATTGTAGAATAACGTTATTCAGGCAAGTCATAGTCAATTCTATTAAAATCTGTTGAGCTTCTAACTCAGTGATTCTCAAACTTTTTGCGTCCGCGGCACACTTTGCTACCTTTCCAAATTTCGCGGCACACTTGGACCAGAGTGCAGATCTCTTTTGCTCCTGCACTGAGTTTTCCATATTTTCTTTACCCGATGCATTATAGTGCAGTGATGAAGGTCTTGCGACCAATCAGGGTCTCGGTCTCGGTATTTTGCTTGCGGTCTTGGTCTTGGTCTCGTAATGACCTGGTCTCGGTCTCGCACTTTTTAAATTGGTCTCGAGATCGAACATTTTTTGATATTTTTATTATTTGATGTGGTTATGATGATTTACTGCTTTCTTCACCACAAACAATTCCCCTTGCCAAATGAAATTGAAAGCCTTTTATTGCCTAGTAAAATTTTTGGGTAAACATAGTCAATAAATGGTTTAGTCCATTTTCAGCGGATACAGTTGGTGATTCTTGCCCGCCAGAGGTGCCAAACATTTTTACAAAATATATAAACAAGCGAGCAGTGGTGAAATGTTGGGTAAGGCGAATGAGGCAGTTGCCTCGGGCCCCCCCACGAAAATACCTCATATTGGCTCATTTTGCTGTAGATGGTAATTTAAGGAGTATTATGAAGTTGGGACAAAAAGTTGGAAATAGGAGTTCGATTCGAAGTGAAAAACTTTTTTTTTAGAGATCACCATGATTTGGGAGAAAAATAGCGAAAAATATAGAGATCACCATGATTATGGGAGAAAAAAGGGAAATACGAGATCAAAGCCATATTTTTTTTGAGAACATCAAGTTATGGAAATCCTTGCCTCGGGCCCCTAACTTTAAATATCTACCGCTGCAAGCGAGAAACAACCAATAACACATATCAACACCAAGGGTACAGCTAAGAAAATACTTGGAAAAAGTTTTAACAATGACTGTGTTGCCTTCAAATATTTTGGATTTTTGGAAAGAAAAATCTGAAGATCTGCTCTTTTCAAAGACGCAAACCACGCCTTGTGCGTTCTTGCTTCGTCTGCTCCAATTGAGCGGAGTTTTAGCACAAGCGGTTTGATCATGCGACCACATAGAGCAAGGCTTTCTTGTAACATGCTGGGGATGCTAGTTTATTTGAAATGTAACTTTGGATTTTTGGAAAAATAAAAATTAATGTCATTAATAAAATTAAGTTTTTTTACGAAAAATATTCTGGTCTCAATCTCGATAGTTTCTCGTCTCGGTCTCGAACCTTAAAAAATTTTCCGGTCTCGATCTTGATCTTGGTCTGGAAAAAATTTTACGGTCTCGGTCTCGGTCTCGGTCTTGGTCTCGAATCATGTGGTCTCGACTGCATCACTGTATTACATAAAGGCCTCGAATTTTTATGTAACTTTCTATAAATAAAGTAAAAACTTTCTTCTATTATTCTTCACTAGATTTTATACTGTTTTTTTTTTCATATAAAATATTTAGGTTTTGCATATCGTGTACCAGGTATGTCAAACTCGCGCAGATATGTGGGCCGCATCGGTAAATTTTAGCCTGAAATTTTGCCGCTGGCCGCAATCTGGATTTAAAAGAAATTGAAGGCCAATAAAAAAAAGTCTTAATTTGAATTGTCTGGCTGATCCAGTTTATTCTTTTAAATTTTACCTTGAAATCAAGGTGAGGACCTAAGAAGAAGTCTTCACTTAATTGGTTGGTTAATTTTGGTTAGAAAACCAAGTTCTTGCTAATATACCTTGTCATTTTAATTATTTAAATTTAGTTCTGAATTTATCATTAATTTGATTTCGTATTGAGCATCTGATCGAAAAATTCGTTGAAAGACTTCGCGGGCTGCGAGTTTGAAATGCCTGATGTACCGAAACAAGTCTGAAAGACAACTGATCACCAAAACTTTACGTAATGAAAATTACATTTAAAATTTTTAAGCTTTTTGATCGCAGCTTTTAAAAAAATATACTTTTCCTCTGTTATAGAGTGTGTTTACGTTGCCATTGCGGAGCCTAGATTAATGTATTTTAAAAAGTTTCGCGGCACACTTAGAAATCTCTCACGGCACAGTAGTGTGCCGCGGCACACAGTTTGAGAAACACTGTTCTAACTTAAAACTGGATTGTGTTTTCAAGGCATGGTTTAGCGCTATAGGAATAAGATCTCGGTTTACACTGGGATATAATGATTTTACATCTGCGGTATTGATAAAAAGAGTGGAGGTAAGGTTTGTTGGTTGAGTAGATTTCCAATTTTCTAATTCCATAAGGTAATGTTTTGAATCTCTGCAGTACTCATTTAATTGAAATTGGCAATAATTTGTGCTAATAGGTTTAAAAATCATTTCCAGAAACGCTGTTATTCTAGACGTTGTAATATCACCTGCAGATTGAAGAAATCTTCTGGGAATGTCCATTATGTCCACTTCTAGTAACTGGTTATTATTAAGTTTGTGGGTTTTAAACAGATATATGTTGGAAATTGCTAAACACTGGGAAGATCGCTTCGAACCAAAATCTCAACATCACAAGAAAAACAGAATTGTTTGGGCAACGCAGTTTACTAATCTACTTCAACTCTCTAACCAAGAAAAGAAACTAAAACCGGAAGCAGCTATTGTATATAAAAACCCACCCACATTAGCTACTAAATTAACGAATTACAAAAAATTATCACAGATTCTTCCTAATACGGATAACCGAGGTTCATACCCATGTGGAAAATGTGCTTTATGTGGAAACTTTAAAAACTATAAAAATATGGTTAAAACAGTTGATTATATTACTTCGCACTCAAATAGCAAAAAATTTAATTTAAAACAACATCTTACTTGCAAAAATTATGGTATTTACGTCGCAGAATGTAAATTTTGTAAAATGCAATACGTAGGACAAACTAAAAACAAATTTTCTACCCGATGGAATAACCACCGCTCATTCTGGAACAAATTTAACGTTAAGGATAACAATGACCGAGCTGCCCTCCTTAAACATTTTTATACATTTCATTTTGATGCTTTTAATGGTAAACCTGACATCACTGAATGCTACATGGTCATATTTGTAGAACAACCAGATAAAACTTTATTAGATTGGTGTGAAAATAAATGGATTAATAATTTGAATGCTAAAATTAATATTAATAGAATTTTTTTGTCTTATAATTGCGATTGAATTTTAAACCCGTTTATCCTTTACTATACACAGTTAAACTACAACAGTTTTGCTAATCTTTTCAGTCAACACTTTGAATCTTAGCGGGAGTTTGCGGTTTTAATTTCACTACAAGTTTTTACACTGTACGTTTTCTTCATTATTACGTAATCCATAATCATTATGTCAGTTATTGTGTCGTTTAGCTCTTAGTTTTTATCGAAAGCTTCACTTTGTGTCATTGAGTCAGGACCCGTATAGTATGAGTAGAATTTTCAAAATGTCTTGTCAAATATATGGTAATCTATTTTAATTAATTAATTTTTTACAGAAACTGAG
Organism: Diplosoma virens; assembly: GCA_963680785.1. Lineage (NCBI taxonomy): Eukaryota > Metazoa > Chordata > Ascidiacea > Aplousobranchia > Didemnidae > Diplosoma > Diplosoma virens. The sequence continues at coordinate 30,790,676 of OY796885.1, forward strand.
GATGACCTTTATAGGTCGAAATCGATTTTTCATAATAATACAGTTGGTTTTTAAATTTTTAACTTTTATTTGCTATAATAAATTGAAAGTTGACCGATTTTATTAATAAATTCATGCATCGCAATTTGATCAGTTAAATAAAATCGTCAATGTAACTTCACTGAAAGAAGGGTAATAGATTTCTGATAAAAAAACTTTAACATTTACGGTAATAACTGGTACATAGTAGATTGATATAACTATAATAGAATATACAACACACCCTTTGAAAAAAAGAGCATAACTGAATTTTTCAAAGCAATAAAAACCCTTATATGACGTCATGCCAACTTGCATCTAATCGTAGAAAACCTATAGCCTAAACAACAACTTCAGAATTAAGTCCATCGATTTCTAAAGTTTTGCTTTTTCGCTTGCCAGATCAGATTTTGGTCTAGGGCAGTGGTTCGCAATACAAAAAATTCATTTAGTGAGATTTATAAAACTGTCGTTAATTATCTCTGAGTATGTTATAAAGATTTGGTTTGGTATTGGTGCATCTGACCAAGAAAATCGCCTTCAAATGTTCATCAGTCAATCTCGTTCGATGCTCTGACTTCACATATTTTCATTTTTAAAAATATTTGCTCACAAGCATTTGAAGCGATTTTAAAAAGGTATATTTACAACAAAAGCTAAATATTAAAAAATGCTATTAATGAATATGTCTAACCGTTAAAGCTAGTTGCTAGGCTGTTTAGTCTGTCGATACTGTGATTAACTGAAGAGAAGTTTACTTACCAAAGCGTAAATCATCTGGCTCGACTAAACGCTCGAATAAACCGCTTCACGCAATCGCTTGTAAACGCGCCTTAATAGTCAAGAGCTGGCACAACATCAAATTAATGTAGTTTGATAAGACATCTTCAAGTATATGTAATGCAAGAAGAAATTAGCCCAAAAGGCAAATTGTAAATCATCTCTTGCAAAGGTGTGTGTCCCTTACATTATACTCATTTAAAATCTCTTGACTATTAAGGCGCGTTTACAGCCGTTTACAGTACTTTTTTCTTTCAGCGTGATCTTCGTTTGTTTTATTGACGCTCAAATCCACTCATGTTTTCGAGAAAAAATGAATGGATTTGAGCGTCAATAAAACAAACAAAGATCACGCTGAAAGAAAAAAGTACTGTAAACGCGCCTTTAATGTTTGTAGTTGAGAGAAGCAATGTTACTTTTGCTTTTTTTACCGGCTTATGCATCTCGATATAAATTATATCGATGCAAGTCCCACCAACGATGGATCGGGCCCTGTATTTTTACAGGAATCGGAATGACCATCAACTACTCGGATCGTTCATGTCAGTGATATTTTACCGATCATGATTCTTGCTTCACCTCTGGGTGTGCCCGGGCATGGGCATTTCGTTCAAGAAATAGAAGATGTTTGTGTCTGGCTATTCTTAGGTGTTACAGCGAGGTCTTACTTAATGCTCATGTACCAAGAATGTTTTTCTTGCCTTCTGTTGAGGAATGCAAGAGGCTCCAACCCCTATGTGTTAGCCGGGTAAGCACAACAATAACAACAACAACAACATGATTTACATTCGAGCAAATAAAATATTTTATTTCGGCAAAACATGTGATTATTTATGCTTTAATACTAGGCTTATAACATTTACATTCATTAATTTCACAAATTTTTCTTCTTCAAATATAGAGATGTTTACAAATAACAACAGTAGTATTCGCAAAGTAACGTAGCAAACAAACGCAGACGACAAAGTTAGCTGAAATGTTTTAATTTTTATAAAAAGTTGATACTGAAGCAACTAACATTTCAAGATGTCGAAAATGCTCGAACTTTCTGCAGCTAACAAAAAAGAAAAAGCACCAAGCGAGCTGAATAGAAAGAAAAGTCAACAAGTTAAAAGCATTAGCAAACCGACGTTACTAAAAATCAACGATTTCATCAAAAAAAAACCGAAACCAAATTAAATTAGAAGCTGTAACTGCGAAGAATATCGACTAATGAACAAATAAGAACAGTGAAAAATAACTTAAACTAATTTATTGTTTATCGGTAAAACTTGTAAAAAAAAAGGATGATTTTTTACCTCTTTAATTATTTCAAGTCAATTTTGATTTGATGTTTCAAGTAAAACGTAATGAGGCAAGATATCACGCAAACAGAATCTATCTCTACTCGTTCCGTAAGTTCTTTCGAGTCAAGTACATTTTAAGCTCAACACAACTCTGCATAACATCGATATAAAAGCAGTTTGAAAACACCAAAAACATACATTAAAAACTGAGGTCGGCAAACATTTTCTGAAGACAACCAAACCTTTTATTGAACACGAGCCCGTTCAGTGACAAGGTTCTGAACCATCGATACTATGCAGTGTGTCGACAGTTTGTTTGGTTGGCAATACAGTATTGCTTTTAAATTCACGGAAGAGCAATTTAAAACTTTATCCCATCGCTGCAATTTCCACAAAAATAATTCTTTCTTAACTTGTCGTTAAACTTCTTGAATCTTAATTTCGTTTGATTTTACATAAAGTGTGAGCGTTCTAGGGTGTTGTAAAAAAAAGAGCATTTAGCTCATAAGTTTGCCGACCACTGCATTAAAGTAATAGAAAACAAAAAACTGCAGAAGTTTGATATTCAGCATGATTTCCGAGAAAAAAATACTCAAACAAAAAATTGATTTATTTACAAATTGTTTCAAAGTGCAGTAAAAACAGCGGCAGCAAATGGTCAGGCACCTCCATCGAATGATACGAGTTGGTAGGCAGCATTAGCAGCAGCTTTGAGGCTATGTAACATCTACAAAAAAATTTTTTGTCGATCTTTGTTTAGACATCATTAATTACTTTAAAAAGGTTTAGAAAGTTCCTTTATTTATGTCATGTACAGGAGAGATCACATATTTTTTGCTTTTTTACACTTCTTAATGTTAAAACCGATGAATTTACTTTACTATGATTTTAAAAAACTAATTTAGCTGAAAACAAAAATTCAAAAAACAGTGAACAAGACAGTTTAAAATCAATGAGATAGTAAAAATTATAGTAGAAAAATTTACCGTTACTTTCAACATACATTAGCCTACACTGTTTCAAAAAGTTAAATTTATAAATTTTCAACTGATCCTTGTTTTATTTGCTGGTTAGACATGCAATATGCAAAAAGCAAAGAAGACAGATCAAAGTTAAGAAATGTGTAGAAAACTTGTCAAAATTGCGAAGTGTGAAATGTGCCCTCATAAGTGCAGCAGTTCAGCAATTCTCGTACAACGACCAACCAAACGTCCTTTTCAGGACGGGGCAATGTCTGGATAAAACTGCCCTTTTCAGGGCACATTGACAACAAGTTCCGAAGACCCACTATTCTTCAGCTGAACATCGAAGGCCTCAATGCAAGCAAGATGAACGTTCTTCATCACCTCGCTATGCAGTCTGAGGCACTCGTCATCCTACTGCAGGAGACCCACTGCACTGATGCAGAGAAGTTGGTACTTCCGAAATATCAACTAGCTGGGTCTTCTTTAAGCAGGAAGCATGGCCTTGCCACGTTTGTCCACGAGCGAGTGAGATACACGCTTTTGGACCAATCTCCACCGACATCGGAGATCGAGTGGCTGTGAGTGGACGTTGATGGTTATAAAATAGTCAACGTCCACAAGCCACCGCCAACGCGATTGCGAACCCTGGATCTCCCAGTGTTTCCTCACCCCTGTCTTTACGCTGGCGATTTTAACTGTCGTCATGCTGACTGGGGTTACGACGACAACAGTCCGGATGGTGAGTGCTTGGCTGGCTGGGCAAGTATTAATTGTCTTGCCCTCCTATATAATGCCAAGGACGTTGCCAGTTTTTATTCCGGCCGCTGGAACACTGGCACCAATCCAGATCTAGCTTTCGCCAGCATAGGTCCAAACAGTCGCTTACCGGATAGACCTGTGTCCTTGAAAAGTTCCCCAGGTCACAACATCGACCTTCGCTTATTACACCACCAAGGTTTGCTATGGCAGTGCCAAGCATGCCTGTTAAGCGATGGAACTTCCGCAAGGCCAAATGGAGTCACTACATTGCTTTGACGAATAAATTCGCAAAGACTCTGTTGCCGCCTGATTCATTTAATAGAGATGCGGCTTACCAGGACTTCCGTAACACCATTAAGAAAGCAGCCAAAAAGACTATCCCACGCGGGTATCGAAATAACTATATTCCGTGTTGGGATGCAGAGTGTGAATCCCTCTATAAAACCTTTCTGCAGTCTCCTCAGGGAGACGACTCGAGTTTGGCTGCTACAACTCTGCTTGCCAAGCTTGACAGATAGCGGAGGGATCTGAGGCAGTTCGGAGCATTGACTTCTCACACTCTAGTCGAAAAGCGTGGAGTATTTTGAACAACCTTACTGTAGATCACGACACTCTCCTCGTCACTGTTCCGTTTCAGCCGATGCTATTGCATCTCAGCTGGTTAGAAAAATGGGAAATATGAGGCTGTTGATCGCAAGTCATCTCGACTTGTCTCTCAAGTGTCTGACCTTTGGAGGGCCACAACACCAGACGCAGTAAATATCTCTGACAATTTTTCGCAGAGAATTTACTGCTGCCCTCCAACACTTAAAACCAGGTAAAGCTCCGGGTCCTGATTCCATCTGCTCAGAGCTTATACTCCATGCTGGAGCTGCTTTGAAGTCCTGGTTACGTGACTTCCTTTCTTCCTGTATGCGCCGACTCAAAATTCCCAAGATCTGGAGAAGAGCGCTTGTGGTCGCGATCCCAAAACCAGCAAAGCCCGTGGGGGACCCAAAGAGTTATCGACCGATATTTCTGCTTTGTGTCCCCTACAAGATCCTCGAGAGGCTTATCTACGCCCGCATTGAGCCATTAATCGATCCACTGCTCCCTAAAGAGCAGGCTGGGTTCCGACGCGGGAAGTCAACCGTAGATCAAGTTGTTCTGCTAACCCAGAACATCGAGGATTCTTTTGAGGATAAAAAGAAGGCAGGTGCCGTATTTGTCGATCTGACAGCTGCTTATGACACTGTCTGGCACCGTGGCCTTACCTGCAAGCTGCTGAGACTACTTCCGGATAAGCACATGGTCAAAATGATTATGGAGCTTGTCCGAAATCGAAGTTTTACCCTTACCACCGGTGACAGCAAGCAAAGCAGGCTACGCCGTCTTAAAAACGGCGTTCCTCAGGGATCGGTTTTGGCTCCCCTCCTATTTAACATCTATACGTACGACCTTCCTTCCATGATTTCCAGAAAGTTTGCTTATGCTGATGATCTAGCATTGTTGCATTCTTCTGGAAACTGGAAGGACTTGGAGGGACTTTAAGCCAAGACATGTCTACACTTTCAGCGTATCTCGCGCGTCACACTGTTGAGGCGACTTGTGGGCTCGGAATGGGGTGCTGGTGCTGGTGCTAAAACATTACGCATAGCCACCTTATCTCTAGTCCACTCAACATCTGAGTACTGCGCGCCTGTCTGGTGTCGCAGTGCTCAAACTCGTCTCATCGGCAGTGTCTTGAATGACCCCTTGCGCATAGTCACTGGATGCCTGCGTCCCACTCCAACGGACCACCTACCTGTACTCTCAGGCATCCAGCCAGCTGAGCTTCGCCGAATGGAAGTGACACTCTCCTTGGCTCACTGTGGATCTCTGGACCCCGATCATATCTTGTATGATCTTTTAAGTGGGTCTTCAGATACTCGCCAAGTGAGACTAAGATCCAGACGCCCATTTGTGCCAGCTGCGCAGAATCTTTTGGACAACCTTGGCACACTTGGCATCCGCGCTTCTGAATGGATAAATCACAAATGGAACGCGGAGTACTGTAAAAATGTTTCCAGGCTCCGTGCTTTTGTGCCCCAGACCGGTGCCAGGCCTGTTGGGATGGGCTTACCCCGAGCAGCTTGGGTTAAGCTCAACCGCCTGCGGACTGGTGTTGCGCGATTCCATTCGTCCATGCACAAATGTGGTCTCGCTCCTTCACCGAATTGCGAGTGTGGCGCCTCTGAGCAAACCGCAGACCATGTACTAACAGCGTGCCCTATACATGGGGCACCACATGGAGCACGAGGTCTGACGGTTTTGGATGACAAAACTCGATGCTGGCTTAATAACACCACTGCCAGCATCTGATTCAGGCAGTGCAGCAGTCTGGGGTAGTAAAAGGATAAACCCTCAGCCCCAGTCCTGCTTGTGTCTGACCTGAAGTGGATGCCCTTCAAACGATAACCAACCTGTTTTAACCATTCTTCATCCGGGACTTTTTCAATATTAAACAGGACATTGGTGTCACGAAAATGACGAGTCGCTACAACTTGCTCCACGACCTTATCGAGCGTACGTCGCACGTCAGTCGCGACGACATCAATCGTTTCATCGCCAACTTGCTGCAAAACAGACTCCAGCGTCTGCTCCACTTCATCTCTGATCCTTTCGTGTTTACAGTTGACGCTACCCTGAAAGAACGAAAAATTTCTTTTTTCGATAGGACAAAGAAAATCAAAAAATAGAAACTCTTGTTTTCTGACGTGTGGTTAGACGGCAACATATTGAATTTTTTTGTCCAAAGCAGTTAAATTAATTACTTTATTAATATAATCGAAGCGGCCAAAACCTTAATGTTTTCTGCTTGCTTCCTAGAGTCAATTAATAACGTGTGAAAATCAGATGTGAAATTATCGCTAATCATCTTGAAAAAAACTTTTTCAGTCGAGAAATCAAGAAACAACTCTTATTCGAAAAAAAAACAACCTTTTAAACAGCTACATTCTGTAAAGCAGTAACCAAAATGCAAATGAGAGTAGATAAAGTGAACTCACTGAATCGGCAATATTCTCCCAGTAAGACTCCATTAAATGTTTATCGAAATGACGAAGATTGTGATAAGCCCGACAAATCTCGACGTCTTTTGTCGGCAAAAGAAACTTTTTCGTTGAATCTTGGCTTTCGATGACATCAATCAGCGTGTGCCGATCGTAATCTGGAAAAATCGCGAACAAAAAGTTCGTCAATGCCCAATTGAAAGTAGACAAACTCTCGAGAATGGACGAGCACAAAAAATCAAAAAGTGCACTTCACCCAAACTGGGTAGAATGTGGTCATGAGGTCTGTGAAAATTCTCAACTTATTTTGGTGCAAGTATTTCGGCTATCGAATAATTCCGAAAATTTTTTGTTTTTCTTCTAATAAAAATTGTGGAACATGCGGAAATGTATTTCGGCCTCAGGTTTAGCTCTAAAAGTCATTAAGTAACTCACTCGATTATATCAACTTACTTTTTCCGCTTAAAATCAATCGTTTATCAACTGGTGGCGACAAGTCCACGCGAATGTCGGGGATTTCCTCAGATATACTTTCTTCTCTGACGAGAGGAAAGTTTTCTAAATCCGCCTGTAAGTCAACTCAAACTGAGGCAGAAGTATTGATAAAAAGAGAGCTTTTACTTACATATGAAAAAGCAATAATACCAATACATTGCAACGAATTTAAAACAAGTGCAAATATAGAATTAAAAATGTTAGAGCTTGCCTAAACAAACATTTCGCACTGAACAGACTCACCAACAAAACGGAGTCCAACTTTGTTTTATTCAATAATTTCTCAGCCAATAAAGATAGCGAGTTGCTTATAGAAGTGACAATGGAGGGCTCTGTTAAAACAATATAAATTCATGACATCACTGAAATAAAGTGCTTACCAGAGGTGAGGAACCTTTTCGGTATTAGAGACCACAATTCTAAAAGGAAGTACAATTCTATCACGGGTAACAAAGTAACTTACAATTTATACTATTATTTTACCAAAAATGACAGAGCTTTAAAGCGAAAACTCAAATAGATACGCTAAGTACTGCCTTAAAACGTAGTCACTCCTTCTCTTAATTGCTTACACACTTTTTTTTTTTAGCACAGACCTAAAACCAGTAAGAAAATTTAGGCACTACATGCAATTGACTTAAAAATTACTCTGATTATTCTTTTATTACTCACTCGTATCCACTCTTCCATTCCCGACTTCAGACCCCTACTTTTTTATATCTTTTCACATTTCCCAACAAGTATATTCCCTGATATTTTAAATACATGCTGCTTTCACAGTCAGCTCGTTGTCATAATTATCTTGGTGGATTTTCTCCTTTCCACACACCACCCAATAAAGTCTCCAACTTCCAAACTCTTCTTCATTGAGCTATAATTGCTCCTTCCGAGGCATGCTGCTCCTCCTCCTCCTCACCAGCTCTCTTTTCTCTGTTTTTGGGACGCGTAACAGATCAACAGATTTAATCTATCATATTATGATTTCCTACAAAAGTTCCAAATTTTTCAAACCCAAAGCATCCAATCACATTCTTTTTTAATAATCAAGGTTGCTGAGGCATCAAATTCTTTCCGTTGCCTTACACATCCCCCTTACCTTGATAATTTCCATAAATTAGAAAAACAGTTGCTAAGCGACAGAAAACGTATTGCAATTATGATTAAAAACAAGCTCTAAACTCTTCTCGCAGCGTCTGCGGTCACCCAATCAAAATTTTTTTGATTTTCTGACTAAATGTCATCCTGTGACCAAACTCAAGTCCCTATTCTCCGGTTCTTTACCTTTCCTCGTCATCTCTGGTCTAGACCTTAAATCAGGGGTCTCAATTGGGGGGTAAATTTTTTGAGACGAAAATCGAGAAATCAGAGTCAGATTCCAAGTGAAAACCTTTCTTTGTTTTTTAGAGAACACTTTGTTTTTTGGACAAATATTAAGAAATCATAGACAGATTCGAAGTGAAGACTTTTTTTTAAAAGATTATTATGTTTTTGGGAAGAAAAATTTTTAAGCGGTAAATAAACTTTTAAAGGTCTTTTAAGGGGTAAAAAGCTTTAATATGGTTTCAAAGGGGTAAATGAGCTTAAAAAGGTTGAGAACCTATTCTTTAAAGTGACTCGAAAGCCAAAATTCTATAGTTTTTTCATGCTCAAAAAGTAATAATACCATTAGCAGCTATGATAATTGAGAAAAATGCTACGTAATTGACAAAACAAATAAAATGCTTCAACTTTTCTCCTTAAGGCGTGATTGAAAATACGGCTGGGGTTTTATTAGAAAACGAAACAAATAAAAGCAAGTTATTTTATAATTGAACAACTTCCGTTAATTTACAAATAAATACTCTTTGGCAAGTTGAAAGCAGCAAAATAAGCAAAATGTTATAAAAATTTTGCAAACATACTTGATTCGGAAAGTTTCTTCAAATATTGATCATCATTTCTTACCATCAAAAGAAACTATAGATTTAAAAACAAAACTTTGAAGCTTTGCAACGCAGATTAAAACCTTCAATCCTAAAATTGCAAGCTACATTACCTGGAAGTACGTAGTAAATGCAGATATATCCAAATTTCTAATAACTGGTAAGATTTCTTCAATCGATCTGAATATCAAACGCAGTAAATTAACGAAAATTAAAAAACTGTCAGATCAGTTACGCGACATCAGCGGCTGCTAATTTGGATTTCACGAAACATTTTATAAATTCGACAGAAGTACTTGCAAACTCCAAAACCGCCGTAAAAAGTGTTAGCATTATCATCATATCACACCAACTACTTATCTTTTTGACTTCGAAAAAACGAGGAAGGCGTTGAACTCAAGAGCAAACGTAAAGGAATTTTTACCTTGAGAACAATGGTCGATAACAATCGTCAATGAAACGGCATGTGTTCTACTTGACCATGATGTCGAAAACCAACATGCCATCAAACTATTTCACTTCTAAGAATCACATAATCTTGTTGGGGCGTATTTCTACTGCACGTCTACTATATGGCAATTTTTGGAAACAATTTATTGTGAAAAAAATCAGAAAAATTCGGACCTCTTTCTATCCCCAAAATAGTATTATCTATGTACAAAAAGCCAAAAAGCCAAGATCTAATGAGAAAACTTGCTATAGTTATGGTTTCGTTTTCACAACGTGATGGTTAACAAAGAAAAAATGTTTAAACAAGTTTTTGAAAATATTGTAGTAAATATTTTTAATAAAACATTCAGACCAAGTAAATTCGAGACGAATAATATATCATTGCACATTATACAATAGAACTTGCCTAATTCGCCACATATCGCTTGGTCCCAGCTGAGCCTGTTGTTTTTTGTGTTATCAAGTTTGGTTACGTTGTCTTCGCCTAATCCGCCACCGTTTATGCTTCCATGAGCATAAAAATTTTAGTTTGCTACCACTACACTACAGTGGTTTCGCCTATCTGTCTATAATCCTTACTGATGTAACACAACCCCACTGTGCATCACAACTTTTTTTATAACCCATTATTTCATCGCTTTAGATTGTTTTCATCAGTTTTAGTTTAGTTCAGTTAGCCATCTTACTGTCCTGTGAAGCAGCCTAACTATGACAATTACAAAAACTATCAGCTTATTGAAATATATTAAATCCAAAAAGTCCTTTTTGTTTGTGTTCTTCATTTCTCAAACGTTCAGCTTTTGCAGAAACAAAGGCATCCCATGTTTGTGTAGGACTAGGCATATTTAATTTGTTGTTTGCCTAAGTCATCACTTTTTCTGTTCCCCTTGAAGTGGCGACTTAGGCAAATTCTACTGTACTATAAACAATTACATGGCACTTGAAGCTGTTTTTGTAGACGTTGATGTTGTAGATTTTCGAGGTCTTCCTCTTTTCTTGTTTGTTTTTCTGGACACGTTATCTGAAAATATAAAATAGCTCATGGTTCAGCACTAAAAAGGTTAAAACAAAGTTAGATAAAGTTAATACAGTATTTAACAGATAAAACAATACGAGTATGACGAATTTCAAGGTTTGCAGACATCAAAAAATTCTCTTTTTTCCCTTTTTTATGCAAAACAAAGCTGTTTTCTTTGCTTTTTAATGATAATAAACTAGACAATCTAGAGTAGGGGTGTCCAACCTTTTTTGAGCCAAGAGCCTTATTAGCGTATCAAAAATATTCGTTTGCAAGATTAACAAAATTAACATAAAATATTTTAAATATACAGAACACTGCGGCCGATTTTTTTTGTTTTTCACTTTATATTAGACTTTTTTCACCCTAAAACTTGTGTGACTTAAGTTTTGCTCTCTGATTAGTTTTCGAAAGCACGGCTTCTCTATTTATTTTACGCCATTTCAAAAAATACCGCGCGGGCCACGGGTTGGACCGCTGGTTTACCCCACGAATCCAGCTTTTACATAAAATATTAGGTGCCCAAAAAAGTCTTTGCCGATTTTTATGAAGGAAATTAAAGATCTTCTATCTTCTATCTCTTTCCCAGCTGGTGCAAATGAAGTTTTATGGTTTCATCACTTACATTAAACCTCGAAGCTAATTCGTGACAGGTTAGACATGAATCTGACTCTACGCCTGCCTTTAAACCGTCATTGTTTAGAGATATTGGTCTTCCAGCTCGAGGTTCATCTTCAAGGTTTCATTGCCAGAACAAAACTTTTGAAACCAGTTTCGTGCAGTTTTTTCACTTACTGCACCTTTACCAAACACTGTACATAGCTTACGAGAAGCAGATGAAGCACTTGTGTCAAGTTTAAACTCGTACGACAGACAAGCACGAATTACCAATTTTCTATCAGTCATTTTTAAGGCTCTGAAATAAGAAATAAAAAAAATTAGTCATTAAAAATTATAAAAACTGAACTCATTTAATAATTTACTTGTCAATACAAGTTGGTTCCTGTATAACTATGCTTGTTAGTATTGAAATAGGGGGCCTAAAATAAGTCAACAAAAATCGGCAAAGACTTTTTTGGGCACCAGATAGATGAACATTTTTTTTGGAAATTTTGTCGCAAGTTGAGAAAAAACAAGCAACACGAACAGCGGTTTATTTAACTTAGAACGAATTTGACATCAACTGCACTTTCTGCAATTGCATAACGTTAATTCATAATGCGACAAAAAATTTTTATGTGAAATAAATCTCAAACATGAACTTATTTAGTAAAAAACATTTCAAATAAAATCTAAAAACTTTTAAAACCGGAAAAGTTTTTAATGCATGTTGAAATAAGCAACAGATGCTTGACAAAACAAAACATTTTTTTAATCAGTTTTACCACGTAATGAATTAGCACCACTGAGTGCTTCTGATGCTCTGTCTTTACGTTTACGACCTCGCTTCTCGACCTAAAATTAGAAAATCACTCGAAATCTTCACAAAAACACGTGAAATCTTTGCCTACCTTTGGAACAATGATATCTTTTGAAGATCTAAAAAAAATTTTTACGTGAGTTTAAGAATTTCGATTTTTGATTTTGATTTTAACTGTCTTCAACAACTTATTTTATCGTATTCAAATGTAAGTAGTTTAGACCAGGGCTTCTCAAACTTTTTTGTTCTTCGACCCCATTTTAAAAAATAAATTTTTATGCGACACCAATATGTGTAGGCTAATTTTACGTCAATTTTTTCCTATGGAAAACCGCGCGTGCGCATGAAAAACCATGAAATAACAATGAGAAATAGAAATAGTAACCTAAAGCGAATAAACAAAATTACAAATTTATTAATAAAACGTATCAAGCACATTTAATAGGATGGAAAAATTACTCTATATTCTTTCACAGCTACCTTAACAAAAAAAATAAATGACTTAATTTTACTCATTCATCTATAAAAGTCAATTTTGGCTTTAAGGCCCATTTCCACTACGAGCGTGGAAAAAAGCATTCTTTGTTTGTTTTATTGCTTTTTTTTTGCGCTCGCTTCAATTTTAACCGCTCGCTTCAATCGAAGATCAATAAAAGAGAGAAAGAATGCTCTTTTTCACGCTCGTAGTGGAAACGGGCCTTTAGACTCAGTACGAATTTTTTTTGCTTTTATTTCTTGCTGTTCTCTTGATTACGCCACACGACTCATCTTCTGACACGCCACCTTACTACTTTATGACGCAACAATGGTATAATGACACTTTACCTTTTCTAGTTTTTGATTGTCAATATTATTGTAAAAAAAAACAATTTGAAAAGCACAAAAAGCCAATTTGTTTTGTGACCCCAAAATTTTTTTATGCGACCCCATTTGGGGCCCACAGCTAGAGAAGCCCTGGTTTAGAGCGCATTGCAATATTGCATACTATTGTAGATTTACTCCATTAATTGTAATTTAGTTGACAAATACATCTTTAATATTTATCATGGTTTTCAATATATCAACTATTATGAAGTTTCGCGATTGTTTATGCAAAAGAAACCCCTAAAAACTTTTGAGCAAAACTGTGCACCGGATACAATGAAAAAGATACATCAAACTAAACCATAGCTGCACCAACAAAAAGCATGGCATTGACCATCACAATGTTATTCAAAAGCAATGTAACTCGGTTACAACGGAACTACTATTGTATGTACGTAATTAATAAATAGTAAAACCAATAAACAACAGTCATAAATATGGGAAAAAAGAATTAATTACCTTTCGCTCGTAGACTCACAAATTGAAGAAAGCTGGGAGCCAGCAATTAACTTTGCATGATTTTTGCTGTAAACATTTGAAGTATAAACATTTTGATAACATTCAAAAACTTCACTTATTTACCGGTAGTTTTTAAACAAGTGATTTGTTGTACAGAATTTAAATACAACTATAAAAAATCATCTGAGTTTTTCGTCCGACACTCGTCAGGCAATAAACGTCGAAATGAAAAGAAAAATACAATTGATTGTTTTATAAAACTGAACTTCTTCTCCTTTCGGCCTTTCCCTTTAGTCAGGGGTGGCCACAGCGTATCATCATTCTCCACATCTTTCTGTCTTCAACATCCGTCTCTTTCGCACCAACTTCTCCCATATCTTCTTTCGCTACATCTAAAAATCGTCTTTTTGGTCTCCCTCTTCTCCTCTTTCCCGGTAACTCCATTTCCATCATCTTTCTTCCTACATACTCTTGGTCTCTCCTCATGACATGTCCATACCACCTCAGTCTGCCCTCCCTCATCTTCATTCCTAACTGTTCTACCTTAACGGTACTCCTGATGTGCTCGTTTCTCATCTTGTCTTTTCTCGTCACTCCCATAGCAAACCTCAACATTTTCATCTCTGCAACTTCCATCTCTTCCACTTGTTTCTTTGTGACTGCCACTGTCTCAAGTCCATACACCATTGCTGGTCTCACCACTGAACTGTACACTTTTCCTTTTACTCTAGCTGGTAACCTCCTGTCACAGATTACTCCTGATACTATTCTCCATCCGTTCCATCCTGCCTGTACTCTTTTCTTTATCTCCCTCTCACAACCACCACTTTCTTGCACCGTTGATCCCAAATACTTAAATTCCTTTACTCTTGGCACTTTTGCATCCTCCATGTTTACTGTTTCGTCATCATTTCCTCCATTTATGCAAAGATATTCAGTTTTTGACCTACTTACTTTCATCTCTCTTCTTTCCAATGCATACTTCCAGGATTCTAATCTGCGCTTCACTTCTTCCCTGGTCTCTTCACAAATCACAATATCATCAGCAAACAGCATCGTCCAAGGTGGTTCTCTTCTTACTTCATCCATTAGCCTGTCCATTATCATTGCAAACAGGAATGGACTTAACGCTGATCCCTGGTGCAGTCCAACCTTAACCTTGAAACTTTCTGCAGTTCCTACTGTACACTTCACCACTGTTTCGCTTCCCTCATACATATCCTGTACTAGTTGTACATACTTTTCCACTATTACTGATTTTCTCATACAGTACCACAGCTCTTCCCATGGAACCTTATCGTAAGCCTTCTCTAGGTCCACAAATACACAATGTAGCTCTCTTTGACCTTCCTTGTACTTTTCCATCAACATTCTTAGAGCAAACATGGCATTGGTGGTTCCCTTTCCTGGCATATATCTATATTGCTGTTTGCTGATCTCCACTCTATCTCTTAACCTGGCTTCAATAATTCTTTCCCATACTTTCATTGTGTGGCTCATTAGCTTTATTTCTCTGTAGTTTCCACACCATTGTGCGTCCCCTTTGTTTTTATTGATTTGGATAAGCACACTCCTTCTCCATTCTTTTGGCATCCGTTCACCCATTAATAGTCTGTTGAACAGTCTGGTTAAAAAATCTATTCCCATCTTTCCCATGCACTTCCAAACTTCTACTGGCAACTCATCTGGCCCAACTGCTTTACCTTTTTTCATCCTTGTTAGTGCGTTCTTTACTTCTTCTCTACTGACACAATTTACCTCTTCATTAACCACTTCTGCTTCCTCTGTCCTAGGGTCTCTGTTATTTTCCTCGTTCATCAGTTTCTCAAAGTATACTCTTTCCACCTCTTTAACACTGCTTCCGAATTTACCATAACATTACCATTTTCATCCTTTATAACCCTCACATACTGTACATCTTTACCTGCTCTGTCTCTCTGCCTAGCCAATCTGTACAACTCCTTTTCACCTTCTTTTGTTTCCAATCTAGTGTACAAATTGTCATAGGCACGTCCCTTTGCCATCGCAACTGCCTTCTTTGCCTTACTCTTCTTTTCTTTGTATGTCCTTTTAGTATTTTCATTTCTTATTTTGTCCCATGCTTTCTTTGCCTCTTTCTTTTCTTTTATGCTCTCCTGAACTTTCTCATTCCACCACCAATGCATTTTACAAAACTAAACGAAGATGATTAAATGTTTAAGAATGGCGTCAAAAAGCGTAACCAGCGCAAGATTTTCAAGTTGTAAACAAACTCTTTTTGGCGGCACAAATTTAGCTTGGATACTTTGATGTAAATGGCTTCTAAAGCAGATGAAAAGAAGAACTGCCAAACGAAAGATTCGTTAATTTTTTATCAATGTAATATTGGGCGCACATAGGGTTATCTAAAAGGTGTCGACCAATCACGGATTCACTGAACATGGCTGAGATAGAAGATTTGCAAAAACGAGTGAAGGTGTTGCGTGAGTTCGGAATTTGGCTAGTTCCAATAAATTTTGGCACGTGTTGACGAATTCTGTCCTGTAATCGTTGAAATGTGCGGCCTACATACCGACTATCACAGTGGCACGACAAATTATATTGCTTAAAAGCGAAGCAGGCAACACGTCCTTTTTGGTTGCAAGAAAAAGTGGGCGAAATGTGAAAACAACACGTGGTTCCACTGCAAAGAAGCATTTTTCCACACTGATTTTGATTTTACTTTCATGTCTAACCGAAGGAGTTTCCGATCAGGGCAGATGAAGATAGGGCATTTTTTCACCGTATGTAAAGTAGGTAAAATATTTTAACTTGCGAGCAATTGTTTTCTCAATGACGTGATCGAAGTAGCCATTCATGGGCAGGAATTGAAATTTTTTTTCCATGTTCAGGTTGCAGTCTAACATCTGAGCAGATCATTAAGGCTCAATGTAAAAGAGTGAAAATTAAACTGAATTGTCTTTTTCGGGGCCAAAGGATTTCCAGTTCAGATAGGTTTGTAAATGTGAGTTTACAGTAAACAGGTGTAATAAGTTTAGAACCGACCTTTTCCACCTGAACATCAAGAAAAGGAAAAGATCGATAACTTTTTTTACAAACGTAAACCGCAAAGAAGGGTGCAAGGAATTTAATTCATGAAGAAATTTATCACAATCATTTGCATTGTCAAAGATAGAAAAAGTATTGTCCACGTAGCGATAGTACATCGGTTATTTCTTCACTCTTCCAAACAATAAAGATTCATAAGATCAGAAAAAATATTAGCCAGTGCAGGACCCAAGGGATCCCTTGGCTACACAGCCTATTTGTCGGTACATGGGGTTGTTGAAACTGAATTCAACAGATTTAGTCGCTGTTTGCATGAATTCAATAAAAACTTCACGCGGAAAAGAGATAAATATAAGGTAACGGTCATAAAGGACGTGAGCAAGAATATTAATAATCTCTTCAAGGGGAACATAGGCGAAAAAACTGGATATATCGATAGCAAAGGAATGCAGAAAGGGGTTAATCAAACTGTCTAAGTAATTAGTAAAGGAAAGCAAAATAAAGGAATCCTGAATGCATTTAACAGAATACAAGAGTAAAACAGGGTCAGGAATAAACGTAAGCCACTTTGCTAAGGAGTGACGAGCTGAGCCAATCACGAATAGAATCGGTCGCATTGGTAAACCTTTCTATGAGTCTTGAATAACCCATACAACCAAGGTCGTTGTGATCCGGTTGGTGCAATTGCGTCATTGAGAAAACAATTGCTCGCAAATTAAAAATATTTTACATTACCTACTTTACATATGGTGAAAAAATGTCCTGTCTTTATCTGCCCTGGTTGGAAACTCCTTCGGTTAGACATGAAAGTAAAATTAAAATCAGTGTGAAAAAATGCTTCTTTGCAGTGGAACCACGTGTTGTTTTCACATTTCGCCCACTTTTTCTTGCAACCAAAAAGGACGTGTTGCCTGCTTCGCTTTTAAGCAATATAATTTGTCGTGTCACTGTGATAGTCGGTATGTAGGCCGCAGATTTCAACGATTACAGGACAGAATTCGTCAACACGTGCCAAAATTTATTGGAACTAGCCAAATTCCGAACTCACGCAACACCTTCACTCGTTTTTGCAAATCTTCTATCTCAGCCATGTTCAGTGAATCCGTGATTGGTCGACACCTTTTAGATAACCCTATGTCATCATCTTCATTTTCAGGGAAAACATTGAATTAGTTCAGTGTATTTCCCTTTGCCCGCTTGTCCTTTAGGGTTGCGGAGGTAACAGCTTGAGTTGGGATCTCCAAGCATCCCGATCTCCTGCAACTAGCGGCAATTTCGTTGGTGGACTTCCAAGACGTGACCAGGCCAGGTCTTCAACATAATTCCGCCAGCGAGTTCCGGGTCGCTCTATGAGCCTTTTGCCACTAGGAAGAGCGCCCAATATTACAGTGATAAAAAATTAACTAATCTTTCATTTGGCCGTTCGTCTTTTCATTTATCTGCTTTAGAAGCCGTTTACATCAAAGTATCCAAGCCGAATTTGTGCTGCCAAAAAGAGTTTGTTAGCAACTTGAAAATCTTGCGCTGGTCACAGGTTTTGACGCCATTCTCAAACATCCAATCATCTTCATTCAGTTTTATAAAACAATCAAATGTATTTTTTTTTCATTTCGACGTTTATCGCCTGACGAGTGTCGGAAGAACAGCTTAAAGATGAGTTTTTGTTGGTTATTTAGTTTTCTGTCACGGCACAAGAGAGCTAATTAAAATTACCTATCTCAAAATTTAAACTAGAGAAAACTTGGTTAAACCTTCAGAAATCATTCTACGATTAATGGCACAAAGATGTTACTCAACTCACTTAATGCTAAAGTTAAACATTAGAGCACTTTATCTTTCTTGCATAAAAAACATTAAAATTTTAATGCCATTTTAAGCATAAACTTTTATCACAAGTGCTTAATAAGCTGAGGCATGTCATATTTAGTAGTGTCAAACTCGGCAGTAGTGTGCTTGAACAAAGCAGTTACTGATCTGTGATACTGCTGTAACAGTGGCAAGTCATTGTAAAAAAGCACTGTTAAATATAACTGGCCGAGAAAATGAATCTAGTGCTTAATATTAGAAATAACAGAAAATGATAATAACATCAAAGAGTTTACATTTTATTAAAAATAACTTCTAGAAAAACAAAAACTGCAAAACATTATGAGAGAAACAGAACATTGTGCACTGAAGTTGACTATTTTTATTATTTGAGCACAAGCTTTCGTGTGCTACTGCCCACTTCATCAGGTGCAATGGAATGAAAATGCAATCAAAACAAGTTTTACACAACGGCATTAAACATAACAAACAGACATATGTGACGTAATGAAATATGAAAATATCGGTAAAAAAGACTAAGTAGAGAAAATATGGCAATACGGTAAATTACAGCAATTTAAGCAAAAAACAAATGCGAGAAAATGGCATGCAAGTATAAAACGATGCGAAATGGAGAAAGAAGTGAAAAACATAAATGACCCTCAAGTTTACAAAAATAAATATTACACGTAGTTAGACATAAATGAATAATCTTTATTTAAACCTTGGTTAACACAATCGAGTTTGAAAATAATTTTTTGTTCTTCCACTTTCCGTTGTTGCTTTGTTTTGCCTTTAACTTCCTTGATTACTGCTAATTTGAGATTGTCCAAAGTATGGTCGGGTTTATTGAAATGTTCGGCTACTGGTTTGTTTCTATTGTGTTTGATGTCGCTCCTGTGTCCGTTCATCCGTTGTCTGATCGAGTTGCTTGTTTCTCCAATATAGATTGCTTTAGGGCAAAGATTGCATGAAATTGCATATATGATATTTGATGAATTGCAGCTAAAATTTCTGAAGATTTTTATAGGGACTCCGTTAGGACCAGTTATTGTAGGAATAGTGTTTATGTTGGGGCAGAGATGGCATTTAGGAGAATTGCAGGGAAAGGTGCCCGTGATGAAACGTTCATTTGGTAAGGAGGCAGATGTAAGTAGAAGTTTGAGGTTAGGGGGTTGACGATATGATATAAGTGGTGGTGCAGAGAAGATTTGGTTAAGATATGGGTCTTTGTTTAGTAAAGGTTGCAAATTTTTGACAATTTTGTTGATAGGTCTAAGATAGGGGTGGTAAGTAAGGACTAGGGGTGTGCGATAAGATTCTAATTTGGTTTGGTATTTGAGAAGGGCTTCTCAGGGAATGGATATGGCCTTAATGATTTGGTTTTTGACAGTTTTGGGTTTGTATCCAAGTGCGGTAAATGCATTTTTTAATGTAGTCAATTGTAAATTTAATTCTTCTTTATCAGAGCAGATACGCTTGTAGCATAGAGCTTGGCTAAAAATTATGGAGGCGAAGATGTGTGGGGGATGGGAGCTAGTGGGATGTAAATAGGTTTGGGAATGGGTGGGTTTTTTATATAATGAAGTTTGGAGTGTGTTATTTTTTAGTCTAATAGTGGTGTCCAGAAAATTAACTTCTTCGGTCGAGTGGTTCATTGTAACATGAATGTCCGGGTCCTCTGAGTTAAAATCTTTGTAAAATTGCAATAGTTTTTCCTCTCCGTGTGTCCATAACAGAAAGATGTCATCAATGTATCTGAGGTATATTAATGGTTTATTATGGATATTTTGTAAAAAGTTTTCTTCCAGGTTGGCCATGAAGATAGCATAATCTAAGTGCTCAAAATCAATCAATCTCAGTAATCAAGGAAGTTAAAGGCAAAACAAAGCAACAACGGGAAGTGGAAGAACAAAAAATTATTTTCAAACTTGATTGTGTTAACCAAGGTTTAAATAAAGATTATTCATTTATGTCTAACTACATGTAATATTTATTTTTGTAAACTTGAGGGTCATTTATATTTTTTATTTCTTTCTCCATTTCGCATCGTTTTATACTTGCATGCCATTTTCTCGCATTTGTTTTTTGCTTAAATTGCTGTAATTTACCGTATTGCCATATTTTCTCTACTTAGTCTTTTTTACCAATATTTTCATATTTCATTACGTCACATATGTCTGTTTGTTATGTTTAATGCCATTGTGTAAAACTTGTTTTGATTGCATTTTCATTCCATTGCACCTGATGAAGTGGGCAGTAGCACACGAAAGCTTGTGCTCAAATAATAAAAATAGTCAACTTCAGTGCACAATGTTCTGTTTCTCTCATTTTATTTGAAAAGTTGACACGGCTTTCCCAATTCTATTCCTTCCAATTCTTCGATGCAAAACATTAGTTAATTTAGGTGAAAAATAAATTAGCTCATAGTCAAATGTTAAGGTAAAATTAAAAAAGCTATCTTAGTCAAGTTTATGTTACATTGCATTCAATAAAGTTTGATTTTCAGGACAATCCAAAAGTTCTGACAAATATCGATCTTGTTTTTTGTCGAAAACAATTGCTTTGATTGGCTTATATAGCTCTTGATCATCAATATCATTAGCCAGATAGTTTGAAGTACTTTCAAAGACCTAAAATATAGCCAAAAATAACAACTAATAACCGTATGCTTTACTGTATGAAAATCTTTATTGTATGTACGATAAAGAACACCTTTAAGATGAACAAAAATTTTTTTTCTTATAAACTTTAAATTTTATAATAAGACCAATAAAACTTTCATAAAAACTGCATGCTACAAGTTGTTTTCTACTGAAAAAATTACTCAACACCTTAAAATTACACACAATCTTCAAACCAAAATTGCACTTTACAAGACCATTTTCTAACAAAAAAAATTATAGTAAACTGAAAAAACTAAATGTTATTATAAAATAATAAACATTTCCAGTATAGATAATAAAATTTTAAATAATACAAAAAAAACATACTTTAGACGCATCGACTTGAACAAACTTCTGCATAAGTTTTCCATGCAACTTCCAGATGCACAAAGGTTGGTTATAATGTGATTCTTTTAGGTATTCTTTGTGAACAACAAAAATATTATCATTAGCATACATTGTTATTGCTTTACTCAAAAGTGTTGGTTGGCCTTTAACTAAAACTACTTTATTACTAGATGAAACTTCGTCTTCAAGAGTGACATCATTAAAACCAGACTGAAGGCTATTTTTAGAGTTCAATAAAACTTCATTGTTGTCATTTAACTGAGCTTTGTTTAAATCAGGTGAGTAAAGCAAAGACTTTGAATGATTAGCAGATTTTTTTGGTTGACCATCACATAGCTCATAGGAATCATCACTACTTTCCTCTAGGTAAGAAACTTGTGATCTTGTTTGACGAACATCACGCAAAGCTTCTGATGTTACATGAAAAAGTGGGTGAGGTGAAACAATACTATTACTGGAATTAATTCTATGAGAAATTTTAGTTTTTTTTCTCAATGGCGATACAGATTTTAAAGTGGATCTTTGAGTACTTCCTTTAAATACTTGATTATGCAGCTTATTACTAATTAATTTCAAAGGTTGGCCATCACAAAGTTCATAAATATCTTCATCACTGCTATCTTCACAATAATCCGGTTGGCTTTTTACTCGAGTTGATCGACGTGATGATTCATAAACATTCTGTTGTTGAGTTTTTTTAACAGGTTTTTTTCTTTTTTGTAATGACTTGAATGATTTTTTCCTTTTTTTTGGTTTGTTATATTCATCTTTGGACCAATCAGAATCCTGAAAACTTTCAATTGAAGCTTCATCAACATCTGGACTGAATGTCGAATCAGATTTTACTTCATCATCAGAAATTTCATCTGTTAAAAAAAGTAAAACTGCTTTAAGGATCAGAGAGTAAAATTAAAATATATTACTGGAGCTGCTCAGTAACTTATCAAATGTTTATTTTAACATAAACTTTCAACTGAAACAAACGAATAAATCAAACTATTGTAAGCTTCCCATAAGAAAGAATATGTAGTTTAATATATTTGCAATTCTAGCTTTTCTATTTTGATGGACTATGTTTGAAAATAACAAACTGTTTATGCAATCACTCTTGGTATATGAAATAATGTAGTTAAGGGAGAAGATAAGCACTACTAGTGACTGAGATTGACAGGACAATTAAAACTTTTGCTTTGTCATGCTGTTGTTTTCTTAAATAGTTTATTTTACGACAATTCTTCTGCTTGTTGTCTGGACAAATAGTTTTAAATTACAACTTTAAATTTAAACAATAATGCTTTGCTTTAATACCAGGTGGTAAGTTGTTTTAAGTTTATATGTCTGGTAAGTCAGCATAATAAAGAATATTCCAAAGATTGTTAATTCTCATTAATTAAAAAAATAAGATAAAAGATGAGTAAGTTGATTATAATGTGGCAAAAATGAAGTGTTCCTAAATTTTAACTAAAAGAACAATTAAAAAAATCTTTAAAAAAAAAACTATAAAATAAATCTATTTTTCTATATCAGTTCTGTTAAAGTTTTCCATGAAAATATAAAGGTTAAAAATACCTTTAGATGGTATTTGTTTTTTAAATTTCAACTAAAGACCAATAAAATTTCATAATAAAAACTATGCAATATCTTTTTCACAAATGAAAAAGTTAAAAAACAAGAGCGTGAAAATGAAAAATTGTTTTTTCAAACTACAGGATAACTGGTAACATTAAGTAAATATCTTATAGTAAAACCATAGCAACTTTGAATTATAATTAATACTTCAGTGGAGACTAATATTAAGCAGCTAAGAAAATTATTTTTTACATCGATTTTTAACCAGTCAATATAATATTTGTTTTAAAAAAACAAAAAAACCGTAAAGTAATTTAGCCATATAAACTTAATGTAAATCAAAGTTTAAACTTTTTAAAATTGATTTGTATAAAATTTTGAAAATTACAATTTTGACCTAAATCCATGTGTCTGCTAAACCATAAGTCACAGGCTAAAAACCACACAAATTTTTAAACATCATTTCTGAAAAAGTGACCAAAAAGGTTAGAGCCAAATTGTTATAATCTATAATTTTTTAATTTTTGTTGTTCATTGTTATAATAATCCAATCAATTGTCATTTAAACAAAGCTTGGATAAAAGTGCAAATGTTGAGCAGCTTAGTTAAAAGAAAATCATTAATTTGAAGTAATTTAGTAAAAAATCAGCAAGTTTTGGGGTTTTTCCACTTCTTCCACTTTTCTATTTTAAACAAGTTGATCAAAATAGAAGCTATTTAAATTTTAAGTTTTGGAAGCAACTACTGGTAAATCACAATAATAAATATTTGTCCAAATAGTTAAAAAACAAAATAATCAATGAATAGTCTTTAACTAAGACAAACATTTACCTTCATCAGCTTTCACCAGTGCTTTTGTAGACCTTAATGGAATTCTGTTAGATCGTCTTACTCGTTGGCCGTCGCTTTCAGAAACTACAGACATAATGTCACGTAAGCAATTTTGTTTAACGATAGCAACCTATTTGCTGATTACGTTTTTCACGTCAAGAAATGAATGCAACTTTGCAACAATCGGGTCTCGTTCAATATTTGGGACCCCAACAATCTATTTAACTTGTTAACTGCTTTTTAGCAATAGGCAATGCTTTACAAATTTGCATAACTATTTTAGCAAAAATATTTGGAGTAAAATTATTTTTCCGACTCCTAAACTAAAATTAAATGTAATTTTATGTCCATTTTTATTTAAATCATCCAGTCAACCGTTGTTGCCCGATTGGGCAATTTATCGCAAATTGGGAGAGTTTGTGTTTGAGTTTGCGCGGCGAATTTTATATTGGCCCTCAATTTTTTGGCGTTGTTTTGGATTTGGATGGCGCTTTTAATTGGTTTGACCGTTAATCAAAACCTTATAGATAGCTTATCACCAGGAGCATTGTAAACGGGTCAGAAAGCCATTGCTTTGAGATTTCCCCTACCGTTTCAAAAAAGGGTGAACAGATACAGAAGCATTGGGTTAAATTTGCCCCAACCATCATAGAAACTTAACCAAAATGTAAGATCAATTGAAATAGTCATCACTAGATTTTTGCGTTGAAAACAGTTGCGATACTCATTTTCTTGTCCAAAACAGTGGTTTACATAACGAATATATTATTTACAAATTAAAAAAACTTAATTAACTCTTTTTGGTTCTCAAGAGTCATCAAACTTCAAAGCAATTCTCAGCGCCAACAAATGCGAGTAATCCCTCAACAACTTCGCACTGACTCACTATAAGAATAAATTAGCACCCGATGACCAATATTAAGCTTAATAGTTCATCCTCCACGGCGGCAACAATAACTCGAAGCAGTTTTCAAACACTTATTTTAATCGAATCAATCTTCAGGGCGTCACCATTGACCCTTGAACAAATTAAACGTATTCACACCCCACAGGCACAGAAACACAAAAAGATTTCTAAGCGCTTCTTAACTGGATAAATAAAAATCTACTTCACTATTTATAACGATTTATGCCACGTTACGTGATAGTAAAGAAGTTTTCTAGCTCGGACCGGAATTTTCAATCAATCATTGGGCTACATTAAGTTTACTATCGGATAACGGCATCACAATGCAACCAATAAGAAGTAATATCAGTAAACGATTACGTAATATCGAATCAACTGTAAAAATGTAGAAGATTCTCGAGAGCATTCTTGAGCGTTTGAGATAAAAAGAAACAAAAAAAAAGAGAGAAAACTGTCCAAAGTTCACTACACTATAAGCTACTTATAGCCATGAGCTCTGAATTAAAAACGAAAAAGCAAAAATTTGTAATAGGGGAGACCGGGGCTAGTTGGACCACGGGGTTAGTTGAAACATTGCTGTTTTTTTGCTCCCTCAACATTTTCTAAAATATTTACTGCTACCTAGTGATGTATAACATTGATTTACATCCGCCATGCTAATTTCAAATGGCTTGAAGCAAAAATGTAAGTAAGGTGTAAGATTTTTAAAATTTTACAGTTTGAAGTAAAATTAGATTGTCTTAGATAATTTAATGTAGAAATATGCTTGAAAAAGATACGCTAAAGTTATTTACCATATGTTGACAGTAGATATAATGCTACAATAAAAAACAGAGCTAGTTAAATTTCTTAGTTATGATTACTTGAAAAGTAAAATTGTATTTCTCTGACACTACTGGGGTTAGTTGAAACTTTGCACAGGGGGTTAGTTGGAACATGTTATACGTAACACTTCTAAGAATAACTTATACTTAACAATTGCTTTAAGATGTTATTTTTCATATCAGTTCAATTATTGCTATTTAGCACTCATAACTTTATTTTTTTTTGTTAATGTCAGTTAATTGTAGTTAATATATTTAGTAAGTAATAGGTGTATTTCTTAGCTGAAAGTATGCGTCAGTACAAACGTAAAACTCAACGGGGATTGACAACAAAAAATGTTATGCAAAAAGCCATGACAGAGGTGCTGATTGATAAAAAGTTTTGCCGTACAGTGGCAAATAAATATGATATTCCACATGTGACTTTGCGAAGATACTGTTTGAATTATCGCAAAGAACCCGCTATCGTGAAAGGTGATGATATAACAGAAGTATCGTTGAGAAAATATGGATATTTCAATAATCGGTCAGTATTTAATATTAGCCAAGAACTTCTTCTTGTGGAATATTTGCTTAAAGCATCCGCTTTATATTATGGACTTTCCACCAATGAAGTCAAATCTTTAGCATATGAATATGCGGCTAAACTTGGCTTGAAAATTCCAAACTCATGGGTTGCAGCAAAAAAGACTGGAAGCGATTGGCTCTCTGGTTTTATGAAACGCCATCCCAACTTAACGTTGAGGACACCAGAAAGCACATCACTTAGTCGTGCTACTAGTTTCAACAGACATAATGTTAATGCTTTTTATGACAAATATGAATCGGTTTTGCAAAGGGATGGATTTACACCAGACAAGATTTGGAACGTTGATGAGACTGGCTGCATTACAGTATAGAAACCTAGAAAAATTATTGCTGCAACCGGTGTTAAGCAAGTCGGTGCTGTTGTTTCGGCAGAGAGAGGTTAACTTGTCACACTTTGTTGTGCTGTTAGTGCAACTGGAAATATGATGCCACCTATGCTTATATTTCCCAGAGTACACTGTAAAGAACATTTTGTCAAGGGTGCTCCAACTGGTTCCATTGTAAGAGCTCATCCGAGTGGCTGGATGACTCGGAAAACTTTTTTTCCTGGATGAAACATTTTGTGTCACATGTTAGACCGAGCAATAAAGATAAAGTGCTGTTGCTATTGGACAACCAATACAGCCACGTCACTCTGGAAACCATTGACTATGCTAAGGAGCATGGTATTGTCTTGCTTTCATTTCCACCCCATTGCTTCCATAAACTGCAGCCACTTGATAGGGCAGTTTATGGGCCTTTCAAGCGTTATTACTACAGCGCTTGCGATTGTTGGATGAAAGAAAATAGAGGAAAAACAATGACTATTTATGACATTCCTGATATGGTTGGAAGGGCTTTTCCTAGAGCCTTCACACCCATTAATATTCAATCAGGCTTCAAGGTGGCTGGAATTTTTCCTTTTGACCGTGAGATCTTTAATGATTTAGAATTCTTGCTATCAGATGTTACTGATAGGTTTGTTCCTAGTGCAGGTACTGAAAATCTTACCCAATCAAAACACCAACAATTATTCAACGAGTAGCCTCAAGTTTCGGAAAGACCTTCATCATCTACAAATCAAACTCTTTTTTTAATGTGACTCCTGAAAACATTCGACCATTCACCAAAGCAGCTCCGAGAAAAAGGAAGAGCTGTACAAATAGAGGGAAAACTAGAATTCTAACTGACACTCCTGAAAAAAATCAAATTAAAACAAACGGTGAAAAAAAGAAAACCACCCAAAAAATCTGTAAACGCATAATAACTGCGTCGATTGAGTCCGGCTCTGAAGAAGCATCATCACTACTTTTATCAGAAGAGGAGAATTGTTCGGATAACAGCACAACCGAGAACGAAGAATTGTCCAAGGTCACCAAACCTAGCGAAATCAAGAAAGAAGAATTTGCCCTGGTCCGATTGTGTTCAAAATCTCTGTAAAAATAGAGCTAGTGCTCCTTTGTAAAAATAGAGCAATTTCTTGTGTAGGGGCCACTTTTTGATCTATTTTAGGGGGCCCGGTGCGACCGCACCGCTCGCACCCTATTAAAGCCATTACTGGTTGTGTAATTATTGGACTTTCTTAGGGATGGAGGCGGATAAATACGACATATTTCTAAGACTTGGGCGACACCATACTGACAAAGCATTGAGAGTTATTTAATTGATTTTAATGAAAAAACTAAGTTATTGCAAACATATAGAATACGAATAACCTTAGATAAAGAAATAAAGGCTTCAAAATACAAATTTTTTGCTTGTATGGCATGGTGCTTTGGCTTAATCTTTCATAAAGAAAATAAAACGACACAACGATGCATATCATGGTAAAAAATGTTTGCGGCGTGGTTTTGGAACCATAAAGTGATTTTTCTTGACACTAATGCTATTACTCGCACAAATCAAACTTAACGTACAAATCAAACAAAACTATAGATCTGTATTATAAGTTTTGCAACTCCTGATTGGTGGTTAAAGATTCTTTAAAGCTTAAATGGTCCCAACCTGAAGCGGAAACGATAGATCTGAAGGTAAAGATCGGTTGTTGAATTTTTTGGTAGTTCTTTTAATTATAAATAAGAAAATTAAAACACAAAGTATCTATGAAAGATGGATTCTGGGTAGACATTGGATGTGATTTTAAATAAAAATTCAAGGTCTTACCGGTCGAATCGTTTAGAGCGCCGTCTTAATGGCTCACGCGATCGACACAATCGTGTTCAAAACCTACTCGCGACATTTTGTTGTGTTTTTGGAAAAGGCACTTTACAACATTACAACATTTCTGCTTGGCAGTCAGAGCAAATACCTCTGAATTTCAGTTATATTTCTAAATAAAAACTAAATAATTTTAAACAGTCCGAAATATCTGGGCATCTTTGAAAGTAGCTCAGTAACCAATCGCTTTACGGTTGCTCTAGGTATAACGCCTCTGACGTTTTCCTATCAGTAGGAACAATAAATAGGCTTATAGAGATGAAAAAAAGACTGATGTTTGGGAAAAAGTTGCGTCTATTGTTTGGATAGAAAGTTAAATTGAAATTAGCAGCATAGCATCGGACAAATAGCGAGTTTTACTGTTAATTAAGTAATTGGTGGTCTTCAAAATACGTTGTAACGATTTTTCAAGCAACACCTAAGCACTGATAATAGCTTTAAAAATTTCATGCAAAACGCCTTTTGCAGGTAATTATCTTTTCAACAATTATAATAATTAAATCTAAAATAAACTTAATTAATAAGTAACGTCATAATACGTTAAATTTTTTGCTTTGGTTTATTCTTATTTTAAAATTTTGACTTCGTCCTATTACTTTTTACTACAAAACTATTTCCAAGCATAGTCTATAAAAAATGATGGAATCTACTTCTCCAGCAGAAGAAAAAATCATAAAAAACATAAATTTGATTGAAAATCAACTCCAAAAAACTGTTTCATCTGTAATAGGATCATTAGAAACTTTAGGCGATATGTTACACTATGATGATGATCTAGCAGAAATTGACTATTTTATCAATAGTTTAGAAGCATACCTTAAAAGATTAAAAGAAGAAAAAGCAGAAGTGCAACAATTTATAGAAAACGACGCAACAGAACCAGACTATTATCATTATATTCCTTATTATTATCATTACAGGCCTACACCAGGTGATGGGGAAGTAAGTTAAAAATATAACATAAATATAATAAATTTGTAGTCAGTCGTTATCCAGCAAATCAAAAATGCAATAAAATTTGAACAAATTTATTCAAAGTTAAAGTGAAACAAACTTTGAGCAAAAGACATTTAAGCTACGACAATATTTTCAAATTAGTAATTAGCGTAGTGAGCTGTAATGAGCACCTTGCAATGCCATAGAAAATTTTATTGACAGCCTTTAGCTTAAAAAAGTTAAAATATAACTTTATCTTTAGACTTTCTATGAAGAAATAGACGAACATATCGAACCACGCAATGTGCCAGTTTTGGATAGACAACCAGGCTTTGACGAAAGGTAAGGCTAAACCAGGGATATCCAATTTTTTCTCATAATTAGCCAAATTATAATTTAAGTATATTATAAATTAAGTGTATAATTATAAAAGTACATTTAAATAAAATCTCCTCTTTTAGTATTAGATGCCATGGCCAAATAATGGTTATCAAAATATAAATTTAAAATTGATCAACTTATTAGCAATCCAAGTGGAATGTGAAACAATTAAAACCATTACATAATTAGTATTAGAAATATCCATGCTTGATCTGCAACAAGTCCTGATTATGTAACCTTCTATTTTCCCGCTTGCGCTGACTCAAAATTTCCCAGTTTTGGAGAAGAGCGCTTGCTTGATGAAGCCCGGAGAGGATGCAAAGAGTTATAGACCGATATCTCTGCTCTGTGTCCCCTACAAGATCCTCAAGAGGCTTATCTACGCCCGTGTTGAACCAATTTTTGACCTATTGCTACCTAGAGGGCAGGCTGGGTTTTGACGCAGAAACTCAACGGTGGATCAAATTGTTCTAGTGACACAGAAAATTGAAGATTTTTCGAGGCTAAAAAAGAAGGCTGTTGCTGTATTTATCAATTTGACAGTAGCATATGACATGTCTAACACCGTGGCCTTATCTGCAAGATTCTGAGGCTTCTGCCAAATATGCACATGGTCAGACATCAACATGATAGACCATGTCTAGAATAGAAGTTTCACTTCAGCAAGCAAAACAGGCTTTGCCGTCTGAAAAACGGCGTTCCTCAGTGATTGGTTTTGGCTCCCTTCCTTTTCAATATGTATACGTACGCATGCTCTCCACGATTTCCAGAAAGTTTGCTTATGCAGATGATTTAACATCGTTGCACTGCTATGGAAACTGGAAAGACTTGGAGGGGACTTTTAGTCTAAGCATTAATACACTTTCAACGTATTCTCAAACTATGAAGCCCAGTCACACTAAGATGGTCACGGCAGCCTTTCATTTAAATAATCTAAAGGCCAAACGTGAGCTAAAAGTCCTCAAGAGCAATAGACTCTTACCATTTTGTCCTGCCCCTACTTATCTTGGAGCGAAACTGAGAGATCGCTCACGTTCCGTCACTATCAAGTGGCATTGTACAAAAATCAATCTTACGAGGGGCATGTAAAAAATACTCGGAATTCTTCCGTGACAAGAGTGCCAGCAAGAAAAAAACGTATTTTAGCATGCTAGCCATAAAAAGCATGTTGTTTGTGGTCGAATAATTGCTATCACTCATTTTGCGCTTTTTAAACGAAGTTGTCAAAAGCTAGTTTATTTAAGGTAGTTTTTTAACCCATGGAGCTTAAGGATTTCGAGGTAAAAACCAACATCAAATTTTTGGTAAAGCTTGGTTGGAAAGGAACGGAGATCATTAAAGCTCTGCAGACCGTTTATAAAGATGATGCTCCAAAGAAAAATTGTGTTTACAAGTGGATTGAAAGATTTCGAGATGGTAGAGAAGCTGCTGAAGATGATGAGGGTCGTGGAAGACCGACAACCTCAAAAAACAATAAAAAAATTGATTTTGTTAGGAACCTAGTCAAAGAAGATGGACGATTGACGGTTTATCAGATAGCTGAGACTGTGGGCATATCAGTTGGTTCAGCTCATTCGATTCTGCACGACGATTTATGCCTCAGCAAGCTTTCGGCGCGATGGGTGCCAAAAGCGTTGCGCCAAAATCAGCTTAATCTCAGAAGTGGATTGTCAAAGGCGATTTTGCTCAAAATTGCAGCAGATGAAGACCGCTTTTTTGATTGAATTATCATAGGAAATGAACATGGGTCTACCAGTATGATTCTGAAACAAAACAGCAGTCCAAACAGTGGCTCCCACGTGGATCATCTGGCCCAATCAAATTCAAGTCTGAAAGGTTTTTCAAGAAGGTAATGGCAACTGTTTTCTGGGACTCTGAAGGAGTTGTGCTAGTAGATTTTTTAGAAGGTAAAAAAACTGTTACAGGTGCCTATTACGTAGAAGTTTTAAGGAAATTGAGAGCAAAATTAGCTGAAAAGCATCCAGGAAAACTCCATCGTGGAATTCTTTTCCATCACGACAACGCCCCAGCGCATTCTTCTCGGATCGTAAGAGATGTTTTGAGAGAATTTTGGTGGGAATTGCTGCCACATCCACATTATAGCCCAGACCTTGCCCCATCTGACTTTTTTTTATTCTCAAAATTCAAAGAACACTTGAAAAGTGTTTATTTTAATGACACTAATGAGGCAAAGCAAGCAGCAAAAACATGGCTCACAAAATGGTCACCAGATTACTTCAAAAATGGGATAAAAGGATGGAAGCACCGCCTGGAGAAGTATATCGACCTTGATGGAGACTATGTTGAAAAGTAGATTGATTGTATTAATAAATTGTAAAAAATTATAAAATTCCGCGTTTTTTTGAATGCCCCTCGTATACATCACACTGATGAGGCGATTTGCAGGCTCAGAATGGGATACTGGTGCCAAAACACTCTATCCTTGGTCTACTCAACAGCCCAGTCCTGCGCACAAGTCTGACCCAGAAGGGGTGCCCTCCCAAGCGATGACAACAACGACAATTAAAAATATAAATTTAAAATTAGATAACTAATTCAGATTATTAGTGAAAGGTGAAACTATTGAAGTTGTTATGAAATTAAACAAATATATATAAGCCTATGCTAACAGCTATATGAATATGTCTGAAATCAGAAATGTGAAGAATTAATTAGCGCCTTACGCATAAACAGTGATGGTTTTAATAAGGAACAAACGGAGTAGGTGTACCAAGCCCCCCAAAAACGTCCAAAAGTGGCATCCCCTAAGCAAAATATAGCTTAATCTCTACATAGTAGCAGCATGACGGTGGCCCCTCTGTCTTAGCTTTAGTACGAAAGTAGGGATCATATACTCGATTGAAAGTGATAACTTTTTTTTAGGAGTCGCTAGATTTTTGGGACAAAAAAAGTGACCTCCTCTTTTTCTTGCACCAGGCCCCCCTTTTTGTAAAACCATTACTTTGCATCAAGTATTGGAATTAGGCCTGAGCTAAATTTCAAGATTGAACTAAGAATCCTTAAAAATGTCTGATCCTCCTTCAACTCTCCTATTAAATCAACAAATTTCTTTTTTTTATCACTAGCAGCATCATTGATACTGATGTAATCTTCTTCGAAAACATTCCGCATTGGTTCAAATTTAGTATCTTCACTACAATTTAAGTCATCAACTAGTTATCACTTGATATTTTAAAAAATGTTTGGAAATAACACAACTAATATTTATTCAATTGTAAAACAAAGCGAATCTTGATAATGATGCTTGGGGTAAGCATCTTTACAACAAGCTCCACCGACAAAAGTTTGCATTAGTTAGTTTATTGGATGTCACTTGACGTCAGCGGTCAACTGATGTATTCACTTTGTCTCCTTATACCTGAGTTTCCCAAACTGGGGTGCGCGGACCACTGAGGGTCCGTGATGACTGCACAAGTGCACAAGTGGTCCGCCACGACATGACAAAATTTGTTAAACATATATACTTGGAAAGTAATTCATACCATGAAATCCGAGACTGGTCCGAAATGGAGACCTTTTTTTTATGTAGCACCTTGTTTTGGGTTCGTTTGGGCCGTAAGAAAAAAGATTTGCAAATAGGGTCCGTGGCCCAAAAAATTTGGAAAACTCTGCCTTAAATTTTTTACTATGACAGCAGTAACATCAAATTCTGTACAGTTATGAAAATAAAACGAAAAAATTTAATTGGTAGAGGGTCGCAGGTTGGACATTCCTGGGCTGAACAACTAAAAAAAAATTTTGCTTGCAGCCTGTCAGACTTGAAAACAAGTTGAAATTTGAAACCTTTGGAAATCAAGCTCATTTTAAAGATACGTACAAACACACGAAAAATATTATGTTTTCGGGTGCAACATTTTTAAGCAAAATAATGAAAAAGAAGCAACCAAAAACTGGAATTGTAAACTATTTATCTTTTTAAATCAATATTATTCAAAACAAGCTTGTACAGTTAACAAATAAAAAAAAAATTAATAAAATAAAAATGTTTACTCTAATATCAACTAAGTCTACAATAAACCTAGGTCTACCCTTTTCAAAATTTTTTAAAATTTCAAACTTTTGGCAAAAAAATTGCTTACATGCTGGTTAAAACCTTTTGTATCTTTAACAAACAAACCAAAAATTATTGTTGTAAAAGATTTTATACAAATCTAAAGACCGAATGGGTCTAATAAGCGATGAATGTGATGATGTCAAATCTATACTGTCACAAACTTTGTTTGGGAATCCCAAAGGACCAGTTGAGCTAGGTAACCCGAATACCTGCGCTGAAACAAAGCTGTGTCTAAATTTTATTTTATTCCGGCTCAAGAAGTAGTTTTGCTATGACCCTGACGATTTATACAGTCGAATTAACGAAAGCTCGGATTGATTTTTGTTGAAGACTCTTCTTCACAACAGGCAGAGACCACTGTCTCTAATAACAACGAATGTATTACAAAATCACGACCGACGAAATTCTATTCCACGCTTTGCCAGATTGCAAAGCGAAATCAACACTATAACTCGACTCAATCAACACAAATAATTCTACCTCTGTAGAACAAAACTGCCAACCACTGGCACAAAATAAATTCAACAATTGTCCACCGACACACAATCTAACGGTCCACCTCCTGTGGCCAAACAAAATCACCTTCGCTCGAGCCGCCACTCAAGTCGCTTCAAATTATCTCACAACGATAATAATCATCATAATAATTTCTCGCTACGCATCGGCTTTATATAGAAAACAAAATCACGTGACGTAAACTTTCTCGTAAATTCAAGATTCAGCCAGAAACCCCTGGAGAGTTCGTTACGCGAATCAAGTGGAATATACGCGAATTTTCCAGTACAATGATGTTAGTCAAAAAAACATATTACGTCAATACAAAGAGGAGAAAAAAAGAGAAAAAGATACATGTATCGAGCCATATAACAAATTGGACGTATATCGCAGACAGCGCTCAAAGAGCCGCATTTATTCTCTTATGATAAAACTACGAACTGCTTTTAACGGGGATACACTACATCGTTATGATTAAAATTATGAATGAAGTGTGACATACGCCCCCCGCAAAGAAAAATATTATGCAATAATATTTTTAACAACACACACGTAATACAAATAATTTTACAAAACAAAACACGAAGTTATTCACACGAAAGTCTATACGATTATGCGGCTGAGATAGTCCGCCATAACGTTCTCCTTGCCGGCAATGTCTTTTACTACGAAGTCGTACCCCTGCAATGATAGAGACCACCGGAGTATACGATCGTTCTTGTAGCGGGCCGTGCTAAGGAAAGTCAGCGGCTTGTGGTCCGTTTGGAGGACGAACTTCTTTCCGGCCAGGAATAAGCGAAATTTACCAACTCCCCATATTATTGCCAAGCACTCCTTTTCAAGTGTAGAGTACTTTGTCTCCGCATTCGTCAACTTCTTGCTTGCGTACGCGACGGGGTGGAGTTTTCCCTCGTGCTCCTGCATCAGAACAGCTCCAATTCCGCTGTTGGATGCATCCGTGCGTAGAGTGAAATTTCGCGAATGGTCGGGCAGTCTTAATATGGGCCGCTTCAGGAGAGCCTCTCTCAGAGTGTTGAAAGCTTTCTCCTGAGCCTCACCCCATTTGACAAAGTTTGGCTGCCCCTTCTTCGTCAGGTCCGTCAACGGTGCCGCAATAATCGCAAACGAAGGAATATAGTCCCGATAGTACCCGAGCAACCCACAAAATGATCGGACTTCCTTCTTTGTGACTGGACGCTTCGCTCGCGCAATCTTCTCTAGATTGTCATCGTTCGGCGTGATCCAGTCGTATCCGACATCGTGACCTAAAAATTCTACCGTAGATGCCCCAAAAATACATTTTGAGGGACGAGCAGTGAGGTTGGCCTCACTTAGTCTTTTCAACAATTCTTCCAAAGTTCGCAGGTGTGTCTCCCAATCTCTGGAGAATACAATCAAATCATCGATATAGCTCTCAACGCCAGACATGCCTGAAAGCACTTCCCTCATCCCACGAACCAGTGTAGCACCAGAGTTCTTCATGCCAAAGGGCATTCGAAGAAATTCATACGTCCCATCCGGTGTCACAAACGCGGTCTTGAATATATCTTCTTCTGCTACGGGTATCTGCCAATACCCTTTACTGAGATCAATTTTCGAAAAGAACTTTGACTTCCCTAATTGTTGGAAAAGATCCTCCGAAGTCCTCATTGGCTCCGGATCCGAAATCGTTACTTTGTTCAATTTTCTGTAGTCGACGCAAATGCGATTCGAACCATCCTTTTTTTTCACAATAACCACCGGTGAAGCATACGGCGATGACGACTTCCTGATGACTCCCATATCTAACATCTCCTTTATTTCTTCTTTCAGTTCCTGCCGCAGTGCATACGGCAAAGGATAAGGTTTCAAGCGGACAGGCTCCTCATCTATCAAATTAATCCGGTGTTCAATCTTAGATGTTCTTCCCGGCACATCTGAGAAAACATCAGCATAATTTTCCATCAAGGCTTGCAGTTGTCGACTTTGGCTGTCGCCCAGTTCTGTGCCCAATTTGACGTCGCTTACATCTTCCTTTTGTTTGTATGTTCCCAATTCTAACAACGAATCCTCGTCTATGCTGGGCATCTCTTCATCCATTAACATTTCCGCACCAGCTGACATCTTTAAATCTTCTTTCTCTATTTCGGTCTTCACTTCATCCTCTCGGGCATAATATTTCTTCAACATGTTAGCGTGGTAATTCTTTTCTTTGTTTCCGACCAAAATTTTATAACCATTATCTCCCATCCTTTGGATAATTTCGTACGGTCCCTTCCATTGCATTAAAAGCTTATTATTGTTCGTTGGTAGCATTACCAAAACTTTGTCTCCTTTATTAAATAGTCGATCCTTCGTTTTCTTGTCGTAGTATCTCTTGTATCTAATATGGTTCTTCGTTAGCTCCTCCTGAGCAAGTTTCATCGTTTCCTCCAGCCTCTCTCTCAACTCCAACACATATTGATAGCTGGTCTTCACTTCGGTTGATTCACTTTCACCTGTCCATAGTTCCTTCAGAATTGCCATAGGTCCTCGCACAGTGCGACCATACAAAAGTTCGAAGGGTGAAAACCCAGTAGACGCTTGGGGAACCTCCCTATACGCGAACAAAAGTGGATTTATAAACCTATACCACTGCTTCGGTTGTTCAACACATAATCGCCTCAGCATCTTCTTCAGCGTACCATTAAATTTCTCAGTCAGACCATTGCAAATCGGATGATACGGTGTCGTCGTCAGCCTTCTGATCGACAATAATCTTGATACTTCTTGCATGCATTCCGACACAAATTGAGTCCCAAGATCACTCAATACTTCTTCCGGAATTCCAACTCGACTATATAGGTCTAAAAGTGCTTCTGCCACTGTCTCGGTGTCAATATTCTTCAGAGGCACGGCCTCTGGATAACGTGTCGCATAATCCACCAGAGTAAGAACATATCGGTGCCCCTTATCACTTGCCGGCATAATCGGGCCAATCAAATCCACCGCCACTCGCTTAAACGGCAAATCCATTAACGGCATTTTTCCCAGCGGAACTTTCGCTACTCTCCCTTTCGATACCGTTCTCTGGCACACATCACATGACCTGCAGAAACTCACCACATCCTGATGAATCCCAGGCCAATAAAAATTGGTCAGTATCCTATCTTCCGTCTTCTTGACACCCATATGTCCAGCCAACATCGTATCGTGAGCGATCTCCATCACCTTCTTCCTCAGATCTTTTGGCACTAAAATCTGCTTCAATTCCTTCTCTCCTACATCAATGTTTTTGGTGATGCGGTACAAAATTCCCTTCCTCTTTATATAGCTGATCTCTCTTCCGTTCTTGACCAAGGGCGCTTCCATCGTCACGTACTTTAACAAGGATGGGTCTTCCCCTTGAAGTTTGATGAGCTCATCCTTCGTCACAGCCATCTGATTCGTTGCCTCCGCAACTTTTAAAGGTTTTGACTCGGTGCTCCTTTTAGCTTGCGACCGAGTAACTGCTGCCGCCTCCACGCACCAAGTTTCATCAGGATCATCGGGTGCTCTAGCTCCTGGAATATTTCCAACAATCAACGGATACAGCGGGTCTCTTAAGCACAAAGCTTCCACTGTTCCACTACAATAAGGCGTATTTATCTCTACATTTGCAAACGGGGCCTTCAGTAAAGTGCGTGCAACCGTCATTATATACCCCACCTTTCCTGTGAGCTGCTCTTCCGCGACCAACTCCCTCTTAACGATCACTCCGGAGCACCCAGTGTCTCTCAAAACGGTGACCGATTTGTTTCCGACCATTCCAATCGACGTAGGCATTTGATTACTTAAATTTTCGTCTAAACATGCGCCATTCAAAATTCCAATTTTTCGTCCATCTTTTAGCTCTAAATACTCTTGTGATTTTTGATCAATTTCTTTTCTTTCTTTACTTACACTTCGGTAATTTTCTTCTTTTTGTTTTTCATTTCCGATCTCACTAAAACTCTTTATAGGCACGGCGCAAGCAACCTTGTATGCTCTTTCCCGCGCACCAGCACCACCACGCGCTAATCGATTTCTTTCTTCGCATTGCATAAAAGTATGACCCATTCCACCGCACCGGTAGCAATATCTTTTGGGGTTTCTCTCTTGAATCTTTGAGAAGCACTCACTTGCCCTGTGCCCGACTTTCCCGCAGTTAAAGCATTTTATATTTCCTTTCGTTGTAGAAGAGATATCCGGAATCTTGCCTTCCAATCTTGGCGCGCCGACACTCTTCTTAGCACTTACATCTCGGCTTGACAGCTTCCTGTTGTGCGCTGTCAAGTACTGCCCCGCACTCGCTGCCAATTCTCGGAGATCCTTATGCTTGCTCTCCATCAGATGTACCGACAATTCCTTCGGGCACGCGTTTATAAACTGCTCCTTAACCATTAGCTCGACAACACCTTCGAAGCTGCTTTCCATATCAGAAAGCTTCACCCACTGCGTGAAATAGTTTCTAAGCCTTACAATGAACTGGTCAGGGCTCTCAGCGCCCTCTGGCTTGGCTTCTCTAAAACGTTGGCGATACCCTTTTTCCGTATAGTCGTATCGCTCTAGCAACGCTGCCTTCAATCGCTCGTAATCCAGGGCATCCTCCTGTGAAAGCCTGGAGTACACGCCCAAAGCTTCCCCCCTCAACAAAGCACTCAACTGAGTCGCCCAATTAGTCTGGGGCCAATTCGCAACCGTAGCATATCTTTCAAAGCGCAACAAATAGCTATCAAGGTCGTCTTTTCCGTCAACAAAATGAGGGAGATCAAGGGACTTTACCCCTCCAAAAGCACGTACGCCCCCCGCCTGGTTTGCTTCTCCCCCTTCTCCAGCAGAGCGATTGGCTTCTCGTTCCAACCTCAACCTCTCTAATTCCATTTGCATTTTCCTCTCTTCAAACTCCATTCTTTTGAGCTCTAATTCTCGCTCCGATTCAAGTTTCAATCTTTCGAGTTCTAATTCTCGTTCTTTCTCCTTCTCTTCCAACATCGCTTGTCGTTCTT
This sequence comes from Diplosoma virens, assembly GCA_963680785.1. Taxonomy (NCBI): domain Eukaryota; kingdom Metazoa; phylum Chordata; class Ascidiacea; order Aplousobranchia; family Didemnidae; genus Diplosoma; species Diplosoma virens. Next base: position 30,829,775 of record OY796885.1, read on the forward strand.
TCTCCTTCTCCTTATTTTCACAAAGTCGATTCCATTCGCTCTGAAAGAAATCGCCTTTCGCCTTTTCCGACATCTTCAAAGTTTCCACGCGGACTCTCAGTCTTTCGAACTCTTCTTCACTCGAACTATTTGCCATTTTCAAGCTGTAAAGTTCCGTTCAGTACTCTTAGCAAAAATTCTAAACCTTTCCCGGACGACGAGCCCCCAGATGTCACAAACTTTGTTTGGGAATCCCAAAGGACCAGTTGAGCTAGGTAACCCGAATACCTGCGCTGAAACAAAGCTGTGTCTAAATTTTATTTTATTCCGGCTCAAGAAGTAGTTTTGCTATGACCCTGACGATTTATACAGTCGAATTAACGAAAGCTCGGATTGATTTTTGTTGAAGACTCTTCTTCACAACAGGCAGAGACCACTGTCTCTAATAACAACGAATGTATTACAAAATCACGACCGACGAAATTCTATTCCACGCTTTGCCAGATTGCAAAGCGAAATCAACACTATAACTCGACTCAATCAACACAAATAATTCTACCTCTGTAGAACAAAACTGCCAACCACTGGCACAAAATAAATTCAACAATTGTCCACCGACACACAATCTAACGGTCCACCTCCTGTGGCCAAACAAAATCACCTTCGCTCGAGCCGCCACTCAAGTCGCTTCAAATTATCTCACAACGATAATAATCATCATAATAATTTCTCGCTACGCATCGGCTTTATATAGAAAACAAAATCACGTGACGTAAACTTTCTCGTAAATTCAAGATTCAGCCAGAAACCCCTGGAGAGTTCGTTACGCGAATCAAGTGGAATATACGCGAATTTTCCAGTACAATGATGTTAGTCAAAAAAACATATTACGTCAATACAAAGAGGAGAAAAAAAGGGAAAAAGATACATGTATCGAGCCATATAACAAATTGGACGTATATCGCAGACAGCGCTCAAAAAGCCGCATTTATTCTCTTATGATAAAACTACGAACTGCTTTTAACGGGGATACACTACATCGTTATGATTAAAATTATGAATGAAGTGTGACATATACTTTGCATTTTGTACCTTGATAACGATTAAATTATAATATGAAATGAGCAATTCGCACCATTTAATTGAAAAACCATTTCAGCATCATGTAGTTTAAAATAAAGAGAAAAAACTAATTTGCTGTAAAATTATGCTTCGGAAATTTACGACTTTTTTTCTTCAGCAAATTTAAAATAGCAATATTAAAGATCATTCGTTAAAAATTGATGATAATTTTTTTTCTTTCGAGTATAATATTAAAAAACTTTTGTAGTTTAAGAATGTAGACCTAATTGGCTATATTTTGTTTGATTTTCTGTTTCAGATTTATGAATTTTGATGTTGAGGATGAAATTGTTCCACAAGAGTTTTGGCCTACTGAAGCTGGTAGGAAGTAGTTAATTAACAAACTTAGCTGTGATTTACAATCTAGCTTACTACATTACATCAATTTGTTTATTTTTGTTAACAGCCATAAACTTATTCTCCTCAACTTTTTTTTTGAGCTATAGACTTTGCAACTTAAATTCAAAAGGCCCACTTCGCTGCGTATATAAAAACTCGCTAATGTTCTGGAAAAATTTATTTTACCGTTGTATGTCTATAGGTCTTACTTATTCTTGGTCATAGAGCAGGTCAAACCAAAAAAAGTTAAAAAATTTTTCTAGAAAAATCAAGAAATTTATTGCCAGTATTTTTACCAGAATGGGCTTCAGAAGGAGAACAGAATTTCTAAAGCCAAAGGGTTGAGGACAATAGCGTTTAATAATAAAGTCACAAAAACATAATCTAAGCCAGTGTTCTTCAAACTTTTTTCATCGAGACCCATTTTGCACAGGGAAATTTTTTTGCGACCCCCAAAAAAAGGATCTTCACCTAAAATCCATTTCTGATTCTGCTATTTTTCCCCCAACATCAAGATGTTCTCTAAAAAAAAAGTCTTCACCTAGAATCGATCTCTGATTTCGCTATTTTTCCCCAAAAATCAAGGTGTTCTCTAAAAAAAAAAAGTCTTCACTTCGATTTCATCTCTGATTTCCCTATTTTTCTCCCAAAATCAAGGTGTTCTCTAAAAAAAAAAAAAAAGGTCTTCACTTCAATTTCCTGTTGTATTTCGCCATTTTTCTCCCAAAATCATGGTGATCTCCAAAAATTAAAATCTAAAATCCCGCGACCCCCAGTTTGAAGAGCCCTGATCTAAGCTATCGAAAATTGGATGAAATTCTAAGCGTTTCCTTTGCCGTTGATTACATTTTTTAAGTACTTAGATGGAAGATGGCATTGACAGACAGTAAACAGTTTTTAATTCTTTTTTGTACAAATAAGCCCAACCTTTATTTGTTAGTATTTTACGGAGTTAATTTTTAGAATTACCAACTCCAAAAATATATAAATAAAAGCAGTAATTTATTTGGAATAGTTATATCAATTAAATTGCCATAGAAACGCAACGGAAAAAAGCTTGGGGCCTAAAATGAATGCGTAGTTATCGTGGAGCAAGATGTGTCTTACAAAGAGCTACAGAGCGTCTCCCCAAAGTTTGGGTTATGTTAATTATTCAGCAAAAAACTTTTAATATTCAAAATTTTAATATTGCTTTAAACAAAGTCGATTTTATCGGAGCCATAAGCTTTTCGTGACGCTCTCATCAGTGGCAATCGCGTCAAAATGGGACGAACCAGAGAAAATCAAGGTATTTATAGTCTCACAGTTGGGAGAAAGGTGCTGTAGTCTCGAAAAGGAGAAAGGCACAATTGCACAAAATCAAAAAAGTGTGGTGCAATACACAGTGTAATCTCGGAAAGGAGAAACGCACTATGTGCAATTACCCAGGAGAAACACTGTTACTCGCAACTTAGGTTATTTGAAAAGTTTTAATGTGTAAACAAATTCCTTTTGTTTACATAAAACCGGATGTCTGGTTTTGATAAAATGGAACGAGACATCTGTGTCTACTCGAGGCAACTTTTATCAAAACCAGACATCCGGTTTTATGTAAACAAAAGGAATTTGTTTACACATTAAAACTTTTCAAATAACCTAAGTTGCGAGTAACAGTGTTTCTCCTGGGTAATTGCACATAGTGCGTTTCTCCTTTCCGAGATTACACTGTGTCATGGACTCCTAAATAATAGATTGCACAGGGTTCTATTATTTAGGAGTCCATGACTGTGTATTGCACCACACTTTTTTGATTTTGTGCAATTGTGCCTTTCTCCTTTTCGAGACTACAGCACCTTTCTCCCAACCGTGAGACTATAAATACCTTGATTTTCTCTGGTTCGTCCCATTTTGACGCGATTGCCACTGATGAGAGCGTCACGAAAAGCTTATGGCTCCGATAAAATCAACTTTGTTTAAAGCGATATTAAAATTCTGTACCACAAAGAAGCTATTTAAAATTTTATGATTTTAAATATTCAACACATATTGTGTTTTAAAGCAATTCTCATTTTTGAAATATTCAATCAAATCATGCATAATAAAGTGTAATCTAGTTTAGATAAAACTATTTTTACTCTTTTTCTAGTCTACATAACACTATTACGTAATAAATTAATTATTAAAATCAATCAAAGTTCAATGTGCTAAATATTTAATAAAGAAAAATTGAAAACTAACAAAATTATAATAAAAAATCAGTTTCAACCATAAAGGTCATCATTAGTTCCTTATTTAAAAGATTCTATTTGAATAAGACACTGATGATGACCTTTATAAGTTGAAATTATGGGAAACTTTACTACAGGCTATTTCGTTGTGCACACTTATCGTAAAACTGGAGGCGAACGTTTTTACGACCAGCGCTATTAAAAGTGCGTTGTAAAATATCAATTGAAAGCTAGTTTTAGCAATAATTCTGTAGCAATTTCAAACTAATTTCATTCAAAATCTATTGCCAGTTTATAAAGCACACTTGAAGTATTCATTCATTTATTCGTTTTCATTTTAATCTAAGTAGATCATTTTAATCTAATCTAATACATCTAAGTCATGCATGGGCAACCTACGGCCCGCGGGATAAATCCGGCCCGTCAAGGCTTCTCATCCGGCCCGCCAATAAATTTTCTAGGGCTGTAGGCCTATGTAATATATCGATATTCATTTATTTTATATAATGTGTGTTACGTTCTCAAAATCGCTTTATTTATGTGTTTTTAGGCCACTTTGGTTGTTATCATTAATTTGGCGTTAGTCCGGCTCAAATAGCCGAAGAAATGGCAGCTTTATAAAGGTTTAATCATTTTACAGTAACTTGGCGAAAAATGGCAACACTGATAATAGAATTGTCTAGTAATTTCTTAATAGAATGTTCGAGCATAATCAGACCTATAACGCAACAATCGTGTTTGTGAATGCTCAATTAATCGTAGTATATTGTAGAATAATCTAGTAACTATGACCGACAAATATAAATACGCTCGCTTGGAAGCGAGCGGTATTCTAGTATTGATTTGGTAAAAGTGAAATTAGGTTGTTGACCGTGTAAATTTTAGTTTAGAACCGCAATTCTTGGCTGTCGTATCTGTTCCGGAGCTTAAGCTAGTGTTGAGCTTTAGCTACCTTCATTTTGTGTGCTTCAAGTGGCTGGAGCTTGTTTAATAAAGTTGTTGTATAAAAGTCATAGCGTGTTGGGCTAGACTTATACCTTCAGTTACTGGTTCCCAAGGTTAGGTCCAGCTGAAGAAGATTTTAGTTTGATAGGCAGCGAGGTTGTGTTGTCGGTGAACCTACATAACAGGCACCGAAGAAGTGTTAATTCTTACCAATCTAGAATCAAACGGTTTTTAAGGTACTTCGAAAGGAAGTAGGTAAACTTGTTACTTGCGATAGTGTGATCGCAACGAAATTTTCTAAACCATTTGGAGCGAATTCTCCAGTGTGCTGCTCCCAGCAGTACATACTTTGTCATACTAATTATATATTTTTTAGATGGTACTAAAGTGCGAAAATCATTGACTGTAATTAACCTTAAAATGGCGACTAATAAGAAGAGAAAAGTAGATACTGAATCTCGAATTTTTCAGGAAAAGTGGACAATTGATTATTTTTTCACTCAAATAAATGAAAAGCCAGTGTGCTTGCTATGTTCAGAGTCAGTTTCTGTTATGAAAGAATATAATGTTAGGCGACATTACGTTACCAAGCATTCTGCTAAATATGACAGTTTTCAAGGTGAATGCAGGAAAGAAAAGGTTCAAAATATGATAAAGAATTTGAAACAACAACAATCAATTTTCACAAAGAAAAGTGATAATGCTGATAACCTTCTTCGTGCTAGTTACATTGTGAGTGAAAAAATTGCAAAACATTCGAAAAATTATTCTGATGGTGAATTTGTGAAGGACTGCTTGATAGTGGTAGCTGAATGTTTGTGCCCAGAAAAGAGGAAAGATTTTGATAATATTAGTTTGTCACGAAGAACAATAACAATGCATATTGAAGAACTTGCCACAAACATAGAATCGACTTTAAAAGAGCTAGCCTCAAAGTTTGTATATTATTCATTGGCTATTGACGAAAGCACAGACATTACTAGTACAGCCCAGCTTGCAGTTTTTGTTCGTGGGATTGACCAAGAATTTAACATTACGGAAGAAATGCTTGGCCTTCAAGCAATGAAAGACACCACCACAGGAGATAATATTTTCAATGAAGTGAAAGCCTTAATGACAAAATTCAATCTCCAACTTCAAAACCTTCGTGGTTTTTCAACGGATGGGGCACCTGCAATGGTTGGTAGTAGAGGCGGTGTAAGTTCCCTCATTAAAAAAGAATTGGCATCTAATAATGTTGATATGCACGATTTTACTGCATTTCACTGCATAATTCACCAACAGAATTTGTGCGCCAAATCAGTAAAATTTGACCATGTCATGAAAAAAGTTGTTTCTACTATCAATTTCATCAAATCTCGAGCATTAAATCATCGCCAGTTTCAACAATTTCTGGAGGATGTTGAGGCAGAATGTGGAGATCTGATTTATTACTGTGAGGTGCGATGGTTGAGCAAAGGAAAAATGTTAAAAAGGTTTTATGATCTCAGAGATGAAATTGCTACATTTATGGATATGAAAGGCAAAATCATTCCGGAATTAAGTGATGATAACTGGGTTCGGCATCTTGCTTTTCTTGTTGACTTGACAATGCATTTCAATGACTTGAACACAAAATTGCAAGGACAGGGCCAGTTTGTTCATCATCTGTACAGTCATGTGAAAACATTTCAAAGCAAACTTCAACTGTGGGAAAAACAGCTTAGAAATGATAACACATTTCATTTCCCGACATTGGCTGGCTGTGGCAAATCAAAATGTGCTCCTTATGCTGATGAGCTCATATCCATGAATGAAGAATTTGATCATAGATTTCAAGATTTTAGATCACAAGAGAGTAGTTTGCATATGTTTTCATCACCATTTGATGTGAATGTTGAACAGGCTCCAGAAGAATTCCAAATGGAATTGATTGAACTACAAGGAAATGATGATTTAAAGCAGGACATGAAAGATTATTCATTGCTTGAGTTTTATAAAAGGTTACCTGAAGAATCCTTCCCAAAGATTAAAGATTTAGCCCGAAAGAAAATGTCACTATTCGGGAGTACTTATATCTGCGAGCAACTGTTCACCAAAATGAAGCACACTAAGTCAAAAACTAGATCAAGACTGACAGATTGTCATCTTGAAAATAGTCTAAGAGTGGCCGCCTCCAGTATAGCACCAAAAATTGACACGTTGGTGAAAAAGCACCAAGCCCAGATTTCCCATTAGAAAGTAATTTAATTAAACATTGCTATTAGTTTTATAGCATATCTGACATATTAAGATTGACAATTCATTGGGTTCAATAAATTTTTCATTTTCATTATTACAATTATATGTCAATACAGAAATTACAGATAAAATATGGTGAAAATGCTGCCTATATCAATATAGGTATACATTTTTTATGGATATCCCTGTGCAAACAAAATTGAAAACACATTGCATGTAAAATAGCATTACATGAATACAATCCAAACCCACAAAAATATGTACCTAGCTTACACTTAAAATCACAATTACGGCTCCGGCCTTCAGTCAAGTTCCAAATGCACATTTTGGCCCCCAGTGACAAAAGGTTGCCCATGCATGATCTAAGTAGAACTTAGAAAAATAAATTTCTTAGAAAACACGCCGCTTAAAAGACGAGAAAAATAAATTTGTTTATAAGCATTTAAAGTAAGCAAATCAGTGAGCAAAAATCTAAAATGATTTATTGAATAAGGGGGGTTTTAATTTACTCAAAAGTATCGCTGATTTAATGAATTTAGTTTGACAGATTTAGGTCAAGCTTAATTCAAGGTACTATAAAACAGAGGTAGTTTTAGATATTCCTGGTTTAACCAAATCTTACGCAAACTACATCAAGCTGTTATTGCTTGAAAAATAGGATTTCAGTTTCTGTAATCCAGTACAGGTTAGTTGACTAGTTTAAAGTAATTGCCGTTTTAAATTTGAAAAAGATTTGCAAATGTTAAGTTCCTTAACTTCGTAATAACCAAAGGTGGGCAATTTTTACTGTTTATCTAAGCTTTTGGAGTTAACCAATCTTTGAAATATACAATATATGTGTTCTTACAGTCATTACTGTAAATATACAGTACAGGCTGTCTACATAAACCAGCGAGAGGTAGAAAGTGCTGTGTTATAAATTGCTTTTGTAATTATGACAACGATTTGAAAAAAAAGGATTTCCGCCTTTACAAAAACAAATAAGAAAGAGAAAAATGGTTAAAAATAATACCACCCGACAGCACGCCAGATTCGAAAAAAACAGTTGTTTGAGGAAGACATTGGCCAAAATGTTATGAGACTATGCAGTGCTACGGCAAGCTAAAACACGACATCCTCCACCTCTATTTACTTGTATAAAATGTAGTTTGCTTCCGACACCACCTCCACCCGCCAGGTTAAACGCAAAAACTTCACAGAAATCTGACATCAGCATCCTAATGAAATCAATGCATTCAATAATCAAGCTACATCAAAATGAAAATCATGTGGTGAAATGCAGGGTTGCGGAGTCGGAAGATTATGATCCGACTCCGACTCCTGAAATTTCTAAAATGCCGACCCCGTCTCCGACTCCCGACTTTAACTTTGACTACGACTCCGACTCCGACTCCCGACTCCGACTCCGACTCCCTAGTATGGACAAAATATTTATCTCAAATTAGATTTAACTAAGCAAAAATCATCTTTTTGAGTTGACACTTGCACAAAATAAGTCAGGTTTTTTAAATACATAAAAAGATATTTATTTTAAAAATTATGTATATGAGTATATATACATGAGTATATATATAACTGCAAATTACTGGTGCTCTTCAAAAGAGTGCTTAATGGCTTCAATAGTCAGAACGATTATTCCTGATTATCAAAACACAAATATTAAAAAATTTTTTATAAAAATAGTCCCAACAGACTGTTTCACCTGTAAGGCTCATGAGAGGACACAGTTAAAATAAATTTTTACGCTTCAGATGAAAACTTGCATTTTAGAAAAGTAACGCTACCAAAAGTTTTGGTTTAAACAATTATTTTACTAAAGTGATTGATTAACAAATAATTACTTTTGTTACGAGATATTAAAAGAAAACATGCTGTAATGTTGCGCATAGATGTATTCTTAAACTTGGCCGAGCTGCCGAAAAGATTACTGGTAAAGCGTAAAAAAGTTTATGGATCATTTGTTAAAAGAAAGTGTTATAAAAGAATCTTTTTATAAAAAAAGTTTTTATAACACTCTCTCTTAACGGATGATCTATACTAATGTTTTATGCAGTATAAAAAATTTTTTATAACATTTGCTCTTATCTAATGATTCATAAACTTTTCTACACTTAAAACTTTTCGGCAGCTTGGCCAAGTTTAATACATCTACAAGTATGCGCAACATTACAATATGTTTTCTTTTAATATCTCGTGATAGAAGTAATTATTTAATAATTAAATTAATCAATCACTAACTTGAGTAAAATAATTGTTTAAACCCAAACTTTTGGTAGCGCTATTTTTCTAAGATGCGAGTTTTCATCTGAAGCCTAAAAATTTATTTTAACTTTTAATTTTTGCTTATTTTATTTGTTTCAACGTAAATAATATTGCTTTTTTTAATTGTTGTGTTCCCTAATGAGCCTCACAAGCGAAACAGTCTGTTGGGACTGTCTGTTGGAACTATATTGGGACTAATACAACATGTTTTTTTGTTATATTTATGTTTTGATAAATACGTATATACATATAATTATATTATATACACAACCCATTAACTATAATTCTTACTGTGTTTGAATGAAACATTAATACAAATCACATTTAGAAAACTAACTCGAAATGGCATACAAAACTCGAAACTAAATATGTGTTCTATACTTAATGCTTATCACATTTTCTGAACATCACAGTATTTTATGGATAATCATAAGGTTATCTCTAGTCTATTTTACAGTTATTATTTTTCTCATGGTAAATCGAACCCACGACAAACCTTAATGTTAACACAATTAACGACTTGTGTAGGCCCTGGGTATAGGACTAGACCCTGAGTGTTGTCTTTTGCGTGTAGGACTACATCTAGTTGGTTCGAAACTCAATGAGATATGCATCACTGACGAACTTTAACAAGAGCAAAACTCGAGTCTGGTGCTTCTTGTTTTAGGTGGCTTAGTTTTGTTTTTATCAGTAGGTATTGAGGTTAAAACGTAAATATGAATATTTTATAATTGTAAAAAATTTTACAAATGTAAGTAATAACTATGGAATTTATTAACAATGAAAATTTGAAAACAAAAGTTTATAAAAGCAAAAGAAACAAAAAACCATATGTAAAAGAATTAAAAATTTAAAACCCACAATTATAGACTACAAGAAAAACAATAAAATGCGACTAATTTTAGAATTTTCCTGAATCACCCACTACATACAAAGAAACTTCAGACAAAAATGTTGACATTTCCATACCAATAATAAGCTCATTTATTTCTCTCAAATAAACTTCAGCCATTAGTTTGATGGCATGGAGTCCATCTTCACAGTAATTCATGGTTATATATTGATAGTAAGAATACATATGTGGATTTTGTCGGATTTTGTAAACAAAATAAAAGGGGTTCTGTAGTTTCTATCTCATGAATATTTCATTTATTGTAATTTTGTACGAAACTGAACATGCAGGTTCCCTGCTGTTTATTGACATTCATTTTAGGAGATTATTAAAAAATTCACCTTGGTTCTAAACTTTGGTTAATATTTCTTTGAAAGAATAGAGTAAGAAGAGTAAGTTTTAATTTTCAAAAATTTTAATTTAATAATTTGCTCGTAAAAATAAAATTGCTACTGTGAGTTTCTCCTTCATTGCAGCCCTTTGGTCTGTTCTGATGAGCCTTAGTGATGAAAACAGAAAAATTGGCTTTGTCATACGAGCAAATTGAGATACGAGCTCGGTCATAGAACCAATTAAACTCGTATGTCACCGTACCACTACACTATAGAAAAAGGCTGCTTAGGGTAGTAATTGATTATGCACCTGGCATTTGCTTCCTGTCATTCGATTGAAGAAAGAGAAGCAACTAAATCGGCTGCCCGAGCATAGCATTATGCAAAATACTATTTGCTTACAAATTAAAATGTAAACTTTTTATGAGTCGCGGGCTGTGTCGCGCGATACGCGGCAAGGTTCTCTTAGAAAGATTACTGCACTGCACTCCACTGGCGCACGCGGCCGCGTAAGTTGCCTGGTTAATATGTAAAGAAATTGGACATGAGGAGTCGGAGTCGGATAAAATATTCCGACTCCGACTCCTTCCTAAAACCTCCGACTCCGACCGACTCCGACTCTGACTCCGACTCCGTCTCCGCAACCCTGGTGAAATGTCCCTTTTGAAACTTTTAGAATTCAAAAAACTTTAAAATTTTGGATTCTAAAAGTTTTAAAAGTGACATTTCACCACATGATTTTCAATCGCCTTGTCTGTTAGCACAGTTCCTGAAGAAATATATTTGCAATCCCAAGAGTTTCACAAGACATTGGTAATTTTGAATTCATGTTAAAAATTGAACAAGATTTTTTCTATGAAGCGTGTCATTCAGTGATTGAATGCACTACTGCCTCGTTATCACAAAACTGAATAACTCTTATAACGCAATGGTCACAAGTAAGAAAAAGCGGTAAGATTTTAAAATAATTTTGCTTCTTTACAAAGCAGGATATTTTACATGAGCAAGCTGGTACGATGGGTTTAAAGGTGTAGGCCAAAAAGATATTCAAATGCAACAATTTGCGTTCTTTCTGTAGTGATGGCCTTACAAAAGGGGGCCCGGTGCAAGAAAAGTAAGGGGGGCCTTTATTTAGTGTTCCAAAGCACAGCAAATTTTGATACAAAGCCATTTTTAGTGTATGAAAACAAAGTTATCCCTAAAAAAAAGGTGTTCAATTTAGGGGAGCCACTGTTGAGTGATCCAACGCATTGCCATCTCTAAAAATAGTCGTCGTTTGATTTGGAGGACCACTTTTTAGTGTCTCAAAATAAAGTTATCTATAAAAAGAAAAAAAAAGAAAAAAAACTTTTTTATTTCATTTTTGACATGCCATCGACGTCTTGGTGCTACAATGAAAAAATAGAGCAATTTTTTTGTGTAAGAGGGGATCACTTTTTTGATGTATTTTAGGGGGTACTCGGTGCGTTCGCACCGTTTGCACCCTATTGAAGCCATTATTGGCTTTATGCGATTTTTGTCAAGATTTTGAATTGATCAAAATTTTGACTTTACCAGATTGATTTCATCTTCCAAACATTACGACGGTGTTACTTTTATTCTAAGCTGCATTTAAATTTAATTGATCAACAAAAAACCAGTATATTTCCAATGGATGAAATTTACGTTAAATATATAGGCTAGGCTACATATCATGGAGATAAAGTTTCTGGACTAGCGATTAACAATTCAAGCAAATTAGCTAACCGGGTTTTAAATTACATGAGCGTCTGCATGTTTGGTGGGCAAAAATTTAATATTTTACATTGTTTACCGGAAATACAAGCCTTTGATTTAAAGATTTAATAGCTGTACTTGTAGCTGGAAACTTAACGGTTAAAAGCAAAATTGAAGATTTAGATAACAACCAATTTTACTACAAAAAGTATGGTAATTTTACGGCAGATTTATATCGAGGTGACTTGCACATACTTGGAGATTCCGCATGTTAGTGGGTTATATACAGTTATTTTGTGTTCCATTACCTTTTTAATCATTTCTGCAAGAAATCGTGCGCAAAATTTTGAAAATAATTTTGAATTTTTATGATATGAACATAGGAAAGACTTATTTTTCAAGGTTAGCAAATATTCTGTTTAACAACTTACTCTCCAAAATTTCTCCAAGAACGGCAAAAAAAGCGGTAAAGCTTATTACAAATTGATTAAATAATCTTAACTTATCTTTCGAGTGGCATGCACAAAGTTAAAAAAATGTTGTGAATGATCAGTGAGTTAGCAGGTATAATACGACTCTTGGTGGAGGTCCTGCTTTATCAAAAAACCTAACGACACAAGGCTATCGCCCCGAGTTATGTTGGAAGATAGAACACGCAAGTATTCATTAATAATTTAGTAATTTTTATCAAATGGTTTGAAGCTTTTTAATAGATATTTTCAGTTAAAACAAAATTTAACCAATTTGTCGAAAATTTTATGACGTCATATTGCCATGGAAACAATACCACGACCACTTATCAACTCCGTAAAGTTATGTTTTAATCATTATATCCGTTTTTTAGTTAGCCAGTGCTGTAACAACATTTCTTAATATTAGCAAACTTTTTATAAATATTCGCCTCCAGTTTTAACTCAAGTTTGCACGCTGACATGGCTGTAGTAGAGTACGCCATGGTTGAAATCAATTTTTCATTATGATTTAGTTGGTTTTAGTTTTTTAATCTTTTTATTAAATATTTAATTTTGATCAGGGATGGGAGAACTTTTTAGCTCGAGAGCAGGATTTAGAAGATGATTTTGATCGGGGACCGCACTATACTGTATTTACACCGCGAATATACTGTATTTACACCATGAAATTGATTGAAAGTGATGAATTTTTCGTTTTATTTAGAGATGACTACGGTTTGAGGACAAAAACGTAGTGATCACTAAAAACAAAGTCATTATTTTTAATCATTGTGCGAAATCTCCATTTTCTTAAAATTTGGACATTGATTGAAAGAGATGATCTTTTTCTTTTTAGAGATTACTCATTTTTGGACATTGATTGAAAATAAAGTTATTTGCTTGAGACTTTCGCGGGCCGCCCAGAAATGGCGAGCCATAGTTTACCCAACCCTGACTGATTTTATTAACTACTTTATTGCCATTTGACCGGTTAATTAAAATCGTTAATTTGACCTTCCTGAAAAGCTAATATATTTTTGTTAAAAACTTTTACATTGTTATGCTTTTTTCTTGTTTGGTTATCTCAGATAAGAAAAATATTAACTTGGAAAAATCTGCAATTCATTTTAAAAATAAAACTCGGACTCCAATTCAGTGTCAATAACTTAAGTATAGCACGCAACCTTTTTTACTGTAAAAAGAAAGAAATGAACAGCCATTTGGTTATTTTTCCGCGACACTTTTGGACTTTTATGTTAAGTTTTTGCTATTTTGGTAAATAAACAAAAATGTTATGAGGTTTTTGCTCAGGTATCCCTGGTTTTTGCTTACAATTAAATCTTTAATTTTTTTTTGGTTTTTAACTTTTGTGAGGAAACTGAGCATTATTTTTTAAAAGGTCCAACGAAGCCAAAAGGTTTAAAAAATGAACGATTATGGAAACTTTTTTTGATATTTTCATTTATGGAATTATTTCTTACAATTTTTTTTGTGTTTTTGGCATTTGCCTTAGAAGAAAGCAATTGAACTGGTTATACAGTTGGTTATTCAATGTATTAATGTATTATCTGATCGACTAACTTTTGCAAAAATGAAAAAAGCGTTTATATAACGAATTTTACGAACAACTAGTCTATTAGATAAAAATTTGAAATACTGCTTAATATTGCATTTTAATTATTATCGGTTTGTGCGCTGCGCTATTTCAATTCTATAAAACTTAATTAATAGTCGATTGCAAACTCTGATAAATATGTACAGCAATAAACACGTGGTCGTTATTTCAGTTTTTTTATTAGATCTCTTTAGATCCATCGGCATAGTTCAGTTTTGTAAACTTCAATGAAAAGCTTGTTGATCAATGTTTGTTTTTCTTCGTAAAACTTTTTAAGAACAGACACAAGAACAAACAATGTTCTCGTCTCAGTCGCGGTTTGCAGCGACAAACCGATATAATACTGTAATCTTCGAGATAACGAACACAGATCCTTGTGATTGTTAAAACAGCTTAAAAGTAACAATATCCTTTTATTTATTGTAGTTGTAAAGCTCTCGAAAGCATACATGTATTTCATACTTCGACACACTGTTAAAGTTGTCAAATAATTAAAATCAATAAAGTATATTGCAAAGCGTAAACATAAAACACAAAGCAATTGCCTATGACGCAAAATTTTTAATATCTTTACCAAAAGAAATGAAGTTGGCATTTTGGGATGCCACAGTTTTTTAAACATACAAACGCAATGCGGCAGCTTGTAACATTGTAAGGGGGTAAAAAGCGACCTGCTCAAGTTCAAATAATATCATCAAACATTTACGATTTGATTTCTAATAAGTTTTTGAGAAATAGCCTAGTTATAAAATAAGAAAGTCGCTTTTTGTCATGAAAGCTCCCGTTAAATCGAGTGTAGGTTGATTTTATCGTCAGCTCGTTTCATACGAACGACAAGACAGCGGTGTTTGCGCGGCCACTCAACGGCTCATACAAAGAAAGTAAAAGCATTACAAGGGAAACTGGTAAAAAAGGAAAACAGTAGAAAAGCGACAAAATATTCACTGTGAAATCGCGTACACGACATCACGCGACCGCGACGACGACAATGAAACGAGCACAAAACAGCAACAAGCAAAAAAGTCATTCGGATGAATCAGCCGTCTTCGGGACTAACCTTTGACACAGCCTCGTCCATCAGAGCGTCGTCATAATCACACGCACCCGAAGGCGATGAGAAATCGGACGCGTGAAGCGACAACGACGACGTGAGAAAAGGCACGTGAACATACGGATTCATTGAAGCTAAACAAAGCAAAATTTGCGATCAAACGAGCCTAACACGTAGTCTTTCAACTGAAAAACCTTAACATTTTTTTTATTTGACAAACGCAGCCAGCCACATATAAAATTTTCGAAAATAACACAAGAACCAAAAGATGTCGTGGGAAAACTCCGAGTGACGCAACGGAAAGTAACGTAATGCGTAAACGTAAAAGCGTCACGCCCATGTACAAAGCCGGACGTATTATGCCATCGATTTGTTTGCTGTAAAGCGACAACATTCACAAAGTGATTCGTAAAACTGGACATTTTTCGTGCAGGAAACTTGAGCCATTTATTGCAGTCGATTCATCGTATTGTCAGGCGCAAGATAAAGCATGAGAATGGACTTCAGGATTTTTAATTAAAACTAATCTAAAATACACATAAATGTATAAAAACAACGGATATTGTTAAAAGTCATTATAAGTTTATCTTAAAACTGATTATTTAAATATTGGTTATTGCGTCGAAAAGTTCACAGAACTTGTCGCAACGCAATTTCTAAGAAATAAGTTTGACACCAATTTTAACACCAAGCTTGTTCAATTCATAAACTCGACAATAAGTGACTTGGTTTAATTACCAGTACTGCTGGCAGCTAGAGCCGGGGGCTGAGATCCAGTGGGGGTGGGGGTCGTTATGCGGACGGTTTGCTTTGCTCCCGAATCGACACTACCGTCGTCGATAATGAGCCGGTTATCATCAGGGCTTCGGGGAGTTTCCCTTAGCGAGCCTGAAACGCAGAATAGCAGTCCAGACTGGCCGCCTTCAATTAAAGGTAAAAGTTTTGGAAACTTAAAAAGCCTTAACTTCGATTTCACATCATGGTGCAAAGTTTAATAAGCTATTAGTTTAAGACCCAGCATGAAAGACAATGACAGAGGTCAAAACGAGATTTAAACAAATGAAGTAATCTTTACAACTTTTCAATTAAATCGGTTTTTAAGTATTTGCAACAGGATATTGATGCGCGTACCTGATGCTTCATTGGACTGGTTAGATTTTTTAACCGACGGGGTAAGAAAAGATGAGGGATCTTGGGAGGGGGGTCGTTTACCGAGAATTGAATCACCTGATGATGACGTAGAAATAATCGGATCTGCTCGAAAAAGCAAATAAAAAATCCCGGTTACAGCAATGATTTGGTGTTTTAAGCACTTTAATATTTCTTTTTTTAATACGTAAGCTGCACGTTTGCTTTTTGTAAGGTTTGATTTAAAAACAATGAAATAGGCATTGTGCGTGTAATAACTTATATCGTTTAGCCGCTGTTTCCTATTCCGCAATCATTTGGTCAATAATATCTTGATCGCAAATAAAATTGAATTAAAAACCCAAAAAATTGTTATTGGAAGAAAGCAAATCTCTTAAAATCGTAAAAAAGTTGTTTACTCATAAAATTAAAACCAAGTTAATCCTGAAAATTACAAACAAATCGAAGTTTTAAAAGATTTGAAAGCCATAAAAAAGCAAACAAGAATTAACGAGTAGTAGACAACAGTAGTGCACCTGCTGCGTGCGCGGGAGATTTCCTTCCAAGCAGGAGTTTCTCCGTCTTCGCTTGAGCGTTCCCAGTTGAACCAACAGGCCGTGCTTGCGGAGGAGTGACTGATCTAGGGGACTTGGAAGATTGGGGCCGAGTTTGCAGAAGCCGTTTTGCGGCATCGACACTTTGTACAGTGGACTTCGACTGACTGTTCAAAAGATCTCCGCCTGTTTCTTTTGCTTTCATCGATCCCTTGTCGAACTTGCTGGTGACGGAGTTGGACGACGATTGGTTGACAAGCGCAGCTGCGAAGGCTCCGGTGCTCTTGGGGTCACGAAGTGGGGTGGCCGGGCGCGGTTTATCTCGCTTTGCAGGGGCAGTGGGTCGATTACCGGGGAGTCCTTGCTTCAAGGGATAACTTCCCGGGCTTTTATTGTTTGTATTCGACTTGGAAACCGAAGCTTTTGATTGTTGATTGACGCCGAACTTGGACGTGGGAATCCCTTTCGGCTTGGGAGAGTTTGCCGTTTGGTCGCCGCCCCCCAAACGATCTGCAGTTTTGGAAACCATTGAGCCTGCAAATGAAGGAAAGATGAAACCGCGGTTCGCGTGGGCAGCACGCGGTGATTTCCCCTGTGTCAGGGTCTGGCGGGAACGAAACAGCGCGATTCTCGGAAGACAAACTCAATTATTCGTTTAACAAAACTTTACATAAATTCTTAGTCGCACAAAACTTTATAAAGGCCAATGCCACTGACGGAACTATTAACTCTTTTAATTTATGGCAGTATTTAAAAAGATTGTTTTCTTTAGAATTCTGACGAAAGTTGGCCGAAAGAATTCAAAAGAAAACAGTATTTTTAAAGATTACCGCAAATTGAAAGACTTAATGGTTTCGTCAGTACCATTGGTCACAACCCACTGAATAACAGTTGTAATCCGCACCATTACAGTAAGACAATTAAGAGTAAACAAGAAATAAAGTGTAAAGACGGTTGATGTCAATGCGAGGCGTTCAGCTTAAAAGTAGATTCTCATTCGAAATATCATTCATCCGGGCTACTGTTGTTGCTAGATTCAAATACGATTAGTCTAAAAACAACCAGTCATGATAACAATGCAGTCCGCAACCCAGGTCGTAATGTCGCGTGGTTCGTAAAACGACGGAAAGTTATTCCAGACCCGAAATTCGAGAACGTCAATGAAAGTCGAGAAGCTAACCACCTGCAGGGGGCCGTTTGTTGGCCTGGTTTGTCCCGGCCATGCCTTGGTCGGACTTTTTCTCGCTAAGCATCGCTATCACGTCCTTGATCGAGTTCTTCCGCGAGCGCTGCGGGGCTTTTCCTTGGGGTTGGGAAGAGGCGGTCCCACTCTTTTGCTGCGTCGCGCCGCCAGATTTGCTGCTACCGCCACCTACTGTTCCGGCAGTCTTGCTTGAAGCGAGCTGACTTCGAATTGCTGAATTGTTGCCAATCTAAACACAGATTTAGTAAAAGGTAAAAACATGCCGATTCCAACTTGAAAAGCGCAAGTGCTGAAAACTTAACTTCGAAGTTTTATCGTTGGTTCGCAATTTTGGAAAGCATTGTACGAGTCTCGTATTAGTGACGTTTGTAAGATAAATAAATGGAGAGGAGTAAAGTTTGTTGTGGCTACTAGGTCAATATTTTCGGCTAATAATTTAAAACAAAATTTTTTATGGTTGTTTGAAAAGCAAAAACAAGAGGTGACTAGACAGCATTTGCACGGATATAGAAACGTGCATGTCACGATTGTTTCAGAAATGTACAAAACTTTTTCTAGTCCAAAAAAAAAAGTATAATTGTGTGCTTTATGGGTTCATTTTGGTATTACATATACACGAAAACACTTTAATTCAAGAAATACCTCAAGTCTAAATGCTACAGCACAACTGTTTTCTTTGTTTATTTACTGAATAATGCATCTGACTGCGTCTCTTTCTAAAAAAAGCACCACTAAGTAACCATTAATTTTTCATATTTTGAAATTTTGCCTGGGGTTTCAAGTGAAGATTTAGGTAAAAACTCGACACTTGAAATTTTGGCTCAGTATGACGTCATAAAGATGTGACACCCGACGATTGCAATTTCAACGTAATCAAGATAAGCGAAATACGCTTCAGTTCGAATTTCAATCGACGCGTTCCACATCTTTATGACGTCATAATGAGCCAAAATTTAGAGTGTCAAGTTTTTGCTAAGCTCTCCTACTTGAGACCAGAGGCATTTAAATTTCAAAATTGGTGAAAATATAAAACACCCTAATAACCGTGGATTGCTGCCCGTGCTAATTGGGTAAGTGGACCTTAGGGATAAAGTTTTCTATGGAAAGGTAAAGCGATTAAATTTTCAGATCATACAACAATGCTGGGTACGTACTACGTAATGGTCTTTATGACTCTGTTGCACCCGTATGAACGTAGAAATTCCAATCAAAAAATTATATCGCGTGTTTATACTAAAGCGATTCTTGAGGAGACTACGAAAATGCTGGATTTATTGGTGTAAAACCAAAAAAAACTTCTATCTGCTTATTTAAAATAAAAATGCTTCATCCTAAAATGTACGCACATTACACAAACAAACGGTAAAAATCAGCAAAAACCATTAGCTTTTTCAGTAGCTAAGTCAATTAGTGAAAGTAACGAACCAACGGAAATCCAATTCAACTGCAAACACTAAGTGTATTTGAAAATATGTGATTTTACACTTCAACTTTCAATTTTACCAGTATCAGTTTCCCTTTTAATAGCGGTTTCTTCACAGATTTATTTCGATGCAAAGCCTGAATTTACAACAGAATTTAAAGAAATAATTCTTAGGTTTTAATTAAGCCGAGAAAACAAAGTTAAAAAAAGTATCAGCACTTTTTTATTGGAGTAAAGGCCCGTTTCCACTACGAGTGTGGAAAAGAGCATTCTTTGTTTCTTTTATTGATCTTCGATTGAAGCGAGCAGTTAAAATTGAAGCGAGCGCAAAAAAAAACCAATAGAACAAACAAAGAATGCTCTTTTCCACGCTCGTAGTGGAAACGGGCCTTTAAGCAAAGACAGTTGAAGAAATGCCCGAAAACGAAAACAAACAAAAGTTTAAAGGTTTTTTTGACTTCTCTGCTCAATATCTACTCAAAACTACGTCAACAATCTTACACCAGGGTTTGATTGGCTTCCAGATTTGGCGCCGCTTTTCGAGACGCCAGTCAGAGGCGACGAGCTGCCGGTGGCAAACTTCTTTTCTTTCTTTTTCGCCGAAAAGTCGCTCTGTAACCGGAAGTATTGCTGGATTTCAACGGGGTATTGTTCAAGATTTTCCAACTTGTGAGGATCCGCACTGGCGTTGGGCGCGGCGGATGAACTGCTGGCGGCTAAAACGTAAACGGCAAGTTTTAGAAGATTTTTCATATGAGCGAGCACGATTTGCGCAAAAGGCACAAATACGTGATTTTTTTACTTGATCAAAGAAACAACTAAATAAAAATAACGTCGACCAGAATAGAATAGGACGCAATCTTAAAACCAAATACGGCTGTGCGAGCATATCACGACAGTCGTAGACTCTATAAAGAAGCCTAATTATCATGGTTCACACTATAATAGAAGCAGTGTATACGAAAGGGCGAACATACAACTTGAATTGGATTTATCCGGAGGAGGATCGGAAGGAACAGGTTTGGTCTTGGTTGTGGAGGATATAGGAGTGCCTTTGTTCAGTACAACGTTTAGGACAATTTTGCCTCGTTGCTCAGAGTCATCGCCGGTTCCTTCTGTTTTCTTTCGCTTCACTGTAGTTAGGATCATACAAAAAAAAGTTTCAAAATAGTAACTATTCAAGTACTTGGTAACGTTATGATATAAGACGACGTTTCAAAATAAGTAAATTTGATCCGTTTACCGGTTCAACACACATTTTGCAAAAAATGTGTTGACAAACATTTCAAGGCCAAGATTACGTACGTTTATGCGGTAGATACAAAATAAATTATCATTTGACACCAGTAAGCTGTTCGCGTGGAATTAAAACAAAAAAAAGTAAAACAAGAAAGTACCCGGATGTTCTTTTTTATCAGTAGAAGGAGGTCTTCCTCTTCTCTTGGGCGGTCCTTTGTCATCTTTGGTCGAACGTTGCTTTTTTGGTTTTTCTTTTGTTTCATTCTAGAGTAAAGATTTGCAAATTTACCAAAAAATCTTTAATCTACTCTTAAAAGAACGCAATCTTTGGCTAGAGTACTTTGATACGTAGCAGAAAATTTAATATTAAAAATCTATTTTTATTTTCTCTAAAAGTTTTTGCTTTCTTTTCCTTTTGGATAGAGCCAAATAAAGTTGACTAAATTTCTTAATCTTGATTGTCGTTGCTCTATGCCGACAAGGAAGGATGAAATAGATGATATGATGATAACCTGCAAAGGCTGGAAGCGCATCATTGATGATCCTTTTCCAATCGCGTTCTGACGAACCAAGGTCTTTCCAGCAGTCGAACCACTCCCGTCGTTCGATCGCGCATTGGCGGGAACGAAGTCTTGCGATCCTCGGCGTTGCAGACCGACGTTGGCCGAAGCTGTAACGAAATCAATCGAATCGGTTTAATTAAAAAGCTTCAACGTCAGGGTGACATTTAAACTGTCAAATCGATTTGAAGCAAAGATTACATTTGAACAAAAATTTTGAAGGAAAAACTGACTAAGTTAAGGTTAGGGTCGTACTTTTTCCAGTTGGAACATTCGCTAATTTTTCACTCTTTATCACTTTGCTAAAGCTGCCGCCGGAAGAAAGAAGACTCTTTAGAGTTGCTTCTTCAGTTCCTAAAAACATAACAATTTTGTCTAAAAAAATCATTTAGAAAACAAGATTTTAACATTTGAAATTGTATAGTCAAGTCAATTATGATCGAGAATAACACCGATTCCGAATCCTGTTTTAACTGACCGGAGTTGGAGGAGACGCTCGATGTCCGGTTGGACAAACTGGTTCCTCTTTTCTGTTCCATGGCACTGCCACTGCTGTCTGGCATGCTTATCTTTTGCGGTGTTCTAAAACGAACATAGAGTTTTTTGTTAATGTAATAAAAAAAAAAAATTACAATCAACAGCACACAGTGATGGCTTTTAATAGAGTGCGAACGGTGCGATCACACCGAGCCCCCTAAAATACATCAAAAAGTGGCCCCGCTACACAAGATATTGCTCTATTTCTTCATAGTAGCACCAGGACGTCGGTGGCATGTCTAAAACAAAGATCTGAAATAACTTTGTTTTGAGACACTAAAAAGTGGCTTCTCCTAAAATAATAAATGACTATTTTTTAGAGATCACACTGATTTGCAACACTTAACAGTGGCCTCCCTAAATTGAAAACCTATTTTTTAGAGATCACTTTGTTTTAATATACAATATATAAATGGCTCCCCTAATGACAATAACGTTTTTTTTAGAGATTGCTTTGCCTTGGAACACTAATGGCACCCTTACTTTTCTTGCACCGGGCCCCCCTTTTTGCAAGGCCATCACTGACGGGACAACAACTGTCATTGTAGCTACAGTCGATATCAAAGATTGATTTAACAGTAAAAATGCACAAAACGTTGCACTTCAATAAGAACAAGTAAAAAAAACTTTTGACAAAAGTTTTTTCTAATATCGCCAAAAGTTTCTTGAAAATATAATCAGCAAAAGAACGACAGAAAAAAATTTCTGTGTAAAACAAAAAATTCTTAAGCAGCCCACTTGTTATCATCGAAATTGAAAGGATCGGGTTCAACGGGAGCGGATTGATATTCAGTTTTGATCGGATTGCTCCGCATCCCGAGCGTCGGCATTTCCGTGCTCGGAGCATATTCCGATTTGATGTTGATATTCTAAATGAAATAGAAAAACTTTATTCAAGTCCAGCATAGTTGCGCTTTGGGAAAGAATATCGTGCTTTGTCAACAAACGCATAGAGTACCTTTACGACCCTGACAGCAAATTTAAAATAGATACATTATGCTTTCCTCCACGAAAGTTCCCTTCTAGCATTTATTCAATACAGACAATCTTACAACCAAGATGAACACCGAACAGACCATATGAACAAAGCGGCTTGGATTATCTGCACTAAAGATAAGTCACCTCAACGGGGGGGGGATGGTGGATTGAAATGGCTTGTCGATTCCCCGAGGGTCTCATCCTCGGGCGATTCTTTCACGGACAATCTTTCTCCTCATTTTTTATCCCTGCTGTCCACTGCACAGTCACATATAAACAGCATTCTTAAAACCAAATGACCGCCTTCCATCTCTTCTACTGTCCCGACAACTTTCTTTAGTCTCTTCTCCCACCCCAAACCTCCTCTTTACCTATCCTGCTCACCGCTGCTTCTTATCCTTATGCTTCTTCTCATCAACGGTGACATTCATCCCAACCCTGGCCCTATAGACCCCTGCTCTGTCTGCTCCCGTAGAGTCATCTGGGGAACACAGATCGGTGCAATGTACCAACTGTTCTCTCTGGGTACACCTCTCCTGTTCCGGTCTCTCCCCCCACAGACTTCCGCGAATTCTCACCGGGACACTCTTTGTTCAATGTGCCCACCCTCCTCTCAAACCTCCCCCTCCCTCTCACATCCTAACCCCGTATCTTGATCTACAAACACCCACAAACCCTCACAACTCTCTAACATTAATAACCTCACCGACCTTCCTAATCACGCCCAACTAACTTTTACTTACCCTCCCTCAGCGTCATTTTTGCCTTCTTCTCAACCCCAACATACCATATCTCCTCTCACACAATCTTCTTACCATCCTTCCTCTCCCTCTT
This sequence comes from Diplosoma virens, assembly GCA_963680785.1. NCBI lineage: Eukaryota > Metazoa > Chordata > Ascidiacea > Aplousobranchia > Didemnidae > Diplosoma > Diplosoma virens. The sequence continues at coordinate 30,853,364 of OY796885.1, forward strand.
GAAACAACCTTCGAATCCTACAACGGAATGCTAAAAACTTATTTCTCTCTCTAAATGAGTACGATCTCATCTTCGTGCAAAAGTCTACCTCTCTTCTCACTCCACTTTTCACATCTTGGCTATAAAACTCTCAAAAAGAACCGTTGTATGACGAGGAGAGGAACCACCGACACTACGAGAAACCTGGAGGTGGTGTTCTCATACTCGTCAAAAATGGTCTAACCTACTACCCCCTCTCCACACAACTCCTTTCCTCCCTCGATCCCAGCTCCGATTATTTAGCTATCAGAGTTAAAATAAAAGGAGCCTCACCTATACACCGTTTCAATATCTATGTCCCTCCTATTCGCTCTTCTTCCTCTGACTCTCGCCCTAAATCCTTTACACCCTTCATTTTATCATCATCCCTACTACCTACATTTTCGGCGATTTTAACTGCCATCACTCATCTTAGGACTCTCACACCCTGCAAGACCAATCAGGCAAAGATTTGTTTGACTGGCTCCTTCCTTCTGATCTCTTACCTCTTAACAACCCCGATCTCTTAACTCTTAACAACATTTACTACACCTCGCCACTGAAACCTCCTCTCCTGATCTCTTTTTGGTTCCTGCCCACATGGCCTGCAAATGCACATGGCAAGACCCTTTCGGACCTCGGCTCAAATCACCTTCCTATCTCTGACTATTCCTACCTCCCCTTTAATTAACTCAATCTCCCACCCTCCCTCATTTAATTACAATAAAGCCCGATGGAACGATTACCTTACTTATATTGATACCCACTACTCTCCTCCCTCTAATTATACAACTCTTTCTCTTTCTGAAGCCACCCACACCTTCACCAAAAAGGAGTTCGAGCATTATTGAGGACAATGATGCTGCCACTTCTGCCATTCCTTGAGCAGCATCAACCGCCCAGCTAATGCCTGGTGGTCCTCTGAAATTGCGAAACGCCGATGCATTCGCAAAGGCACACTGTTCTGAAGAAGACCACCAGAGCTATATCTCCATATCTAGATATACCTCCACTGTGATATCCAAGGCTAAAGCCGAGTCAAGACAGATAACTTGCTCTAGCCTTTCTAAAACCAGTCCCAAATCCCTCTCCGACACACAATCTATCCTTAATGCTCTAGCTGAATCCAAGGTAGTCCACTTTCAATGGATACCTGGTCACTCTTCCCTCCCTGGCAACGACTTAGCTGATTCTCTTGCTAAAGTTGGAGCCTCTCTTGACCCCTCCAAGATTTCAGTGTCCCTCTCACCCCTTATTTCCTCACACAGACTATCCCTCTACACCAGTTGGAGACGCAATGTCCAATCTGGTCTTTTTCATCATTAAATCCCTCCAATATCTTCTGAGGAGCTTACTCTCCCTCGCTGTGCTCTCTCTGGTTTACGCTGCAACGGGTAGAGCACTCTCCTTAGCACTTATCTCCACAGGGTTGGTCGAGCCGAGACTCCTTCATGCAGCAACTGTAGTTCTGAATTACAGGACCTTTCTCATCTCGTTCTAGACTGCCCTGTACTTGACCATTTGTGTCTGGCCATATTCGGCCACTCCCTCTCCATTCTGGACCTCTGGTCCCGTCTGTGGAGAGTCGTCCGATTATTGGAACTCCGCGGAGTTGATCCGCGCCCCCATCCCCAGGAATGGGTCGGGTAAACCCACCACCAGCACCACCAAGCAGCTTGGATTAACGAGATCTCGCTGTACACGGAATATAATCACTACCACCAACGAAGAATCATGCTTCGAAGCTACATTCGATGAAGGATGTGCTTTTCAGTTTCATCAATAAACCGTCAAGCTGCAATGACAACTCACTGTTGGATTGACGTCAGAGAGAAGAGGTTTAGTGTCGCTCGTGGTGAACGAAGAGGGTTGGAAGGCGTCGATTGAGCTAGCGGGGGAGGGTGTTGGAAATGCGGGATCCTGTTGAAAGAGAGTTTTAAGAATGCAACATTAATTTTCTTTAAGATGCTCGCCAAGGCCCTTCTTCAGTATATACACTTTTTTCATCAATTTTCACATGAATACATGACAAACGTGACACGCTCAAGGTTCGAAACGCCAGTTCGCCACGGCCTATCTGCCTTACGCTGCAAAGACAATGCAACTAAAAACAAGGGTACCTGGTTATCCTGATTGGTTGAAAGGGCCGGAGAAGGGGTCATAACAAGCTGGTTGGAAGCTCGACGATGGTACGAGTTCCGCCTGTTAATAAAGTCATGTGATTTGAGACACTTTAACATGAACGTGCTTAAATCTTCTTGCCACAAATTACGCTTTCATGTTACAAATCGATTTTAGATTTCCTTTTGTATGCAGTTACATACATGTAATACTTTGATTGTCTTCAGTCGCTATATTTTGACGTATAAAAAACTTACTGCCTTTGGATATCCATATCCATTCCGTCGGACTCGAATGAGAAGTTGAAAGTACGGTCTCCGGAAAAGTGACGTTGGTTGTGGCTGGGTAATCCCGGAGTGACAGCAGGAGATGCGACTTGCGAAGGAGCATTCGGCTGTTGATTCGGTGCCGGACTCATTCCTAAGCAGATTTTTTATTTTATTATTCCATGGCGAAGTTGTGTCAAAACAAGTAAACACGGTTCAGTATTGGCAAACCTAAAAAAAAATTACAGACACAAAAAATATTCAGAAAAGTACGCTTAAAAGTTTTATAACAAACCAACCTGTTGCAAAGACATCCAGGTTCATCATGTGAGAACTATTATCCGACTCGGTGAGCGCCTTGAAAACAATGCAATGTAAAGAAAATGTTTTTGGAAAAACAAAAAATATCGAATGGGCAAATTTTAACCATTGTAGTTGAGTAATTTATTGACAAATTTTTACTGTCATTCACAAATTTTAACAGTTTGATTTAAAAGTTATTTTAAATTCGGATCTCGACGTGTTCAAAAACTAAGAGTTATTAGGTTTGGTATTTGAGTACGATGAAAGATATGCAACCACGTATCCTTGACTTTCTTATCGAGTCTACGGCAGTTTACCTAAATCGGATTAGGGCGAATTGGCAAACAACTTCGCCAAGGCTTGTGCTTTCCTACACTTTCTCGCTGACTTTTATTTTGTGCCAGCGCCGTGTCGTTCTACATTTAGTTCACAGAAATGCTTCTTGACTTTTGTCTAGCCGCGAATCTTTATTTAATAATCATGCAGTCGGCAGATCGTAGAATGAATCATCAATATCGCGACTGAAACTTTTCGAAATCTATGTCATGACCGAAACCAATTGCTTCAAATTAAAGAAATAAATAAACTTAATCTTTTCACGGTCCCCGCACTACTTTTCTAGATGATTTTGCATCAGGAACCCAACGAATTCTAATAAATAAATTTATTGAAATTTTCAAAAACTCGATGAATTTAGACCCATGTTACAAGTCATTGTTGTGTTAGTTGAACCTAATTTATACAGAATTATCTGAAAAATTATATTTTGTCCTGTTCTCATCCATGCTGCAACAGGCGCAGGCCTCTTTTTGACTCGTATTTTTAAATAATTAATCTAACCCAGCGGTTCCCAAACTGGGCGCCGCGAAAACTTGTAAAAGTTGTTGCATATACTGCTTTTCTCAAAAAAACTGCAATGTGAAAGTTGTTAACAGCTTTTTACAATTTTACATTGTGTGGTAAGCAGCAGCTGTATGGAACCGCTTGTTAGTTGTTAGTTACAACAACTTATCTAGAAAACCACGCGAGTTTTTTGCTCGCTAGTTATCAGAAATGAATAAGAAGTCGGTCGTATTTTCAAATTTTTTGCAAACACCAGCCAAAGCACAGCTTGCATCTTTTAAAGCTGCGTACAGAATTGCGAAATGTAATTGACTGCATACCATTGCGGAAGAACTTGTGCTTCCTGCTGCTCTTGACTTAGTTTCGACAATGATTGGAAAATTAGCTGCTTAAAAACTAAAAGCTGTTCCACTCTCAAACAATACCATTAGTAGGAGGAGCGATAAAATTTCGGATGATATTAGTGATCAGCTAGTAGCATAAATGCGTAGAAATGAGTTCAGCTTACAGTTAGATGAGGCAACAACCAGTACCAGTGATAAAGATGCTTATTTGATTTGCTACGTGTGCTTTATCGATAACGACGGCAATATTGTTGAAGATTTACTTTTTTGTAAACCCATTTTAAAAAATTGTAGAGCGCATGAACTGTTTGCAATACTAAACAATTTTTTAAGGAAAATAATCTTCAGTGGAAATATTGCGTTGGTTCATGCACGGATGGTGCCCCAGCTATGTCTGGCCGCTTCGGGGGGCTGCGAACGTTAGTGCAGGGCGTTGCCGTTAACGCAAAATGGACCCACTGCCTAATACAACGTGAGGCGCTGGCTTCGCAACAGCTCAGTGCATGGTGACCTTAATGGAGTGCTTAAAGCTGTTGTCAAAACTGTGAACTTCATTAAAGCAAGGCCGCTGAAAGCTCGGGTTTTCAAACGTCTTTGCGATGAATTAGGAACAGAGCACAACAATTTATTGTTTTATTGTAATGCAAGGTGGCTTTCCAAAGGTAAAGTTCTTCTGCGTGTGTACGAATTGAGAAACGAAATCGCCATATTTTTAAAAGAAGAAAACCATGCACTTGCTACTACTTTTGAGGATGAAGTTTTCCTGACTCAGTAGGCGTATCTCTGCGATATTTTTTAAGAATTAAATCAATTAAACATCTCCCTCCAAGGAAAAAAAACTCACCTTCTGCAACTATATGACAAAATTACAGCCTTTAAAAGAAAACTACAGTTGTGACTAACTGATCTGCTGATAAATAAGGAGCAATGTGATAACTTTCACTTTTAAAATCTTATTTAAACTCGCAATCTGGCAATCTCTCCATGCAGAATACCGATGAGTGTGATATGAAGACTGTGATGTGTTTGCATTTGGATGCTCTAATCTCGCAGTTTGAGAAATATTTTTCTGAAGACATGGAGAAGCACAATTGCATAAGAAATCCTTTTGTTGATAATCTAAATGCCTCTCGGGGCTTACATCTCTGGAAGCTGAACAATTTATCGATCTTTTTTCTGACCTCACTTTGAAAAGCTTATACAACCTTAATTTACTCATTTCCTTTTGGGTTAAGGCTCGATCTGAGTTTCCACTTGTAGGCTGTAAAGCTCCCGGTGTTCTTGTGCCTTTTGCAACGTCATACTTGTGTAAAGCCGGTTTTTCTGCGGTAGCCGTAATCAAGTCGAAGTATCGCAATAAGATTGACATTGAACGCGATATGTGTGTTGCAATATCAAACATTGCACTGCGGTTTAAAAAATATGCATAGAGCAACAAACTTACTGCTCACATTAAATGTTTTTTAGTATTTTGCGAATAGTGCTGACATTTTTATGCATTTTAAATAATGAACATGAGTTAAATACAATTTCTTAATAAAACTTAAATTTGCAAATTTTGCTTCATTAAGGCGCCGCAAGTATTGATAAGTTTTTGAAGGGCGCCGTGAACAAAAAAAGTTTGGGAACCGCTGATCTAACCCATAACGCTTTATGCACCGACTGTAATCTCCAACTTAAACATATTTCGATCTTGTGTTCGATAGTAGTACAGTACTTGGCTCTCTTCGACAAGTTATCTTCGGACACTTTCTTATTATACTGGACCTTTGCATCCCGTCCATGAAAATTTGAGCCGACTTTTGAGACTCTAAAATGTTGACCGGCGCTTATTTCTTTACAAACGGGTCTCGAAATTCACCGCGACCACAAGATAAACGAATATTATTTCACAATCAACACTCACCTCAAAAGTGGGAGGAGTAGTAAAGCCGAGTTCGAATCCCCCCTGGTCAGTTGAAGTCGTCTTCGGTCGCGATACACGACGGCCAATGGAAATTTTTCGGGCTGACGGGGACATCATTGGTGGAGTTGTTGTATGTCTAGGCGAAGGCATGGGTAATGGTTGGGGAGTGTTCATGGGTGGCTGTCGAGGTGAGGAAGCAAACGTCATGGGGGAAGGTTGTGGTGATGGTGACGTTAAAGGCGACCGCATAACGTTATAGAGAGGCGGAGTCGTAGAGTGAGAAGAGGCTGCTTGGGGACTAAACGATGGCAATTGGGAAAGGCCTCCAGATATATCATCCAAATTCAGAGGTGATTGATTCGAGTAGTGAGTCAAGTGTTGCTGCATCTGAAAACAAAAAAAGCAATACTCTATGAAGTCATGAACCAACACAAACTGTTACATACTTGGTATTGCTGTTGTTGATGATGAATGGGAGGCTTCATTTGAGGAGCTTGATAGCTCGGAGGAGGCGGCATGGAGTCTTGCGACTGTTGCTGGACGTATTGCATAGTCATTTGGTTGCCACTTCCGTATTGGGGGGGCGGCAACTGCTGATGCGTTTCAAGATGTTGCTGTTGATATAAACTTCGTTGCTGCATCAACTGTCCTTGTTGCTGCTGCTGTTGTTGTTGTTGCTGCTGCTGCTGCTGCTGCTGCTGTTGTTGTTGTTGTTGTTGTTGTTGTAACCCGTCGGCTTTTGCTCCTTCTTTAAGCAAGTCCAATAAGATTGGATGATCCTGTTTAATAAAACTTAAAAAATTAAAACTTCGTCAAGTAAAACCCGAAGAAATGACGATCCCAGGGAACAAAGTTGTGAAGTCAAAGTCGTTTTTTAGATGTCCTAAAGTCGGAGTCGTTAATGCCTCTAAAGATTCCGTCTTTAAGGTTGTGGGGTCGGAGTCGCACGTTTTAAAATGAAGTCGGAGTCATTTTCTCAGAAGCTGGAGTCGGAGTCGGAGTCGGGAGTCCGAGTCGTTTTTTTCAGAACTTAGAAAGATTCTTAAAATTTTTCAAAGGTTGAGTTAAAACATTTCTCGGACTCCACAACCCTGCTAACCTACAAGGACAAAAAATGAAATCTTAATTCTTATTAAATAATTAAAATAACCGAAAAGCGAAAATATTTAAACAACTATATAGTTGTACCGTACAATAAATATATTTGGGCTAAGCATTCTCCAGCCGCATATCGGCTTAGCCTGACAGCAACATAACTCAAAAAAGTCAAAGAACAGCAGAATAAACGATCGTTAACCAATAAAAAAATATCAACAGAATAGTTTAAATTGGTTCTAGGAATTTTCGCCGCAAGAAAATTCGCCGTAGGAAAATTTGCCGCACGGAATTTTTGCCGTACACGACGACATTCATAAAAAGTACCCTAACTCTAACCTAACCCTAACCACCTCTACTACTTTTCACTGTATAAACCATTGTATGGGTAAAGTCTGCCAATTTGTACCAAGTTGCGGCGAAAATTCCGTGCGGCCAATTTTCCTACGGCGAATTTTCTTGCGGCAAAAATTCCGGACACGGTTTAAATTAACTGTATTATCAATGAAAGACTTTACCTTTGGTTGGACACCAGCGTTTAACGGCTTTGCTGATTGTGGTTTTAGCAAATGAGTGAGGATCGGATGTTGGGATTCTTTTCTTGTAGAGTCATTGGGATCAATAGCAATAACTTCTGCAAATAAACCGATTTTCACCAAATTGAGCAAATCAGAAGTATTAGAGCAGTTTACAAATTTAAATAAGAACAAAATTATGCACAACATTCGACAATAATAAAACAAAACCAAAAGACTACTTTAACATCGTTCAATTGTGAAGTATTTTCAAAAAATTCAAAAGTTAAACATTTAGAATAGGAATTATCGTTTTTTGTTCTTCTAAAGTAATCACCTTTTTTGAGGGGTACGTTGGACATGTTGGGTTTATTCGGTTGAAAGGCGGGGTTAGTAGCGAGGACAGAAGTAGAAATTACGCTGGCGCTCGAAGCAATTTTCGGCTGAGGAATGGTCAAAGTTGAAGTGACGGGAGGAGGAGGGGGAGGCGGGGGCGGCTTCTTTGTGATCGGAGCAGTTGCTCTGTGCTGGTATATAGATGGACGAGTGGAACGATGACGATCGGGTTCCTTGCGAGGATTGCGGTTGGTTTGAAGCATGATCGCCCTGGAGACAATTACGACCGAATAACGAACGCACTGTAGTAACAACTAGATTATGAAGAAAAGCAAGACTGAACAGCAAAAAGCGGAACTACAATTTTATGTTCTAGTTTTGTCACGCGCCACAGCGTCAGTGAGTTGAAATATTAAAAATGTTTTAGTAAAAGCAAGAACGTAGCGCAGTGCCGGCGTCGCCAACCTTTGGCTTTAGTTCAGTATTTAAACCTTTTCGTAAAGATTTCCACTGACACTGAGGCATACACTTTTAAAAAATTTCTTTTATCTGCAATAGATACCTCCACACTTCTCCAAAAAACAATGAAACGGTTGACTACCTTGCCAAAAAAAAACCCTGCGTCATCCCTACTACACGGTTTCACCATCATTCTTACCTCTAACTTTTCTCATCGTCTATTTCTCTAAATGAAATAAAGACGCAGTATCCAAAATTGCAATAGTGTGTTTTTTTTTATTTGGTAGATGAAAACTGGGTGGCGTAGAAACAGGCGCCATAAAAACTGGGCGCGTTTCCTGACTTTAATTCTTTCTTTGATAAAAACTTATCAAACTATCAAACTGTTTACTTTTGTAAAGCAAACAATGAAAAATATTAATATTTACCAACAATCGAAGAAAAAAATTACAAATTTGAACGAATTTTTAATTTTCTTTCCCGAAGCGAAACCGATTTATACATAATTTTTGTCATATTAATTTTTTGTTTTTTGAAAGCAAATTTTATTTTAGATTACTGACAAAATTTGCAAAAAAATATTTTTTCAAATAGGTCAAAGGCCAATATTGAAAACGAAACCAAACAAAAAGTCCTATTTTACCTTATTTTTAACTGATTATTCAAATCAATTTACACAGTTGGCATGTTCTATTCTTTTCTAAACTGTATACTTCTTAATTCTCTCTTCGATATGTATATATATATATATAGAAATTTTTCAAAATTTTTTGGTCGGTGCTCATCAGGAAAGTGCTCAATGACGTCGAGTCAGAGCGGTTAGATAATTAACTTACAGACCACAAAATTTTTTAATTTAACATTAATTTTATTTGCCCCAACAGACTGTTTCGCCTGCCTGGGCTCGTCAGGGGGCGGTTAAAAATCTGAAAAACAAAATAAATAAATAAATAAAAATACAGTTTAAACGAAGCGCTTGAATTCCGGCGAAAAAGCTTAAAACAACAACAAGAGAAAGACAAGAGAAAAACTACGGTTGTAAGGTTAATCGATAAATGAATTTTATTGCCAAAGAAAAAGTGTTTTTACGTAGCTTGCTCTATTGTTTGAAAATAATGGGTAAATATAAAAAGTTTGCATTAAAAATGCGTTAAAATTAGATTAAATAGTCTGCACATTAGAAATACGATAAAAAGATGCTAAAGAAATGCGTTCAAAATGACAATTATTAGGATATGAATTAAAAATTAAAACAGTAAATTTTTTTACAGGGTATAATTTAAGAATATTTTTAGTTCGATAAGTATGTGGTGTAGAGATGGAATGATTTATTTGCTGATCAAGTAAGTGGACAAAGGTGCGATGTAAAAATAAGGTAAACCGAGTTTGTAAATATATTTATTAACTGCCAGCGTAGTTAAAACTTCGTAATTTAAATTTACTTCGATGTCGACATTTTGAGACCAACTCCGAGCGTTTATTCAGTAATGGTCTCAAAATGTCGACATCGAAGTAAATTTAAATTACGAAGTTTTAACTACGCTGGCAGTTAATAAATATATTTACAAACTCGATTTACCTTATTTTTACATCGCACCTTTGTCCACTTACTTGATCAGCAAATAAATCATTCCATCTCTACACCACATACTTATCGAACTAAAAATATTCTTAAATTATACCCTGTAAAAAAATTTACTGTTTTAATTTTTAATTCATATCCTAATAATTGTCATTTTGAACGCATTTCTTTAGCATCTTTTTATCGTATTTCTAATGTGCAGACTATTTAATCTAATTTTAACGCATTTTTAATGCAAACTTTTTATATTTACCCATTATTTTCAAACAATAGAGCAAGCTACGTAAAAACATTTTTTCTTTGGCAATAAAATTCATTTATCGATTAACCTTACAACCGTAGTTTTTCTCTTGTCTTTCTCTTGTTGTTGTTTTAAGCTTTTTCGCCGGAATTCAAGCGCTTCGTTTAAACTGTATTTTTATTTATTTATTTATTTTGTTTTTCAGATTTTTAACCGCCCCCTGACGAGCCCAGGCAGGCGAAACAGTCTGTTGGGGCAAATAAAATTAATGTTAAATTAAAAAATTTTGTGGTCTGTAAGTTAATTATATATATACGAGGTCTGTTCAAAAAGTATCCGACTTTTTTGTATAAAGCACACAACACAATAAATTTTGCAAGTTTTATTCAATCTCCTTCAAAATATTCCCCTTGGTGGTTCACACACTTATCCCAGCGCTTCTGCCACTTCTCAAAACACTTCATAAACTCCTCCCCCGGAATGCTCTGAAGCTCCTCCGTCGCTTTTTTCATAATGTCTTCTCTTGACTGAAATCGCCTCCCTTTCAGAGTTGTTTTTAGCTTAGGGAACAGCCAGAAATCACACGGTGCTAAGTCGGGAGAGTAAGGAGCCTGTCTAATAAGTGGCATGCTGTTTTTGGCTAGAAAAGCTTGGACCACATGTGCAGAATGAGCGGGAGCATTGTCGTGGTGAAGCTGAAAATTCTTTGCTGCCCACATATTTGGCCGCTTTCTTCGCACAGCATCACGAAGGCGACGTAGAATCTCCAGGTAGTACTCTTTGTTGATTGTTTGACCTTCTGGTGCGTATTCATGATGCACGATGCCACGGGAATCAAAAAAACAGGTCAGCATAACTTTCACATTGCTGCGGTCTTGCCGAGCTTTTTTTGGGCGTGGTGATTCCGGATGCTTCCATTGTGATGATTGAAACTTGGTTTCTGGGTCATAACCATAAACCCAGGTCTCATCACCAGTGATGATTGTCTTGATAAATTCTGGGTCATGATTTGCAACATCCAGCATGTCCTCCGAAATTTCCTTCCGGAGTTCCTTCTGTTGCTCCGTCAGCAGCTTGGGGACAAATTTAGCCGACACTCTCCGCAGGTTCAAATCCTCAGTTAGGATTGAATGAACTGAGCCTGTGCTTATTCCCATTTCTGCAGCAATCTCTCGTACTGTTAAACGACGATCCTCCAACACTTTTTCACGAACCTGATCCATCGCCTCCTCGTTTCGGCTTGTGGATGGCCTTCCTGAGCGAGGATCACTTTCCACTGATGCACGGCCATCTTTAAAGCGTTTAAACCATTGCTTTATCTGAGTTGGGCTTAAGGCCTCATTTTCAAAAGCTTGTTGAATCTTTCGAATTGTTTCAACTTGAGTATCACCAAGTTTTTGACAAAACTTGATGCAATACCTCTGTTCGATGCGTTCTGTCATTGAAATGAAATTTTCTGAAAATCAAAAAACCGATGAACACGTACTACACGCCTGCACTAAATGCTTTACACAGAAAGATACGAATGACGAATCGGCCTGAAACGCTTCACGATTACGCGTGAATGTGTGTGTGTGCAGCCACGCTTTGCACGGGCAGTTTGCTCATACCTTATTGGCGAGAGGGAAAAAGGTCGGATACTTTTTGAACAGACCTCGTATATATATATATATATATATATATATATATATATATTAAAGTATATTTTGTTTTATTTCCATGTTTGTGTATTTGCAGTGCTAAAAGGTTTCCGGACCTGGTGAGATTTCTTTTCGGGAGGTTTTCTTTACTCACCATGCTCAGTTGAGCTAAATTAATAGTTAGCAATATAGGGCAGTTGTGCCTCCCAATGATTTATATAACCGTTCCTGCACTGCATATTTTTTGTCATTTTTTGTCTTTTTAAATAATAATATTTAGTTTGAATTAGGTAACGCGGCCGTGCTTCTTATTTTTTTTCTTTCTCAACTCTCTCTATACTTTCTGCATGTTTAACGTTTGTCGTTGTGTCGCGTTTCCTTTTCATGCTTTCTAGTACTGTACATTGCATATACTTAATAATGTTACTAAGCATGAATAAAATATCATCATCATCATCAGCATCATTATTATAAAATCTTATTACAATTACAATTACAAAAATAAAATTGGCGCCACCAGAATTTTTTTGCGCTAAGTTTGCTTTTTAAGCCGGTTAACCTAAGACGACAAAAAATAATAAATTAGTAAAGAACCTACATTAAAAAGTCGAAATCAAAAAATGGAGTTATTGCTTCAAAATATTTACAAAACTATTGAGGATTTCGAATACAGCCTGCATTTGTTTATTTTTGTTTTTGCGATGTTCATATCGATGGCCGGACGAAAATTAACCACACCTCGGTCAAGTTTTGTGAAAAATTATAACTTTAAAAAATTTTAATATAATTGTTGAAAAGAAAAAAATTTTCGCTTGTTTGTTGATAAGATATGGATTACTTAGTTTTTTGTAATTCTTTACAGGACAAAAATAACCCAGTTTTTGCATGTATTGATTCCAAAGATTACTCGATGCGGTCTTATCTTTTGTGCTTTCCCTCGTCAACACTGCAATAACCAGAACGTCTTCCTACCTACTTCTACCAACAGCGATGGATTGGACCGATGCTTTTTTACGCAGAACTGGGGTTCCGAAGTCGAGATATTTCAAATTTTGGGTTCGAATCCCCTGCTTTCAATTCTCTTGGGCCATTACCTCTTAACACAGAGTCATTGGTTTTCTCCGTAATTTGTTGAAAGATTTTAAAGACTCATTAGTGTTGATCGTCTAAGAAATCTAGCAATCAAAGAATAATACTTACCTCATGGTGATGGGAAGTGAAAAAGATTTTTGAAGGATGGTTAATGCATATTGATCGCTGCACAGTAGGGAGTCATTTCTACCGGTGTATAATTTACAAGAATAAAATCCTTTACCGGATAACGCTATTTCGGCTGAAATCAAACATATACAATTAAAATTTATTTTTGAATCAAAACAATAAACGTTAAAACAGCAAGAGATTTTATGTTTAAAGCAGACTCACCGCTACAAAAAATAAAAATAAAAACGATTCATATTATTTTTAAAAGTCTTTGGTAGGATTAAATTTAAGTTCAAATCTACACAGGCTCTTCCGCTTTAAAACAAAAAACTGCTATTATAGAAAAAAATAACTAACTTACTAACACTACACTCTATGCTATGCATTCATCAGAACAAGCATTACAACGTCGCATGCGTACAAATCACCACTCTTTGTGAAGTTGCCTACACACACAAACGCACGGACACACACAAAACACCAATCACCTATTCAATTGTAAACACAACACCACACTATTAGTCTGTGGAAAAAGCTTTTGAAAGCAGCAGATGTCATCCAAGCGGGGAAGTAAAAATTGACTTTTTAGAAAGTTAAGGGATGGCTCCTCCTAGATAGTCTAGGAGTAGGGGGATAACAACAACAGACCGCTATCTTGTCATTGTAATGAATTGTTTGCTGTAACTTGGTTAAATTGAAATGTTTTTGCATAAAAAAGTAAAACAACAAAATGATTCGAACACACAACATTTAAAGTCCAGATACAAAAAGAAGTTAATATTATTTTGAGTTTGACTATACGTTTTTAAACTTTGTAAAGTTTATTTTATTTTATCTCTATATTTATCCTCCTGACTGGCAAGAAACCGACGGAGGCGCTAATACATAGGGTAAGCAATTACCCCCACCTGCTTCTGGAGATGTCAAGATATTGCTGTCTGCTTGAAATTTAATAGAGATATGACTTTAATTTAGAACTGTTTTCCAATACCACCAAGCAGAGAAAAGTCCCGTAAAATGTCTTTTCCGAGGAGACAACAGAATGGAGCGGGTAGGTTTTGAACCAACATTATGTCAATCACAATCACGGCGCTCTAACCACTCGACCACGCTACCAATATTTACGGTAATTCCGACAAAAACTAGGCATTGATTTTGCGAATATTTACTTTTTGTATTTTAAAAATCAAGATAAACTTTACACGTTTATTTCAATCAAGACTTTTTAACGCAACCAGTTATTCTAAGGCTAGTTCTTTAATGCTATTATTTGTTTGCCATTGTACCATTTTGCGAAAAAGGCGATTTTTTAAAATTATGTTCAGCAAACACGAATTTTTAACGTTTTTCGATATTCTTACTCGAAATGACTTTGGTTCAAACTACAAAAAAAAGCCGTTTACTCCTAAACGGTTTAGTATAATTGCAAGCTAAGAACAAGAATTTATTGGCATTTTAAAACTTTTTTAACAGCAAAAGAGAACTCAAACAATGAGATTAATAGAAAAAAATCTGTTTAAGCAAAAGCATTTATTCAATAAACCTCCTTCAAAGTATTTTAAATTCTAGTTCAAATAAAACATACCAAAGGCAGTCGATTTAGGAGAAAGAGGGTGTTGAAAAATTACATTGAGCTTGTTGGGTTTTTCCATGCTTACATCAAAGTAGCGAGTTGTTTGGTACGGTGCTGAAAATAAAAGACTTGTTTTATTTTAAACCAAAATACTTTTAATCAAAAGAGTTACTCAATTAAACAACTTTACGTCATGTAACTCACAATAAAATGAAAGAAAATTAAAAAAAACGCTCTCCGATTTGTTGACTGTTAGAATAAACAACATGTAAGATTTAAAAACTTTGTCAAACGAAATTTAAAAGTCTGACATAACACTCATTTTCAAACCTTTTTGCTTCTTTGGACGAATGCAGCTTTGAAACAAAGCATTTAAATAAGCTTGTTCTCGCAATAACATTAAAATTGAAACTAAATGAGTCGGAGAGGTGAAGGCTATTTCAGAGACTACACAGGCTTGTAAATGATCCAGGTTAAGATTGTAATGCTGCGTTAGCTCGTTAAACACCACCTGAAAGCAAAATACCAATTCTTTACGAACAGAAAAGAAAAAAAAAGAGAAAACTTGACTCACCTCATGTTCTTCATCAGGTTTTTTTAACAATGACAAATACGATTGAAATTCTTGATCGGTCTCAAACAGCGGCATACCTGTACAATTTAATTATTACAAACATTTTATTATCTTATTATATCTTGACAAATAGTGGCGACTGCTTTGTTGACATACCTTGAAGATTTAAATGAAGATATTGCCAAACAATCACTTTAAATCTTAAAATTAATATACAAGGATAGATTTTAATTAAATTACTCAACAGAAGCAACGTGCATAATGTACAATTATCGTCTTTTAACTACTTTTCTAACTTAATTGATGCATGATTGATTATTTTATTTTCTCTATCATAGTAACATTTAAACACTATAACAAAAATTTTTAAAGAGTGAATTTAGAAAAATCCAGTACATATGCGCAGCCCTTCAACGTGCTAACCGCACAACTCCACTGTTCAAAATAATAACCAGGCCAAGTTCGATTCTGGTTCAATACCTGTTACTTTTTTAATTTCCAGGGCATAGTGCTGCATTAACAAAACGCTTGGCTTTAAATCAAGAACGTAACAAGCAGGTAATGACACTGAATTGTGTTGATTTATATCCGAAAATCGTGGCTGTCTGAAAAACAAGGCGACCGAATAATGAGTGACGTGTTTTTGACGAAAATAAACTTAAAAAATTTACAGATAAATTACACTCCCAAAGAATTCCTAAAGTTAATCTTGCGGCATTAAAATAAACAAACACAATCAGTACATTCGAAAGTATAATTTAATGGTTTGCAGCGAACCAATTTAAAATAAAGTTAAAAAAGTTGTAGTCTGTGAAAAAATTTAAAGAAATCAATAATAACATTTGGAAACAAATTGACGGCACCATGTCCAAAATATAAGGTGCTCAGATAAAAACACTGTATTTCAATTAGTTTTTACTCCTTTATTTTAATTCTATACAATTCGAATTTTTTAAACCTACTTATGAAATTACTTTGAAAATGCATTAGTTATCAGCTATAATTTATACACAGAGTTTAAAAATATAGAACATTTAAAAAAAAACAAGCAACACAAAATAAATCACAATGAATGTGAAAACTATTGAAATGGTGAAAACAAGTTGATGGTAAAAAACAAATATGCCGAAGATGTAACAAAAATTGAATTTAAGGTTTTTTATAAATTGACCACATTTTTTAAAAAACACTGGAAATTTTTACAATTGATGATAATAAAAGTACCTTAAATTAAAAATAAGATACATCAGAAAAATTAAAAAATCGTACTTGAAGATCTTTATTTAAAAAAACTTACTCGCTTCCAGACACAGGGTGATTATTTGAAATCAAAGGAGCTATGGGAAGAACACAGGGTGATGAATGTGATTTAATACGAATCTCTGCATGAAGTCCTTTATCTGTATCTACTGTAAATAAAATTTCATATCTGGTATATTTATTATTTTCAGTAATGATCAGTTATTTAAATATAAAACATAAAATTTATAAGTATGGATTCAGTAAACAGCGAACATATTAAAATTATTTTAAAAGGATGAAATATAAAAAAACTAAATGTACATATGCACCATACTGTACAAACACAAAAATATTTATGTATAAAAGTATCCTACATCTTATCTGGCATTTAAAATTGACCTAACTTCTATTCGTATTTAATGCAGATATTTTAGACGTTTCTAGTCTTACATTCATTAAAAACTGTTTCAAAGTTTTGAGTTTTTACGTTCAGCAGGTCATAAGGAGTGAGAAAATAATGTAATCTGTAGTGTTGAGTCATAACAGGAGGAGCAAGTAATCCAACCAACCCATGCATGGTGATGTAGATGTTATCAGCATCTTTATGAGAATCCCTGAAAAACCCAGTTAAGAATTAAAACAGATAAACAAAATCTAATATAGAAAAATAAAATTTTTCAAAGCTTGTCAAAAACACTGCAAATCCACTATGTTTAAAATGATAACATTAACTCTAAATTAAAAACAGTACATTAAAAAAGTCATTTACAACATAGAAAAAATTTAAATATAAAATAAAAAATAATTAATTAACTGCTTTAAAAAATTTAAACCTTGCAAATTAAATCATTTAACATAATATTCTGAAACTGTCCAATTAGGTCTGTGATGGCATAAAAAAAATCCAATTAGCTGATGGAGACTACTTGATGCTTATAAGTTCTAACAGGTTTAATCAGTTCTTTAGAAATCAAAAATGATGTTGAGCTGGATAGTGGGTTTAAATCATGATGTACTACAATACAAAAAAAAATTTTTAGTCAAAATTCAAAGCACAACCATTAAACCTTTAAGTGTTTGATCAAACCCAGGTTAAGAACTGTTGTGAAGGTCAATTTCAAAATGTGCTTAAGAATAAAATGGTATTTCTTTTACACTATTTAGAAATATAATATTCGAGTTCAAATGTATAATAATATATTTTGCATACAATTGGGAAGTTCTAGTTTAATAGTATAAATCAAAATTAAATATAATAATGAGAATCTAGGTTAAAAAATGATCATTGCTAAAAATAGAAAGTTTTTCTTTGTAGCAATAATAAAAAATAAAAACAGTTATCACAAAATATATAAAAAAAATCTATACAAGTATAAAAAGTAAAAAAGAAGTTTAATTGTAATAGATTAAAAAAACAAACAATTTACTAACTTGTAAAGCTGACTCATTTTAGTTATGTCAGTTTCAAGTGATTGCAAAGCCAAAAATACTTTTGTTTTTGTTTGAATATTCATAGACATAGGAAACATTTGAACTAAAGCTTTTAGTTGCTTTGAAAGCTCCAAAAACTGACCATTGCTATAAAGAAGTGAAAAATCAAAAAAAATAATTAAAATCATACAAAGTATAATAAATTGTTTCACATACAATGCACAATTTTGTGTTAAACAAAAAGATTAATATTACCGTAATTAGTGTTGCACCAAAAGCAAGATTTGAGCTAAAAGTCAGAAAAATTCTGGCTGAATAATAAATATATAATGAATTTATCTAGGCAGAGTATTTTAACTGTATAAAAAAATCTAGTTTATAAGCTACACATTAGTGCTAATATTTGCTTTGATTGAGATGAAATCAACTACCTTATACAAAAACTTGATTATGTGAAGTAGGAGCAAGAAATTAGGTGCTTAAGTCAGCAAAAACCAATGCAGGTCTTGAACTTTTTTATGTGAATAAAAAGCTGAGACAGTGATTTTTCAGTAAGGAAGGGCTATTGTTCATAAATTTCTAAGACTTTTAAAACTAAAAACTTAAAATTTGATACAACTTAATACGAATTTATAACAAAACTAAACATTACTATCTATAATAGCAAAAGCGAAAAAATCATAATTTAAATGAATTTTTTTGTTGCACGAAGTTTTAGGATGACTAACAATATTAACTGAATTATTTTAACTCTTTCAATGTAATTAATCTTTAAAAGACTGTTTTTTTTAATTATTTTGGCCCAAAACTCATCAGAAGAACTTATTGGCAATAGCAAACAAAAAAGAATATGTAGTTTATTGGTGAATATAACTTGAACACTGACTCCTCATACAGTAAATATTTTAGAAATTGACAAATGACCACTCTTCATCTTAAAAATATGCCCATGCCATCAATGTTAATATTGAGGAATGCTCCAAGCCAAATATCAACTTTTTAAAATTTCTTGAGTGGCTTAATTTTAAATATTTGTAAATTAGAAATAAAAAAAAGTTACTTAATTAGTTTAAAACAATTGTTGCAATTAGCTAAAATTGACTACAATGTGGCCCAAAGAACTGCAAGTTCTTAAGAAAAATTAGTAATACATTAGACCTTGGTCAATCTGAATTCAATTTGACAGACAAAATCATCTGAATTAAGCAAAGTCCAGATAATCCAAAGCTTTTTATTAAGAATTACAGTATATAGGAAATCATTTGTACTTTCAGTTTTATCCAAGTTAAGCAAAATTCTGCATTAACTGAGGTTTATTGTATAAACTAGTGCACTTTGTTATTTTGGTTCAATCTAATGTTGCTGATTACAATTACATATCTCCTGAAATCTTGCAAGCAATTGAAGATGGAAAAGGAAAATATGGCGATAAATGTGATTGGTGGTCTTTAGGTGTATGCATGTATGAAATGTTTCTTGTTGAAACTCCATTTTATGCTGAATCTCTTGTGGAGACTTATGGAAAAATAATAAATCATTGACTACACAAATATTACCACACCAAAAATGTTAGTCCATTAGTGGTAAGCAAAGGTATTTTAGTTGGTGCAAGAGAAACTTGTACTTTTCAATTTGCTTACCAGGTTTTGCTTCCAAATTATTTCATTTTCATATAGCCTGCTATTTCTATTGTTTGGTAGCATTACTATCTACAAAATAAGGTTATGTCAAGAGAAAGATTGAAGTTGATATGAAGACCAATACAGCACTGTGGAAGTTTATTTGGTCTAATATTTGCTCATAAGTGTTACATCTTTGCTCACAGCTTGATAAATCTCATTTACTTCTTTACAGCTTAAACTACAAATGCCAAATTGATTGATCATTGCTAGTCATCAAATACAAGATAGAATTAAGATTAGAATAGATTTGATGAGAAATATCCAATAACAGTTCCATTTAAAAAAATCGTTTATCCTTAATAATTATTTATATTAAATTAGCAGTGTAAATGCAGATGTACAGATAATGTGGTCTTAATGCAGGTAATATGAATAGTAAGCTAATGCATACACCACAACAAATACATTACTTTTGTAAAAATCAAATATTTAGAAATTGTTTTAATTACTATTTTTGCCATAAACTTTAGTTTCTTGAATTTGTAAGTCAAGTTACATTTTATCAACTTCTGCCAAGTTTTTACTTTGTACCATGCCCAATGATCCAACATTTATAAAATATAGTTTTATTGCAATTAACACACAGAAGTTTTTCAACAGTGGGGTTTGCATGAAAGCATTATTCAATCAGTCATGAAATCCCATTAAATTGAGTTGTGGTGTTTTAATGACATTTTAATTTGTTCTTTTTAATAAGATTTTCTCAAAGGATTTGTTCTGAAAGAAGTGGCACAATGACAATTCTAACTGTCTAAGTGGTATAAGATTACAAAAAAGGTCTGAAAATCCTTGCCTAATATAAACTGCACATTCTTTTTTGTTCACCCTTGCCAACAAGTTCTTCTGATGAGAGTTGGTTGAAAGAATTTTCAAAAAACAATCTTTTAAAAACAATGTACAATCTAAAGAGTTAAAATGTTCTGTCAATAATGTCAGTCATCTTAAAAAAATAATGTACGTAAAATAGCACTTACTTTTGGACTTAGCAGAATTGCACAAATAAAAAATGCACTTTTTTATATTGAATTAAAATTTCAAACAGTGTGTGCATCTTTATTTAAATAGTATTTTTACAACAAATTTTGGCACAAGTACTTTATTTAATACACTTTTAAAAACTATCTATCAGTAGAATTTAATGCAATTAAAATAATTAACAAATCAGGCTGCTTAGTTAAAGTAAAAATTTTTTTCTACATAAAAAACGTGTACATTTTAACTGTTTGAACAAAAACAGAATGATTGAATCATAAAAAAACCTTGTTTTACTTGTATCAAAGACTTGTAAATACATAATGCATGTGCTGGCATTGAATGCTTAATTGCCAGATATTTTTAAATATACAAAAGGCCCAATTTATTGTTAATGTTTTATACATATACTCTCATTGCATCCTTAATCAAACAAAACAACTTTTATTTTCATCCAGTAAACCACATTATACAATAAACATCATAATAAACCAAAATAATTTTCTAAAAAATGTTGAGCTATGATTTAGGATTTCTAATCCTTGCTATTTCTTTCTAATCAAATTGTAATGCAGTAAAATAAATTATGTAATTAACAAAATTCATCTGTATATATTTATTTTTATTCATTTTATATCTCAGTTAATCTAAGCAACAGTTTTTAATCAATTTGAGTAAAAATTATAGGTTTTTGTATACAAACATAAGAATCATAGAATTTTACAAGTAATTTACCGAATAATTTTGACAAGTTCAGGACAACTTTTCATCTGCTTTGAATATGTAACTTTCACATCATGAATAAGAGGAGGTTTAAATTGATTATCACGACCATCTAACACTATTTCAACATCAAACAAGTCTCCTGATATTTGGCAAGTTGTAAGCTTTTTATCCAGAAGCAATTGAAACCTTAACCTGCAGGGTACATCAAAATTAAAGAAAGTCAAATCTGAATGAAATAATAAAACTTTAGAATAAGAAACTGATAAGCATAAAAAATTACTCAAAATCAAATCGCATGCCTCAACTGTCTGACACACACATACAGACAATAACACACAAAATAAATGATTTGTAAATTAAAATAATAATAATTAATACTGATGGGTTTCTTCCAAAGGTTTGATAAGAAGTCAATCATAGATTAAGTCAGGGGTGTCCAAACTTTTTTCCAGGAGGGACAGATTTGATAATGTAAAAGTAACCGAGGGCCAACAACAATCTTTAAAAAAAAGGTCTTCACTTCGATTTGATCTCTGGTTTTATTATTTTCCTCTCAAAATTGTAGTGATCTCTAAAAAGAAGTAATTAACATGGAAAATGGGTTATTTTGGACATAATTCTATCCACTGTGGTCAAAGTGAGTGCGTATTGCCACATTTAGTCCGCAGGCAGTAATTTGCCCACCCCTGGATTAGTATATGTGTCTGCAGGCCAAAAATAACACATTATGTGACCACAGGCACGGGCCATATGAAAACTCATTGCAGGCCGGACTTTGGACACCCCTGGATTAAGTCATTTCGCTCAAACAAAGCATCAAGAATTCCTTCAAGGCTAAAAAAAGTAGGGATGTGCCAAAGCCACTTTGCAAAAGCTTTGGCAAAGATTTGTTGTTGTTGTCATTTTGTGAGGGTTGTTGCTCCCTCTTAATAAATTGTTTTTGCAAAGTATCCAGACAGCTATGCTAACATTCTCATTGCTTATTTTGAAGTAATTCCATAAGGGATTTTCACTTTGTTTAGGCATTATGAATAATGATTAGCTTAGTTCTCCATATCATTAATGCTAAGATCTGAAACATCAGTGATCAACATGAGGATATTTATACACCTAAAAAGATGCAGTTGTTTGTAACAATTATATAATACAGTGTGAGGTGTGTCTAAAAAGTAACAGACTGGTGTTATAAAAACTTTATTGAAAAATATTGAAATATATCAAAGTCAGATTCTTTTAAAGTAATCCCTTTCCACTTGAAAACACCTGCGCATTTGCCTTTTCCATGATTCAAAACATGCTTGGAAGGCATTTTCTGGAATCTTTTTGAGCTCCGTCATCGTAACCATTTTGATGGAATCAATGTCGAAAAAATGAGTTTCCTTCAGAATAGATTTAATCTTAGGGAAGAGAAAAAGTCACATGGGGCCAGATTGGGGGAGTATGGGGGTGTTCCATAGTTGCAATGTTTCTTTCTGCCAGAAACTGACGAATATTCAGGGCTGTGTGGTTACTTTGAAGGAATTTGACTTTGGTATATTTCAATATTTCTCAATACAGTTTTTATAACACCAGTCTAATTACTTTTCGAACACACTTTGTATACACTTTAGATGTAATTAATTAGCTACAGACTAATTATAAAAGAACATTATTTACAACAAACATTTTTTCAGCACTCAGACACACAAGAAGTTTTTTAATTTTATATTAAAACCATAAAAGGTTACAAATTGAAAGTTCAGACAGTGATAGCATAACACACACTACTATTGATCTGAAGGTCCGGCATTTTACTGCCATAGTCCTTGCTTAATGCTAGCACAACAGAAGGAAAGATGGAACAAAGTCAGGCAACTGTAAGTCAGTGGCGTGCAATGACCTCTGAGGCTGGACATGCAGTTGGCATGCAATACTTTACGGATAGGACAAAATATTGTCTGAGATTCTCAAGCAAAGACCAAATTTGTCTCAAAATTATGGTGTTCTCCAAAAAAAAAAAGAGTCTTCAATTGTAATCACTCTCAGATTTCTGGATTTTCGTTCCAAAAGCATTGTGTTCTCCAAAAAAACTCTTCACTTGAAATCAGTGTCAGATTTCTGACTTTTCGTCCCAAAATCATAGTATTCTCTAAAAAAATTCTTCACCTCAGATCAGCCTCAGATTTCTCTAATTCCATCCCAAAACCGTGGTGTTCTTTATTAAGTAAAAAAATAAAGGTCATCACGCAAAAGTCTGTTGCTCATGCAAAGCATGACTTGCATGCCAAGAGAAGCAGCAATCTGATCATCCAGTTTGTGAGTAAATTGAAAAGTTGACTGTGTTGAGAAGCCAGAGACAAGTCTTTTTTCACTGGATAAAGCAAGAGCTTGTCCCAATTGAGATCAGACAGAAAGCAGAAATGAACCACTTGGTAGTGGTTGAAAATCAACCACCAATATTCTAACCTCAGCAAGGCTGACTTATTTAAAAAAGTACTTTTCAAACAGATACCTCTGCCAAATACCTGAATGCAGACCTTTTTAATTTGCATGATGCCCAAGGCAGCATAAAAAAACCTTCTAGGTGACATATTATTATTTTGCAGTGTATCCTTACTGCGAGGAGGTTTTTATAAAAGCATTGGCCATAATAACAACCATGCAAAACAATGAAGACAAGCAAATTTATATTGGCCTGAGTGCAAATCAAACTTGAGGCAACAAACTATCACATGCCAAATCCTGACACCAAATTCTTGCAACCTCTCAATCAATAGGTACAATTATTCCAAGGATATTCAAGATTTTTAAGCAGTTTCATAAAGCAATTTTTTCAAGTTTCAATCAGTTTAGAAAATTACATAAAATTTTTGCATAGATACTAGGATAAATATGGCTGCAATGCTGCATAAATGCACTATGCCATTTAGTTAGAATAAACATGAAAAGAACATAATTACAACTTTGGTAACTTAAATGCAGTTTCAAAAGATACTTTTATTAACTTCAAAAAAAAATGTACAGAACCAATGATATAATGCCTCAGTTTTAAAAATTGTGTCATCCATATCTTTTGCTAATAAACTTGTTTCAACATGGTCATAGAAGAAATAGCCAAAACAAAACAATTTTTGCAGTACAAATACAGGTTTTATCTTTAAAAATATTTGAATAATAATAGTAATTAATAAATAAAAAATACTAAACATTACCCATTTGTTTTAGCTACAGAACGCAATCTATCTATCATATCACGTAAAGTTTGTACATCACTCATATTCAACAAAACTTTGTCAGAGCATGATCGAAGCAAAGTTCTGATCTTTTGTTCAGATGAAATCTAAAAATTGATAAAGATTAGCTAAAGCAAACTTAAAATATAATTAACTAAACTTATTAAAATACAAATAAAACCCTAAAAATTTTAATCATATCTATAACACACTGCAAACAAAATTTTAACTTTCAGCAATATCAAAATATAACTGGTATACAACAGCTTTGATTATAACATATTGTATTTTGCTGTTAAACAATGATGATGAGAAAATAAGAATTTACATTTTATTCAACAAATGAGACTATCAAGATTTCTTCAAACAATAATCAAAAAGTAAAAAAAAACCTGCAAACTCAATCATCAACAAGACTGGAGTCTAGCAAAATCAAGTTAGTGGAATTGTTGCATTAGTGACTTTTGCTTTGATAGGTTGATACTTTTTATTAATTGAATATGCATTTGCAGACATTTATGATCATGCATTGTTAATATGTATTTAACTGACACAATAATTTCTGGAATATATTCTTGAAATTTTTTTGCGTTTGAAAATTACAAATATTTATAGGGTGGAATTAATCTTGCAGTTTAGTGGCTCTTAAACAACTGACACTTCAGCCGTATCAGTTACTTTAATACATTACAATGCTCATTCATTGCATGCATATACTTTCTGTGAATCTTACTTACATATGATATTCTGTGAATCTTACTTACATTGATACATATGATATACCTGTTAAAATTCTTAAATTAAGTAAAAACGTAATAGCACCTACATTATGTTATTTAATCAACAATTGTATTAATAAAGGTGTTTTCCCAAGTGCATTAAAAATTGCCAAAGTATTACCAATTTATAAAGGTGGTGATAGAGACATTGCTTCAAATTATAGGCCAATTTCCATCTTACCCCACTTTTCAAAAATTTTTGAAAAAATTCTTAAACATAATTTAACTGATTTTATTAATAAGTACAAAATCATATCAGAAAATCAATATGGTTTTCAGGAAAACAAAAGCACTAGTGATGCACTTATTGAACTAGAAAATTACTTGCGTTATCAGCAGGCAAACAATAAAATTACTTGTGGAATTTTCCTTGATTTGAAAAAAGCTTTTGATACAGTAGACCACACTGTTTTAAAACAAAAATTAATTGCAATGAGTATTAGGGGGCTACCTTTTGATTTAATTTCTTCATATCTAGCAAACAGATACCAATTTACATGTATAAATTCAACTAAATCAGATAAAAATTTAATAAATCATGGTGTCCCACAAGGTAGTGTCCTTGGCCCTGTTTTATTTCTCCTATACATAAATGATCTTCCAAATGTTTCAAGCTTAAAAACTCTTCTTTTTGCTGATGATACAGCACTTTTTGCCTCTGGTAATAACTCATCTTCAGTAGAAAAAGTTGTCAATGAAGAACTTAAAAAATTGAAAATTGGTTGCTTAAAAACAAGCTTACTTTAAACACCCAAAAATCAAGCACTATAATGTTTGGAGAAAAGAAAACTGAAAATAACATGATAAACATTCATATAAATAACAGTCAAATTTTCCAAAAAGACGAAGTTAAATACCTGGGAATTGTAATTGATAAAAATCTAAAATGGAAACCACATATAGATAAATTAACTACCCAAATATCTCAATCTGTGGGAATGCTGTATCATTTAAAAAAATACCTTTCCTTTAATAATCTAAAGCTCGTGTACCATGCAATTATAAAAAGCAGATTGCAATATGGCATAGTTTTGTGGGGAAATGCAAATCAATCAGCACTAAAAAACCTTAATAAAATGCATAATAGAGCTATACGATACATTAGTATGCAACCATATAGAACAAGATTAAATAAATTGTATGCATTTTCTAAATTATTAAAGGTAAATGAATTGTACCAATATTCTGCAATGAAATTCATGTTTCGATTATACAATGATAGAGAGTTTAAAGATAAAATCCCTTTAGTAAATGAAATTCATGCTTATAATACACGGCAATCAAGCAATAACAACATCTTTATTTCACATTTTTTGGCTTGTAAATCTTCTAATAGTCTTATAGTAAATTGTATGAAAATGTGGAACAAGCTGCCAATTAATATAAGAACCGAACAAAGAATTAAACCATTTAATAGATTATTGTACCAATACCTGCTAGATACCTATGAAATTTAATCAACATCCAAATTTTACCCATATAAATTATTAATTCATAGTATTAATGCAAAATGAACTACATGCATAATGCATATTAATTTAACGTCTTTAAGGTTTTACTTTAAGAAATATTATGTTTTGTATTGCTCTTTGTGCACCTCTTTAATCCTTAATTGCCTGCTGAAATCTATTGTTTTTTGTTTTATGCTAACTGTCTTATTTCAATAAATTTTACATTGAGACCTATTCTGTTGTTTGATTTAATCTTATTGGCCTTTGTTTTGTTTTGTTTTTGTACTTTTCTTTGTTTTTTTATGCTCCTTTTCATTATTGTGCTGTTGGATTTGTGCTATTTGTATCTACTCTGAAATCTGTTATGTTGTTTGTTTTATGCTACTACCTTTATTTTCAATTTAATTTATGGTAAGATCTATTTCTGTTGTTTAATTTAATCTTATAAGCTTTTGTTTTTTGTTTTTTTTTGTTTTTTTTGTCCTTTTACTGCCGGTTTGATTGTTTGATTGTTTGTTTTTTTTTTCCATCGTCGTGCTGTCGTTTTTTACACTATTTGCCTTTATTTCAAATCGAATTTATGCCGAGTTATTTTCTGTCGTTTAATTTTATCTACATGTATGCGGCCTTTGTTTTTCTTGTTGTTTGTTTTGTTTTCATCATGTTTGTAAAGTGATTTATAATTTTATTTTAATTTATGATGTAAAATGTCTTATGCTAATGTTTTTCTAGGTTAATAATCAATTTTACATACCAAAAACTTAATTTATTAAATTGCTTGTAATGAAACTTTTAAATAAGCTGGGGGTAGTGATTAAATGACTTTGTCCCTTCCTACCCCTGCATCACATCTTTAATAGTGCTCTTTGATTTGATATATATGGCTTATTATCAGTTTGTTTTAATTTCAAAATGTAAAATTATTGTTCTTTTTTTGTGTTTTAAGCGGTAATTTATTGAAAAGATTTGATGCAAATAAACAGATCTCTCTCTTACACAATTGCTTATGAGCTAATATTGCAGTTGCTTTAATAAACATAATAAATTAGATCTTCATCACAATTTTCATGCAATAACCTTTACTTTGAATGTCAATAGATGTTAAGGAGCAACTATATGAAGGACACAGTCTAGAAACTGAAGTTGCCAATTATTGAAACAAAAATCAATGGACTACAATAACAAATGACTATATATAGGTTGATACAGCAAAAAAATTCTGATAACAATTGTTTGAAATAATTATTCTGTGCTGCTATGACAATTTATTATATATTTAATTTTAAGGATATAAGATGGTAAAAAATTCACAAAAAATGCAATGTTTAAAATGGGAATGTCTAATGAGGAAATATTACTGAATAAGTAGGGGTAAATCAGGCTGCCTCTAAAAACAGGAAACATTAATTTTGCACTCTCAAAACTTATTTCCCTAACAATCTTAACTTTTGGCACATATCCCATTCATATGATGCTAATATCATTCAATTTTTTAGAAGATAATTTTAATTTAAAAGTAAAGAACCTTATATCCTTATGAAATAGTCAGAATAAAAATATATCTTATAGTAAGTCTCAAAGTGCAGTAATAAAAATTAAAAAACATTTATAAGAAAAAAACAGTAATTACAAAGTATAAACCATGTACTGTAATTTGTGAAACAAGCTGTGAAGCAGGAGAAAATCCAACCTGTATGACCCAAGGGCTAATTTAACACATCCAAAATATTTGCAGATAAAATTTTGAGCTTAAAAAAATCCATGTAAATAAAAGACACAGAGCCAAATTTTACCAGTAACAACTTTTTTTTCTTCAAACTCAAATGAAAACTTTTTTTGGTCTTCACTTGGCAAAAAAGTTTTTTTTTACCTTCAAATTTGTGTGACTGGGTTTGCTCCATAATTAAAGTTTTAGAAGATGATTTATTTGTTTTGTTTATGTCATGTCGGAAAATGTCAGAAAATCCAGGACCAAACATGGGCCACAGTTTAGACAGTCACTCATGTAGAAAAGATATTTTTTAAAAATTTGCATGGCAAATTATAAATAAAATTAATTGTTGCTTTAAACTTTTTCATGAGCTTCTTAGTAACAGACTTGCTGCTTTCTATCACATAATATAAGTACGTTGCAGAAAAGAATTGACAGTATTCTTACTGCTAATGGCTATTTATATTTTTTCTTGTAATCACATGATGAATCAAATAATCACAAAATTTTTACAACTTTTTGGTCAAGATTTAACTTGAAAATTTTTTATTAAAGCAGTTTTTAATGGAAAATGAAAATAATTACTTTAAATTTCAGAAAAAAGCTTGTTACTATTAGATTGAGTGTTTGTAGTGTTTTTATCAAAGATTTTTATTTAAACAAAAATGAAAAGTTATGGCTATAAATTAATAAATCATGTATTCTCTGGTGCTGTTTACAACCTCCTCCCACCTCTTGACCAATTGGTTGATGCCATTCCACCAAAAATATCTGGGTCTGGTATTGAAGAATTTGTTGAGCCAGTTTTTAAGGTCCTCTTTATTGTCGAAGGTAACGCCCTTCATATGGTTCAACAAAGAGCAGAAAAGATAGTAATCCATATGTGCAAGGTCCAGAGAATACAGCAGATGCTGAAGGACCTCCCATTTGAGCTCTTGGAGTGCGGCTTTGACAACTTGTGCAACATGAAATTTGGTGTTGTCATGAAGAAGTATTTTGGCCTTGTTGATGAGGTCTTTTCAGTCGAATAGCCTCATTCATGTGATGTAGCTGGGCTATGTAGAGCTCCTTGTTAACCATGGCATTCCTTTCGAGCATTTCCCAGTGCACCATGCCCTCCCAGTCCCACCAAATGCAGATCATGGTCTTCCTTGGATGGAGGTCAGGCTTAACTCTCAGCTTTGGCATATCTCCAGGAGCCACTCATTCCTTTCTTTGCTTCATATTTATATATAGGCACCATTTTTCATCTTCCATCACGATTCAGTACAAAAAGCACTGTTTGTGACCGTGTGTTGCTTGATGGCAGGTGAGATGTTGAGAAGCAATTTGAAGGCGATTTTCTTTGTTGTTTTTGCTAAGCTCATGAGGCACCCAGACTCCCAATTTTTCGGCAAATCTCATTGAATGAAGATGATTGAGTATCGTTTTTTGATTGCAGTTCATTTTTTCAGCCAATTTGTTAAATTAAAAAAATCATTGTAAAATAAAAGAAAATATAAAAACACTATGAACATATTCCTCAACCCAATATAATATTGAAGCTTAATGACAAAATTTTTGCTGATATAAAAAATCTCAATTCTCAATAACTGTTCAGAATTCTCATAAAAAATTATTTTTTTAAAATTTATATAAAAAATGACTTATAACCTCATCTTATTGAAATAATAGCTAGTACATTAGCAATATTGAGGTTAAATTCTGATGTTGCAGTTGTCACAATTTTTTACTAATGCTTTATCCATGTTTTTAATGAATATACAAAATGATTCCTCTATTTTATACAACAATCAGTATAATATGCAACCAATTAATCAACCATAAAAGTAAATAAAATCTTATTCTAAATATTAGCATGCATTAAGTACAAATTATATTAAATTATATGCAAGTATGCTAGAAAGTTATCCTTCTTTAATTTTATTCAATAACGAACAAAGAATCTATTTTCATTACTATATAGTTTAAAAACAAGTCATTTGCTTGTGGAATGATTTACAGATCCCCTCAAAATGATAAACTCTCTTTTGATATTTTTAATAATCGTTTTCTTCAGACTCTGAGTGCTATTACAGGGTGATTCACCGAAGTGTTGACAAATACTTTATTCCATTATTAACTTCGCATTACCTCTTCAGATTGTTATTACATGTACTTTATTCCATTATTAACTTCGCATTACCTCTTCAGATTGTTATTATATATTCTAGAGTAAGTTTTCAATATCAATAAGAATATTTAATCTAGAAAAGTAAGATGGCAAAGACAGTAAATGACATCGTTGAAGGGTATTGCAAGAAAGGACTTCCACCTGCGAAAATTTTCCGGTTGATGAAGCAATTTGTGAGTCGTGGAGGTGTTTACAAGGCTGTGAAGAGGTTCAGGGAGACTGGAAGTTGTGCTCCAAGAATCAGAAGTACTCCTGAAAAACCCATCAGGACAAAGGAACTGATTAAGAAGGTCAGGGAGAGGTTGAGGCGGAACCCTTCAAGGAGCGCAAGAAAACTGGCTAAGGACACCTCTGTAAGCGTGAGCACCATGCAAAGGCTTCTCAAGGATGATCTCCACGTCTACCTGTACAAATTTACCAAGAGGCAGCTCCTGTCAAATGCCACTAAGAAGAAAAGGCTTGATAGAGCTAAGGTTTTGATCAAGAGACTTGTTGTTGGCACGTGGCCTCAAGTGCTTTGGACAGATGAGAAGCTTTTCACTGTCCAAGCTATCCACAACCACCAAAATGACAGGATTTGGATTCCAAACAAGGACATGGTGCCAGTTGAACGTTGCAGTTCATTTAGGAGGCAGAAACCTTCTTCCGTGATGGTTTGGGCAGGAGTCACTTCAACAGGCCTGAAAACACCTCTAATCTTTATCGACAAAGGCGTGAAAATTGACCAAACTATCTATCGTCGGATGTTGGAAGAAAAAGTCATTCCCTGGGTTCAAGAAACAGTGGGAGAGGAAGGTATTACGCTTCAACAAGATGGGGCAACCTCCCACACAGCCAAAGCAGTCCAGCATTGGTGCACGACCAATTTTAAAGGGTTTTGGGAGAAGGAAGTATGGCCCCCTTCTTCACCCGATTTGAACCCAATGGACTTTGGGATTTCTTGAAGTAAAAGATTTTTCTTCCCAAAGCTTTTCATCTGACACTCTTCAGGGGAAATCGTCAGAATGAAGTAGAATGAAGCAAACATTTTTGTTGGCTACCAAGAAACGAAACTTTTCAACATCGCCAAAAGACCGTTGGTGTACTTCCGGTACGTTGATGATACTTTCGCCGTATTCAACAATGAAGAAGACTGCAACAATTTCTTCATCCAGCTCAACTCTCTCCATCCCTCACTTCGCTTCACCTATGAAAAGGAATCTAATCACTCTCTCCCTTTCCTTGACGTGTTAGTAGAAAGGCATGATTCAGAATTTCTTACTTCAGTATACAGGAAACCTACCTTCACTGGCCAATATCTACGTTGGAACTCTTTTAGTCCACAGAAACGGAAAATCAATCTAATTGGTACTCTCGTTCACAGAGCTTTTATGATTTGTTCTAAAAGCAAACTGGACCAAGAACTTGGCAAAATTCGTTCAATTCTTTTGGAAAATGGCTACCCGGAACGTGTAATCAATTCGGCTTTCAAGCGAAAACTTCAACAAATAAATTCTAACCTGGTCCACACAGTAAAAAAGTGCCCTGTCTACCTACACATCCCATGGATTGGAAACGTTTCGATGAGGTTCGAAAAGCAGATTACGTCTGCTGTGAAACGCTGCTTTTTCTCCGTCGAACCACGTGTTATTTTCAACACCCGACAGCTCCTTCCAGCAATTAAGAAAGACGTGCTACCTTCCCATCATCACAGCAATGTTATTTACCAGTTTTTGTGCCACTGCGATAGTCGGTACGTTGGTTGCACGTCTCAACGGCTAGAAGAGCGAATTAAACAACACGTTCCTAAATCCATCACCAATCCTCGTACCTCGGCCAACCGCCAAAGTCTTTCCCGCTCTTGCAAAAACAACATACGCCCACAACAATTTCACGAATCTGCTATTGGTCAACATCTTCTTGACAACGCCCAATGTGCCCTCCATTACAGCAACGAAAAATTTTCTATTCTCGCTCGAGGTCGCTCTTCCTTTCACCTTTCTGCTCTTGAAGCGACTTTCATTAAATCTCTCAATCCTTTTCTGTGTAAGCAAAAAGAATTCGTATACTCTCTCAAAATTTCTTAACCTTTCTCTCATTGGTTGACTCTTTCAGCCAATGAGAACTCTACTTTCTTCCTTTATAAATTAGTTCGGTTTCAATTCTACTTCATTCTGACGATTTCCCCTGAAGAGTGTCAGATGAAAAGCTTTGGGAAGAAAAATCTTTTACTTCAAGCAATCTTCAAATTCTGTACCACCAAATGTTTACTTTGGGATTTGGTCCATTCTGGAGCAAAAAGCCTGCTCAACATCCCATCCAAATATCGAAACCCTTAAACAAAAACTGAAGGCGTCATGGGAAGAAATTGACCCAGAAGTGGTGCGTGCCACGTGCGCCCAAGTACTTCCACGTCTTAGGCACCTTGTGAAAAACAAAGGGGGCTACATTGAATAATTTGAATTTTATGTGAAAGCCCATTAAATTTCCATTCTATCTATTAAAAACTTGTTTCTTTTGCCCTTATAGTAAGTTGGATAATTCAGTTTTAATTTGTCAACACTTCGGTGAATCACCCTGTAACATGGCCAAATATAAATGTTTTATTATTGGTGATTTTAATATTGATTTATTTAACTTAACTGATCAATGAACAGAATTGTTCACCAACACCATGTTCAGTTTCAACTATTATCCACTCATAAATAAACCAATGCAATTGGGGGATACTAGCTCCACAGTCATTAACCACATTCGAACAAACATTACTAATACTGAAGTAACAAGTGGTATTATTGTTCACAATATTGCAGATTATTTCCCTGTTGTTTAATGCTCTGCATTAGGAGACCTGATCTTTCAAAAGCAATATGCTTCAAGATATTTTATATCTGATTCTTTTGAAAAATTTCATTCAACTTTAAAAGAGGTTGACTTATCACCTGTTAAATACAAGAACTTGATTTAGATAAACCTTATACAACTTTTAATGCACTATTACATAATCAATTTGAAATATTTTTTTCGTTAAAGTCATCTACAAAAAGAGTGCCTGGTTTTAAATGGTTCAGCAAGGAACTCTGCTCCTTGCTTCACAAAAAAACAGATTACATAAAAAATTTGTGGCTGCTGGCTGTCCAGATATTAAATTTAAGTATCACAAAACAAGAAATCTGTATTTCCATCTGGTAAATCTTAAAAAAACTAAATATTACAAGTCAAAATTTCTGAAAAAAAAAGATGCTTACCACATGAAGTAATTGAGCTATATCATCAAAGCTTCGCACTTGCTTACTACCTTTATGCAATTCTTCCATTATCTTGACTTGTACATTTTCAGTAGTATCCATATTTTAGTATTTTAAATGCCTTTAACAATTACTTATTTTGCAAATGTATTCATAGTTGTCTAAGTGCAACCAAAAAATTATTTCAATAAGTGTTAGATGCATATAAAAGAGAGTGATTAAAAAGTATAAAGCTTTATTTAACTTAAATTATAATCACAGATCAATGCATTCTTGGTATAACTATTGTCTATATCAACAGTTGCCAACTAGTGGATCATGCAAATTTTTCAGAGACACACTAAACAATAATAAGAAATTTGGGTCTCTTCAAGACCATAAGGAATTTTTTTTGATGAAACTAACCTGGAATCCCTCTACAGCACTAGGATGGAATAAGTAAGAAACTAAGAGAAAAAGGATCTTTTCAAAAAGCGATAATAAACACATGAGGATCCAGGTTAGTTTCACATTGCTTATGGAGACTTTTTGAAGAGAGCCTGGAATTTTGGGTCTCATTCACTGCTTGCCATTAGTATTCTTGCAAGCTTTGAGGATTTTCCAAAATTTAAAAAGTAATGAAGTAAACTCAGTGTATAATAAACAAGAACCAAAATTTTATTTAGATTAAAAAATTCAGAAGTTAAAACTGCATTATACGAGGTCTGTTCAAAAAGTATCCGACTTTTTTGTATAAAGCACACAACACAATAAATTTTGCAAGTTTTATTCAATCTCCTTCAAAATATTCCCCTTGGTGGTTCACACACTTATCCCAGCGCTTCTGCCACTTCTCAAAACACTTCATAAACTCCTCCCCCGGAATGCTCTGAAGCTCCTCCGTCGCTTTTTTCATAATGTCTTCTCTTGACTGAAATCGCCTCCCTTTCAGAGTTGTTTTTAGCTTAGGGAACAGCCAGAAATCACACGGTGCTAAGTCGGGAGAGTAAGGAGCCTGTCTAATAAGTGGCATGCTGTTTTTGGCTAGAAAAGCTTGGACCACATGTGCAGAATGAGCGGGAGCATTGTCGTGGTGAAGCTGAAAATTCTTTGCTGCCCACATGTTTGGCCGCTTTCTTCGCACAGCATCACGAAGGCAACGTAGAATCTCCAGGTAGTACTCTTTGTTGATTGTTTGACCTTCTGGTGCGTATTCATGATGCACGATGCCACGGGAATCAAAAAAACAGGTCAGCATAACTTTCACATTGCTGCGGACTTGCCGAGCTTTTTTTGGGCGTGGTGATTCCGGATGCTTCCATTGTGATGATTGAAACTTGGTTTCTGGGTCATAACCATAAACCCAGGTCTCATCACCAGTGATGATTGTCTTGATAAATTCTGGGTCATGATTTGCAACATCCAGCATGTCCTCCAAAATTTCCTTCCGGAGTTCCTTCTGTTGCTCCGTCAGCAGCTTGGGGACAAATTTAGCCGACACTCTCCGCAGGTTCAAATCCTCAGTTAGGATTGAATGAACTGAGCCTGTGCTTATTCCCATTTCTGCAGCAATCTCTCGTACTGTTAAACGATGATCCTCCAACACTTTTTCATGAACCTGATCCATCGCCTCCTCGTTTCGGCTTGTGGATGGCCTTCCTGAGCGAGGATCACTTTCCACTGATGCACGGCCATCTTTAAAGCGTTTAAACCATTGCTTTATCTGAGTTGGGCTTAAGGCCTCGTTTTCAAAAGCTTATTGAATCTTTCGAATTGTTTCAACTTGAGTATCACCAAGTTTTTGACAAAACTTGATGCAATACCTCTGTTCGATGCGTTCTGTCATTGAAATGAAATTTTCTGAAAATCAAAAAACCGATGAACACGTACTACACGCCTGCACTAAATGCTTTACACAGAAAGATACGAATGACGAATCGGCCTGAAACGCTTCACGATTACGCATGAATGTGTGTGTGTGCAGCCACGCTTTGCACGGGCAGTTTGCTCATACCTTATTGGCGAGAGGGAAAAAGGTTGAATACTTTTTGAACAGACCTCGTAAAAGTTAAATAAGATTTTACATAATCAAGAAATTACCATAAAATGGGGTAACTTTGAGGGTCTCTTCAAAAAGTCATCCTAAACAACTTTTTTCAGTAAAACTAACCTGGAATCCCTTTTTTAGCACCAGGATAAAGAAGATACTTTATTTTTATTTTTTTATTATTTATTTTTATCTCTATATTTATCCTCCTGACTCGCAGGAAAGCGACGGAGGTGCTATACATAGGGTAAGCAATTATCCCAATCTGCTTCCGGAGATGCCAAGATATTGCTGTCCGCTAGTAATTTAGCAAAGATAATTTAATAAGCTTTTAATAAGATAATAAACTAGTAATTTAGTAATATACCAAAAGAAAAAGGATCATTCTAAAAGCGATAAAAACTGCAGGGAGATCTGGGTTAGTTTTATGAACAAAAATCACTTGCGATAACTTTTTTAAAAGACCCAACTTTGATCAGTTGGGGTAATGGTAGTACTATTCAACTTGTAGTCAAGAAAACCCTGCTGAAAATAGACCTTAGGTTTCTTATAACTCCTGCCCGCTTTCAAAAAACAGAAAGTTACATATCTTTTCAAGGAACTAAAAATTATATTTTTAAACTCATACAATATTTTAAAAATAAAAACAGTGCTCAAGGTTATCCTAAATGTTGCTTGCTCTATTCTTATATTGGTTTTTAATGTGTGATCAAAGTTACCATAAGTATGTGGTAACTTTGTTCAGCAGTTTGTTTGAAAATGTTCAGCTGCAAAGCTGTTATGACATCATCAAAATATTTTATTCGATAGCTCAGAGGCAGATTGTTATGATCAACAGAAAAAGAGTTTTCTTATTGACAGTGTCAGGTTATTAATAGCTAGAAACCTTGAAAATTGATCAAAGTTACCCTGTTTTACAAGATATTGATTTGAATCATATAACCTGCCTGCCAACCAATTTATTTAAAAAATTTCTTTAATTGTTAAAAAAAAGCTGAGAAAAATGCATTAAAGTGCATTAAAGCTTTAGAATTACAAATGAATAGAATTCTTTTTTTCACTCAATAACCAAATTTCAAGTTTTCTTATTGAACATATGTGGAATTATAAAGTCTCTTCAATAAGCAAAGGTAAACGATTTTTGTTAGTGAAACTAACCTGGATTTCCCTGTAATTGCTATCACTTCTTGAGAGATTTTTTTTATCTTGGTTTCCTTTTTTTGCCTTCTAGTTCTGTAGAGGGATTCTGGGTTAGTTTCACTGAAAAAAACAGTTATGGTCTCTTTTTGAAGAGACCTGAATCATCTGACCATTATGTACGTCACAGCAATTTCCAGTCAGTATTGCTGGTGTTGATAATCAAAGTGAAGATTCAGCAATGTTTGTTATAGATTAGATCACTAGATAAAAAGGCTTTAAGAATTTAGTCAGCCTGCTCATCCATTGCTTGACATAAGCTTCAGACTTTTTATTAAACTATACCTTTTCCTAAAACTTCTAATTATCAGTTTTATCCTAGAAGTTTAAAAATCCTTTTTATGATACTCAAAACTTTTACCAAGCTGACCATTCATTTGACAGCTGTAGAAACACAATGGAGGTGGTAGCAGTACCTATTCAAATGATAGAGTTTGTTAAATCTTTTACACGAGATAAACAAATTTAAATCCAACCAAAACAAGACTCAATTTAAATTTATGCCTTGGACCTACTGTGGTCTTTACAAACCCCTCTATTTATAAATATTAATGCTAAGTCTAATGATTAATATTCTGTTTTACTTTAATATGGATCACCTTTTGGAGCAAGTAAAGGAATCGCCCTGATTGTTTAATATCCGCAACTCCTTACCTAATAAAATTAAATCCAACAATAGTTTATATTAGGCTTCGTATTGTTTGAGCATACCGCAGGTATTTTGTTTCATACCGTAAAACGGGGTAACTTTGATCAATTTTGGAGGTTTCTAGCTTCTAACAAGCTGACGCTATCAACAAGAAAACTTTTTTCCTACTATTCATAACACTCTGCCTCTGAGCTATTGAAAAAAATATATTGTGACGTCATAATAGTTTCGCGGCTGAATGCTTTCAATCAAACTGCTAAACAAAGTTACCCCGTACTTTGGGGTAACTTTGATCACATTTGATCACATGTAACCAATGTAAAAATAGAGTGAACAACAATTTGAATTACTGTTTTTATTTTTTAAATATTGTAAGAGTTCAAAAATATGATTTTTAATTGTTTGAAAAGATATGTCGTTTTTCTGAAACTCACCGAAATTCACCGAAACTCACCGAAACTCACTGAAACTTATCAAAACTCACCGGTACCAACATTAATTTCAGCTATGGTGTCATGGAACATCTGAGGTTTTTTCCAGCTCAGTTTTGACTACAAATCAAATATTATTACCGTTATCTTGACTGATCAAAGTTACCTGCTGAACAAAGTTACCCCGTTTTACGGTAGTTCTTTTTCTTCTCGGTAACTGGCCAACTGCAGGCATTTTTTATTCGTAATGACGTACGCATACGCGTTTGCGTAAAATTCAAAAAACGACTTCTCTCAGTATCGTGGGATGGGTGGCAGTTTTTGACGTTTTTGATGGTCAAGTCTAATTTGAAGAAAAACCGATTGGAGTGAGACTAAAAAGAAACAAACCTAGTTGCTCTAAGAAATAGAAAAAAAAACGCCGCGCAAATTGTTCTTGCGGGCCCAAAGTGGGCCCAAAACTTCTTGAATTTTTTAAAATTTGTCAAGATGCTCAGGAAGAACTTAGTTTCATTTGAACCAACTACTTTCTTTCAAAAACTAAACCTTTATCTCCCAAAACTAACTCTCACTTCAATCGATTTTTTTTCGAATTAGACTGTTTTAGCACAGTGTTTCTCAAACTTTTTTCCAATTGCGGCACATTTTTGGACTTTTTCGAAATTCGCGGCGCCTTTAGAGCATGTTTCTTAATTTTTGTCCGAAAAATCAGATGCCCTCTAAAAAAAAAGGTCTTCAACCTGTATCGGGTTCTGATTTCCTAGTTTTCGTTTCACAATTAGGTGTTTTTTAAAAAACGTTGTTCTGGCAGCGGCACTTATTTGAATTGTTTCGAAATTCGCGGCGCATTTGGTCTACAATTCTTGATTTTCGTCCCCAAGATGAGGTGATCTCTAGAAGAAAAGGTCTTCACCTACATTCACGCTCTTTTTCTTAATTTTGATCCCAAATTCAGGTTTTTTTCTAAGGAAAATAGATTTTCGCCCATGATCTGACTTGTTTTGGTTGATTACATGTCCAATAAAAGCAAAATTGGACAAACACACCAGGAAACCTCTCACGGCACACAGGTTGAGAAGTAGTGTTTTAGCATCTACTAATTGTTTCGTAACCGCATCTTTCTGTTCGATTGATTTCGTTTGTTGTCGAGAAGATTGCTTTATTGTTACGGTACCTTTTTTTTAATTAGTAGTTATCGCACTCTTCAAGCAACGTTCTTTGATTTATAAATAAACACTATACAGCCCACAATTTATCTGTATGAGCTATCAACTGTAAGAGAATTGTTCTGTTGTAAAGAGAATTTAAAGTGCACTACTTTTTTATTGTAAGTATATACTAATCAGGGCTGCGGAGCTGGCAAAAAAATCTATGGCTCCAGTTCTTCCAGTTATCATTTTTTGATTGCGTCTATGAGAGCATTATATTATCAACAAAATGCTGTCTCTGCATTCCTTCTTTTAGATGCTCAAATAGATAAAATCTGATGGTGCAAGGTCAGGGCTATATGACGGATGAGACAGCACTGTCCAGCCAAACTTGGTCACATATCCTGTGGTCTTGAGACTCGCGGGTGGCCTGGCATTGTGTGTTGCAAGGAAAATGTTTTTTTCTCTGATCGAGTGCGGGTAATTCTAGCCTTCAGTTTGATCAATGTTTCAATGTAACGTTCAATTGCCCCTGGTTCCAAAAAGTTTCTGAAGGGGAATTCAACGGACGCTTTTTAATAAAAAAAATTCGTCCCAAAAAGTGACGCTCAGATTGTGAAATGCATTGATGGCTCCTTCACCTAATCTTCTTCTCCAAAGGGCAAGTTTGGCAATAAACCCGTTGATGCAGTCGGAATGGGTAATCAGAGTATTATCTTTTCCTTGAAGCTTTAGGTTTAGAGCATTCAACAAGTCCAAAAAATCACATAGGTACGCCAGCCTCACCTGATAAATAAACCTGATAAACATGCACGAAGGTGTAAAAACGCACACAAGTTTACATATATTTACATTTAAATCTTAAGTTACATAGTAATAACTAAAGTTTACATACAAGTAATATGAATTAGCCTACATACCTTGAAAAGACCGTGACTAAACTGAATTAACAAATCATGTTTGCCTCGTTCCTGCAAAAATTGCTTGATCTCAGCTAATAGATCCAACATTTGAACCAGCTTGTTTCCTTTGGGTAACCATCTGACCTGAAAGTAGTATTATGTGTTCGTATAGTGATTCTAAAAAGGTATAATACAGGGACTTACGTTTGTATGAAACAATGGTGTCTCGTGTTGTGAATCCATTTCTTTGCATAGTTGACGGAACAGGCGGTTGTTTACGGCAGATGCCGTGACAAAATTCACAATGCTGTTTATGATTTCCAGCACAGTGTTCAAAGTCTTCGGCAGTTTTGAAGCAAGAGTCTGTCGGTGAAGTAGGCCAAACAATGTGTGCCTGGTATTCTTGGATTTTTCTGCTTGACCAGTGCAATCAACCCTAAACGACATGCCTATCATAGCAGGCGCTCCATCTGTACAGACAGCTACAAGATTGTTCCAATTCAAATTATTCTCTTCAAAAAAATCAGAAACCACTTGGAATACATCACAACTTTGGCAGTAGTTCTCAAGGGGCGACAAAATAAAAAATCTTTCTTGATACTCGCACCAGATACATAGCGAATGTAAACGAGTAGTTGTGACAAGTTAGCAACATTTGTTGACTCATCCAGCTGAATTGCAAATGGTAAAGCTGAAGATGTTACTGCTGAAGTGAGCTGAATTTTAGTATTGCTAGACATTTTGACAATTCTGTTATTGCTCGTGTTATTAGAAAGGGGAACCAGCTTTAACTTGTTATAAGCTCTGTCATCCAAAACTATTTTAGCACAATCCAGGAAGCACGGCTTGACTAGGGTTTTCGCAATGGTATGAGGCTTTTTTTCTTCAGCAATAGTATGCAACAACATAGGATGCCTCAACAATAGAAAAATTTGCTTGAATGTACCTCCTGTGTCCAGCCTGACACGTTTGAGACAACCTTCTTTAGATTTGAAGTACTCAATTGACTTACTAGCTTGCTCCTTGTGGACAGTGTTTAAATACTGCTTGAGCTGGAAAGGTTTTAAAAACTGTTATCCTGCGTCTTCGTACACAACACACACTGCGAGATATCCTCTCCATTCTTCTGAAGGTAAGCAAACCCATACTTGATGTAGTCTTCCTTGTACTTTCGCTTAATTATAATATTAGCTTTTGCAATCAACATTTTTGCACTACACTAGATTTCTACAAAATTTTTTTTATTTTATCTCTATATTTATCCTCCTGACTCGCAAGAAAGCGATGGAGCCGCTAATACATAGGGTAGACA
Source organism: Diplosoma virens (assembly GCA_963680785.1). Taxonomy (NCBI): domain Eukaryota; kingdom Metazoa; phylum Chordata; class Ascidiacea; order Aplousobranchia; family Didemnidae; genus Diplosoma; species Diplosoma virens. The sequence goes on from OY796885.1 coordinate 30,894,654, forward strand.
ATTATACTTCGACCTGCTTCAGGAGATACCAAGATATTGCTGTCCACTTGTAATTTAATAGAGATATGACTGTAATTTAGAACTGCTTGCCAGGACCACCAAGCAGAGGAATGTGCCGTAAAGTGTCTTTCCCAAGGACACAACAGAACGGCACGAGTGGGTTTTGAATCGAGACCGTGTTGATCACGAGCCCGGCGCTTTAACCACTCGACCACGCTGCCGACAAATAAGAAAAAATAAAGGTTTGTGAAAAATAAGGCTGGCATATTTTATTGCAAAAAAATTTTGTAAAAACTTTTGTAAAAACGTTATTACTTATGTTGATCGACTGTTAATTTATGGCATATATACAAATATCGTTCAAGCTAAAAACATAATACTCGTAAAACAATGTACTAAATTGGTGTTTCCCAACTTGTGTTTACTCACGGCTCACTAATCTACTCGAAAAAATCAAATGATGCACAGCATAACAAAAATTTACAAATTGTTGTTTAATGTACATTAGCTGTCTTGTTTTGACACAGCGCGTCAAATCGCTGTGCAATGTTTGATACTGCTACCCACATTTCTCTTTCAACATTTATTTAGAGCGATACTTTGTTTTTATAACCGCAACAGCAGAAAAGCCAGCTTCACAAATATAAGAAGTAGCAAAAGGAATTGAAACAACGCACCAGTTGGGTACCTCTGCACTAAGTGTTTGAAAAAATTAACTATGTGACTAAATAATCAGGTTTACGTCTTTAGATATTCGAGTAAACTTAAAACAATTTTCAAGGCTGCAGACCAGAAAGAATTTTCGGCTGCGTGGATATAATTTTCCACTAGTGGGAAATTTCCCACCAGTTAAGAACCATTGCTCTATTGATACAACAGTCAAATTGCTTAAAGTAAGACTCTATCTTCCCAAGCCAAAAACACAGTATCTTTGTAATTCACCAACTTTAAATTTTTTAGGGCAGGACGCACCAAACTCCCTTCACTACTTGCAACCACTTTTACAACAGTTCATGCTTCTCAGATTTAGATCGTCTGACCACAAATTACAACTCTCGACAATAACCTGTCGTCACAGCAACAAATTACAGCGATATAGTATGGATTTTTCGTCTCTATCCGCAACTAACTCTGACCTTGAATTAACTCTTATCATCAATACGAATCTTCCGTCAGATCCTATAACACGTTTTGACTCATCCTTCTGAATAGTAAAGCGCGAAATTTCCATCGCATACGTTTAAAGCAGTGGTTTTCAACCTTTTCTGTACCGTGACCTATTTTTTAACCCAAGTTAACTTCACAACCCATTTTGGTCAACAAAATTAAATTTCCATCCCAAATTATAGTGTTTTCTAAAAAAAAAAGGTCTTCACTTGGAATTGCTGTCAATTTTCCCTATTTTTGTCCCAAAATCATAGTGTTCTCTAAAAAAAAAAAAGTCTTCATGTGGTTCACTGCACAGGACGCCAGAAAAATGCCTAAAAAATGGGACGGATGGCAAGCCTAATTATACATATATATTATACATATTGCTTTCATTTTGATTTATGCACCATGGCCCACTAAAAAAACCACTGTGGCCCACAGGTTGAAAACCCCTGGTTTAAAGCGAGCAAAATTTGCCAGAAATTGCCAGATGCAGTAATACGTAACAAAGGGAGTTAGTTATGAATAGAATTACAGAAAATAGTAGTATGAACTAGCTCAGTGGTTTTCAAACTATCATGGTTCGTGATTTTTCAGAGACTTTCAACACCGTGGCTCCCTGCTAATATTCTCCCAAAAAACAAGTGGAAACTAAAAAAAAAGTCATCACTTTGAAACTGTTTCTGAATTCTTTATTTTCGACCCAAAATTCAAGTGGAATCTAAAAACAAGGCTCTGCTTGCCCCCCCGATATAGGCTTCATTGCCCCTTTGAGAACTCTTGGCCTAGGTCTACTGGTGGAAACCAATGCTTTGACAAATTTAATATTTTTTTTTGACAACCTGGAAATTACGAAAAGAGCATAAATTATTTACATAAACTATAATTCTTTCATAATAATCCTAATATGTTATTTATCAAATATATTGGTATGCTATTCCCAGCAGCATTTAAAATTGTGTTTAGGCATTAGAAAGAACTAAATTAACCATGGTTTCTAGCCAACCTGCACAAATACAAAATTTCTGTGTAATTTCAGCCTTAATTTCACTAAATAACAAACAAGTTTTTAATATTTTGTGCGGTTCTTTGCAAAACTTGTGTGAAAAAACCAAAATTAATTTACTCACAAACAACTTTATTTTATTTCTAAAATTATCTTAAAAATTGCTACAGATTTTTTCAGTAAAATCGATGCATAGAACAACTTGATAAAGAAACAACACACATGCAATATTATGTATTTGAAATTAATTAGCCTACCCTTCGTAAAAATACTATTTGGAATTAAGACTAAATTATTGAAACACTTCTAATCAAATTTTAAAGAGAAATTGAGACAAGCAAAAGATAAGAATTAGAGCCCATGAGATAACTTTGCCGTATGTCAATATCTAATTAAAACAAAAAGCAAAAACAACTTTATTTAAATCTAATTAAAACAGTAATGCGTTTCTTTAATCTTTTAGATAAACATAGTGGGTTCGATCACCGAACCAAGACAATAAAGTTTACGAAGTTTCGCGCATTGGTTTAATGACGTCCTCCCAAAACTTTCTTCGTTCCTCGGCTAACTTTCTTCCAGTCGTGCAAGGCTGCTGGACTGACAAATAGGCTTGTTCAGTGGCACTATACAGTGGCCACTTTACTTTGACCGGTTGGCCTTTGTTCGGGTCTCTAAAAAGTTTTTAGAAAAGTGAATTGAAGCATCAAAACAGATTTACAGTATATTCGGCTAGTGCTGGGGTGGGCAAACTCCTGTAGCTCGAAGGCCGCATTTAGAAGTTGATGTTTTTTGGGGCTGCATTATAGCATAATAAAGCTTAAATATAAAATCAAAAATATTCGAAACTAGAGTTTAAAGAGACCAAAAAAATGTAGAAATTATATTTTAGATAATATTAGACAATGCTTTTATTTATTTGAAAAATAATAATGCACATATGAATGTGGTTTTATTGCATACCGGTATATTCGCGTTATTCGTTTTGTTGCATGTGAATTGTAAGTATCCAAAACCATAGCCTATCATTTCTAAGAATATACTGCGATTGATTTTAAATCGATTTGTTGCATAATCCGTTTAATTATCTATGAATAAAAGCTATTTATTCGATAACCGAAATGTTAATTGCAAAAATTTTCTTCTACTATCGCCAATTGCGAGCGCATTGTAACATGCAATGCGAGAATTCGAGCACACACTCGCACCTGGGTTTTGACATCACTCGTCTATGATGTGGTTGAAAAAACTGAAAAGATGTGATTTTATACATTATTACGCAATCTTGATTTTAAGCATTTGTTCAATTAAATATTCGCTTTTCATTTAACCAAGTTTTACTGTTCGAAACAATGCGAAACTTTCGAAGGCGCTTATCCATGGACACATTTTTTTGTTTTAGAAAAGCAACTACCGTGTTTCCCCGATAACAAGACCTAGGGTGATTTTTAAGAATGATTTTAATATAAACCCCACCTTTAAAATAAGCCCTAGTTGACTGGTGACGACAAAACTTTCCTAATCTCAGCCAATCACATTCTTTTCTAATCTTGAATAAGCGAAAACTTTGCTGGAATTTTGGAACCCGATGACTGGCAAGACATTCCAGAGGATGATGATATGATTGTTTTTGAATAAATTGTTGTTAACGAGTTTGCGAATGAAAAACAAGTTAATGATAAGTAAATGTAGATAGTTTTTCACAATTTCGGTTTATTTAGAAATCTTTTAATTTTTACTTTGTAACTTCATTTTTTTGTTATATCAAAATAAGACATTTCCCGAAAATAAGCCCTAGTGTAAATTTCAGACTGAAAATTAATATAAGCCCTATCTTATTTTCGGGAAAATACGGTATAAAAAAGCATGTAAAATAAATAAACAACAATTACACGGTATTTTGAGTGATTAAACAATGCCTTTTCTTATTTAGTGCCTTGTTTTCTTGTTTTTTAATTATTTTAAATAAATGCATAATTGTCTTAATCGCGTAAAAGAGCTTGGCAAATTGACTATGCGATTAACCAGATTCGTCAGTAATATATTTCTAAGTGTTAAGATTTTGGACATAACTTGTGTGCCCGAATGTACGCAAGCATTTGCATGAACGTTTCGCATTTGTTTACACAATGCAGTAATATGATTTGTTATACAATTTCATTAATCTTTTCAAATAGTTCCTAGAGGCTTTCGCAGGCCGCACAAAAAGCCAACGTGTGTCACATGTGGCCCGCGGGGCGTAGTTTGCCCACTCCCGGGCTATTGCAATCACTTTAAATCAGTTTTTCAAGAGTATGATTGTCAATTTGGAAAATCCTATTATTGGAACTCGGAAAAATTTCGTTTTTTTGTTTTCAATAGCGAATCTCCGCACCGAATTTAAAACAATGAATGATGCGTTTAACAGTGGTTATCTACTCTTGTATGAAAGCCTGTACGCTACTTTAGTGCCGTTTAACATATATATATGATTTAGGGTTGCCATACCTTCCAAAAAATTCCGGACATGTCCGGTCCTGTCTGGAATTTTGGACAATATTCTTCAATGTCCAAAATTTTTAGTAGATTGTCCGGAATTTTAGAGTTTTAGAATTAAGATTTTAAAACGACATGAAAAGGACATGAAACTCGTATGTTTGATGTCTTCGGTTGGTTAACGATTTTTTTTTATAGAACATCATGAATTTGGCACGAAAACCAAACAATCGGAGATTGATTTTAAGTGAAGAGCTTTTTTTTTTTTTGATCTTCATCCTAGAATCCCAGACAATTTTACTTTCCCTTCACCTCCAAAAATTTATTTGGGTGGGTTGCCTATGTCTGTCCGGAATTCCGCCTATTTAAATATGGTAACCCTTATATTGTTTCTATTTTAAATGATTTTTTCTGACTTGATTGTTAACACATTCAAAATGAATGTAAAATTCAAATTTGCTTATGACTTAGGGGGTACTTTTTAAAAGCACTTGTTAGAAGTTCAAACCTACTCGCGCCATTTTGTTGTGTCCTTGGGAAAAACAGTTTACAGCACTTTACCCTGCTTGGCAGTCTTAGCAAGCAGTTTTAAATTTCAATCATATCTCTATAAAACAAATAAAGCAAAAAAAAAATTTCCACCGGACAGCAATATCTTTGTGTTTCCGGAAACAGATTGAGATAATTGCTTGCCCTATGTTTAGCGCCTCCGTCGCTTCCTGCAAGTCAGGAGGATAAATAAACTAAAAAACCGGTATTGATTTTAGAACTTAAAAAAACGATGTACGATAGCTTCTACAAACAAACGAAATACTCACCCGCTCTTCGCAAAATTGACCAGGTATTTCATCCATTCTCTACTCAATTCAGTTTCATCTTCAGTAAATTTAACATCGAGCGAAAGTTTTTTTTTGTAAAAAGGCATTCCAAACGTATAAAACAGATCATCACCATGATCACATTCACAAAATTCCACTTTTCGAATCGATTCTGGACCATATTCAGAATCATGATAGAACATTGTTTTCTGAGTCATCATATACATGTAAGTAGGGCAATTGTTTTCTACAATAATTCATTGTTTTGATTATTACTTTAGGTAAAAAGTTTTAGAACGTTTTTTTAATAACGTCGACTAAATGAGTAAAGTGACGAAATTAAATAAGACTAACTTTTATACAGCTTCAAATATAGCCGTTTCAAGTTAACTGCGAGAAAAAATCTGCAGCATTTAGGCCAAAGCTGCCCAACTCGCGGTTTTCGCATTTGGCCAAAGAAGTCTTATAGTGCGGCCCGCCAAGGAATTTTTAATCAGATGCTCATTATCTTGAATTATCGCGTTGCCTCTGAGCAAATTCAATGGCTGGCTTGCATTGCCGATAACTCGGAATACAATTGTTTTTGTCTCAGTAAAAGGTTTTTCGCTTTGTTTAGAAAAACAACACGTAGAGTCAAGTAATAATCTTTTCTTTAGTCTTCAATTAAATTTGTCGTTTAAATTCTATTTGTCATGGAGTTAATTAGAAATATTGTTAAAATCAATGTGACCAAAAAAGACCAAAAAACATTTATCATTTGTCTTCAGCGTAAAGTTTTTGAATTAACTTCCACGACAACTTAATTCGACATCACTTTGATTACTGCAGCGATTGTGGCCCGAGGTGAACTTGCAGACGAATATTTGGCCCGCGACGAGTAAAAGGTTGAGTATTTCTGATTTAGGCTATATGTTGGCTGTTTACCAAAGGCTAATGGTTCTGAAACTATCTAAAACTATTTTCGTTGACACATTTTCGGAAGGGTTTGCGGGACACGCGATCTTGCGACGGACCACCAATAAAAATTTAAGGAGCTAATAAAGATTTGCTGCCCCAAAAGAGCTATGCAAAGATGAACAACCCCAAAATCTTCCCAGGTAAAGATAAGCAACCCTAATTCAAATTGAAAATACATACATACATAGGGCTAGAGTTAGGGTTAGAGTTGTTAATTCAACGATATAATTAACTTTAGTGTAGGTAAATATACTTCTCTATATTATATTGGATTATACTTCTTCTTCTTCTTCTTCTTTCGGCTTCTCCCTACTCGGGGTCGCCACAGCGCGACAGTAATCTCCATTTCACTCGGTCTACTTCGTCTCCTTCCCAAGCTCCAACCCTTTCCATGTCTTCTCTCACCAAATCCATCCACCTTCTCCTTGGCCTTCCTCTTTTCCTTCTGCCTGGCACTGCCATCTCCATCATCCTTTTCCCCACGTAGTCTTCTTCTCTCCTTTTTACGTGTCCATACCAACGTAGCCTCACATTCCGAAGTTTTTCTCCCAGCTTTGCAATTTTTGCAGTCCCTCTCACATATTCGTTTCTTATCTTGTCCTTTCTTGTCACTCCCAGTGCCCATCTCACCATTTTCAACTCTGCAACTTCCATTTTTCCCATTTGTCGTTCAGTCACTGCCACCGTTTCCATTCCATAAAGCATGGCTGGTCTAACAACACTCTTGTATATTTTACCCTTAACCTTTGCTGATAACTTCCTGTCGCACAGAACTCCAGATACCTTCCTCCAACTCATCCATCCTGCTTGGATCCTTCTCCTTACTTATATTGGTTATATTATATTGGATTATATTGGATTATACAAACATGTTAAATTCATCAAAAGATTGGAAGGAATAAAAATTGGGAAAACCGTGTCAACTATTGAAATCAATCAAAAAAGAACAAAAATTGCGCACGAAAGTTGACTTAGTTTTTATTAATGGAACAAGCTTTCGTCCCAGCTTTATAGTGATCTCTAAAAAAAAGGTCCTCAGATGAATTCGTTCTGAGATTTCCCACTTTTCCTAACAATTTCATAGTGATCTTTAAAAAAATATACAGCAAAATGAACCTATATGCGGTATTTTCAAAAAGGAAGTCCCCTAAAAACGAAGGGGGTTCTAAAAAAGGGGGCCCAAGGCAACTGCCTCGCTTGCCTCACCCAATATCCACCACAACCTGCGGCTTGGATAATTAATAAATGCGCCGTGCCCCAATGTCGCGCACTTAAGGGCTCGTTTCCACTACGAGCGTGGAATGGAGTATTCTTTGCTTGTTTTATGGATATTTTTGCTTCGCTTAACGCTTGCTTAGATTTTAAGCGCGGAAAGATCAATAAAAGAAACAAAGAATACTCGATTCTAGGCTCGCAGTGGCAAAGAGACTTAAGGCCCGTTTCCACTACAAGCATGGAAAAGAGCATTCTTTCTTTCTTTTACTGATCTTCAATTGAAGCGAGCGCAAAAAAAAATCAATAAAACAAATAAAGAATGCTCTTTTCCACGCTCGTAGTGGAAACGGGCCTTTAACTTTTAAAAAATTAAACTTAATCCAATTTTTTCCATTTTTGCAGCAAATAATATTGTTTATACTATCAGGACTTCCCACCCGCGGCCTGCAAAGAAATTTTTAATCAGTTGCTCAATCAACATAAATTATTGCATTGCCTCTGAACCAATCCAATGGCGCGCAGAAAACTCGAAATACAATTATTTTTGGCAAAATAAGATATTATTCGCTTATGCTTTATTTAAAAAAAAAACACGTAGAATCAAACTGAAGACTTTGCTTTTTGTCTGCTACAAAGAAAAAGTCCCCGCTTTGGTTTTTGCACCGATTACGGCCCGCAATAAACTTCTTGACAAAAATTTGGCCAGCAATGGGTAAAAAGTTGGGGACCCCTGATGTATATTTTAACCACGCTGCTTTTGATTAAATTTGCCCACATATTGTAGATTGTTACGTCAGTATACAATTTTGTTATCAGCTTATTTGGGATAGCGTCAGCAACCTAGTCTGACTGATTTTGCAAGTTTATCTCCAAGCATGCTTTACCAAAAGAGTTATTAATCCAATATTTTGTAAATTCGTCTTAAATAGGCTAATTCATTAAAATATTGTGACATTTCCTTCCATTACTTCTTTCCATATTAATAAACAGTATTTTTAAAAATTATTATTTTATAATCCATCATTTATAAAATTTACCTTCACTCTGGCGGTTATTACTCTGTATTGCGGCCAGCAAAAGCAAAAAGGTTGTGCGACCCTGGCCGAATCCTAATCGTAAGATATGAGTCTTAAGATTAGGATTGGGTAACGAAGTAACAAAGTCACCTTTCGTTGTACCTTTTGCATTTGCACTATAGTGTAACTAATTCCGAAAGGTTTATGTCTTGAGCTTAGCATAAAAAGTTATTAAGCTACCTCAGCAAAGACAGTCTACTGTTAGTTAAAAGGCCAATTTTAGCTAAAATTTTTTGTTGAAATTTGCTGAGATTTGCAAACCCGATTAATTGGATAAAATAGTTTATGATAGTAAAGCCGAATACTTTTCATTAATTGGCGCAAACCAAATAATAAAAAGATCTGAATTTATCATGTAAAATGTTCTGCGAAATATAGAAATTTTATTTTTTGTTTATGTTTTAAGATCATAAACTTTCAATGAAAAAAAAAGAAAAAAAATTATCATTCAGCTGTCGAACTAATAGCATTGTAAACAAAAAGTCGGGGGCGCACGTGCTTTTTTCTCGCCGTCAGCGGACAGCCACAAATTCGAGATTGCACCAATTAATTTCAATCAGAGAATTTTAACGGTTTCAGTTGCTACTTGAATTTTTTTTCGGAAAAAAACAAAAGTTTAAATTTAGGAAAAAAATATATTCAGTTGTTGAGAAAATAATAAAAAATGTCGAATTTAAGCGCTTCTCAGAGCCGCAAACTCGATGCATTTTTAACCGAATTCGAGTCCGCAAAAAATTTGCAGTTCGAGTTTTGGTTGGCGTTCACCATTTTTAATCCATCAAGTTCAGTTTGAATTCGGTAAATTTTAATCTATAAAGTAAAAAAGAAAAAGGTCTTTACATTAGATTGCAGGCCTATCTGTTTGATAACTTTTTTGCTCAAATATGCACTTGATTTGGAAACATACATGAAGTGGGGACTTTTTTGCTTTCCACTTTGTATTAATATGATCGAACCTGATCAATTATTTTTCGAGTTCGAGTTTGCAGACCTGGCGCTTCCATGCGCGATGTACAGAAATTTGTTTTAATTTGCAAACGTTTCATTTTCAAGTTTTTCAAAATAACGTATTCCTTAAAGAAAATCTTATTCACTGCTTGTTTTGATGAATACTTGATGTGTTTACCGATATGCTGCTTCGCAGTGTGAATGGCTGGCAGCACGTACCAGCAGTCAGCCAAAATTGTTCCGTAGATACGACTCCATTTCAGTTCATCATCCGGGATGTTTTTTCCATATTCCTCAACCATCGTGGTGTAAGCTGACTTTGGAAGACCTTTCTAAAACAAAAAAGTACAAAATATAATAACAAAACGTGCTGCATTATAGATTAAAATTAAAGATTATGTTATAACCGGAATCGGCGAAACTAAAAGCTTTAAACACCCAAAACCAAATAGACCATAGATGAGATTGGGGGCGTAACTAAAATTTTCTCAGGGACCGGGGGGGTTCGATCTGTTGTAATTATTTTTGATAAAAAATTCATCTACTTTATTTGAAACAGGTTTGTGATTAGTAGCGTATTTAGGGTGGGGGCATTGTCCCATGGCCCGTCCTTGGAGATAACTAATACAAAAAATCAGAAAGAGATTCAAAGTGAAGACCTTTTTTATCACTTGAAAAAATTTTTCCACTAAGCATATTTGATTGTTGTTGTATGCCCTCCTTTTTTTTAAAAAAATCCTCAGGATGCCACAGTTTGTCATAACTATTTTTGTTTTTATTTTATTTTCACTTCTATATAATTTTAGTATTTTTATTTATTCCAAATATTATAACCTTTTTGGACCAAAAGCTTTAAATATTAACGGGCGTGTGGCGTAAAAGATAAAATTAGGTGAAAACAGTTTTCAAAAAAATTATAACTGATAATAATGATAACAAAATTTACTCTTTTTCATTTGGCTGTTTAGCTTTTTATTTATCTGGATTAAAAGCCGTCTAAATCAAACTACGCTGTTAAAAAACGTGCAGGAAAATCAAAGAAATTTTGCAAAATTCCGCAAACATCAAAAACGCCTACTGCGATGATCAAAGAACTTGCAAAAGTTTCAAGCCAAATTTATACCGAGTAAAAGAATTTGTTTAAAATTAAAAATCCTGTACTGATCACATGTTGTCGCGCCTTCTTCAACAACCAACCAATATTTTCGTTAAGCTCTAAAAAAATCAAATAATTGTTTTTACAATACAGGGTTGGGCAAACTTTTCATACTGCGGGCCAGTTTTTTTTCAATTTTATCAGACGGGCCAGAATGGCACAAACAACGCGTTTAATTTTAATAAATTCTTTAAATTTCAGTTAAAAATGGCATACCATATTTTCGAAGGAACGAACCGGGACGCTTATTGACAGATAAAAATTCATCCCTGAAAGGTAGAGTTCACTAAAAAAAAACGTCTTTACTTCGAATCAGTGTTCAATTTCCTACTTTTTGTTTCTAAAAAGAAATGTTCTCTAAAAAAAGGTCTTCACTTCAAATTAATCTCCGGATTGCTAAATTTCGTCCCAAAATGAAAGTGCTCTCAAAAAAAAAAGGTCAGTCTCGGATTTCATGATTAGTCCCTGAAGATTAGTGTTCTCGGAAAAATACAAGAAAAAAAGAGTCTGCACATGGAGTCTATCTTTGACTTTTGTCAGAATTTCTGCCAAAATGGGCGGGACAGAGACCTAAAAATCAGGACTGTCTTGCCAAAATCAGACCTATGGTAAGCCGAGTTAAAAGCAATGTTACCAAATGATATAATAATTAAGATTATTGCTTTGGCGGGCCGGATTAATAAGTGCAAAGGGCCTTAAATGGTCCTCGGGCCGCGGTTTGGGAAATCTTGTTTTAATATTGGAAAAAAATTAAAAACTGATTTCTGATTGCTCATGATGAAGGCTTAAAAAACCGATTGTAAGGTTGTGACAAAAGTGAAGTAACAAAAAATGAAGCTAACAACAGCAAAAGTGAAGCCAACACCGGTTGCAGGCTAATCATCCAAGTGAATTGTAAAAAAATAAAATAAAAATAACTTAGTTGATATATGTCATTATTGTTTCACCTAGTAAATATTTTTAGGATATTTTTTGGTCGGTTCTCATCAGGAGGGTGCAAATGCGATTCTGTCAAAGTGATTGTAATTAGGTGACAGATCAGAGAATATTATTCAAACTTTGATTTATTGGTTCCAAAAGATTGTTCGCTTATTAAGGCTGAAGTCACGTACGTTATTGAATACATATCTATTCTACAGTAATTATTTGGAAATAAACAAAAAAAGCTGTACCACACATAACAAATGTTCAATAATTCCTTGTAGATGCTCCATACAAGTTTCTTTTGTAATTCCGGTCTTGAAATTTGCAGGTTGTTCGAGAGTCAAAAGTCCACAAGCTTCTGTGCTGTTGCATCCAACAATGTACGGCACAGGATTGACACTGCCCCGAGCCAAATCCTTCAAAGGTTTTGTAAAAAACTTTCCATCCACTACAGGAGCAAAATATGCCATTTTCTGCGAAAAGTTAGTTTTTTCAATCAGCCTTTAGTAAAAAGATGTAAAATTTTTGGCTGTTTCAAACTATAAAAACTTAAAGCATATTTTTCAATACAACAAGACCCAACGTTTTCGTAGATTTACAGAGGATTTAAAAATAAGTTGGTAAAGAATCGCTTTTATATTTTCTGTACGAAATTTATATTTTCTCTATTTAAGATAATTGAATATCTATTGTGATTTTTCAAAATATGCTTGTGATGTGCAACAACAGTGCAAACTTTGGTTTTAACAGTTTTTTTAAAAAGAACGTTGCACTTTAAAAATTTGAAAGCCATTTATTTATTTATACTAAAGCAAGTTTTTATTCTTAAATGGGCTTATTCCTTAAGGTTGGTTTATTTTAAAGCGACTACAAAAGTAGGCTTATGCGAATTTTTATAAATATTTTCAAGCATACTTACCATTGCTAATGGTGTTAAAGCTTTCATAATTTCCTCAGCCGGAAGTGCTTGAAGCTCTTTGAGAATTCTTTGTTGATTTTTTTCTTTTATTTTCAATTCTTCTAGCAGCAATTCCAATGCACGGCCGTCAGACTCTTGCAAAAAATCTATTGCAAATTTTAAAAAATTAAAATGAAATTAGTTAAGAGTACTTTTAATAAGTCTCGCAGATTAAAGTAAAAATTTTCCGCACTTTTATTTATTTATTTTATTTTATCTCTATATTTATTCTCCTGACTAGCACAAAAGCGACAAAGGCACTAATACATAGGGCAAACAATTACCCCCACCTGCTGCCGAGATGCCAAGATATTGCTGTCCGGTTGAAATTTGATATTTTGTCTTTTAATTTTATAGAGTTTAGTGATCTCGGCAAGCAGTTCCAAATTTCAGGTATTTAAAACTACGTTTTCATTTAGATCTGGTAAAGTTGGAGCAGCTTTTTTTAGATGTGCTGAAGTCGGAGTCAAAGGCTTTTTGCTTTTGACGACTCCGCTTTACGCAAAATTTGACCTACCACCAAGGTGTTAAAATCTGGAGTCGGATTTATTTTTTCAAATGTTTTAGAGTCGGAGTTGGATTCAAAAATTTTAAACAGCTGAAGTTAGAGTCTAAATAAGAGTAGTAAAATTTTAAATAGGCGAAGCCAGAATCGAAGTCGCAAATAATTCCTCTGACTATACGACCCTGGTTCTTACCAAGGAAGCATAAACCGTTTAAAATTACAGAACAACAATGGTACAGATTAGAAATCAAAAAGCGAAAAACCCTAAAATAATGCAATTAAATAATTTTCTTGGATGTTTGTTTAAAATATTTTCAAACAAATTGCTTTTACTTTGATAAAATTCTTTAGATCTACTGTATATGTTGTGTTTAAATTTTTAATTTTATCCGATTTTGGTCATTTGAATTTCTTGTTATACTGTAAAATCGTTTTAAAAACCTTTTTTTTTGATTAGTGTAGTAATTTCTTTTAAACAAAATCGACCTTAAAATGAGAAACATAAAAATAAAACAAAAAAATTGTAGTTGATTTAAAACAAAAAAGAAAACAAATTTTAAACAATTTGTCGCAAATTTATCTTTATTAAATGTTTTGCGGAAAAGTTACGGTGCATTTCATTGTATTGTGCATGGCGTCAGTTTATGACGGTTAAAGTCCATGTTTGTTCGTCTACAATGCGCTGTTCGTCCGACAAAGCAACAACAGTCGTTTTTACAGCCTTATTTAGTAAAGCAGCTTGTAAACTTTCTTTCTCCTTTCTTTGTCAATCAGGTTCTTTGACTTTTAGTTAAGTTAGAAAAGTTGGCTAACTCATAGAAATCACTGTTCAATTGCCTTAAAACCAATTTTTCGATTTTGCACTTAAAATTATAAAAAATTGTTTGCTTTAAGTTTTCGTTCTTCGTTTACTTTTTGATATCAAATCAAAAAGACTTTTTAAAGTTGAAGAGAAAAATTCTGATTGGTTGAAATCAATACAAAAAAGGTAGGCGGGGTCCGAGTGATTGAAGAATTTTGGCAAAGTAGAAGGAAAAGATTTACAACACGCTAAGCCGACCAACAATGTTGTAAGACTTTAAAACGGTGTCATTTTTCGAAAAGCAGGTAGCAGAATTGGAAACGAAAGAATTAACAATTTAAATGGAAGGACAAGGATTGATTAAATATGAACTAAACGCGGAAGAAACTTTACAGGTTTAAAGACTAAAGGAAAAGGTGAAAAAGGTAAAGTGATATGATTTGGGAACATACTGAGAAGAAAACAAAATTATGGTGGGAGACGAATAAAGACAAAGGACCCACCTGATAAAAGAAAAAAAGGACGGCTCGAAAGCGGTTTTTGGCTGCAACAGAAAACGATATGATTACAATTTGATTGACTAAGCAAGTTGCAATAAATCAAGATAGATCGACAAATATAATTTGCTGTGGTGAGCCATGAAAAAACACCCGAAAGAGGAAAATCGGACAGCCAAAGTTTTTGTCAATCTTTTAATTCATTAGTTTTTGAATCTTAGTTTGGGCTTTAAACTTTTAAAAACAAACCTAACTTTACGTAATCAAAAGGTTTATTAAAAGTAAAAATATTGGCAGATTTACTCCAATTAAAAAACTTTTTAAAATTTATACTGGCTGCTTTTGCTTTATCGCATCTAAAGAACTTCGGTTATTTTGAAAAAATCAGGAATTAAAATTGCCATTAATTGTAAAGTAAGAAATAAAAGATTGCTTTAAAAAGTATATTTTGGATTTAATTACGTAGAATTAAATCAAATTAAGTTCAAAAATAAAATAACTTTTTTTTTAATAGAAATCCAGGTTTTAAAAAAAGCAACAAAATCAATCGAACGCTCTTGCAATGAATTTCGTTACTCCAAAACCTTGACAGTTTGGTCACTTCGTGTTGAAGCATTCTCCACTCACCCCCAACATGCAGCGAGCCACTTTGCGAGACGGCTTTGTCGAAGCAGCCTCGCGACATTGGAGATACCACGTGATAGTTAACAGCGCCGCCTCCCGCGCTCTGTCCCATGATTGTTAAATTATTGGGATCTCCACCGAAATTCTGAATGTGTTCCCGAACCCATCTTTAAAAAAAAAAAAAAATTGGGAACCACAAAAGCTTTTGAGGTTTTTTCCTTTTGCAATTTTTGTTTCGATAGTTCAGAAGTTTTGTCCCTAATACTGGTATTTAAAATTTCCCTCTAGCAATATATTAAATATAATCTAGGCTAGGACTTGCAACATTGAAATAAAGAAAATAGGAGTCTGTTTTTTGCTTGCATTCCAAAGTTGGTTGTTGGTGTTAAGATTTAGAGAACTTACTTCATAGCCATCTGCTGATCAAGCAAGCCCATATTGCCTGGAACTTCACTGTCTCGACCCAACGAAAGAAACCCGAACACGGACAGTCTGAAGTTGGGAATCACCACCACTACATCGTGAAGTCCTGCCAAAAAACTCCCATCATAACAGAGTTCGCTTCCGACCGTGAAACCTCCTCCAAAAATCCAGAGAAGCACCTATGACGGAGTAGCTTGTCAAGCTTAGATGTGCTTGTAATTTCATTTAAAGCATAAACTATTATATTTGTAACCAGAGGTTTTTATATTAAATTGCCATAACGCTTTTTTGGCATAAAATTTAAATTGAAAAACGCATAGAAACAACCAGGAAGCAATATTACGTCGGCTGAACGCCACAAATCAGTGTTGATTAATAATGGCAAAAAATTGAATTTACTTCTTAATCAGGATATTGCTTTGGTTAGTTTGCATTCTCAATAATCTCATGAAGGTTATCGAACAAGCCAGCAATTAAATTGCAAGAAGTTCTCAATAATCTCTCCAAATTATAAATAACCGTTGAATAAAGAAATAATTTTTTTGCTCAACTATCGCAAGCTCGAGCAGAAAGCGAAAAACGGGCAGCTCACCGGAAGTTGGGCGGTTTTCGAAACCGTTGACGTATAGACGCTCAGATAGAGACAATCTTCACTGACATCTGTGATGTTGTAACCATCAGGACTCGGTATAGTTTTTGCCAGCGATTCAGAAGCTTTTGGATCTTGTTGAGGAGAAGCGGAGTGTTTGGTTCCGTTAAGTACTCCGCTCCAAGGTTCTGGCCTGAAAATTGATAATTATTTTTCTTTGTTGACGAAATAAAAAGAAAATCAAACAAATACAAAAAGATGCCAAAAATTGTATGGCGAAGGATAAAGAGAAATTCAATTTATAGGAGGCTTTTAATGTAAAAATGAATATTGCTAATTAAAATGTTTGCTTTATAAAAGCTTTATTAATTCGTGTTAGCAATGTAGTAATTTGAAAAATGTTACAGTATTAAGAAATTCAAAAAAAGAAAATCAAATCAATCTTCTTTTAATTTAATTCTTTTGAGGTTTTTATCGAAGTAATCAAAAAATACCCCTGAAAATACAATTTTATAAAAATTGTCACTCAAAACCATAAGAAGTGTGAGGCAATTGCCGCCCAAAATTCAAACAATTGTACAAAATCAAAATTTTTTGGCCACTGCTCATGCACCATTTGGAGCAGGAGGAGGAAGTCGCATTATGCCAATTTTTTGAGCAAAGTCATTCTACTATCCAAAACAATCCAGATCAGTGTCCAAATATTACTAAAATTTATGTAAAGACCTTTATTAAGAATTTATTTCGACAAAATCCATACAGTATATTTCCTGTACAAAATTATTTTTTGTTATAGTTGTTAACATGAGGTATTTAGATAATTGATTAGAAACTGAATCAACTAAAATCAGAATCACCAGACTCGAGTTGTCATGTCCATGGAATGATTTAAAATCATGATTTGTCTGGTACTTCTCGTTTTAGGTTGTAAAACTCGAGTCTGGTGCTTCTTGTTTTAGGTGACTTAATTTCTAACTATTTATTTTTCTGTTTCATTTACAAATAAAAAAACAAGTGAAAATGAAAAAAAGGTCTGTACATTAAATCTAAATGATATTTGGACATCTGCATGGAATGATTCAAAATCATGATCTGATCGATGGTTGGAAATTATAAGGAAAAAGATGTTTCGCTCCTTAGCCAAAAATTGTTTTCGTCTGGTACGGCTATATTTTAACTTTAATCTAGTTTTTTACATATAATAATGTAAAAACTCAAAAAATTAAACATTTTATTTAAAAATTTTTTTGTCTTTTACGTTGAAGAATTAGAAGTACTGAAACAAAAATTTTAGGGCTGTTTAAAGCTGAAGTTGAAGAAGACTAAGTTCATTGTTTTAAACCTATACCAGTTCGTATAAAATCTTGTGTTAAATATTTCGGTATCATCCCATCTAGCTAGCAAAATACTTCCTTTAGAATTTCCCAAAGGGAAAAGAAAATAAAAGCTTTTTTTTCTAAATTGCCTAAATTAATGTTTTTACAGTTTTTATTCAACCTTTTTTGAAAAATTTTAAAAATACACAAACTTTTTGTTTCAATTAAGGCTATTCTTGATTTAAGTATCATATTTTTTGTTTTGCTACCACTCGCTTTTACATCAAACTGAACATAGATTATCGTTAGCAAAACTCACATTAATAAAACTCACTTTACTGGTGGCTTGAACCGAAGCTCTCCAACTGGTGGTTTGGCAAAAGGTAAACTTGAATATCGAAACACGTCTCGACCTTGACCGAAATTCTTTATTAACTTTCCTTTCACTTTGCCCAAACTTGTTTCGACGAGAGGACAATCACACATTTTTGCAATAGAATACTTAGGCTTATTGCTGTGACAATCAGTAAACTTGCAGAAATAAAATTAATTTAAATATTTTTGTAATAGCAAAGAAAAATTTTCTTTAAAACTAATCAAAAATCATTGCATTGCATAAAAACTCTCAAATTAAATTGAATTATGATAAACATATGTAGAATGCATTTAATGTTCTGATAATCTTTGTTGTACTAAAGCATTTGCTAATATAACAAAAATATACTTTTTTGTTTATGACATTGGTATGTAATTTTTTTTAGTTTTATAAGTCATTATTTTTTTTTAATTACACAAAATGGTTAATGTGTAGGCTTACCATACATCCAGATTTTCAGGGTTTTGTCCCGCCCATTTTGGCAAGAATCCCGCCATCAAAAACAGATTTCCTGTGCAGACCCCCTTTTTTTTATTTTTTTCGAGATCGCTAGTTTTAAGAGTTGAAAATCATGAAATCCGAGACTGATTCGAAGTGAAGACTTTGTTTTTTAGAGAGCACTACTTTTTAGGGACGAATTTTTTTGCGTTAATGAGCATTTCGGTTTGCCTCTTCGAAAATATTGTATGCCTATTAATGTGTAGCCAACATATAAGTACTATTAATCACAAGAAGTGATTTTATCAATGAAAAAATTGAATTTAAAATTGAATTTGTTTTTGTTAAGCATATTTTTAATTGTAAAATTTTTACTGCTAAATTTCAATTACTTTTGATAACTTTTATAACAATTTAAGAACTTGCTATAAAAAGATGAGTATAGGGAATCACTCTTAACTCTGCCACTGCTTTAACGAATATGACGAAAATCACTTTTGGCCTGCAGTATATTCAATTGATCGAGAAAATGCACACACAGAAGTAATTTCACCTCTTACCATCGAGGCAAATGACACATTACAGTGCAAAAGTACAAAGACTCATTCGATTTCGACCAATATCACATTGGTACTTCGCCGTTTACGACTGTATTGCGCTAATTTTCAACAGCCAGGACAATTATACTAAAGTTAAGAACTGCTAAGAATAGTTGATATTATGCAACTGGTTATGCATTATTTAAAAACTGAATAGATTATAATGTACGCTACATTATTGTTTCAAATTTAAAGGGAATTCACTTTATTTCTACTACTTTTTTAAACTGTCATGTTGCTACTATAATTAACAAATTTTGGCTCTTTTACGACGTTTTAGGGGGTCCAGATGCGGCCGCTTCGTTCACTCCATACTAAAGCTATCACTGACTATATTTACGCATAATATTTAGTTCTTTTATTAGAATTTAATATTTTCTAAGTAAAAAAAAAAAGTTTTTACTTAACGATTTTGCTGAAGCACACAAAACAAACAGCATCATTTACTTAGCTAGTGGTCCAATGAAAAGGTTTTATAAAAAAGTTGTACTTAACTTCAACAAAACAATAAATAGGTTCTATTTTCTTAATTTACAATTTTGCATCTCCCATCACAATTTCAATTTTCTGTTCATTTGGCTCTTTTAAACTTTTGTTGCGTAAACAACTTATGCTGACTTAAAATCAAAAAAAGTAATACAGCAAACTAAAAAAATAATTCCTTGATTGGTTTAAAATAAAGCTGCTTACAATAGTCGCAGAAAAAATTGTCTTGAACAAATCCTTTAAATGCTTTTTTGGTGTAAAACTCTCATCTCTAGGTATTCATTAACCGATGCTTTATGAAGTAACCAGAGTTTGAACAAATCAATAACCTCATTGGATTACAGCTTGTTTGTTTTAGTACCTCGCTTTGCCTAAATAGGGAAAATTTTTTATTCTGTAAAAAAAATTCATTCTTATTGTTGAGCACAATTCAATGGTGCTACTACAAAGAAGATAAAGAAACCTTTTCTATTTTTATGACAATGAACCTCACATTCTTTCGTTCTGTACGGTTTTTAACCTTTTCAACACCGTGGCCCCAAATACTTAAAATGCAATTGTTGTGGCCACAGTGTGTCTAGTCTTCACTTTCATTCCGCCTACAATTTCTCCCAAATCGTTTCCGAATTATAGGTGAGGTGAAGACAAAAAAAAGTCTTCACTTTAATCCGTACCCAACTCACCAAATCGTTTCTTCACAACAAAAAACAGGCCCGAAAATATAATTTAAGCAATTTTTTTACACCATCTCTGTGTGGCCCATTTAAAAACTTGCTGTGGCATATTGGTTGAGAACCCCTGAGCTAAGCATATTTTGGTACCGTTATAACGGCCAAATCATTCATCAACCATTATCAGGAAGCAAAATTGTTTTTAGCCAATGGAAAGTCATATTTTAGCGAAAAGGTACAAAAATTTTCATAAATAAAGAAATCACATCAAATAAAATCTTGTAGCCCTACTCGATAATTGTCACTAAGTTAGACATATTATCTACAAATTCTATTCAATAAACTTATTGGAAAGTCTATCGCGTCGGGGTCACCAATTGCATGATTTGAAACGTAGGCCTAATGTTTAAGTTTTAATTAATAAAATTTTAATGAGAAGATTAACCATAAACATTTTTCTTTGTAACCTTGATTTTTGTCATACCTAACCTCAATTTTTTCTAGACAAACTTGATTTTTAAAATCTTTATTCATGCTCTTCTGGTAAAATCTGAGTTAAATTGCTGTTAATTCTTTATTAAAAAGTAAAAACAATAACAAAAACTCAACGTTTCGGTGTACTATGTTTCAGTAAACCTTCATCAGGAGATTAAGCAAAACACAAATGTCATCCAAAATAAAACCATAGTGGCGTGAAAAAAGGAAAAAATATTTAAAATACATTATTGATTTAAAACAGTTATTAAACAGATTAGCTAAACTAATTACAGATTCAAAAGATTTTAATGAAGAAAAAGAAATGCTACGACGTACTTTGGAAGACAACAACTACCCAAATTGGCTTATAAAGAAAACATTCAATCGATTCAGATTCAATAAAATTGAGAAACATGAAATAAGCAAAAACTACAAAGGAACAGTAACCCTACCTTATTTTCAAGATTTAACTGAAATTTTAAGTCGTATAATTAAAAAACAAAATATTAAAGTATATACAAAACCTTTTCAAACAATCAAGCAAATTTTACCCAACTTAAAAGATTCAATTGAACCAAAGCAACAGCCAGGAGTAATTTATGAAATTCCATGTTTAGATTGTGTTGGCATTTATATTGGTGAAACTGGTAGGGCATTTCTTACAAGATGCAAAGAACACATGCGGGATGTGAATTCAAAAAATTTAGCACGATTAGAAAATAATGATATAAACAACAAATCTGCTCTAGTAAAACATGTATATTCGGAAAAGCATCATATGAATTGGAATAATTCAAAAATTTTGGCAAAAGAAGCAGATTATATAAAAAGAAGATTTTTAGAGTCCTTTTTTATTCATTTTAATAATGATGCTTTTAATGATAAAACCAATTGTTTCTATCCAAATGCTTATTATAATTTAAAATTCTGAATCCGTTAGATGTCATTTTAAATCAATAATGTATTTTAAATATTTTTTCCTTTTTTCACGCCACTATGGTTTTATTTTGGATGACATTTGTGTTTTGCTTAATCTCCTGATGAAGGTTTACTGAAACATAGTACACCGAAACGTTGAGTTTTTGTTATTGTTTTTACTTTTTAATAAAGAATTAACAGCAATTTAACTCAGATTTTACCAGAAGAGCATGAATAAAGATTTTAATAATATACCTGGTATCAAGAAAAGCCAAACTTGATTTTGTTATATCTATGCTTAATTTTTTCTTGGTAACCTTGATTTTTGTCATACCTTTGTTTAAGTTTTTTTTTGTCAATCTTGATTTTTGTTGTACTTATGTTCAATTTTTCAAAACTTTTTCTTAATCAACCTTAATTTTAGAAACCTACATTCAATTTTTTCCTAAGAAAGCTTGATTTTTAGGTACCTTTATTTAGTTTTAAAACTTTTTCTCTAAGCAGCTTTGATTTTTGTTATACCTAACCTCAATTTTTTCTCTAACAACCTTGATTTTTGTCACAAGCTTTGTTCAATTAAAAAAAATTTTTCTAATCAACCTTGATTTTGTTATACCTTTGTTTAATTTTTTCTTGGCAACCTTGATTTTTATTATACTTATTTTCAATTTTTTTTTTCTAAACAACCTTGTTTTTTGTTATACCTAAGTTCAATTTTTTTCTTGGCAACCTTGATTTTTATTCATAGTCAATTTTAAAGTATTTGTTAAAAGTTTTAAACAAAAAATTTATTGATAGGATATTTGTGTTCAATAAACAGATGCTTCATTATAAAAAAATTCGTCTTTTTTCCACTTTTATTATTTAGTAAATCAAATCCAAACATAGTTATTATTTTTATGCAGTATGAATTCGCTTTCTAGTGTTAACATTTTAATTGTTTCAAAAATGAATTCAGTTCTAACTATGTTTAATCTTTTGGTCATTTTCATAAACTGTTAATAATAAGAAAACTACTTGTAGTCACTGCAAGCTTGACAACGTGTGTCAAGGTGTCCTCTTACACAGAAGCTTGCTGTTCATACCGTATCGTGTTTCCTGTTAAAAATCGCGCAACGTATTCACGATCGGAGTTTGAAAATGTGGTTACCTTAATTTTCAGTGTGAAGATAGAGAAAGCGAAAAAATTTATAATGCACTTTGATTTTTATAGTTTTATAAAAAGCTTAACTAAAAAAATTCGATTTCAAAACACCGACTTAAGCTTAGCTGCTAGTTTGATCCCCAGTCAAGTGCAACAACCTGTTATGTTAAAAAGTTTTACATTTTTTTACTTTTACTAACAAAATTCATCATAAAACTGAACATTTTATTGCATTTTACCAACTAAATTTTCTAAAATTAACATAAAATTTGAAGTCAAATAAGGTCAACGTAAGTAAGATCAATTCCAAGAAAAGTCGGTTGTTTTTTGAAACTACTCGTATAATAAAGTTCATTCTATTAAGCCCTATAGCAGATAGTTGTCATATCCAAATGAAAACAAACCAAACTGAAAATATTTAATAAACTTATTGACTAGCTCGAAATCTGAAAATAACCTTTAAAAAACCAAGATTTTTTTAAAAAATAGCTAAAACTTTGCTTTCGGGACACGCTTTTGCTTGGGGTAACAAACACAAATAAAGTAAGAAACCAACAAATTCACTCTTTTATCTTGAACGTTGCTAACCTCTGAGAAAAAGGTTTGGACAGTGATCTTTGTGAAAGAAACCGTCTACAAGTATTAAAAATTAGACTTTTTAATTTTATTTTCCGTTTTCTACACCAACGTTTTAAATTATCGTAGAAAATTTTTTTAACAATTCTCTTAAAAATCGAAAATGTAAAATATCCAATAAACCGTAAAACTTCTTAAAGGCTGACTTAATTTTAACTTAATTTTTAGTCAGGTGTAACTTCAATGTTTCTACATTTCGAAACAAAAATTTAACATGCTTTTAATATTTTCAGTTCATTCTTCTAACTTTTTATTTAATTTTTACCAACGTACCATTGTTTGACATCTTAAAAAATTCTTAAAACATTTTATACGGGTGCTTATAGGCTGTATCCCAGAAAAAAATTAAAAGCATTATAATAAGAATTAGACAGGTAGGTGTTGATTAACAACCAATCTTTTAAGTTCAGTCATCATTCCCCAAACTTAACAACAACCATTATAACAAACCGAGTAAAAATGATTCAAGCTAAATCAAATTTTTTATTTTTACTAGCTTAATAAACCTTTGAAAAATCAATTTTTAGAAAAAGACCGCTTGACACTAGTTTAACCAAAATACTTTAGTTTTTCTTTCTCCAAATAAACGTTTTAACGAAAAGCTTCATTGATTGATATTAAAAATTGATCCATGAATATAATTTTATACATTTTTCACACGGAGATTTTCTGGTCAGGTTCTTAAAATTGTAAAAACTTTAAGCCTAATGGTCACTATTTAAAAATTCTCTCAAGAGCCTCACATTGTAAAGTTTTTAGTATGGAAACACTAGATTTCTTTTACGTAAAAAATTTAACTTTTTGAAAGGTCTATCTTTCTTTCAAGTGTCTTGTGTTTTAAAGATTTAATACAAAAACACTAGCTTGCTTAAAAGATCTAAAAAATTTCTTTTAAAAAGTGTACATTTCTTCCAAATGTCGCAGAAGTTTGTAAATTTTTAGAACAAAATTCTAAAAAAATTCTGTTTTATTTTAGATTATTGCTATTTTTAACGCAAAGCAAGAATTCAACCTCAAAATTTTTGTCACAATTGTTTTCTTAATTGCGCAAATGTTGTAATTTTGTCAAACTCTTTGTATAATTGTTGCACAGAAGCAATATTTCGACTTTTGCACGATTCAAAAATTATCGTTTTACTTTGTTTTTTCCTTTCCAAAGGGAAAAGAGTCGTATTAAAGATCTAGAACATCATTATTTAACCCTTTAGGGAGCAGCGTGTACCATGATCGTAATTATAACGTAATAGAAAACTTTTTTGTGAAGGTATTATAATTCTAATTTTTAGGTATTTGTGACATCTTTATTAAATGATTATCATTTTATTTTACAATCAAATTCTTATATCCCTCAAATAGTTAACTAAATATCGATTTTATTTTTAAATTATTAATACTAAGCAACAATACAAACATTTCAAAGGTTATTTAAAAGTAAACTAACAAAAAGTGACTAGTCAAGTCTTATTAGTAACATCTCCTCATTAAAAGATATTAATTTTTGACTTGAGAGACCTTTTATTTTCACCTTGTAACCTAAATGTTTTTAATCTACTTTGCATTAAAAAGGTGTTTAGCATCACAAAATTTCACAAGGTTTTCTCAAGTTGAAACCGTCTTGATTGAAAAATAGCAAATTTGGCGTTAAAAGTTGTTCGAATTGCAAATGATTATTTGTTTTTAGCAATTTTATTCATCATGAGACCTAAATGCGGTGTTTTAAATTAATTTTATAATAAAAAAATCAGTCAGCCTTACAAATTTTAACTAGCTTTTATCAAGTTCTAACCGTTTGTGTCTCAAAAAATCAGAAACATTACGTTTCAGCATGATTTAATTTTGCATGTTTACAAGCAAACTTTTCGATTCTAGCAAAACAAACCTACATTTTACTTTGTTCACGTTTCAATAGCTAAGTTTGTTTTTTCAAAAGTTAGACCAAGAAATTTTTTTATTTTTCAATTTGACCCCACAACTTGTGTAATTTGATTTATAAACCTAATCTTTTAATTAATTTATTACCCACGTAACTTGTAGAGCATATCAAATCCTATGTTTTCAACTGGTCTGTAACATCATTTTCTCTATTTAAAAAAATTGTCTTGGCTTTACGTATTGGTGTCTTTAGCTATAAAAAATTATCACAATTTGTTAAAAATTTTCTTTTATCAAGATTTATAAGTTCGTTTGATGGTAAAATGTCAGATAAAAGTTACAATTTAGAAAAATTTTTTATAAAAGAATAGTGTTTTTATTGCTTTTGAAAGTAAAAGTTCATGCACAAACCTTGAAAAATACACAGATCGTCATGAAAAGTTTTATTTAGAACAACCACAGTGTTGTCTACTGCACCAAGTTTTTTGTATCATGACAACAACAAACCTATTTCTCAAATCAACTGTTGAACATTGACTTTTTCTCTTTGCGTCATAATCACAGTTCTTCTTCTCCTTTCTGTTATTCTCGTTTTCAAGACTATCTTTGTCATTTTTGAGATGATAGCAATTTATTTTTTTGTGTTTTGCTCAATGTCGTCATCACTAGCCCATACAATCTAGTTAATTTTTACACTTTGCTTAGTTTTGTTGACATTCACGTGTCTGCTTTTTAGCTTTTGTTTAATTTTTCCTTTCTTTTTTTTCTTCCTTCTTTCTTCCTTTTGTTTAATCTTAATTAACTAACCCTTACTAATAAGGAAATGGTCCAAATTCTTCCTCCCTCACCTTTAATAACTCCCGAAGAAATCCGCTATGCCATTAAAACCCTCAACAAATACTCTTCCCCGGGTCTTGATGGCTTTGCTGCCAAACTCTATAATTCTCTTCCTTCTATTATTCCTCTGTTAACCTAAACCTTTAACAACACTTTTATCCAAACCAACTTTCTTCATCCCAAAGCGTAGCCCTTGTTAAACTAATACTTAAGATTCCTAAACCCACTTCTGTTAAAGACTGGAGACCCATAACCCTTCTCAATACCGACTATAAAATTATATCTTACATGTATATCATTTCTAATCGTTTAAAACATATCCTTAACTCTATAACCTCTCCTGAACAGCAATGTGGTCTACCAAATTGCCAGATCTTCAAGAACCATCTAAACATTTTATCTGCTATCAACTATTTCAAAGATTTCCAACAACCCTTGGCAATTGTTCAATTTGATTTCTACAAAGCTTTTGACTCTATATCTCACAAATTCTTACTAAAAACTGCCTCGAAACTTGGTATCCCAGATTCTCTCCTGACCTGGATCCAAATATTCCTTTCTCACCTCTCCGCCAAATTAAACCTCAAAGGCTATCTTTCCGACTCCATTTCCGTTAAGCGAGGCATGTGCCAAGGATGTTCCCTTAGCGTGTTCTTATTTATAATTAGTATTAAACCTCTCTCCCAAAAAATTCTTTTTTCGACTAAAATCCAAGGAATCTCCCTTGGTAAACTTAACTTAAAAGTCAGTCATTATGCTGATGACCTGACATTCTTTATCACATCCCCTCACTCTTTTCTACCTCCCCTTGAGATATTAGATGACTTTTCAAACTTTTCTGGTCTAAAAATTAATCATTCTAAAACCACTATCATCTTAAATTCTCTTCCCTCTTATCCTCATTTTACTTTATATTTCCGCAAGGTAAAACTCTAACTTCCACTAAAATCCTTGGGATCTCTTTTTCTTTTCAGACTAAATATCTGAAAAAAAATTGGGACTACCTTATTCGCTCCATACCGTACACTACTCTTGCATCTCTAAACCCTAAGGATTCCCTTTTGTCAAAAGTTATCTCATTCAATCAACACCTGTTTCCTAAACTGTTCTTCCTTTCTAGAATTATACCTCCTGTTCCGTTCCTAAAAATCGCCCAAATTATGTAGATTTACAATCTCGTAAAAAATCTCTTTGATTTCGCGTTGGTCCGGCTCAAATAGCCGAAGAAATAACAGTTTTATAAGTAATTTAAATATTTATATTTATTTACAAGAAAAAATGGCAACACTGCTTAATTTCACGAACTTTAAAGTAATTTCCAGAACTATCGGATTGACCTGTTTTGATTATGACGTAATAGTTGTGTTTGTGATTTGGATAATGTCAGAACATTCGAGTAACCTTACCAATGGTATAAATACGATTCGCTGAAAACCAGTATTAAAAAAATTCGATGTTTCGTTGTGGTAACTTAAAATTGGAAAATAGTTAACTGTGTGAAGTCATAGTTTTTGAACGCAAGTCTTTGGTGGCCTACGTGATTGTGAAGAATTAAGCTATTGAGCTTTAACCTGTTGCTTTGATTTATACTATTCGGGCTCCTAAGTGGATTGGAGCATATTTTTTAATAAAGAAGATATTGTGGTTGTCTGAGCTGTGATTTAGTTAGACTATATTTTTGCTGTCGCTGGTTCGAAGGTCAGATTCAGCAAGAAGATTAAAAATTTACCATTAGTAGACACCTAGATTGCGTTATCGGTGAGAGCCTTTCTTTACAGGCGCCGAAAAAGGTAGACGATTAAATAACGTAATAAGTTACCGAATAAATTTGCTACAAAATTTAAAAAACTTAAAATTTGTGGAAGTAAAAAAAATTTCAAAAACTATTTACTAAATTCTACAAATTTTCAAAAAACTTTTTAACATCGGAACACCTCCCAACCCTAAATAAACTAAAATTCTCTCTTCCCATCTTTTTAAATTTCTATGGAATTTTTCTTCTTTCGAATCAATAAAACGCTCTACCCTCTGCCTCCCCAAAACTGATGGAAGAATATTCTTACCCTCCATCGGTGCAAAAACCCTTTCTGCTATTTTGTGGCAATTTATCTTTCTTCCTAAACAAGAACCCCCAATCTCCAACTTCCGGATGATCTATGCTCTTTAAAATATTGGCTCCAAAATCAAACCTTTTAAACCAGTTCTGTACTCCAATTTACAACTTCACAGTCCCAAACCTAACTTCCATTGGTCCCGAATTCTAAAAGCATTATCAAAAGTTAATATTTTTCCTGATGGTTTTGAAACCCTTATTTTTAAATCTCTATATCTCCTGATCCTCAATCCTGATCCCAATCCTATTCCATCCCTTCCAGACCCCCTCAGCACAAAACGACCCCTCTTCTCACAGCTGGCTTTGTTTTTTTCTCCTCAAACCACAAACGTCGTTCTTTTCCAACACCGAGAAAGAAATCGCCTTCAGGACAGCCTACAAAGGCTATGTCTGGGGGTGTTTCTTTCAAAAACACTTAAACCCCTCGCTTTCTAAATGAATTTTTACGTAAACTTTACTCTTCTTTCACTGATGACCCCCGCCATCTCTTCTTTGAATGCCCTGCCGCAAAATACCTTATCTACGTTCTCGAACCTATTTTTACTAAAACCTTAAAAAAGCCCTTTACTTTAAACCGCAACTGCCTTTTTTATAATTTTACCCACCTAACCGGCACCCCTCACACAATAACTATCAAAATAGCTTCCCTTATCCGACTTATCCTGATCCAAATACGAAATCACGTCCTTTCATTCCATACTCCGATATCTAACTCTATACTCAATGAAAACCTATAGAAAATCCAAACCAAATTCAAAACTTTTCTAAAAAATTTCTCTTCTATTATTGAAACCTAAATCCCTTTCCTATTCTAAATAAAATTGTTTATAATGTAACTTGTTAACGTCTTGTACAATATAAATAATATCGAGAAATTTCATTTTATTTTCTAACTTTATTATGTATTGGTGTATAAATTACAAATTATGTATTTTGTATTTAGTATTTATATATTTTCATGTAAATGTGTATACATTTAGTGTAGAGTATAAATTAATTATTTAGTATTTATTTTCATGTTAATGTGTACATAATTAATTTTCTTTCAATGCATCTAATATTGTAATATAGTTCATTGTCCATAGTGTGTTTATTTCTTATTGTTGTGTTTATTTATTGTACTGTAATTTATACTAAATCTTCATTTACTTGTCAAACTGCACTAACAAATAGCTCGTACAAAATTAAACTATTCAACGCAAAAGAAGTTTTTTTACTGCAAAAACCCTTGCTAATTTTCGAAATATATAAACAGACTAAAAAAAAACAATGAAAAAAAGTACAAATTAGAGTTGATTTGCTATATTTTTACCTCTTTCAACAAACTTATTCTAAAGTACGTCAATGATTAAATCTCATATTTTTCCTATTTTGTATTTGTGTGTTTTTTTGTGGTTTTTATGTGTCTATAAATAATAATAATAATAAAATAAAAAAAAACTCGAAGCCATGGTCGGACAGTGAGCTCGGGTTCGGCGTGGGCGATGCACAAAGCCATTTCTATCAGTGCAGTCTTGCATTTGGTAGAAACCACAAATCTTAAAATTTTTAAACTAATTTATGACCAAAGGTTTATGTGAAAATGTAAACTGATAATCATAGTTATAAAGTTAATTTCTAAACCCGGTCCATCACGCTCGGTAACGGTTGTAAGAAATTTTTTCACAATGCTTTTTTGTGATTTTTATTTTTAATGAATAAACGCGAACACAATAAAGTTTTAAACAAAATAGAAAACCATCGTACATCAAGCGCTCGTCCCAGCGTCGCAACTCTGGTTTAGGCTTATCATCAGTGATGGCTTTAGTACAGTGCGAATGGAACGGTCGCACTAGGCCCCCTAAAAAACGTCAAAAAATGGCCCCCTAAGCAAGATATTGCTCTATTTTTTCATAATAGCACTATGAGGTGACACCCTTAAAGTGGTAACTTTTTTTAGAGATAACTCTGTTTCAGAACACTAAAAAGTTGCCCCCCCTTTCTCTAACGCCCTAACTGCTTACCATACGTATCAATTTAATTGGGACAGTCCCGATTTTGAGACCTTGTCCAGGTGCCCCGCCAGGTTAACCATTATGTCCCAGAATTTTCCATTTAAAATGAAGACTTTTTTTATTTTTAGAGATCACTACTTAGAGACGATTTTTGTTTTTTTAACGAGCGTCACGATTTTCTAATTGGAAAAGATAGTAACCCTACTGTGGTTAGGACTTCTTATTTTTCTGGTACGAAATGAAGAAGGTGCATTTGAGCTATATATCAATAGTAAGTATTTTACAAATTTTCCATTTCTCTTTTTTTAATCTTGTCGTTTACTATTTTATTTTTTTAACTCCTGACTCATCTATTTTTTTATTCTTGAATATTGTCAATTTACTGTTATTGTTTTGAAGAATACTCACGTACACAATCAAAAGGGTTAAAAAATATTGAAAACAATTTTATGCAGGGGACAAAATTTTTGAAAGCCTGATAACCTAAACAAAAATCCATTACTTTTAAAATTTAAAGTAACACTTCAGTTGTTTTCCGTAAAAACTTAAGTTGCTTTGTTAGAATTATTTGTAGGTTTTTTTTATTAAACAGCTTAGGGGATCAATTGCTTAGATCTTTTCTATAACAACCTCATGACAATTACTCGTGAAAACGAATCTCTAGTCAAATTTTTATGCCAATGTACGAGAAGCAATTGCATATTTGTTAAAATACTTTTATGAATCCTGAATAGAATTTTATTAGAACCTTTGTTGTTATTAGATCTGAACTAGTTGCTTAACCGGTTAACAACAAAGGTAAGTTTTAGAAACTTTATATTTAAAAATATTAAAGGTCGTGCTTCGAGTTAAACACAATTGATTAATTTTTACAACAATAAAATTCTTTTTTCTTATCAAGTTTTCTAAGAATAAAAAAGTAATTTACAAAAGTGAACGAATTGAAGTTGGCGATGAACCATTTTTTTATGAATTCTAATGAATTTTACTTTTGTAGTAAAAAGTAAGCGATTTCATTTACTATAAGTAAAATCCTGAGATATACAACTTCAAAATCAGCTAAAATTGAAATAAAATTTGTTTTGAATCTATTTTATAATCGACAAAGTTCTCAGTTATGTTTTGAAAATGAAAAAAGCATTAATATCTCATCAATAAAGATAAAAAAGATTTTGTGAAATCGCGAACAAGGCATCAATCTTATTTGTTCTGAACGCTCTTTTCGGGAAAACATTAAAATAAAATCAACAAAGCGTTTTAAAAAACGACGTTTAATTGGTCAGCGTTCTAGTAAGATTTTCTAAGATACGTACTAATTGGTTCTCAGTTACGATAAAGTATTTAATGTCTCTGAAGATGTCGGTTAACCTCTAATTAAACGAGGTGTCGGTTTGAATAAAATACTTTGTTGATTTTAATTTGATATTATCGCCGGAAAAGCAATTAGAAAAAATGATAAAAATAACAGATTGTTGCTATCAGAAGAATCCATTTTTATATATTGTTGTTTACTATAAAAAATGGATCTATTGATAAAAAGAGATAACATCAAAAAAAGAGGAGAAGACGGCTAAAACCAACGATATCTATGAGGATATTATGTTTTGATACCCATTTTCCAGCTTTTCAAGCATTGAAGATTGAAAGGCAGAAAAATGTTTATACGAGGGTCAGTCAAAAAGTAATGAGCCCTGTTAACTTTAACCGCTTTAACCTTCATATTTTTTCTAGAAATTTTAAGGGTGTTTAGTAAATTTACTGCTTTAAAGATAAATTGTAAAAAAAAATTGTTTCAACGTGTCCACTTTTGGTATTGTGTTTTGGAAATGACGTCATCACTGGATGTCCGTCAGAAGCAGAGAGCTGTGATTAAATTTCTTGTTTCGGAAGGGGAGCCACCAAAATAAATTTTCGAAAGATTGGTAAATGTTTATGGAGATGCTTCATTAGCCTACAGCACTGTGAAAAAGTGGGTATCCAGGATTAAACACGAAGAAGATGATCCAAGTTTGAGTAGCCTCCAGGACAGACCAAGAAGTGGAAGACCATCTTCTGCAGTCAATCCTGGAAACAATGATAAGGTTGAGAAATTGATTAGAGATGATCGCAGAATCACTATTGATGACATTGCTGAACGTGTTGGAGTTAGCCATGGAAGTGCTGTGAATATTGTTAATGAGCTAGGCTTTGCAAAGGTTTGTGCCAGATGGGTTCCGAGGCAACTTTTGGATTTTCACAAGCAAGCCCGTTTTGAAGCTTGTTCGGAGCTTATTGAGTGTCACAGAAGTGACAAAACTTTTCTCAGCCGTATAGTGACAGGAGATGAAACCTGGGTTCATCACTATGAACCTCTGTCGAAAAGATCATCCATGGAATGGCGTCACCCCACGTCCCCAAGAGCCAAGAAATTCAAAAGTCAACGTTCAGCTGAAAAAATTATGGCGACTGTGTTTTGGGACATTGAAGGAGTGATATTGGTAGATTTTATGCCTAAAGGTACTACCATCAACTCAGATGCTTACATTGACACTTTACGCAAACTGAAAGCGAAACTGAGAAGAGTACGACCTCACCTGGACATGTCTAAGGTCTTGCTGCAACACGATAACGCCAAGCCCCATACCAGTCTCAAAACTCGTAAAGTGATTGCTTCTTTTGGATGGACGACGGAACCCATCCCCCATACTCACCCGACCTGGCACCATCTGACTATCATCTTTTTGGACCATTGAAAGAAGGAGTTAGGGGGCAGCACTTCACTAGTGATCAAGAAGTCAAGCACGCTGTAAGAAACTGGTTAAAAATGCAGCCTGCTGACTTTTACAAGGCTGGCATAGTGTCCCTTGTTCATCGATGGACAGTTGGAATTGAAAAGTGCGGAGATTACATTGAAAAGTAGAACTGAGATCTCCTATCCCTGGGCTTTCTTTTGATGTATGACTTTTGATTTTATTGCAACAAATATGGCCAGGAGAGACTTGGGCTCATTATTTTTTGACTGACCCTCGTAAAATAAAATTATAGTATAGTTTGATTTTTTTTTTTTTTTGTTTGGAGATTCTCCCTTATTTTAAAAAAAGTAGTTTTTGCTGTTTGGTTGCGCCTTTTTAAAAATTTCAAAAAATTCTCAAACGAGTCATGTAAATAGTAAGTTATCTCGTTTTAAGTTTGTGGTTCTCAAACTTTGGTGACTCGTATCAGACTCTCAAACACCTGCGGCGCCTTGCTTAGAATATTGTCCCAAAAGTCAAGTAAAAACTAAAAAAAAAGCTTATTACTTTGAAACTATTTTTGATTTCTTTGTTTTTGTTCGAAAAGTCAAGTGAATACCAAAAAAAAGGTCATCACTTTAAAACTATCTCTGATTTTTTCATTTTTGTCCTAAAAAACTAATGAAAAAAAGGCTTCTGTCGTGGCCCTGTTTTAGGCGACGCAAAGAGCCACGATTTTACTACGTAATAAAAGCAAAGTTTTGAGGGGTTTGCTCGAAATCCGAGAAAAAATTTTTAAAGTAATGCGGTCATTTTTATTTTTAACCATGAAGAAATTGCGGTAAGAAAAATATGCGTTTTTGTCATGACATTTTACCAAAATAAAAAACATATAATTGCTGTCGCAAAATTGCATAATGTAACACGTAAGAATCTCAGCCATATGTACATGAAACATTTGAAATAGCGAATCCAATTCGACCTCAACTTTGATGATATGTTCCGCTTCCTCCGTTTTTTCTTGCAATATATTTTGCAATGGCAGGAAGCTCAAAGACTTTTTTCCTCAGTGCTTTAAGCTTGGGAGTTGAATCCAACAGTTCCGGTCTGTGTTCTATCAAAAACCCGATTCCATACGAAAAAAGTATGTCTGCGTAGGTCAACTGAAGAGCAGAAACTTGAATTAGAGGAGACTTAGTAGAATGAGCTATAGTCTATGTCTATGTAGGCTGCAATAACACACAGAAAAAAACTTAATTACATTTAATTTAATTAGATAAATTTCTGATTGGGCACATGTTAGTTATTTTGCAATGATGCTAAGTTGAATAATTTTTTCATAGAATGACCAAACTTTTTTTTTTTTAAATTGAATATTATTCCAAAAGAGGTTAATAATTTTTTTAATAGGCTGTATGAGAAGTGTCTTGAAAGCCAAATGAAGTTGGGAATAAAACAAAAATGCAAAGCAAAAAACCTCTTTTTTATCGTGCATTTGTGTGTAATTTAGCACATATATAAATCAAAATTCTACAAACCAAATAGGAGATATCTGTTTGGTTGTATATTATTACGGCTCAGGTTAGATTAGCCGTTAATTGTAATTTAAACTCAACATAAAAAAGAATCAAACTTTCAAACCTCTCCAGCGTAAAAATCTCCAGCCATGTTCGCTTCAATTAATAAAAGTATTTCTGGAATGGTTTTCTCCAAGGCAACTTGCATCATTTCTTCCTGAAACAATGCTCTGGTGAAAACGAAAAAATCTGTCAATTTGTCGAGATATTGTGGTAACTTGTATGCCTTCTAAATTAGTGGCTTCCAACTTTTTTTAGCCACTCACTCCATTTCTAAAGCTATTAAAGCTATTACTTCTGAATGCCTCTTGTTTAACGCAATAGTTTTTTCGTCTTCACTTTGAGTTGAACGTTTCAACGTGTCATGTCAACCAACAGCGTTACGTTGAACTCAAGGTGAAGACCAAAAAAAGTCATCGCGTTAAATTCATCTTGAAAATTACAAAAATCAAAGTGGAAACATTTTTTTTGGTCTTCAACTCAAACTGCTGTCTTGAAATCTGTTTCCCAGTTTGGTTCAAGGTAACTTTAAAAATTTACGTTGACTTGGATGAGCAAAACTTTTCTTAAATTCTCAAGAGCTGCTCGCGGACCCTACAATCTGAACGGATGCTCACATTCAACAGATACCAGGTTGCGAACTGCTGGTCTAAATAGTAACTTTTTTTAGCCTCAACCTTTTTTTTTGCTTATAAAATTTTTGACCACTTTTGAAGAGACAGCTGGATGGCGTAGTTTGATAATAACACTTCAACTTGCGGCGGGAAGAAGCGAGTTTGATGCTCAGTCTATCTGAGTGATTTCCTTTGTACCTTTAATAAAAGAGCTTTATTACAACTTCCTCAATTGGGTCAGGTTGTTTATCTACAATGGTAATTCTTCTCAAAACAAAAAATAGGCAGTTAGGTCAATACGACTATACAAAGAGAAGAAGCTTTCAAAGACAAAATTTATCTCCAATGTGAAGTCAACATTTAAAAACTTGGTCTTTTCATTAAACTGAGGTCGAAAATTCTTTTTTCCTTTGAAAGTGAAGCGAAAATTTCTTTTCGTCTTTCATTCAATTGAATGAGTAAAAATTAGTTTCGTTTTTAGAAAAAAGTAATAATATTAAAAACACTGCTCCAAGCATAATTAATCTATTGTCTAAACCAGGGCGAGACTCGAGGAATGATACCGCTATTGTTTTTTTGGAGAATTCATACTAAAAAATGTAATTAATGGTTTTGAAATAAAACAAAAATAAAGAACTTACAAATTTCTTTTCTATAAAATTTACGTCGTATGTAAGTCAAATAAATAACACCAGTTGAGAAGCCTTGTTTTAGATTTAGAAAAATAGATTGACAAGATTTTTTTAAAAGTTGAAAGACCACGATAAATGGCCGAAGCTTATCAGATACCATTCATTAAAGATTTTTTATGAACTTTAGTTATTGGTCAGTTTATAAAAAAGTGCCGTACTCTTTATTGGGTTTTACATACGTACTAAATGTAAAGTGTGATTACTGCTATTTACAAAAGATATAATTTCAGACATTCTTGCAGACACATTTTTCTAATTAACAAAAAGACAAGCTCATCTGTGTAAAATAGCCGCTTTACTTTTTTGTCTTCGTTTTTTTCTGCAATATGTAATTTCATCATAACTTCAGAGCAGGCCTCTGCAAACTCGTCAGCTTTAGCTTGCGTCGTGGAATCTTTTCCGATTAATCCGAACTCCCTCGCAAGATACCGGATAATAGCGAGACTTTGACAATACTTCTTCCCGTCAACTTCAAGCACCGGCATCTGCTTGTACGGCATACCTATGCATTATAGGAACAATGCTACTCGATTAAGAAGACTAGAGATGTTACGCAATAGATAAACTAGGTTTTTTTTTCTTTTATTTCGAGATATATAGATTAGCGCCAACAAACTTGCGTTAAATTTATTTTCGCTTTTCAATTTTTTCTTTTATTAATCTAAAAGCACATCCGTAGATGAAAATAATTTGCCAATAAATTGATACTGCGAACCAGTAGAATATCTCAGAAACTATAGAAAATGTTAAAATTTTTCTATGACTCATATTCAATTACAATATCTTTAAATTAAAACCCGATCGCATAGGCGTACCAGCCTAAAAAATTTGGGGGCAATAGAGTTTTGCCGAAATTTTGTGACGTTTTCCCAAATCTTGATTTTCTAGAACTTTATGGATATGACAAAAAATTTGTCAAAAATTTAGGTTGAAGACCAAAAAAGGTCTTCAATTTGAATCTGTTTCTGATTTCTCAATAAAAAGGTCTTCACCTAAATTCCTAAACTTTTTTCTGCACTTAGCACATGAATCTTTTTTTGATCTTTGTCACTGCCCTAAAATTCCTGATTTTGCCCAATTTTTTTCTATGGCTGCCATAAAAATTCTGGTTTTGCCCAATCATTTTCTTGTCGCTGCACAAAAAATTCTGATTTTGCCCAAATTTTTCAAATTTGTGAGCAATTGCCCCTTGCCGGGTCGGAAGGTACGACTATGCCTGATCCATAATCAATCAACATAATTCAATTTGAAAGATCACGCTCTTTAAATGCTTATGATCATAAAAATGAAATCGTGGCTATAACATTACACTATTAAGGCCCGTTTCCACTACGAGCGTGGAAAAAAGCATTCTTTGTTTGTTTTATTGCTTTTTTTTTGCGCTCGCTTCAATTTTAACCGCTCGCTTCAATCGAAGATCAATAAAAGAGACAAAGAATGCTCTTTTCCACGCTCGTAGTGGAAACGGGCCACTTTATGCAAAATCCAGAAACTAACAACACTTACGTTCTTTTTCGGTCGGCCAGTCTTGGTATTGTATTCTTATGTCTTCGAAAGGCTGTTCCGCATAAGCGAATAATAGTCTTATTGGTTCAGCTCTTCCCTCTAGGTCGAAATAATACAGTTTGTATTTTGTCATATCGATTGTTCTATGTTTTTTCTGATTAGAAAATATTCTTCTGAAGAAATAGTCGACCAGAATAGTCGTTTACTTACAATATTAATTTTTCTAAAAAAAATACAATCATAAAATATAAATTAATGAGATGATTTGAAACAATTTTGACGGCGAAATAATTTCCCTCTACAAAAATAAATAAACTTTTCAATGAATTCCCACTTTATTTCTCACTTTTTCACATCTAAATTATTCGCTAATTGTTCAATAACCTTCATCATCACATTTAGAGAACTTTGGTAATGCTAGAATCTCAACTTTTGCGAAAAGCGCACAGCAATTAGCTCTATTTAGAAACTCGACTTCTAGTAAAAGCAAATAAACTAAGAACCACAATTCATTTGTAGGGTTTTTCTTTTGAATCATATTTCCGTAACAGATAGAATCATCTTAGAGTAAATGTTTCTTACTATATGGCAATACTTTGATTTCCGTCTCACGTTTTCGGTTTATTTTCGTAAAAACATGTTAGGTTTTCACCAGCAGACACAAGTCGCTAGTATTTTAACGATTGTGTCAATCGTGTTTAAGAAGCATGTATAAACAACAAAGACTTTTTGTTTCACATAATAATCTAGTTCATGATAGTTGCCCAATCAAACAAAGCTTTTTCTCTTTAATAACAATCAATCACGTGCTTTTAAAAGTATCAAGTTTTGCATTATTCAATAATAGAAGTTTCTATCGTAAACTGTTTTTATGCAAGGTAGTTTGATTTTCGAAAAGCATTTATTTACGTTAGCATCAATAAATGCTGCAGTACTTTTTTGCAACAACCTCACTTTTCCCTTTCAAAGTTTGAAAATCTGAAAATTACTCCAATAGTTGACTGGATTGTAGGACAGTGGTTCCAACCTTTTCAACATGCTTCCTCACCTGTTGAATCTGAAAGTGTTTTTACCTCTCTTACATTTACAATAATTGCAACACAACACCAGTGCAAAATTTTTGATAATTGTTGTTAAATAAATGATAATTATTTTTATAATTTCTCTTGTTGTCAACAAAATAATAATGGCAAGACGAAATTACATTCAAGAACACGAATAATAGTGAAACCAAATTATGGAATTTATAACCTTCAAAGCGAAACTTGTTGTTGCATGTTACATAAAACTGAAGAAATTATTGGTATGGTTTTTGACAATGCTAGTCGCATGTCATGTACATCAAGCCTGTTTCTTTCAAAATCCGGCCTCACATAAATATATGGTGGTGAAAGAAATCAGTTTTAACAATGCCGCTCTAGCCAATTCTGGATAAGCAACCCTTTGTGAACACCAAAAATCGCCCACGCTTTTATAATAGAATTTGTTCTTCAGTAAAAATTTACTCTTCAATTCATTTAGTTGTTCTTTGAGCTCGTCATTACTCTCCATCGACTCCAAATCAGCAATGAATAAATTTCGAATCCACTTTGAATTTGGTTTAGCCTACTCCAAGTAATTCGTCCTCGAAAAAGCCAGCGAATATTTGTGTGATATAGAAGAGCGTTTTGTCGAACTTCCATCTCAGTGCAAAGCACTGTAAATAGTCGATAATTTAACGCTCTAGATTTGATAAAATTGACTGCTTGGACTGCAGAATCCAAGACAAACTTTAAGTTGCGAGGGAGATTCTTAAATGCTAATGCATAGCGGTGTAGATAACAATGGGGCGATTCTTTCTTTGCAAGTCCGACAAATCCTGAGGTTTCGCCTAACATTGATTGTGCTCTGTCACAACAGACATGACCTATTTTAGTTTTCCAATTAATATTTTTCTTAGTGAAGAAACCATCAACCAACTGATAAACATCAGTGCCTTTTCTGCTACTTGTCAAAGGCTTACAGAATAAAAAATGCTCTGTAATGCGGTTTTTGTTTTTATCGAAGTATCTAACAAAAACCAACAGTTAACTATATTTGACTTCATCACAGCGTTCATCCAGTTGGATTGAAAAGAGTAAAGTTTTTTTTTGATTTCTTGTATTATTTGATCTACCACATCTATCGACATGTCATTAATTACGTGAGGCGTTTAGAAAGTAATGCAACCAGGTTTCTTTTCATGACATTGAGTTTTAATCAATATACATCAATGTTACTCAATATGCACAAATCGTGCATCACAAGAAAGTATACGGCATAAGCATTTCATAGTTACTTTTCGATGTAATCTCCCGCTTTCTGAACCGCCTTTTCCCACCTTTTAACGAGTGCACATATTCCTTCATTGTAAAATTCTACAGGCTGCATTTTTAGCCATTTCCTAACAGCAATTTTGACCTCTTTATAACTGGAAAAATGTTTCCCCCTTAAACTTTCTTTGAGAGGCCCAAACAAATGGAAGTCAGACGAGGCTAGGTCTGGCAAATATGGGTGATGTGAAATTGTTGTCCAACCAAAGGAGCTGATGACCTCACGGGTTTTGAGGCTGGTGTGAGGCTTAGCGTTGTCATGTTGCAATAAAACCTTAGATCAATGCGTTTCAACCCGTGGAACGGTACGCACTTATGCGGATGAAAAAAATTGTAGTGCGGATGACAAACGTAGTGCGGATAAGTGCGGATAACAACAGCAATTAACTAACTGCTTGTTAATTGCTGATGTTTTCATCATAACCTGACGTTTTTTAGTAATACATGTTTTCTCAAGTCTTACTGTCACGAATATGCTGAGGGGAGCTATTAGATGGTTTGCTCGTATGCGCTTTTTTTGTTCAAAAATATCCCGAACGAAAATTTAATCGTGACGTAACAATGCAACTAATTGTTGCATGATCAATAAATTTCATAATGTAGTAAGTAGGCTAATAATGACTGCTAGTCAGCTGCTACAGCTCTGCAGTTTTCTTTTCACGGCTTCAGTTTTTCATCGTACAAACTACAAAGGAATTATGCCGATGCGTTGGTCTAGTGAGGGAGCGAGAGTGTAATTAGTGGAGGAGGTGGAAGCTAATTATAAATTTCTTAATTGGGGCCCTTACCAATTGTACGACAAAGGTGATGATGGTCAAAAAATGGGTGAAGAAATGGTTTTGACATGAAATCCACAGCAAAAAAGCTGTGGCCGAATATAAAAAAGAGTTAACTAATTACAGATGCCAATGCAGCTGCGAAGCCGTCGGAGTTGCAATTTAATTAACGTAGATTAAATTCAATTAAATTAGAACTTTTTAATCGAGTGTTAGGTCAGTCGATCGGTAGCCCAAAAGTTGTATAGAATATTTTACTAATATTTATGAAAAATACTGCATTAGACCTACTGATACTTACAAATAGTAGGTCTAACGCAGTATTTTTTATAAATATTACAGCTTTTTAATTATTCTTACGATAGGTTAAAGTTAAAACACATGAGTCTTGTGAATTATGGCTTTACTTCTAATAAGCAAGATGCAGCAGTGCAGTAAGAAACGGAAGAAGAATTACAAAATAGTGAACAGTTGATAGTTAATAAAACGAAGAAACAGCAATTGAGCAACAAGCGAAAATGGAACGATGCATTTACTGAGCTGGGATTTGTGAAAGATTCAGACGAAAACTATCCTTCTGCTCGCTGTGTTTTCTGCCAGGTCATATACCAGAATTCATCAATGGAGAAGTATAAACTGAAAAGGCACAGAGACACTAAACATTCTGAACACAAAAACAAGTCGGCAACATTTTTCAAACAACAAACACGACAATATGCTTTACAACAGCAACGATTCGAACAATTGATGGTGGCACGTTCTGATCAACCTCTAGTCATAACATCACTAAAAAACTCATGTCCTTATGTCTCAAAAGAAGCCATTTACCTTGGCAGAAAGCGTCGTAAGACCCTGTCTGGAGATAGTAGCGCAGGAGATTCATGGAGGAGCCACGGCTGTGACCAAAGTCCAAAAGCTGGCATTGTCTGATAATACCATGCAAAGGAGATGTTCAATGATCGCTGCATCACTAAAAGAAGTTGTTCTAGCCAAGCTTCGTCTTGCGCCCTGCTTCGGGCTTCAATTAGATGAAACGACTGGTATTACCAGCAAAGCTCAATTGATTGTTTACGTTCGCTTTCCAAGTACGGAACGCATGAAAATTGTGGATCACTATCTGTTTTGTCTTCCTATTGGCATAGACGCCACTGCCTTAAGTGTGTTTTCAAAATTGGACAATTACTTCTCAGAACACGAAATGATGTGGTCCAAATGTAAGTCTGTGTCCACCGACGGTGCCCGGGCTATGGTCGGAGTTCGTAGCGGAGTTGTTGCTCTCATAAAGCAAGTCGCACCAGAGGTTGTGAGCATTTATTGCATCCTACACCGTGAAGCATTGGTATCCAAAAAACGTGCCAATGAAGAAAAGAACTGTCAACTCGCCGATGTAATTTGTGATGTCACTAAAATTGTGACTACAGTACTAAAGAAACCAAAGTCAAATCGGGCGTTTAATGAACTTGTCAGAGAAATGGGAGATGATGTGCGTCTTGTTTATCACTCTGAAGTTAGGTGGCTGTCTCGTGGAAGAGTAATAGAGAGAGTGTGGAAATTGCGGGAGGAACTTATGTGGTTCAATGGGCGAGAAGACCACAGAGCTAATATGATTCAAAATTTGTTTTGGCTTGCCAGGCTAGCTTATCTTGTTGATATATTCGGTATGCTTAACGTGCTCAACATCACCCTACAAGAATGTGGAATTTATATATTTGAAGCGACTTCCAAAATTACATCATTCAAACAAAAACTTGAAAGTTTGGAAAAAGAAATCTGCAGTCACAACCAATAAAATTTCAAGACGCTTCAGACCTTCATGTCTACATGTAAGTGGGAAGAAATAGAACAGAATCTGGAGCAGCGTATCATCAAAGTAGCGAGCTCTCATGTGAACATTCTGCGTGATAGTTTTGAAGCTTACTTTCCGAATCATCAGGCAGCAGAATTAAAATCAAAGCTGTGGATTTTGAATCCTTTTGGTGAACAACAGCCTCCGGGACCTTTGGGTCAAATTCTTAAAAACGATTTCTGTCAACAGGCATTTTTTAATCGTGGAAAACATGCTGAATTTTGGATCGGAGCTCTTGATGGTGCATACAAAGACCTGGCGATTCAAGCGCTCAAAGTTCTTGTGTAAAACCCTACTACTTTACTTGGCCGAAAAGGGGTTTAGTGCACTAGTTGACATCAAAACGTCAAAAAGAAGTTGTGTTCTTAATGAAACACTTGATGACCTAATGCGGGGAGCTTTGGAGCAAGACATTGAACCAAACTGGTATGAAATTTCCCGAAATATTCAGCAGCAAACGAGTCATTAATATACTTCTATAATTGAATAAAAAACTGTTGATTCTTTTTATGAGTAATAATTTTCGTTTATGTTGATGTGTTGGTAATTAAACAAAATTACTCGTTTATTGTTATTCCTACGTCTAACCCTTCCATTGTTATTATACAAATGGAATAACTAATAGCTGTAAACTATTGTTGCGAACGTCACTAGTGGAACTTCAACAACAATTCAATCAGGGCTAGCTAGCACCCGTATAGTATTCTCCGAGCCGCTAATGTTAGTAGTTGAGCTCACTTGATTCTTGTGTGTGGATGTGCTTGAGAAATAACTGATCTCCGCGTGACAAAAATGAACGTCTGTCACTGGACACAAGCACCGTCGGTTAAGTCTTCCACTTGTCTTCTTGCTTGATTTCACTCAGCTCAGTCAATTATTACTTATCAATCTATATTGATTTAGGTCAGTCTTACATAGAATCTTATTGGAATAGAACAGGTGCATGTTAACTCGCTAACTCTGAACTCAGAATTAAGGAAAAAACGTCGTAATGACATGACAATCACGTTGCGAGGAAAAAAACAAAATCACGTGATATTAAACAAGTGGAAAAACAGAAACGTCCGGTAACATAATGTTTGTTTGTTCGGATAAAATTTTTGCAAAATAAGCAAGTGCGGATGGTACTTTCAAACGTTGAAAAGCACTGCCTTAGATATTTCCAAACCAGGTCAGCACTCCCTGCACTTACTCCTAATGACTCAGAAAGCTCATTAATAGTGATGCGTCTGTTTTCCTTAATCAATGCATCTGCCTGATCAATGTTAGCAAAACTGTAAGCAGAAAATGGCCTGCCACTTCTCGGCCTATCGCAAAGATCGCTTTCAGCAGGTTCTTCATGTCCATCATTGATTCGCTTCACCCACTTCGTCACTGTGCTGTAGTCTATCACACCGTCACCCTACATTTGCTTTAGCTTTCTGCTTAATGTTCTGAGCTGTTTCTCCCTCCGACAGTAGAAATTCTATAACAACTCTTTGCTTCTACCGAGATTGCTTTGGGGCAATTATGCCAGTTTTACCTTCTAACAAAGAAGACATAGAGGTATTGCTTAAAATTTGAATTTGCAGATTGCAGTAATTCAAACCCTTATTTTTTACAGAATCTGTAAACCTTAGTTACCAATCTATAATCTGTAAAAGAATCAGATATTAGTTAAATGAATGCTGCAAGAAATTAAATCAGTTGCATTGCTTTCTGAACACCATTGCATCGTCGTTGCATTGCATTGCTTTTGCCCGTAGTATTTTTGTAATTGTATTGTTTAACAGTGAAATTTTTGATATTTAGAACAAGTTTGATCATCTCCAAAGCACAGGGTTTGATTAAATTTTTGGCATTCTGCTTCTCCACATTATAAACAACTTTGTATGAAGCATCAACCAACGATTGGAAAATTTTTCAACCCCCATCCTTTCCAACTTATAAACAACGTTATTTTTATCTCTATACTAGCTAATCTGTCAAAAAATACTTATGATGCGACACTTCTGGTTTATACGATGATTGACAAACCAAAATGTAATGCATATGATGTAATTATTCAGGTTTTAATGGAAATGTGATAATTATCATACAAGTCTTTGCTCACCTCCACTAAAACCCAATTCTACCAATCAGGTTGGGAATCATTGTTTTAGGACACTGCGGACCAGAAAAGTTATAAAACTACTTTTGCTGCTCGGCAGTGCGCATTTACTTTATTTTTGGATAAAAAACATGTAAAATTAAAGTGAAGACCAAAAAAAGGTCTTCGTTAATAATACATGGGTTTCGAAAAAAACCATATAGCCTTCCCTACCAGCGTCAGTTTTAACAGATAATAGAATTAAGCAAAATAAAGAACTGCGAGTCCCGGTAACTGGCAAATAAATAACGTGGCAAGTTCCAGTTCTAACGACAGGCTATGATTGGCAAATGACCAGGCAAATAATGATGAATTCGGGTGCTTTTGGAAAAGTAAAAAGATAGACCCTCGGCTCCAGAAGCAAAATAGACTCGATAAGTCCACAAATGCTTCAAAAGTTCAGAAATGTGGGCCATTTGTGCTCATGATACTGTATTTAAATGTTGAAGCCCTAAGCACAAATAAGATCTGCTTTATCAGCCAATCGGCCACAAGACATAAGGCTCTTGTCATCCTCTTACAAGAGACCCATTGCACGAATGCACACCAGGTGGTAATACCACACTTCACCCTGGCTGCTTGGGTCTTAAGCAGGAAGCCTAATCTTGCAACGTTTGTCCACGAGAAACTGAGCTGGATTCTTGC
Organism: Diplosoma virens; assembly: GCA_963680785.1. NCBI lineage: Eukaryota > Metazoa > Chordata > Ascidiacea > Aplousobranchia > Didemnidae > Diplosoma > Diplosoma virens. Next base: position 30,939,496 of record OY796885.1, read on the forward strand.
GGATCAATCGTCAGAGAGATCAGCAATTGAGTGGTTGTTTTGTGTGGACATTTATAATTGCAAGATTGTCAATGTCTACAAACCACCAACCTCGCAACCCACATTAACAGCCATTTCAGTGTTCCCATACCCCTGTCTTGATGTAGGTTATTTTAACTGCCAGCTCACTGACTAGGGATATAATTACACCAACCCAGATGTAGAATGCCTGGCTGACTGGGAAGACAAGGAAAATCTTTCCTTCTTGTATAACCCTAAATATGCCCCCAGCTTCTTCTCTGGTTGCTGGAACACTGGAAGCAATTCCAACCTGGATTTTGCAAGTAAAAATTTAAACAGCTCAGCTCAGGACAGACGTACTTTAGAGAAGTTTCCTCGGTTTCAACATCAACCATCGCTAATTAGGGCCTCAAAAAATCTGGCTCCAGTCCCAAGTAAGTTGTACAAGTGTTGGAATTTCCGCAAGGCCAACTGGGAATTATACGTCCTCATCACAAACCAGCTATCGCAGGAATTACCATCCCCAAACTCTAGCTCTATTGATGAGGAATACCAGCGTAATACCCTCTTTGCAGCAACAAAATTGATTAATTCCACATGGTCGCAGAAACAACTATAGACCATGTTGGGATGCGGAGTGGGAACACCTCTAACGGGTTTTTCTGCGGGTAACTAGCAAGCAATTAGTTCAGCTGCTTCACCTTGCTGTCCCATCTTGTGGTTTTCTGCGGACCACTAGCAAGTAACTAGTTCAGCTACTTCCACCTGGCCGTCCCATCTTGATGAAAAACGAAAAGATTGCTGGTCCGAGGCTGTCAAGAACATCAACTCCACGCACTCCAGTCGGCTGGCATGGAATATAATTAACAATTTGACCGACAGAACCGGACACACGCGCCGCCTCTGCCCCTTTACCGCCAACTAGATTGCCTCGAAGTTGGTTAAAAATGGAATATGCTGTACAAAACAACAAACCGTGAATTAGTCAGACTTGTCGTTAAAGAGGTGTCCCAACTCTGAAGGATTCAAACACCGCCTGACAAATGTATCTCTGGAGATTTGTCTCTAGAAGAATTTGCAAATGCCCTCCAGCTGTTAAAATCTGGAAAAGCTCTGGGCCCTGGCTCTTTATGCCCAGAGCTAATACTGCATGCTGGCTCTGCTTTGAAGTCCTGGTTAAATAAGTTTCTGTTTTCCTGCATGCGCCAAATCAAGCTTCCCAAAATTTGTAGAAGAGCATTAGTGTCTGCCATCCCAAAACTGAATGAGGCATTAGAGAATCTAAAGAGTTATAGACCTATCTCTTTGCTTTGTTTCCGCTTCAAGATCTTAGAGAAACTTATCTATGGCCGCGTCAAACCAATTTTGACCCACTGCTACCTACCTAGTTTCGCCGTGGAAGGTCGACCATAGATCAAGTCACTCTTTTAACTCAAGGAATTGAGGATAACTTTTCGGCCAAAAAGAAGGTGGGAGAAGTATTTGTCGATCTCACAGCAGCCTATGATACTGTACGGCATCGCGGCTTCACCTGCAAGCTACTTCTTCTTCTTTAGGACAGGTACATGGTAGTTCGTAATTGAAGTTTTACCCTCACCAGGCTATCCTCTTACCTTTACAAATGGAAGCTCAGGCTCAGTATAGCAAAGGTTATATCTTTACAACAAGGAAGCACGATGTGACCTTAACATTTTTATCAACAGACTGGATCTACCGTTTTGTGTTAAACTTACTTGGCATAAAGCTAGATAGGGCACTTACTTTTCGCCGACATTTAGAGTCACTGCGCAAGAAGTTAACATCTCGCGGCTTCTAAAGCGATTAGCTGGATCAAACTGGGGTGCGGATGCCACAATACATCGCACAGCTTTAGTCCATTCTACCGCTGAGTACTGCGCGCCTCTTTGGTGTTGCAGTGCCCATACTCGTCTTATCGACAGGCTCAACAGCAATACCTTGCGCATAGTGATCGGATGCCTGCGTCCCACACCAATGAACAAACAACCTTTTTATCTTTTCAGGCATCCAACTTATATGAAAGGCTCATGTCTCCACTTGGTGCACAGCTGCGGTAACTTAAATCAAAACACTTATTTGTGCCTGCTGCACTGGAACTGATAAACGACCCTGCCCAGTCAGCATCAGTGTAGCAAGATGGGCGGAAAATAAATGGAGCATGGAAGGGCAAGAAAACGCCTCCAGACTCCAAACATTAATTAAGGATGTTAGCCCAACGCCACCAGGATTTAGCTTTCCCAAACCTGCATGAGTCAGGCTTAACCGTCTCCAAACCGGCGTTGGTTTTTTACGCTCAGAAATATCACAAATTTATATTTCTGAGCTGTGCACATTTTACAGTGTATGGTTCCATGGCTTCTACGGTGGCCTGTTAGTGTGGAGCAAAAGAGCAGACAGCTGAGCACGTAATAACATCTTGCTCCATCCATCCAAATGGAGCCCGTGCTCTCACAGATGTCGACAAGAACCTGGTAACCTAGCTGACAGAAATATGTCCAGCCTTCGTCCATCTTCTCCAAACAAAGAAGAAGATGATAAAGAATTGCTATTTGCATGTACCAAATTAAAATAGCTCAGTAAAAAGAATATGTCCTACCTGAAGAGCTTCGGCGCCCTCTAGTTGAGAAGCGCTGCTGTAAAATACAGCCATTTGATTAATGGCCTATATTTTATCAAATTTTTGGAAGATAATTTTAATCGAGACTAAATTTACAGTTTTTCAGATTTTTTAGTGCTGCACAGGTTATTTTGCAAACAAACGTTTTTTGTTTTTCAGGTAAGTGATGTGAAGCAAATATAATTGAATTTTTGAAATAGCTATACAAAATTTGTGCCTGCCAGAAGCATATTTGAAAAATTAATATATAGGCCTACATTAGAATAAGAATTCCAAACTTCAGGGGCAGTAGTTTAAGGTTAAGTGATTTTCCTGAAATCTGTTCTAGGCATGAAAAGTTTTTGACTACCCTCTGCCTCCTTCAAATATGTTCTTCCTTTCAAGCCTCCAGTGCTTCCTTTAAAAAAAGGTTTTAGTCTCCTGAATAGAATCAAGAATTAAGACAGAGAGTAGATGTGGGCTGAACTTGTTTCATATGAACCAAGTCATGCTATTACAGTCTGTTTTGACTACAGCATATCAGGAACAGCAGATTGAAGAAAGTGATAATGCATGGGTTTCTTATCAAGATTCAACATTAAGTTGGGACAAGTATATACACATTGGTAAAGCACAAAAACCAGGAGAAGCTATTTAAAATAAATCTGTAGGCTTACTTTATTCTATTTGAATAAGATTTTATAGCCTGTCTATTGCAATAATTTGCGAAATTCCTATTTCATTTAGAGCTTTGCTAACGCAGCTTTAGATTATTCAATGCTTATTAAAAAAAATCATTGCTCTGTGTAAAGCTTTCTTAAAGGGAGCAGTGTCGACAATTCAAATTTTAGCAGCTAACACCTAGCTAAATGGAACAAAAATTTAAGGTCGAGTATTAAATATTACTATGGCTAGAAATTAAAAGTAATAAAAATTTAACGTATTGAGCTGTGACTTTTGAATGATTTAAATACAATTAAAAACAGACTTTAAAAATTATTCATAGCCTATAACTTGCTACCCATTTAAATGTATGATCGGTTAAACCAGTGCTTCTCAAAAATTTTAATATCACGATTGGAAAAGTTGGAAAGCAATTATTGCAACTCAGCAATATATCTTTGCTTCATTAAAAAAAACATGTAAAATTAAAATGAAGACCAAAAAAAAGTCTTTGCTTTACACTTTTATTATATATCCGTTTTGAAAAAAACAGGACTTTCATTATTAGGGTCAGTTTTACTGATGATAGAAATTAGTCAAAATAAATGGCTACGTATTTGCACCTACCAAATTGAAATGGATCAATAAAATGTGCACAGCCCACCTGAAAGAGCTTCGCGGTCCATTAGTTGAGAAGCGCTGCGTTAGCTTTTACGTTTTTCTTTAAACAGCTCGATTCTTCTTTTTTAAGAGAAGAATTGTTCTATTGTAAGGCCATATAAAAAAAATCTTTGTTTTTAAATCATTAATAATGTTTTTTCAAATCAATCCCACTTACAGATCTTTATTTCTTCGAAAATAGCGTATGTTTTCGCTTCAAAGCAAAAAATAATCTTTTAGCGGAAGCAGTATTATTGGGTATAGTATTAATAGTAGTCAATTGAGAAAACTTATGTACTTCTCTAAACTAGATTGAAGGTTCTTATTAAATTCATATTTGTAATAAATTTAGCTCATAAACATGCTTTTCAGCAAACTTATCGGATTGGCACATAAGCCTGCAATTGACTTTCCACCCAAAAGCAATTGAAAATGAAAAAAGCTCAAAATTTTAAAATATCATAAAAGTTTATTGTTACCTCATAATTTTTTCGTCTTACTAACCATTCAATTGTCTTACTAACCATTATCTTACTAACAAGTCTTGCTAACCATAACCGATCTCGTCTAACAATTTCTCTTCTTATTCTTGTCTAACCCAGCCATCGGGGCACATTCCAGTGTTTCCTGATGCCGGTCCCAAGCCCAAATAAATGGGGAGGGTTGCGGCAGGAAGGGCATCCGGCGTATAATTTTTTTGCAAAAACATACAAATGCGCTATGATGATCAATCCATACCGGATCAGTCGAGGCCCGGGTTACCAACGACCGCCTCAGGTGTCGCATGGCAGGGCACTTGATGGAAATTATGCTACTGCTGGGCTTAGTGAAAACAAGAAATAAAGAGAGAAGGAAGGCGGGTGAAGATGCAGCGGGAACTGTGGAAGGAGAGATGCACACTCATAAAGATTGGTACCTTCAGTATAGGAACAATGACTGGATGGGGAGAACTGGCAGACATGATGGAGAAAAGAAATGTAGATATACTGTGCCTACAGGAAACAAAGTGGAAAGGGAGTAAAGCGAGGATATTGGAGGTGGCTGCAAACTATTCTACAGTGGATCTGATGGAAGAAGAAATGGGATAGAGATAGTGGTGAGGGAGGAGCTGCTTGAAAGTCTCTTGGAGGTAAAGAGGGTGTCAGACAGACTAATGGCCATGAAACTGGAGGTAAAAGGGTCGATACTAAACATTTGTAAGCGCGTAAGCTCCACAGGTTAGCAACAGCATGAAGGAGAAAAATGATTTTTGGCAAGACCTGGATGGGTTGATAGAAAGTGTATCAAAACAGGAGAGGATAGTTCTAGGTGTGGACCTAAATGGACATGTGGACAAAGGAAACATAGGGGATGAGGAAATAATGGGGATGTACGGTGCTGGAACGAGAAATAAGGAAGAATGGATGGTTGTGGATTTTGCAAAGAGGATGGATTTGGCGGTTGTCAACACTTATTTCAAGAAGAAAGACGAACACAGGGTGACATATAAATGTGGCAAAAAAGTACCCAAGTAAATTATGTGATGTGCAGAAGGGGGGACCTGAAGAAAATGTCCAAATAGTGAGTGAATGAGTGCGTCGTAAAGCAGCACGTATGATGGTATGCAAAATGGCTTCCATGGTGAAAAGAAAAAAGGCAGAGAAAGTGAAGCCAAAGATAAGATGGTTGAAACTGAAGGAGACAAGCTGTCAAGAAGCGTTTAGACAGGAGGAGAACAGGATTTTGGGAGGCGAGGATGGGTTACCTGATGATGTTAAAATCATAAAAAAAATAAAATAGAACTCGCAATTTAATTCGAAAAGTTAATTAACTGTATAGAAGTCTTTTTAAAATCTCTTAATTAATTCTATTGTTTACGGTCTCTGTTTTATGGCGATGTTCCCTGTAAAAATAATTTGTGCTAATCGGCAGGCCTCGTGTAGTGATTGTAATGAAATTTGATTGGTTCACTTACACGTGGCGAGCATATAAATTAAGATCTTAGTGAATTTATTTTAGTGATCCAGTAGTTCAGTGATTTGGTTCAGTGTTGCAGTTTGAAAAGGGAATTTGTAGATCGCAAGCGAAACTTGGAAAAATTTCGTTTTGCGATAGCATTGTTTGGCTGCACCGTTTGACTGTATTGTCTGGCTGCATCGTCAAGTAAATAATTGTGGTCGTTGGCTTGTGGAACCCTATGATAATTTAATATATCGAAATTTCAACCTTAATATATATAATATAAAACCATAAGACGTGTGTAGAAGCCAGCGATGTGATTGGGGAAAGCTCGGATAGCTTCCCTATAGTTCAGGAATTAGAAGAGAAGAAGAGAGGGGCGGTCAACTGTTAGCTTTTTAAAATTACCAGATGAGTGGAACAAAACAGCGAAAATGCTAAGAAAAACAACTAAAACTGTGCTGGGAGCAATGTTCTCTGTAAGCTGTGCGCGTGTGTGCGCGCACACAAGGAAAAAATGTGCGCTGTTGCAAAATGTCCGCGTACACAAAAAAAACGTCAACGCACAAAAGTTTGAAAAATTGCTGCAGTTGTGCGTCCAACCTTGAGGTATTGATGCGCTCTATTCGTATTTGGAGAGAAAAATCAACAAATCAGAGGCTGATTCAGAGTGAAGACCTATTTTTTTAGAGAAAACCTGATTTGATAATAAATTCTAATGCAATCTATAGTACTTTTGCGCACCACGCAAAGAGTGCACATACTTTGAAAAAAAGAGTTAAGTTTGCACACGAACAAATTTCTTCGCACACACAGCTAAAAATTAGAGAGAACATTGGCTGGGAGTGATATTTGGGAAATGAAAAGGAGATAGGGAGACATGGTGGTGGAATGAGGAAGTACAGGAGAGCATAAAAGAAAATAAAGAGGCGAAGAAAGCATGGGATAAAATATGAGATGAAAATAGTAAAAAGATGTATCAAGAGGAGTATGGCAAAGAAGGTAGTTGAGATGGCGAAGGGACGTGCGTATGAAGATTTGTATGCTAGATTGAAAACGGAAGAAGGTAAAAAGTTGTACAGATTGGATGGAAAGAGAGACAGAGCAGAGAAAGATTATAGCACGTGAGGGTTGTAGAGGATGAAAACCGTAATGTGATGGTCGGAGGCAGTGTTAAAGAGATGGAAGGAGTACTTTGAGAAACTGATGAACGAGGAAAATAACAGAGAGCCTAGGACAGAGGAAGCAGAAGTGGTTAACGAAGAGGTAAATTGTGTCAGTAGAAAGTGAAGAATGCACTGAGAAGGATGAAAAAAGGTAAAGCGGTTGGGCCAGATGAGTTGCCAGTAGAAGTTTGAAAGTGCATGGGAGAGATGGGTATAGAGTTTTGGACCAGACTGTTCAACAAACTATTAGTGGGTGAACGGATTCCAGAAGAATAAAAAAGAAGTGTGCTTATCTCAATATATAACAACAAAGGGGACGCACAGTGCTGTGGAAGCTACAGAAAAATAAAGCTGATGAGCCATACAATGAAGATATGGGAAAGAATTATTGAAGCCAGGCTAAGGGATAGAGTACAGATCAGTAAACGGCAATATGAATGTATGCCTAGAAAGGGAACTACCGATGCCATATCTGCTTTAGGAATGTTAATGGAAAAGTACAGTGAAGGTCAAAGAGAGCTACATTGTATATTCCTGGACCTACAGAAAGCTTACGACAGGGTTCCGAGAAACAGCTGTGGTACTGTATGAGAAAATCAGGAACGGCGGAAAAGTATGTGAGACTTGTACAGCATATGTACGGGGAGGAGACCTAAACAGTGGTGAAGTGTGCAGAAGGAACTACAGAAAGTTTCAAGGTCTAGGTCGGACTGCACCAGGGATCAGCGTTAAGTCCGTTCCTGTTTGCAGTGATTATGAGTAGGCTAACAGACGAAGTAAGGAAAGAACCACCATGGACGATGTTGTTTGCTGATGATATTGTGATTTGCGAACAGACTAGGGAAGAAAGTGGAGCGGAGATTAGAATGCTGGAGGTATGCGTTAGAAAGAAGAGGCATGAAAGTAAGTAGGTCAAAGATTGAATATCTGTGCGTAAATGGAGGAAGTGATGAAGAAATACTAAAGATGGAGGACATAAAAGTGCCAAGAGTAAAGGAATTTAAATATTTGGGATCAACGGTGCAAGAAAGTGGTAGTTGTGAGAGCGAGATAAAGACAGGATGGAATGGATGGAGAAAAGTATCGGGAGTAATCTGTGACAGGAGGTTACTAGCTAGAGTAAAAAAAAAGGTATAGTTCAGTGGTGAGACCAGCAATAGTGCATTGATAAAAGACTTAAGACGGTTGCTATCACAAAGAAACAAGTAGAAGAGATGGAAGTTGCAGAGATGAAAATGTTGAAATTTGCTATGGGAATAACGAGAAAAGATAAGATTAGAAACGAGTACATTAGGGGTACAGTTAAGGTAGAACGGTTAGGAATGAAGATGAGGAAGGGCAGGCTGAGGTGGTATGGACATGTTATGAGGAGAAACCAACCAAGAGTATGTAGGAAGAAGAATGATGAAAATGGAGTTACCGGGAAAGAGGAAACGAGGGAGGCGAAAGAGAAGATTTCTGGATGTAGTGAAGGAGGATATGGGGGAATTTGGTGCGAGGGAGAAAGACATTGAAAATAGGGCGCTGTGGAAGAACATCATACGCTCTGGCAGCCCCTGATTAAAGGAAAAGGTCAAAAGAAGAAGAATTTTCTCATCAGAGAGTGAAATAAAATATATTTAATTTATTGCGTTGATAAGAGTATCTTTATAATTGCTTTAAAATTCATGAAAATCAACTTTGCTTCGACAAAAGACTGCTTTTTGATTGCATAATCAATGAAACTTGTAAAATCTGCTTTTGCAAGCTGACTAAACTTTGAAATTTACTTTCATTTCTAGAAGTTCGGAATTAGATTTGTTGGTAAAATGCTTTATACCCAGGGTGACGAATCTATTAGTTTTTGCGGGCCGCTTTGTCAGGCCGCACAAGTTTTTAATCATACTATGAAACCTTTTTTCTACAATTTAAAAAAATAGCGCCCTTACCAATTATATTAAAAGCAGTAAGGCATAAGATAAAATAAAAAAATTTTAATAGAACGTCAAGTTTTCCGTTTAAATTTTAATTTTTATAAGAAATGAAAGCGCATTAAAAGCAAAGAACACAGTCAAAAAAGAATTTCTAACACAAAATTATAAATTATTTAGAAATGAAAAAAATTAATCAACAACAGTAATGAACAACAAATAAAAATAACAAAAACCAAATTTTTCACCTAAAACCGCCACTTAGCGAAGACTAGGTTTGGGTAGGCTTAGAATTTTTTAAAATTAATGCAAGAAATCAAAAATTAAAAGATATACACACAATAGTCGAAAAATCGATGCGAACCATAGAGCTGAAGTTATTTAACGCGGTATTGAAACATGAAATATTATAAATTAACAAAGAAACATTTAGTAAAAAATTAACCTAGCTTACCGATATAACTCTAAGATTTGGGGGAGAGGCAAAAATTTGCAAAAAATCAAGATTTTTTGGGAAGCGAGAAGAAAATATCTGGGCAAAATCAAAATTTTTCGGGCAGTGACCAGAAATACTTGAGAAAAACAAGTTTTTTTGTGCACCAAAAACTAAGATTTAAAGATAATTGTTCGAAAACAGTTGTTCGAATTAACAATTGTTTAAAAAATAACGTTATATGCAGTTGTCCAAAAATATTTTATAAACGTTCATTTTCCTTCTTTTAATGAATACCTACCTTAATCTTAGCCCTAACCAGTGATGGGATTCAGGGGGTTCGCAAGGGCTCGCGCGAACCCGTTCTTGGAATTTCGGCACGTTTAGCGAACCCGTTCTTGGAATTTCAGCACGTTTAGCGAACCCGGTTTTAACTTTACGTAATCTATGTATTTCAATATCTCTGCGTTTAATGTAACAGTTTCAATCTGCTGCAGATGTTTGTTCAGAGTGTAAAGAACGATTCTGAGTGAAGACCTTTTTTTTTTTTTTTAGAGAACACCCTAATTTTGGGAGAAAAATAGGGAAATTAGAGATCAAATCAAAGTGAAGACCTTTTTTTTTAGAGAACACCCTAATTTTGAACCTGTTCTTAAAACTTTGAATCCCAACACTGAAACTGTTGTTAGCGAGTTCGATACAAAAGAGAACCTGTTCTTAAAATTTTGAATCCCATCACTGGCCCTAACCCAAATCGTCTTGTTCGTAAAATGTTGGTTCTTGTTTTCGAATAATTGTCCGGATGTGGAAAACAAACTACCCCTGCAGAAAAAAGTTTCCAAATGCAAAAAAACAATTACGATTTGAGATGAAGACTTTTTTTGAGATTACTACGTTATTGGGACGAAAATCAAAAGATCAGAGACAGTTTCAAAATGATAAATTTTTTTGGTCTTCACCTTAGTTTGGAACAAAATTTCTTTTCTTATCCGTGAAGTACTAGGAGAACATAATTTGGGCAATCGTCATTAAAATTTAGACAAAACTGTATTGCCCCCCTAACAGTTTTGCGGCTGGTATAGCTATGACCTTGAGTGAGATTTTTAGAAACTTTTTTGCTTTATTAAGTGCTTAATATTAAGTCCAACTAACAATGTGGCAATTCTCAAAGGCAAACTAAGATTTTCGTCTGTCAGAATTGATCTTTTTGTGATGTTCAATTTAAAAAAAAAATCCGCATAGGTACGTGCCTCCGAAAACTGATAACCATTTGAAAGCGTAAGCTTTTAAGTTTGTAAACTCTTCTTTTGATATACAGTATAAACACAAAGGAATTCAAGCAACGGCTTGTTCAGCATGGTTTTTAGCCTGTCATTACTCTGTAGTTTTATGAGTTCGAGTTGAAGTTCAGGGCATACAAAAGTGGGTTAACATTGAAGGGATAGAAAAGACATCAAACTTACAACTGCTTGCTTTTAATATCATAAAATCTAGGGGGTTGGTTTTTTCGAACCAATTCGTGGGATGCACGAAATTCTCTGGCGGGCCGCATGTTCGTCACCTCTGCTTTATACTATGACGTCTTGGTTATTGCATTTGTGTAATGCAAATATACCATTGTATCTTGTTCGTAAACTAGAAAGAGTACTTCGTGCATGTATCAGATTTATTTGTAACATTCCTATGAATAATAATTAATCAAAACTTACTTCCGTACTATATATTATATATTACCAATCCAGTATCATATATATTATCAGTGTCACATATTACCAATCCAGTATCGCATAAAGTATAAATTGAGTTGAATTGCTTTTAAAACAGTTAATAACTTAGCACCTCAGCACCTCACAGATACTACCTACTTTTATCGACCCTGGTGTGAAAATTTCAAAATCGGAAGTGACCGTTTCATATTAAACGTTATATTCAAAATACTAAAAATGTGTGTTTCTTAGAATGCGTTACAATATGAATTGCGTACTGAAACCTGTCTTACGAAGTTAAAAAAGATCTTAAAACCACTTATTTTAAACATGTGTTTTGCCATCTGCGTCAACAGCGTCTGTTTCATATTTTAGATAATTAATTCTTCCGTGTTGCAGCATGTATAAACACAATATTCAGTAATAGACGTAATTTATGTTTCCCATAAATTTTTTTACATGTACGTCGTATGTCTTTGTGTATATGTGTTGTTCTTATCGTTTGGAAAAAAACCGCCTTGAAACCATACAAATTTCCTTTCTAGGATTTGGGTGTAAAGCGGTGTACGAAAACGTTAGTATTATTAGTAAAATATTTTTTACACTTTGCGTATAAAACCACGCACATCCCACACGTATGGAGTATACGACCCTGCCTGATTTTTTATAGAAAGAGTAATTTTCGCTTTATTCGATACGGAAAAATTAACTGATTAAAAAATATTTGATTATCAAATGAAATGATGCAAAGGATTGAAATAATTCATCATATGGTCGCATCGCACTGTTTAACTGAGCACGAAATGCGTTAGCTTTAGATCTTTCGACTAGTGAGTTGTGAATTTGTTCCTGCTCTACACTTAATATCAGCAGTATTGGGTCATTTGTGTGTTAGTTGTATCATCGAGTAGATGACAAAGTCGGCTGTGTTGTTTCCGGTTCAAACCAGTTTAACTTAACTCTTTCCAGCGAGTGGCAAGTAATTTGCAATACAATAATCACGTGCTGTCGTGCGTGTGTGCTAGCTTTACGACTTGTTTAACTCTCTCTATCACGCAGCGCGTAATATTTACTGCATACCAGTAGTCAAACAGAAAACTTTAGTCTTTAACTTTGGCTGTCTTGTTGAGCAGCCCATAACAATGAGTTAAAAAACAGCCATACTATCTTCTTACTTTAATTCATCAGTCAGCCAGTTGTGATTGCTTGTTGCAGTCCAGTACTAATAAGAGCAAGGCTGTTTAAACCTTCTTTTGAATTGCAAAATTTGCTAGTGTTTAAGCCATTATTTTAAACTATTTCTTTGTTTATTCGCCCGTCCAGTTCAGTTCAGTTCAGTTCAGTTTAGTTTTCTTTTATTTCTACTCTAATACATATAATTATTTAATAATAAACATAATTAAGGCTGAGGAATAGAAAAAAGCAGCAACAAAACGAGTCTAGGTTGTAACTTGCAAAGAGAGTAACGAACTATTTATAGACGTCCATGAAACGAAAGAGAAATTTTTGTAAAAGCGAATAAAGCTATTAAAATGGCAGCATCAGATATAGAAACTAATTTTTTCAAACCTACGATTATCAAAAGTTGATATCATTGATTGTTAATCATTTTTGTGCCAGAGGAAAACGCGAAACGTCAACTTTGTAAAAAGCAGCATGAAAACGAGGCAGAGAATAGCGATCATAAACTAAATAAATGCAGAGGATAAAGTATACAATTTAACGTGAAACTTTATATTGGCTTTGGCTTTTGATGAATTTGTCGAAACGGGGCATATTTGCATACGATTCAGTTCTGGGAGCCGCTGTCGAGTTCGTGAAAGCCGCTGTAGATGGTTGTCAGTTAATCAATTACGATATTGTTTTTTGATCTTGACTGTTTTGATAAAAAGTGCTCAACATACGTAAGCTATTGGGTATCAAATTAGGATAAGCCTACTATTCCTCTAGAACTGGATCCCAAAGCTAAAATGGATAGGCATACCATACTTCCAAAGAGGTAAATCGGGACGTTGGTTAAAAAAAAATTTGTCCCTAAAAAGTAGGGATCTCTAAAAAAAGGTTTTCACTTAAAATTGGAAATGCTGGGACATAGCCTAATGATTAACCGGGCGGGACGCCGGAACAAAGCCTAAAAATCGAGAGTGTCCCGGCTAAAACTGGACGTATGTTAAGCCTTCAAATGGATTTACACTTTGAAATCTCTGTTTCAGCTCGACATCTGCCTCTTAATTAGAAGCGATGGTTTCGTGCATTTCCATAGATATTGCAGGTAATTCTATCATAAAGTTAGAAAAATTAACTCCGTTAATTCGACGTTTTAATTCGTAAACCAAGTTACTAATAAGCCATTCAAAAGTTTTAAACGTTTTATTTATTCAATAATTAAAGTTAAATTAAAATGTGTTCTATAGGGCAAAATGTTTAAAAAGTTAGTAAGAGCCGCCGAGTTAATGAAATCACTGGTGGATATAATTATCAAAAAAAATTCATAGTTTGTACAAAGAGCTTTTAAGTTATTTTAGTTAATCAAACAAATAAAATCAATGTCTACACAGCAAAAAGTATATAAATTATAGAACAAGGGGCGCCAGAAAATTTTTTGGAGGAGAGGCAAAATTTAAAGCAAAGGCATTTTCTTTTATTTTTTTTTTTTTATCTCTATATTTATCCTCCTGACTTGCAGGAAAGCGGCGGAGGCGCTATACATAGGGTAAGCAATTACCCCGACCTGCTTCCGGAGATGCCAAGATATTGCTGTCCGCTAGTAATTTAGTAGAGATATTATTGTAATTTAGAACTGCTTGTCAAGACCACCAAGCAGGGGAAAGTGCCGTAAAGTGTCTTTCCCAAGAACACAACAGAAAGGCGCAAGTGGGTTTTGAACCGAGACTATGTTGATCATCAGTCCGGTGCTTTAACCACTCGACCACGCTGCCGACAAATTCTTGAATGTTGTAGTTAAGGTTCATAGCTATACCAGCTGAAAAAAATCTGGGGGCAACGCAATTTTGCCCAAATTTAATGACATTTAAGGACTCCATGTTTTTTTCTAATTTAGAAGATAGCAACTTTAAATCACCACCGTTTTTAGCATAAAAATTAAGTAAAGACTAAAAAAAATGTCATCACTTCTAATCAGGGTCCAGAATCTCCATTTTTGTCCGAAATTTAAGGTGAACACTAAAAATAAAAAAGGACATCACTTTTAATCGAGTCCATGATCTCTGCTTTTCTCCTAAATTTATGATGAAGACGAAAACTAAAATAAAAGCCTTCACCTTCAATCGATCTGATATTTTAGTGGAGTTTCTGTAATTGCAGGGGTAAGTTTACTCAATGCTTCTGTATCTTCCCAACTGTACCCTCCCTTTTTAAAAAGGGCATGCGGGAATTTGAAAAAAGCAAAAAGTCAAAGGGTAATTACCCTTTCCCACCGCTTCCGGAGCCCCGATATGGAACACATTACTTTATCAAATTTCTGCATTAAGATTTACCAACATAAAGATTTTGAAAAATTGACTATTATCATATCCTCCTTTCCAGTGATGGTCTCACAAAAAGGGGGGCCTGGTGCAAGAAACGTAAGGGGGGGCCACTATTTAGTGTACTATAAAAAGATGGCTGATGCCATTTTTAGTGTATGAAAGCAAAGTGATCTCTAAAAAAAAGTCTTTAGTTTAGAAGCGGCCATTATTGAGTGATCCAAAGCATTGAGAGACAAAGTAATCGCTAAAAAAGATAAATAAATGAAAAAAAGTTAGGGGGCCACTATTGGGTGTTCTGAAAAAAGTTAGGGGGCCACTTCAATTTAGGGGGCCACTATTGGGTGTTCCAAAGCATGGAGAGGCACTTTTTACTGCCTTAAGACATTGTGATCTCTAAAATAAAAGGTCTGTACTTTTCCACACATTTCCACTGGCACAAGTGATAACAACCTAAGGGGAGCATGCTGCTGGTCTTCAAAATTTTTTTTTCTTTTTTTTGACATGCCATCGACGTCCTGGTGCTACTATGAAGAAATAGAACAATTTTTTGTGTAGGGGGGTCGCTTTTTGATGTATTTTAGGAGGACCTGCTGCGGCCGCTCCGTTCGCACCCTATTAAAGCCATCACTGCTCCTTTCCATTGAGTGATACTCTTTTTCTTTTTTTTGTTAGTTTTGTAGATAATTAACAAACGTAAAAGCATTTAGTTTTTATTTTTGTCGCGTTTCTCATCCTGAAAGTTTTGAGGTTGTCTGGGGATTCTAGTTAAGCCAATCTAAAATAGCGTATTAAAAAAGATGTATCGTTACTTCCAAGAGCAAGAAGATCTGAGATTAGTTTTTCTACTTTAGCTTTTAACGATTTAAGCAATTTTTGTTAAAGATTTGAAAGAATTAAATAGAAAATATTTTTATAGGTTTGCATAAACTATTTAATTTATATTGTCAAAAAATAACACTGCTGAAAACGGTGAAATGCCAAAATACAAGCTGTATTATTTTCCTTCGAAAGGTCGGGCGGAACACATTCGCTTGATTTTTGTGCAAGCTGGAGTAGAGTTTGATGATGTAAGAATTCCTTTTGACCAATGGAAGGAGATGAAAAGTAGTAAGTGGTGATATTTCCCACCTTGCGTAATAACGTTTTTAAATGACCTCCATCGATTTAATCCTTTATATTGATTGTACGATTAATATCCTCGAATGGCACGAAAATTTTTATATACAAATACAACCTTTTTTATTAAACTTTAATCTTGCGCCGAAAGTGTAACAATCAAGTGTCCAACTCGGCAACATTGCGTTTGGGCAGCAAAGTGACTTACTTGCCACAAGCAGCGCCGCGATGGCGAGCACTGGCAAGAAGTGTGTGGCATGCGATTCGGCTGGCTCGGAAGTAAACACGAACCTACCGCGCCGTTGGCGGAAGAACTAACTGCGTTGATCCGTAAATTTTTTAAAGAAGTTGAATGTGTATAAAAATAGTGGAATAAATATAAGATTAATTCATTTTTTATGGAATCTTCTATTTCAATACTTTTGAAAATATTACATTGCATCCGGTTAACTTGACATTAAGCTATACTTTCTTTGCCAATCAAGCTACGCACGATAACAAAATTGAACTCGTAAAAACTTATCGCATATAATTTTGTTAGCAGATCCTGTTTAACTTTTAACTTCCTACAAGTAATATTTAATTGGCCTAAGTAACTTTTTAATAATTTTGAAGATTTGTCTTTTTTCACAAAAATGTCTAAAGTTTCAATTTTGCAAAAAATTTGCAAAATTTAATCAATGACGTGAGAAACAGTTGTAAAGCTATAAATTTTCAATAAAAGATCATTTTATGATTTAATAATTTATAAACATTTTTTGCTCAAGAGATGCCTTACAGACAATTACCAGTACTTGAAATTGATGATATTATGTACTGTCAAAGTAAGGCTATAGTTCGATATCTTGCGAATGAATTTGGTCTTGCCGGAAGAACTCCGCTGGAAAGTTTAAAAGCAGAAGAGTTTATAGAGGCCACCCATGACATGATGCTGAAGTATCCATGGAGGGAACGAGATGAAAAAAAGAAGGTATAAAAAAGAAAAAAAATAGTTTTAATAAAAATATGTTCAATTATAAAGTTTGGTGTTTTACAAAATAAAAAAAGTTTCCCGATAGGTTCTGTTTTTTTTCCAGTACTATTCGATTTGTCTTTTAATTATCTTATATAATAGTTTTTACCTATCCCATGACTGTTGCCTTTTTTTTTTATCTTGTATACATATAAATCGCCATCTGATTTACAAACGATAAACTTACTCTATTTACAAGTATGAGAATGTAAATTTTAAATTTAGGATTTAGAACAACAATCCCCGACTTGAATTCATAAAAGAATTTTTATCTCTTTTAGAATGAAGATTTTTTTTCTTTGATTTTTAAAGATAGATGTGGGTAAAAAGTTATTCTTGGTCTTTGATTTGACGTGAAGACCTTTTTTTAGTTTTTGGTTAATCTTACGGAAAGATGTATTCAAAGAGTACTTTTATTAATAAAAATTTTTAGTTTTCTGCCTTGAATTTTAGCTCAATTAGAATCTGACTACCGCAGTGACTCCCAACCTCTTCGAATGCATTCCTCATTTTACTCATTTTGGAACTTTTTTTACTTCCTTTGTTCATTTTAAAGCTTATATTCTTCCCTTAGTTCACTTTAAAACTTTTTATTTTCCCTTCGATAAATCAAATAACTTTCTCAAGTGGAACTATCTTTATAAAGTAATTAGTTTTTGCGCACAATGCGTGCCGCACAGGTTCTCTTTAGCGCCATCTGTTCTCAACCGGATAAATAATTTTTTGAAGTAAAGTTAGGACCAGACGTAAAAGGAAAATTTTTTTGGTCATCACTGCTTGTCTTCATTGGAAAAAATAATCATTGCATGGTCAAATCAAGGCTTGTTGATAAAAAACCTGTTGCAGAGTAAATTCTTGTTAGTGTGAATTTTTCCTCTGAACTCATAAACTCATAAAATTCACGGCTGGGAACCACTGGACTAATATATCTGGAGTCTCGGATACATCCGTGTTCTGGAAGCTTTAGCAGAATCATGTCATTGATAAACCAGAAAATCCACAACTTTAGGAGTTCCTCGCTCAATATCTTGACACTGGGACTATGCCCACTTTATACAGTAGCAATCTGCAATTAAGTTGTTATGAAATGTAATGTTGAAACATCTTTTATGTATTTAAACAGAAAGAACTGAGTGAGATTGCTTTTACACAAACAATGCCTCCCTTGTTGGCTTTACTTGAAGAAAATTTGAAAGGAGATTATTATGCTGGAGAGGTTAATTTTTTTATTAATTTTTTATTACATTATCAATCTTTTAAAAAATAACAATCTCCACCTTTAAAAGCTGATTCACTTGCAAAAAAATTTGGAAAAAATTGTATTTTTTGGGTACTGAGTATGCTTGTCGCGGTATAAATGAAACCAGTAAATTTTCTTGGGGCAAAAGAAACTTATTTTGTATCAAATTTTTTTATTTTAATATTCTGTGCACTAGATTCAACAATACAATTGTCATTTTGGGCACAGACGATCATTTCGACTCATAAAATTTACTTGTAAATTGATTTTTTCAGCAACATTAAAATTTTGGGCAAGTAAAGAAAATTAATATGCTCAATCGTTGTATTTTGGATTCTGTGTGAAATCATTTAAAGTAATGATTCGGCAATTATTGCATAAAATTTAAGCAAAATGATTTTGCTCCCTCAAAATATATAGATCTGGTACGCGTATGGTCACAAAAATATTGGACGATTAAACTTTTGTTGACTTATGACAACACAACTTATATTTTCAGCTGACTTACGGAGACATAATTTTTGCCAATGGAGCAAGTTACTTGCTTGAGATCCGCTCCGACGTGTTAGATCCGTATCCGAAACTTAAAAGTCTTCATGATAGAGTAATGTCTCTTCCGAGAATCGCTAAATACATATCGGAAAGAGGAAGCAAAGAAACTCCTTAGAGAAGAGAGCTATCTTAATTAGTTTTAAATTTAACGTTAAAAAGATTTTCACCGAACTTAAATCGATTAAATATTCGTACTGTTATTGTTAATATTTTTCTGCTTGATTTTCTGTTTTGCTGTTGGAAGATGACATCATGTAATTTGGCAATGATAACCAAAACTATATCAACTTATTTTTACTTTTTAACTTTTAATTAATGATGCGATAACTTTTCTTTATTAAAAGGGAATTTAATTTTTTTTAATTTTCAAAAAAGTGTATCAAAAACATCAATCCTAATTTATAAACTTTCAAGAAAAATTGTTTTTTTTTAATCGTCATTGTCACTACCTCGTTAGTTCAAATTTGAAGACTTAAATGACCAGCGAATCAATAGAAAAAGAAAAAGCTTTTACCAAGTCAAGTTTGTCGAAATTATTTATATTTTTTTCATGTTTTATAGGTTTTATTTTAATGCAATCGCATTATAGGTTCCCTGACTTGAAAAAATATTCCAACCAGTGGCGACTCGGGTACTCGGTCTACTCGGGCTCAGCCCGAGTCATAAAATGCAAGCTGGTATGGTTAATTTAAATTCTTTAAAATCAACATTGATTCTACAAAACTCAGGTTCATTACAAGACATCTGACATCTTATAAAGTTTATATAAAGTTTATACGATGTCAGAAATACAATTGTTTTCAAACAATTATCCGTAAGCCCAAAGATATAATAACTCATAGGCCATATTGAGTATAGGTATGGGTTACATCCATAAATACTGTTAGAGAAGAAAAACCTCCATGTTTGATTGGTTTCCAAGTTTTCTCTAATTGCTTGTGAATCTCTCAAAATTAATATTGCATTTTTTCATCACTTAAAGTACTTGCAAAAAGACCGAACGTTTTCAAAAAGACACACGTGAGCAGGAGTTGTAAAAAATTAACTGGAGCGTTCATAATCAATTATTATTCATCAATCAATTAATTTTAATTGGTGCATAAACCAATCAATAATTGCAATTAAATGCCATTAATTTTCAATTATTTTGCAAAATGTAAAACATGGTATTAGCTTTGATTTCAGGAGCACATGCGACTGAAAATAAAAAGCAAAAGGCCTTGCAACATAAAGATTTTTTATTAACGAAAAAACAAACTTTTACAGTATTTTGCAGAAACGAATAAATTAAAAATCCTTTAAATAAAAAAGTTTACTAATATTATTGCAAAAAAGTCAGTCCTCTTTTCATTTGCAATGTTCTTAAATTTAATTTTTTGATTTCGCATTTCTACAATTGCTGCTCTTTTTGTTGGGCGTAAATCTGGATTTTTACCCATTATTATAGCTTAAAATAATAAAATTAGTCCTGATTTAAAAAATAATGATTATTAACGCTTATGATTGTAACAAAATCACTTCTGTAAAGGCATTATAATTTTAATTTTTAGGTATTTGTGATATCATTGTTAAATCATTGTCATTTTATTTTACAATCAAATTCTAATATCCCTCAAAGGGTCAAAAAACCTACGTTGCAAAATATCTTGCTTCAAGATTGCTACAATATCAATTGATTGATATTGTAGCAATCATTTATTTAATTGATAATACTGCTGCAATTAATTAATTGCATCAATTAATTGCAATCAATTAATTTTTTTGCAACCCTTGTACAAGAGCTTTCCAAAAAGTAAGCAAATTGATTCTGCTACATGTAGAAGTTTAATTGAAACCAATGCAAAATTTTTTGTAATTTCCATCTCTCATTATCGCGAAAGAAAAAAATCCTCATTGGAAGTTGATAAGCTGCATGTGAAAAATTGGCCGAAATTGTGATTGGAAAGGAAGCTATAAAAAAGAGACAGTCTGCAGCATGGTAGATTGGTTAAAAGCGCTATGATCTTCATCGACACGGCTGTTGTTCAAAACCTACTCACGCCATTCTTTAGTATCCTTCGAAAAGACAATTCATGGCACTTTCCTCTGTTTGGTGGTCCTAGCAAGTTGCTCTAAAATTTCAGTCATATCTATAATAAAAACTAAAAAACCAAAATAGAAAATTCAACCAGACAATAATACGAGTATCTTGGCATCTTCTGAAGCAGATCGGGATGATCGCTTCACAGCTGCTCTTAGTACAGTGTCTCCGATGCTTTTCTGCAAATTACGAAGATAAATACAGAAATTAGAACAATAACATTCCACCGGCTTCTCAACAAGGCTTTTATCAAAACCACGCGAAGAAATTGTCTTAAATTGGAGAATAAAATAAGATGTCTGTCACAAATACTTCACGACAGACAAGCTACACAAAAACAAACAATGTTAAAATGTCGCATTGAATTTTATTACTTCAATACCGTTTTGAAGTAAATAAACATGTTCGTTCATACAGTCTAGATTTCTTGCTAGGTTGTAGTAGAGTGTAGCTTGGTTTCTAGCGTTGCGCAGACTAGTGTTTTTTTGCAAACTAAGCCATATGGTAGGTCTTTTTCTTTTACTATAAATTATTGCTTCAATCTTGTGCATGAAAAGCTCATGGACCTCCAAAAATCACCCTGTGGATATCTGGGGGTAGGATCCCCGGTTGGAAACCACTGGTCTCAGTTGTCCGTCAAACACCAAATAACACATTTCGTGGTTCATGAAGTTCAAATGATTGGCGACCACTGCTTTCAAGCAATGTTGTTAACTCACGTAAATACGATTTTTTACGAAGAAATTCAACAATGCAATAACGATCTTAGATCTGAAGTTTTTCTGACATGCAAAATCCATGACGTTACCAAATTAACTTCATAATTACAGATATATTTGGTTCAAGCTTTTTAAATTCTGTAAGGTCATACTAACTTATAAATATATCAGAAATGAACCAAAAAAATCCACTGAAGTTGATCAAGTTTTTTTTATTACACGAGCTTTCGTTAACTAATGCTCACTTCGTCAGTTCAGCAAATTAAAGATAAAAATGCAACATAAAAAGAATTTACACCAATGGCATTAAACTTAATACAGTGAAAAATAGTGACGTAATAAAATACAAAAATATGTTTAAAAAAGCCGGAGGTTATTAGAATGCGGCAGTACGTTAAATTACAATATCTCTTTTTTGGAAATTGAATCTGCGAGAAAATAAAAATGACATAAGAGCATAAAAACATACGAAAAGGGAAAAAAATGGATCCGGTCAAAATATCAACTACAAAATATCAACCTTTGATGCTCGAAAGCCCCTACATGGTGGGATAGTTGGAGGTAGTTGGAACCAAAGCCTCCGTGCCACCCATCGACGGGGTAGTACCTGCGAGACTTAATTGCGGTTGTTTATATTTTGGTCAGTTAATATTTGGTTCAGTTGATATTTCGGTCGTTGATATTTTGTTGTTATATTTTAACACAAACCCCAACAAATAAATAACTAATAAGATTGCGCTTATATAATATATTACACGTAATAAGACATCAATGAGTATCTCTATCTAAACCTTTATTAACCCAATGCAATTCGGAAATATTTGTTTGTTCTTCAACTTCTTGTCTTTTGTAATGGCTTTGAGTTTTTCGATAACTGCTAATCTAAGAATTTCCTAGGTATGATTTAGTTTATTAAAATTTTTGGCTACAGGTTTGTTTCTATTGTGCTTAATGTCATTCATGTGTTCATTTAGGCCAGGGATGTCCAACCTGCGTCCCGCGGGTCACAATGCGGCCCACTTAATGTTTTTATGAGGCCCACTGCTTACTCAAATTTTTTAGTTATATTTTCATAGCTGTATCGCAGGTTTTGCAAAACTGTGTTCCGCGAGCTCACCTTTTTGACAAAAATCGAGAAACAGGAGAAGATTTACAATAAAAACCTTTTTTTAGAAATAACTACGTTTTTGACAAAAATGAAGAAACCAGCTAGAGACAGATTCAAAATGGAGACCTTTTTATAAAGATCACTGCGTTTTTGAGACAAAAATCGAGAAACGAGAGTCAGAATCAAAGTGAAGACAGGGATGCGGACTCGGACTCGGAACTCGGAACTCGGGACCCGTCAATTCTGTGCAATATAGCTGGACTCTAACGCGGGCTCGACAAAAAAGTAGCGAGTTTGGCGAGTTTGGCGAATTCGACGTCTAGATTTCATTAAAATCTTTATTCATGCTCTTCAACAATAATAAAAACTCAATGTTTCGGTGTACTATGATTCAGTAACCCTTCATCAGGAGATTAAGCAAAACACAAATATCATCCGCAATAAAACCACAGTGGTGCAAAAAAAGAAAAAAATATTAAAAGTACATTTGTGATCTAAAATGACATCTAACGGATTTAAAATTTAAAATTATAATAAGCAGTTGGATAAAAACAATTGGTTTTATCATTAAAAGCATCATTATTAAAATGAATAAAAAAGGACTCCAAAAATCTTCTTCTTATATAATCTGTTTCTTTTGCCAAAATTTTTGAATTATTCCAATCCATATGATGATTTTCCAAATATACATGATTCACTAGAGCAGATTTGTTGTTTATATCATTATTTTCTAATCGTGCTAAATTTTTTGGATTCACATCACGCATGGGTTCTTTACATCTTGTACGAAATGCCCTACCAGTTTCACCAATATAAATGCCAGCACAACGTAAACACGGAATTTCATAAATTACTCCTGGCTGTTGCTTTGGTTCAATAGAATCTTTTAAGTTGGGTAAAATTTGCTTGATTGTTTGAAAAGGTTTTGTGTATACTCTAATATTTTGTTTTTTAATTATACGACTTAAAATTTCAGTTATATCTTGAAAATAAGGTAGGGCTACTGTTTCTTTGTAGTTTTTGCTTTTTTCATGTTTCTCAATTTTGTTGAATTTGAATCGATTAAATGTTTTCTTTATAAGCCAATTTGGGAAGTTGTTGTCTTCCAACGTACGTCGTAGCATTTCTTTTTCTTCTTTAAAACCTTTCGAATCTGTAATTAGTTTAGCTGATCTGTTTAATAAACTAACAATGATACCTTGTTTTTGTTGCTGTGAATGACAAGATTCATAATTCAAATAACGGTTAGTGCGGGTCTAGATTTCATGCAGATTTGATGCAGATTTTCAAGATGGTCTAGATTTCCTGCAAGGTTGACAATTTGAAGGTTTTGCAGATTATTGCTATCCATACTTATTTAAAAAAGAAAAGCTAAACCTTGAATGAAAAATGAAAGAGAAATTAAAATATAATTTATTCATATTATTCCTTTTCACTATTCTAAATTGTATAACTGTTTTTTATTATGTTTTGCTCAAGACCGTCGCTATTTTTGTAAGACGGAGTGATCAAACAGAAGCGCCGGAAAGCCATTTTGTCATGGAGGCAAAATTTAAAAAAAGGCGCCGGAAAATCATTTTGTTAGGGGAGTACCTTTTTTTGAAAAAAAGCACTTTTTTTAGGAAAATTTTACAGGGTTGCCATTTCGTATCGTGACCGTTTTTAGCGCAGAAATCTAGTATTGGCTAAAAAAGCATCATTCTCAATCAGTGTGCAAAATCTCTATTTTCGTCCCAAATTTTAGATGAATACTGAAAAAAAAAGCATCACTGTCAACCAAGTTCATGGTCGCTATTTTTGTCCTAAATTTAAGGTGTCGTAACCAAAACAATAGTATTCACCTTCAACCGATCGAATATTTTGGTCCAGTGTTTATGATTGTGGGGGAAAATCTGACCCAATGCTTTTGTATCTGCGCACCAGTAGGCTATATTCCTTTTTTGAAAAAGGTAGGGGGAAATTTAGAGGGGTTAAAAAGGCAGGAGTAATTATTCCCCGCTTTCGAACGCGGCTCTTGTTCAATACTTGTACAGAAAAAAATGAAACTGATGTTGGCTCTCGGCTGGCTTTTTCCATAAAAGTCAAAGGGACTGTTTTTAATATTAGACAGGGATGCAAACTTGGGACTCGGGACTCTGAATCGCTTCAAAATTTTGACGAGCCACATCCCTGGTGAAGACCTTTTTTTAGAGATCACTAAGTATTTGTGAAAAAAATTGAGAAACCAGAGTCAGATTCAAAGTGAAGATCATTTTGCGGCCCGCCGACTATAACAAAATTTATAATTTGGCCCATCATGAAAAAAGGTTGGACATCCTTGATTTAGGGCATTAATATCATTCCTGTTTAATGTCAAATAGGGATTTAATATGTGTTCAAGCTGAAAAAGTAATTTTACATAAATATGTGGTGTTGAATGACAGAAGAACAATTAATTCACAACCACGTGTTAATGCGCGCGCACATTGAAACATTTATTTAAATACACATCTCGATTTTATAAATAAATATTTTACATTAAAATCTCCAACCCCATAATTTTGCTAAGCGACCCCATTTGGGGTCGCAACCCAACCAGATCTAACTATTGTTTTTTTCAAATTTCATCATTAATTTTATTTTCATTCTTATTTTTTTCCTGACTCGAAGGAAAGCGTCGGAAGAGATTGTCCAGACCAGCTTTCAGAAATGCCAAAATATTGTTTTCCGGTTGAGTAAAATAACCCAATTACAAAAAGAAATTAGATAAACTGTTAAGTACTGACGCAGAAATGCATAAGGACGTTAAACATAGAAAAAATTGGGTCATTAATTTATCCAAACAGAAATTAACTAAAAATGAAACAGATGTTTTGAGTCTTGGAGTAAATTTTGCTGTTACTCAAAAAACTATACCAAAACAGAACATTATAGCAGAAATTGAAAAAGGAATTCGAAAAATACCTAACGCGTCAGCAAACATTATTCGTTGTAAGATTGTCAATACCCTCAATCAACCCAATACACACCAACCCAACCTAACAAGTGAACAAAAACGAGATGATTTAGTAATAACTCATGCTGATAAAGGCAATTGTACCGTTATACTAGATAAATCGGACTATGAAGAGAAAATGCACATTTTAAATGATAATTCTACATATATGCTATTAAAACATGACTTTACTGGAAATATTGAAAGAAAATTGAACAAATATGTTTATCAATTATTCAAAAACAAAAGCATATCTCAAATGAATATTATCATCTTCACAGTTCAGATGCTAATGCTCCCCGAATTTACGGCTTACCAAAAATTCACAAACCTCACACGCCACTTCGACCGATAGTTTCCTTTATAAATTCACCACTTTATAATCTTTCCAAATTTTTCACAAATATTTTATCACCACTAGTTGGCGATAATGGATACACAGTCAAAAATTCGTATGAATTTATCGATAGCATTGCAGAAAGAAATATAAGTGATGATGAATGTTTGGCATCTTTTGATGTTATATCTTTATTTACAAAAATCCCTACTGGTATTGCTAAATCTGTCATATGTAATTTATTAAACAATGATTGTCACAAACTTTGTTCGGGAATCCAAAAGGACCAGTTGAGCTAGGTAACCCGAATACCTGCGCTGAAACAAAGCTGTGTCTAAATTTTATTTTATTCCGGCTCAAGAAGTAGTTTTGCTATGAGCCTGACGGTTTATACAGTTGGTTAACGAAAGCTCGGATTGAATTCGTGGAAGATTCTTTCTCACAACAAACAGAGACCCTTGTCTATTACAGAAAAATATCACGTCCGACGAAACTTCTATTCCACGCTTTGCCAAACTGCAAAGCGAAATCAACACTATACTCGACTCAATCAACACAAATAATTCTATCTCTGTAGAACAAAACTGCCAACCACTGGCACAAAATAAATTCAACAATTGTCCACCGACACAAAATCTAACGGTCCACCTCCTGTGGCCAAACAAAATCACCTTCGCTCGAGCCGCCACTCGAGTCGCTTCAAATTACCTCACAACGATAATAATCATCATAATAATTTCTCGCTACGCATCGGCTTTATATAGAAAACAAAATCACGTGACGTAAACTTTCTCGTAAATTCAAGATTCAGCCAGAAACCCCTGGAGAGTTCGTTACGCGAATCAAGTGGAATATACGCGAATTTTCCAGTACAATGACGTTAGTCAAAAACATATTACGTCAATACAAAGAAAAAAAAGAGAAAAAGATACATGATCGAGCCATATAACAAATTGGACGTATATCGCAGACAGCGCTCAAAGAGCCGCATTTATTCTCTTATAATAAAACTACGAACTGCCTTTAACGGGGATACACTACATCGTTATGATTAAAATTATGAATGAAGTGTGACAATGATAAATGTTTAAAAGAACGCACTAATTTAACGATAGAAGAATTAGTTGAAGGATTAAATTTATGTTTAGACAACAAAGTATACAGTTTCGTGAAAATTACTACAAACAAATTTTTGGTGTACCTATGGGTTCTCCTATTTCGGTCACTATTGCCAATCTTGTCATGGAAAATGTAGAAAACAGAGCTCTCCAAACTTTTCCAAATCCTCCCACCTTATGGAAAAGATACGTTGACGACACGTTTGTCATAATTAAAAAGAATGTTTTAAATGCCTTTCATGAACATATAAACAACATAGAACAAAGTATAAAGTTTACCGTAGAATTGAAATCAGATAATTCGTTGCCATTTCTTGATGTCTTAATAGTCAAAGAACGCAATGGAAAATTGACCACGACTTTATATCAAAAACCTACACACACGAATCGATTTTTAAATTATAATTCACAACATTCCGTAAGTCAAAAACGCGGCCTCATTTGCACACTCTTGAACAGAATAAATTCGAAACTAATAACTAAAAAGAAAGACAAAACAATTGAAATGAAGAAACTAATGGAAGCTCTTAGACACAATAATTACCCGGACTGGTTTCTAAAGCAGACGATAAACCGCATGAATATTTCAAGAACAAAAAGCAGAGTTACTTTAAATCATCAAGAAAAGAAAGGTACAGTCATTCTACCGTATATATCAGGACTCAGTGAAAAAATTACAAGAATTCTAAAAAGTTTTGATGTCCAAGTCTGTACTAAACCTTTAAAAACTATAAAAGACATCTTACCTTCAACTAAAGACAGAATTGAACCTACTCGACGACAAGGAGCTATTTATCAAATTCCATGCCAAGATTGCTCTGCATTGTATACATAGGAGAAACTGGTCGTAATTTTAAAACACGCTGTGCGGAACACAAACGTGATCTTTACCCACGCAATCTGGCGAAAATTGATGATAACAACATAAATAAAAAAACTGCTCTTGTCAAACATATTGTTAAATTCGACCATAAAATCAACTGGCTTGGCTCATCAATTCTTACTTTTGAACCTGACTTTTATAAACGCCGTTTTTTAGAATCATATTTCATACAAAAAACTAATTCATCGATAAATGACAAAGAAGGTGTCTATTACAATGAAATATATAATGAATTAAAATAAAACCTGTTTTTGTATTTTATTTACTGTACTTTCAAAATTTAATTGCTGTTTTAAATTGTTCTCTCACGCTTGTTCGATTTCGTGTTGCGCATTTCATTTCATTGTTTTTTTTTACACGAAACTTAATTGTTGTTTTTTGAAATAATCATTTAATACTACGCTTGAGTAATTTCCGCTATGTTTTGGCAACTGTTTTTTGAAAACAATTTTAGTTGATTTCTTAACTTTACATTCATTTTAGCTTTGGTCCTGACGAAGCGTGCTTGTAACCGCACCCGAAACGTTGACTGTTTGTTTTTAATTTTTAGTTTTTAATAAACTGAAAAGGTTTTTAACAAAAAAAAGTTTTCTGTTTTTACCAGAAGAACAACAGAGTATAATTTCTGATTTTTCCCAAATATTTCCTGTTACTGCCAGAAAAATTCTAATTTTGCCCAAATTTTTGAAACTTGGGCGGGCAATTGCCCCCTGCCCTCCCGCTGGTACGACTATGCAGTAAATCTAAAGCTTTGATTAATTGACGTCGTGATAGAAATTACACAAAAAATTGAATAACCGGAAGAAAGTGCTAGTTTAAGCCGTGTCTTGGTGCATCAAAAAAAGGTTACAAGTTTGCTTAGTCTTGTTTTGATTTTGCTATAAATATTCGCTAAACGATCGTTCGCGTTGACATACGTGTTAATTTCTGCTCGATAGGCAAAAGAACAGGGAAAAAAATTCCGCGCGAGGTTTACGTTGAATATAAATGTTGCCGGCAGCCAAGGTTGAAGTTGTGTAAAGCAATAAAAGTCCGTTTAAAAAAAGTGAAATAGATTTAGTAGGCCTTTACTGATTAAGTTGTAATTTTTAAATTATCAATTCATATATAAAAAATTATTAGATGATTTCGCTCCAGTCAGTTAGTTAAATGGACTGAATGTATGTGTTTCAAATGCAAAAATTTTTGTTTGTGAATTTTTAAGAACTATTGAAAAGAGAACACGATCAAAACTTATAAGCTTGCACTTGTACAATCGTAAAATGGTTAAAAGTTTATTTACATAAAGGATGATTTTGTTAATCATATAATCAGTAAGGGGAAAATGTTTTTACAGTTTTTGTTTTGTCAATAAAAAGATAGTCTTTATCCCTACTGTAGTTTTTCACTTATTGTACAATGTTCCGCTTAAAATGTAAGTACTGAAACAGATCCTAGCTGATATTAATTAATGTACCAAGGAATATTAAATAGAGTCTAAGTTATACAGTAAGAGTCCAAGTTATACAGTAAGAAAACAAAGTAATAAATTGTCACACTTCATTCATAATAATTTTAATCCTGACAATGTAGTTTATTCCCGTTAAAAGTAATTCAAAGTTTTATTATGAAATAATAATCGCGTCGCCAGTGAAGCGCTACTCTCGTATTGTGTGATGTAATGTCTACCATTTGCTTTCTATTGCTTGATGTATTTTCTTGTCCTTTTTCTCTTTTCACCCGACATTTACTAACGGAGATTGTAATTTGCTGTCCTATTAAACGTTTTTTATTCATTTTTCTGTTTTTATTTAGCAAAGCGACTGAAATTTAGAAGTGTTTGCCAAGATAACAGACATTACGATAGATATTTTGATACATAATATCAAGTGACGATAACATAGCGTTGTAATTATCGTTATTTCAAAGTTCACAATATAAATATTATTCGTGATTTTTTTTTCAATTATGTTCATAAAGATTGTCGGTGCTAAAGTTTGAGTGCTATCTTATGTCAAACGGACTCCAACACTTTACCGAATTTGTCTTGAATTTATTTGTTGCTCCAGAAGTGATAGTCGTCGTTTAAAACAAAATTTATAGCTTATTAACACACGACGTTAATTTAAATCCCTTATTCAAATAGAATCGAAGAAATAATTAGTGCACATGAATAAAATACATTTTTAAGTACAAACACAATCCTAACCCTAATCTAGCTAATTAACTGGCGCATTAAAATATAAGTAAATACTTCCTAAACCTAAACTAGCTACAATTCAACTGACCACGTTAATAAAATTGGGTAAAGCAATCTATCCGACGTTCAAAGTAATACTAAAAGAAAACCTGATGCGTTTAGTGCAAATCAGATAATTAATTGTCATTGTGCGTAGAAATTAAAGCGCTCCAGGTAATTACAGAAAACAAAAAGGCAACAAACGATAATTGGTTAAATAAAGACGACCGGCGCCACCTAACCGAGGACGAATGGCAGTTACAAAGATAATACTCCAAAAATTTTTTTGAATTAGCAAAGCTTGTTTTTGATATCAGCAGTACAAAGGAAGGGGGCCTGGTGCAAGAAAAATAGAGGGGCCACTTTTTAGTGTGCAAAATTTTTTCGTCCCAAAATAAAGTGATCTCTAAAAAAAAGTTTACCACTTTCAATTTATGTCCAAAATCTCCATTTTTGTCGCAAAACCTAATGTTCTCTAAAAAAAAGGTTATCACATTCAATCGAGTATAATATCTCTACTTTTGTCCTAAAGTTAAGGGTGCAGACAGAAGGGATCACCGTCATGGTGCTACTATGAAGAAATAGAGCAATATTTTGTTTAGGGGAAGCCATTTTTTGACGTTTTTTTAGGGGATAGGTCGGTGCGGCCGCTCCGTTCGTCTCGTACTAAAGCCAGCACTAGATATAAGTGCAGCTACTTTTGATTTGGCTGGTTACATATTAAGCGTAAATCTATAATAAGATTTTCGGTGAGCGAAGCTGCGTTTGCACAATTGTTCCGAAGTATGGATTTTAACCGTTCAACAAGGCTTGCATGTGCAACCTTTAGCGCTTCCGGATCAAATGCTTACAACAAGATTAAACCGCGGCCCAGACTCGCATTACTTATCGACTACTGTTTCTTATCACAAAATCGTTTGTGCTTTCCGTGGGGTTTCCGTTATCAGCTTTCCGTGGGGCATATAATTTTGCTTCGCGGACCACTATTGCCACGTAGCTGCATACCCATGACGTAAAACGCTAAGTATTTTTCCCCTTTTTATTACATTTAATTTCTAAAAAAGCTTTTTTTAACAAGGTTCTTGCATAAAACTTTGCAATAAGAATCAAGTGTACATTTATCGAAGCGCTTGTATAAGGAGCAAAAAACAACAAATAAAGATGTTTGTTGGTGCTTTGGTTGGACACATGAAGCAACCTTGGTGGATTCTCAAATAAAAACTACTCTTAAGAGCACAAATCAAAAGGCTTCGTTAACCAGCGTAGTCGGTAAACTATCAAATCAAGGTCAAATCTATCTCTTAAATTGCGCCCACATCTTGAATAGCATAGGCTTAAAGTAACTTTTATAAAAATCTATGAGCTTTGGTAGGCTACAGGTAACACTAATATTTTTCAAAAATCTCACTAGAATTGTAGAATTACTTTTTAAAATGTCCCAATACAAACTTTATTATTTTCCAATAAAAGGAAGAGCAGAAATTATCCGCCTGTTATTTGCGCAAGCAGGAGTTGAATTTGAAGACATTCAAGTTCCATTTAGTGAATGGAAAGAAACGAAAAGCAGTGAGTACTAATTTAAGTCAATTACAAACGTGTTTGCTTTTTAATTACTGTTGTATAATAATTCTTTATTGAAAAGTTTAGCAAACTTAAAACATAGCATACAACAAAGGCAATTAAACGAAACAACTGGCTCCTGCGCTTGCACGCTGCCAAATGAAGTCAGTTCGTACATTCAACACAAAAGCAAGTTTACCGCAGGCAATCGAATCAATCAACAGATTGAATCGGTAATAATAATCACATCAATTACATTACAAATACTATTAGTATTTAAAAATTTCTAATATTGTTACAGTTTTTGATATTTTATGCTTAAAAACATAAATTACAATCACAGTTCAACTATTTTACAAGTTTGAACTATAAATTTAAATTACATGCTTGAAGATTAGATTAAATGATATTAAACTTTTACGTGATGTCAAAGTTTTAATTCAAAGATGGACAACTTCTAACCAAGACTTTGAATTACGAGATAGTGCAATACAAATTTTAAGACTTTATCGAATCACTTGAGATAATACTGCACTGTATAAGGCTATTTATACAAAAAGCGGTCGTTAAGGTTTATATTCACACCATTTAAAACAGGGGTGGCAAACCTGCGGCCCGTAAGTATTTAAATGCGGCCTGCGTGTCCTTGAAAAGCCGGGGGGCCGCGCTTTTTTGGTCTTAACTTCAAACTCGGTGTAAAAAATAAACAAACTTTTGGTATTAATATAAAAAAAGGTCTTGACAGGACGAATCAGATGAAGAAGAGTGGCCTGTCGAGTAACCACTTTTTTCTAAAATCACTAAAAAGTTTAATGCGACCCGCACCTAATTTTTTTTAATTTTAGGCAGTGGCCTCCGAGTAAAATCAGGTTCCTCACCCCTGTTAAACATTTATTTTAAAACATTTTTTTCTAACCTATGAATTTTTTGTATAAAATATTAGTATACCTTAAAGTATGACTCGACAGTTAATTGAACGACACGTCATCGAAACCACACAAGTTCAAAACGACAATTAATCAAAACGACACAAGTTCGAAACGATAATTGCTCGAATCATGACCAAAAAAACTTTTTAAAGAAACATTGCAAAATCTTCATGATTTTTTCAAAAGAAAGTTTAAAAATTTTTTTGAGGATTTTTTTGGCAATTGATATATATGATATCATTTTGAATTTTTTTCTTTAGCAATATAAAACTGAAATATCTAAAATCGTGCGGTTCCAATTTGGTGTTAGGCAACCAAGTGTAAAAAACAGTTTTTGTTATGATAACAAAGCTTTTCGTTAAAATTAATCAATAGTCATATGTTTTTAATATTTGTTATAAATTAAACCATCTTCATTTTGCAGTTCTTATACGGTAAAAATAAATTAGTTATATAGAGAAATTTTTGCTCAATTTAGCTGAGGTCGGAAAATTTTAATTTTTTATTTAACCTACGATAAGACCGATAGCGGGGATAAAATTTACATCTTAGGCAGGTAACAGGTTAAACCTATTAAGATTGTGGGGGGAAGGGCTGAAAGTGCCCGCGCTGTTTAAAAAAACGCTGTGATGCTTTCGAAGTACTAATACAATTCGTCTACAAATTTTAGGACTTTTCCGATTTTTTATTCATTTGAATGTTTGTGCAATTCTTGCAAAAAATTCTTTTTAGGTATTGCTGTTCTCTTTTAATACTCTAAAAAAATTCTTCTTAAACCTAATAAAACCTTTGTCTATAAACTAAACTAAAAAATAAATTTTGCTAAAAAAAGTGAATTAATAATCACTTCTTGATTGCACTATTGAACAAACAGCGGAAAACCCAAAGAGTTTGCCATAGCAAAAAAGAGTCATTAAAAAATGAGAGACAAGTTTTAGTTAGCCACCAAAAACCAAACTTGAGTCTTTACAACTCTCGTTCTAATCAAATAATTTAAGTTTTTTAAAATTTTTACTAAAACCAAACAATCTAAACTAATGTTTTTCAATTGTTCATGGTTGGTGGCTCACTTTTAGAAACGCTCAATTACCGATAATCCCCTTCTCCACCCTAAACACAACCGAGATTTATCTTAATAAAATTATATTTGTTCTTTTATTCAACATGTTAGATGGTAAACAAAAAGAATTAATATAAAATCGAAGTGATTGGTTAATGAAATCAGTATAAAACTTTTCATGGACTTGGTAACAAGGCTTTTAAATCAGTTTCGTCTTGATCACAGCACTGCAAATATCTGTGATTCACAAAGTTAGTTAATGGCAAATTAATAATATTCTAACTGAATAGTGAATATTTGTCGTGAAGAGACAGCCGGAAACTGGTAACATGATTCTTAAATGCCAGCCTTATCGCATTTGAAACTTCTAAAATTGCCAGCTCCTATGCTGCGACAAGGATGACTTTAATCGTAAGTCTCTTAAACGTAAAACATTTAACGATGTGTTATTGAAATAAGCTGCAATGCAAAGAGAACGCAAAAAAAGTTTTAGCGGTAAGGATCTAAAAGAGACAAAGCCACGAGCAAAGATCTACTTGAGGGCCCCTTAAAAAAATTTGTCCAGGGACCTTGTTGAGAAACTTTGACCTTGACTTTAAAAAAAATTACAATAATAAAAAATAAATTGCCTTCTTACAGATGGCCTCTGCTTTTAATAAATTTGATTTACCATAACAAAGAGATTCTTCCGTCATAAAAACCTACACAAGTAAATCAATTGGTGATTTTTCTATTTTGTGTTTCGATCAACTGTTGTTTTAGTACAGAGGTTCCCAACTGGGGGTACGAGATTAGATGTCAAGGGGTACGAAGATCATTGGCCACAGAGCAGCTATTTGAAACGGTTTTGTTGAAGAATTTACTTTTGTTTTGAAAAAACGATTATCTCGCCTCAAAAAGTATGCCGGAAAGTATGAAAAATGTTTTTGATACATGCATTAAAATGGTTAATTTCATTAGAAAGCAAGATACAAATCAAAAAATTTTCCAATTTATTTTGTGACGAAATGAGCGATGAATACATCTTGCTCTACCACACTGATATACAGTGGCTTTCTCGAGGCCTAGTAATGACCCGCTTTTTCGAACTTCGGGAAACCGTCAAGTTGTTTTTGCAATACAAAAACTCTGATTTGGTGGGCTCTCTAAAAGCAATGAATTTATTCAACAAGTGGCCGATATTGCTGATGTTATGTATCACCTAAATGAGCTGAACTTGTCACTTCAAGGACAGCAAATGAACGTGATTACAGCTTGTGAAAAACTTTAAAGCTTTCAAACTAAAGTTATCCCTGTGTCAAGCCGAATTGCAAAAGATAATCTTGCTAATTTGCCTTTTATTTACAGAATTGCAAAAAATTGTCTTTTGCAAAATGTCAAGCAGATATTATTGCTCATTTGATGATGCTGGAAAACTCCTTTGATGAATACTTTTCAGATGGTGAATTAAATGCAGCTCAGCAATGGATCATAAATCCATTTCTATTCGATTTGACAACAATGTCTGATAATGATAATTTGAAGGTTTAAGAACTCATTGAAATAAAAAGTTGCCAAAAATTCCAACTGCTCTTTGAAAAATCAAAGTTAGATAATTTTTGATGTGTTGTTGTTTTTATATTTTTTTTATTTTTGTCTCTATATTTATCCTCCAGACTCGCAGGAAAGCGACGGAGGAGCTATACATAGGGTAAGCAATTACCCCGACGTGCTTCCGGAGATGCCAAGATATTGCTGTCCGCTAGTAATTTAGTAGAGATATTACTATAATTTAGCACTGCTTGCCAAGACTACCAAGCAGGGGAAAGTGCCGTAAACTGTCTTTCCCAAGGACACAACAGAATGACGCAAGTGGGCGTAATGGAAGCTTTTCCATACCTAGCTAAGGAAACCATGAAAATGACAATTCCTTTTTCAACAACTTATTTTCGGTGAAAGTGAGTTTTCGGCAATGATGTATATGAAAAACAACCACAGGAACCGTCTGCAATTGGAAGATGATTTACGGGTTACTTTGAGCAAAACTAAACCATCATTTAAAAGATTAGTTATGATGAAGTAACAAAAAAAGTCTCATTAAACTGCGTAATAGAACTAAAATTAATTTTATTTTAAAAAATAAAATCTGAACTGTGCTGCTACTTTAACACGTATTTTGTATAAAATCTACGCATAATCGAAGGTAGTATATCTAAAAAAGGATAAATTTATTATTCTAAATATTAAAGGGGTACAAGAAAATCTGAACTGTGCTGCTACTTTAACACGTATTTTGTATAAAATCTATGCATAATCGAAGGTAGTATATCTAAAAAAGGATAAATTTATTATTCTTAATATTAAAGGGGTACAAGAAAAACCCAAACCAAAAAAGAGGGTACGGACAGCAAAACAGGTTGGG
This sequence comes from Diplosoma virens, assembly GCA_963680785.1. Classification (NCBI taxonomy): domain Eukaryota; kingdom Metazoa; phylum Chordata; class Ascidiacea; order Aplousobranchia; family Didemnidae; genus Diplosoma; species Diplosoma virens. Next base: position 30,975,381 of record OY796885.1, read on the forward strand.
AACCCCTGCTGTAGTATCAAATCAACCCAAATTTTTTATTCAGAAATGCCCTACAGACAAATGCCAGTGCTTGAGATTGATGGTGTGAAATATTGCCAAAGTCACTCTATTGCTCGATATCTTGCCAAAGAGTTCGGTCTCGCCGGTAAGACTTCATTGGAAAACTTGAAAGTGGACGAATTTGCGGAAGCAGCTTACGAAGTGATGTTGAAATATCCATGGACTGAAAAAGATGAAGAAAAAAAAGTAAGAGGCGGGGAGAAGGTTTCGTTGTCGCAAGTAGATGCACTCGGTCAAAAAAATCTAAGATAACATTATAGAAGAACCATTACAGTTTTTTTAACAATGTAAGAAAGATGTAATGCGTTCCTTGAATAATTTTTTTCACGATAGCAACAAATCGTTAGTATTTTGAAATAAAATTCTTGGTTTTGTTAGCATTTTTGAGTTCTTTAAAAAATTCGAGATAATTAAAATAGTAAAGCGCTTTAACATTAAAAATAACTAAAAACTCAAAAATATTTGAATTGCATTATTATCCGGCCATAAATATTCAATGTTTATTATCGTATGATGATATGTAAGGCATAAATTTTTCGATGAAAACTGATAATAAAACTAAACTTAATAAAACTTTTAATCACACAATCGAACGCAATTTACTATTTGCGACGAAAAGCAACTGATCATTTAAATGACTTTTGTGGCTAATGATCTATTTCGTGTTGTTTGTTTTAAATTAGCACCAATGGTTTCGGTTTGGTGATATACCGCAGCAAATTTATAGCAACTTATACTTTTTCTACTTTGTGTTCCACAAATTCTCGATACACTCCAACTTTTAATTTTCTTGGTTTTTTCCCATTTGCTTCTGCGAATAAAGCTTGTCAAAAGTCTTCTTTGAGCTTTTCTTCTTACCAAACCAAACCATCAACCAAAGCTGACCTCTTAAACGAAGAGGCACCTCTAAAAATATACTAAAAGTTGAGTGTGCATCAAGAAAAAATTGCTCTATAGTCTTAGAACAAAAGTTATTTTAAATTTACGAATTGTAGTTATGACACCGGGATCTTTTGTAGAAAGCCCCGGCCAGCGCAATCTGCAGTACTTAAAACGTGGCGGGGGATTTCTACAAAAGATCCCGCAAACAAAGTAGGTGAGAAAAACACCCCCGCCACGTTTTAATACTGCAGATTGCGCTGGCGGGGGCTTTCTACAAAAGATCCTGACACCGTTGGGTAGTAGCAAAATTAATAATAATCGACAGTGGAATTTAAGAAAAATAACCAATTGACCAATTGACCAATTAACCAATTGACCAATTGACAATAACTATGAAAGGCAAAATAACAAAACGATCTCTCTATAAATTTTCAAGTTTTACTTGATCTTTATCTTAGATAATACTGCAGATTAAGAGAGTATAGTAAGCAGTGTTTCTTAAACTATGGATCGCCAAAGCTACGCGGGTGGGTCGCGAAGTCTTGTACATTATCGCGCGTAAATGAAAAAGATCAGTGCGCAGAAGATTTGAGAAGTGAAGAACCTTTTTGAGTTGTCGTTACGAATTTAAAAAGAAAATGAAGAAAATCGGAATCAGATTCGAGGTGAAGACTTTTTTTTTTAGAGATCACTACGTTTTCACCAAGCTCAGTCAAATTTACTTCGGTCGCAGTCATGTTCGCAAATCGTTGTTTTTAGCGATTTTGGGTCGCCGAAAAAAAAGTTTGAGAAACACTGATAGTAAGTAAACAATTTTAACCCAGCGACGTCATACTTTATTATTGTACTTTTAAAATGATTTTTACCTTAAAAGACACGAAAAAGACATTGTTTAAGGGTTTATTGAATGCCAGTTAAAGTTTATTTTACGAGGCTTAACTTCTATTTTCTGGTTAGATTACAAAAGTCAGCATTGATTTGGTTTAATAACGAATAAAGCAGATTTGTTTTCGGCGTTTAATTTTTTTTTCTTATCCAAAACTTTTGTGGATTTGAAATGAATGCAAAATTTTTATCAAAAACAACGAAATACAAAATTAATTTTAGCTCCAAATTCTTCTTTAGTGATATAGCATTTCTTAAGTTTTTTTTCTGTGGCTAAAATTTGCATTTTCAAACAATGCTGCGACGACTGCGATCCATATACAGTATAAAGTTAAGTCTAATGAAGAGCAAAAATTGAATTAAATCTAAAATTAAATTCAAAATATGCTCGCGACCCATCTGTAAGGTCTTTCATGATCCATGACCCAATCTGATCGCGGCCTATATTGATTGCGATTGTGATATCATCAGTAGTGGCTTTCTGAAAAAGTTAAATTTACTTTTGGTTTCATAATTGTTAATCAAACAATTCAATGAAAAAAATTTTTTTTCAGTTTATATTTTTTTCTTTTAGTTTGAACGATCAACTTGCAACATTAAGCGTTTTTTTTCTTATCTTTACAGAAAGAACTGAGTCAGATTTTTTTCACGCAAACAATGCCTTCTCATTTAGCTTTACTGGAAGAAAATTTAAAAGGAGATTATTATGCTGGAGAGGTATAGCCTGTATAATGTATTCGACGTCAATTTGTTTAAATATAAAAGTATAGCTAAAAATAGGCATACCATATTTTTGAAGGGGCAAACTGGAACGCTCATTAGAAAAAAATTGTCTCAAAAAAGTAACGTTCTCTAAAAAAAAATGTCTTCAACTTGACTCAGTGTCCAATTTCTTAACTTTTGTCCTTGAAAAGAGCTATTCTATAAACAAAAAAAGTCTTCACTTTAAATCTGTCTCGGATTTCTTGATTTTTGTCTCTGAAAACTAGCAATCTCGGAAAAAAAAAATTGCCTGCGCATGGAATCTGTCTTGGATTTCTGGTGGTATTTCTGCCAAAATGGGTGGGACAAAGCCCTAAAAATCGGGACTGTTCCGCCAAAATCGGGACGTATGTTAAGCCTAGCTAAAATAAAAAACTAAGTACTAGGTCAATCATTGTTTATATTTCTTTATTTGAAATTTTGTTAATTATTTTTTCGATGTCGTTGAATTTAAATGTTGCAAAAAAATGGAGATTTTAATTTGACCAAGTCACACTTCGTATGACGTAATAAATTTTATTTTTGATCTTGATTTTTCGGCGGATTGGATCCAATCCAACCCAATAATGCCAAGCAGTGTTGCCAACAGCTTAGTATTACTGCAATATAGACGAGCAAGCGCGAATTTTGACGCCAAAGGTGACACGCTTTGACGTTAAAGAGAGAAGACGTCTGTCATTTCTAAATTAATTGCAATCCAATCCAAAGTTATAATAATCGGATAAAAAATCTTAAGCTTGTATGTAAAAGAAAAGTAAATAAGAACTGTTTCAAATAACTGGCATTTCTTGCGTGGATAAAGTTGTATCTATCATTTACTTACGCCTTTACTTCAAAGGTTCGTTGTAATTCGGCAATCAAGACAAAAATAAATTATTTAAGTTCTTTTTAATAGAACCAATTAAAAAAAAACCTTTACATTAAATTACCGATTGATAGTAATAAACTCGTTGCATTTTCAGTTATCTTACGGTGACATCATATTTGTCAACGGAATTGATTTTCTGCTCCCCCAATATCCAACTTTACTTGACTCGTTTCCGAAGTTGAAAGCGCTGCATCAGCGGGTCTTGTCTTTGCCAAGGATCGCGAAATATTTATCTAAAAGGGAAAAGACAAATTTGTAAATACTGAAAAGTTGTAAATTCATTTATGAACAGCGATTGTTTTTGCGCTTGCATTTCATCAAGACAAATAGACAGAAAAACAATATTCGCGATATATTAGCTTCTACTTTTACAAACGACAATCATGGCCATCAGAAGATATATTCTAGTTCAGGCAATATACTTCAGTATGTTTTTTAATGAACAAATTTTCATACAATAAAATGTAATGATAAAGTTTAATTGAGTTACTATAATAGTTTTACAAAAATGATTCTTGATGCATGGTAGAACAACAATTCTTAAAGTTGAAAGTCATTAATTTTTTTTACAGCAAGTTAAACAAAAGCCTCATAAAAAAAATGTATGAAAAATTTGGGTCAGCTTTCAAAATATAGCCCTACAACAATCAGTGGCGGCTTGCTTATAAAAGCTGTAAAGCTGCAAAATGCCAAATATTTGCCCGGCGCTTGCAAATATTATCAGCAACGCTTTAGAAATTTTATTTTTAAATATCTTTTAATTTTCATAATTTTTTCACTTTGACTTGTTATTTCTTAAATCGTTTTAAATTCATCCCAAAAACTTTGCGTAAAGTGACGCAATTTCTGAAAGCTTAAAGTGACAAGTTGAACTGAGGTTTGAAGAGCAATAAAAGCAGCTCGTTCGATCCGCTCAGAGGCGTGACAAATTTAGCGCTTCGCATTATTTGTTCTAAAATATCCTTCAAATTATCACAAAATTATATTATACAAATGACAGATTGTAACTTGTTTAAAAGAAATATCGTTGCTAGGCTGGGATAAAACTAGCCAGTTTAAAATTAATAAAATCGAAAAAATGATACTAAGAAAAAAGTTTGACAAATTCTTAACTAAGCAATTTCAAAATGTAGCTCTAGTAGAGCAAGAGCTCTCTTTTCCTTTATTCATTAGTTTAATCATCATCATTATCATTTTCAGGGATTACATTGAATTAGTTCAGTGTATTTCCTTTTGCCCGCTTGTCCTTTTGGGGTTGCGGGGCAACAGCTCGAGTTGGGATCTCTAAGCTGCAACTAGTGGATCTCTCCTGCAACTAATGGCAATTTCGCTGGTGGAATTCCAAGACGTGACCAAGCCAGATCTTCAACATAATTCCGGTCGCCTTCAAGTTCTCGGTCGCCCTCTAGGCCTTTTACCCCTCGAAAAAGCATTCATTAGTTGCTTTGCTGTTCGCTGGTGGGACATTTGTGCCACATGGCCATACCAATGCAGTTGAGATTGTTCTATGCGAAATAGTAGCGGTTCAATGTTGAGAGATCGATGGATGTGAGTGCTTTTAACCTTGTCAAGTAAGGATAAACCTCTGACTTTTCGCAAGAAACCCATTTTGGCCCCTTAGATTAAGTTTATAACTTAGTTCGCAAGAAACTTATTAGTTTAATAATAATATAAACAGTGTTTTTTTAAGGTTTGGCTTGAGGAACCTCTAAGCAATTTTGAAAGACCGCTAATTTTTTTCCTGTTGTTCCTGAGCGTACTTAGCTTTGTTTACACTATTGTGGAAGCAGATTTTGAGAGACCGCTGGACAATTTTGAGAGACCGTTTCGGTTCCTTAAAACGCCTTAAAAAAACACTGAATATAAATATAAAAATGTTTGAATACATGACTGGGCTTGGAATTGCAGCACCATCTCATTTTTTACTGAAAACAATTTATGGGAACAACATAAGATTAAAAATAAACATATTAGAAAAAGTAGAATTAAAAAAATTGGTTACGTGACATTATCAAGTTTATAAGTAATAGGCCTACCCATCAGCTAAATTTAGTCCGACAATTTGAAAAATTCATACGCTGAAAAACCATTTTACATAATTATAGCCATTACAGCCTAATGTTAAAAATATTAAAAGTGCAAAGAAATTAATTGTTTGCGAGACGATGTTTTGGTTAAGATTTAACACAGTATAAAAAGAGTGAAGCAGACTGTAATTGTCATACTGAGGTCAAATGATAAACAAATTGTTCAGCTTGTTGAGATGGAAATACATGAGGCCCAAATAATTTGAGGCTTCATAGGTTCGATATAGAAACTGACAAAATGTCCGACATTTCTGGTTGAGTATAACTTGATTTTAAAAGGTTTCTTGACTCGCTGACCCGATTTTTTTCGGGACTTTTTGTTTTTGATTCCTCTTTCAAGCATTGCCCCTAATGTGTTTTCTTTTTCAACTTTATTAATTTTTATGTGCCATGTCTAAATTGTTTTTATTAGAAAATAGCTTTATGAGAAAAACTAACAATACCTACGCTCAATTCTAAACCAAACCCGATCGTCTTTGTTCTTTACATGCTGGTATGAAATGCTAAAATATAAAAACCCAATTTTTTATAGCTATGCTTAATTATGCTACGAATTCAGTAGGAAAGCTCTAGAAATACAGGTTGCTTTAAAATTATGTTGACACTTTTATGGGAAAAAATCATTTACTCAGAAAACATTGTAAACTGTTCAAATAATTTACTGAACGGGCTCTGGATTGCAGCCTGCTGTAGACAAGCAATGTTCACGTCACTTCGGCCTGTTTTGGGCTGGCTCACATTTCCTCTGTAGTTGTCTGCTACCGATCCAGTAGAAACAAATTTGGCATAAATGCAATTATTAAACAACTTGGAAGATCGCGATCTGGAAATCTTTCAGCAAACTCTCGACGCACTCTTGTTGGTGAGCCAAAAATTTCCATCAAGCTTGCAGCCACCTTTTCTCTGCTCCAGAGATAGTCTATCGGCCGGAATAACGGAAGATCTCTAACCTACAAGTGCTAACATAATTTTGAAACACCCTATATAAATAAACATCTTTACGCTGAGAAACTGCGCCTGGTGTAGACAAGACCTTAACAATAACACCTAAATGTTAAGGTTATGAAACAAATATTTAAACCAGGTTTTTTAAACACGTGACCTGTGGATCTTGGGGGCTTCTGCGGCTCGCGATGTAGCTTTATTCAAGTACTGTAATAGATAGTTGGTCCAGGATGCCAATTCGTGGCCGGAGGGCCACATGATGTCGAACCTACAGCCGGTTTTCACTCACTTCTATTCGTGGATTTATTTTTATTTATTTTTAGGATATTGTTTTCAAGCAATAATTTTTTTTCAAAGTCAAGTTAAAACCAAAAAAAGGTCTTCACTTTGCACTAAACGAAAATCTATTCTAGAACTTTAATCGATGGCCTTAGTTTTTTTCAAAAGCCAAGTGAAAAACGCAAAAAAGTTTTTCTATTGAAGAATAAGGGTAGTTTTCTCTTAAATGCTAAGTGAAGACTTGTTTTTTTGAAAAAAAGTTTAGTCCTTATTATACCATTGTGGACCAACGTACACATTTAAACCTTAAACTTGGCCCATTTGCAAAAAAGGTTGGACATCCCTAAATTAATTACTTGTCGTCGTCGTTTGAAGGGTATCCACTCCAGGTCAGACACAAACAGGACTGGGGCCGAGGGTTTATGCTATTGCTACCCCAGACTGCTGCACTGCCTGAATCAGATGCCGGCAGTGGTACATCGAGTTTCGTCATTCAAAACCGTCAGACCTCGTGCTCCATCTGGTGCCTGATGTATAGGGCATGCTGTTAGTACATGGTCTGCGGTTTGCTCAGAGGCGCCACACTCGCAATTCGGTGAAGGAGCGAGACCCCCTTTGTGCATGGGCGAATGGAATCGCTCAACACCAGTCCGCAGGCGGTTGAGCTTAACCCATCCTACTCGGGGTAAGCCCATCCCAACAGGCCTGGCACCGGTTCCGGGCACAAAAGTACGGAACCTGGAAGCATTTTCACGATACTCCGTTTTCCATTTGTGATTTGTTCATTTAGAAGCGCGGATGCCACGTCTGCCAAGGTTGTCCAAAAGATTCCGTGCAGCTGGCACAAACGGGCGTCTGGATCTTAGTCTCACTTGGCGAGTATCTGAGGACCCACTTTAAAGACCATACAAAATATGATCGGGGTCCAGAGATCCACGGTGAGCTAAGGAGAGTGTCGCTCCCAGTCGGCGAAGCTCAGCTGACTGGATCCCTGAGAGTACACGTATGTGGTCCGTTGGAGTGGGAAGCAAGCATCCAGTGACTATGCGCAAGGCGTCGTTCAAGACACTGTCGATGAGACGAATGTGAGCACTGCGATAATTAATCACTTATGGATTACAATTATTTCATAGAATTTTTAAAAGTTTTATTCACTTGAAAACAGCTCAAAAGTTTAAACAAACTCATAAAACCTCGCACTGTATTTTAAAGTGCAAAGATAACATAGGGAGAATTATGAGGAACGTAAGGGGGAAGTCCGAGGAAAAAAGTATAGCGAGTGAAACTATTACATTACGAAAACAAAATTTTTTTCTATAATATTGAATAATGCAGTAAGATTCTGAAACAGCACTTTTTGCCCTGAGTGAAACGAGAGTGAAGTGACTAGTAAATCATAAAAGAAGTGCACAAGCGCACACGATAAACTTGCAAGGTACAATTTTCTACTTTTTTTAAAATAAATTTTTTTACACTATGGTGCCGTGAAAGTGAATAGTTTTTTTCAATGGGTTCTTTGACATCTAGATTTACAGTAATAGCAAGAACACTACTTATTAGCGTAACCTAAAATAATCGAGCTGGAGCTGAGCCCCTTCAACCCCCATACAAGTCTTTTTTCACGGGACGTTTTGAGACGAAACTATTTTTAATTGAGCGAAGACCTTTTTAAGTTTACGTTTGAGTTTCACAAAAAAACAGTTCCTGCACAGTACACACCTCCTTCCTTTAAAACAAAGTGGTACGCCTACGAAACAACTGGTCTATTTCTTTTGCTTACGGGCTTGAATAAAAGAACAATTTAAAGCCATGAAACGAATGTCTAAAAATTAGTTTTTTGGTCAATTTCTGATAGAGCTGCTACGGTAGACCTTAAACATCAGCACTCGCAGAAACGTAATAAGCTTTTTTTGAACTTCTGTTTGATAACTGCTTGTCAATGGTGCCAAAGCAAATATAGAGAACGCACAAGATTAAAAAAAAGGTACAAGATTAAGGTAAAAAAGAACAAGTTAGCAAAATTAAATAAAAATCAGTTCAGAGGTTCGGAACCTGACTTTTAGAAAAAAACAAAGAGGTAGCCAAAAAAAAGTATTTTACAAAATTTTTTTCATGAAATTTAACTAAAGACTAAAAAAAGAAGGTCTTTACTTTGAAACTGTTTCTGATTTCGTGATTTTTCTCCCCAAAAAGTAGTGATCTCTGAAAAAAAAGGGTTCTTGACATCGCATACATCAGGACTGAGTGGCTTATATCCACCTTTTTTTCGCTGCAGCATTGTTTTACCGGAAATTTTCTAGAAAAATTGATCTAATTGCTGTTTCGATTGAAAAAAAGGATAAAATTTTACCAAATATAAAGAAAACAAAGCCAAGAACACGAGGTCTAATGCAAAAACACAAGATCTTGAGCAAAAACACGAGGCGTGGCACCAGTGCTGCTTGTTGCTGGTCATGCTGCAAGCACGTGAAAAGAAAAAAATATACCTGGTTCAATTTCACGCTTGACTTAACAAAAGTAAAATGTTTCTAATGAAAGTTGAAGTAACGCTTCAATTAAACAAAGTTGTATTATTTTACATAATGACTTCGAAACTATTAATTATTGCGAAAATAGTGATAGCTTACAAGGGTTAACTAGATTTTGCACGTTAGTAGTGAAGGATTTATCTTGTTCTTGAGCAATTGCAGTTAAGCTTTATTAAATCTGGAAATAGTGCAGTTGTCAAAAGTAAGAAAACCAAGCGTTTGTCGACAAGATTTCTCAAACTAATTGTAAAGGATTTATTAGATGCGTCTGACCTAAACAAAGCTTAGCACTTGAGAAAAGTGTGAAGCAACTATGGAAAGTATTAATATATGCACTGTTAACCAGTATATTGCACTAATGTAGCCTAATGTTGCTAAATTACAACTTTTTTTAGGAAAACTTTAATCAGTTGTAATTGTGTTAACCCATTAAATGCCGCAATATAAACTATACTATTTTCCTGTCAAGGGCAGAGGAGAACTTATTCGCCTGCTATTTGTACAAGCAGGTGTCCAGTTCGAAGATATCAAAGTTCCTTTTAACGAATGGAAAGAAATTAAAAATCGTTAGTAGAAGTTTTTTTGCGACGCATAAGTTAAGTATTTATTGATGCACGGACTACCGCCTGCGCCGCTTGTTTAACTAATTAATCGTCAGATAATTAGTGTCTTCGCATTGTGACATCATTTAATGGCATTGCCTTTAGTCGGAAAAGTTGATAAACAATTCGGGTCTCTTCAAGAAGTCACCGTAAACGATTTTTGTTTGTGAAACTAACCTGGAACCCCCTGTGGTTCTTATCGCTTCTTAAAGAGATCCGTTTCCACTTGTTTTTTTTTTTACACCATCCTTGTGCTGTGCAGGATTTTCGGGTTAGTTTCAACGAAAAAAAAAACGCTTATTGAAGAGACCCAAACTGAAGATGTTGTACTAATTGACTTTGCTTTTTGATCTAATTTTATTATTTAGAAATGCCCTACAGACAAATGCCAGTGCTTGAGATTGATGGTGTGAAATATTGCCAAAGTCATTCTATTGCTCGGTATCTTGCCAGAGAGTTCGGTCTCGCCGGTAAGACTTCATTGGAAAACTTGAAAGCGGACGAATTTGCGGAAGCAGCTTACGAAGTGATGTCGAAATTGCCATGGACTGAGAGCGATAAACAAAAACAGGCAGGTTTAGACAAATAGAGAATATGAACTATAAACTATAAATTTGTTTTTATTTTACAGAAAGAGCTCAGAGAGATCGCCTTTACTGAATCAATTCCTCCTTTACTAAAACTGTTAGAAGAAAATTTACAAGGCGACTTTTACGCTGGGGAGGTAACATAATTTTTGTTTATTGTCATCATACCATCATCATGAACTGTTTATTCTCCTGACTCGCAGGACAACGTCGAAAGCGTTAAACTTAGATTAAAGATGTACCGGAATTCTGTTCCGGCCGGAATTAAAGATTCAGCTGCGGTTCCGGTACCGGGTGGAATGGAATTGGTTCCGGCCGGAACTGAAGTTATTGTAGCCAATAGGACAGATTTATTTAGAAACATATCGACACTTAGTTTACACGGTAAAATTGATGTAGGTTGTCATTTACTCAGAGATAAAACCTGCTAAATTGCACTTATACACCTCTCAGTGATGGAAAACCAATCAAAGCTGTTTGCTGCTTCAATTTGAAAAGTTAATAAGAAGAAAATTGTCACACAAATTATGACATTGAATATCAATATTTATTAAATATATTAGGTCAAATTTAAATCAGCTACACTGCATTACCGCTAGATACATAAATAAATTTATACGCAAGAGTGTCATATGATTAAAAGTCATTAGCATAAATTGGAACTAGTTTATTGTAGGAACTAAGGTCAGATGATAAAAGCGCTTAACTCCATTGATCTGGCAACAACTTCGGGGCACGAGTCCACTTAGTTATGAGCATTAATAGCACAGGCAAAACCTAACCCTACAGCAAATCATCGCCAACATTTTATTGTAGTTTGATCAATCTAGAATCAGTCTTATCTACTAACTTTTTCAAGTAAAGTGATCACTGTATTCTACTCCCTACAAAGATAAAAGTCATAAAATAGCTGAACAACCACAATATCATAAAAACAAACTTTTTCGCTGTACAACTTAAATGAATGTGTCTATAATATTTGGGGTCGTTTTGTTTGAATTATCAAGTGCTCAGCAGGGAGTACTCAAATAAATTGCTTTAACACTTTGACTGCCAAGCTGGTTTTCTAAAAATACCTCAGGCCACCAAAAAATTTTTTTAGATTTGCATAATACTGAAAATTCACCGGGCGACACAGATATTTAGTGCCATAGAAATAGCATAGGACGTATACAACAATTGTTTCCAGCACTAGAAACAGACAAATAGCCGTCAACAAATATTGTTGACACGGCCTCATTAAAAACTAACATGTCAACAGTATTTGTTGACATGGCAGTCAAAGTGTTAATGTATACTTCAAACAAAACTGACTGCAAACTTTCTACTTTAATATTGTTTCAAGAGATTAATCATCTGCACTTGCCATACTATTATCAACTGACAATTAAACACTTGTTTATTTATTTGTTTTATCTCTATATTTATCCTTCTGACTCGCAGGAAAGCGACGGAGGCGCTAGTACATCGGTACCCCGAACTGCTCCCTGAGATGCCAAGATATTGCTGTCCGCTTGTAATTTAATAGTGATATGACTGTAATTTGGAACTGCTTACGAAGACCACCAAGCAGGGGAAAGTCCCGTAAAGTATCTTTCCCAAGGACACAACAGAATGGCGCGAGTGGGTTTTGAACCGAGACTGTGTTGGTTTGGAGCACGGCGCTTTAACCACTCTACCACGCTGCCGACATGTATTATCAAGGTTAATACTGCATTTCCAAATAGTTCCGGTTCCAAATAGATCTTATGTGCCAAATTCGGTTCCGGCCGGAATTGATTATTTGAATTCCGGAAAATCGCTAACTTAGATACACGATCAACAATTACCCCCTCCTACTTTCGTTGATGACAAATTATTGCTCTCGGATTAAAAGTTTTTATTAAGTTTTTGTTTTTTTAAATAGTTATATGATCGAAACTTAGAACTGTTTATTAAGACCGCCAAACAGAGGAACGGGTCCTGAAATGCTTTTTCCAAGGAAGCAGCAGAATGGTGACAATAGGTTTTGAACCGTAACCTAGCCAATCGCTATTACTATAAATACAAAGCTTTTACCTACTCGGCCACGCTGACGACCAATTGATTGGTTTTCCTTGAAACGGTTTTCGATTTTTCGATGTTTATACTATTTTAAGAAGTTAACAACGAAAATTTATCGTTGTTTGTAAAACTGTGGTAGCCTATGTAGCTATTAAGGATTGACAAATGCTGTGATCATATAAGATAATCAAGTTTTGGTTTTGTCCTAAAATTGATTTTAATGTTTGAAATCTTTAATTGTCAAAAATTACTTTGTGGTCCAAAACACTTCTTTTTCTTTTGGCCTTTTCCTTTAATCAGGGGCTGCCACAGCCTATGATGTTCCTCCACAGCGTCCTATTTTCAATGTCTTTCTCCCTCACATCAACTTCCCCCATATCCTCCTTCACTACATCCAGAAATCTTCTCTTTCGCCTCCCTCGTTTCCTCTTTCCCGGTAACTCCATTTTCATCATCCTTCTTCCTACATACTCCTGGTTTCTCCTCATGACATGTCCATACCACAGCCTGCCCTCCCTCATCTTCATTCCTAACCGTTCTACCTTAACTGTACCCCTGATGAACTCGTTTCTAATCTTATGTTTTCTCATTATTCATAACAAACCTCAACATTTTCATCTCTGCAACTTTCATCTCTTTTACTTGTTTCTTTGTGACAGCAACCGTCTCAAGTCTATACACCATTGCTGGTCTCACCACTGAACTATACATTTTTTCTTTTACTCTAGCTAGTAATTTCCTGTCACAGATTACTCCCGATACTTTTCTCCATCCATTCCATCCTGTCTTTATCTCCCTCTCACAACTACCACTCTCTTGCACCGTTGATCCCAAATATTTAAATTCCTTTACTCTTGGCACTTTTATGTCCTCCATCTTTACTGTTTCTTCATCACTTCCTCCATTTACGCACAGATATTCGATCTTTGACCTACTTACTTTCATCTATCTTCTTTCCAACGCACACCTCCAGCATTCTAATCTCCGCTCCACTTTCTTCCCTAGTCTGTTCGCAAATCACAATATCATCAGCAAACAACATCGTCCACGGTGTTTCTTTCCTCACTTCGTCCGTTAGCCTACTCATAATCACTGCAAACAGGAACGGACTTAACGCTGATCCCTGGTACAGTCCGACCTAGACCTTAAAACTTTCTGTAGTTCCTTCTGCACACCTCAACACTGTTTCGGTCTCCTCCCCGTACATATGCTGTACAAGTCTCACATACTTTTCCGCCGTTCCTGATTTTCTCATACAGTACCACAGCTCTTTTCTCGGAACCCTTTCGTAAGCTTTCTCTAGGTTCAGGAATACACAATGTAGCTCTCTTTGACCTTCACTGTACTTTTCCATTAACATTCTTAAGGCAAGCATGGCATTGGTAGTTTTCTTTCCTGGCATAAATTCATATTGCCGTTTACTGATCTGTACTCTATCCCTTAGCCTGGCTTCAATAATTCTTTCCCATATCTTCATTGTATCGCTCATTAGCTTTATTTTTCTGTAGCTTCCACAGCACTGTGCGTCCCCTTTGCTGTTATACTCGTATATTGGGGTAAGCACACTTCTTTTTCATTCTTCTGGAATCCGTTCACCCACTAATAGTTTGTTGAACAGTCTGGTCCAAAACTCTATACCCATCTCTCCCATGCACTTTCAAACTTCTACTGGCAACTCGTCTGGCCCAACCGATTTACCTTTTTTCATCCTTCTCAATGCATTCTTCACTTCTCTACTAACACAATTTACCTCTTTGTTAAGCACTTCTCCTTCCTCTGTCCTAGGCTCTCTGTTATTTTCCTCGTTCATCAGTTTCTCAAAGTACTCCTTTCGTCTCTTTAACACTGCCTCCGAATTTACCATCACATTACGGTTTTCATCCTCTACAACCCTCACGTGCTATAATCTTTCTCTGCTCTGTCTCTCTTTCCATTCAATCTGTACAACTTTTTACCTTCTTCCGTTTTCAATCTAGCATACAAATCTTCATACGCACGTCCCTTCGCCATCTCAACTGCCTTCTTTGCCTTACTCTTTTAGTGTTCTTAATACATCTTTTTACTATTTTCATCTCATATATTTTTCCTATGCTTTCTTCGCCTCTTTATTTTCTTTTATGCTCTCCTGTACTTCCTCATTCCACCACCATGTCTCCCTATCTCCTTTTCATTTCCCAAATATGACTCCCAGCACAGTTTTAGTTGTTTTTCTTAGCATTTCCACTGTTTTGTTCCACTTAGCAGGTAACCTATCCTCGCCTCCCACAACCCTAATCACCTCTTATCTAATTCTTGACAGCTTGTCTCCTTCAGTTTCCACCATCGTATCTTTGGCTTCACTTTCTCTGCCTTTTTCTTTTTCACCATGAGAGGCATTTTACATACCATCATACGGTGCTGCTTTGCGACGCACTCATTTGCCATTACCTTACAATCGCACATTTCCTTCAGGTCCCTCCTTCTGCACATCACATAATCTACTTGGTTACTTTTTCCGCCACTTTTATACGTCACATGGTGTTCGTCTTTTTTCTTAAAATAAGTGTTGACACCAGCCAAATCCATCCTCTTTGCAAAATCCACAACCATCCATTCTTCCTTATTTCTCGTTCCAGCGCCGTACATCCCCATTATTTCCTCATCCCCTATGTTTCCTTTGTCCACATGTCCATTTAAGTCCACACCTAGAACTATCCTCTTCTGTTTTGATACACTTTCTATCAACCCATCCAGGTCTTGCCAAAAATCATTTTTCTCCTTCTTGCTGTTGCTAACCTGTGGAGCTTACGCGCTTACAAATGTTTAGTATCGACTCTTTTACCTCCAGTTTCATGGCCATTAGTCTGTCTGACACCCTCTTTACCTCCAAGACACTTTCAAGCAACTCAGCCCTCACCAGTATCCCTATCCGATTTCTTCTTCCATGAGATCCATTGTAGAATATTTTGCAGTCATCTCCAATGTTCCTCGCTTTACTCCCTTTCCACTTTGTTTCCTGTAGGCACAGTATATTTACATTACTTCGCTCCATCATGTCTGCCATCTCTCTCCCCCTTCTAGTCATTGTTCCTATATTTAAGGTGCCAACCCTTATGAGTGTGCGTCTCTCCTTCCACAGTTCCCGCTGCATCTTCACTCACCTTCCTCCTCTCTTTCTCTTGTTTTCACTGAGCCCAGCAGTAGCATAATTTCCACCAAGTGTCCTGTCATGCGACACCTGAGGCGGTCGTTGGTAACCCGGGCCTCGACCGATCCGGTGTGGATTGATCATCATAACGCATTTGTATGTTTTGGCAAAAAATTTATACGCCGGATGCCCTTCCTGCTGCAACCCTCCCCATTTATTCGAGCTTGGGACCGGCATCAGGAAACACTGGAGTGTGCCCCCAATGGCTGGGTTCAAAGCATGAAGTATCTAATTAATCGTTAAAACAAAAATTTTCGACTGCAGATTATAAAAAAATTTAACGTAGTAGCCTACCATTCAAAACTTTGACGTTCATTCATATTTTAGTCAAAGGTTATTGTTATTTTGAAACTTGGCAACCATATACTACATTTTTAAAAATTTATTAACTTAATGTTTTTACAGTTGACTTACGGAGACATTGCGTTTGCCAATGGTGCTGACTATTTAATGCAACTTCGTCCAGATGTTTTGGATAATTTTTCGAAGCTGAAAGCTCTTTATAAACGCGTCATGTCTTTACCAAGAATTGCTCAGTACCTCTCTGGGAGGGAGAAAACCGAAATATAGTTTCTGCTGAAAGAAGCAATTGCCTTTATGTTGTATTAGCTTTTTTCTTGTGTAAAGACTTGCCCAGCTTTCATTTTTTATTGGGGTAATATTGTTGTTTGTCTCGACTTTGTAAAATTAAGTAATTTTGAGCAATGTCATTTACTTTTAATTTCGATTTAATCATGTAACTCAATTTTAATTTCTGAATTCACTACAGTATGTGACATACTGAAGCTGATAAAAGGAAGCAGTGAAAAACAATATACGTCCAGTCATGCATATACGTACTGTAATTTACAGGTTTAAGCATGTGATTATAAAGTATCTCTTCAATGTGCTTGCATCGTCGTTACGTTTCTGTTGAACTCCTGCACAAGTGGGCACGCGCAATTTAAAAGCGCAAGTTGCGCTTTCATTTTTTTGACAGCCTTGTGCATGTTGCCATGTGCTCCGAGAAACATAAAGACTACTTGCATGTTATTGTGCTGTCGCAACTCTCACAATTGCGCAAGTGCCGATCTCTGAGTTATTCTTGTTTTAGATTTTCCCTTTGTAAAAAAGTTAAGGTCAATTTTTTCAATCTGGCAGTCTTGACAAGCAAATTGCCGAAACCAAACCTTTTATTATTCTCGCTTCAAACGTTAATTCACCAGATTATAGTATCTTGGCATCTGATAAAGCTGGTTAAGCTGGTTAGGGTGGTCTAATCGCTTTACTCCTCGGCCCATTTATCCAACTATTCAAGAGGATATTAAGTAACAGAACTTTTAATTGCTCAGTTCGATTTGTGTAAACAAAAACACCCGGCATTAAGAATTACTAATCGTGATAGTTGATTAAAATTGATTAAATAAAGACAAAAAAAATAAGTTAAGTTCCTCTGTGTAACATCACCCGTTCCATTTCTCTGAAGTTACTTTTATTGAAACGTTTCATAAAATCAAATTTTAATTTTTTTTTTTTATTCAAACAAAAATTGATACTTAGTTAAACTGTTCCGATAATTTTTTAGTGAAATAGATCTGCAAACTGTATTTTTTCACCACTAACCATTGCAAAAAATGTATCCATATAATCATAATGTATGATTCAGGCTAAGCAATTAAAAGTTGCCCTTTAAATAACGTCTTCAACGTTTTTGTACGAGTCTCTGAAGAATAAATGGAGTTGAAATACGATAAAAATCAATAAAAATTTTAAATCTTGAAAACGAATGATGGGTTTGTGTATAAAGCTTATTTTGTCATATATTTTTCTATCAATCTTAATCATGTTATTAATGTGTATAGAAAAAGAAACAAATTTAAAATTGGTTGAAAAAATATTGTTTTAACTTATTCGTTTAAATATCAGATTTTGTTTTGACTAAATTGAAAAAGATATTAATTGCTTATGCGCTTGAAGTTTTACATTATATAATTAATTGTATCATTTTTTATACGCCAGCGTCAATCTATGTTATTCGACTCTTGTGTTTTTCTTAAAACTTTATTCAAACTACATTTTTTTGACTAATTTTAACAGAATAAAAAGAGGTTACTGAAATGAAATCAACCAATAAAATTCTAATTACCACAAAAAAATGGCACAATCATTTTTCAGTGTTAATATTGAACTTAACGGAAAACGCACCAACAGAGGTTATTTGACTTGTTTTTATTCAAGCAGATGACAGATCAAATGTAGCAGAGTTAAAAGATCCCTGCTCCAGCTTTTTTCTTATATTTTTGTTTGCAACAAGAACAGGCAGTGGAAAATATTTTACAACACTACGCACCGGTATTAAAATTTAGCATAAATGACTTGGCGTAAATAGCTATTTTATTTTTATATGTTACTTTCTGTACAGTACAATATCTAGATAGGTGTGCGTTCGTTTTTCCTCCTTGTAAGTTTATGTTTGAAATAACTTTAAATAGAATAGCCTACTTTTCTTTTTTGTACTGAGCGTTTGATGAAAATGATCAAAAGATCGAACTATATAGATTCATTCAAAAAGTGAAGTTTTAAGAAATATTTGTCGCAGTTTGCTTGAGGTGATCGAAAATTATCAAAGGACTTCCGCCCTACTTTTGAATTATTCTGGGAACTGTATTGAAAATTTACGTAAACAAAGTAAAAAGACATTCGAATAGGATACATATTGCGTTACTCTTAAGTGCAATATCATTAACTGGTTGCATAGGCGTACCAGCCAAAAAAATATGGGGGCAATGAAGTTTTGCCCAAATCATAATTTTCTAGCACATTACGGATAGAACAAAAAATTGTCTGAGATTCGCAAACCAAGAACAAATTTTGTCCTAAAATCATGGTGATCTCTAAAAAAAAAAGAAAACTCTTCACTTGAATTCAGTCTCATATTTTTCAATTTTCGACCCAAAAGCAAGGTGTTCTCTACAAAAAAAAGTCTTCACCTAAATTTGGTAACTATTTTTTGCAGTTTGATCATTGTTACTGTCCTAAAATTTTTGACTTTGCCCAAATACTTTTTTGTCACTGCCCGAAAAATTTTAATTTTGCCCAAATCTTAGAAATTTGGGTGAGCATTTGCCCTCCCTGCCCTCCCGGCAGGTACGGCTATGATTGGTTGTACCGATGTTATGATACCGATATTCTAATGTCAAAATTAGTGCTATAAATTAAATAATTCTGAAAGAAACAATGTCGGTGTCGTAAGTTGTGACAAAATCATTATTAAAATCCCAAATTACTCTCGGTAGAAATTCATTTTGATGATAATAACTGTTTTAAAAAATGTTAGGTTGCTGTATACTCTGACGCAGGGATGCTCAATCTTTTAACCTTTATGGTCCAACTTTTGTCGAAAAGTTTATTGCGAGTCGCAATCGGTGTAGAAATCAAAGTATCTTCTTTTTTGTCTTTACTTATTTTTAATGTGTTATTTTCGAATGAATTTCCTTGACAACAGGAATTCGGACTACAAATTTAGTTAAAGACCAAACAAAAAAGGTCACCAGTTTGATATATCCACATGTTTTATTCTTATATAAAGCGAAAAATCTTTAGTGAGACAAAAATTAGCCTACTTATTCTGATTTTTCTGCGCGTCATTGGATTGATTCAAAGCATTACCATAATTTGATAGATTATGTAATTACAAATTCTTTGACATGCTTCAACAATAGACTTTGCAGGTCTTGGGTTGGGCAGCCCTGCTCTGACCAAATGTAAATAATTCAATGTACAGTAAATTTAAAATCAAAAAATATACGCCAGAGCATTAGTCAAGTTCAACTATAAAATATTCTACTATGTAAGCTAGACTAACCTACTAAAAAAGAAAAAAGCTTGCAAATATCAAAAAAGAGTTAATTTTATCAAAGTAATCAATCCCAACTAAATTTTTTAAATTAAGCTTATTATAATATTTTAAAATAATTATAGAAAAGTACGATGTGACAATTAAAATTTCAATTTTTTCTTAAAATGAATTCCAAAATTGTTTAAAAAGTCCAGTGAATTTTGAAAACATTCGTTGTTGCTAAGATCGAAGCATTTTAATAATAAAATCAGATTTTGCTGAAATAGAGTTTTTTCTTCTGTGAACTACAGTAACCTCCCTAAAGGGATTCCAAATGTGAAAGAATTTTACTTTTAATCATACGATCAATCAAACCGCCGAAGTCGTTAACTTTCTGAAATCAATCTTGCTAATTTCGGCCAATTTACGAAAGTTGACTACCTTTCGAAACTTGCTTTTTCAATCCGAAATAATGTTTTATTATAACATTTAAGTATCTCTATCCAAAGAGTATGAAATTTTTTTCTATGCAACCTTAAATAACACTTTTGTGACCCCAACTGATTTCAGCTGGGGTCAACAACAAACTGTAGTGTTCTGACGAGTCCTAACAAGGACGAAACAGGTCTGTCGGGATTTGCTTGTTGATTGGCTTGACTATTCTTACTTAATGTTAGCAATGGAACTGCAAGGTTTAGCTTGACTTTACCCGATTCGTGTTAGCTGACTCGATGATGTGATCAGCATATCGAAACCACAGTCAGTATGCCCTTGCGGCTTAGCCGTGCTTATCGTAATTACGCTGGTAGTGCATTGTTTTCATTAAACTATATACGTTATAACATATACAAAAAAAATTGTGCATGGTCACCGCACCAGTTGTGCAAAAAAAAGAGTGATTATTGTATTTAATGTGCATATAGTAATTATTGTGCAAAAAAGACATTGTAGCTTTGGAAAAAAGTAGCATTTTTGAGTGCAATTATGTCAAATCTTTAGCGCTTTCGGCGCTAAATATGGTAAGGTAGAGTGGGGTGCAGTCGGACAAAAATTACATTTTGCTGTAGAACTTTTTTTACAAGTTATATCCTGACCAAATTTTTTTGGTATAATTTATACAACTAAATCTATCATATGCAAATGTATTTTCACAGATTTAAATTCACAAAAAATTTACGAGCAAATTTAAAAAAATAATTTTTCTGTCCAACTGTGCCCAATGTATGGGGCACAATTGGATTAAGCATAGGGCACTATCGGACAAGGAAAAAGAAGAATTAAAATAAGCAAAATAACAAAATATTCAGCGTGGTTTGTGCTTGCATTCTCCAAAAATTAAAAAAAAACAACCAAAAAGTTTACTGCAGCAGCAGATAACGAAAAAGTGCGCCGAAAAGGAAAATGCAAAAGCGTGTATTAAAATAGATGTATTAAAATAAATAGATCCGGATTTCTTTGAAAATAATTTATACATTAGTAACATACATTGAATAACAAGCATGAAAGGTGCTGAGCAGAAAACGTTGATTAATTAATCAATGTTTTCTATGTATTTGGAACAAAAAATTTACAAAAGTCGTAATCAAATTTCAATGAAGATCTTTGACGACTAGTCGATCCACATTCCTTGGGTGCAGACAACATATCCCTAATGTCTTTTTCCTTTACTGAAACCAAATCAGTGACCTCAGGAAAAAAACTCTGTAACATTGCGTTTCTTCCGCATGTAAGAAATTTCATAATGCCTTCAAAATCCTTCTTTTTGGTAATCCGACCAACATAATATTTTCTGGGAATGTTTTAAATTCAATTAGCACATAGTCACCTATTGCAGGCTCATTAGTGCAGTCTGGGACAAGGAGTTTTTTTTGAACATCACAAGAGTCTGAAAAATTGTCAGATGAATGATCTGACAGAAGAATCTGTATCTCATCAATGTTTGAACTTTTGTTGCTATACAGACGTTTTTTAGTGTTTTTAGCTTTCTCCATTTTGGTGCTTTCTGAACTATTTTACAACTTTTTAAAAGCTCTTTTTGGGGTGTGTTAGTTAAAATCATGCTACAACTTTTTTTTCTTCTCTGGTGTCTTTTTTTCTATGGGAGGTTTTAGATAAACAATTACTTGTTCTGGAGATAAAAAATTATTTTGGAATGTTTCCGGATTTTGGATCTCAATGTCATTAGGCGACCCTAAATCTTTTCGCTGAAAATCAACATTGTGGAAGCTTTTGTTTTCTTCCAAATGTCTGATACTTGTTGATGTATCATTAGGTTGATCAGTGACCAGACTGGGTAAAAAATCGCATTCATCAAAAATATGTTCATCTAAGGGGAATATGCCAATTTTTTTAAACTCAGCTATGTATGATATTGGTTGGAGTCATAGCTTTTTTTTCGGTAAACGTACCAATGGTAGACTTCCTCTGTCTATTTCTTACCATAATTTTTATAATAATAAATATTATCAAAACTAAGAAAAAGTTTTTACAATTTATGGATCATATGTAACTTAAAAATTGTAGTTTTAACACTTTTAATCCCAAGGCCATTTTTGGATTGCTTCCACTCTGTACCAAGAAATTTAAGCCTTTCTTGAAAAACATTGAATCAGGGATGAGCCCCATGGTACCGATTGAATAGGGCCTTGGGACTCACCGGTGAGTCCTATGGGATTAAACGTGTTAAACTTTAATAAAAGTAGTTATAATGTTAAGCCTAATTACTAGTTGGTGATAAATTAAACGAAATAGGCTATTGTGCAAAATAAATCTATATTATCATCAAAGAGCACAGTCGGACAGTGTCTGGCTGTTTCCCCAAAAAAATGTCCGATTGTGCCTTAACCAGAATTTTTTTTATTTTTCAAAATAGTGGCAAAAACTTAAAAGTTACCTCAAATTATTTTATGATATAAGATAGCAAATAAACCAAGTTCTAAAATGTATCAACAGTGAGAATTTAAATTAAAGCTAAGGTAAAAACAGTTTCAAATATACCCTTTCCAAAATTACTTACCTACCCTCAAAAGCAAAATTCATCTACCACATTTATTTTACAATAATTAGTTTTTTCAAACAAACACGAGTGAATGCTCTGTGGTGAAATATATTTATGTCTGCAGTTTGAAGTTTCAGAGTTTTCAACTTTTTTTTCAAATTACAATGTCCGACTGTACCTAGTGTCCAGCCGGGCCCCACTCTCCCCTATATCAGAAATTATAGAAATCAATCTTAGTGTAGTAAATATTTTCTGAAGGTATTGCATTTTTAAGGAACATTGTAGTTGTCTAATTATAAAAATGGAAATATTTTGCATAAAATCAAAAATCCACTAAACACCAGATTTCATATTCATACCAATGCAAAAGAGACTTGATGAAATTTTAATTTTGTTGCTTTGCAAGCAAAAATATAAAAAATTATCATAACAGTTAACGGCCAGCGAAGGTTGAGTAATTTTACTAAATTACCAAAACCAGAGTTTCCCAAAATGAGGTCCGTGATGAGCGCACAAGGGGTCCGCGACATTATGACAAAATTTGTCAACATCCATACCATGAAATTCGAGACAAATTCCAAGTGAAGACTTTTTTTAGGGACGAATTTTTGTCTATAAACGAGCGTCCCGGTTTGCCCCTACGGAAATATGGTATGCCTGTTTATAAGCATTTATTTTTTAACGGATTTTGTGTTATTTATTTTTGGGTTTCTTTTATCTTTCCTCGTTGGTTGGGCAGAAAATTGATGTGACATAAGATTGGGGTCCATCATAAAAAAAAGATTTGCAAATAGAGGTTTGTGACCCAAAAAGTTTGAGAATAACTTTGACTAAACCACTGTAATAGGTTATATGGAAATTAGTACGATTTTTGACAAACTTTTTTTAATATAAAAACAAAGCACAAGACAATGTATTCATTAGGCTTTTCATATATCCAAGGCATATTTTATGCGAAAAATCAAGTTAAAAACATATTCGCGCATGTTTTTTACATCCAAAGCATAATTGATTTTTGAAAGTGAACAGTTGGATACGTGCAATATTGTTTTCGCTTTGCTAGATACAATTTTTAAATGTCAAAAGAAATCCAATGTATGACGGAGTTTTAGTTATTACCATTAATTCGTATTATTCAAAAGTACCGAGTACCGGTACCGTGGTACTTTTTTAGTACCGTACCGGTACTGCGATACAATTTTAGCAAGGTACCGAGTACCGGTACCGCGGTACTTTTAAGAAGTACCGTGCCCACCTATGGCAATTACCCGACCTGCTTCCGGAGATGCCAAGATATTGCTGTCCGCTTGTAATTTAATAGAGATAAGAGTTTAATTTAGAACTGCTTGTCAAGTCCACCAAGCAGGGGAAAGTCCCGTAAAGTGCTTTTCCAAGGACACAACAGAATGGTGCGAATAGGTGTTAAACCGAGACCGTGTCGATCACTAGCTCGGCGCTTTAACCACTCGACCACACTGCCGACTGTTAGGATGTATCCCAAAGGTCCCGTAAATGTGGCCCCATTGGGCCCCAAGTTTAATGACATTTGAACTAAAAAATTTTGTAAATTTTTAAAACTTGATATTGTATCAGTGCTTCATCAAATCAAAAAGTTATAAGCATGTCGGGTGAGTCAGCCTAAAAGTGCAGTTTTAATATGGAGTTTCCAGGCAATTTTTTTTTTTAAATCAATGGCTGCTATCGACAAAAGAAAACTAAATTTTGCTTAATGGTCCCTAATATTTCCTACTGCATAAACATCATCATATCAACTATATTTGTCTTCTGGACTTACAGGAAAAATGCAGAAACCGTAATCTTATAGTTTTGTTATGTACGTAATTTTTTTGACCTGTTTTTGGAGAGAAGAAAATATTGCTGTCCGGTTGAAATTTTTTTTATATTCATTTCTATTTAATCAGCCTATTTCTAAAATTGCTGGGTGTTGATTCAATTAGTAAACAAATTTGGTAATTTTTAAAAAGTTTTTTGTAATTACTAATTTTCGAAAAGGCCCAATTAGGTTGTAAAAATAAACTTTTTACTTTTTTCAGTTAAAGACAGTTTTCTCCATTTTCTTAAGTTCAAAATACTTGTTCCTACTTGGAATATCCATTTTCAGCAACCAAACTAGGCTATAATTTTTGTTTTTTATAATTGAGTTTTTCTCATTTTCTACAGTTGTAATATTTTGTTTCGACACGATTTAAGCATTTCTAAAAACGCTTTACTCATTTGTGCTTATTGCACCTTAACAGGGTGCAACTGTTTAATTACGTTAATTTCAAGGGGAAACAATTGCAATTGTTTTGCCATTGTTTGAGGACAATGACAAGTAGGTCAGCAAACACACTAACAAGTTTTATTTGAAAAATGTAATTTATGATTGAATTGTGAGCAGCAAAGAAGAGAAACATTTGAGAGCAGCAAAGAAGAGAAAATTTGAAATTTAATGATGTCTGAAAGTAGTGAGCAGCTATAGTATGCTTATTGGTAATATAAAGTTATTTCTCTTGTAGATATAGTTAATTTAAAGCATCTAGGGCAGTGTTCGTCAAACTGTGGGTCGCGACCCCAAATGGGGTCGCCCGAATATTTTGTGGGGTCGCTTTATTACTGGAATTCTGCACTTGAAATTCCTGAGCTAAAATGTGTACAGTTGTTCACACGAAATTAATTGGTTTCTATATTTGTGGTATTTGTCTGGTACCTTATTTTTCTAAGTCTAAACAGTGCTCAATAATCAAATCTAGTTTGGCGTTTTGTTTGTAAAATAGACTGGACGGTGACGGTTTACTTTCAAACAGAGTGCTTTCCTCTAGTAATGTCACTCGCTGCCGAAAGTTCTTTGATCTACACGCGTGCTAAAGAACTTTTGCCACCGATACTGACTATAATGGAATAATTTTATTCCTTTTTCATCAAACTGCAGTGAATCGTTGAACAGCGCTATGTTTAATCAACCGCTGGACTTCTGTACTGCATTTTTCTTTTTGATTTTCCTATTACTTCTTAACTAGTGGTTTGTTAATATTTATATGAAAGTACATTTAACCTTAGTAGGCTTCAAGAATTGAAGCCTGAGATGGATTTCAAGTGAAGACCTTTTTTAGTGATGACTTTTCTTTCATTTACTAAAAACTGCTTCAGCTACCTTTTTTTTTGGACACTAAATAGTGGCCCCCCCTTACTTTTTTCGCACGAGCCCCCTTTTTGTAAGGCCATCACTGTGTGCAGCAGCATGCACCGGAATCAATTCCGGAGTTGCAAATCGAATCAAAGATAAAGCACCAATCGCACAATGAACACATAGTTTTTTACATAGACAAGCTCTGATGGCCAAAAGTTTATCTGAGGAACTGCATGATACATTGAATGCAGTCATAAAATGTGTAAACTATATAAAAGCAAGACCACTTAACCAACGTTTGTTTTCATCTTTGTATGATGAAACGGGCGCAGATCACACAGGATTACTCTTGCACACAGAAGTGCATTGGTTATCACGTGGCCGGGTTCTCAAGTTTTTGAATTGTGTGAAGAAATAATTTTTTTCTTGAATCAACAAAAGAATATCTCCTTAGCAGAAACATTTACTCAAAAAAAAATTCGTTGCTAACATTGCTTACATGTCGAACATATTTCACTCATTAAATTGTCTGAATGAATCTGTGCAGGGACCTGGATTTACAGTGATTGATCACTCTGCCAAAATTACCGCTTATTATAAAAAACTTAGTTTGTGGCAGACAAACATAAAACGAGACGAGTTTGATATGTCTTCTGATTTGAAAAAATATCTTATAGGAAAAGAAGTAAATATCAAAAACACTACAATTGAGTACCTTGAGAAGCTGACAAAAAAAAATTGAGCAATATTATGGTGATACTGTGAAACCAATTAATGATCACGACTGGATGATCAATCCTTTTGTTGCAGCAGATTTGCCAGAACTACCTCTTTGAGTCGCAGAAGAATTTACCGATATGATAGCTGAACCACTAAACCGGATTACTTTTAATTCTTTTAAATCAAAACATCCGAAAGTTCAGCAAATCTTTTCTTTCGGGCTTCATTGCGATCAACTTATCCAATCGTATCAGCGTTTGTGATCAAACAGTTAATTCCATTTGCAACTACGTGGCTTTGCGAAGCAGCATTTAGTGCTATGGGTGTGCTAAAAACGAAACACAGAAATTGATTGGGTATTGAACATGATTTGCGATTGTACATCAGCAAAACCACGCCACGATTTCAAAAGCTGGTGGACAGAAAGCAACCACAATCGTCCCATTAATAAATATTATTATTAATCCGTTTAAACCCGTTTTTATCAGTCTGTGTAATTAGTTTGTTCAGTATACCATCTATAGCTATTAACATTTTAAATTTGTAGTTGAATCATTTTGTATTTGCTTTGGGGTCGCGTGTACTGGTATTGTTAATAAATTCTTTAACTTGGGTCGCTTCTTGAAAAGGTTGAAGACCACTGATCTAGGGTATGTTAATACAATATTGAAAATAAATTTTTATTTTAACATTGTCTAGCATTAAATTTTGTGATGCGCCCTATTAGGGTGCAGTAGGCACGAAGGTGCACATCGAAGACAAAGCATCAAAATATTGGTTTATTTTAATTTTAGAGCAAGCAAACGGATTTGGAGTGTTAATGAAGTAATTGAAATGCTGGAAGAAGAGGAATTTCTGCAAGCTGACGTTTTTTATCCCCTCCAAATAATGGATTGCTGTCCGATGAGGATGGTGATGATGAAGAAGGAGTGTCAGCAGACCATCTTTTTAGTCTCCAGTTGTCTACGCCTGCTAAATTTTGTATTGATTTCGGCACTTCTATTGAAAATACTTTGTAATGGGATTTAAGCCTAGTTGAAGCAAGTTCTGATGCAAGTGACAATGCATTGTCATCATCAGTCTGCAAAACGGAAGAAAACTCGCTTCTATTGCTAAAGTCTGCAACATCTGCATTTCTTGGAAAAGAAAAGAATTAACGCCAAAAGCTTTTTCTGATTTACCTTCAAGAAATGTAATCAAAAATTTTCTTTTACCGACCGCCATCTTTGATCTATACTTCGATGAAGAAGTCATAATTATTTTACTGAAATGACTAATCTGTATGCAAATAGAGATACAGGAAACCATGCTTTTCATGTAGACCACTCAGAAATGGGTCTATTTTTGGCAATGTTATTGCTGTCCAGTTACAATATTCTTCCTCGCCATCGCATGTATTGCGAGAACAGTGAAGGTATTAAAAATGAAAGCATGTCACGTGCGATGTGACGCAATCGATTTGAAGAAATTTTGTCGGCACTACATTGTTCCGACAACAACAATCTAAATTCGGAAGACAAAATGACTAAGGTGCGCCTTTTGTACAACCTGATAAATAAGCGCTGCTTAAAGTATTCTTCTGATCTTTCTTCCATCTGTGTTGAGGAATCGATGCTGCCATATTATGGTCGGCACAGCAGCAAACCAAGAATTGCTGGAAAACCTATATGCATGGGATACAAGATGTGCGTTTTGGCAGAAAGCAATGGATATGTGGTACAGTTTGACCCTTATCAAGGTGCCAAAGGCAAAAACCCTTCCCGTAAATCTGCAACAAATTGGTGGCGGGTGAAAAGGTAGTTCCGGATTTGTTAAATTCCCTTCCTCGAAAACTATCCTATCACGTGTTCTGTGATAACTTTTTTACTTCATTTCGAGTTGTGCAATATTTTCTCAAAAAGAATATAAAATTCACAGGTACAATTCGAAGTAACCGTTTGAATAAGTGTCCTATTTTGGATCCAAAACTTTTAGAAAAAAAGTCTAGAGGTATTTATGATCAATTTACAAATGAACAAGACACGTTAACTGTAGTTGGATGGAACAACAACCGCTGCGTTTACGTTGTTTCAAATTGTCTATCTGCTGCACCTACTTCTACAGTGTCACGCTATTGCAGAAAGCAAAAGAAGAAAATTGGCGTGGACCAGCCTCAGCTCATAAAAGTCTACAACAACAAAATGGGGGGTGTTGACAGATGCGATCAAAATATCAGTACCTATCGCATTTCAATTAAGAGCAAAAAATGGTGGTGGGCCTTATTTGCATGGATTCCAGATATGATAATGCAAAATTGTTGGTTGCTATATCGACAGAGCAAGTTACCTGAAGACACTTTTCTGGATTTGCTAGCTTTCAGAAGGGAAGTTGTGCAGACGTATCTGAAAAAGTATGCGAAACCAAATTCGGCTGAAAGACACGAGGGCGAATACTCTCTGCTAGCCAACGTGTCAGCATCGATGTTTGTTTGGATCGATTAGATCATTATCAGAGTGCACTCCCGACCCAAAGGCGTTGTGGAGTGTGCCGCAAAAAGTGTGGATGTGGTCTTCATGATCATTGCTTTGAAGAGTGGCATGGAATTAATTGACATGAAATACATGATTTCAACTGTAGCGCCAAAATTTTTAAATGGAAGTAAAACATTTACGTTTTGAATATTTCGTGTAGAGGAAAGTTGCTCTTTTACCTTTCCTTTCAACTACTACCATATGCATCAATGTATAATATCTGTTGTTATATTTTAATTGGAGTTTTTGAAGGACATTTACATATTTATGATACAAAATACATTGAAAATATTGATGAACCCATTCGTGCCTACTGCTCCCTATTAGGGTGCAAACATATATTTGTCAATAAAAACAACACGCAAAGTTCAATACAACTTTTTTTTACATTTTTATAATCAAATGAATAATTGTAACAACTTCCAACAAAAATTTATTAAAAAAAAATTTGAGCAGTAATGGGTTAATTAGAACTTTCTCTTTTCGACAGTTTTGTTTATTTCTTTCAATTTAAATACTTTGGCCTTACTCAATTAAATTACAGTCTAACACCAAATTATAAGTACTTTCGCTCTTTGCAATAATTTTCTTTATTTCCTACAATTCAAATAAGGCATTTTTAACGAACGCTTTAACTGCCGTAAAACGGGGTGACAAATACCAACGGCGGTGACTAATACCACTGGTCAAAAATGATTTTCTCGACTTTCGAAGTTAAAATTAAGCTTCATTTTATTTTCAAATCGATGTTTTTTAGATTTTAAAATTGAATGTAATTCTTCTAGATTACTTTGTAAAAAAAATAGAGTTTCAGTAATTCTTTTGCATCTGACTACAATAGATTAAAAACAGCTGGCTCAAATTCAAAAAATTTTTTAAAAATTTGACCCTTGGAAACCTTGATATGTATCTCAAATATTGCTTCAAGTTTTTACATTTAATTCTGCGTAAATTCGTAGCTTTAATTATAATGAAAGTGAGGTAGGTTTTAGATATTGTGAATGAGCCCCCTTAGGGGTCATTTATGAGGTGGGTTTTGTCACCCCTGACTGCATGAGAAAAAATGGGGTGACAAAAACTAAAAGAACTTGACTCATTTTCGGAATGATACAATTTAATATATAAAATAAAAATGACGAAATCGTTCGTCTGCAAAATAAAAGAATAAATAACAAACATAACTCAAAACTAAACACGCTATTAAACTAGAGTTTAAGCTTACTGAACTAGCGCTTACTAAGTCAGAACACAACTGTATAGACAAACGATGTAAGGCAGAAAACAACTATACAGACAAACGACATTGTGACACAATAGTACAAACTAAGCCATAGCATTTGTACAAAAACCACCAATGAATTGAAGTAATTTTCTTCTCTTTATCATATTTACAATATTTTTGAAGTTTAGCGAGCCTCATCACGTTGGTGCTGGAATTGCTTGCGCTCTCATCATGCCAAGATTGTATAAAATAAAACCTGATGCTCGGTTATACCTAGCAGGGCGACCTGATACCAGGGTTCTGGAGTCGGACTCGGTAGTTTGAGGCTGAGGTGCAGTCGGAGGGTTTTTAGTTACTGGAGTCGGAAGCCAGTTAAAGAAGATCTCAAACATGCCACACTTTTTTTTTAGAGTTAATATGTGAATTGTAAATGATATTTTTCAAAGTTATAAATTTTAGTGTCAAAAACATTTTCAGATATCTTCTAAAGATGAAGTAGGAGAAGAAACTTTCTGAGGTGTGGAGTCGGAGTCTGAAAATTTTTATCACTTGGAGTTGCAGACGGAGTCAAAAAGTTTCATTTATTTGGAGTCGAAAATTATTTTACCGACTCCACAACCTGCCTGATACCCTGCAAAAAGCATAAGAAAAACTTAAAATCATTTGAGCTTAACTTAGGTCAAGGCAAGAGATTTCTTGAAGCTTTTGTCTCCCTGTAGCGAGGTTTACAAATACCAAAAATAGTGAAAACATTGACTTGTTTTTGTCGCCCCATGCCGGGATGAAAAAAACCACCACGGTTTATGACCCCACATGTCATGAAAATGCGATCACAAAATTGAAAATTTTTTTAATTCAACAACATTCATCCTTCCCCCAAATCTAAAGCTAATAACAGTACAATTTACGCAAAGTTAAAGAAACTATGAGCTAAAATAGCCTCAAAAGTGGTTTTTGTCACCCCGTTTTACGGTATTTCCGACAGTATCTTCATTTCCCACATTCTTTAAGTTAGCGTCGTTTTCCTCATTTTCTACTTTCCTAAGTTTTTTAATTTAGTGAATAGTAATACCCCTTTTTTAAGCTTTTGTATCTTAAAATTAATCTTATACTCCTGTACTTTTTCTAAAAATTAAGTGCACAATAGAGTTGCCATATTGGCCTTTTTAAAGCCAAATCTGAGAAATTTGGGCTTTTTTGAGGTGTTTGGCTTCCAAATATAACCTTTTACCTTTTTTTTTATAAAACAAATTCTTATTCTTAAAAGTTAGAATTTCTGTTTAAATATTTGAAGTATGTAAGCAAAAGTGTTAAAAATTTGTTGACTAAATCTTCAATCGTCTTCTTTACCTTAAATTTGGGACGTTAATAGGGAAAAAAATTGTTTGGCCTTCTTTTTTTTACGTTGGCTTCTTTTGACAGTGTGTTCGGCCTTTTTCGAAAAATTGATCTGGCAATTTTGGTTATTCTTCGTGATATAGATTACTTTCAGTTTCTCAGATGCGGCAGGTGCTTAGGAGCGGTTGACTCTTAATGATTTTTTTGTAAAAAAACTTTATGAAAAGGGAGTCTCGCTCTTTGTTCGCCGTCACTCCAAGATTTTTCTTTTTTTAAGTGTTGTTTTTTTGTATGTGTCTTTTTTTCTGTGTAGTTATTACTGTTTTGTTTTGTTTTGTTTTATTTTTTTTCTGTTATAAACCTTGAGTCTGAGTTAAATAAATAAATAAAAAATAAAGTGAAAAGACCAAGAAGTCAGATGGCCAACAGTGAATGAGATCCAAAAATTTGTTGGTGTTAAATGACAAGCTTATTGCTGCCTCAACACCACCACAGCCTAGATTTGATTGGGACAGTATAGAATTTGATTTGTTGTCATTATATGATAGAAAGTATGAATTGTAAAAATAGGCATACAACTAATTAAAATTGTAAAAATAGGCATACAACTAATTTAAAAAAATATACTTTAATTGTATTTGTTCTTTTGCTTGCACAAATATGAAGTTTTCATACTGATTTAAATGTACTCATACTGAAAAGAATAAGTATTAATTTTAATAATGCTTATTTCAGTTTTAGATTTTGGTAAATATTTTCAGCTAGCTTAAATGTATTTAAAGTCATGTTTGTTAACAATCGTTGGATTAAAGTAATATTAAACGTAGCAGTTACAGCAGTTGTAATTATATCTTGGACTTATACTTTGTATACAGCTCGAATAACTGGATTGCAATTTCTTGAAAATCGCTTTGGTAGATCAGTAGTTGCCTAAGTTGATACTGTGCTCAGTTTTATAAAAATGTACAACAAACTGACCAATATGGATGAAACAAAAGGGGTACCTTTAAATTTTATAAAAGATTTGCACCCCCAAGCTAAAAATTTGCATATGAAATTGGTTGTATTGCATGTACCAAATTCATATAAAACCAAAGATGGAAATGAAGTTCGATGTTGCAAAGTTGCTGACAAAAGTGGCAGTGTTAATTTATCTATTTGGGGGGATTACGGAAATCATGTCCAACCTGGTGATATTCTACTGCTGAATCGCTGCTATTCTGTTCTATTTAAAAATTCTTTAACCTTATATGTTGGAAAACATGGGAGCTTAACCAAAATTGGTGAATTTTGTATGACATTTTCAGAATTGCCAGATCTTAGTGAACCCAATCCAGAATGGATTCAACATAGTCAAGAAAATAAAACAGCAACTTTACAATCAGCAACAACTGGTAATACACCTTCACATCATGGAATTTCTGCCAAATCTTCTAATTTAAAAAACCAACAGTTTCGACCTAAATAATTGCTGTTTTTATTAAGCAGTACTTAATAAAATCAGCAATTATTATAAATATAAATGATTATTATAAATAAAAGCAATATAAACAATAATCTGTTGCAAAAATTTCTTAGCAACTATTTATGATAAAAAAATTGCTAATTATCACTTTTTTTCTGATGTGTTATTTTACATTGGTTTTCTAATTTACACCAAAATTAATTTAAAACTTCAACTACAGCAAATCCAGCTAATTGCATAATCTGTAATTTTAGTTATATTATAATCTTGTGTATTGAATATGCACATACTGGTATATTTTACTCCAAAAAATTTTTATTACAAATTATGCTGGATATTTTGCTGACAAAATTTTTTGCAAGCTTTATAATTTTAAAACATCATGATGGTATATTATTGAAAAAAAGCTGTTTTATTTACAAACTATTTTCTGTGTTTTTACTAATTATAAAAAAATGCATTATGATACTTGCATTGTTTATGAATTGCATGCTTGAAATTGCTTTGGTTTTCTACAAGTTTGATTATTTTTTAAAAAATCAGAAAGTTTTTTGGATCGTGCATTGAATACTCTGAAGATCACGTTTGATGCATAAGTCGGGTGTTTTTCAGAAGCAACCATAAGCAATATTTTTTTGTCTATGAAACTAACTGGGAATTCTCTTGCAGCACCGGGAGGAAATAAAGAAAAAACCAAGAGAAAAAGGATTTCTTTAAGAAGCAATAGTAACCACAGGGGAATTCTGGATTAATTTTACTAATGAAAACTGACTGCTTAGAGTCACTTCTTGAAAGACTCAATTTATCATGTATTGAACACAACCTTCAGGGTGCATTTGATACATGATCCAATTTTTTTTTTTTTGTTTTCTAAACATGAATCTATATTTAAAAAAAGTTTTTATGCTTGTCAATATGTTTGGCCAGCTTTATCATTTGTTGTTCAACCTTATACAAACAGCATCGTAATTTTTTGTAGTAGTTTTGGTTCTTTGTACAATGTTCATCTATTTGTAGTGTGATTAAATATGCTTAATAATTTTTTTAATAAATTAGATTACTATGGTTCATACATCTGATGGGTTAAAACATAACTTTTTAGACTCAGATTTTTTTTTAATATACAGACTTTGAAAAAATATTTAGTTATTTAGGCATGTAGAATAAAAATAAAACTGTAATGTTTGTAGTGAAAAAGCTAAAAAAAATTTTTACTCCTATCTAAATTTGATGTGTTAGATTTTTTACTTAATGTATTAAAAATGTCCATTTGTAACAAACTTGTTTTTTTAGGTTACATAGGGAGATTACATTTATATGTTGTCTGTATTTTTTAAAGTAATATACAGTTAGTAATGCATTGGTTTTGTTGCTTAATTTAGTACCTTTCTAAATTGTTTTACAAGTAAGTTAGAGCATGTTTTAAAGCAGTGATTCTCAAGCTGTGTGCCATGGTACAGTAGTGCACTGCTAGAGTATTTCATATGTGCAGCCAAACTTTTTAAAAACATTGGTTCAGTGCTTCACAAGTGGGGTGCCATGGAAAAATGTTAGAGAAAAGAAAAGCAAAAAGTTTTTTTGAAGTACAGCCAAAAAATTCAATCTAGTTTGCTTTGTGTAAAACAAAGATCTTTTTTTGTTGATCATTTTTCTTTGAGGCTTGATTTGTACATTATATACAAAACTTGGAAATTCCACATAAAAACAAATTGTTCAAAAAAATATCTTCACTTTATATATAAACTGTTATATTCAAATTTGAGCCTTTTATGTGGGCTATATGAAGCTTTGGGTAAAGGTAAGCATTGTAACTTAGTGAAAACCAAAAGAATTCTTCACTCTGGTCCAATTTTGCTAATTGCTAAATTTTGGAAAAGTCCCAAAATGTGCCATGGGTACAAAGAGATTGAGAATTACTGTTGTAAAGTATGTAGACTTATTGCTTTAAAACATACTTTTTCCAAAATAAACTTTTTGAAATTTTTAATTTTGAAATTTTTTAGATTGGTATGTGCCAAGTTCATTTAAAATTTATTTTTAGACTATTTAAAAAAATGGCAAGTTTAGCATATTTTTAACAGAATTATATTTATTAGAATAAAAAAAAATCAATTTTACATGAAGTTCTTGGAAAAATTCAACTTGTTACAAATTTAAACAAAAACTATTATGGAATTGGCTCATGGACTTTTGTTAAATGAAGATGCTTTAAAAACTATTCAAGATAATAAAAAAGATATATTCATTTATGAATGGCTGAGATTTTTGCATAAAGTGCTGGAAGCTTCTCAAAAAGCAAGTGCTATATTATTTTGTTTAGAGTACATATATATATTTGTTAAAATTAGTCTAAAGCAGTGGTTTCTAACTGTTGGGCCATGGCACTGTTTTCAGTGGGCCACAGAGCATTGGTTTACCATACATGTGGATTTTGGCAGGACAGTCCTGAATTTTAGGGCTTTGTCCCGGCTAGTTTGCCAGAAATCTTTTTCGAAATACAAGACAGATTCAAAGTGAGGACCTCCTTTTTTTGAGAACAATACTTTTTGGGACAAAAATCATGAAATCCGAGACTGATTTGAATTGAAGACCTGTTTTTTTTTTTTAGAGAACACTACTTTTGAGGGAAGAAAATCAAGAAATCTTGGACTGATTCAAAGTGGAGGCTTTTTTTAAGAGAGAACATTTCAAGAAATTTGAGACAGATTCAAAGTGAAGACTTTTTTTTTAACTTTTTTTTTTTGAATAAAATTAAATTCTGTTCACCAAAGTGGGTTGTTAAGTTACCTTGGGCCACAGTATGAAAAAGGCTTTAAAACCACTGGTTTAGAGCATTTATTAAAAGTGATAATGGAATTTAAAATATATTATTTAAAATATATTATCTAATAACATTATTGCATCTAAAGTGAAATAGATCAATTTTGATATACTGGATTGATTTTGAAAAAATTTTTGTGGACAGGAAAGCAAAAATTTTTAGGCTTAACCAACCATAAACTTAAAGCACATAAACAAATTTGCAGCAATCCAGAATGTCTAGTTGATAGTTTCAAATGCAATACTTCTAGAATACAATTATGGCAGTCATCATACAATTTCTGCACAGTTTCACCTTTAGCATGTCTTTTCTCTCTCCATAGTCTTTAGTGGCATTTACACTGACTTTAGGCTATTTAAAATGTTCTGGGTGGTTGCAGAGCATCAGTGCGTTGCTGGTAGTAATGTAATCCAAACTGCTATATAGTGAAGAAAAAAATCTTACTTTATAATTCAGCCAAAAGAAGTTCAGAACAATTAATCGATTATGTTACAATGTTCTTGTTTTTAATTACTATATGCCAATGTGAATTAACTTCTTTATCTTTATTTTTGCATTGGTTCTGATCTTGGGTGTCTTGCAATTTAGCACAATTAAATTGAAATATAGATGATCATGCTTGCTAATGATCTAATTCAGTTGTTCTCAAAATTTTTGCTGTTTCTTCTTTGCAAGACTCGGTACTGTGTCACTCCCTTAAAACTAAATCACAAAAATCATTTTTAGAAAAATTTCTATAAAATGTAAAATATTTTTTTAGTATCCACTTTTTTTCTTACAATTGGGGTGGGGAAAGAAAACTTACTTGTGAAGACCTAAAAAATCTTTTTCACTTTAAAGAAACTACTTTTATCATTTATTTCATTGCTCATTTTTGTCCTGAAATAAGAGACCCAACATTTTTTTCTGCTGGCAGGTGTTACCTTTTTCTTGCAGCCACACCTTCACTCTTGTTCTTGTTGCAACCCTTTTTTTTCATATCTTCAACAACCTCCATCCATTGTTGCCAATTTTTGTTATCAGTAAATAACTTTAAATCAACTTGCATTTATTCAAATTCTTCCGCAGTTCCTCTCTTGATAATTTTTCTTTCCTACAAATTACAAATTCCTTTTGGGAGCTAAGTGGTCCCAATCAATAGACAGGTGGCTTTTATGCAAGTTGCAAAAACTTTCTGCATCCTACTAAAAATCACACAAACTTTTATCTCTCCTAATTATAAATAATTTTCAATTACATGTACACTGCAACAGTTAGTATTGTTATAAAAAATATTGTTGTTGAACTTTTCACAATTGCTGTCTCCATATTCTTAGATTTCAGACAATATTTAATTTTGGTATTTTGTTGCATTATGTGCATATTTTTAAACAATAACTAAATATACTGAGCCTACCATACCCTAATTTTTTTTGTTTCAACTTTTTATAGAAATGCATATAAATTTGACCATACAGTATAAAGTTTCCTAAAGGTTTTTTTGTCTATCTACTGATCTTTGTACAGATTGAAGATCTACTGATTAAAATAATTTGGCTAAAAATTTTTTGATTTCAAGCCAATCCTTAGTGATTTTAACCCTACACTATTTTACTCGACTATTTCATGATTTAATACTGGGACAACCGAATTCAATACAACCTAACGTAACGTTAAAAGAATTCCTTTGCGATATATATACTGTAATTTTTATCAAACATAGAACGTTTGCATTGATTAGATACTACTTCAAATTTTAAAACTTGTTTGTATGATTTCATAGTTAATTTTTTGAATTTGGTTTGTTTTGAATTTTCGAAAATTTATATATTTACATATTTTAATGTATTTTAAGGCATTCTTTACGTATTTTAATTGCAATTTTTGATTTTGTTTAAAATTATTAATGTTACTTTTGAATTATTTTCAGTCTGACATAAAAGAAAAACAAAAAAAACTAGTTGGACAACTACAAGCTCAAATTTTGACCGGACCAGGTCCCCCAACACGCAGTTTGATTGGTCGATGCTTGTCCACTTTGTATCATGTTGGTGACAGCTACAGCATTTATGAGTCGGTTGGAAAGTGCAATGATATTGTGAAAAACAAGGATGATTCGCCCAGTTATTTGTCAATTAGACTGTAAATATTTTGTATTTTTAGTTTTTCATTGTATCAATACCATTTCAGATATCTTCTTGTTTTGTTTAATAACTCTATGGAAAATTTTATTTGTTAAGCTCGTTTTAATATTTAAAAAAACACACAATTGTCTTCCTTTATTTCAGAGCTGCAATCGTGACGATAGGTATATTGTATGAAAATAATGGCCGAATGGTAAGTTAAACACTCTTTACTGCAAGTTTCATTAAGACTCTGAACGGAGCTTCCATTTGTTTCTTGCTCATTAACTTGTTAAAATCAATTGCCGAATTTTACTTCAAAATGTTGCTCTGCATAATTGATGACTGTGCATAAATAATGTTGTCACAATCTAAAAGATTGTTGGCACTAAAGTCTGACGACCTTTTTAGTTGGCACGAAAATTCGGAACATTTGTTCCAAGGCATTAACTCCATCGTATGTTTAGCTCGGAGGGCTTTTCCCCGAGACTGTTCAAGTGCTTGTCCGCGGTTTAAAAAACGCCGAATCGCAAACTCGGGCCGAAACGATGATAGCGCTTCGATCGTTGCTCGTGGGTTTGGGAGCGTCAGCGACAATGTGCCATCGAGACATATACAAGTGCGCCAAAATCTGTTTGATCGATCGATCAATGTTCGTTCGAACCTCCGCTGCTCAGGTGAGTTGATTATGGTTTTGTGGGTTTACACAAACTTTCAAACAAACTACCGTTGTTTTTGAGGGTACCGCGGTAATGTTTGAAAATACATTTCTGTTTTAATCTTCGACTTTTCGTCTGATTTTACATTAAGATTTTCTCGATTTAGTGTCTTGAAGAGCTGGTAAAAGACAGCATTTTTGTATATACCAACGAATTCGAACCATTGATTCAACAATCAATTAAAGCGTTAGAAGGCAGCACCTATGAGGTTCGCTGTGCGGTTGCCCGGATGCTTGGATGTTTGATTGCTGGCATTCAAACTGTGAAAATACCAGGTTTGTGTAAAACGTATTGAATTTGTTTTCTATAGTTCTTGATTGATCAAAAACGACAGGATTGCAAACCTTGAAATAGGTTTTAAATAATATTTAGTTTTTAGCAAATAGTTTTGTGCGTCATTCTAATCAGACTTTGACGAAAACAATTGTCGAGATTTTTCGAAAGGGCTCGCCCATGGCCTGCTTCTAATCTTGAGTGTGTGTGTGGGGGTGGGTGTGGGTGGGTGTGGATGGGTGTGTTTGTGGCAAAGCAAAACGGATTCGATTTTTGTTTAAAAGATTTTCAAATTTGTTTTTTTAGCTGGAAAATCGAAAAAGCCCTCTATTGAAGATGCCATGAATTTATTGTCTAATGGATTCCTGCAGGCAGGATCTGGTAGTAGTGCACGGGATCTACTTAAAGGGAGTTCTTCGAGTAAGTTTCAAACTAGAAGATTGATTCCATTTTTCAAACGATCTTAACAGTTGACCTAAAGCTTCCTTGTAGATTTGATTTTCATTTTGCTCCGCCAATAAAATCAATCGTGAAAAGGAAAACTGTAACAATTGCTTCAGCACCTTGCAAGTTTAAAACCCATTTGTTTAAGTCAGCAGTCTTCATTCGGCGTGTGTAGCCTTTAAAACTTGAAATTTCTGTCAGCAGAATATCGAGTTTAATTCCTTGTTGAGAACAGCGTTAATCGCTGCCGCTTGATGGCGTTTTTAAGCACTGGTAGCGCGTTTAAAATTTTGGTGGTTTCTTGTATCGCTAATGACAAGACAAGAAAAACTTGGTGATTGTTAAAAACCTATAGTAGAATGCTTTACTAAAGACGATAAACTATATCAAGGTGAGAAATGTTGTGAACGCAGCAATCATTTTCACAAAAGCTATGTGTTGTTTATGAAACTGCTGCTTATTTCTTAATAATTTCGCTTTACTGTCAGGTGCCTCGCTTCGCAATCTTCGTGTTGGTATCACGGAGGCGTACGTCGAGTTCGTTCGAGAGCTTGGCACTGAATGGCTCGAAAGGAGCATGGCTGGGTTTCTGAATAAGATATTGGATATAGTCGCCCATCCTAAAGTTAGTGTTTATAAAATATTTGTTTTCACTAAGCTTGTTTTTTATGCCTAAAATTAAGAAAAACTGCACGGAAAAATTGTTTTGAATAAAACTTTGATAATATTACTAATTAGTAAAATTTCTCGATCCAAGCAATACGCATTAAGCAACCGATGTATTTCTTTATAACGTCGTGGTCGATTTTAAGTATTTTTTCTGGAGTTCGGCCTAAAAACTTTTTTAATTTCTTTTGAGTCTGTGCGCCATTGTAAATAAAAGTGCCTATTGTCACCAAGAAGTGGTTCTTGTTTCAGGCAGCTCCATCTCACGTCGAAGCGGTGTACAGTCGACAGTGCGTTTCGTTCGTTTTGCGCTCGACTCTCGGCGCGCTGCTTGGTGAATCGCAGCAACAAACCGCTGTTCGAGAATTATGTCAGATTGTCACCAATCACGTGGCAGCCGTCGGTCAGTGCTTGAAAATCGAGCTTTTTGTTGCTTTGTTATGTTTGTTTGTGCTTGTCTGGTACACACCTAGGAATAGAACCTAGGAGCCTCTCTTGCATTCCTGAACAAAATCTTGTGATCACGAGCACAGTAACTAACCGCTGCGCCATCAAGTGTGTAATTGATTGAAGCAGCATTACAACATTTTAACTTAATTGCTTTAACGCTCAAAAAGCTACAGTGTCGTGTATCGCTGATGCTTCGATTGCTATAAATTGCTATCTTTGAAAAAACTAGAACAATTCTTTTCTGCTGACTCTACCTGGGAAATCTCACTATTCATGTTGCTTTGTCCCTTATTTGCGTTGTATTTTTTAGACAATTTACTTGTTGATGGTAGCAATGGCAACAATGCAACTTCGAATGCTGTTCAAGCCAATCAGCATGTCTTAGTTTGTGCCACGCAGGAAATAGGAAGCCTTATGAGGTCACTTGGCACGTCCGCTTTGCCACTTATACAAGAACAACAGAATAGTAAGTAGTTGTACTCAAAGTTTTTTTGCTTTATTTTTTCCTGCTTTTGACTTTGGTTTTTTGATTTAATCAGCGTTTGGTAAGCTGTTAATTTTATCCAGTCTTGGGAACCCTTAGCGTTCTGATTATGCGTTTTACTTTCTCTCAACATCTCTTCTCAACACTTAGATCTCATTTGCCTGATTTTTTTCATGCACTGACCGAGTTTCCCACACATATATTTACAGTACTAAGCAAGCTATAGCAAGGTTTCGTGACATTTCCCCAGTGTTTTTCATAAACTGCACGCAATTGATCCACTAATTGCACTTTTATAGACTTGCTTATTTGCTATTTTTCACTTAGCGTAGCTGTCGCTGGAAATTATCGAGTTTAATTTTCTTCCAAAGGTATCATCACTCCGATATTAAGTGTTCTTTTATACCCGTCTCAATCAGCAAGGCTGTCGGCTGCTTGGTGCCTTCGATGCATCGCGTTCGCGCTTCCTTCGCAAGTGTCGCTACTCATCGATCGCTGTGTTGAAAAGTAAGTGAAAGTTCGCTTGCAAACCCTGTTTTTCAAAACCGAGAGAAAGTTTTCTTAAAAAAACAAAACGTAAAACCGAAAACACTGTTACGTCACAAGAAGTATTTAACACGTAATTAAATTTGTATTTTTTCCTTCTTGTGACGAGAGAAAGTTGTTTAACGAGATGGCTGGATTCGCGTGTGAAGTTGTTAAATTTGAAAAGGAAGTTTTGATTTTTAGATTGAAAAGTTTAAAGTCATCTACTGAGGCCATGTTGGGGTACAGCGCCGCTATATCGTCGCTTGTTGGAGGGGTTCCAGATTGTCCCATGGGAATTCCCCTTTCAAAAGGAAAGGTGCATCCTACTTTTTGTTTTGTAATTGTTAAAATTACGATTGACAGCTATCCAATGCAACTTTTAAAATTTAAGGTCCTTTTTGCTTCTTAATTTGTGTTTATAAAAAGTGAACTTTAACGTAACTTCAAATAATGTAAATAATCTTGATAACGCTTTGAATTGTTTAACAGGCAGTGTTTGATATAGCAGAAAGCGTTTTACGGTCAGTCGGACAGAACAGCCGATTGTCCATCTGTCGGACACAAGCCGGCTGGCTGATGGTTGGAGCTCTCATGAGATTAGGTTCGTTCTTGGTCTGAATAACCGTGCATTTGCACGATTGCTTTTCGCTCTGATTTATTTTTAAAAAACTGTTTACACGGTAAGAATTTTGCGTCAGTTGCGTCATTAAACATGTTCTTAGTAACAAATACACGCTCGTTTTGAGAAATTCGTTTAATGACAACTGCGCTGAAATTGTCATCATAACAAATAATTTAGTGTCGTCATTAAATGTGTCCCACCATGTAGTTGCAATTTAGTTTGTAGTTTGCAATGAGATATCATTAAATTTGTTAGAATTCAATTTTTTTGTAATGTTTATTGTACATTTCAATCGAATTTTTTGTTCTTGACTCATCAGGACCGTCGTTTGTCAGACCTCTTCTTCCTAAGCTCCTCCAGCGTTGGAAAAGTGCATTTCCGAAGTCAATGCGTGAGTTGGATCAGGAGAAGCAAAGAGGAGACTCTTTTACCTGGCAACTCACTCTCGAGTCGAGGTCGGGAGCTTTGTGTGGTGAGTTGTTTCCTGCTTGAACTGAGACGTTTCGAATTTAAGCAGAAAACCGTTAGACCTACGAGTTTGCGTCTGTTTCTATCTTTTATTCGAGCATTGTTTCTTTTTCAATTATTCTGAGAAAATTTAATCGAGTTTGTTGTGTCCAGCTATGCGCTGCTTTGTTTTGTGTTGCCGGAAACTACTCGACGAAGATGTTACGCGAAAGCTGATGGCACCATTGGAAAGTGCTATGGCAATGATGA
Source organism: Diplosoma virens (assembly GCA_963680785.1). Taxonomy (NCBI): domain Eukaryota; kingdom Metazoa; phylum Chordata; class Ascidiacea; order Aplousobranchia; family Didemnidae; genus Diplosoma; species Diplosoma virens. The sequence continues at coordinate 31,018,122 of OY796885.1, forward strand.
GCAAGTAAGTGCATCGATGGTTGGAGATATTCAAGATGATGAGGCTGCTAATAATGGCTTTTTATATCTTAGTTATTACGAGTGATGGGCCCATTGAAGCCTGAAGCTTATTTTCTCTTCTGCTGTTTGATTTTGGGTCGGTTTGTTTTGAAAATGTTCTTTTTTACAGACTGCCTGACATAATATCCATCCATGGTCAACATTTAAAACCAAGCGTCGCCATGGTTCGATTGAGATTATACGACATTCTGGCGCTGTTACCACCCGGCACCTATGAAGGTAGGTCACGTGTTCTATCTTTTTGAGTGTTGAATAGAATCTACATTGCTGGAAGTTTACGAAATGTTTTACTATTTTCCTTAACATCAGTTTTGTCAATGAATCTGCACTCGTCATTTCCAGCACTTAAACTAAAAGCAATAGATCGGCTAAAATACTCGCGAAATCGAACTGTTTTCTACCACATGCCGTGGCAGACTCTTCCGCTTTCGAAGGATTCCACATCCAAAGGAAAACTGATTTCTTTTGCAGGAAGCTTCAACGCGCTGCTGCGAGAACTCGTGGCTGAATTCACCCTGACCGACAACCCGGCCAATGCGACCACCTCCCTGCTTATATCGCAGTGTCACCATGACGACGGGGTGTTGCTTGGGTCCTGGCATAAGGTCAGTTTTGTTGAAGGTCTTCTTTGTCGAGAAAATCAGGCATATTTCGAAGCCTCTGGTCAGAAGGTTATCAATGCTTGTTTGTTTAATGTTGATTTTTGTCAACGATTTTTAGGATACCGATCAAAGCTTAATTGAAGATCAAGTGAACGGGATATGCGTTTCTGGATCCGGATCTTTAGAACACGATCCTACCTCCGTGTATCTGGACTCTCCTCAGGTTAGTCGATAAATAAACATTAAAACTATTAAATGACATGGAAACTTGGAGTAAAATCGCAAAGTCTCTGTTGCCACTCGATAAAGCTTTTTGATATAAGATTTGTTAGACGTTACGTATTTAATTTAGATTAAGATTTAAAAAAGGTACGAACGTTAAACTTTAGATTAGGTTGAACTCTCCTTACATTGCTTCGTATTTTTTTTGACAAGGCATTGTCATTCATCCACAGGAAAATGTGGCTCCAGGACCCTTGCCACTTGGTGTCAGTGTGATCGATTCCGCGCTCACCCTCTTTGGGCTCACTTTCCCCCAGGTCGCAATGAAGCATCGCCTTCAAATGCTTAAGCACTTCGACGACTGCGTCAAGCAAGCGGCGAAGAACGCGCAAAGACAACAAGCTATTCACATCAACGTTTTCACTGCCCTGGTCTGTGGTTTGAAAGGTTTGTCCCGTTTTTAATTCTTAGATCAAAAAGCATTTTGCTTTTTCGCTTCGTTTATCGCGAAGCTTTTTATCCTGCGAGTTTTCACGTTTTTGTTTTACATTCACGAAAAATAACATGAAAAGAATTTAAACTTACCAAACCTGTTGTTTCAAGTTGAGTTTGGTGTATAATTTTGACCAACTTGACAAACTCAAATTATTCTTGATTCGAATTCAATTAAGAGTTTTTTGTTCTTGCAAATTCTCTATACTTTCGAGATTTCGTCATTCACAAATCATCGGGTAACCTTTACTGTTGCGTGTAAAAATTCAATTGACGAATTGATTGTTTGTATTGACGTTCCTCGCCGTAAAACAATTTCTCAAAAAACGCGAGCTTACACCAAAGACAAACTTTCGTCGTATTAATCACGCGATAAGCGACTTGTTATCACGTGACCATACGTTTGAATGGCAGGATTGAGCGACAGCAAGCGACACCTCGGCACCTCGGACATTCGAAACGCGGCGACAACTCTCATCATGTCGGCGCTGACGTCAACCGACTGTGTACTGCGGTGCGCGGCGGGCGAGGCGATCGGAAGAATGGCGCAAGTCACCAACGACCCGACCTTTGTCGCTAAAACCGCGATGCTTTGCTTTGAAAAGTAAGCGGCAAGCGATGTTTACATAGGCCACTTCTTTTTCGAACTGATCCATTTGTTCAGTTGTGCGCTTTTAACATTGGATTTCGACGCATTGAAAAGAAAAATATTTCAACGCGAAGCTTACATTTACGCTTTTTTCTGATTTATTCCAAATGAAGCGAGGCGATCCTGATTTTTGTCATTATCTTTTGCTTGTTTTTCGCCGTACTCACAATAATTTAATTTTTTCATTTTAAAGAGATTCTAATCTAATATTGTATGGCTGATTAAAATTGATAAACACTAACCAGGCTTAAAACTGCCCGTGACGTCATATCTCGAACTGGTCACTCCCTGGCACTAGGATCGCTCCATCGATATGTTGGGGGGATGGCTTCCGGTCAGCATTTAAGAATGAGCGTCGGGATCTTACTTGCGCTCTCGCAAGATAGCAATTCTCCCGAAGTCCAAGTGAGTCTTGATTTTTATTCATTGCTTTTGTCGAAACAGCAAATGTTAAAGGCGATCTTATGGATAGCATCTTGTGTGATGTCGAATCTACTGTACTTTATGCCTTTGAAAAGTTGTAGATTTGTTGATACTATGGACTTGTGTGTATAACTGCTACTTGTAATTCCTTCTTTTAGGTCTGGGCGCTTCACGGTTTATGTCTTATCATTGATGCTTTTGGTCCCATGTTTCGGTCTTACGTGGACTCCTCCTTGCAAGTGGTCCTCAGTTTATTCCTCCAGGTGGCACCACACCAAGTGCAGGTCCATCGTTGCCTCGGCCGGTGTTTGTCCGCTTTGATCGCTACGTTGGGACCGGAGTTGCAAGGTGAGATGTTTGTGACGTCATCGTTGAAGGTTTGTGTAGGGACTGGTTTATGACATTTTCGTCAGGATTCTTGATCAAATCAAAGTGCTTTGCCTCCAGGTAACTCCTCTTCAATCTCTTCCGCGCGGGCTTCGTGTCTCACTTCTTGCTTCATCATGTCCCTGCACTTTGATGCTCAAGTAAGGCCGGCTTACGTCCACGCTCCGAATGTCGTACTAACGCTTCCGGTTTAAAAGGTCCAATCAGAGTCGGTTTCCTGCCTCCAGCAGTTGCACATGTTCGCGCCGCGTCACGTCGAGCTCGCTACTCTCGTCCCCAGACTCTGTGTGAGTTTTGTGACAAATTTTTCTCACTCAGGTTCGATTCTGCTCAAGGCCGAACCTCATCGATTTTATAAGATGATAAAGTGACTTTTCTAAAACATACGTAGAGGACATTAATGGAGGCGACGATTGATTTGCAACATGTGTTTGGTTAACGATTACATTGTTTTGATTTTACTTCAAATAATAACTTAAAGAAATCAGCCCATTGGAATACTGAACCATGTTATGACTAAACTATATTAGGGACCGATTGGCTACAGTATAAAATAATCGTTTAAAATCTTTACCTCGAATAGGGCTTCTAAACACTAAATTTAACAGAACAACGGTTGTTTTCTTTTTGCGATATTTTCGTCGCAATATTATTTATCACAGAACAGTACCTTGACCAACTTTATGGCATTGTGCCAGTGATAATCAATTAATGATGTTAATTGACTAGCTGCATTCAGAATTACCTGTCCAGTTGGCATCTCGTCCTTCGTCGTTCAGCTCTTTCTTGTCTCCGACAACTCGCGCAGAAAGAAGCAGCGGAAGTCTGCGCCATTGCGTTTAAAAGCAAAAAGACGGACACTAGCGCCAAAAGAGGCGTGGCTATTGGTGAAACGGGTCAGTTTGTTGTTTTGCGTTTAAGTAATTTCCCTCCGTGTCAATGTTATTCGGCTCAGGTTTGGAAGGAGCCCTCTTTTGTCTCCTGGATCGCGAAACCGACCAAAAGTTGATGTCCAATGCCCGGGACGTGCTGAGTCACATCAATCAAGCCGCTGCTCTGGACAACCTCAAGTTCTGGTTGGAAATCTGCAAATCTGTTCTCGCTGCCTCCACTGGTCAGTGCGTGATGAATGTGACCGATGTGACGTCAACGTGTTTTATTGTGTCTTGTTGTAGGTCGCGTTATAACATCACAGAAAGGCTCGTTATTTCACCTTCATCCAAACTTAAACTACTCTAATTGAACTTAATCAAGTCCTGGTGGTGGTGGTGGTTTTACCCGACCCATTCCTAGGGATGGGGGCGCGGATCAATTCCGCGGAATCCCAATAGTCGGGCGACTCCCCACGGACGGGACCAGAGGTCCAGAAGAGAAGGGGTGTGGCCGAAAATGGCCCGACGCAGAGGGTCTAGTACAGGGCAGTCGAGCACGAGATGTGAGAGATCCTGTGATTCAGAACCACAGTTGCTGCAAGAAGGAGTCTCGGCTCGACCAACCCTGTGGAGATAAGAGTTGAGGAGAGTGCTGTGCCCATTGCAGCGTAAACGGGAGAGAGCACAGCGAGCGGAGCGAGGGAGAGTAAGCTCCTCGGGAGATACTGTAGGGATTTGGTGTTGGAAGAAACCAGATTGGACACTGCGTCTCCAACTGGTGTAGAGGGATAGCCGTTGGGAGGAGATAAGGGGTGTGAGGGATACTGATATATTGGAGGGATCGAGAGAGGCACCGGCTTTAGCTAGAGAGTCAGCTAAGTCGTTGCCTGGCAGGGAAGAGTGACCAGGTATCCATTGAAGATGGACAACCTTGGATTGAGATAGTGAGTTAAGAAGAGATTGGGTATTGGATAGGGATTTTGGGGTTAAATATGGTAGGGGGGTAGAGAGAGTTGAAAGGACAGATAAAGAGTCGGAAAAGAAGGTGATAGAGTCGAAATTACATGTCTTGGAGTGAGAGATACACCACTCAAGAGCATGTAGGAGAGCGAAGGTTTCAGCACTATAACTGGTAGCCCAGAGACCAGTCGAGAAGGAAAGCGAGGTAGCAGTGACACACTTTGTACACTTGATGTGTATCCCTGCACCACCCTGTCCCAGCCCGCCAGGTACCAAACCGTTAGTCCAGGCAGAGATATCGCTGTGAGATAGAGTGGAAAGATGGGAGGTAGCTGCAGTGTTGCGAAGGGAGGGGGGGTCTTTGCGAGAGCATGGGGATGAGAGACGGAGTGAGATTGTGTAATTAGATGGGGCAGACCAGGGGGGTTTAGGAGGGCAGAGGATTAGTGGTTCACGGGTGAGATGTAGGTTAGGGGTAAGGTTATGTGATCTGGAGAAAGATCTCCATGAGCTCTTTTTGAGACGTGTACGGGGGTTAGAGTTCGCAAGAGAGGCTATAGGAAAGGTGGGAGGTAGGCGGTGACCAGGAAAGGTTAAAGATGTATAGAAGAAAATGTAACGCAGATTGTGGTAGGTGGGATAGAAGAGGGTAGGTAATTTGATCAGGGCCGGAGGAGGTTGATGTTGAGAGTTGAGAGTTGAGAGATAGCTGTAGAGAGTTCAATTGAGGAGAATGGTGAACAGAAAGTGGAATGCAGGGTGTTGCAGTGTGCAGTTCTGATTTGCTTCATTTGGGCTTTCTTGGTGCTTCGAAAAGGTTTTGGGGTTTGGGTAGAGAAATGGGACTGTAGGTGTGAGGAGAGATGGTTGGCACAATCTACAGGGGTATGGCAATTTGAGAAATTGGGAAGGTCAGAAGTAGTTGGGGAGGGGGAACCAGAGATGGAGCGAAGTAGAGAAAAGATTTCGCTGGGACGGGTTTTTGGAGAAAGGCTAGAGCAAGTATTCTGCCATGACTTGGCTTTAGCCTTATTAATCACAGTGGAGGTATATCTGGATGTAGCGATATAGTGCTGGCGGTCTTCTTCGGAACAGTGTGCCTTCGCAAATGCCTTTCGGCGTTTTGCGACGGCATCTGCGACTTCAGGAGACCACCAGGCTTTAGCAGGACGGTTGATGCTGCCGAAAGGAATGGCAGAAGTGGCAGCATCATTGAGGAGTTTGGTAAAGGTGTGGGTGGCTTCAGAAAGAGAGAGTGTTGTAAAGTTAGAAGGAGTGGGGCAGTGGGTATCAATATAAGTAAGGTATTCATCCCAGCGAGCTTTATTATAATTAAATGAGGGGGGGCGTTGGAAAGAGTTAATTATAGGGGAAGTGGGAATAGTGATGGAGATAGGAAGATGATCTGAGCCGAGGTCCGGAAGGGTCTGCCATGTGCATTTAGAGGCTAATCGGGCAGGAACTAGGGAAAGATCCGGGGAAGAGCGGTTTCCAGTGGCACGGTGTAGTAGGGTGTGGTGTTCGGGGTTATTAAGAGGTAAAAGATCAGAGGAGAGGAGCCAATCAAACAAATCTTTGCCTGAATGGTCTTCCGGTGAGTGGGAGTCCCAGGATGAATGATGGCTATTAAAGTCGCCAAAGATGTAAGTGGTAGGAGATGATGGTAGGAGAAAGGGTGAGAAGGATTTTGGGCGGGAGTCGGAGGAAGAGGAGCGGATAGGAGGGACATAGACGTTGAAAAGATGTATGGGAGCGGCTCCTTTTATTTTAACTGCAATAGCTAAATAATCGGAGCTGGGGTCGAGGGAGGAGAGGGATTGTGTGGAGAGTGAAGTGTAAGATAGACCATTTTTGACAAGTATCAGAACACCTCCTCCTAGGTTTCCCGTAGAGTTGGTGGTTCCTCTCCTCGTCATAAAACGGTTCTTTTGGAGGGTTTTGTAGCCTGGTATGCGGAAGGTGGAGTCAGAGGAGAGATGTGACTCTTGTATGAAGAGTTGTTAAAGAGTTGTTAAACTCTTGTATGAAGACTCTTGTTGTTAATCAAGTCCTCGTTTCGCTTTGCGAACACGAACACATTGGACTCGTGCCGTGCTTCGGCGTTGAAAACAAATATAACGAATACTTTATTTGTTTTGGGGTAAAAACTAGGAGTAGAAACTCGTCGCGGAGCTCAATTTTGCAATAATTTTTTTAAGATTTCAAGCCAAAAAATCCCATGTTACGTCGCAATGCATAAAAACGTGATGTTTGAAAATTTATCTTTAAAACAGTTTTACTTTGTTCTTCGATCGTTGCTGCGCCAAACTGGTAATAGAGTAATTGCTTGATTTTTTTTAGACGCATCTCTCATGAAATCTGTCGATCAAGAACAGCAAGAAGTAAACGACGACGATAACTACAACGATGAAGACGATGACAACATCATAACCACTGGAGTTACTAAGAAAAGCAAAAGAAAGGTGCCGCAGTCGTTGTCATTGCAGCTTATTCGATTTTACTTGGAGTTATTCGTTTATTGCCGAATAAAAGTCCCAATTTTTCCGATCGATGCTAAAAAAAAGCTTTCGTTGAATAGTTAATTTCGAACACTACTCCAATTAAGTTTTGTTTGATCTGGGCTGAAGAATTCACTTGCTACGGTAGGAGTGGAAATTTTAAAAACATTTAGAAGATAGATCATAAGGAATTTAAAATTTTGTTTGATCACGTGGTTTTTGCTAATTTATCGAGTGGTCTGTAACGTCATAAAAGAATTTAAAAAAGTTTACTAAACACGAATATAATCTATTGTTGCTTGCCAAGTTGTTTCCTAAATATTTTTTTCGCAATCTCATTACCAAAGAAAATAAATTGAAAGTCGCAATCTTTCTCAAACATTTGATTGCTTCGTGGCTAACTTACAGCATGTACTTGAAACGAAATCCTAATTCACGCCATGCATAGGGTGCTGTCTACCGAATACCAGGAGTTTTTTTCGCTTCTGTCACAGACAAAGAAACTTGTTACTTAGAATTTTTGTGATTATTCCGATAAATACCGATTTTGTAAAAAGCCTCGCAATCAACATGCAGAACCTAATCCCTCCGCGGTGGCCGACTCGCGTCTTCGCGGTGGAGCTAATGCGACGAATCATCAGCATGTGTCGTCAGAGCGGGGCTTCCCCTACTCACTTCGATCTTGCTGCCGCGAGAGCGTTTGTCAGAGGAGGAAATAAAGGTGCGATGTTGAGTTGATTGCTTTGTGTTTGTTATTTCTATAAAATCGAATTGCATCCTGATAAGTGCAAATTAACGAGGTTGATGACTATTCTTCGTTTTAAGTAAGCGTTCGCTTGTTGCTTTGCAAGTCTCGCTGGAATGTGACGTCATTTTTATCTTTGGTCAGGCGACTTCCTGGTCTTGCATCTGAGCGATCTGGTTCGAATGTCGTTCATGGCCGCCACTGACAACAGCATTCAACTGCGCATGGCGGGGCTCGACGCGTTGCAGGTTTGTATCGTCTTTCGTTTTCCTTTTTTTTTGTGTTCATCATTGGCATATTCACACTTCAGGACGTCATCAAATACTTCAAGGACGTCCCAGAACCAGAGTTTCAAGGCTCGGTCATATTGGAGCAATATCAAGCTAATGTAAGCTCATCCTAGATTGTTTAGTACTTATAGAATTCCTTTGCCTGTAGTCTTTTTATGCGTAGTTGGAAATTTTTCACTTTTTTGCTGCTGCCGTATTGAATGCTTCATAGTTTTTCATTCAAGAAAGTTTATTGCCCGTTGGAGTTAATACAAAACTGTTCAATAAATTGATTAGTTTTGCTGCTTAATTCAAATAGTATTCAGACGATCTACTCTAAAATAACGCGTAGAATTAGGTGCAGTTGTGGTGAATCAGTTAATTGTTGTGCAGAAATTAACCTTGCAAAAATATTTCTTTTATGTTCATGTTAAGGTTGGCGCCGCCTTGCGTCCGGCATTTTCTGCCATTGATGCACCGCACCAGGTCACTGTGCGCGCGTGTGAAGTGTGCAGCGCGTGGATATCAAGCGGAGTGGTCAGTGATTTGTCCGACCTCAGACGCGTGCACTCTCTGCTCGTCTCGAGCCTCGATAAAATGAAGCAGGTAAAATGCAATCAAGGGAAGGGAGTACAGTGCTGCAATGGGTATTAAACCCAAATCAGCTTTTTATCGCTGCAGTTCGAACTATACTTGTCTTAGAATTGGATTCTATATTCTTGTAATTGTTGAACGTGTCCGTTTTCTTAAATTGACAAGCAGATGGTTAACTTTTCTTGAAATATGTTTATTATGTTTATGTTTTATTGAAATTTAAGTTTCTTTTCGGTTTAATTGCATTTGGGAGAGCTATGTAAATGGTTTTATACTGTTTTGAATATGTTGGAGTAGTTTATTTTTCGACTTTTTTCTGCTTGTGCTTACTTAGTTTTTATAATTCCTTGTTTAGGGAAATCAGCAGACGAGTGTTTACAGTGAAAGTGCGGCCACTATGGAGAAACTTGCTGTGCTGAAAGCCTGGGCTGAAGTATGTACGTTGATTTAACGAGTTTTTCTTTGAGTTACTTATTTCAAATGATTTCAGGTTTACATCACTTCCGTAAGTGATCAAGATGCTTCTTTAAATTTGAAATCTTCAAAAGTAAACTTGCTCCATCTTGTTGAGCCTCATTTGAAAGATTTATCTAACTTGTGGTTGAAAGCTTTGAGGGACCAGGCTATACTAAAATTGCCGCTTGAGTTCGCTAGTCGTCTACCGCAGCAAGGTAATAACAGCTTGCCATTTCTGTAAAAAAAGGTTTGACATTTAAATGGCGGTTGTGTTAAACAGAAATGTTAAGTAAGTGGTAGGAAAATTAAAAAAGTAAACAATAATTTAGATTTTGTTGAACATTTAGGGGGCGCCTTTTTTACAATCGAATCCAAGTCTTCCGTCCGATCCCACTACGACTACGCGTGGCCAACCATCGTCCACGCCCTCTCACTCTGGTTTTCATTGGTCGGTTTTAAGGAGGAGCTCAATGATAATGAGGCTGATGATTCTCTTAAAGAAAGAGAAAATAACCTTCATCTAGTCATGGGTGAGTTGAAACTTGACGGTTGACTTTTTGAGTTAAGAATCTTAGATTAGTCAAACGACGTGTAACCTTTTGGAATCGAAGTATGTTAATTGTATTGCTAGGCTTTTTTCTCCTTTAACATTCCAGGCATATGTGTGGAAGCTCTGTGTTCTCCCCGGACCTCTGATCGTCTCACTGTGATCCTTTCGTGTCTCTCCAGTCTCGACGCTCTTCTCTCTTCGTCTTGGACAAGGAAGAAAATCGGAAGCAACCAGGTGAGTGTGTCCCGGATGTGGGTTAGTTTTCTATCTGAATAAAAACTTGGCCTGAATTCAATCAGACAATTGGCACCGATGGAAATATTGCTTTTGACGTAGTAGGAGATTTCCTTTTGTTGTAATCATTACAATGTTGAGCATTTTTTAAATGTTAAATGTTTTAGATTAAGTGATCTCCTGATGAAGGTTTACTGAATCATAGTACACCGAAACGTTGAGTTTTTATTGTTGTTTTTACTTTTTAATAAAGAATTAACAGCAATTTAACTACAGATTTTACCAGAAGAGCATGAATAAAGATTTTAAAATATCGACTATTGTTTTAATAAGATTAAAAGTAAAAGTTTTTTGCGTTACAAGAACGCACTAAGTTCATTCTTGGTAGTCCTTAAAGTATTAAGTTTTCTCTAAACTTCTTAAAGGATGTTGTTTTCGCAGATGTTGGGCATCGAAATCCTCAGCGTTCTTCATCGACTTCTCCTGACTCGCGACTCGCACCGCAGCCAGATGCTTGTGCTCGGCTGCGTCAAGAACATCGTCAAAGCTTCAGCCGAACATCTGCAAGCTCGTAAAGGTTTTTTGCGTTTTTATTTGAGCGCGTTTCGTTTTTGAAGGCTTTTTTTTATCAGACGAACCGGAAGAGGGTGTTTCTGGTGAAGGAGGAGAGTCGGGAGAGATTGAAGCCGGAAAGTCGACAGTCTACGCGGTGCTTGAAGTGTGCATGTGTGTCCTGGTGAGGCAGATGCCGACCATCAATCCAGTGTTCAGGTCGGTGCTTGTGCTTGATCGCGTCGTGCTTCGCAAGTTCTTTCGTGACGTAATGGCGCGTATATGTCGAAAGCACTTGCGGACGTTCTATTGCCTGCGACGCGCCAAACTTCGAACCTGGCAAAACGAAGCGCACAGTTGGTTTCTACGAGCATCTGGCTTCTCACTTTAATGTGCGAAACGAGCAAAGTGAACGTTGCTCTTAGTTTTGATCTTTTTAAACGAACACGTGCTGATGAAATGATGTGCACTTTGCGAGCGCTATAACGTCATTAGCTCTCGACTTCTGTTTATCGTGTGACGATATGTTGTTTATGTAGAATATCTGATCAAAAGCAGGCTGTGACCAATAAGAACATTACCAATGATGGAGCAGAGTTGGTTTCTACTGCGGTTCACATTCTAAGTGACGTAATCGATCTTTGTTCGCCGAGCGGTGAGATCTGATGTTTTTGTTTTGTTTTTCATGTTATAGAATTTTGCTCATGAATGCAAAAAAGATGCTAGTTATTTTGATATTAGCACTTTCTTATAGACGTTTCCGTGAATTCATGATTTTCGTAGGGTATAAGACAATGGATGTTGCAATGATATTCCAATTACTGAATTAGTACCATGTATCCGAGTTAAAACAAAAACGTAATTTTTAACTCGTATTATTGCTTTGTTATCTTTGCCCAACCTCACCCATATCACATGACGTAGCCATGCAACACTGTGACGTGCTGTCACCTACTCATTCTCATCCCGCTGTGTGTCGTCACTTTGTTTAATTATAAAAGCTTTTTAATATTTTTCTGATTGAATGAGTCAATTTGTTTTATTTGACAGGAAGTATTACTGTTTTACCTTCGATACTCTTGTTACTTGTCGGAGTGCTGAGAGAGGGGATGTCGCGAAAAAGCACGGACCAGCAGCCTTTAGTTACCATGACAACAAGTACTTTGCAGGTGAGTGTTGGCGGGATTCGAATCCCTTGTTCTAAACCAATAATCAGTTATTTGATTGCTTCTCATCGAGAATTAAATTTGGATGTGTTATTGTTTTTAATCTGCTTTATTTCAAGCCGAAGTGAGAACGTGTGTCGTCATGTGATATGGACGTAACTTTTTACAGCTGACAATTTATCTATGAGCGTTTTTGCTGTAGTTAGCAGATTACCACTGCAGCACTGACCATTCGCTTGTTGTTTGTTGATCAGGTGATGCGTGCTTTCCTCACTTCGTCTTTTCTCAACTCGGAAACACATAGCGACCAGTGGAAGCAGTTGCTTCAGAGCACTCTCGCTTCTGTTTTACAGTTCACCGACGAAGGTAGTTTTATTTATTAATAGTTCAAAACAGTATTTCTCGTTGTTGCGTTTAAGAAAAAGAAATGTGTTTGCTGTATTTAAATTTTGTTTATCTTAAGTTTTTTTGTTTTGGGGGGGAGGGCAGTATTGAATTTTGTTTGTTTGCATTGATGAAACGTTCTTGGTTAAAGTTCGGTTGAGTGGTCGCTCTGGATATTTTAACTACAGTTCTTACCAAATATCAACGATCTCTAGTTTTTTTTTTAAACATTCTCTGGCAAGAAACATACGAACGTGCTTTCTCTTCCCTTTAACATGCTGTAATTTTATGTTTATTTTAAAAAAAAAAAAAAACTTGAATAAAATCTTTCAGATCTCAGTGAATACAATCCGATCCTCCTCCTCACCTGCATCTCACTCTTCCTCCTACACGGGCCGTCAGTGATATTCAGCCAAACCAAACTTCTCGTGCAGATTTTGGATTACTTTGAGAAATGCCTTCTTTTCTCAGATGCTGGTGTAAGTGATTGGTTCGAATTCGTGGCGCTTTTTTTACAACCCTATAAATTTACCTCGTATTCTGTAATTAAAAGAGTTTTCGTGGTTTTAATTTTTCTTATTTTCTATACGAAAGACATTTGTACTTGCGTTTTAAACCTTTGGTAAATCTTTTGTTGATATTTTTTGCCCAGGTTAGAACAAAGTGCTTGACTCTTCTGACGCCGATATTCCGTCATCACGATCCTATGGTTTCTCACTCGTTCATTCACCGAATGGCGCCGCTGATCGTGCAGCAATTGGCTGATTTGAAAGGAGAAGTGTCACGTGACGACGCAAAATTCGCAGCGGAGTGCCTCGCGACGTTGGAACTTCTTGTGACTCTCACCGAAGCGCAATATCGTGAGTAAAAATCGAACGAAGTCTTCTTGCTGCTTAATATAGAGAAGTTTTTGGTTTTAGCATGTTTAAACGGCTCCTTTTGAATTTTTTGATCTTAAGCCATCATTGGTTTTTGACATGTTAAAACAGATGATTGTTAATGTTAAGTTATTTTTTTTGAGTCTTGCAGTATTTGCTGTTTGTCTTTTCGACTTGTGAAAGCCGCAGAGATGTCATACTTTAGGCAACCATTATGCGATTAGCTACCTAGACCTGCTTTCAATAACGCAAAGATATTGTTGATTCCAGTTAAATTCTTATAAGCTGATTTAGTAGAATTTATGCAGGAGTAGATGTAGACTGTAAGAATATTTTGAAGCCGCTTGTGACAGCCAAGCAGAGAAAATCGAAATAAAGCGTTTTGTTCAAAAGCACAACTTCGCGATGATAGAATTTGAACGAGCCGCGATGTTATCATTGAACGGCGCTATATGCATCTCAGCCGCACTGCCGGCTGAGATCATCGAGAACTTTTTAGACTTTTCATCTCAAAAATCTTGAAGTACGAATTGCAGTGTTATGATGTTTTTCTATATGCTGGTTGTCTGGCCGTCGTTTTTAAGCCTTTTTTATTTCGCGGCTCCTTTAATTACTAGGATAGAAATTTTTAGCCAACGCTTTACTAACAAACCTGTAGATTAAATTTAACTTTAAAATGTAGAAAGCCTTTTTTTGACTATAATATCATGTATTTTACAATCTGGACGCGACTCTATGATGTATGAAAAGTATCCTTCTACAATCATCACGTTGAGGCATGGTTGTATTGATAATGATTAAAAAAGGCCTAAGACAATGGGTGGGAACGCGCGTTATTTGCAATGATTTTATCCCACCTTTTAATTGTTTTCGGCTTCATCGATTGAATTCTCCTGCGGATTGACAATCGCGTCTTAGATCAAAAAAGAGCACTTACGAATAGGAGTTAGCATGTTTATTGATTTTTAAATGGTATGAAAATATTTGAATGCCGAGTTAAATCTTAAGAAGATTAATCTTAAAAAATCAAGCCTCAAGCTTTTGTTATTTTCGAGATTTGATTTGCCTTTGACCCTTTAGCCTTTCGTAAATATAGATTTTTTCCTGTCTTGAAAAACAATTTTCAAACGGTCGCCATCGCACTTGATCAATGTCGTGTTTTTTGGTCAGAAAACGAAATGGTGGAGATGCTTGTTTCTCTTCTCATTCTTCGCCTTTATCAAGATCCATCGGCTTTATCACGTGATCCTGGCGCTTCCACTCAAATGATGATGCACAACGACGCCTTGCAACGTCTTCTTGTGATTGGTCCCAAATATCCCCAACCTTTTAAGGTTACTTTTTTGACCTGGTTTTCATATCTTGTGTAGTTGAGAAATTTATTAAATTCGTTGGTTTGTTTACGTTTGCTGCAAAATTGCGTCCTTGTGCGATTCGCGTCAGTACGCTGCAACGTTCGAAATTTATTGCAGACTGCGATTGCCAGCAATCCGACCTACAAGCCGACGCTGGAGCAGGCGCTGAAACACAACCAAGCTCAAGCCCAGAAAGTTTCCCAGCCAAAGTCGGTCTCTTCCAAGAAGGTTTCCTCTCAACCTAAAATCGCTCTCAAAATGGATTTTTCTAACTTTGCTAAAAAGTAGAAGTCATCTATTAATCGTAATCATTTTCAAGTGACTGTTAGCTCTTTAACTTCGACTTCTGTAATAGGTTGAGCACTTTTTTGACTGACCTGTCTACTGCCCATAGTTTTGAGCATTCAAACCTACTACTCGTTGCGGCTTTAACTGCTCGAGAAACTATCCATGTAAGATGATGTGTTAAAAGTGTTATATCCTTTGCATTATCTTACATGCTGCTTTTAATTCAAATAAGTTTTTTTATTCACATATTTTATTTAACTGATTCGAGTTTTATTGGTCAAAGAACTAACTATTGACGTGTTAGTTTATTCGTGTTTTATTCCCAGAATTGTTTTGCCATTTCTTGTAATAATGCAATCACGTCAAACGAAATAAACTTCTATTTATATTGAAATCAACCTGATAAGATGGGATTTATAAAAAGCATTGTATTTAAGGTTGATCGTCTATATTCTTCAAACTTTGCTACTAAAGAAACGTTAAGAGTTTGTCTTTTTGCAATCTGGTCGCGAGAAAATCTTACTATAATAGCGTAGACTTCTGAGGTTATAAACGCGCTGGCATTTTGATTGTATTTTGTGTAATGAACAAACACACAATAAAATTTATTTCAACTCTAGCAAGCCATAAAAATTACTTTGAAACTCCTTGGAAATTCCGAATTAATGCTAGAGTTACATGAATCGTACTATAGGTTGGTGAAAGTGGCTAAATACGGCAACTGAATTTCTGTCACAAAAATGTTGTTTTGCTCTCCTGGTTTTCGTATTGTAAAATAAGCATTGATTCTGAAACAACTCTTTTTGACATTTTTCACGAAAAAGTTTAAAGACGTACCAAAGTATTATCTCAACGCGATGTCATCCCAAATTAAGATCGGGGAAACCAACTGCCCGCCGAATGTTTCACCGGGAACAAACTTTGACGCAATGACTTCCCTCAATTTCTTAGAATTATATATCCATGCTTTGACGCACACAAAAAGTAATCAAAAATCATTCTCAAAAAAGTTCACTGACATAGATTCTAATTCCTGCAAAAACCCAGATTCCACCTACAATAGCAGGCGGTAATTCGTTGTTGCCTAAAATTTTGTAATTATCAGATGCGTAATACGCTGACGAAGACTACTTCTCTTCAAAATAAATATATAAAAATGGTGAAGTGGCGCAAAATGTTTAAATATCTTGCATTATATACGGTTGGAATCGAAAAACTTGAAAACCATGGCTTTTTTACTGAATAGCTGAAGAGTTTTTCATTTTGTTGTAGTTAAATCGCGTAGGGTACCGTCCTTTTTCTAAACCACGGGCACAGCAGAGAAAAATTACAAAACATTTTTTACTGACACACCAACGTCTTGGAAGGTTAAAAAATTAAAAGGTTAAGAAATAGTTTTTAGTTTATTGTCGCCGAGTAAATTCAGTGTGATGCAACTGCGAGCCACTTTTCGAAAGTTTTAAAGTTTGAAACTGTCAGAATAAAAGGCCGAAAAAGAAGTAAAAACCAAAAAAGATTTTATTCTTGAATTTTGAAAACAAAACAGCCCCTCAATAAAAACCTTTTCGCAATCTCCCAAATCATTTATTTGGGCGGTTATAAAAGGTTCCTGCTGCCTCTTATCAAAAAGATTTAAAATGTTTAAAATTATTCATTGGGTCGTGGTTTAGACCAGGCATGTCAAACTTGCGGCCCACGAAGTCTTTCAAAGAATTTTTTAATCACATACTTAATACGAAATCGAATTATTCATCAATTCAAAACAAGGTTTCATCTACGAAAACAACATGATTTATTTGAAGAACTGATTGGATGTCGACCTTTTATTTTTGGTCTTCACTTTAATTTCAACATTAAATTTAAAAAAGTGTTACATAGTTCTTGCGTGCACATCCAATCAAAAAAGACCATTTTTTTGGTCTTCACTTTGATTTTAATAAAAGATTTTAAAGGGTAAACCTAGGCCAAACTTTTGGAAGAATTTACATTGAAATCCAAGTGATGACAAAAAAAGTTCCTTGCCTTGTTTGTTGACCAAATTGCGACCTGCGGTAAATTTTTTGGTTAAAATTTCTATGATGCGGCCCGCATACGCTCATGATTTTCGCATGCCTGGTTTAGAGTACTTTGATCTAATTTTTTTAATGAGAATTTATACAGCAAAATTTGACTGGCGCCCAAAAATTCTGCTGATTTTATTATTTGTGTGTACGGGAAAATTTTGGTTATTTTTGATTGTCTTCTCCATATTTATTCTCTTGATTTTCAGGAAAGCATCGGCGACGTTATGCTACGTACAAACCGTCAAGCGATTACCCTGACCTGCTTTAGGAGATGCCAAAATATTGCTATCCGGTTGAAATTCTTTTATTTTAGTTTTTATTTAGAGATATGACTGAAATTTAGAGCTGTCCTTGTTTGCCAAGACCGCCAAGCAGAAGAAAATGCCGTAAAGTATTCTTACTCAGGACACAACCAAATGACGCGAGTAGATTTTGAACCGTTGCCGTGTCGAACACGTTTGCCATCAAACTTGGCACCCTTACCACTCAACCACACTGCCGACCTAGTTATATCTCAATCTATCCCAATCCAAGGTAGTCCATCTGCAATGGATACCAGATCACTCTTTCCTGCCAGGTAACGACTTAGCTGACTCTCTAGCCAAAGCCGGAGCCTCTCTTGATCCCTCTAACATATCCGTGTCCCTCGCACCCCTTATTTCCTCTCAAAGACAATCCCTCTACACCAGTTGGAGACGCAGTGTCCAATCTGGTTTGTTTCAACATCAAATTCCTTCAGTATCTTCCGAGGAGCTTACTCTCCCTCGCTCCGCTCGCTGTGCTCTCTCCCGTTTACGCTGCAACGGGCACAGCACTCTTCTTAACTCTTATCTCCACAGGGTTAATCGAGCCGAGACTCCTTCATGCGGCAACTGTGATTCTGAATCACAGGATCTTTCACATCTCGTGCTTGACTACCCTGTACTGGACCATCTGCGTCGGGCCATATTCGGCCACACCCTCTCACTTCTAGACCTCTGGTCCCGTTCGTGGGGAGTTGCCCGATTACTGGGACTCCGCGGAGTTGATCCGTTCCCCCATCTCCAGGAATGGGTCGGGTAAATCCACTACCACCACCATCACCTAGTTATCGTTTGTCATCTACATGCTCCACTATTTTGATTAGTTTAATTTTTAATTGCCTGTGGTTGGATCAACATCGTCGTAATTATATTTCTCTTGACTTGCAAGACAAAGTCTCACGAAAAGAAATTTGACCCTAAAAATGTTGCTAATATTAGAAATAGAAACGGTACTGCTATTTATAAGGTTTATTTCTAAAAGTCTATTTCATTCACTGCAAGCAATCGAGACTATATGTTTTGAGATAAGACCAAGTCATAACCAGAGTTGGGCAGTACGGTGTAACTAGTTACTTTTTTAGTAAATGTAACTGTGACTTCAATACTTTTGCAAAATTTGTAACTAATTACTCTTTTACTTTTTTTAAAAGTCACTAGGGCTAGTTACTTTTTATTTAAATTGAATGATGTTTTTGTCTACACAACAAATCACCCGCTTTTAAACCCGTAACGTCATGTAAGTTGTGGTCGAGAGTGAAGGCTTTAAAATGCTTATATTTTTTCAAAGAAGCTAAATACTATACTCTTCACTTAGTCTACTTTCAATAAGTTTTTGTGTTTTTATTACTTTTCTTGGGTTACTAAATTAGCAGTTGTAACTTACTTTAGACTAAAACAAAATTTAAGCAACACTGCTGAAAAAAAATTTTGTATAACGCTTTAATTGTTAAAATAACTGTAACTTACTGCAACTAATTACTTTTTAAGCCTAGTAACTGGTAACTAGATATCTTTGCAAAGAAATTTACCCACCACCGGTCATAAATACTGATAACTTCATGCTAAATATCATACGAGTGTAATTTAGATCGGTTTGCAAAGACTAGGAAACTGAGATAAATACCTTAAAGTGTCTTTTCCAAAGTATAACACAGGGGCGTCCAACCCGTGGCCCGCGCAGTATTTTTTGAAGTCCTCTGTCCCGTCAATTTTGGCAGAAGTCGAAGACAGATTTGATATGAAGACCGCTTTTTTCTTGTTTTTTTTCAAATTCTGGAGATCACTATGATTTCGGAACAAAAAGTGGGAAATCTGAGACTGATTTTTTTCTTTTAGAGATCACTATGATTTTGGGGCAAAAAGTGGGGTGTTTTGTTTGTTTGGCCCACCAGTATTTTCGATGGGTCAAAATGGCCCTCGGCTCAAAAAGGTTGGACACCCCTGGTATAACAGATCAATAAAATTAGGAGTTGTACTAAGACTCTGTCGAGCACAATTACAATAAACACACACGACCATTTTTCGACCAACTAAGATGTAGGTAAATCATTATACCTGTTAAATAATTCATTTCTTGTTCATTTTGCTTTTCCCATTGTGTCGATCAAAAATTTTGCGCTCTTAGTAGAAAAATGTCGTGAAGATAAGATGAAGTATTTTGTTACCCACCGACGTAATTTTCGCATACTTAATTCTAAAAATCATAGAAATCTTGACATGGTTGACAAATGCTGACATCAAATCACACGCTTTGCTTTAAATAACATAACAAAACATAACACGAAATACTGAAGTAAAAATTTGCTTTAAACACCAAGCTTTCAATTCAAAAATTTTATGTTTCTAAAATTTGAAAAGAAAGCCTGTCAATAAAAAGTTATTGTTTTTAATGTAAACACTGTTACCAGGGATAGTACTTAATTTAAAATTCATCAGTTCTTCTGGTACAATCAGAGGTAAGTTAAGCTTCAAGAAATACAGCAAAAGGCGTATATATTCTTTTAAAGAAAAACATGTGACACGACGTTTCGTCCGTTACATCGGGTGGACTTCTTCAAGAAAAAACAACACACTATGCACAAGTATTTAAAAGCCAAATACAAAACTAATGAACACAATGGTGAGAGGCAGCCGAGACAACAATAATTTAACAACTTTGTGCAGCAAAACTAAAACTAACAGGTTGAAAACCCACAATCAATATAAAATTTTATATTACGGTATGTTTTAGGAAAAACATTCCAATCTTTATCATTCATCGAATTTTTTGTATTATTAATATACAATGATTCTAAATCAAAATTTGCTTTTATCAAAATCAATATTAAAATTCAATATTTCAAAATTTGCAAAATTGATTCTATGCTCATATTTAAAACAACGTTTATCTAATGCAGTTTTTTATTCAAATCATCTTCTTTCAATTTAACCATATGTTTCAAATCACGTTTGTGTTCGTTCAGATAAGCGAGTATTAAAACATCTACCCGTTTCACCAATATATACGCCAGAACAATCTTTACCAATATACAGATGAATTTTAAATTAATTGATTTTTTTTCGTGAATTTGTCAAGGTCTTAAAACCCGAAAAATATTTGATTCTATTCGACTAATTAGATCTATTAAATTTGAGTGGAATAGTTAGACTTATGTAAAAACCTATTGTGTTTACTAATAATTTAGAAAGCTAGTGTAGGTTTGTAGTATCAGTTCATAATCAAGCAAGATAGATGTTGAATGATGAACGAATGAGTTGATTGGCTATTTTTATTGATGTCGATTGATGCCGAATGATGAATGAATCAGTTATCGCTTGATGAATAAATGAATTTGACCCAGATGACAGGTGCTTTCTCGCAGCCTGGGCCGTAAGTAAATCTGTTATTGCTGTTAAACATGACAGACCGAAACCAAACTTGCAAAAATGGAGGGGTATCTATCCGGGCAGCGAGGATCTACCAATTGGAAAACGTCCTTTTTAGGACGGGGAATGTCTGAAAAAAACGCTTTTTTTAGGGCACATTGCCAACAAGTTCTGAAAACCCACTATTCTCCAGCTAAACATCGAAGGCCTCACTTCAAGCAAGATGAACGTTTTTCATTATCTCGCTCTACAGTTTACTGGTCATCCTACTACAGGAGACCCACTGCCCTAATGCAGAGAAGCTAGTAGCCTACTTCCAAGCTTCCAACAAGCTGAGTCTTCTTTAAGCATGCATGGCCTTGCCACGTTTGTCCGAGCTACTAAGATATAAGCTTTTGGACCAATCTCCAGCGACATCGGAGATTGAGTGGTTGTTCATGAACGTTGATGGTTATAAAATAGTCAACATTTACAAACCTATACCAACGCGACTGCGATCCCTAAATCTCCTAGTGTTTTTTCATCCCTGTCTCTATGCCGCCGATTTCAACTGTCGTCACGTTCATTGGGGTTACGATGATAACAGCCCGGACGGTGAGTGCTTGGCTGGCTGGGCAAGTATTAACAATCTTGCCCTTCCATTCAATGCCAAGAATGCCGCCAGCTTTCACTCCGACTGCTGAAATCCTGGAACCAATCCAGATCTAGCTTTCGCAAGCGTAGTTCCTTACAGTCACTTACCGGATAGACGTGTTCGTGAAAAGTTCCCGAGGTCACAACATTAACCTTTGCTTATTACACCACCAAGACTTGCTTTGTCAGTGCCAAGCGTGCGGGTTAAGCAATGGAACTTCCGTAATACCAAATGGAGTCATTGTATTGCTTTGATGAACAAATTCGCAAAGACTTTGTTGCCACCTGATTCACTTGATGTGGATGCGGCTTACTAGGACTTTTGTAATATCATTAAGAAAGCAGCCAAAAAGAATATTTCACGCGGTTATCGAAACAACTATATTCCGTGTAGGAATACGGAGAGCAAATCCCTCTATAGAACTTTCCTGCAGTCTCCTCAGGAAGACTACTCGGGTTTAGCTGTTACAGTTTTACTTGCCGAACTTGACAGGAAGCAGAAGGATCAATGACCCGAAGCAGTTCGGAGCATCAATTTTTCACACTCTAGTCGAAAAGCATGAAGTATTTTGAACCACCTTACTGATAGATCACGACACTTTCCTAGTCACTGTCCCGTTTTAGTTGATGCTATTGCATCTCAGCTAGTCAGAAATGAAAGATACGAGGCTGTTCACTGCAAGTCAACTCGACTTGTTTCTCAAGAAGTGTTTGACCTTTGGAGGGCCACAATACCAGACCCAGTGAATATTTCTGAGAATTTCTTCCAAAAAGAATTCCCTGCTATCCTCCAACACTTAAAACCAGGTAAAGCCCCGGGCCCTGATTCCTTCTGCTCAGAGCTTGTAATCCATTCTGGAGCTGTCTTGAAGTCCTGGTTACGTGACTTCCTTTTTTCCTGCTTGTGCCGACTCAAAATTCCTAAAATCTGAAGACAAGCGCTTGTAGTCGCGATCTCAGATCCGATGCAGCCCGTGGGGGACCCAAAGAATTATCAACCAATATCTCTGCTCTGTGTCTCCTACAAGATCCTCGAAAAGCTTATCTACTCCCGCATCAAACCAATTATTGATCCATTGCTCCCCAAAAGAGCAAACTGGGTTTTGACGCGGGAAATCAACCGGAAGATCAAGTCGTTTTGCTGACCCATAAATCGAGGATTCTTTCGAAGCTAAGAACAATGCCGGTGTCGTATTTGTCAATCTGAAAGCGGCATATGAGACTGTCTGACACCGTGGCCTTACCTGCAAGCTGCTAAGGCTTCTGTCGGATAAGCACATTGTCAGGATGATTATTGAGCTTGTTCGAAACCGAAGTTTCATCTTTACTACTGGTGATAGCAAGCAAAGCAAACTAAGCCGCCTAAAAAACGGCGTTCCTCAGGGATCGGTTTTAATTCCCTTCCTTTTCAACATCTATACGTACAACCTACCCTCCACGATTTCCAGAAAGTTTGCTTACGCAGACAATCTAACATTGTTCCGCTTTTTCGGAAATTGGAAGGACTTGGAGGGGACTTAAAGTCAAGACATGATTACACTTTCAGCGTATCTCTGGATTTGGAGGTTGAAGTTTAGTCACACTAAGGCGGTGACGGCAGCATTTCATTTAAATAACAGGGAGGCAAAAATGAGCTGAAAGTTTACAACAATAATAGGCTTTTACCGTTCTGTCCAACCCCTACTTATCTTGGATAAAACTGGACAGATCGCTCACGTTCCATCACCATCTAGTGGCATTGTGCAAAAAACTATCTTTGCTGAGGCAATTTAGGCTCAAGATGGGGTGCTAGTGTCAAAACATTGCGCGCAGCTGAGTACTGCGCACCAGTCTGGTGTCGCAGCGCTCACATTCGCCTCATAGACAGTGCCTGAATGACGCCTTGCGTATTGTCACTGGATGTCTGCGTCCCACTCCAACAGATTACTTACCCATACTTTCAGGCATCCAGCCAGCTGAGCTTCGCCAACTAGAATTAAAGCGACACTATCCTTCGCTTACCAGGGATTTCTGGACGCAAATGATGTCCTGTATGGTCTTTTAAGTGGGCCCGGCAAGAGAGACTAAGATCTAGACGCCCGTTTGTGCAAGCTGCGCGTAATCTTTTAAACAATCTTGCCGCGCTTTTCAGTAGACGAATTACAGATGTAACGCGGAGTACTCCGAGAATACATCCAGGATTCGTGTTTTTACACCCAAAACCAGTACCAGACTTGTTGGAATAAGCTTGCCCCGAACAGCTTGGGTCAAGCTCAATCGCCTGCGAACTGATGTTGGGCGATTCCATTCGTCCATGCACAAATAGGGTTTCGCTTCTTCACCAAATTGCGAGTGCAACGCCATTGAACAAACGCCAGACCATGTTCTAATCACGTGCCCCATACATCGAGCACAACGTGGAGCACAAGGTCTGACGGTTTTGGATGACGAAACTTGTTGCTGGTTTAACACCATCACTGTAAGCATCTGATCCGGGCAGTACAACAGCCTGGGGTAGTAAAAGGATAAACCTTAGGCCCCAGCCTGTTTATGTCTGACCATGAGTGGATGCTCTTCCAAACAACGACGATGAATCAATAAGTTGTCGTCTCCGTAATGAACAAGTAAAAGAGGACTCTTTAAAAATGGCATATTTTCTCGTTCAATCTTATTTTAACAAACAATTTTCCTTAACCTGGACAAGGGGAACGCATTTGATGTCAGCTTTTATTTTTTGCTAAAAATTCCCAACTCAATTTAAGGAACGCTTTTTTAATTTCGTCATATCAACGTCATTGAAGCTTCAAATAAGTTCATGGAAGTGTGCCAATCAATTCGAAACGCAACCGCTTTTAGCGAAAGACCTAAATGAACCCTTAAAACACAATTTCTTTTGTAAAATTGAGAATGCATTTTTGTGATATAGATGTTTTTTTTTTTTCATTACGAAAATTGTTTAAAAAACTTCTTTCATGATAATTCAGTTCCAAAATAAAAATTTATAACGTACAAGTTTAAATAGAAAAAGAAAACTGTATTGTAGTAAAATACGTGAAAAAAAAATTGGAAAGCATGTCTGTCGAAGCATTTTCGATAATTAAAATTTATTGATCGAAAAGTCGGTGTGTAATCTTTTTTTTAAAAATAATTTACGTCAAAATCAATTGTTAAAAAAAAATTTCGTGAAGAAAAGACACAGTTTAAACAGCGAGGATTTGAATAGCACAATAAACGTAGAATTATATGCTAAAAAAGTATTGAAGTTTGCTATTCCAGCTGTTTGTGAGCTGTTGTTTCGATGAATTGAATCATAGATTTTTTTCAAATACTGTATTTTTGAAATTATATTGAAGTCGAGTTTAGCTTTTGGAGACCATTGTTCAATTGATATTATAACTATGTTTTAAGAAAGCTTGTAATGTCATCGATTGTATTGTGTCAACCATGTAACGACCAAAAAAGATAGTATGTCGTTCTAGAATGCAACTTAATATTTTAACTTGTGCTTTTCATTATTCTTTACAACAATACACTTTACTGTATTTTGCTTTCCTAATAATCTATACACCTTAATCTAAAAACGGCACGCAAAAACCCATTTTGTTTTATCTGTCTTGTAAAAATAACGTGAAGACAAAAAAAATTGTGAAAAAGTCATGTGAAAATTTAAAATAAAGAAAAGGGGTTTACTTGAGCAAAATAACTTTTTCATTCCTAAACGTACAGTAAAAACAAAAAAATCTTCACTTTGAGTAAAAAAATAAAGAGCGGAATGCGGCTTTGAAATTATGATTAGTTAGCACCAGCATTGTGAATTGTTCACTTTTTTGAAGAAAACTGAGCTTCTTACTGTCAATGAACAAATGGTTAACTCCGTTATTAAAAATTTAATAGAGCAGTGTCTGCAACACCTTGTCAAAATAAAAAAAAGTTGCAAAAAAGGCAATAGAGCCATTTATAGTTTCTTTTTTTACATAGTATAATAAAAAAAACAAAAAAACAGAGCAAAGTTGATTTCAGGTAGTTTAGACCAGAAGCGACTGAACGAAGAATTTTACGCCGACATCATTGCTGCAAGTAGGCAACTGTTCTAAAGCATTTCTGCAGGCTAGCAGAAAAGAAATACTCGTTCCAAAAAAACAGCAGCTTATAACGAACGAAAAAAGCTAAATAAGCCCATGCAGCAGGAAAAATATACATAATAATAGAAAAATATACATAATAACAGGAAAAATATACAAAAATAACATAATCTGTAATTGAGAAAAAACTTTTTTCTGACAAAAGCAATATTTTTCTTCAATGCTAACACAATTAGTTTGTGCAAGGCTGCTGATCTGGAGGAAATTTTGAGGTCTGAAGCTCGAGTCCTGTACCTTGAATATGCTGGAATGATTCTGAATCTAGGCCCAGTACCAGAATGAGTAGCCCAGTACCAAAATATTATTATTATTAATAATAATAATTAAAAAAGCCTCAAAGGTTTAACTACACTCTTTAGAAATCAGATTATCATGGTCATTGCAGTATCAACTATGAAAGTTCATAAACAGAAATTTCTGAATTCTATTCAGTAATCTAATGAATAAAGGGATGGTGATAAAATACCTCGGACTTTTCTTATTTTGTATCTATTGTGGTACTTTGACTAATTTTCTGCATTAGAATTGTGAATTTTGGTACGGCTGAAATATAACTTGGAAAAAGATATTAATTTATTCCAACAATTACCCAGGTTTCACTAGATTAGGTTTAATAAAAAATTGTTTAGTACCGAATCATTTCAGTAAATTATACAGTACCATGAATACGGCTAAAAAGACTCTCGATTACATGGGTCTTCAAGAAAGAATGACAACCAAAAATTATCGATCAAACAATTACTGTACTTTTTAAGCTTGCCAAAAGGCAGACAGCAACAGCGCAATAGTCGTAAAAAAGGCGCTCCGCGCATACTTCGATCGAAGCGCGGTAATACAGTGAGTTCGCGTCTTGGCGACGCCACAAGGATTGTACCAAGTTAAACACGAGCACGAGTTCATTATCTTCAAAATATCTGAAACGGACTTGGAGCCAAAGTTAGTTTTTTGAAAGTTCTTGAGCAGAGGCGGACCTGCAGAAAACCATTTTAAAAATGCAGGAGCAAAGCTGGGGTTGGAGTCAGATATTTTATTACTATAGCTCTTAAGCCCCGGTTTGTGCGTATGACTATTAGGGAGTCGGTTAAAAAGTGTCACAAAAATCAAACCATAAAGCAAGCGCCTATGAATATGTTCTAGATATGTTTTTGTGCGGAATTAGTTGGATCAATTGTTTCCTAAGACAAGACAAATTACCGTTATGAAATGAACGTTAAATAAAATCATTTTTGATCATGTCAGGGTGTTTTTTAAAAGTGACCAGACTTTTTTTTTACATTATTTTATTTATTTGTTTCTTTATACTTTTAGTCTTGATCACTATAAAAATAATATACTATTTATGAATATATATTTTATCTCTATATTTATTCTCCTGACTTCCAGGAAAACACTGGAGGCCTTATACTTACGGCGACCGTCAAGCAATCCCCGACCTGCATCCGGAGATGCCAAGATATTGCTGTCCAGTTGAAACTTTTTTATTTGGTTTTTTAGTTTTTATTTAGAGATATGACTGAAATTTAAGGCTTCTTGTTAAGAGTATCCAGCAGAAAAATATGCCGTAGAGTGTCTATCCCAAGGACACAACAGAATGACGCGAGTTGGATTTGAACCGCAATGATATCGTTTGTGTGCGTCATCAATAAGGTGCTCTCATCCACTCGACTACAAAGCAGAAAGAAATGCTGCAGTGATACAAAGGAATCGTAAATATTAAACAATAAACAAAAAAGGAAGACGCGGCGCAACGTCGCGTTTTCGGTTTATATCCAACTCGCGTCATTCTGTTGAATTTATCGAATAAACACTTTATGGCACTTTTCTCAACTTGGTGGTCTTAATATGCAACTCTAAATTTCAGTAATATCTCAAAATAAAAACTAAATAATTTGTTAGCGCTATAGAATTTCAAAATGGCTTTCAGTAAAGCCATGCCAGAAGCTTTTTGCGTCAGACTTTTCAATGGCAGTCGTGAAAATGACGAAGTAAAGAGCCACGCCTATTTATAGACAGAGTAAGCGATGCATAATTACTTGCAAAACAAGTTTGTGTTGTTTTTATTGCAGTGGTTTTCAACCTTTTCTGTACCGTGGCCTATTTTTCAACCCAAGTTAACTTCACAACCCACTTTGGTCAACAAAATTAAATTCCCATCCCAAAATCATAGTGTTCTCTAAAAAAAAAAAAAAAGGTCTTCACTTGGAATTGCTGTCAATTTTCCCTATTTTTGTCCCAAAATCATAGTGTTCTCTAAAAAAAAAAAAAGTCTTCATGTGGTTGACTGCACAGGACGCCAGAAAAATGCCTAAAAAATGGGACGGATGGCAAGCCTAATTATACATATATATTATACATATTGCTTTCATTTTGATTTATGCTCCATGGCCCACTAAAAAAAAACACTGTGGCCCACTACTGGGCCATGGCCCATAGGTTGAAAACCCCTGTTTTATTGTGTCACGTGAGCACGTGTAAAATCTTGCATGCTGCGTAGCATTGTGCAAGTTTGCAATCTGCAATCGTTTAAATAGTTGCAGAAAGAATACAAACTTTTTTTGATCGCACAGAGAAGGCTGCCTGATCTTTATATACGTTGCCTCCAAAAATCGTAGTTGAAACTGTGAACGTGCAATTGTTAGAATTGAGAACTTGGTGTCTTCATGGTTCTTAGCGCATTCTCTATTTTTCAGCAGATGTTGCCCAATAGCAGAATCGCAGTCTGGCTGTGCAGTTGTTTTTTTATTCGATCTTGAAGGTTGTGTTTTTGTTACATTAATTTCAGATGGGATCCATTTTGGAACGTGCTGTCTATTTCGGTCTTCGAGCCTTTGCGATGTGTGACCTACGTACCGACTGTCACCGTGGCACTGGAATTCATAAATGACATTATTTTTTTTGTAACAGGTGGGACATCTTTATGGGCAATAGTTAGTATACTTGTTGAAGAAAAAAAATACTCTAAGATTGATCGAAGCAAAACATTTGTCAACAGCGGCTTTTACTTCACTATTAAGCTTGGTAGAGGGTTCACCTATCCACGGAACCTTTAAATAGACGGGAAATTTGTCTGGTCCACTGGGTTTAGGTGTGGAAAATCTTGCAGTTGTTCGTAAAATTTGCTATTTGATCACATCTTCAGGGTAGCCGTTGTCTAACAGGATTTTCTTGATGTTTTTCCATTTTTTATTTTAAACGATTTCTGGTGCAGATCTTAAGTGATGTATATACTAATGTAGATATTAAATTTAATTTTCGGCTAATTGACAAAAAGATTCCCGTCGCAAATATTGTCCTGTAAAGGTGGGTTTCTTGCAAAAATTCCTTTCAAACCAATAATTACGCTTCTCAACACAGAAGTCAAGAAAAGGAAATTGTTTGTCCATTTCTTTTTCAAAGGTAAATTTAAGTGAAGGATGAAGATTGTTTAACATAATTAAGAATTCGCCCACTTCAACTTCATGATGGAAAAAAACAAAAGTATCGTCAACATATTTGAAATAGACCTGAGATTTTGCTATTTGAGAAAAGAGCTTTTCCTCATAAAAGCCAACAAAGATGTTAGCGAAGGCTGGACCAAGTGGTGAACCCATGGCTACTCCATCAATCTGGCGATACATCTTGTTGTTGAAGGTAAACTCTACAGAGGAGGTGGCATATTCCATTTGCTCAATAAATACTTTTTGAGGAATAGGAGGTGTGGTCAACGTTGTTGAGTCTTCATAGAGTGTACTTGAACAAATTTTTATGGTGTCAGTCAGCGGTACGTTTGTAAACAAACCGGTGACGTCAAAAGAGCAGAGGCATACATTATCACTGTCTAACTTTAATTGTTGAATCGTTTCCGAAAACGTGAAAGAATCTTTGATGCAATTTACTGAAAACCGTTCTAACACTGATTGCAACAAATTGGCCAGCCACTTTGCTAGTTCATGAAGTGCTGAACCTACATAGATAAAATTGGTCGTATTGCTACGCTAATTTTATGGGTTTTTGGCAAGCCATTTATTCATGGTCTTTGCGAACCAGTTGGGCGTATTGCTTCATAAACAGCTTTAGGCAATTGATGAGATTTGACCATTCAAGTAAACGTTTCTGAAGTTTTGCTTCAATTTTAACTGTGTTGTCATTAAGTTCTGTAAGACCCAGGCATTGAAATTTAGATTCATCATTGAGAATTTGATTTGTTTTGTCCATGTAGTCAAACTTGTTTAAGATAATAAGACCGGAACCTTTATCTGGTTTGATAATCAGGATATGATTGTTTTTCCTCAAACCAATTAATGCTTGAAAGCATTCACAACCCATTGGAAAGTCATGGGCATCTACCTGGCTGTTGCTGTAACTATATGCAAGATCGGTAAGTCGTACTTTTAATGAGCTGAGTTTTTTTTTTCTGATAATGCT
Source organism: Diplosoma virens (assembly GCA_963680785.1). Classification (NCBI taxonomy): domain Eukaryota; kingdom Metazoa; phylum Chordata; class Ascidiacea; order Aplousobranchia; family Didemnidae; genus Diplosoma; species Diplosoma virens. The sequence goes on from OY796885.1 coordinate 31,047,647, forward strand.
GTTTGATGTCTTAATTGCGACCAAAAGAATTCAAATTCAGCGAAAATTTCTTCTTTCGATACATCTTCTGATGGTAAACAAAAATTAAATCCATGGGCCAGAACAAAATTATTTACAATACGCTTAATGTTGTCAGAGGTTACAGCTTTGCCAAAGCGTTTGCGATGAAGGTGTGCACTTAAACGTTGTTGTCTTCCTTTTGTTTTCTTTTCCATGCGTTTGTCTAAATCAGCCAAGTAATTGCAAAATCTAATCATATCAAACAACGAAGGAAAAGATCGCGCTTTTTTCCAATGCTGTTGGTAAGCTGATAGAAGTTTCTTCAACTACAACTTTTGGAGGCAACGTATATGAAGTCAGGCAGCCTTCTCTGTGCAGTCAAAAAAGTTTGTATTCTTTCTGCAACTATTTAAATAATTACAAATTGCAAACTTGCACAATGCTACGCAGCATGCAAGATTTTACAAGTGCTCACGTGTCCCAATAAAAACAACACAAAGTTGTTTTGCAAGTAATTGTTCATTGCTTACTCTGCCTATAAATAGGCGTGGCTCTTTATCACTTTCACGACTGCCATAGAAAAATGTGACGCAAAAAGCTTCTGGCATGGCTTTACTGAAAACCATCCATTTTGAAATAAAAACTAAAAGACCATAAGACACTATTTTGCCAGTCGAAAGTTTATATGTTAAAAAAAATCCCATAATTACTTCGTAAAGTGTAAAAAAATTTCAAGAAATCAGCCCTAAAATATATGCAGAAATTGTGCCGAACTTTCCGTTAACTACATTTAGACAGACATTGAAAAAAGTTTAGGGAGGGAAATGAGAAACGTTTGAACAAAGTCTTTTAAAAATATAAAATTCTAACCAAAAATCTTCAAGTCCAGTAATAAATAAGAGTAATAAATATCGAAAATACCAGCATTGTTTTTCAAGAACCAATGAAAAATAAAGCAAGAAAATTTCAAAAGCCTAATCTTAAAAATAACTAATAGCAGCATCAAAAAGTATTCTGGAGCAACATAAAAAAGTACTAAAATCATTGCAAAATCAAAAAACATTAAAAAAAAAACAATCAGAAAAGACTTGAAAAAATGAATTTCGGACTACGCGAAACACCATATTAGAATTTAGAATAATTTTAAAGTTTGAAAAATTAAGATTTATGGTTAAAAAAATTTTATTGAAAATATAGGTGCAAATGAAAAAATACACTATTTGTGCAAAATTCTCTGCCAAATAGCTCTTTCAACTATTGAAGTCTTGTTAGTGACTATTGAAGTAGTTTATCGTATAGTAAGAATCATTCATTCTTGCTAACTACCTTACAAAAAATAAAATAATCAGTCCATAAATAAATTAAAAAAAAAGAAAAAAAATATTATGAATTAAGAAGATCAGCAAAATAGTAAAACAAACAACTTTATTGAAAAAAGTAACTGGATCGAAGTTTCTAGTATATTTTAAAAATAAAAAATAAATAGTTAAGTTAATACAGTACATTAAACATTAATCAGGAAAAATAGCGATTCATTTGGAAAAACAGAAAAGATAAAAAAAGAATAAATTCAAATTAATTTGGTGACTGTTTTAAAGTAGGCCTATGTAGACCAACAAAAATTAATTAAAAGAATTCTTCGAATGCTTTCCTATTCTTCGGCTTTTTCTCAAATTTTCGAATTAACCTCAAGATTTTGCTCCTTGTCAATCATCTAAAAGAGCTTCTAAATTTATATGCTGAAAAATTTAAATATGTAGAAGTTTCAAAACTTTTATGTTGAAATATAAGTTTGACCTGGAAATTGCAAAATCTTATTCCAATCGGTTATTTTAGAGCATTGTCAATTATTACTGAGCGAAGTAATTGTATCATTATGGTGATGGAAAAAGTTTGTGGAAGCCACAATCCGAATGTGGTTCTGAGATTTTAAAATTGCCAAAAATTGCAAAGCTTAGTTGAAGTACTGCTCAAATGTATTCAAACTAATGGAAAACACAAGTAGCAACATCAGAATTATTGATTATAGTAATTCGATTGCAATGAACAAAATGTTCAAATGTGCTGTGTTTCGAACAATTAGACTCAAAAGTAAGAAAAAATCCTTCACTGACGATTTACTGTAAAATTTAGCAAAATTTAAATTTCTGTGTTTTTTAAGGCCGTTTATTGTTTGTTGTTTGAGAATGCATAAAAAGTCAGTAGAGTTTGTTGATTTTAGAACTCTTAAAAAAACAACATTTCAAACTATTGGAGCTCGGTAACTTGAATTTAAAAAGAAGTTTTTTCAAATTTTACTTTGTAAATTTCTTGAAGTTTAAGTTTTTGTTTTTTTTCAAAAATTAAAAAAAACAGTTGTAACTATTTAGATCAAATTGTTTTAAAAATATGTATGTAAAAACATTTGCCCTGATGTTAAGAAGTGAAAGTTGCCCTGTGTGTGCATTTTCTTGATCATTTAAATATATGATCAACACGAAACGTGATTTAGTGCAAATATATTTCTTCGCAGATAGCCAAGTTAGAAATCATTTAATGCTCACCTTTTCTAGGTAATTTTTAAAAATATTGCCCAATTGTTTTTTTATATATTATCAAAATCAATGTTCTATAACAAATTTTAATTTTTTTAGTCTAAGGGGCAACTGGCTTTCGAGGATTAACAGAAAACATCATTTAAGGAGAACCTTCAACCTTTAGTCGCCGTTTTGCGGCCTGTAGCAAATTTTATCCTTTTTGCACTATCTTCTATTTTTCTAGACGGACGTCGAAGTAGAAGTAGGACACCACCTAAGGGCCGAATGACTTCGATCTTGTTTGATTTTGATGCTACATAAAAATTCACCAAAACAAACTTTTGATGCTATAAAATCGTTTTTTACGTAAATTAATAGTGTGTAACAAAATTGTGGCTTTATTTAAGTATTTTTTGCTATCTTAATTGTAAATTGAAACCAAAAAGAGTTTTAAATCCTGCTCACACGCTTTAAAAAAGAAATATTTTCAAAAGGTTTAATTAAAATAGTACCATTCAAAAAAAATAATTAAAATGGTTAATACTTTTCTTTTAAAATAGCCAAGGTGAAATTGATACTGCAATGTATTTCAGGGTTAATCCAGAGCAGCTATCTCTTTTAATTAAACGTTTCAGAAAAATCCGTAAAATTGATTTTTGAAGCTTTTATATTTTTGGTCAATTACAACAGTAGTCAGTAGTGATGCAGTCGAGACCGAGACCGAGAACCGATAATTTTTCCGAGACCAAGACCGAGATTGAGACCGAAAAGTTTTGAGACCTAAGGTTCGAGACCGAGACCAAGAACAATTGAGCCAAGTCCGAGACAGAAAATTTTTACAAAATTACAGTCCATTTTAATTATTCCAAAAACAATAAATCTTTTTAAAAACAATCTAAGACTACATTTTATATAAACAAACATCTCTAGCATCTTGGAAAGCGCTTTGCTCTATGTTGCTGCGTCATTAAACAATTTGCTTTAAAAAAAAACCTCAACTAGACCAGAAAAAAGTCGAAGCACGAAAGGCATTTGGTTAACAATGTTGAAAATCGCAGAATATTTATTAAAATTTTTTTCAGAACTCAAAAATGCTGAAGGCACCGTCATCACAGTAATAATTGAAACCTCATTTAAGAATTTGATTAGGTTGGCTATCTGTGTTGGCGTGTTGCAGTTGTTGGATTTGTTGGGCATATTTGGCTTTCATAGAATAGAAGTTTTTTCATTCATCATCACAAAAAGAATAAAAACAATGACGAATCATGCAAAGTAAAAACTGTTTAACTTTTCTGTGTATCTTTTGGGTGGATTATTTGGAGTAGTTTTTAGGACGTTGTCTTTTTCTACCTCGTCACAGTAACACTTTTAGTTGAACTTTAAGCAAATTTGTATTCTGTTTTAAGCATTAAATCCATACAATAGCGTTTGCAGAAATTTGTTATGGGGGGGATGGGGACGGTTGAGGGCCAAAAATACAGGGTGGCCATAAAGTCGCGCACCAAGGTAAATGTGAAAATTCCAAAGATACCAAAATAATGGAATAATTTGATCTTGATACACCGTCTTCTGGTGAACATTTTAAACGTCTGTAAGTTATCTGTCTTTTCTTGTGTCATTTTTAATAAATCAACTTGTTAAATTAGTATATGGTTTTCGAAAAAATTAATAGATTGTGAGTTTTAACCTGGTTCGCGACTTTATAGCCACTTTGTACGTATAATCACTATAATCCGTGATGACTTTAACAAAAGAAAGACCTGGTGCAACAAAAACTATAAGCCACTTTTTAAGATTTACTTAAAAAAGAATTAAAATTATTTGTTTATTTTTAGCATTATTTTATTTTTATTTTTATCCTCCTGACTTCTTGACTTATAGGAAATTGTTGGAGGCGCTATACATAGGGCAACTGTGAAGCTTTTCCATTGACCTGCTTCCGGAGAAGCTAAGATATTGCTGTGCGGTTGAAATTTTTATTGTGTTTTTTTAGTTTATATTTCCCGTGACCAAAATTTAGAAATGCTTGCTAAGACGGTCAAGCAGGGAAAGGTGTCGTAAAATTTTTTTCCAAGGATACAAGAGAATGGTGAGAGAAGGTTTTGAACCGCGACGGTGTCGATTACGTTTGCCATCGATTACGGCACCTTTAACCATACTGCCGACGAACGTAAAATAAAAGTAAAGACCTTTTTCGCTCTTCACTTCTTTCAAGCCCTAATTTTCTTTTAATTGAAAAAATTTTTCACTTTATTTTAGCAATTTTTAAGTTGTCATAATGCTACTGTGAACCTTTAACCGTTAATTGTCATAGAGGTTTTAACCCTCACCCTACCCCTTCCGCAGATACGCCTATGAACTTATAGATTACAACTGTTTAAGCAATGGTTAAACGGGTTTTTGGAAGCGTGGTCGAGTGTTTAGAGCGTCGTGCTTATGATCAAAACGGCTTCGGTTTGAAACCTACTCACGCTATTCCGCTGTGTCCTTGGGAAAGATATTTTACGCCAGATTTCACTTGCTTGGCAATCTTAGCAAGCATTTCTAAATTTCAAACGTATCTCTTTAAAAAACTAAAAAATTAAAATAAAAAATTTTAACCGGACAATAATATCTTGGCATCTTTGGAAGCAGGTCAGGGTAATTGTTTGTCCTAAGCGCCCTCAACGCTTTTTTACGAGGCACGAAAATGAATATAAAGATGAAAATAAATATAATAAATAAGCAAACTAAAGGGGTGGGCAAACGTTGTGACTGAGAGGCCATCAACTCTACATTTTTATAAACAATCGCGGGCTATAATTAATAAATATATAAATATGGTGATCAAATTATTGCTTACATAAATTTTGTTACAACAAAAATTTGTTCGCTTTATTTAGGAAAAAATATTTAAGATCAAAGTAATCACTTTTTTATGAGGAAGGGTTCGATCCAAGTTCACATGAAAAATAATTCGAAATATTCATTAAAATAAATAAACCAAAAAAAGTTTTATCACTGAAATATTGTACCGATTACGGACAAGGGTGTGAATACAAACATTCAAAGCATTACCAGACTTGTTTGTTGCCGAAAGAAAAATTTAAATAAAGTTTTTCAAAATCAGATTATCTTGTTACAGATGGTCCTGATCACAATAAAAATGTTCATTGTAATAAATGTAAGAAAGTTGCAAAACTATAGATTAGTTTGATTCCAAACTTTTTGCGACTTCACATAGCGGCAAAGCTGTCAATTAAGGATCGTTCTAAATCAAATTGCAAAATTCGTCAAAATAACATCAAGAAACAAATACATCAAAAAATGTCCGGTCTCGAGACCAACTTTAAAAACATAAAACCAAGACCACATCACTTCAAGACCGAGAGTGAGACCACCAGCACAAGGTCGAGGCCGAGACGAGATCGGGACCATAAAAAATCGGTCTCGAGACCTTCATCTCTGGTAGCCAGTCGTTATTTAAAAGTCATCGAAGAAAATGAAAAAAAAGATAAATGCGTATGATTTTATGATTTTTTTTTGCTTATAAGTGTGTATATATTTACAGTTATTTTCTTGATCGAACAAAAATAAACTGCTGTTATTGTGACATTTCAGATCTTCTTTTATAAGATTAAAAATATGTTGAGTGAAACAATGGTTAATTTATCACATGCAAAATTGAATCGTTTCTGCGCCATCTTTTTTAAATAATTTAAACATTAAAAACTTTGAATTTAAAACGATTTTTGAAATCGTTTAAAAAAAAAAATGAGCAAAGATGATTTCCAGCTAAAAACAAAGAAAGGTAAGAAAGCAACTTTTTTTGTAAATCTACCAGTTCAGTTTTTTTCTAGAAAAATTTTATCAAAATTTAGTAAAATTGTCATCTTTAACCTGAAATAATTTTTAAGTCACAAACCAGTAAATAAATTACAATAAATTTAGGTTAATCAGATAACACTTATGTTACATTCAAGATTCAAATACCTAGACTGAACAAACAAAAAAAGCGCAACATGAATTTCAGTAGATCTATAATTTTCCATCTCAAACTTTTGTCTGTTCTGGTTCATTAAGTTGACGTTTTACAGCAAAATGGTCTCGATTCGATTGTAAAATACGTTTTTTTTAATTTTAATGAACAAAAGGAGCAAAAATTTATTGAATTCACTGTTTTTTAAAATGACAGAAAAAATGTTTTGTAAGAATGTTAGCTGGACAAGGGTCAGACCCTCAATTTTAAATTAGATAGCAAATTAAGTGATTTCGAGCTCAAATAATTTTTAAAGGGTTTTTAAGCCCTTTTGGCAAGAAATAAGCTTTTGGTTGTTGTTTGAGACTAGTCATTTTTACGGTAAAGTGCGTACTCAAATCTAAAGCAGATAAAAAGCTAATTAAAACTGTACAAAACAATAGCACAACTTCTTGATTGGCGTTTACAAAAAAAGATATAAAGAATTAATTTTTGCTAATTATTTCGTAACTACGGGATTAATCGGGGACCTCGGACTATTTGGGGTTTCCCAAAGTATAACAAAGTCTAGCCGACTTATTCAGATAATTTTTACTTGAAAGAAAACTGCAATGAAAATTATTTATTTTAGAGTGTTTTAAATTATAAAGAAATTTGTTCGCTTTTTTTAAGATGCAAAAGAGCGCCACTCAGCAAACAAGACGCACATGTTTGTGGTCGTGTCTTTAACCATGATTCCAATGGTGTTCTTGGATGCTTACGTTGTGGAACAAAATTACGGATCACGGAGGGTAGGAGTCGGAGTCTTACTTGCGATAAATGAAGTTTGTCATCTTCTTATTCTCAGGTATTAATACTGCAGCGTAAAAGCTTTTTCATTAACAATATGCACTGCGAATGGCCAAATTTTTTTGTAGTTTGTAGCATTTGAACGTTTGTCTCATTCTTTTAAGTTTCTGCTTTTTAATTTTGTGTCGTAACGTCAGGTGTAAGTCAAACGTCAGCCAAACCCCGCCTAAATATTTTTTATTTGATAAAGATATGTCAATACAGCACGGAAACTTATGCTGACATTCACCACTTTATAAGCACGGTACACAAAGTAACTTTTGTAATAATCTTACATGTTTAAAGGTTCAACAATTTAGTTGGTGCTTTATCATTCTCATAACAGATGCTGATTTGGCGCCCGGCTCTGTTGAACATTTTCCTGAGCATTTGCAGTGTGACTTGGTAAAAAGCATCTCTCACTGCTTCTTTTAATTCATCAGTGATTCTGTAGCGCTGCTGTTCAACCTTTTTTTATTGTTTCTTTTATGAAACCCCAAAGAAAATGGTAACATGGGGTCAGATTAGGGCTTTGAGGCGGCCAGTCAAGTGGAGGGGCAAATATGGCAGTTCCACGGCCCATGCATTAAGCGGGGAAAACTTCATTAGGTATTCCCTTGCATTAAGTGCATAGTGGGTTGGTGCCCCATCTTTTTGTGGAACCAGACACTGTTGTCAATGTTGTCCTCAAGGTTTAATTTGTGCATTGAATTGATGGCACAGACATTTGACATAGGCTACACTGTTCCTTGCTACATGGAATCGGCTATCAACTTATAGGTTTTAAAACAATTAAGAGAATTTTAAGTTTTAACTTACTTGAACTAATTAGCAACAATAAACATGTATAAATGAAACAATGGTAATTGCAAAACAGTAAAATTTCTTCGTATTGACTTACCAATAGCTTCGTGATTTGTTCACAAAAAAAACAAATGGCAACATTTTTTTGAAACTACAAACGACATAAAATTAAAATTACTAAAGGGGTTTTATTGAGCAACTGTAAAATTTTAAAACGTTTTTAACTTGAGCTTCTGTTACGGCAGTTTTTTATCAAATAAATTATTTTTTTGCTACTAAAAATGGAGTTTGCTTACATCTTAATTTTAGATACATGGTGAGTGGAGTAGGAAGTGAAGTTGCCGGAAACAAACGCGGCTGGTCGATTGTCGCTTGGTTTCTCTTTATTGTTGTTTTTGATATAAAACTTTATTTCGTACATCAGCATATATGGACAACATGTCTTCCCCTAAATCCAATAACCACAAAAGTTAACAGTTTCAACGTTCCATGTGACCAGCTGGAGGAAATTTTAAAATCAACAATGTTAAACGAAACAGTGAAGAATTGCGTTAAAAATTGGAAAAAAAACGTGGGCTTTTTAAAAACTGAACTGACAAATGAGATCGAATGTGATTATTCAGTATTGAGTAAAAAACTGTTGACGGTGTTTCAAGCAATTTTGCTACCGGGTCTGTATCTGGCGCTGACCGGAGCGGACTACATGGCAGATATTGCAAATATTAGAGAGCTTGAAGAGATAAAAATGCGAATGTTTTGGGTTGCAGTTGATATTCTTGACCTCCTGGAACTTCAATCGTCAATGTGGGTTGCGGACACGTATTCATTTCCGTTTGGTTTGGCCTGTGTCGTTTACTTTTACTGCTACATTGCATTGGTGGTTTTACCACCTGTTTCTTTGGCTGAGTTAAGTAAAACAAAAGGGAAATTGGCTCCTCATAAAATTATGTTTTATATGTTTGCAAGCATTATTTTGGTCAACCTTGGAACAACAGTTATCAGAGGAATACTTTTGTTTTATTGTGAATTCAGTTCAACATCTACAGCTTTAATAGCCAAAAACATTATTTGTTTAGGAATGCAAGTAAGTTTTGGTTTTAGTTTTTTAGCCGTTCAAGTGCTACATAAGTATTGATAAATCACAGTAAGTAATCTGGCCAGAATTATCAAAAAAAATTATTGTTACAAGAAGCTCGTATCAGGTTTTATTTTGGCCTCAACTAGTTAATTGTCATACCGAGGTTTTTTTCTATTATTTTAATGTGTAATTGGATCGCTTTAAAACAAAAGTGTTGAAAGTCAATTACAGTAAAACGATGTTTCTCAACAATTACTTTGGATAGGTTGTTGGTCTTTAATTTTTTTTACCGGTCTGCAAAAAGCTATTTTAGTTGAATTTTTTCATTAATAGTGATGTGATCATAAAAACTTAATAGCAACAAATAAAAGAAAAAGAAAAAAAAAGAAAAGAGAACAGAAGTGATTGTTTTAATTTAATATTCAAAACAGTAATTAAATCAAATTGCTTTTGAGAAAAATCATCTTTTTTTCGTTTTATTTCCACTTTTTGGATAAAAAGTTTTTTGTCAGCGGCCATTAGTAGAATTATTTTTACTGTCCGCCAGCAGTGAAAGAACGGAGAATCACTGTGCTAAATCAGAGAAAAATTAGAAGAAAAATTAGAGCTAGAAAAATTAGAGTAGGTTACTTTAAATGGAGTAAAATAAAAAAATTGGGCGAAAAATGATTGTTTGTCTTAAACGTACTTATAATTTTTATGATGTTTTTTGTTCATTTTATATTAAGCATATAACTGTTTTGATTCTTGAATGACTGTAAGGTGATTTTAGTTTTCTTGAAAAATACGTATTTAATAAATTTCAATGATCTCTTTTTCAAAGTACCATTTCAAAAAACTGACTAACTTAATTGTCTTTATGATTACACGCATTCCACGATCAGGCTGCTCCGGTGCAGTTGGAGCGTTTACTGAATTACAAGATTTATTTTCAAAACAGATTTATTTCACAGTTTCTTTTTCTTTTTTTTTTGTCGAAAAAAATTTATTTAGATTCCTTAATTTTTTGATCACAAAAATTTATTTAGATCATTTAAAAACAAAAAGTAAAATTTTATAAACTTTACTGGTATACTTATATTGGACGAAAGAAAATTAAGAGAAGTGTTGTGAAAAGCTGTTGTAAGATAACCTATTACTGTTGCTATAAAATTTTTAAATAAAATTTTTTTTTTTTGGCATTTCAGATAACTAAAATTGTCCAAGTACATCAAGTTAAAAAAAAAGAAATACGTGACAACAACAAATTGAAAAGTCTCGACAAATCATCAAAGTTAAGAGAGGAGTTCTTACTTAAAAGTGGCCTCGCATCTGTCATGGAAAATGCAAAACTAACCAATCACGAGGATACCGAAGTGATCGAGCAATACTGTGCTTCAGCTCATTCGGAAAAACCTTCAAGGTTGCTTTAACTGTTTGTTTAATCAATTCTAAGTAAAAGCGAATTATCCGAAAGAATTCTTCTTAGTTTATAGTAATAGTTATGCACTTTTACCTCTTGAGGTCTCTTTCTGAACAAAAACAACTTACAAAGAGATAAAAATTGTTTAAAAATAATCGATGTAAAACATAATGCACTGCTGGTGAATCAAATCTTATCAAACTTTTTAAAAAATGTTCCAAGAACCAATTTCTGAACCAGGATTTACAATGCAAATGCGCAATATCCAAGCTAACATCATTTCTGTACGCCCTATTTTGTTGATTTGTACACCTATAGGTACTGTACGTTCACCTCCGATTTCTAAACCACGACTTATGGGTTATTTTTTGGTGCCCATTTGTTTAATTATTTTTCCACAATAAGATGTCGGTTGTATAAGCTTTTAAAATAATCTTAAGAAAGACAAAATTAATTGTAAAAAATAGCAAGTAATTTTTTTTTTTGTGTAAGGCAAACATTTGTTTAAATGCTGTTTTGCAGATCATTTTCATTTGCGGAAGACGAAGAATATTGTAATATCACGGGTACTAGCAGTGCGGCAAAACAAAAAACAAAGCTGTTGACAAAAACGTCTCTTGATGAACACCTTTTAAAATTAAAGAAAGAAGCAAGCTTAAGTAAATGTCTATCGTCGTCAGCAACCAAATCAGATTTGGAGTTTTCGCACAAGCAAAAAGCTCTCGGCAAATTTAACAAATGTCAGCGAGAACAATTAAAACCGCGCGAAGAATCCGGAGATTTACTACTCCCATCGGTAACATCGGAGTCAGCTCAGAGCCAAAATGTAACCCCCTCCTGTCAAAACTACTCAAAATCCAAATCCGCACCACAACCATTTGTTCCGTTCTATTGTGGATTCAAATCATCAACGTTGAAAAGCGATCGATTCTGCGCTAAAAACAAAACTTCTGGTTTGCAGGATTGTAATTACATAGTAACTCCTCCTTCTACTTTTAACGATTTAAACTCATCCTTAAGTTCTTCATCAAGTAACGTTGAAGAAAATTTGATCGACTATTCAGCAACATCTCTTCAAAAGATTATGAAACCAAAACCAAAAGCGAATTTAAGCAAAACTATTGTTGGCAAACGAAATTCAGTTTCTTTGGACGAGCTTGGGGAAAAAGGTGTTTCAGGTTTCTTCCAAACAAAAACAGATCATCACTGCCAATGCTGCGACAAAATCGACGACTTTTTTGCTTTTAGAAGCCAAGCTGAAAGCTTAAGTGATCTCTCTAGTATTGCCCTACCTCCAGCTATTGCTACCTTGCAACGTATTGTTTCTAGCCCGGGTCTAGCACTTGAAACCCAAAGTAACCAAAGTACAACAATATAATCCCGTTATTTGTCAAAAGCCAACTACTAAATCTTTAGTAAATAGAGAAGAGAAACGAATTTGGCAAACAAACTTGGTTTTCCGAAAAATTGTTCTAGACTTGAATGTTTGTGAATTTTTCAATTGTTATATTCTTATTTTGAAGCGAGTGGTCAACATTCAACTAAAATATTTTATTCGTAGTGAAGCTTTTATGTTTTTTTTACTGACATCTCAACTCTTATTTCTATTAAAATTATTTTTAAAAAATCGCTGGCTTACCACGAACTTGTGATTAGTTATAAAAAAAAAATTAAAATGTTTCAGAAGCACTTTCAATGGTAGTTTTAGTACTAGATAGCATAAAAACAGTTTTCTTTATAAAAATATCATACCAACATATTTCAATAGAAGCAATTTAAATTCTGACTTATTCATAGATAGCCGTGCTGAAACCTTATGTTGAAGTTTTTGACGCTTTTCTTTCTTTTACAAAGAAGTTACCAGGCGAATAAATCACGTAATTGACAAAGAGCCGGTCAAATCGAGTTCGTTACAAATCAAAAGCTTTAAAACCAGTGTTTGTACCAGGGATGCGGACTCGGACTAGGAACTCGGAACTCGTCAATTCGGTGCAATTTAGTTGGACTAGGACTCGGACTCGCCAAAAAATTAGCGAGTCCAGCAAGCCCGACGTCTAGGTTTCATGTAGTATCGACAATTTGAAGGTTTTGCGGATTATTGCTATTATTACTTATTAAAAAAAAAAAATTGTTAAGCCTTGAATGAAAAATGAAAGAGAAATTAAAATATAATTTCCTTCATATCATTTCTCTGCACTGTTCTAAGTTTTATAACTGTTTCTTACTTTGTTGCGCTCAAATTTGTCACTTTTGTAATACCGAGTGTTCAACAGGGGCCATTTCGTCCGGGGGGGAGGAAGAAAAATTAAAAAAAGGCATTTTTTTTTTTAAAAAAGAGTGTTTTTTTTACAGAGTTACCATTTATATCGCGACCTTTTTTAGCGCAAAAATCTAGTGATGACTAAAAAAGTGTCGAATATTTTCATTTTCGTCTCAAATTTTAGGTGAAGACAAAAAAAAGGTCATAACTTCTAATCGATGTCCAAAATCCCCATTTTTCATCACTTTCAATTGAGTCCATAATCCCTGCTTTCGTCCTAAATTTAAGGTGCAGAGCATAACTAAAATAATAGCATTCACTTTTAATCGATCTGATATTTTGGTCGAGTTCCTATGATTGTGGAGGCAAATCTGACCCAATGCTTCTGTATCTGCTCATTTGTACCCTGCCTTTTTGAAAAGGACAAGGAGGCAATTTAAAGGGGTCAAAAAAGCAGGGAAAAAATTGCCCTTTGCCTCCCTGCTTTTGGCGCCCATAATGGTCCATACTTGTACAGAACAAAACTATTGCCACTTAAAATTTTTTTGCAGCTTCTGTCAGTTTTTGGCTGGCTTCTTCCAGTGAAGTCAAAGAGATAATTCTAAGTTTCAGACAGAGGTACGGACTTGGGATCGGACTCGGATTTGTCATTTTAACTTAGACTTGGACTCGCTTCAAAAATTTGGCAAGTCCGCACCCCTGGTTTGTTTCATCCATAAGTGATTTCTATCATTGATATTACATCTTCGTCTATAAAAAAGCAAGAAAACAAGGTCAGGGACCGGTCTTTCAAGTTGCCTTGTCGTGGTAAAGAATGCTGACGATTGCATATACGATTATTTGAACCAAAGTGCGTTTCTTGATTAAGTTCCCCCCCCCTTTTTTTTTTGATTCACAACTCGCAAGTAGCCTATTTCCTGCTTGCAACTTCTTTTTGTTTAATGTACTTTATAAAAAAAGTAAAAAAACAAGCAAGATAAAAATTTTTTATCGGAATTTCAAATTGTTTTTTCAATGTCTCAGTTTTGATGAAACACTTAGACTTGAAAAAAATTCTAAAAACGAAACTGGCTTCATTATCGTTAAAACCGATTGGATCGATTTTATTTAATTTCAAATTTTCACTCCTGTGGTTGGTTCCGTTTTCCCCGGAGAACTGCTTCCTTTTGTTCGTTAAAAAAGTTTCTTCGCAACTAACTTTAATTAAGCGCAAAAACTGATTAAAAGAAAATATTTGTTTGAAATCAGTCGTTGATATCCTCAATGGAAAACTTTAATTAGTGACAGTAGCGTTGTTTGCCGATCTTGCCATTATTGTGGAGTTGTTTGTAATGTCACATTTGAGGTTTCATTGATTGCAAATGCGCAATTTGAATAATCTGATCAACAGTTACAACTTTAAAAAGTTGAAAACAATTTTTTGTTGTTTTACGGTTATTTAAATAATTTTGTTATAAAAATAGAATGCTTTCGAAAACTTACGCCAGTTGGCGCTGGCAAAGCTTTTTAGTGTTTCCACTCGTACTTCGATAACAACTGTTTGCTGAAAAACTAAATAAATATAAAAAATGCTCTTACGGCAAATGTACTTTTGAATTGTTCAGTAAAACTAAGCAGGCAACGGATAAAAAAGAATTAAAAATTAAACAATTGCATTGTAATTCTGGGGCTTCTGAAAAATTCTTTTGCAAGAATCAGCTGGTGACCTCGGGAATTAGTCTTTAAATTGTTCAGATCTGCGTCCGTGGTTTTGATCTTTGGATTGAAAATTTTGCTTGAATCGCTAAAGTTAATTGGGTTCATAGATTGCGTATAGTGAGTGATATGTCTCAAAAACCTTTTTTCTATTTCTGAGCCCTATTTTGAATTTTACTTTGCTATTGGCCACTACCAATTTTTTGTGAAATTAACGTAGTTACCCTTTATCGTGCTTTCGTTTTTCGGACTACTTTTCTTTAATTAGCATTGTCTGATTTAAGATTTGGGACCGGAAGAAAACATTTTCTTTGTCTACAAAACTACAGTATATTTTCAATCCTTCCAGAGCAGTGGTCTCCAACTTTTTTTAAATCTTAGAATCTTTTCAAAAAATTTTACGCCTACGGGCCCCTAAATTTTTATAATTGACCCTGACTAAAAATTTTGCAAAATTAAAAAAAAATTCTGTCCAATTTCAGTGCACTTGCCGACTCCTGGTTTGGAAATTACTGTTCTAGAGCATTTAAAAAATCCAATTATTAGCAAACAAAATTTTTTTTGTTAATATACAACGTCCAAGCTATTATTTTAACTTAGCCCACGAGCATATTCTTTAAACCTGGTTTATACCTGGTTATTCTCTCGAACAAACCCTTGTCTTTATATTAAATTTCGGCGAGCATCTGCCCTGAGCATCTATGCTAGATATAAAACTTATTCCTACTTTGAAATAGAAACATCCCGAATATTTTTGCTTGAATATTGTTGGAAGAGAAGCTAAAAATAATGACTTCCATCGAGTTTTTTGTTCGGCATGAGGCCAAAATCAAACAATGGATTTTTATTTCAGAGATGGTCGTTTAAACAAGCAGTTTATCTACTGAGATGTACTAGCTGCTTTACGGTAAAAAATAATTCGACGGTAGATGATGCCTTTGAGTATAACGTTTCTTTGCAATATTTACATTTTTAAGTTACATTTCTAATGAACTTTCAGATACTCCAAAAACCTTGAATGCGCCCAAAATTATTCTTATATCTTTGAGAAACCGTTCGCCAAAATATATTTTTTTAGATTAAACGTATTGTTTTAAAATTTTTTCTTAACATACAAAGATACTTAAAAATGATTGTCAATGACTCAATTTAAATTAAAGCCCGAAAGGTTTTTTTCTAAGAAAAGAATAACGATAAAAAAGCATTGTTGTAAATCTTTTATTAGTTTCATTTCCGAGCACAGACTAGCTCAGACAATATTGCCGCCGCGATCTTTATGGGACATTATTTTGGTGAAAAAAATTTTTGCAATATTTTTGTTGTTTTAAAATAGATAAAATCAATTGAAAATTTGCCTCACCTTTTTCAAAATCAAATATTTTAATGAATCCAAAATGTAATAAATTGTTGTAAGCGTGACCGTTGATTATCGCGCTCCTTATAGGCTAAAGCAAGCAACTTTATTCTCGCAAGAAAAAAAGCGGTTGACTAACTCACTGAAGGCCGCTTCTTGACAGACGAAAGTAGTGTCATCCGCAAGACGACCACTGAATATATGCTACACGGTCGCTTGACTAGAAAAATCGAGAAGGACGCAACTTTGTTAACAAATAACAATTCGAAGTTCTCTCAAAAGTTCAATTTACTATGATTGGTAGTTATCCCCTCTGCAAACATTTAAAGTAATTCAAATGCGTTAAGCAATTTCAAGTTGCACGATTTTCAACTTCGACACTCTCCATCCTCTCGCCCAGCGTCGCCACCATCTTCAAATCTTTTCCGAGTCTCTCGCAGTTTCCATCTCCGGTTCTCTCTCCCGGTCTCTCTCAGTGGCTCGATTTCAAAGTGATTGCTTAGAGACCAGATTACAAACTTCATTTACGATTTCGATAATGGTTTTTCGTATCTGGGCAAAAATGTACAAACGTATAGTAAAAAGCAATATTTTTAACCTAAAACGACAAAACAGGTTAATTAACCTTGTCAATTGACTTCTTTGTTAAGGGTTAAGTTTGGTTTATGCTAACAAAATATAAATTTACTTCTATAATCGTATTTTTAATCGGTTTATTTTTTATTTATGCTTTTCATGAACCCATGATAGAAAAAAGTATTTGGCTGCGATTTTTGCAGACGCTTCAGCTGTCATGGCTCATTAGAAATGTCGGATTAGCCAAAATGTAAATATAAAAGAAGAAATAGTAATCGTTCTACCTTTAACAGGCATTCTTTTCGCTTCATTTATTTCCACAAACTTCTGTTGATGTACGTTAAAATTTGAAAATTTTAAGCCTTGTTTAAACTAGTTAAATGATAGAGTGCATTTTGCTGAGAAATCTTGGCGTACAAGGCCTAACACATTTTTGGTAAAATTTTTTTGGAGGACAAACACATTATTAATTTCTATCACGGAATCCATCTGTTGTTCCTCTACTATTTAATGCATTTCTCGTTCAACAAAAACAAAAACATGTTGAAGAAACATTTAAGCAGTTTGAAAGCAGAAAAGTTTTTTCTTAATATTGAAACCAAATTTATGGACGTAAAAGATTAATGATAAATTTAAATTTTATTTGAATCGATCTTTGTTTAAAAAAGCTTTAAAAAGTTACAGTATATGAGTAGAGAAAAGAGAGCGCTGTGTGAGGTCATCTACAGCTTTGTGTATCTTGAGCACATTGTTCTTAGCGTGGCCTATCCTCAGCCCATATTTCCCCGAACAATCGGTCAATGCAGTGCGTGATGAACAGTTTTTTTGGTGTATTGCCACGTTAGAAGCAGCATATTTCAATTATTGCGTTCAAGTTACTGCATTAACAAGCTTTAAGATCATTTTGTCAAGAATATTAAAATCATTGATTTCAGAAATTTAGAACCCTAACCCTATTACGTCAACTTGTGAAAGGTCTGTTGGAAAGTGCTCAATTTTTACGTGTCGCCAAATTGGTAAATTAGACTAAAGAATTGCACAGAGCAAAAAGAAGAAAGTTTTAATTTAATACTTTCTTTTCAAGATATTTAAAAAACATTTAATTTCTTTAAAAAAATATAATTTTTCTGTGAAGTTGACATCAGAATTTTTTTTTTGCGTTTAAGTTTATGTGCACTCTATTGTTAGTCAACAGTTAAATCGGTTGGTTAGTTTCTAACTTCTAGCCGATTTCTGAGAAAATAGTCTATCCCAGAGGTGGGAAATTTTTTACTGTTGGAGGCCAGATTTTAAAATTTTTGACAAAGAAGGCCGCTTAAGTTGAAATACTCAAGAGAATGGCGTAAGTATTTTGGATCTGTTTCGTATTTTTTGATTTTCGTCGCCAAAAATAGTGATCTCTAAAAGAAAGGGTGATTACTTTGAATCTGACGCGAATTTCCTGATTTTCGTCTCTAAAATAAAGTGATCTCTGGTTATCAGTAGTAGTCATTGACGCATAATTCTATGATCATGGAGGCTGCACGAAAAACTCATGGAGGCCGCAGGTTTCCCACCTTTGGTCTATCCTGCTTTTTCAAAGCTTTGATGTAGCCTTTCTCGAAAAGATTACCATGAATTTTTTTAGAGTGCTTGTGGTATTGCAGTTATTGTTAAACAAAAAAAAGTTGATATTGAAAATATTTCAAGACAAAAACGCACAAGTTTGTTTCTCTTAAAATTATTTTTGGGTATCAAATCGTTGCCAACCACGTTGCACATTTGCTCTTTTGACGTACACAAGCGATTTGAATTCGTTTCGTCGTAGGTTAAAAAGTTCCGCTGGAATTAAATTTTTAGGAAAGAAACTTAAAGTATACAGCATTTCTTTCTGCAAGCCATATGTATAGCTTTAATTAAAGCAAAAAATAATTAATTAGACAGTAGTGGCTCCGTATTTTACAAACCAGGTTGTCTGTAAACACCTCATCACTTTCCAGCAGGGAAACAAATAAAAAAAGTTAATATTTTTTGAAATCATTGAAAAAATGCCGCTCTTTATACTTTATTTGCTTTTATCTTTGTTTTTAGCACAAAATATCCAGATATTAATTTAATTAATGATCTGCTCATTATTTTTCGGCAAAAACAAAGCAACAAAAGTAAGGTTCAAAACAAAAAATAATAATAATTTAGTTCACAAGAGCACACAAGAGAATGTGATAAAATTAAAGCAAAATTTTTGATATTTTTGCTTCAAACGATAACTTAATATGTTTAAAAAACCTTGGACACACTTACAGCATCAAGCGAAAATTATTTTTGATATTGGTCAATAGCTATTACTTTTGAAAAAAGATAATGGAAATGAAAAAAATATGATCATTACGAAAAAACCAAAAGTTAAGAAATTGTGGAAATTAATTCTATTTCTCTTCAACTTAATTTCAGGTAAATTGGAAGTATGAAGTAGAGCAAAGATATCTTCGTCTTTGTCAACATAACAAATCACCCACAAAATTTTCACGGTCTCACACAAGCAAATCTCTGTCACTTGCTTTGAGAATTGCAAATTTTTCTCTATTACGAACGTAGAGTACTCATGAAAACCGAAAGTTATTAACAGTACGAAGGCAAATCACTTCCGTAATTTGATTGCTGAGTAGTTTCGTAAGTAGGTTGAATTCGGCAGGGAAACTGGTTTGAAGGATTGGAATTGTAGGGTGTATGGGGGGGATAATGAGAAGGTGGATTACGATTGTTCATGTAAACTGCGGCCATTACAGAAGCAGCCTCAGTCGAAGATGAAGACATGGATGACATATTGGGAGTTAAATATCGGCTATTGCTATCGTAACCATGAATTCCAATTTTATTGTTCAAAGTTCTCGCCGGAAACGGTTTGTCTAAACCTGTATACGAAGATCGGTATGAGGAATGAGGCAAAGAATTGGGAGAATATGACGACATAGGATGGTTTCTTTGTGAATAAGTTTGAGA
The DNA here is from genome assembly GCA_963680785.1 of Diplosoma virens. Classification (NCBI taxonomy): domain Eukaryota; kingdom Metazoa; phylum Chordata; class Ascidiacea; order Aplousobranchia; family Didemnidae; genus Diplosoma; species Diplosoma virens. The sequence continues at coordinate 31,067,097 of OY796885.1, forward strand.
AAACGAGTTAAGGTCTCGAGCGGAATCTACTCTTGGGTACTCTTCAAAAGTCGCATAGTGATGAGGGTCGTAATGATCTCTGTAGGCATCGGTTATAGATCCTCTTGATCCTCTTTTTGAAATCATATTGACTTCTTGTGACAGGCGGGAAAACCTTATTTGGTTGGGATCATGAATTTCAGATCCCCACGGTGACGGAGATTTGTTTGAAGGGGAGGAGGAATGGTTGCTAGTTGTTAAAGAACGGCCATCAGCATCAATTGAGTTGGGCGTCATCGGTGCTGAGAAAGCATTTTTAGAAGTTGATGATGTCCAGTTTGATTGTTGGACCATCGGATTACTTTTCGCGAATGAATCCTGCCTGGGCGTAGACATTCCCACATCATTGAACTTTTTTTCTAATGAGCTCATGCACTGACCAGTTAATTCTCCATTCATTTTTCGCTGCTTAAGAAATTCAACATCATTCATTGAATGCTTTTCTTTTATGTAATTTTTATCCCTAGTGATGTGTGCAGATTCTTCCGTGTGTTCTTTATTCTCGTTGGTTGTCTTTTTCTGTTTTTTCTTTTTTCGCTTTTCATCATTGCTTTTTTCTTCTTCGCTTGTCTTTTTTTCCATGTTTTGAATAAGCTTGTCATTTTCCACTTGATTTAAATGGGCTGTATTTTTCGAACAATAATCTTTTTTTAAATCGTCATCACAATTATTTTCATTTGAGTCTTCGTCATTTTTTTCTGTTTGATTTTTATTTGTTTTGTTTTGCATCTTTAGCTGACGGCGAAGTTTAGCTCGTCTATTTTGAAACCAAACCTGAAAAAAATAAAAATAAAAATTAGAGAAATGTTAATTAGGAAAACAGCTGAGCTGCAGAAGTTATTTGAAAAGAATTTAATATCCGATCAAGCTGTCTAATGATTTTAGATATTGTACCAGTAGTGGTTAAAATTTACAAATCGGACAGTTCAATAAAAAAAAGCTCTTTTTAAATATGTGAAGCATTTTTTGGTTTGCAAGGCCGAGAGATAATTGGCTTAAGGTAAACTTTGTCACTTGTTTACCAGGGCTTGATAGATCGATCTTTAAAATGCGTTTCTAATGTTGCAAGGATTTTATCGAAACAACTGTAAGAAGAAGAGAAAATCAAAAAGTGACCTTTTGGGATACAGTCATTTTGAGTTTGTAAAATAACTCTTTTGTCCTTGGTGTGACCTAACGTTTTCAGTAAAGCACTGTTTTGTAACTTTATCGTTTCTCCGTCTAAGCGCATCAAGAATGCAAGAAAATGTCGGTGCTTTTTAGATCGATGGAGCATTTGTTTGCATTTGCCTGATCACCGTTTTGATCTTTTTCCGCCTACAATTTATCCAACAACCATGGTCACTCTTGTGGAAAAACCAAAGAAGCATGACGGTTTTCCACTCAACTACTTTCGTTTGTACAGTCGAGCTTTTGCGGTGCCGGGTCTTGTTTGCCCAACATACCCATGGAGCTGCCTCAAAGCAGCCGACGGGCAATCGATTTGACTCCGGGACCCGACTCGCCTGACTGTAAACTGACACCACATCTGACGAGGACCAGGGCGATTTTAAACTCAATTGTAAAAACAGAAAAATGCTTATAATGGCATATTTTTTTAATTTTGTTTTTTGTCAAAGTAAACTTAGCCAAAGGAGTAAGATAATGATGTTTTGACTTGTCTACCGAAATACTTTACAAACATTGTTAAGCCATATGCTGATACTGTGTGAGAATTGCCAAATTACCGCATAAAAGCGACAATTTTATTGATTCAGTAAGTAAAAGTTAGTTTTCTACTTTTTTTCTTTATATATTAAAAAGCGCTTGCATTTTTTGGCACACTTTCACTCTAAAAGTATACTAAATGTTCAAAAAAAAGTTTTTTTAAATAATTGAATATGAATACTCGCATAAATTAGTGACATTTATTTAAGCACTTGTGAAAAGTTAAGTTCTTTATTATAACTTGAGTATTTTAGATTTCGATATATTACAAAACATTGCATTTTAACAAGTTTAAAATACATAAAAGTTGCTTTGAAATGTTGATCACCACACTACAACTTTATGCCAGCTATTACGATGCCTATTCAACCCAATTTAATCGAATACAAGACCTTCTCGAGCAATGTTAACTGTAAAAACGACAAAACCTTTATTTTTGAGCAAGCGCCAGGGAAAATTTTTTAGTTTAGATTCTGGCAAAGCCGACAAAACGTGCAAAAAATTTTCAATTTGCAAATTGCCGACTTGCTAAAAACCTTAAAAGAATTTTTGTGTTGCTTTTATATTTAATTTTTGATCCCGATTATGATAAAAAGGAATTATTTCTTTGATAATAATATTATTGAATATTCTGTAAAAAATCTATTTGTGTTAATGGAAATGAAATGAAATCAGTTATATATTTCATAAGATAAACGTTAAAAACTTAAAGCAATTTACTGACAGTATAGTTTCTAATTCCTCGTCCCGATCAATTTGTTGTGTTACAAATCGTTTTAACTCATTAATGCAGCTTTTAAATTTTTAAACTTTGTATCATTGAAATATAGCTTTTAAACTTTGTATCAAAAAATTTAATTGAAAACAATTAGAAATCTGAAAAAACTAAAATTCTAGGACCTTGTTAACTGTCTATTTATCTAAATCTGAAGCACCTTGTTAATTGAGAAAAATGTCATAATTTTGAAATAAAACTTCATAATCAAATAAAGTGTGCACCGATTTCATCTAATTATGTAATTCAAATCTAACTCATCACTCACAAAAGTCTTCTCAATCGAAAGCATCATTTTAATCAACTTTAAACCATATTTGTTTGCTGTTGAAAGTCAGAAACCGAAGGATTTGTACAAATTATCTTGGATTCTATTGGAACTAGAGGGGAAAGTCAAGTTAATCAGATCGAATAATCAAATTTTAAGCAATTATTCAACCATACAGAGCAGAATAAATGAATGAAGTAAAATAGAAAAACAAGAAACTGTGCCTTGGAAATGTTTCTAATTAAGCTGTTGTGACGCTTATTGGGTTCGGCCTAACTAAACGCACCGATACACTGTTAGTATTTTCTGGTAGTTCTTTCACAACGAGAACGGATTTTGAAATTTTCTTTCAATTAAACTATTCGCCATTGTGTTTTGGCAAGGTTAATTCGAAGAAACCGATTCCCGCCAGCAGCCTGTCTGCTTGACAATGGTTAATCAAATTAGAAGTCACCGCGATAAATTAAGAAAGTGAAAAATGTATTAATAAAGAAGCACAGTCAACTATCCCAGGAAACAAACAAAAACAATTTCGACATCGGATCAAATCGCCAAATTCCCGACGAAAACACAATGTAAGTGTCAAAAAAGCGTTCAACCTGATTGGTTGGAAATGATTTTGCCATGCTGAGATTGACTCGGATTCGATATTTTAATCAATCTTTTGTCTGATTTTGAAATTCCTCTTTCAGCAAGAAAGTCATCAACGACTTTAAGAATTTCTCTGTTCATGTTCTTTTCAGTCTTTGTTCGCTCGTTGCCAGAGAAGAGTTTTAAAAAAATGAAAAAAAGTTACGGGGGAGAACAAAAACAATTTGTAATGAAAATTAAACAACAATACCGTGTCAAGCGTCACGTGCCCTTTAATCAAACGCTTATTGGTCAAAATTAAACTTATCATTTATTAAATGTTTGGTTTCAATTACAAATTCAAACATCTCAACTGAAAATTAATTTGTTTAAATTTGTCAAAACTTAATCAATTTTTCAATTAAAACACAAATTTTTAATTTAACTCGATTAGAATTGTAAGCTAAACCAGCCATTTAAATTTAATTTATGCAGTATTGGTGTTTTTTGTTTTTCAAAAGAATAATATATGTAATTGATTCTTACATTACTCGTTATCTATCAACGTTCCTTTTAAACCTTGTTTCATTGAGAATCATTTCCCTTTAAAGAAGTTAAACGAAAAAAACGCAAAGTTGCGGTGGAAATCTTCAGATCAAGCGATTCTTTAACATGAACCCACAAAACTTGATTGATACTTACCCAATTCCAGTGTAAGCAATATAACTTTTCAACGCCAAACAAAAGTTTTTGATGGAAATCGACGCTCAAATAAGATGAATTAGTCATTCGTAAAAAGGTTTTGTTGTTTAAATCAAAAACTGTGCGAAGAAGAAATTGTTTGCGATAAGCAAATGTCAAAAAAACTTAAAACAGAAAGACTTTTAAAACATGATTAAACTGACCGAAGAAAAAAATTCAAACTGATAGAATTACAGAAAGTATTCATCTTGCTATTGTTTCAATCCAATTCTTAGTTTCATTTATTTTTGCTCATTTTGCTGATACAAAAAAATAACGAGAAATACTATAAGCAATCAAAAATTCGACATGAATAACAAAAAAAATATATATATATATCGAATCCGTTGCTACTTTTCATAGTTTTTAATTTTTTTTTAAATAAATTTATATATACGCTCAACAATTACAGTTTAAACAGTCTTAAGCTGTTAGAGAAAACGCCTAAACAGAGTTCTTTTAAAGCCTCAATGTTATTAATCTATTATAAACAAAACTATATACGAATTATTGTTGTTTTGGATTTAAACCAAATAGTTTTACAAAAACAAAAAAAGATGGCATTTAATCGTTTTGCTAAATGTTGTAATAGTCTGTGTTATCGTTTCTTACTCCGACGGAAAAGACTTGGATTCGATTCCCCAGTCAGTCTAATCTGACATACTCGTAGCTCTGCTAACAGCCTGCCATATTGCCATTATACTGTATACGTATGTAGGCCTTCTATGATCGTACAAAGTATTAATTACAAACAGTGGCACATTCATGAAAAAAATAGATAAAAATTATTTGCATTTTAAATTTTATGGAAAACCTCAAATAAGAGAGATGTGGTATAGTCCAAAATAAAAAAATCTGCTAAAGTTATTTAATGCAGGAAAGTAAAAAGCTTTTTTCAGATCCATGAACAAAAAATTTCACAAGAAGGCCTTTACAAGTCTGTGCCTCTTTCCCTGTTAAGAAGATACCTCATGAAAAGATGCTACAGGCAATTACTAACCAAGTATTTTGTTCGAATTATTAAAAACTTTGTTTTCTAAACAAAGTAAGCAATATTAAAGAACTCTGTATCTATATAGGAATTTTTCTATAATTTATTGTAACAAATGATTGCAATATCCGATAAAATGTTTCAATCAATTTTTGCGTTAAATTTTATCTGTTTGTCTGGTGAAGTTGCTTTTGATGGTTGGCCAGTCAAACAAGAAAGGTGCCGACAATAAAAGATTGATCTGTGCCCCCACAAATTTTGATGAGTTTTGAAAAATGCCAGTCAACGGGCGAAACGCGTGTAAGGACAGATCGAAGTGACTCAAATGTTACAACCGAGTTTGAGAATTTCAAGTCTTTGAATTCCAACTTTTTGAGTTTGTGAGCTGTTAATTAGTTCAAGCCAGTAGCAACACATCGCTTCATCTAACATGCTGATGTGCTACTTGTCCTGTCGGCGAAACACAGCCTTTGTCAATTACGTTGAAAAACTGAAGTTTTTCTTTAGGATTCATCAGGACCTGTCAATTTCAACCAATCATGTTGTTTTATCTGTTTGTTTCCTCATTAAAATCTTTCTTTCATCTTTGAATTTCACTTTGTTTTTGTGTTCAGGTTTCGGTTGGTTAAGCTTATTTGTCATGAAAAATTACCATTAAGTGCTTATTTAACTTCTTTGATAAGTTTTTCTTCTACTAGATGGAGTACACAAAAACTTCAAAGTTATGGTGATTTAAAAATCAATTTCAAATGCCTTTGGTTGTTGGTTCAAAGCAAACATTGTAAAATTATATTTTTTTTTATCACGGTAATTCTCATCATGCCAAATTAAAAAATCTAGAAAGAAGTAAGCCAAAAATTAAGTTTAATAATTTTTTTAATGTGCTGGTAGTTTTACCGACTATTTTTCGTATTAAATTTGCTAAGTTAAATATTATAAGAGCAATATAAACAAAACAAAAAGATCATTAAGGGTTAGGCTTTATAAAATAGTTTAGAAATTTTAGAGAAAAAATCAAGTTTTTTATTCCAAGAAAGGTAAGCTTTTTTCTTTGCTTTTTATAAGAGTCAATGATTCCGAAAAAAATAAACCTACTTCAAAGCGAATAACTCTTTACATGACGGCCACTTCTTCAGTTTGAATTCCAAATATTATTAATTTGTTGTATTATGGATGAATTTCCCCATGCAATATGTTTTATCTTTTAATTGAATTTGAAGTAAATAAAAAGAGATAGTTTGTCAAAGTTATTTTCCTTATTTTGTTGTTTCTATAGCGATTCTTTTTAACTTGCACTTAATTACGGTATATTGCAGTTACAAACAAATCAAAAAGCTACTGTTTAAGAAAAACATGCAGACTATACGAAGGATTGTAGTTAAATTATTTTTTTAAAAATGCAAAAAACCTTTTTTATTTTGAAAAGTGTCGCGACAAGAATTGTATTCAAATAATAAAGTGTAAATAATGTAAAAATAGTGTATTTACCCATGATATTATATAGGTATATCATAGGACTTAATTGAAAAAACAGCAACAGCTTTTCAAGTTTTTTCGACGGGCGTTTGACTCTTCTCTGACAAGTATTTACGCGCTTGCAACAAGATAACTAACATTTAAATAAAAACCCTGCAATTTCGTTCTAAAAATTTCTCGAACGATAGCATTCACCCATTTCGATACCTACAAAAAAAAGAATCTGCAAACCTGGATTCTCGCTTCAATTAGATCAAGCCGCAATGCGAGAGCCTCCCTCATGAAGATGTCGGGATAGTGGGTCGTGTGGAAGGCTCGTTCCAGCTCCTCCAACTGCCATTGGCTGTAGTTTGCTCTTGCTCGTCGTTGCTTGCTGGGTTTCGTATCGTCTGGTTTAGAACATCGATTTAGATTTTTTGCGTTGCTTTGCGCTTGTTTTTTTTTTTGTGAAGACTTAGTTGCTATTTTGCTGAAAACCTTTTTTTAATCAAATTTTTGGATGATTTTGATTTGAAATTTATTCCGTATTAACTACAATTTCGTATCATATAAGTTATAAGCCGTTTGCAACCCAACAGTTATAACAATGAGAAAGCACGACTCTACTTTTTTAAAAATAGCAGCACAAGAAAATTTTTTTTCTGTGGTAAGCTATTTTTTCAAACATATGCCCACAAGATGAGAAATAGGTTACTTTATTTTCTTGCGGATTTCGATTCATTTGCAATATTAAACAGTTCAAAAAAGTCAGAAATATCCAGAAAGACACAAATAGTGACAAGTTTATAACGTACAACTGTATAATAAATAGTACAATAACTGTATAATAATAAAGTAAGCTGATGCTTTTAATTAAAAATGGAATTATCAGGCTATGTGTAATAAATCCTTAGCCAGCAAATAAATAATTTTTTGTCTCAAACATTTCAAGCAAAACTAAATTCTTTTTTAAATACTTATTTGTTGACACTAGTATAGTCCGATTTTATTTATCTCGATAAAATGCAAAAAGACAATCAAAAAAAATCATTTTTGAAAAAGCAACTAAAAGTAATAAAAATAATAAAAATATCACCAACTGACGTAGGTAGAAATTTGTCAATGTTCAAATGAAAACTAAGACGAAAAATATCAAGTAGAACTTTTTTATCTTTTCACAACTTTTGAAGACCTTAAAATTTTTTAGATAATCTTACTATAATCGCCATTTGCTGCTAATATTGAAACTGGTTATAAAAAAATGATTTAGTTATTCTTAAATTTAAATAGCGTATTTAGTAAGTTTAGCCAAACTTTTGCCACTAATTTTTTAAACTATAAAAAAACTAAATGGTGCAGATTTCACTCAACTAAAGTAGGTCGTAAAGAGGGTTTATGATTTCCTGGACTTTTGTTATCCCGGGACCTTCCGGGAAAAAAATTTAATTTTCCGGGAAATCACGGAAATCCGGGATTGCAAAAAGTACCAGGGAGATGGCAAAATATCACACGATTTTGTCTGAAAACTTTACTAAAAACTAAAACAGGTCTTCACATACAATTAGTTTCCAATTTCTCCATTTATGTCCCAAATGGCAGGTGATTACTAAAAAAAAAGATCTTTATCTGCAATTCCAAGCCTTTGCTCAATACTTCGATCGTGATCAACCGACGTATTGAGCACTTCTGCTTTAAATCATTACTTTCAATTTAAATGCAATAAACAGGATTTTCCCAGATGTTTTTTCTGGATCCCGGGAATTTAAAACTTAAAAAAAATCGAGAATATAAACCCTAGTCGTAAAATCTGCTTTATGGTTTAAAGATTGAATTGGTTGAAATATATTAATTGGTTAAAATAGATCTTACCGATTTTTATAAGCGTTTTTTTTGCACTTCAAATGTTCCAATTTTCTTGCAGTTTAATTTGATTAATCATTAGGTCACAGAAAACTTGATTCAATAATTTTGCGACTGACCCAACGTAAATCTACTTATAATGATCATTCTAATCTTAATAGCGTCATCGGCTTTGTGGTAAGTATTTAAAGTAACATTAGAAACAATTTTAAAGCGATATTTACTTTTGAAAAGCACAAATTAAATTGACAAACATATAAAATTGATGTTTATTAGCAATGGTTATTATATAAGAGTAAACTATTCATTAAAAGCTGCTTCAAAATGGCGGATAAGGAATAATGAAATATTTAGTGTATATCGTATGTTCATTAAATAATTTTTCAGCAATTCGCTTTAAAATAGAAAAATAAAACATACAAACAGCAAATTGCTAAAAAATAAATTGTTAAAAGATTATTGAAAAAAAAAGAATTCAGCAAAAATGTTTAGCCAATAAATGATTTTTAAACTTTTTTGATTCAAACTGATTACCCATGTAATTTACGATTCTTGAATAGAAAGCCTTTTGGCCAATCATTAAAAAAACTGCAACTAATTTTTTTATACGATCATGTTTGAATTTTTGTTCAAATGGTACTTTGAAAGCCGTTTAGGCAAATCTATAAAAAATATATATTAAGACCACTGAAATAATTACACGAATCTTTTTTCTGCAATTATTGACAAGGCCTTCATTAAAAGAATTATTTCAGGCTGAAACTTAGACAAAAGCAAGTTTTGAGTTTATGAAAAATCTCCGAAAACGAAGATATAAGTTTTATTTTAAAAAAGACGTCCTTAAAAAGTAAAAATTTGAACATTAAGCTCTTTATGCAGACCTAGAAGAAATTTATTTCTTTGTAGGATAGGGTTGGCAGTTTGCTGCTTTTAGCATCAAGCGGATCCACCACCGTACATAAGCAGCACGACTCTATTTAAGAATTTGTCATAAAATGCCTTCCTTAAAACCACTATTGAAATCAATTCAGGCAAACCGAGTTTTGAACTTGCGTCTCTCTCTCTCTCTCTCTCTCATCACTCGACACTCAGGTAAACCGAGTGTCGAGTGTTGAACTCGCATCGAACCAGAATGTTTCAAGCCCCGTTTGGCCATTATTGCCTTGACAGCTCTGTTGGGAGAGCTTTAAATTCAATAGAATCAAAAACTGTTTGTTTTATGATATTTTAATGTAGAAATTGCATTTCAATATGTTCGAATTGAATAATTTTTTTGTAAAGTTTTTATCTTAGAAACTATAAAGTTTGATTCGGTTGTTAAAAGCGATATTTATTACATTGGGTTTTCACGTTCGAAGGATACCATTTCCACATTGTTAATAACGACCAATATCTTTATTAGTAATAAGAAATTATCCAGATACATAGCGATTAAAATTTCAAAAACACATTGAAGCGAATTTTTGTGTCTCGGCAAAACGTGAATTGTCTTCAAAAATATAATACCATTTTATATACTGTATAAAAAACGACTTAGTTAAATTCTTAGTCAAGTCTTTTAAATTATTATTTGTAGTGAACTCTTTACTTAAAAATTAAAGTTTTTCTCTCTTTACAAATATTAACTAAAAGAGTTTGCAATTCTTGTTTATTTGTTAACAATTTTTTAAAAAAATAAATATTGACAAAATTGCTTGCAGACTAATTTCATTTAGTAAAAAGTTTATTTGTATTCAAGATTTATTTTGCACTTTTACGTTCAAACTACAATAAACTTAGTTTTAATTTAAAGGTTTTAAACTTGAGTTGTTCTGGAGACCAAATATGGATTGATAAGTGGCCCAGGGGATTATAATCAGCTATACATGCCGTAAAATGAATTTAGTACTCTGCAATTTTCTTACCATATCTACTTAGTTGACATCTTGCTTTTTGTACCGCATTTATTTAGATCTCAGCAAAAGTGATAAAATTAGAATTTTTCATAAAATTTATAAAGGTTTTAGGACCGCATTCTGGGTCTTCTTAAAGAAATAAAACAAAAACCGATAAATTGTCGGCAGCGTGGTCGAGTGGTTAGAGCGCCGGGCTCGCGACCAACACGGTCTCCGTTCAAAACCCACTCGCGCTATTCTGTTGTGTTCTTGGGAAAGACACTTTACGACACATTTCCCTGCTTGGTGGTCCTGGCAAGCAGTTCTAAATTATAGTCATATCTCTATTACAAGCGGACAGCAATATCTTGGTATCTCGGGAAGCAGGTCGGGGTAATTGCCTACCCTATGTATTAGAGCCTCCGTCGTTTTCCTGCGAGTCAGAAGGATAAATACAGTGGCGGCTTGTGGCTTTCATTAATGGTGGGACCAGCAAAACAATTATTGAAATGTCAAAAAGTTCCATTCGTAGACTACCTAAATTTAAAGGTGGGGTAAATAAATTTTAGCAAAAAATGCGATATTCGCTATCGCGATATTGATATTGTAGTATTTGCTAGTGAGTAATTTGACACCATTTACTGGAATAGATTGTTTGAAGTTAAATTATTTTGATCTGGAAATACGAAAATTACACAAAATATAAATAAACTAAGCATGTTATTCATAAATGAAAATGAACATAACTGATAAACAACCACAGCTGTGAAAAACATGCGCTAAAAAGCAGAAACTGCTGTCTCACAAAACAATGCACAACATCACCCAATATCAACTGAATAATAACTAATTCATTAAGGCTGCACACGGACAGGCGCAGGCGCAGCTAACGTCCGCTTATAAGTTACGTCTGTTTGGGCCAGACATCGCTGGCCCCAATTTTGTGCTATTGACTTGCATAGTAAAATCTTCACAAAGCGCGGCGCGTGAGTTGGTTGGCTTTAGATGTAAATATATAGGAGTAAACAAGCCAGAATATGTGGGTCCCTCTGGATCGTTTTGAAGAGACTTCAGAAAATGTTTGAAAATATTTCTCGTTGTTTTTCGGTTAACTGTTATCTTGGCACGCATGTAAACATTTTGATATTTAATATAGGGTTTCTCTTTAGAAATTCACATGTTATGGACGTTTTTTGCGTCTGAGATAAATAAATAAATAAATAAATAAATAAAATTAAGTCAAATTTTTAGTGGGGCCCGGCCCCTGTGGCCCCTGTGTACGAGTCGCCACTGGATAAATATAGAGATAAAATAAATAAAAAAATAAATAAATAAAAACTGATTTTTCGAAAAAATTATAATCAATAAGATTGAAAAGTTATCGTTGAAATGGCTTTAGTCTCTCTTTTCAAGAAGATTTGTTGTTATATTGAGAAAAGGTAGTTAGTTTCTTTATTTGTAAAATAAATTGATTTGGTTTGTAACAACCCAGAAAACATATTTTCTTGTAAGTTTCCAGTAAGTACTAGGTCTTTTTGCATCTCTGTCTTATTCTACTTTCTCAACCACCCATAACAAATGCAATCTCGCTGCTTGATTAAATATAAATTATAAAAAATTTAAAAATTAACGCAAAAAATGAAAACTTTGTTCAAAGTATTTTTGCTTCGTCACAAATTAATAATCCAAACTCGAACTCGAACTCAATCACATCGTTTCAATTTATTTTTCGAAGTGTTTTAATTCAAAGCAATTAAACACGCATTTCACCCACCAAAACTCGAATTGTATTCTCCTCCAACTCCACTGAAACCAGCCGCTTGAGAGGCCATCATCAAGGCCTGCTTGCATGGATCCGATGGGGCGTAACTTTGCAAGAAGCTGTCGTAGCTGCCGTACATTGCAGCGGCCGCCGCTGCGTTGTTCACGTGCTGCTGGTAATAGCGTGGCGGACATCCCGGAGCGCCTGAGCCGGCTGACGGCGACAGGGAAAAGCGCGATGAGCGATGGTAAAGCGGAGGCGGATATGTCATCATCGATGAGGGCACAAGCGATTGTGGACCGTACATTGTGTTTGAATAATGAGGCGGGTGGAGATAAAAATTTTTTTAAAGTACTTCACCACTATCGTGTCTAAATCACTGCAACACATAACTTCAAAAAATCAAACATATCAAACATATCTCCGTCAAACACTTGCACAAAAATATTTATTTACACGAAGTCATCTCACAGATTACATTCTGTTTAACTAAATGTCAGCCAACAGAACAGGATACTGTCCGAATCTTCTGGTATTAAATTTTTGAAGTTCTACAACAGCACTTTTTATTATTTTGTGAGTTTAATCATTGATGTTGTTGTGATTTAATTCGGTTTTTAATAAATCATCTAATGAATTCGAGAATTTATTATATTTCTATAAATTAGATTTGGAAAAATTAGAAACTAAATTATAAATGCGAAATTCTAACAATAGCGTTAAAAAAGCTTGCACTGTACTAGTCATAGCTTTTTTTCTATAAAGAAATGATTTGTTAAATTATTCTATATAGTTCTTTCTCAACTGGAAATTTTATGTAACGTAATCTAATCAACTATCAGATTTAAAAAGATAGCTTAAACTTGCGAATTCTACTAGATATGATGTTATTAGCACATAAGTCAAAGATAAGAACAAAAATGAAAAATCTCTGTTTTTTTCTTTCCTTTCTCTGATAGATTAATTTGACCAATAAGCCGCAGCAAGTCTTATCGTTGCCCCTTTTTTCGTGCACAGGCTCAACGAAACCTTTTTGATCGATTACAGTCTTTGTTCAGTTACGGGGACACTTTCCCGAGAAATTTGAAACGAATTTTTGCCCGGCTTGTCTGAGAGAAAGAAAGCGAAAATACTCAACACGGGACAAATATTCTCTGTAATTTAGTTAAAAGTTTAACTTATGAAGACGTTACTTGGGCTTTCCGGGTTGTTATGCTATTTTTTGCTCTAATTGTCTATGATTTGTCAACGTAATCGACTGAACAATAGTTATCTCATAATCGAAAGTGATTTAGCAGTTGATTATGATTGATAAATTTCCTAAACTTTGACGTAATCAATTTCATTTTTCTTACGGACCGATAAGCTATTTAAAAATTGCACATTAAGCTGGATAAAAGGAAAACAGCTATTAGGTATGTGTAGCATCGCCAAGGCGCGAACCAAATCTGTCTTCACGCGCTAATTGAAGTTTACACTTGGCGCCTGGTGATTTGTGCGCGCTGTTGTTGCCTGCCTTTCGGCGATCTCTTTTATGGTAATATTTAGCACATGAGGTAGTTCTTTTTTGATTTTGCCTTTGTAGACGAAGGTATGTTGAAGAAGCCGGCCGCTTTCTTATATATCCTTTTTAAAATTAAATAGTCTATTGGCAGAAGTTCGGTGTGGAACAAATTTGTTATAAACTAATTTTGGTGTATTTAATTTAATATCATAAAGACTGGAATAAACTAGCATTCTCTGTTCAAGTTTAATTCAATTTTCGTACCGAACTAACACAAGTTATAACGAATTTGGGAGAATTTAACAAATTTGATATTTATTGCTTCGATTATCGATTCGATTCGAATGAGATAATTCTATTTGAATAAGAACTTTAATAAATTCTTTGCTTTGAATAACAACCTTAAACATATTGCAAGTAGCAAAGTTATACGAGTATTTGTTCCATTTGTCTGTGGTGTCAACGGACGCATCCGAACAAGTCTTGAAGAAAATTCCTAAGAAGTTGGAAGACCGCAAGGAAAACGGTATTTCGGTCGATTTATATTTGTTTGAATATTTATTACAAATGGAGTCTAATACTCCGGAGATCAACCCGCTTCAAGACGATGTAGAAAATGCTATCGAAAGCTTGCGATGTATACTAAACGATAATTATTTAGCCGCGGAAAAATTAATGTCGTTACGTAACCCGGAAATCAAGTGGTTGAACGAAAGCGTTGCTAAAGTAGAAGATTTATACAATCAGTTAATGAAACTACTGTCAAGCAATATGATACCTGCGCAAACTATAGCCGATGTCGCAACTAATAAACGCGAGTTTGATGAGCGAATAAGTGATTGGTTTACTCGCACAGGGACTGTGGGTTCTAATAAGGATTTTACCCGTTTTAAAGCCGCGCCCACTAGCTCGACTATATCTAGTAGAAGCTCACGGTCTTCTTCTCTCACAGTTAGGCAACTTTAAGCCACTCTTAATCTTAAATCGGCGCAATTACAAGCTAACCACACGCGAGAACGGGCGGAAGAGCAACAGCGTAAGTTACGACTAGAAGTGGAAGAGCAACAGCGTAAGTACGACTAGAAACGGAGCTGCAACAAAAGGAGGCTCCACGCGAAATAGCTTGTGCCGAATTAGAGGCAGAAAGTAACGAATTCAAGGGTCCCTCCTTTTCTAATCCAAATCCTTCAACTTTATTAACTCCAAGTAGTGTAGAAACTCAATTTTCAACATCTTCCACGGCTACTAAGAGGGTTACTTTTGGTCAAACAGCTGTATCAACCGCCAATACTAGCCGTTCGGGATACGAGGCGAATCGGGGGGCAGTGCCCTTGAATGAAGGTGCTCCTCGTCCACCTTTACATGCCCCGCAACATCTACCTACCCGATCTTATTCTCCATTTACCAATACGCCCTACCAACCGTGGCTTCACGACGTCGATTATGATAGTATGTTTTGCCTAGACCTGAATTTCCTAAGTTTAAAGGGAATCCTCTGGAATTCAAGTCATTTCTTAATGATTTCGAAACACACCTTGAGCCAAGGGTTTATGATGAACGAACTCTGTTTTGCCTGTTGCTTCAGCATTGCAACAAGGATATACAATGCCAAATAAACCATTTAGCCGGCCAGGAAGGATGCTACCAACAGGCCGAACAAAAACTTGTTAGAGAGTACGATTCACCATGGATCATATCTGACGCTTGCTATCAAAAACTTAAGGAGTTTCCGGCAATTAAAAGCGGTGCAAGTCGACAATTGAAATCCTTTAGCGAACTACTAGAGAAGACCCTAGTGATAACAAAAGACATTCCCCGATACAGAAATCTAGATAACTTTAGATACTCTAACCGCCTTCGTAGGAAAGTTGCCTTATAATTTAAGAGGGCGATGGGTGAAAAGGTCAGTAGAGATAGAAAAAACTAGGGGCCTTGTAGCGGAATTCTCCGATTTAGTTGAGTTTATGAAACAAGAATCTGACATTGCTAATTCTTTGTTCGGCCTCAGAACTTTGAATGATAAATTTAACCCCAAGTCCAAGCCCTTTAGTTCTAAGGCAACCGTAGCGTTCTTGGAGGAAGAAAATAAAAAGGCGGGTTTAGGATCTTGTTGGTATTGCAAAGATGCAAGACATAAGTTGCTACATTGGGGATCGATGGCTGTTCTGGAGCAATTCACCATACCTTCCTTCATCGATCTATCGATAGCAAAAAACTTCATATCCGCAAAAAATCCACATCGACCTCCGATACGATTAAAAAATATTAACATATCTAGCGCTTTAGTTAGCAATGAAGTTCGTACTGAGCGTTCTTCTGGAGCTATCTACCTATGCGTTGTTCCAGTCCGCGTAGCTCACAAAAATAAAAGTGCTTTGACTTATACATTTCTAGACCAAGGTTCTACCCACACCTTTTGTGATGAAAACCTGGTTAAGACGTTAAACCTGAACGGTCCCGAAACCAGCATTCAGATTAAAACCATAAATGGGTCCTATAAAGTCTACAAAAGTATATTGTGCGACTTGGAAGTATCTGCCCTTAATAACGATAACTCGTTTGCTCTAACCAATGTACATTCCATTGAAAGTATTTCTCTCCAACCTAACTTTATCCCGCCTAAAAGAGAACTTTATCAATTCCAACATCTTAAGGAGATAAAATTTGACACTATACCAGGCGCCTCCACCCAATTGTTAATAGGTGCTGACGTTCCAGAAATGTTTTGCGTGGGAAATATACGAAACCCCTTTAGGTTAGTCGTTATTAGGTCCCTTAATGACACTTTCTTCCCAAGCAAACTTTCATGTTAACTTTCTAAGTTGTAAGGATGATGAGCTGCTACAAGCAACAGAACGCTTGTGGAAGTCAGATTTTGAAAGGGGTACATCAGTATTGAACGTTCCAAACTCAAAGGAGGACAGAGCAGCTTACGACGTGATGGAATTTAGATTATCCCTTGACGAAGGACATTACCAACTGCCACTATTGTGGAAAGAAGAATGTCAGAAGCAGCTTGCAGATAATCTACCTTAACTAGAAAACGATTTGTTTAATCTGAATTAAAGACGAGAAGTTGAGAAAGGCATACACAGAAGCGATCGAGTCATACTTAAGAGAAGGATATGCCCAAGAAATTACTGAAGAAGATATTCAAAATGCATCCACTGTCTGGTACCTTCCCCATCATCCCGTAGTTAATCCGAGTAAGTCTAGAAAGGTTAGAGTAGTTTTCGATTGTGCGGCAATTTAATGGAACTTTTTTAAACCACAAACTAATTAAGGGTCCAGATTTGGCCAATAGTTTAGTTGGTGTCCTTACTCGCTTCAGAAAGAATAAAGTCGCCCTAGTAGCAGACGTAAAGGCAATGTTTCATCAACTTAAGGTAGACCCCCGAGACCAAAACGCGCTCAGATTTTTATGGTGGACCAAAGGAGACCTATATAAAAAAGGAAGGTTTATAAAATGGTAGTACACTCCTTTGGTGCAACCTCATCTCCAAGTTGTGCCAATTTCTGTTTGAAGCAGACCGCTCGTGAATTTGGTCATTTATATCCATCTATGATATCAGGAGCCGTGCTTCATAATTTCTACGTTGACGACTGCTTGGTTTCAGTTTCAACAGTTAGTTAAGGAAGCGATCACGATGCAACAAAAACTCTCAGAACTTTTGGCCGGACGCGGTTTTCACTTGACGAAATGGATTTCTAATGATGACAAGGTGTTGGAATCTATCTCTGAATTAGAAGGATTAAATTTAGGCAAGTTTATGTTAGATAACGGTGTGAAGGAAAAGGTCCTGGGCATGCAATGGCATATAAAAGGCGATTACTTTACTTTTGACATTTATGTCAACAAAAAACCTTTCACAAGACGAGGGTTACTTTCCATGACAGCAGGTGTTTATGACCCCCTGGGATTTGTAGCGCCAGTAATTTTAGAGGCAAAATTATTGCTTCAAGATTTGCACAAACAGAAAGCTAGTTGGTATAGCGTTATCAGCGAAGAAGTAAGAGTTAGGCGGTCTCGCTGGCTCAAGGAATTGCCTTATTTGAGTGAGTTTAGGATTCCCCGTTGTTTTACCCAAGTAGCTGCTGCTAGCTATGAGATTCACTGTTTCGCCGACGCATCTTCGTTTGCGTACGGCGCATGTTCGTATCTTCGCATAATTGATACAAAAAATTTTGTCCATTGTTCGTTTCTTTTAAGAAAATCTAGATTGGCCCCAATTAAGTCCGTATCAATACTAAATTCGAGTTAACTGCCGCTGTCCTAGCCGTACGCTTATCTTGCTTATTGAAGGTGGAGTTAGATCTACCTGTAGTTTCAATTTTCTGGACCGACTCTACAACCGTACTTCATTGCATAAAAAACAATACCAAACGCTTTCCTGTGTTTGTGGCCAATCGTTTAGCAATCATTGAACAAAATATTGAACTTGATTGTTGGCACCATGTGCCGTCGAATTTGAATCCTGTTAGTCTTGCTTCTCGTGGCATACGAGCTAACTCTAGCGAAACGAAAAAATGGTTAGAAGGACCAGAGCTTTTGACAAAGCCCCGCACCGAGTGGCCTACCAATACATTGTCAAATCTAACTCCGCCCGAAGAATTTATTTCGGCTAAGAAATAGACTGTTTGTTCCGCCTTGGAATCTCGCTTTACTGGTTAACTAAGCTCAATAGATAGACTCATCAATCGCTACTCTAATTTATACAAACTGAAGCGTTTGACGGCCTAGATTTTGAAATACAAATTCTTCTTGCAGAATCGCAGCAGTTTTTGATTGTAATTTGAAAATCCTTAAACAGATTACTGTCGAGGACTTGCCAAAATGCAGAAATTTAACTCGTCAAGTACATCCAGAGGCACCATTTTCCATATTTGTTTATGAAAACATCTTCACATAGATGGCCTTTACTCATGCAAAAGATTAACCCTATTTTTCTTGAAGGAGTAGCGCGGATAGGTGGTAGGCTCGCACAACTTGACATTGACGTAGACATGAAGCATCCGATAATTATGCCTCAATGTTCTCATTTGACTGAGTTAGTTATAAGACAGCATCACGATAAATTCAGCCACGCAGGCAGCAGTCATACCTGGACCTTGTTACGATAACGCTTTTGGATTGTCAAAGGTGCAGCTGCTGTTTGCCACTCTATAGATCAATGCATAAAATGTAAAAGACGCAATGCTTCGATAGGCAAGCAGTTGATGGCTGATCTTCCGCGCTGTAGGGTACAAACAGACAAGCCACCCTTCTATAAGGTAGGCGTTGACTACATTGGCCCTTTTTTGGTTAAGCAGGAAAGAAGCCGGATTAAAAGATATGGATGCATATTTTCATGCTTAACAACAAAAGCAGTGCACATCGAGGTGGCTAGAGACCTATCTACAGACTCCTTTATAAATGCACTGAGAAGATTTATAGCCAGAAGGGGTCAACTTGATGAGGTTTTCAGTGACAATGGCTCTAACTTTGTAGGCGCCGAACGTGTTTTGCGCGAATCACTTAAGTCTACAACAATCAAAATTGAATAATTTCTGCCTTCAGTTAGAAATTAAATGGCGCTTTAACCCTCCCTATGCAAGTCACATGGGTGGCGCATGGGAGCGAATAATACGCTCAGTGCGCAGAATTTTAAATGCTTTAACTCAGATGCAGACATTGACCGAAGAAGGTTTAATAACTTTAATGGCTGAGGTGGAGGGGATTTTAAATTCCAGACCTTTGGTCCCACTGATGCTCCATGATTCTGAAGAGGAGTCTTTAACCCCCAACCATCTGCTACTGCTAAGAGGCAACCCTAATTTACCGCCGGGCACATTCGACACAAATAGCTGTTACACACGCAGGCGTTGGGCTCAAGTACAGTTTTTTGCCAATCAATTCTGGCGACGTTGGGCCAAAGAATTTCTTCCCAATCTTTTGCAGCGGCAAAAATGGTTCAATCGCGAAAGAAATTTCGAGTAGGGGACGTAGTATTGTTGGTTGAAAATATGCAGCATAGGTCGAATTGGATAGTAGGGAGAGTGCTTCGAATCTTAACTGATAAGGAAGGCCTTGTGCGAGTGGTCGAAGTCGGCGCGCAATTCCGTATTAACTAGACCTGTTACCAAATTGTGTCTGATTGAAAAAACTACTCAGTAATTATAAGTGAAATTACGTTGCTTTAAATGTTTATTTGGTATTTGTGGTAATCCTGTTTACGAAGACTACGTTTGTGCTTCGTAGAAGAATTTTGTGTTTATTTAAAATTCAATCTCCATTCGTGTTATTAATTTGACGTGTATTTATGTTGGATTTACCTTATTGTATACTACTGCTACCGCCGAGTTGACGACGCTTTCGTAATGTTTAAAATATTAACGCAACATTTTAAGGGGGGAGTGTAGCGTCGCCAAGGCGCGAACTAAATCTGTCTTCACGCGCTAATTGAAGTTTACACTTGGCGCCTGGTGATTTGTGCGCGCTGTTGTTGCCTGCCTTTTGGCGATCTCTTTTATCGTAATAGTTTTTTTGGTTTTGCCTTTGTAGACGAAGGTATGTTGAAGAAGCCGGCCGCTTTCTTATATATCCTCTTTGAAATTAAATAGCCTATTGGCTGACGTTCGGTGTGGAACAAATTTGTTATAAACTAATTTTGGTGTATTTAATTTAATAGCATAAAGACTGGAATAAACTAGCATTCTCTGTTCAAGTTTAATTCAATTTTCGTACCGAACTAACAGTATGTAAATTTAGATAGTTAAATCTAAGCCTTATTTTAGGTTATGCTTTGCCCACCTAAGAACGCTTACTTTTGTTTGCTTGGAAGTATTTTGTTTTTAGTATCACTTATTTTAATACGGTAATTTTCATATGTTTAATCACATCGAGGTTTTTTTTGTTTTTTTTTGTATGTTTTTTTTGTTTCTTTTTCTTGCGTTCGTCCGTTTGTTCTGCTAATGAATTTCCAGTAATCTTGCAATATCCTCTGCAATCGAACGAAAGTATTCAGAATCAGTGGTGGCCTTATAAAAGGCGGGCCCAGTGCAAGAAAAATATGGGGGACCACTTTTCGTGTTATTTTGCTCCCAAACATAAAGATCTCTAAAAAAAAAAAATCACTTTTAATCGAGTACATTATCCCTGCTTTGCTTCCTTAAGTCAAGGTCCAGACAAGAGGGCTGTTGCTACTATGAAAAAATAGAGCAACATTTTGCTTAGGGGACCCCTTTTTGACGTATTTTAGGGGGGTGCTGGAGCTCCATTTGCACCGAACTAAACCCATCACTGTTCAGAATTAATAGGTTCTAAAACAGTAGTGGGCAATAATTTTTAACCTCGGGCCACATTGGGGCTTTTGGAATGAGTAATTGCAGGCCGCACATATACTGGCCGAACATATACTTTGGGAATAATCGCAGGCCGCACATATACTGACATCGGTAAATTTTAATAATTATAATCAATAAGGATCAATAGGAATAAGGATCAATTTGAAATGTCATTGCTTTTTAAATTCTTGAGATCTCTAAAAAAAGGTCTTCACTTTGAATTTGCTTCCGATTTTTTGATTTTCGTCCCTAAAATGTAGTGATCTCTAAAAAAAGGCCTTTAAATTTTACAATAATTACTGGAATTAGGTTAGAGGCAAAACAAAATTCTGATTAATTTTTTTAATTATTTGCTGGAAGATAACGCGGCCCGCAGTGTTCCCATTCCTGTTTTAAATCTTTGTTCTCGGCAAAACAGTTTTTCTAATTTTAATCATATGTTTCTACTAAATCTTTAGTAGATAAAAAAGGTAACGACATTGAGTATTTACGGGTTAAAATATTTGGATGGATGTTTATAGCGGTTTATAAAAGTAATATTTACTACCTTGAAAGTGGGTAGAGTGTGCGTTAAATGGGTTAATTGTATTTGAAATGTTTGATGTCAAATGTCTTTGCGTTTTATGCACAATATTAGTTTTTATTGCCATTCTCAAATTATTTTGAAAAATTATCACTCATTGAGATATCTGACTTTTTCCGATTACATAAAAAATTTTTTAAAACAACTGAACTTGCAGATTTTCTCAATTTTTAAGTTACTACAAATTTGGTTAACTTTTTATGTTAAAAAAAGTTATTAAATAGGCTATAACTGTTAAATCTGCAAAATTTCAAAATAAGTTGTAAGAATGCAACATCTGGATCTCCCAGTGTTTCTTGGATCCGCGTGCGAACCCTCGATCTCTCAGTGTTTCCTGGATCCGCGTGCGCACCCTGGATCTCCCAGTGTTTCCTCACCCCTGTTTTTACCCTGGCGATATTAACTGTCGTCATGCTGACTGGGGTTACGACGAAAATAGTCCGGACGGTGAGTGTTTGGCTGGTTGGGCAAGTATTACTTGTCTTGCCCTCCTATATAATGCCAAGGACGCTGCCAGTTTTTATTCCGGCCGCTGGAACACTGGCACCAATCCAAATCTAGCTTTCGCTAGCGTAGGTCCAAACAGTCGCTTACCGGATAGACGTGTTGACAAGTTCCCCAGCTCACAACATCGACCTTCGCTTATTACACCACCAAGGTTTGTTATGGCAGTGCCAAGCATGCCTGTTAAGCAATGGAACTTCTGCAAGGCCAATTGGAGTCACTACATTGCTTTGACGAATAAATTCGCAAAGACTTTGTTGCCGCCTGATTCACTTGATGTGGATGCGGCTTACCAGGACTTCTGTAACACCATTAAGAAAGCACCCAAAAAGACTATCCCATGCGGGTATCGAAATAACTATATTCCGTGTTGGGATGCAGAGTGTGAATCCCTCTATAAAACCTTTCTGCAGTCTCCTCAGGAGACGACTCAAAAGTTTGGCTGCTACAACTCTGCTTGCCAAGCTTGACAGAAAACGGAGGGATCGATGGTCCGAGGCAGTTCGGGGCATTGTCTTCTCACACTCTAGTCGAAAAGCATGGAGTATCTTGAACAACCTTACTGGTAGGTCACGACACTCTCCTCGTCACTGTCCCGTTTCAGCCGATGCTATTGCATCTCAGCTGGTTAGAAATGGGAAATACGAGGCTGTTGACCGCAAGTCATCTCGACTTGTCTTTCAAGAAGTGTCTGACCTTTGGAGGGCCACAACACCAGACGCAGTAAATATCTCTGAACAATTTTTCACAGAGAGAATTTACTGCTGCCCTTCAACATTTAAAACCAGGTAAAGCTCCGGGACCTGATTCCATCTGCCCCGAGCTTATACTCCATGCTGGAGCTGTTTTGAAGTCCTGGTTACGTGACTTCCTTTCTTCCTGTTTGAGCCGACTCAAAATTCCCAAGATCTGGAGAAGAGCGCTTGTGGTCGCGATCCCAAAACCAGGAAAGCCCGTGGGGGACCCAAAGAGTTATCGACCGATATCTCTGCTCTGTATCCCCTACAAGATCCTTGAGAGGCTTATCTACGCCCGCGTTGAACCATTAATCGATCCACTGCTCCCCAAAGAGCAGGCTGGGTTCCGACGTGGGAAGTTAACCGTAGATCAAGTTATTCTGCTAACCCAGAACATCGAGGATTCTTTCGAGGCTAAAAAGAAGGCCGGTGCCGTATTTGTCGATCTGACAGCTGCTTATGACACTGTCTGGCACCGTGGCCTTACCTGCAAGCTGCTGAGACTACTTCCGGATAAGCACATGATCAAAATGATCATGGAGCTTGTCCGAAATCGAAGTTTTACCCTTACCACCGGTGACAGCAAGCAAAGCAGGCTACGACGTCTTAAAAACGGCATTCCTCAGGGATCGGTTTTGGCCCCCCTCCTATTTAACATCTATACGTACGATCTTCCTTCCATGATTTCCAGCAAGTTTGCTTATGCTGATGATCTAGCATTGTTGCACTCTTCTGGAAACTGGAAGGACTTGGAGGGGACCTTAAGCCAAGACATGTCCACACTTTTAGCGTATCTCCAGACTTGGAGGTTGAAGCTCAGTCACACTAAGACGGTGGCGGCAACCTTTCACTTAAATAATCGAGAGGCCAAACGTGAGCTAAAGGTCTACAACAACGGTAGACTTTTACCGTTCTGTCCAACCCCTACATACCTTGGGGTAAAACTGGACAGATCGCTCACGTCTCGTCACCATTTAGTGGCATTGCGCAAAAAACTATCCTCGCGCGTCACACTGCTGAGGCGACTCGTGGGCTCGGGATGGGGTGCTGGTTCTAAAACACTACGCATAGCCACCTTATCTCTAGTCTACTCAGCAGCTGAGTACTGTGCGCCAGTCTGGTGTCGCAGTGCTCACACTCGCCTCATTGACAGTGTCTTGAACGACGCCTTGCGCATAGTTACTGGATGCCTGCGTCCCACTCCAACGGACCACCTACCTGTACTCTCAGGCATCCAGCCAGCTGAGCTTCGCCGACTGGGAGCGACATTCTCCTTGGCTTATCGTGGATCTCTGGACCCCGATCATATCTTGTATGGTCTTTTAAGTGGGTCCTCAGATACTCACCAAGTGAGACTAAGATCCAGACGCGCGTTTGTGCCAGCTGTGCGGAATCTTTTGGACAACCTTGCCAGACTTGGTATCCGCGCCTCTGAATGGACAAATCACAAATGGAACGCGGAGTACTGTAAAAATGCTTCCAGGTTCCGTGCTTTTGTGCCCGGGACCGGTGCCAGGCCTGTTGGGATGGGCTTACCCCGAGCAGCTTGGGTTAAGCTCAACCGCCTGCGGACTGGTGTTGGCGATTCCATTCGTCCATGCACAAATGGGGTCTCGCTCCTTCACCGAATTGCGAGTGTGGCGCCTCTGAGCAAACAGCAGACCATGTACTAACAGCGTGCCCCATACATCGGGCACCACATGGAACACGAGGTCTGACGGTTTTGGATGACGAAACTCGATGCTGGCTTAATGACATCACTGCCAGCATCTGATCCAGGCAGTGCAGCAGTCTGGGGTAGTAAAAGGATAAACCCTCGGCCCCAGTCCTGTTTGTGTCTGACCTGAAGTGGATACCCTTCAAACGACGACAACGACGACGACGAGAATGCAACATATTTAAAAAAAAGCAATGTTGTAAAAATCATAAATTAAAATTTTTTTAGAATTGCTTAATTTATTATAATTTCGGCAAAAAATAAATTTTTTTTTACCATATTGTTGCGATACGCAGCAGCACAACTAAATTCATAAAAATTTTTATTTTCGAACGTTTTCGGCTCCTTAAGCCCTTTTCAAAAATAACTTAAACTTAAATAAAATTAACAATAATGCGTGAAAACAAAAAAATTAATTAATATTTTAATTAATTATTAATTAAGCTTAATTCAAATCCAATAATATTTTCATTGGATAAAGAGCCCTCACTGTATTAGTAAAGAAATCCTATCGAAAAAACTTGCATTCTCCCAATTTAACTTGAAATTTTGTAGATTTAACATAAGAGGACTTGTAGGCCAATGTAGTCAAAGTTGATTTTTAATTAAATAAAAAATTTTTTAACCAATAGCAGACTGATTCTCGTTTGAGCAATCGTCATTGAATCGTCGTCCAGATCGATTATCTTTGATTCATTGACTTTTTTTTTACAAAAATAGGCCGTAACTGCTTATAAAAAATTAGCAAATATTGAAATTATTCTGCGATGGTTGTTAATTGTTTAGAAAATATATAGTAAATTTTTTCAAGCTGATGGCAACTTGCCGATTTCTAAAGGCAATTAGCTCATCAAGAAAGGTGATATTCTCGTGGATGTAGACAAAAGCCAAGGACAAAAACTACTTCACACTTTAAAAGCTTCCTACATTGAGGGCTTTAAAAGTAAAGGAAAGTTTTTGTATCTATTTTCCTCCGCCTAGCTCGAGATTAAATTCAGGAAATTTTGTCAACACAAAAGAAAAACAAAGTGTACAAGTGGCCTTACTTGTTACATCATGTAATTCGTTTGTGAAAGTTTTGTAATTTCCCATTTACCCAATTTGTATTGAAAGCGTTTCGTCATCTAGTTCCAGCTCATAAATGATTGACCGGTATTTTTCGGCTTGTCAACAGGATTCATTATTGGGGGATTTGAATGCACTTCGTTTGGCAGCAATACTGAAAAAGGTTTTAGTAAAGAAAATAAAAACTTAGCATGAAAAATGTGATTCTTTTTGTAAAAAATAGGGTTAAAAAAGCGGGATTCCGGTTTCGAAAATTTCCCAAATTTAGTGTCTGCTTAGCATTTCCCGTTTCCAGTTTTAGCAAAAAAAAATTTTTTTTGACTAAATTTGACTTAATTTCTAATAGGCTTCTGTCTGTATTGCTAAATTTCAATTCCATTTTGGTAATTTTTGCATCACTAGGACTATATTATTGCATCAATCGTTTTTGCAAATTCGATTTTGAAGGTAAAAATCACTATTTTATATTTTTCAAGCACTGAGACGATGTAGCGGCTATTATTTTTAACTCTCTTACTTTTGAAATTTGTAGTAAATCAAGCCGAGATGCATTTTTGCCTTGCTAATTTTACATACTAATTACTCTTTGTAATTTATGTGTAAATTTCCACTTCTTTGGGGTGATCCCGGGATTGGGTCAGATTTTCTTGGTTTTGGAAGTTTTTTCAGAAATTGGAAACCCTAGTAAAAAAATAACTGAAACCATGTATCATTTTGAAAAGACGCGATACTTTCAAAGCTGATTTTAAAAGAAGTCTAGATTAAACAGATTTTAGATATTTCAACGGGTAGCTTATCTATAGCAACTTAGTTTTTAAGAACACAATAGCTCATCTCGCAGAACCATTGCATCAAAAAAAAAAAAACTTGTCACGAAATCTAATGAAACAATTTATTTTTCAAAATATGTTAAAAATCAACTTTTTCAATACGGTTGTTTTTTTTTGCAAAAGTTTTTTGAAAACGACAGAGTTTTCACGAAAGAGTCAAACAAATCAATCAATATTGAAGAAATGTAGTGTTTAAAGCGCCGAAATTTTTTCACACCAAACCGAGCTGCTGTTCGTTTGTAACTGCGGCTGATTCTGCTTAGTTGAATTTCTGCGAAGGAATTCGTCGCAAATTTTTAAAGAAAGGCAGTGTTTCAAAGCAACATTCTAGTGCAGCACAACCTGGATTTTCAGATTATCCTTTTTGGCCTGACAGAGGTTGACAAGTAAAGGCGACGAAATGGCTGAAAAGCACGAGATAATCCAACAGTTCGCGCTAAAACCTGGGCCATTGCCAGTATATCTCTTTTGAGCGATAAGTTTTCGCTGACTTACAGATTTGTTAACAGTTTACAACATCTTCATGGGAGAAATGAAATTAATCCGGACAACAAGGACTAAAAAAAACTTTGCGCTTAAAACGTTTGAATTATATTTTTATAAAATATACAGTATATAGGTATTGCAAGAGTGAATTGATCTTCAAGAGTGCTCAATAAAAGAATCCGAGCAATAATTTACAAAATTTATTTAATAACTTTTAAAAAACCACAATAGTCTGTTTTATCCTATAAAATCGTCAGGTGATCGATCACTAAAAAAAAGGATAGAATCATTAGTAGTGAAAACATAGTACGTTAAGTTAATTACAAAGCGATAAAAATAATACGTAGTGCATAATTGATCAAACCAATAATACGATTCCGGTGACGTCATATAACAAAAAAGAATTCAAAATATATTAAATCCAAGTACATTATAAAGCAATCATATTAAGGTGAAAGAAGACGAGTCAGGTGCGTTGTGAAAGATTTGGAACGACCTGACGTTTCTACACGATGAAACAAACTGTGGTGGTTTTTAAGAAATGATTAAATGAACTTTGTATTGTTTATGTTTACAAAACTTTTTGTCTTTTCAAAGCTTTCTTTTATTTCCGATACTTAATCATTTTCATGTATTGTGAAAGTAGTTTTAATTTGTATTTTACAATATCTTTATCGGATTTGATTTCCCACTTCTGTTTTTACGAATTCAGCGAATTGAATCGAACACGTAATAATTCCGAGAAGTCGAATCTGTTTGAGGTGGACACGCGCGAATGCGAGCTAGATCCGTCACAAAATCTTTTAATGCGATTCTCTTCTTGACGTTTGGTGGGTGATAATTGAATAAAGGCACAAGTTTAAATAAATTGATTATATTTTTCATGGTTGAAATCAAGCAATACGTTGTTACAAAATGCAAACTTGAACTGACGTCAATTTAACGAAAACTTAAATTTTTTAATTGAACTCTTTGGATTTAATTTTTAGATTTTCGTTGATTAACTTTTTTGGTTTCTATGCTTGCTAATTTGAAATAATAACGTTTTGACATGTCAAAATACTGGTTTGTATACCATTATGTTAATTATTATATTACTGCTATTATTTTCTTTTGCTATTTCCGCAGCAGCAAAAATTTTAACATAAGCTTGATCTTATGTTAGGATTGTTTTTATTCCTATGTAATCTTGCTTGATCGTGCGCGGGCCGCATGGTAATTTCTGTGATATTAATATACATATATCCTATATATATATAATGTATGTATATAGAAATATATACTGTGTGCTATATTAACATGTCAAATTATTAAATTTTTATTATTCCTATGATAAAAAATAAAAAAAAGCAAAAAGCGCAGGAATTTTAAATATTAAGATGTAATTCCAGATAATCTCCGAGGCTGCACAAAACCACATCGAGGGTCGCAGGTTGGCCATGCCTGGTCTACGCAAACTTCGTTCTCTGAGATAAAACTGTATAAATTCTATCTTTCACAAAGTTTGGTTTATTGCGTTCACGAGAAATGTTAAAATCAAGTTACAAATTTAACAAAAGCACAGTTATTTTTTCAATAACTTGTAATGATTTATTTTCTCGATTACTTTCAGCACCTTGAGTAAAACTGTAAAAGCCAAACTGAAAACTACAACAACATCAACTACAAGTTTTTCTGAACAGATATAAAACAATAACAATATATGATTATAATAACAAAACTAATTTTTCAGGTGGGAGATCTAAACGAAAAAATCAATAAGCAAATAGTTTTTCTAGTGAAAAAAGTCGGGCTACAATTTTTATGCACTACAATTGAAAGAAAAGTAAAAATGGTAAAAATTTTTTGTGAATAAAAACAAAAAACATCAAGAAATTAATTCAAGGTGTTGTTGAAAAGTTATAAAAGTTGAATAAATGAGAAATAGTACACTTTTTTGCTCTGTTGTAACGATTTAAAACACTTTAATGCATTTTCTTTGTTAGGATTTATTATCCTGCTATTCATCTAATTTTCTTCCATGATACTATTCAGTGTTCCACAACCGATGTGTCTCAATATGATAGAAAGCGGCTGCGAGGTTATTGTAATTCGAACATACCTTTTTTTTTAATTTGATGGTTTTGAAATTAAAGTTTTGCAACTGCTGGATGATTTCTTGAACCAAATTGTAGCTGAACGCCCTATGTACATTAATAATGTTTTTGTGACGTTTCAAATAAATGGAAGTTTGTGCAATTTCTGACATTAGAAAAGGCTGGTTTAGGTTTATAAATGCAAAATTCTTTTTTGCGGCTAATGCTGAAGTCTCAACGCAAGAACTGCCGTTGCTTAGAAAAATTTTTCTGTGAGTTTTGGATTTCTATTGAAAAATATAAAGAAGTTTCCGGGGCAGCTATTAAACTGCTGCTCCAGTTTTGCACCGTTTATTTGTATAAAGAGTATGTAGCTTATTTGTATATATGTGCAAGTAGAGTTATTGATTTCTTTTATTGATCAAAAAAGATAAAATATCCTGGTAAAGAACGAACTTTGCGTGACCAAACATCAAACTATTTATTGTACAGCAATCGTACTGAATAAAACAAGCGCAAATATCTCGATAAAATATATCATAAGGTGTATTTTGTTATTTTGTATATAAATTAAATAGATTTTTTACATTTTTAGTCAACTTGTGCCGCTGAATTTCGAAAGTTTTTAAAATACGCAGCGAGTAAAAAAAAGGTTGCGCAGCACTGATATAATTGTTTGTTTAAGCAAGTATAAGCTTACACTTTTATCTGATATGATATTGTTGACATTAAAGTCGTCTCATGCGATGAGAAAAAGTAAAAGACTGAAATTTCTGTCTCTAATTTCGCTTTTTTAGGGTAGTCCAAAGCAAGTCTGTTCTAGAAAACAGATCTTTAAAAACATGTTAACGCAAAACAATTTGTTAACTGAAGTATAAAGTGATAAAAGGCCGTAAGCGCTCTTGTGAGGTAATTGTTGAAACGAAATTGTAAATAAAGCGATTGAATTTTATCTCTGTGTGTATTTTGAAATATTATACTTTTTTTTAGCACGTGAGAAAATAATTTTGAATGGTGGCCAAAAAACACAAGTGCACACCTTTTCATGAGGTCATCAAAACTCGAACTCTGTGCAACAATATCTGTTACGACAGGTTGATTTGTCAGCCTCGGCTCTTCGCATTTAATTCCAGCTGACCAGTAAAAGCAGAACAGAACACAGTTTGAGCAATATAAATTTTGTCTGTCGTTGGTGATGAGTGACCCGCAGTAGACGTGTTTGTTTCTTATTCAGTCTGCTGTTAATTTGATGCTAAACGCTTGTTTTGATCGACAGCGTCGAAACTACGCAGCAGGCTGTATTTTTAACAAGGTCAAAGGCTCACTTTCTGTGACAATAAAGACGAAAGGTTATTTCAACGTCTTCACTGTTGCTTGGTGACGTAGATATAATCTTAAACCAATCTGTCAAGCATCTTTTCTTTTTTTATTTCCACTTCAATTTTTCTTGTTGTCTGAACATAAAGTACGAAACTTAATAAATCTAAATACCTTTAGTTAATGTATATATCATGAGTATCATCACCACCACCCTGATTGTTACTAAATCAAACGTTGATAATTCTCACTCACCAGATCTGTGAAACTACTCTTGAAGGCGTTAAAAATGTAAGATTGTAAAACGGGTTTTATAGACACCAAAATATTATTTTCTTACTAACTTTAAAATATTTGATTTGCTTCTTCAAAGTTGTCTGGGTAAAAAAATGAAAAAAATTCTATTGGTGAAAAAAATGATGGAAATTCAAACAATCAGGAAAATTAAATAAATTAAGAATCAGAATTGTTTTAAGCAATCAAGAATATCGGACCTATATATAGATGGAGAACGGAGATGAAGAGAAAAATGTGGCAGGCGAAAAAGGAAGAGGGAGAAGAGAAAACGAATAAAAAAAATTGTTCTAAGATTTTCTATACCAGGGTTTCTCAAACCTTTTTATTCATTGAACACCTGCCGTGTTTCCCCAAAAATAAGACAGGGCTTATATTAATTCTCACTCTGAAATATGACACTATAGGGCTTGTTTTCGAGGGATGTCTTTTATTTTCATCTATCAGCAAACAAAGTTACTAAGTAGAAATTTGTTGCTATCTAGGTTTACGTGTCTTGTTGCTACAGCGTGCTACTTAAAAGTAACCCTAACTTTTACGATGTCATAATTTCCAACTATTAACTAGGGCTTATATTAAAATCATTGTGAAAATTCACGCTAGGTCTTAACATTATAGTTCAAGGAACACTTGACAAAAAAATTGCTAATTGCCAACTTGTCGAGTATATGTGGACTTTAATTTTGCACGTCAAAACAACTAAAGTTGCTTAAGTTGCTGTCGAAACAGAACGTAATTATATAATAAGAAAATAAAATTTAAAAAAATATGTAAATGTTTTGCAAGCTCATTATGGCGTACTTGCAAACCGTCATGTTCATTCTTCAGAGGAACACTTGTAAGTAAGGTTAGCACAAGTTCTCTGCGGAACACAGTTCGACAATCGCTGTTCCATACTACATAAAGACTCGTTTCCACTACGAGCAAAAAATGGAGTATTCTTTCTTTCTTTTATTGATTTTTTTGCTTTGCTTAGCGCTTAAGCGCGAAAAGAAGAAAAAAATCAATAGAACAAACAAAAAATACTCCATTCCATACTCGTAGTGGAAATGAGCCGTAATCGTTTCAACAAACAAATCTCTGAAGCTTGAGTTCAGAAGTCATAAATTAAATGGTAGCACAGATAGCAAACAAAGCATTAAAAATATATACTTGACCTAAATGTTATTTTAGTAATTAACATGACTAAATTCACAACTTTATGTAATATTTTTGCCAAAAAATTGATGTTGGGAATATTGTCTAGATAGACAAAAAACTAAAAACTTTTTCAGTGTAAATTTATTTAAAATAAAAATATGTTTTAAACAAGGCTTTTTAACAATAAAGCCCTTTTTGGCGAAAACTTTGTTTACTTTTAAGCAGAAACACACATTGAATAAATTACGTTTTGTGGCGTTAATGATGCATAAAAGTCGTAGTTAAAAAAGTTTCTGCTTGAAACTTAAACTTGCATTGAAATAAAACTCTTTGAAGATGATTACGGAAAAAAAGAAGTTTATTTATGAAATAATGGAAAAAAGTATAGTTCAAAGAAATTTCAGAAATATGATTCTTATGTATACAGAGATAAAAAATTTACAGAAACAAAATGAGTAAATCTTTAAAACATTTTTTAAAAAGTGAACAAGAAACAATGAATTTATTTATTCAATTGCTGGCCAAAACAACGAAAAATATTTTCATTTAACGTGTGTGTAATAGCCAAGATTTCTATCGATTAAAAGCGATTTAATTTTATTTAAAAAACGATTTATGCATTTAAAATAGTAACAAAATTTCTTAATTATTTTTTAAAAACTCTGGTATTTATCAATTTTGGCTAGAAAACTTCGATTTGCCAAAAAATACCTTTTTAAAAAGTTTATGAAATTTACATCTAAACATTTCAATTGAAGCTTGCTTATTTATTCTTATCATAGAATTCAATTGTTTCGCGCCATTTTGTTTAAGCTACCCAAAAGAAGCAAAAATTATGAAGTTGCATAGATCTGAGATAAAGACTAGTACTTTGGATGGGTGCAGTAAAGCTGAAAGTCGGCAACAGTCTGACGTCTAAATTTTCACAAATACTGTCAATTTGAAGGTTTCGCATATTAATATAGGTCAACAAAAACTTTTTTTTTTTCATGTATTTATAAATATTTGCAATACAAATATTTTGAAAGCATCACCATGTTAACTCAGCAAACTATGCGTTCTAACCATTGTACTACGAAATTTACTAAAAAAAATTTACACGCATTCCTTATTCAAAGTTCGTCGTCGTCGTCGTCGTCGTCGTCGTCATCGTTTGAAGGGCATCCACTCCAGGCCAGACACAAACAGAACTGGGGCCGAGGGTTTATCCTTTTACTACCCCAGACTGCTGCACTGCCTGGATCAGATGCTGGCAGTGATGTTATTAAGCCAGCATCGAGTTTCGTCATCCAAAACCGTCAGACCGCGTGCTCCATGTGGTGCCCGATGTATGGGGCACATTGTTAGTACATGGTCTGCGGTTTGCTCTGAGGCGCCACACTCGCAATTCGGTGAAGGAGCGAGACCCCATTTGTGCATGGACGAATGGAATCGCCCAACACCAGTCCGCAGGCGGTTGAGCTTAACCCAAGCTGCTCGGGGTAAGCCCATCCCAACAGGCCTGACACTGGTCCCGGGCACAAAAGCACGGAACCTGGAGGCACTTTCACAGTACTCCGCGTTCCATTTATGATTTGTCCATTCAGAGGCGCGGATGCCAAGTCTGGCAAGATTGTCCAAGAGATTCCGCGCACCTGGCACAAACGGGCGTCTGGATCTTAGTCTCACTTGGCCAGTATCTGAGGACCCACTTAAAAGACCATGCAAAATATGATCGGGGTCCAGAGATCCACGATAAGCCAAGGAGAATGTCGCTCCCAGTCGGCGAAGCTCAGCTGGCTGGATGCCTGAAAGTACAGGTAGGTGGTCCGTTGGAGTGGGACGCAGGCATCCAGTAACTATGCGCAAGGCATCATTCAAGACACTGTCAATGAGGCGAGTGTGAGCACTGCGACACCAGACTGGCGCACAGTACTCAGCTGCTGAGTAGACTAGAGACAAGGTGGCTATGCGTAGTGTTTTAGCACCAGCACCCCATCCCGAGCCCACGAGTCGCCTCAACAGTGTGACGCGCGAGGATAGTTTTTTGCGCAATGCCACTAAATGGTGACGAAACGTGAGCGATCTGTCCAGTTTTACCCCAAGGTATGTAGGGGTTGGACAGAACGGTAAAAGTCTACTATTGTTGTAGACCTTTAGCTCACGTTTGGCCTCTCGGTTGTTTAAGTGAAAGGCTGTCGTCACCGTCTTAGTGTGACTGAGCTTCAACCTCCAAGTCTGGAGATACGCTGACAGTGTGGACATGTCTTGGCTTAATGTCCCCTCCAAGTCCTTCCAGTTTCCAGAAGAGTGCAACAATGCTAAATCATCAGCATAAGCAAACTTTCTGAAAATCATGGAAGGAAGATCGTACGTATAGATGTTAAATAGGAGGGGAGCTAAGACCGATCCCTGAGGAACGCCGTTTTTAAGACGGCGTAGCCTGCTTTGCTTGCTGTCACCGGTGGTAAGGGTGAAACTTCGATTTCGGACAAGCTCCATGATCATTTTGATCATGTGCTTATCCGGAAGTAGTCTCAGCAGCTTGCAGGTAAGGCCACGGTGCCAGACAGTGTCATAAGCAGCTGTCAGATTGATAAATACGGCACCGGCCTTCTTTTTAGCCTCGAAAGAATCCTCGATGTTCTGGGTTAGCAGAACATCTTGATCTACGGTTAACTTCCCGCGTCGGAACCCAGCCTGCTCTTTGGGGAGCAGTGGATCGATTAATAGTTCAACGCGGGCGTAGATAAGCCTCTCAAGGATCTTGTAGGGGATACAGAGCAGAGATATCGGTCGATAACTCTTTGGGTCCCCCACGGGCTTTGCTGGTTTTGGGATCGCGACCACAAGCGCTCTTCTCCAGATCTTGGGAATTTTGAGTCGGCTCAAACAGGAAGAAAGGAAGTCACGTAACCAGGACTTCAAAGCAGCTCCATCATGGACTATAAGCTCGGGGCAGATGGAATCAGGACCCGGAGCTTTACCTGGTTTTAAATGTTGAAGGGCAGCAGCAAATTCTCTCTGTGAAAAATTGTCAGAGATATTTACTGCATCTGGTGTTGTGGCCCTCCAAAGGTCAGACACTTCTTGAAAGACAAGTCGAGATGACTTGCGATCAACAGCCTCGTATTTCCCATTTCTAACCAGCTGAGATGCAATAGCATTGGCTGAAACGGGACAATGACGAGGAGAGTGTCGTGACCTACCAGTAAGGTTGTTCAAGATACTCCACGCTTTTCGACTAGAGTGTGAGAAGTCAATGCTCCGAACTGCTTCGGACCATCGATCCCTCCGTTTTCTGTCAAGCTTGGCAAGCAGAGTTGTAGCAGCCAAACTTGAGTCGTCTCCCTGAGGAGACTGCAGAAAGGTTTTATAGAGGGATTCACACTCTGCATCCCAACACGGAATATAGTTATTTCGATACCCGCGTGGGATAGTCTTCTTGGCTGCTTTCTAAATGATGTTACAGAAGTCCTGGTAAGCCGCATCCACATCAAGTGAATCAGGCGGCAACAAAGTCTTTGCGAATTTATTCGTCAAAGCAATGTAGTGACTCCAATTGGCCTTGCGGAAGTTCCATCGCTTAACAGGCATGCTTGGCACTGCCATAGCAAACCTTGGTGGTGTAATAAGCGAGGGTCGATGTTGTGACCTGGGAAACTTCTCAAGGACACGTCTATCCGGTAAGCGACTGTTTGGACCTACGCTAGCAAAAGCTAGGTCTGGATTGGTGCCAGTGTTCCAGCGGCCGGAATAAAAACTGGCAGCGTCCTTGGCATTATATAGGAGGGCAAGACAATTAATACTTGCCCAGCCAGCCAAGCACTCACCATCCGAACTGTTGTCATCATAACCCCAGTCAGCATGACGACAGTTAAAATCGCCAGCGTACAGACAGGGGTGAGGAAACACTGGGAGATCCAGGGTTCGCAATCGCGTTGGCGGTGGTTTGTAGACGTTGACTATTTTATAGCCATCAACGTCCACACACAGCCACTCGATCTCCAATGTCGGTGGAGATTGGTCCAAAAGCGTGTATCTCAGTCGCTCGTGAACAAACGTGGCAAGGCCATGCTTCCTGCTTAAAGAAGACCCAGCTAGTTGGTAGTGTGGTAGCACCAACTTCTCTGCATCAGTGCAGTGGGTCTCCTGCAGTAGGATGACGAGTGCCTCAGACTGCATAGCGAGGTGATGAAGAACATTCATCTTGCTTGCAATGAGGCCTTCGATGTTCAGCTGAAGAATAGTGGGTCTTCGGAACTTGTTGGCAATGTGCCCTGAAAAGGGCAGTTTTATCCTGACATTGCCCCGTCCTGAAAAGGACGTTTGCCGATTAACAGATCCACACTGAACATCGGAATGGGTGGATACCCTTCCGTTTTGGTAGGTTCGGTTTCGGTCTGTCATTTTTAAAATCAATGAGCAGACTTACTCACGGCCCAGGCTGCGTGAAAGCACCTACCATCTGGCTCAATTCAAAGTTATTCTGTCACTAGCGTAATATAGCCCCAAACACTGTATATCAAAAATAAAATCAGAGTTGTGGAGTTGGAGAAATTTTTTACGACTCCACCTCCGACTTCACCTATTCAAATCTTTCCAATTCCAACTCCGACTCCATAACACAAAGGTTCTCAACCAATGTTTTTCAAGTGGTACGCGAGCTGCTCTCCGTTGCATGCGATTTATAGTGGTATTGTCAGGTAAAGTAGGCCTATTGTAACTATTTACTTTGGTGTTAGCTAAAATATTCGGACAGCACTTTCACTTCTTCCATACTAAATTCTCTGCACTCAATAAGCTACTTTTATCGATCTTGCTCTCTACCTTATTAACTGAATGGTGTCTGTAACGAAACTATTACTCCCTACTATTTCCGCACCCTGGTTTCGACAGGCTGTTTCGTCGGTATCAATCAATTAGAATGAGAATGAGTGATATTGAGATGGAATTCTTCCGTATTTGTGTATATGCTGTGCTTCCTGACAACCCTTGCAGACGAAACAAATAGTTGAGACAATTTCAATAACATGTTTATAAAAAAACTTGTACTCTGTTAATTAAGGATTATTACTGATGTCAGGTGGGAAAAATTTTACCTCCTTGTTCATATTTAAATGAGGGTCTTTTTTTCTTCGCTCCACGAATGAGTCAGAATATTAGTTTTATTGTAAGAACCAAAGAATTGTTTTTATACATTAGACTTTTAATTGTTCTAAAAAGTTTATACATTTGTATTTTTCAGTATAGCAAAATGTATTTTATTGGCCATTGTAGTAGTAATACCGAAATATTAAAAGATATCAAAAAAGAGATGAAAGCAAAGCCAAAAAAGTTAATTAATCAGTTTCATTACAAAGATAAGAATGCTTACCCTCTGAACAATTACCATGCAATATTTGATATTTTTGAAATTTCTATTCTTTTTAAAATACCGTACTTGTTGTTTTCTTTACGGTGTAGCGCAATTTAATAAATTGTGCAGGTTATGGGAAAGCATGGGTATGAGTAGATGTTATGTTTATATTTCATCTTTGACAAGGGATTGAAAACCATGCTATTGCCCCTTGCAAAAAATGCAATTAGCATTTGATGCAGCTTGCATAGCAAACTACAAACTAACAATCAATAATAAAACTTAAATTCTCTACAACCAGTTGCAGCAGCAGTGTAATGCTTTTGGATTTGAGATTCGAGTTATTGTGTTAAGTTTTGTTTTACAATAAAAAATAAGCTGCAGCTGTTCAACATGAAGTAAAAAGAAAAATTTTATAAATATTTTAAAAAGAAGAAACAAACAACAGCTACAAAAAATGTTTCAAATTTATTGTAGATATTAAAAAATGTTGCAATAGCTTCGAATTGAAGCTTTTCCCATCGCGTGCTAGGCAAAGATTCCTCCACTAAACTACCGTCGAACTTTATTTTCCCAGACCGGAAATCAAAATCGGGTCACGTGGTTGAATGGCAAGAACCCCGACCACTGGTCTACCTGAAAATAGTGTTTGATGAACTGTATATTGAAAACCCCTAATTATCTACTGTTTTTTTAAATCTTTGCACAATTTTAGATTTGAATTTGACTATTTGCTTTGGTTGGATCGTCTTATTTAAGTTTTTTTCGGCTTTTTGCAAAACTTGGTTTTAACAATAAGCACTCTTTGCACTCAGAGCAAGCCTCAAAAACTTCTTTTCAAAAGTAATTGAGGTATTTCGATCATAAAAGTTCTTGTAAAATCAGGGTGTCTGACAAAACTTTTGTTTTCAGAAATAATAGCTCCAAAAGTTTTTGAAAGAGTGTCGGGGACCATGTTTTCAACAAACAATGTTGCACAATTAATTATAAAGATACAACGAAAATAAAGCAATGGCCGGGATTTGAACACCCGCGGCGTGGTTGTTGCCACGAATCTTAACTACCGGACTACGTGGAAGTCGATTGTAAAATTGGGATCGATTCTTGTAAACTTTTCGCCCACTATATTTACATTTAACGTTTAGCTGTTAAATTGGATGGCAATGTATGTTTTGATTGGTTAAATTGTCAGCAAGGTAACGTGGCCGAGTAGAATAAATCTTAAAGAATTTTGGTAAGAGAAATTTTTTGTCGTTTAAGACTGCCAAACAAAGAAAGCATTAGAATCCAAAAGTTGTTTTTACAAAGGTTTTTGAAAGAAACTTTTCCCTTCACATTGAAAAAGCGCTCAAAGATTAAAAAAGGTTTTTTGGGGTGATTTTTAGGTTTTCTTGTGCCAAACTAAAAAATGATTTTTATATTTGTTTATTTTGCTATTCAATAGCGCCTTCTAACGTTATTTTGTCGAGTTGTCTTAAAGTTACTTTTATCAGTTTATAAAGCTACCTTCGGTGTTTTACGCAATTCTTTGCCGCTGAAGCGCAAACAACAGCGCCCTTTCGTTTTTCCTTACTTTTTTGTTTATTTTTTCTTTTGTTATATTTTTTTGTTATCTGGTTTAGTAGGCTATATTTTAATTAAGGTAGCAACAAACTAATCTTTCTAGCTGATATTTCCTTTTACTTTCTCTAAATGTTCTACCGTCTTGTTGCTTCTTCCTTTTTTTTCTGTTTGCACACCAGTAAATTAATATATCCATATTCTTCTTAGTATGACAGAGCTAAAATAGAAGAAATTGATTGATTATTGCTTACTTCGCAGTACACACAAACCGGCAAAAGCTCGTCAAGCGTGAAAAATGAAATGATGACAATAAAGGAACGCCGAGTAATGTTCTTAATGACTTCAGCAGTTCGTTTCAAAAGGTTTTCAAAATTGCTTTAGTTGAGGCATTTGCTGAAAAATTGATAAAATGATGACAAGAAGAATTAATTCGGGACAAAATTTTTAAAATTCATAAGTTCACGTGCTGTAATTTGCAATGTCCAGTGTTGTAATGAAAATTTTAGTCTTTATCAGTAAACGATGTTGATGGTTTTAATAATGTCGGAAAATATGTTGTTAGCAAATTTTTAAATTCTACTTTTTAGTTTTTTGTAGCTATAAAAAATATATACAATGTAATTATTAAAGCACATCTCACTAATTTTTCCGTTTGTCAAATTAATTAAAAATCATTCTAGCACAGTTTTTCAGTTAAATTAAATAAGTTAACCAGTGGGTAAAGCTGATTGGTCAAGCACTTTTTTACATCGCAATTCTACTTTATTTCTACTTTAATCTTTTAAAAGATTAAAATTACTGACATTCTTCAAAAAATATAGCTTTGATTATTTTCTGTAGGTTTCGCGGTTGTTTTGAGTCAGGGAGTGGTTTATGTGATTGTTAATAATTAACCAATGATTTTAGATTCGGCATTTATAAAACTTTCTCGTTTTAATAACTAAATTTCTGTTACAAAATGAGGTTCAGAAATTTAGAGCACTTATTCAGTCAAAGACGAATAGAGACAGCGACGGCGACAATTGAAGTTAGACTTGTTAATTAGACAGTGAATAAATTAGAACTTTTTTTAAAGAACTTATTTGACTTCCGAGTGTGTGTAATGTCTAGAGTAATTGATGAAGTAAAAATGCTGAAGTAGTACACTTTTTAGGAAAGGAATCGTTTTCACTGTGTCCACAAGCATCAAACTACCTTCAAGGATCATATGAGTTACCCGTACGCCTGTTCTAAAAATAGAAAAAAATTAGGGACAGTCTGCTTACCCGGGTTTAGTTGCAGAGCTGGTCATATAAGAAAAGGTAAATATAAGATTTGTGGTTCTTACCAAGTGCAAGACTGCACTGGTAGGAACGGCATTGTGCATCACGCACGCCGTATGACCAGATGCTGTAATATATCGAGTAGGGACAGATGGCACTATAGAGTACCACCTGTGGCATTGTGCATCACGCACGCCGAACCCGAGCTCACTGCCCGACCATGGTTTCGAGTTTTAAACTCTCATCAGGGACAGTCTGCTTACTCGGGTTTAGTTGCAGAGCTGGTCATATAAGAAAAGGTAAATATAAGATATGTGGTTCCTACCAAGTGCAAGACTGCACTGGTAGGAACGGCATTGTGCATCTGTCATAGTGCCATCTGTCCCTACTCGATATATTACAGCATCTGGTCATACGGCGTGCGTGATGCACAATGCCGTTCCTACCAGTGCAGTCTTGCACTTGGTAGGAACCACAAATCTTAAAAAAAATTATTGACAGATATAGGCTATAATTACAGTACAGATAAACTGAGGGACTTTGCTGATGTAGAAGAAAGTATCAAACTAAACGCTCTTCTTTTGACTCATATAATTTATAAAATAGCTTCAAGTTTCAAGAAATCATAAAACCATTTTTAGAGTATTTAGAACGAAATTCTACTGGAAATAACTTGAACAATAATAATTTAGAATTAATACTGGCTAAAATTATTGCTTTTTAATATGAACGATGAAAACCTAAACAAAGTTTTACATAGCCACATCAACAAAAAAAACGAACCTCCTTCAATATGCTTTTAAAATTTCGTCCAAGGTTAAAAAATGCCAAGTACAGTTTATAATAAAAATTAATTCGAAATTGCTTTATTGCAGTACAAGAAACAGCGATTTGCCACGTATACCGCAACAATAGCCTACTGTTGTAGTTTTGAGGATAAAATATTGTCAGGCCCATTAGTTAGAAAATCTCCAAAAATTAACTGGAGAAATAAAAACCAAAAAATATTTTTTCTGGTTTTAAAGTCAAGTAAAGATTAAAAAAAGATCTTTGCTCCGAGAATGAAAGCCAAAAAGAGATTTTTGCTTTTGAAAATAAAGTAAATTCTAAAAAAAACGCCTTCAATTGAATTCAGGCTCCTTAAAATTTCTCGTTATAGGATCAAAGATACCTTCTGAAAAACTATCAACGCCCTTGGATATTGTAATATCAATTGATTTCAAAGAATGCTAGGCTTTATAACAGGGGTGTCCAACCCGCGGCCCGCGAAGGAATTTTTAATCAGATGATCAATCATCTTGAATCATTGCAGTGCCTTCCGCGGAACCCTAGGGTTCCGTGAGAACAGTTCAGGGGTTCCGCAAGTTGTCTGCGGAAGATGAATTTCGTGTGTATCTATCAAAAACACGAACCAATTTTAAAGAGTTTTGCAAGAAACATTAGGCTCAAGTTTTTCATTGAATTTTTTACGAGAACAAATGTAATTTTTTACAGTTTGTACTAATAATTTCAGAAATCGATTCCGAGTGAAGACCTTTTTTTTTTAGAAAACACCCTGACTTTGGGACGAAAATAGAAATTTTGAAGACCGATTCCAAGTGAAGACCTTTTTTTTTTTTAGAGAACACCCTGATTTTGGGACGAAAATAGATGTTTTTAGCCTGATACGGCTCGCAAACTCGAATAATTTTGAAAAGTGGCCCACAGGAGTGCAGAAGTTGGACTACCCTGATTTAAACCTTCCCAATCGGTGATACGCAAGAGATTCCCAAGTGTACCCGCAAAACTTTTTGAAAAGCGCTAGTCCAGGGATGGTGAACATGCAGATAGTATTCATTGAATCGACAAAATAAAACCCTTAAGCAGAGTGAAAACCTTTTTTTTTAGAGAACACCTGTTTTGGGGACGGAAATTTTCGAACTAACATCGCGTTGATTACTGCAGCGATTGCGACCCGTGATAAACTTACACACGAAAATTTGGCCCGCGACGAGTAAAAGGTTGGACGCCCCTGCTTTATAAACTCAATTGCAAGAGAAAAAATTATTATTGGTTTTCTTATTTTATAGTGGATAATGTTTTTTTGCGCTCGAACAACCTTTGCTAAGTAGAAATATTTTCTTTATTTTTGGAAACTTTGTTTAAAATAACGCCTAACTAATTTTTGTTGGTTTTTTGCGGTAATACTATTAAACTTTTTTTGAGCAGGAAAACGCAAAGTCATAATTTTTTAATTTTTTGTCATGACAAAGCTTAAGAAACAAATTACTGGAAATTTTAATATCCTTCGATTTTATTATATTTTTTTATGGAATAAATCTACATAAAAGAAAAAACAACACTTTGAAAATTCCATTCAAATTCTTATTTTTTCTTTTTCAATAAATTTGTGCCACAACCTTTTTGTTTCATTGCATTATTTGAAAAAAAAACGGAGTTTTTTACTCTTTGGCTCAGTATTGCATTAGTGACCTGCAAAATGAATAATTTATGATGTTGTTTCAACACTTTTTCAACCACCTGTCTCATTTTTCTTTTGCACGGAATAAAAACATAGCTTATTAAAAGAAAGCGAGCAGCTTATACTAAAAATTAATTGCATAAAAACATTATTTTAAATCGGATTGTTTAGGGTTTATGTTACATTGTTTAAATTGTACATATTTATCAACATAGACAAATAAAAGGGTACATTTATCCTAGAAATGTACTACATTCGGCATTATTTAGCAGTGACAGTGAGAATATTCGAAAAAATAGCAACCAATTTCTTATATTTTTTTAATCAAGAGATTAGGTTTTAACCATTTAAATCGATAATTTTATTAGTGAATTTATTGAGCTAGAAACAAACCCCAAAACTTTTTGCTATTTAAAATTTTTCTTTACCAAAAGTCACTTTTCAAGCTGCCACTTATAAAATGATTTATCGATGTCTTCCAGATATTAGTAAGTTTTTTGTGACCACAACATTCGGCAAAGAAGAGCTGGATCAGTAATGCTTTCGGTCACACTTTTTAGAACAGTGGTTTTCAACCTGGGGTCCGCGGATAAGTTTGATAAACAGAATATTTGATTTAAAGCAAAGACTTTTTTTGAAAAACGCTAATACAAGAAATCAGAGACAGATTCAAAGTGAAGACCTTTTTTTTCGAGATAAGCGACAAAAAAGGAAAAATCAGTGACAAATCCTAAGTGAAGAAGACGATTTTTTGTTAGAGATTACCAGAACTTCGCAACGGAAGTTTAATTTTGTTCACCGAATGGGACTGAAGTTACTTTGGGTTGGAACTCGGGTCGCGGAATGAAAAAGGTTGAAAACCACTGCTCTAGATCATTTAAATCGCAACCAAGTCGTAATGCAGAATGACTTTCAAACTGGTCAAAGATGTAACTGTTACAACGGGGGTACAAATTATCGTAATTGTATGATCCAGCAAACAATTCATTCCAGAAAATTTATAAACTTTTTTGACAAGAAAAAATGTTTTTGTTTAAGTGATTTTAGGGAATTGTAAATTACGTTTTTAATTAATTGAAAATTCTTAACTTGATTTGGCTTTCATGTATTTACAGTACAGCTAAGGAAACTTACACCAAACTATTACTGGGTAGCAAAGTTGTCAATTTTTTTTTGTGTATATCGCTTCTGCTAGTTCTATGAATTACACCTATTAGAAAAACAATAATTTAATCAGTTGTAGCTTGATAACATCAACGAAATGTTCATTATTTAATTATTTTATTAACGAAAATATTTATCAACATTATCGAAATTTATTATTATTTTTATCGAAATGTTTATTATAGAAAAACAATAATTTGATCAGTTGGACGCTGATAACATTGCAATTACTAGTGCACACAAAAGCATATATTGTGAATGCAGTGCTGGGCAAGTTACTTTGTAAAAATAACTAGTTTCAATAGTTACAATCATTCGGCTTAGAAAGTAAATACAGTAGAACGCCGATTATCCGAAACGCTGATTATACGAACACTACTTTAACAAAAATCATTAAAGCGTGACGCCTGTAAGCAGAAACATTCGATAACAAATTCTGTTTCAAGAAAAAGAAATATACAGTAGAACGCCGATTATCCGAACTAATTGGGACCAGGGGTGGTTTGGATAACTGATTTTTTCGGATAATCAAACAAAATACCATTTTGCAGTAAAAAGCATCATTTCCACATATCGTCATTTATTGTGCAATATGGTCATTTCTAGTTGATTTATAATTTCAAGTTTCGTCCCAATAGTAAGTACATTTCTTTTTCTTTTGGTTGCAGATATACTGTAGTGACTAGATTAGTTTAAAACTTCAAGGAAATACAACACATTGTCGAGTGCTTTTTGCTTTTAAACGTCGCGCTTCTCGAAACACAATTTGTTATCCAATGTTTCTCGCTTGTCACGCTTTGATGACTTTTGTTAAAGTAGTGTCCGGATAATAATCGACGTTCGGATAATCGGCGTGCTATTGTACTTACTATTGAGACGAAACTTGAAATTATAAATCAACCAGAAATGACCATAATGCACAATAAATGACAATATGTGAAAACGATGCTTTTTATTGCAAAATTGTATTTTGTCCGATTATTCGAAAAACTCAGTTACC
Source organism: Diplosoma virens (assembly GCA_963680785.1). Lineage (NCBI taxonomy): Eukaryota > Metazoa > Chordata > Ascidiacea > Aplousobranchia > Didemnidae > Diplosoma > Diplosoma virens. The sequence continues at coordinate 31,111,502 of OY796885.1, forward strand.
CGAACCACCCCTGGTCCCAATTAGTTCGGATAATCGGCGTTCTACTGTATTTATAAGTTAGCAGTGGCGTGCGGTGACCTCTAAGACTGGTCATGCAATTGACATGCCGAAATAGGGTCATGCAATTGGGTATTTTATGGGTAGTCAATAAGTAAGACATGCAAAATTTTACTGGTAGGAAAAAAATTCTGTGTGAGATTCTAATTTTAGTCCTAATATCATGGTGTTCAAGACCAATTTTCGTCCTAGATTCAAGGTGATCTCTAAAAAAAAAAAGCCATCACTTGAAATCGTTTCCAAGTAATGCATTTTTTGTCCTAGAAATTCAGATATCTCTAAAAAAAAGGTCTTTCCTCTCAATTACTCTTCACTTTTACCGGTATGCTTTTCGTCCTGAAATTGTAGCATTCCCTAAAAAAATCAGCCTCAAATTCGCCTCGAATCAGCCTCAAATTTCTCTAATTTCATTCCAAATCAGTACCATTTCCTATTATGTTAAAAAATATATGCCTCATCGCGCAAAGTTTGTCATGTAAAATCCCTAAAAATTTGGTCATGCAACGCATGACTAGCATGCCCTGACCGCACGCCACTGCAAGTTAGTGTTACTGTTTTAACAAAGCAAGTTGTTTTAAATTACACTAACAATTACATGTACGTTTACAATTAAAACACTAGAAAAAATTCTTTCAAGGAGTGCTGCTTAAATTTTACTTTAGTCAAACTTAGGGAGTGCCTAGTCAAACTAAAGCAACTTACAACTGCTAATTCACACTCACAAAACACAATAAAGAGCACAAAAATTGTTGAAAGTAGACGAAATAAAGATTACTGTAGGCCTATTCAGTTTTTTTTCAAAAATACAAGCAGTTCAAAATGTTCATCGCATAGTTCACAACGTTTCAGCTTCGAAATGTCTTTACCATGTTAAAAGTATTTCAACCTACTTCACTTTACGACTAAAAAAGTAATCATAACTAGTAACTTTTAGCAGGGTCAAAATGAATAGTTACAATTTTTCCAAAAGTAGTGAAATTACAATTACAGCTATTGAAAAAGTAACTAGTTACGGCTGTGACTCTTACTGCACATCTTTGTGAATATTTGCAGCGACTATTTGATAAACGATAAACACAATGGTTGCTATGTCTTTTAAAGGGGAAAGATTGTTCAGTAATAAGCAACAAACTTGAAAACAAAACAGGACATAAGTGAAAAAAGGTCGGGTGGGCAAAGAAACTCACTAAAACAAATCCTACTTTGGTCGAAGGGCTGTTTCAAGTGCATACGATCATAAAAAATTCAAATGAAAAAAAAAACATTATTAATGAGAAAAATTTTCATCAAAAATAAATTAACTAGAATTAGTCTTAGCAGCCCGCTGTATTACTCCGAATGCTGCCTATTAAATCTTCTAAAATACATGTATAGTCGGCAGCGTGGTTGAGTGGTTAGAGCGCCGTGTTTGTGATCGACACGGTCTTGGTTCAAAACCTACTCCCGCCATTCTGTTGTGTCTTTGGGAAAGACATTTAACGGCACTTTCCCCTGCTTAATGGTTTTGGCAAGCAGTTCTAAATTTCAGTCATACTTCTATTAAATTTCAAGCGGACAACAATATCTTAGCATCTCCGGAAGCAGGTCGGGGAAAGGTAATTGCCTGCCTCATGTATTAACGCCTCCATCGCTTTCCTGCAAGTTAGGAGGATAAATATGGAGATAAAATATATATTGAATTGATGCAAACGCTGAAAAATTAAATCTATCAATAACTAATGTTCTGGAAACCTAATTTTTTTACTTTGCTCATTACCATGTAAAATAAACGCTAAAAGTACATGTTTCGATAATCCCTGCTTTTTGAATTCACTCCCAGTTAGTCACACGTGAATGAGACTTTATAAATTATAATATAACCCAAATGCGTACAGCTATAAATTTACTTTAAACAGCATGATTACAAAATAATTCCTAAAAAATGTTTTGTTTTACTTTGATTTTTTATTCACAGAGGATTGAAAACAAAAATGTTTCGTTTAAAGTTTTTCAGTTTTTTGTTTTCATGCATATTCACAACATCGATTGTGACTGCTGATGAATCAGGTAGGTTTGATTCTAAACAACAAACGGTTTTATTTAAAACGCATCAGTTCTAAGAATTTTTTCTCAGCTATTGCGATTTTTCTCACCTCCAGTTAATGTAACAACCGCAATACAAAAAAAAGTGGCTTTGCAGGACATTTAGTATCATTATAAATTTTTATTGATGTATAGTTTGTGTAGCTAACGAGAAGAAAAAAATCCTTATTCCGCCTCAATTTCAAGTTGAATTCTTTCATGTAGAGCAGTGACGCCCAACTCGCGAAGTCTTTTGATGCGGCCAGCAAAAGAATTTTTAATCAAAGGCCCAATTAACTTCAACTATTGCAGTGCTTCTAAACCAGCGGTTCTCAAACTTTGGTGGTTCGTGGCCCCTTTTTAGAGACTCTCAAATAACCGTGGCCCCCTGCTTAGAATATTCTCCCAAAATTCAAGTGAAGACAAAAAAAATCATCACTATGAAACTGTCTCTGATTTCTTCATTTTTGTCTCGAAAGACTAGTGTAGACTAAAAAAATGCTTTTGCTCGTAGTCCCCCGGTAAATGCCTTGCGGCCCCTTTGAGAACTCCTGTTCTAAACCTTTTTAATGGCGCGCACAAAACTTGGAACACAGTTATTTTTGGTCTAGCAGAGGTTTTTCCGTTTATATAGAAAAAAATACGTAAAACCAAAATGAAGACTTTTTTTTAGTTAGTCTTTATCTAAATTTGTGGTTTTAACTTCATTAATCTAGAAAGTTAATAAAAACCAAACCCGTAAAATTAAATTGAAGACCAAGAAAAGGATCTTCGTTTTGATTCTAAGTTAAAAACACATTTAGAATCGAAGTCAAGACTTTTTTGGTCTTCATCTTAAGCACTGCACCGATTGAGGCCCGCAATAAACTTATTGACAAAATATGTGGAAAAAGTTGGGCAGGCCTGATAGCGAGAATGAACTTACTGGTGTAGGATATTAGCCGAAGACTGTTGCAAAATACCCTCAATGTTGCTGCATCTGAGAAAAAATTTAATTCGATATGTAAAAAGTGTTGCCAGATTTCCTACTCTTGCATCAATGAGGTCATCGCCGTCGCTACAACATTTTGACTGTGCAAACTCAATATTTCAGGTTCTGTCATCATCCCTCCGAATCAAGTTCTTATTCAATTCGACTTGGTGCAAACTGAGGATTGGACCGAGACGGTACTGAATGAATTTAAAAAGAAAATAGCTGAATATGTCACCAGCTTTTGCCAGAAAAACAAAACAATATGCAAAATACAAAGTGTCCAGTAAGTGCGCAGGTTGGCCTCGTCAGATTTTCATATTAAATTAGTGTTTTGGTTCAAACAGTGTTTTTTTTTTTTAATCATAATTTTTAAAAATCTTTTATTCTACTTGGTTGAGCTATTGACATAGTTCCTTTTTTTTAAGTTTACAAAAAAAAAAACTCATGAGTCTTATATAGAAAATTAAATAAAAATTCTTAAAGATTTAATTCAAACAACGTGTTAATCACATCTGGATATCCAAAAGTGAAAGATGTCAATTCTCTTATGCTCTTCCAAGTAAATTTTCCTCCATCCGTTTCCGATGATTCAGGAAGCAAAACATTGAACCAACTTGCTCTCATTGGTAAGAAAAAAATTAATTAGATTTTTTCGCTTTGAATTTGAGCAAAATAGTAATAAAATTCGCCTTTGGTTCAGCTACAAGCGGGAAAACTATAGCCGTACTAGTCTTTTCGATTAATAAATTTCCACAGAAAAACAATTGCTGTAATTGCGCTTCACTTAAAGTAATTGTTTTTAACTTAATTCAGAAAGATTTGATTACGCAAAGAAGTTGTAGGTCCTTTGTTTTTATGAATGAGCCGAAAAGTGGTAAAAGTCCGACTAAGATAGGTTAATTATTGGCTAATGATCTTAGAATCGTAACTGTATTTTAACTAAGCAAAACTTTTTTGGCATAGAGAGGTAAAGAAGTAAGAAATTTTTACAAGAAAATGAAATAGGAATGAATAGTGGTTCATCCCACCAATTTCACTGAGATAGTATAGATCAGGGGTTCGTAAATAGTGGGTCGCGATCCAAATTTGGATCACGCTTTCCACTTTGGGTCGCAAAGATTTCTAATTCAATACTATTGGGTCGCTAAAAAATTTACTGTAATTATTCTGGTTTAATATTTTTACCTTGAAGTTAATTAAAAGCAGTATTTTTAGTGTAATGGAGTAAGTGAATACATCAAAAACAAACACAGATCAAGACTAAATGTGGAAGAAGATATTTGTGTTGCCCTCTCTCAAATTCTCTCAAATCAAACCTCGAATTGATTTGTTGAGTTCCAAACACCAAGCCTGTGATTCTTATTAGACAGAATAAATTGCAATAAATCAATTAATAAAGTCGGTCAGAGTTCAATTTGCCAAATATGTAATGAAGAAATTAAAAGACTTTAATTTTTTCGTTAAATATTTAGCCGTTGAATAAAATTTTCAATTTGACCTTGTTGAAAAGGTAAATAGACTTCGGTTAAAAGACTTTTAACATTGACAGAATAAATCCACAGATTTACTGCTTATGTGCTAACTTTCGTCTTATGACTTATGTGCTAAATGCTATTATCAATAGTAGCCTTACAATTGCTATTTATTTAAAGATATTTTCTACGAAACGACGACACTAAATATTTGGGTCGCAAGAGTTTAGGGCAATTTTTTTGGTTCATGTCAAAAATTATTTGCGGACCCTTGGTATAGATCACGGTATATTTGCAATTGCCGGGATTTTGCGTAGGCAAGAAAGTGCCGTTTTTGCAAAATTCGCTAAAACTTTTAGCTTCTTTATTTTGGATCTGCTTTTTTCTCTGTTAAATGTAGATTTCCCAGAGACCTTAAATTCTTTTAAAATGTTAAAAAATTTTAAAATTGAGTCTAATTAATAACTGAAACCAGTAGCGACTCCGGCACTCGGGCTACTCGGGCTCAACTCGAGTCATAAAATGAAAGCTGGCATTGTTTAATTTGAATTCTTTAAAGTCAACATTGATTCTACAAAGCTCAGGCTCATTACAAGACATGTGACATCGTATAAAGTTTATAAAGTGTATACGATGTCAGACGTACTTATTAGTAGTCTTGTAGGTAGTTTATAGGATAAATATTTATACAGTACTATAAACCACCTACAAATTGTTAACAGTGATGGCCTTTAAAAATGGGAGCCCGGTGCAAAAAAAATAGGGGGCCACTTTTTCGTGTTCAAAATTTTGTTTGGTTCAAAAAATGTGATCTCTAAAAAAAAGGTCATCACTTTAGGGAGGCCACCGTCATGGTGCTACTATGAAGAAATAGAGCAATATTTGCTAAGAAAGCCTACACTTTTTGCACACTTTGTGACGTTTTTTTTGTGACGTTTTAGCAGATGAAAATAGTTTATAGTTTTAGCCACCATATTTTAATCAAAAATTCAAGCCACTATCTTTAGCCTACAGTAATAATCTACAGTGTAGTTGTATTTGTAACTTGTCGCATCAGTATCAAACATGAGCCCGGGCAGCCACAAAATCCTGGAGTTGCCCCTGATTAAAACAACTGCCGTCATCTAAAGTCAACCAAAAATTTTTATCGTGAAATTTCGACTTCAACAACCTAAAATTTTAAACAAAATTTTATATTCCCTACACCAGCACTAAAATTTGATATTATCGTGAAACTGCACTTACTTAATTTAAATTTAAGTAATCTAATATTTAATTAAACAATTAGATCAAACAAGTTTTCCTGTTTATGACAAAATCTCATTTCAAAAGCGGTCGTAACCGAAAATCGAGAACAATTACAAGCTGACCTTCTAGCCGCTGCTCATGAGCCTTACGAAGCCTCTTTCCGCATTTCCTACGTCAATCATGTTCTGGTTTTGCAAACCGTAGACCAGACCTTGAACAACATCATCATCCCGATAGTTTGTTCGATTGTTCTAGTGATGACGATTATAATTTTGGGTTTGGAAGCAATAAAGTAAGTTTCAATTTCATTTCCAATTTCATTTTTTGTCGTTGGTAGTTAATAAAAAACCGAACATTTAAGGTTTAAGCGAATGATACAGAAGATATATCCTGATAAAAACCATTGATACTTCGAAAATTAATTTGAAATAAAAGAAATAGTTTTTAATTTTGTTTTTGTCGACGTAGTATGAATGTCATGGTTAAAAGATGTTACGTACATCAGATCTAACACATTTGACGACAAAAAAAAGTTGTCACTTAAGATTTTACCAGTTTTGTATTTTCGACCAGTGGTTTTCAAACTTTTAAGGTATGTGTGGTACCCGAAAGATTGTTCGAAATCGCAACGCACCGCCCATAATTAAAAGACATTAGAGTCGCAGTTGCATTATTTTTAACGTTACAATCAGTTTTTCTCAACATTATAAAATGAATTAGTGAAAAAACATTGAAGTATAAAAACGAAAAATATTTTACACACAAACCGTCTTTCAAAAATTTAATCGACATACCACAACGTTGTGACGTACTATTCGAGAACCGTTGGTCGCTATTAGAACTCGTTTCCACTACGAGCATGAAATGGAGTATTCTTTGTTTGTTTTATTGATTTTTTTACTTCTTTTCCAGCTTAGACGCTAAGAGAAACAAAAAGACCAATAAAACAAACAAAGAATACTCTCGCCAACGCTCGTAGTAGAAACGAGCCCTTATTTAGCATGAACCCCACTAGAATATTTTTTGGCTACATTACTGATTGCATAAAGATGTTTTTTGGCTGAAAATCTGCGCAAGCTGGAGTTTTGTTCCATATTTCTAGTTGGTGGCTTTTAAGCTACACACTTTAAATTGTAAAAAAATTTGTTTTTTAGAAGAAAGAAAATGAAAGCTCAAGTAAAAAAATTAGAACAAAAATATGGCAAAAGTGAACCGTTGCTAAAAAATTGAAGAAGCATGTGGACCACAAAACTCAGCACTTTTGAAAAATCTTTCTGCTATTTATATCCATACATTTTTTTCTAAAATATAGTCTGAAGTTTTACTTGTTCTGTTTTACAAATGCTATTGTCAAGTTGACAAGTTAATTTTGAGAGAAGAGTAGTTACTTCAACTCATTGCTTTGTTTCAACGTAGAAAGTTACTTATACGAATATACCAGTAATGACAGAAATGTTCTGTTTTTTTGTGTTTGAGTGAATGTAAATTAATCCTTCAGTGAGAGATTGATAAATTATATTTTTTCAAGCGCTGTAGACCAGAATTTCTTAACTCATTTGGCAAATTTAATAAATTCTGTGGACCCTAGAGAAAGACCAAAAATATTTTAAAACTTACAAAACATTTTCACAAGCATTAAATTCACAGAGTTCTTATAGCTTAGGTTAAAAAAGTTCTGCTGCCAGACTTTTGAATGCACTTATCACTAACAAGTGTTTTCTATGTTAGGAATGGTTTCAGATAAAAAAATTCACATCCGCACTAACTAATAATTACCCAAAGTGGGGAGGAACCAAAACTTGCCAGCAGCAGTTGTTATTGGCAAAGACAAGTGAAAACAAAAAAGGACAAAAAGGAGTTCAACTAAAAAAACAATTTTTTTTAGGTGAAAAAAAACAACTTTATTTTTGGTCTTCATTTGACGTTGTCTGTGGAAAAAGTTTTTTGCAAGTATATTGATAACTAAAACAATACTAATGAAGACTTAGCACTTAACATTTCTTCAAAATAAACTCAATTGAATTGTTAAGACAAAGTTTCTAAAAATAATTACGAATCTTAAAAATAAGCAAAAAATGGTAACACTGTAGAGAAATTACAATGTAGATTTTATAATAAATATTATTCTATGGAAAAATCTTTTAGACTTTTTCGATAGCTTTTAGATTTTCTTGATATTTTGGACCCCTGGTTTACTTACATTTCCACTTTATAAACCTGCTGTAGACAGCGACAAATCAAAGTTTTCAAGCAAAACGGTTGTTTCAGAAGTTCTTACTAAAATTCAGACTTTATGAAATTTAAAACATCATTTTACCATGATTCCATGTAGCTCTTAAAACATATTTTTGCCTTGAAATTCTTATATCATAAAAGTTTTTAAAAGTTACAAATAAAAAATCTCATGTTTTTTATAACTTTATAATTATAAGATTTTATTTAAATAGCATAACTTAAAATGATAGGTAATCGAAATCAATATTATTAACAAATGAGACTAATTCTTGTGTCACAATAATGCATTTCAATTGAGATCTATTGTCGTGAACAATCGTTAAACAGTCTTCATTTAAAAAAACTAATCGATGACTTCTAAAACATGAAATTAACAATACCAATCATTATTTATTTTTTATTTTGAACATAATTCGCGACCCTGACCTTATTGTAATTGTATTTTAAAAACTGTTTACTTCTCGGCAAATGTAAGTGATTGTAACTCCGCTTTCGTGGCGATTACAAGTCACAAAACCTTGGTTCAACTCCAGGTTTGCTTATGCTTTTGTGCCCTTGAAAGTACGTATTTTACAAAACTATCTTTAGTCGCAATTACCTATAAATTAAATTTATATCTGTAAATATATAAAAAAGCAAATAAAAAGTTTTAAGTAAACAAACCAAACCTTTGTTTATACCGATTTCTTACGCCAAAGCGTGTCATGAGTTGGCAGTTCCTATTTCCGCTTTTTCTTGTTCGTATGGAGTAGATGTTACTTTCGGGAAGACTCTTCAGATGTCAGGGCAGGTATTGTTCATCCAGGCTACTGTGTCCTCTTCAACTGATTCCAGAACATTACTTGGATAATGGAAAATGGCACAAGATGTTATTATGTGGTCAGCGGTTTGCTCCTCTGCGCCACATTTACGGCTGCTGTGGGAGCCGTACCACCATCTGTGCACTGTGGAATGGAATAAACCAACGCCGGTGCGGGGGCGGTTAAACCTGACCAAAGATGGTCTACAGTAAAAAATCCATTTTCAATGGTTTGGGGTTGACGTCGTGGATGAAAGTACGTAGGCAGCAGGTATTGTTTGCCATTCCGTATTCCATTGGGTTTCCGTCCAACATGCCACACTGGTGTCCAACTTAGAGAAGTCTTTTAAAAGTTCCAGTGCAGCAAGCACAAACGAGTGTTTCAATATGAGCAGTCGGTGTCCTCTACTGTATAAGGGACGAACAAGAGCCTTTTGTTAAGTGTGTGTTCAGGTTCTTGTGCTCGAGAGTTAGAGACAGTATGGCTCGTTTACGACAAAGTTCAGTTGGAAGGATACCTGCCAAGACAAATAAGTCATCTATTGGTGTAGAGTGCAGGCGTACAGTCACATTGCGAAAAGCGTCATTGATAGGTTTGTTAATGAAGCGAGTGTGGAAACTTTCTGCTAGATTGCACTCAGCCATAGAGTTATTGCCAGTTACTCTTGTAGCGACAGCAAGCGCAGGTTATTTATAACTACGCTAGATTTAGCCGGCCAGGAAATCGACCGAGAACTCCGGCAGTGAAGCCAGAAAGGTCACTCTCTAGACCAGTGGTTTTCAACCGGCGCTGTTTTCAGTGGGTCACAGAGCATAAATCAGAATGAAAGCAATATGAGACTTGCATAATGATAATATTATGATCGAGAAATCGGAAACAAATTCCAAGTGGAGGCCTTTTTTTTAATCACTATGTTTTTGGGACAAAAATTGAGAAATCGCGGACAAAAATCAAGTGTTTGATTTAAACAATGGATTAATAAATAAACTTCTGGTCTTAATTACAACAGTACTCAAGAGAAAATTTGTATTACACAACAAAGTGCATTAAAACAGAAACCAGTCAACTGTTTTTGATAAAATACGTTTGAAGTTTGAATAATTTTTACAATAATTCTCTTAAATTTTTTACAAGAATCTGTTTTAATTACAACATCATCACAACTGCACCAGTTTGACAAATGTTTTGAAAAACTGCAATTGGTCAGTCTGCAACTGCAACTGCTATGTGACGAATCGCATAGCTTGGATAATCATAAACAACGGTTCAAATGGTGGGTAAACAAAAAAATGGTTGGAAAAAAAACGTCTTATATTGAATACAATTTCATCGTGTCAGCTTAGCTTTTGAACCATAATGCAGTAATAAAATAACAAATATAATCATGTAGTTTATGACCATTTAGTAAATAGCAAATAAAATCCCAGCATAAATAAATATTAGTAGAAACCAAACTGCTTAAAATGAGAAGCACCAGACTCGAGTTTCGCTCTTATTAGAGCTCGTCAGTGATGCATATCTCACTGCGAATCGAACTCGCTACGTGTTGTCTTCCAAGCAGGAGACAACACCACTAGACCACGCGAGCCCGACAACAACTCGATCACAAGCAGCTGGAAATGATTCCCGGCTTTGCCGCGCAAGGAATACACAGAATCCACTGTGTGGTAAGACCAAGGCCGCACCTCATGACCGGGACTTACCCGACAAGCGTTAAGCATCGCGCTTACACTCCTAGAATTTTATTATTATAAATAAATTAAAAAATTGTTTATAAATAAATAATTTTTTGTGGTTAGAATAAAATTTTTTGTAACGGCGTATATTTAAATCATTAATGTTTTTTTAGCGTTGAAAACTTTTAATTTTCAAAAAAGTTTCGTTTTAAGGTAGGTTGGAATAGGCCTGCACATTCCTTCATCCTTCGGATTTACAAAACAGCTTCAAAACTTATTATTCTCTTTTATATTTTATGTTAATTGATCATTAAACATGTTCTCATTGATCATAGCAATTTTTTATGTTAAAAGTTATTTGCTCAAAGAGCAATGATTACAGAAGTTTTGCAACATAAGCTATCAACCGAAACTTTTAAATAGCATTTAAATCTTTTAATATGAATTATGAATTCAAACAAATACTTTTATTATAAATTGAAACAACATTTGAACAAACTTTTATTTGTTTGAATATTTTCTTTTTCTTTTTTTTAGATTTTCAATTCGTAAAAAAGTTTGCATCAAAAGAATTAAAAAAAAAGCGTATTCATCATTCCTTATGTCTCCTCCTTATAAAATTCCCAGCAATGTTTGCTCTTTTCAAATCTCTTTAAACATCAAAACGAATGCAACCTCGTACTTTTATCTTTATGTCAAGGGCAATCATTTCCCACTTAACATGACGACGAGATAGCGTCAATACGGCAAAGTTGTTAACAGTCCATTACGTCACTTTTGACCGAAGAGTTTATTTGGTCGTGATGGCAAGCAGCAAATTGTACGTCCGTGCAGGGGCGTACGAATTGCTGAGGACCCATCCATGCAACGAGTTTCAGAGCTTTGAAGTAAGCAACAATTTGAAGCCAAAAGTATCGCAATATCCAAATTTCGTGACTGTAAAGAGATGGAGCTCAAAATCGATGTTTATCAAAAATTTACTACGACAAAAAATGAATGTTGTGATTGGATGGGTATACAGCGTTTTGGAAACAGTAACTTTGAGCAATTTGACGCTCACCAATGCCTGGCAAAACGCTTACGGCTTTAACAAAACGATAGAATCGGGTGGTTTTTTAGCCTTGAGGCGATTTACCCAATCACTGATGCTTGCCTTATTTCCCCTGTAATAAAATCTGGAAAAACCCCTCGTCTTGTCTTGTCGTTTTGCCACCGATCGCAATGTAATGGCTCATCGATTCGGATTTTCTTTCTCAAGTCATACAGGGACATCCAAGGGGGGATACCCCCGGAGTTTCTCTTATATAAAAGAAATAAATTTAAAGTCAACACCATTCAACATTCAGTTTTTAAAAATCTGGAAATTTTTTCAGTACGACATCGCCGTGCTGAAGTCATATGACACTTTTTAAAGAAAAAAAGTATAAAAAGGTAGTTGTTCATAGCCATACCGATTTGTAGAAAAACCTGTTTAAATTTTTTTTTTCTTCTATTGTAAAATAAATAAAATGTAATTTTTACCGCGATATTGTCGACAAAGCCTAATGAAGACTGAAAGACTTTTAATGTATATTTTTCGCGTTTAGTCTGTAAACTGCAGCTCAAGTATACTTCAAAAAGGTAAAAAAGAAGACGAGTTTTTCTAATAAACCAATTATTCTAAAGTTAAATAAACCTAAAACTCTTATTTTCGAAAAAATTTTTGCTATTCTGTTCAAAAGTCTTAACATGCACAGAAAAAACTGAACCAATTTACGTTTCATCACCATCTCCAGGTTTTGCATTTGCAACTGAATTATACAGTTGTTTCGCTGTCGAGTCAATTGGCTGATTCGAAATGTTTTGCTGGCGCTAAATAACACAACCCCTCACCTCTGGCCACCAGTTTGATGACACAATGACAGACAAAAGATAAGTGTTTGATGAAATAATACAAAGACAAAAGCCACCAGTTTGATGACGTATGCAGACAAAGTTTGATGACGTAATGCAGACAAATGTCTAGTTTACAGTGTTTATAATGATGTTTTTGAGCAGTATTGATCGTGCCTGCCGCTTGCACAACCATCCTTGCAAGAATCCGTTCACTCGAGCTTTGCCATCTGGAAAACATTTTTTTTATAATAAAAGCACTTTTCTGTATGATCACATTCCACTTAGTCAATTGGATGATGCACAGGACAAACATCATTGCAGAACATGATTAGGAAGTTCGTTAATATCATCTGCGTAGGAGCTTCGAAATGGTTTGTTTAGATTTTAAAGAAAAATATCTGCTCTGTTAGATTTGCATGATAAACATGTCGCTGGCTTAATCTCTAGTCAGACAGAGGAGAGTCAGGAAAATGATAAAAATTTAGTTCCATTTTCTGTTTTGAATTAGAACCAAAGATAATTTTTAAATTTTTTTTTAACAAAAAATCAGATGTTTAGTTCAAGGCTAACTAACCAAAATGACCCTACACATAGCCCGACAAGAGAAAATTACCATACTTTTAAATTTTATAAAACATAATTTTTTTACTTAAATATCATTTTACAATTCATAGTTCAGGTAATGTTAAACCACGTAAAGATTTGCAATGTTTATACCTTGAAAGTGTATAATCTTTTAAAAGAGCAACATGGATGTTGAATTTTTATTAATTGATTAAAATTATAACTTTTCTAAGCAATTTTTTATATATTTTTCATGGTAGATTTTTATAAAAGGAGTTTGCCACCAGACAATTCGCACTTCCAGTTCTTCTTTTGCTTGTAGAAACTACAGGTGTTCCGACGTTTACAAGTGCATTCTTGCCATTGATCATATAAGAATTGAAACAAGATAAGAAGAGTGTCGTCCAATAAATGGTAAGGCCAACCGAATAATTCATCCTTTTTAATTTAAGCTATTTGCCACCAGGAATCAGTAAATAAACTATGCACGCAAATATGTAATTTTTTACTTGGATTGGTTTAATATATAACTTTCAACTTCAAAAATAATGTTTATGTTTTTTTGTGCTGTACTATGCATTAAAAATCATATGATCTTGAATTACTCCATCCTTCTTATAATCCTTCTTTCTACAAGTTTTTAATGTAGAAAAGCGCTAAAAAATCTGAAATTAAATCTAAAAATAAATCTTTTTTTAAGAGTTTTGACACTTGGAAAACATCTTTGAATTATAGTTGTGTAATTTGGCAAAAACAAAAAAGCTCAAAAGGGGATGAAATCTGTGTCTTTGTCCTGCAAGTCAGGAATTACTACGAGATACGTTAATCGATATGATCATGTGATGATGACCATTTAATTTATTCCTTTTTTTGTTAATCTTAAAAATTTATATTGGCAATTTTTACACGAGCGTCTCTGTGATACCTTTGTTTTTTTATGTCCCTTCTTTATGCGTAGAAGAATCCTTTTTCGATCAAATACAAGACCGGAGTTTATCTTTGTTTGGGGTCCACTAAGATAAAGTGATACGCGGCAAGCTGAGAAGCCAAACACACGCAATTCGATAAAACAACGAGCCACCTTTATATGTAGGCTATTAGAAGCGCTTTTATTATTCTGTATTCCGTTTGAAGATGCTATACGGCGGCTTAAAACGAGTAGTCACGTTTAATGACGGCGACCAGCGATTTTTGTCTAAATTTATTACTGAACATTTCATTTGAACATATACAAAAACTCATCTTTTATTCTATCTAGTTCAAAATAAGCTTCAAGGAATGAATAATAGCATTGTGGCCAGTGGTGAATATTGGGTGAGGCGAATGAGGCAGTCGCCTCAGGCCCCCCTTTTTTTGGGGGCCCCCCTCGAAAATAGCACATACAGTTTTGAATCCGCTGCAGATGTTTGTTCAGAGAACGATTCCAAGTGAAGACCTTTTTTTTTTTTAGAGAACACCATGATTTTGGGAGAAAAATAGGGAAATCAGAGATGAAATCGAAGTGAAGACCTTTTTTTTTTAGAGGACACCATGAGTTTCGGAGAAAAATATGCAAGCCAAGATCAGATCTCTTTTTTTTCTCAGACAACATCAATTTTTGAAAATTCTTGCCTCGGGGCCCCTGAATTGGAATATCCACCACTGATTGTGGCAATGGGTTAAACCAACTTGTCTCAGGACTATCAGATCACCTATCGGGAAACACGTTCAACGGACACGTGCTCTCAACATTTTAATTTTATTAGCATAGTAGTTTTAGTTAAACAAAAACTACTCCCGCCAACTCTTTTCCGGGATTTGAACCACTGCATAATATTTTATTCGACGCTTTGCAGCTTTACCGATAAGTTTATGCAGCTCAGCTTTAAGGTTTTATTTATTTATTTATTTTTTATCTTTATCTCTATATTCATCCTCCTGGCTCGCAGAAAAGCGACGGAGGTGCTATACATAGGGTAAGCAATTACCCCGACTTGCTTCCGGAGATGCCAAGGTATTGCTGTCCGCTAATAATTTAATAGAGATATGAATATAAATTAGCACTGCTTGCCAAGACCACCAAGCAGGGGAAAGTGCCGTAAAGTGTCATTCCCAAGAACACAATAGATTGGCGCAAGTGGGTTTTGAACCGAGATCATGTTGATCATCAGCCCGGTGCTTTAACCACTCTACCACTTCAACATATTGTAGCGAACTCATCTCCTACAAAGCGTTTAAACATGTTTATTGTGCAGAATATTGTTCGCTCACTGCATTACGTATTTTTTTTATTTTATCTCTATATTTATCCTCCTGACTTGCAAAAAAATGACGGAGACGCTAATACATAGGGTAAGCAATTACCCCGACTTGCTTCCGGAGATGCCAAGATATTGCTGTCCGCTTGTAATTCAATACAGATATGATTAAAATTTAGAACTGCTTGTTATTATTTTGTCCTTAGTTCGCAAAGTTTGGTTTCTCAGACTTTCAATTCTAAACTGTTATTTTTCTCAAACTTGTTTATTATATTTCCTTCCTTTTTACATGTTTTGGCTGGTCGTACACTCGGATTTATGGCGCCTTTATGGCTTAGTTTATCAGGACCCATATTACTAAGAAGTTACCAATCGCTTATTTTAAAATCTCTTGATTTTCGTATAGAAATAAGATAATCGTCACCAAAGAAAATAATAACTAAATTGGTTCTTTAAATATTACGTCATGAAGGGCCGTAACTTCGTCAGGTGGGACCCCGGTGCAAACATCTGTTATGGGGCTTCCATTTTTTTCAGTGCTTAATATTCAATTGAGCTACTTTTATCAATACAGGGATCATTGACGACTCTGCGTTTTAAAAAAATTTTTTAATTGAAATAATGAGTCAAAAAAGCATTGAGCTGAAAAGGTAAAACGAGCTAAAGCTAAGTTTACTATGCCTGTAAATGAAAGGCTATAATTGGAATAAAATTTCACCAAGGCTGAACGGTTCAGCATCACTCTTTGTGATTGCAGTGTATTTAAATCAAAATAATGGCATAACAAGGATTTTATGGGGGCAGGCTGCAACAACAACTTTTTGATTGTTTAATAAAAGTTTAATCAAATAAACGTCGCAAACCAAAATCGTTTTATAATATCAAAAAAATTATGTGCAACCTTGAGGCAAGATGCTTTGTGAACTATTAACAATATTTCAGCAAAATGGAGATGTGTTATGCAATGCGGATAAATTATTTAACCCAAAAAGAATTAACGTACAGTACACTGACATCACCACAAAAGACACAAACTAATAAAACATAATACGTACATTGAGGCCAATTAAGTAGGCTACCGTAATTTACTTGCGGGTGATCGGAAACTTGAAATTTTTCCGTCTTGCTTTTGCACTAGCGAACTGCTGGATAACTTTTCTAAACTCTAAATTTTTTAGCTCGTTCATTTTCTATCGATAGCAGAGACAAACCGCTATGAGTCTCTCTTGAGAGATAGTGCTTTGAAGAAAGTTTTTGATCAGTTTGAGTTTAGAAAAAGACTTCTCTACCGTAGCAACTATTACAGGTACTGCCATATACATCATATATGCCGTACAAACGGCAGGATAAGTTGTGGCAAGTGAGGCATTTTCAACAATCAAAAAGAAGCCATTTCTTTAGCAGATTTTAAATGGGCAATCTTTTCTCTCGAAACGACGTTTTGATGGAGAGCATTTGGCTAAGAAACAACGGAGAAACGTTATCAGAAATTTGTTAGAAAATTTTCTTGCTTCAACCTCAAGATCCCGATGAGAAGCATTTGATAAAAAACTTGGTTCCAAAACTTGATATGACGTCACCACTGATTTCATTCCTTCAAAGCGATTAATTAGTTGGCAAGAAAGTATGTCCATTATCGGAAGAAACACAGTTACGCAAAATCGCTTTTTAGGATCGCTTAACGTTATTCCTTTGGATATTTCATCGAAGTAGGCTTCTGTTTTCTTTGCTCTTTTGTTTAAAAACTGTCTTGGCAAACCCCTGTAGAAGCAATAATGGAAACTTGGTTTAGTACTGCGTCAACTTCTTCTGAGTTAAGCAATGTCTACAGCAGCAATTTGCAGAAGTTTATGGGCAGAAATTAAGTTAATTGTTTTTACACTAATGTTTTCGAAGGAATCTTAACGATCTGCAAAATTTTGCAATGAACGTTTTAAAGTCTTCTACTTTTTTGCTGTTTTTCCTGTGATGTTTTTAGATGCGCAAACTTTACCTAAAATTCACTTTGCGAATTCAATGACTGAACTTTAATAAATTAGCAAAGGACGGTCACTGAAATGTTTATCTTATTTATCAAAATAACGAGTTAATATAATTGAAAAAATTGGAAAACGTAAATTTTACTAAATTTGTCAATCAAGATATATCTTTTTGTATACATTATCATGAAAATTATAATACTGAGCATGACAAGCTAATGTTTTTAAAGACAAATATTTTAAAATTAATAAACACGGAACAACAGTGAAAGAATTTTAAATAGAACAATAAAATTTGGTTGTTTCTTTCAAAACTTTTAAAATAAAACATCAAATCAAAAACTAAACATAAAAAATATACACTCTTCTTTATTAATTAATAAATAGAGATTAGCGTAAACATTAGGAGTTAATAAAATACCACTAAAACACAGCAAAAAAACATTAAAAAAATTAAAATTGGAAAAACTAAAAAAATTTCAAACAATGAAATTAATTCAAGTTTGCAGCCAACCAATATTAAAAGTAAAAAAGCAAGAACGGGAGAAAGACACTGTACAAAAATTTTTTATACTACGTATAATACTAAATATTTTATAAGCATTCTCGTCTTTTCACATAATTAGAGTTAAAAGTCATTCTTTAGCAAAAAAGTGACACAAAACAAATTTATTAAGCACTTGACAAAAAAACTCATTAGATGAAAAAATCCATAGTGTATTATTACTAAAAATAAATTGTTTAAATAAATTCTTAGTCGTACAAAACTTTTCAGATAACCAATGGTTTTAACAGAACACTTTCAATATTTAGCAGTCTTAAAAAAACTGTTATCTTAAGAATTCCTTAGGGAAATTCTCATCAGAACTCGTTGGCAGTGGGAAATTGCAAAGAACACGTGATTCACATAGAAATCTCTTTCGATTGCCAGCTAGTTCTTCTGATCAGATTTGGTCCAAGGAATTCTTGAGACAATAATTTTTTTGAAAACTACCGTGAATCGAAAGAGTTCAATAAAGGGGCTCGGTCAGTGCAATTGGTTGTTCAAAAATTAAATTGTCTCGTTTTTATCAATGACTAAACGTCAAGAAACAAATCAACAGTTCAGAAAAAACATGAATAATTTATGGCAACCTTCAGAGAGGAAGGGAAGTTAAACTTTATTGTAACTTTCTATTTGTATCTTTATTGATTACTGTACCACAATTTAATAAAGTCACATTAAAGGTCAGAACATTCTATTTTGAAACGTATCAAAACTGGCCCAAGTGAAAGTTCTCTAACTGGAAAAGATGAAAAGAATAAAAACAAACTGTCATTGCTTCATTTGATTAGACAATTATAATTTAAACAAGAATTATTTTTAAAAATGCGATTTAAAATCGACTATTACAACATAAAAGCAAATATGGGACAAGCCCGTTTACCAGAACGGGAGAATGTTCTTGAGGCTTTAAAGCAGGGATGTCCAACCTTTTTGAGCCGAGGGCCATTTTGACGCACAAAAAATATTGGCGGGCCATACAAAGAAAACACCCCACTTTTTGCATCAAAATTATAGTGATCTCTAAAAAAAAAGGTCTTCACCTCAAATCAGTCTCCGATTTGCTACTTTTTACACCAAAATCAAAATCATAGTGACAGAAGGTTCCAAAAAACACTGTGCGGGCCACTCAAAATCTTTACGCGGGTCAAACTTGATAAAAATTGAAAAAAGGGCCTTCACATCACATTTGTCTTCGACTTCTGCCAAAATTGACAGGACAGAGGGCTTCAAAAAACACTGCGCGGGCCACGGGTTGGACGGCCCTGCTTTAAAGGGAGAAGTAAATAGACCACCAGCAACTTTTGCTAATCAGATAAAAGTTGTTTGTAAACAGTAACAAGAATTTCGCAACAAAGACTGGCTTAACACAGTCGTTGTAAATGCGAACGGTTGATAAAAAATCACAAAAGGAATGAAGCTTTCAGTCAGTGATTGTTAATGAGGTTCGACCGTCGGTTGACAGCCTTGTAATAGCTGGGAGGTTCTTATTAACGGTCACTGCTCTATCTTCTGTTTCATTACACAACATGACGTTGGGAACAACTAATTCTTGAGGAGAAATCTTCTTTTTCAGATTGCTTGCACTGTAGAGTAGCTTTTTCCATCTAGAAAAGAAAAACTTGCAACTCTATCGGATAACACCATAAGTCAACGTAAAAGTGGTCGAAATTGATTCAGCAAGATTGACTTTTTTCTCGCACAAATTACATGGCAGCATTAACGTAGCAGCGATGAAGAGTCCTTGTTTTGTGTGTGTTAAAAAGTTTTGTGCAGCACTTTATTGATTGTACACGGATGTATCCATCGTTCAGACCGACTCTGAAGGACACGGGTTCATTGATCGGATAGAACAAGAAAGCAAAAATAATTCTGGCATATTAATGGTCGAAAAATACCTTTTCACTCTTACGACAACCGGTAACAAAAAATTACCTTTACTAAAAGCAGGCTATTAAAAACTGTTTGAAAGCTTTGTGATGACTTAAAAGTTAAATAACGCAAGATTGAAAATGTTTAAAATTATTCAATGGGGTGTAAAAAATCAAGTCGCCGCTTGATTGTGGTCTGAGGACCGTCTTTTGGACCACATTGGCCGGTAACAAAGCAACCCTTTTATCAGTAATCACAACCCAGTGCATTAAATTTGTAGATTAAAATTATATAAGACAAATAAAGCTTCTTGAATATAAAAATTAACAAATGTATAAATCTAGCCCTCGAAAGTAAATTAGATTTAGCTGACAGTAACGAAAAAAAAAAGTATGACGTCCAACTTATTTCACGGTAGTATTTTCACCAATTAAAGTGACGCGATATGTAATACTGTTGACAAAGAAACGTAAAAAACCTATTAAGCTAAAGTTGTTTCATACCGTTACGGCACTTAAAATTGTAGTAACAAAAACTTTCGTTAACCCTTAAAAGTCAAATTTTAACTTGAAGCAACAAACTGAACTTTGAATTTGTTCTCACGTTTTCTTCTAAATTCGTGCGAAAGAGCGGTGTTAACCCAAAACAACATCTGCATTTGTTATGTTTCTTGAAACAGTTTTATTATATTTTTAATTTTTGATCACGTTTTATCAAGTTTTTTGTTCGGTAGTCATAGGTATGCGGCTTTAGACTAGAATTTGATTTTCACAAGCAAAACTCGAAAGCTCGGTGGAAAGTACAACTCCAATTTTTTTTTTCATATGTAGAAAGATTAATTGCTTTTTCAAATTTCACAATAGCTGAACGTTTTTTAGGTGAAATAAACCATCACTTTAAAATAAAATTTGTGTTTTTGCTTTGAGTTAACAAACCTAAAAAAATTTTTATGAATATTAATATTCAATTTTTCTTACATTTTGTGCTTCATAGTGTGATTACAGTCTTATTTTTTTTTATTTTTATCTCTATATTTATCCTCCTGACTCGCAGGAAAGCGACGGAGGCGCTATACATAGGGTAAGAAATTACCGCAAGTCTCGCGTAAATAAGCAAAAAATTTTTTTTATCAAAAGAAAAAATTTGGTCCTTTAAGGGTTAACAATTAGATATGCAGCTTAATAATTTAAAAAAAATAAAAAATAAAAAACCTTAAGGCTCACCTGATGGTTTCAACCGCCCATACAAAAAACAACAATGCCACGACAAAAGCGCAAACCAAAGGAGTTAAAACTCTGTTCAACGTTTGGTCGCTTGTTTCAAGCACTAAAACGTTGTTGACGTACGAGATTCGATAAGAAAATTCGTAAGGCTCGTTTGCAGCAGCGAGAAGGGAACTTTGAATTTGCTTTCGGTAATGAACAATTGCAACTGTAATGAATTTTCAAGTCATTAGATCTTAACGAAAATTGGTTTGCGCATATAAGAAAAAACGAATGTCATGCACAAGATCTTTGAAACACGAAATTGGTTTGATTTGTTAAGAAAAATGAATTAAAAAATTGCAAAATATTTAACTCTAGTACCATAGCCGTACCAGTCCAAAAAGATTTGGGGGGGTAATACACTTTTGCTCAAATTTTATCGACAATTGCCCGAATTATGATCTTGTAACATTTTGCAGAAATGTTACACAGATATAAAGTGATGATCTTTTTTCGTTGATTTTCATCAGGTTTTGTGGTTGAATAGAAACAGAAAAGATTAGTTTCACTCAATGAAAACTAATGAAGACAAAAAAAGTTTTCACTTTACATCTGCGTAACATTTCTCTTTTCTCGTCTAAAAAACTCGCGAAAAACCAAAAAAATTTTGCTCACTGATCTAAAGTGGGTAACTTTATCTTCCCAAATATTTCATGTTGCTTCCCGAAAAATTCTGATTTTGCCCAAATTTTTGCGTCTTGGGAGGGCGATCGCACCCTGCTCTCCAGGGTTCTACGGCTAGTACGAAGGAACGTGTTTTTTTTAATCTTTGATTTAAATTTACTTAGTAGATACATATTTCTTATTTTGAAAAGAAAAAATTGTAATAAAAGTAAAAAAAATTCGTGAAGGATCAAGTGACGACTAAGATTTTTAGATATTTTTATTTTATTTACAACTCGAACGACGGCGATTATGTAGTAAATTGGTGAACTGTGTGTGACGACAAGATAACAGCCACTGTTAAATCATTTTCAAACCGTGTGTTTTCGGTTGAAGCCCGGTCGTTGTCATGTCGTTGCAGCCATAAAAAAGCGCTTTCTTTAGCTCATCTAATTAACAAGCAACTCTATTGATTACAAATATATTACGTAAGAAATAACAAAAAAGAGGATTGCTTTAAATTTAACCTTTGGTTATTGTCTTTCTAAACAGGAAAACAATAGCTGACGATATATAATGATACAATGCTTATAGGACTTTAACATAATTGAGAAAATTGAACTTGTAAAGCATAACTTAAAGACATTTCATCAGAAATAAGCGTCTTTAAAATTCATTAATAAAACTTAAAGAAAAACAGTAATAAAAACGTAATATTTTCACTAATTGAATAATTAATTATAAATAGCTAAGCTTAACTGCCGAATTTCCTACCTTCTACTAAGGATTTGTTGAAGTAAACTGTTTCACTGGTATTTGATGGAAACGGTGAAACAATTTTTATCAACATTAAGGTATTTCTTTTATCTATTTCTTTAGGATATCCTGATTCAATGATAACATTACGAGCATTGAGGGATCTCAAAAAATAAATAAACAAAACTTAACATCAACTTGAGTAAAAAGCTAACTTTTGAAACTATGAAACAGTGAATCCATTCAGTCTAATTTACGACAATACAGTTATAAAAATTGTATGGTACTTATGAGTTGAAATTCTTGGTAAGCAAGAAAAGTTATAAATTATTAGATGTATAACTAAGTTTTTGCCCTCTGATAGTTTCAAATGTATCTAAAAATTTACAAACTTATTTTTCTAACTGTTTAGAACCTTGCATAAGTGTTATTAAATTTTTTCTTTTTTTTTTTTTCAGATTAAAATTTATAAAAGAATTGACAATTCTTGAACAGAGATAAATTTTTTCAGAAATATAGTCTTACATGATTTTGACCTAAAAATCCCTCCTTTAAAGACTCACAAAATTCTTTTTGAAGATTCTGCAAAGATTTTTATACTACGTATACAAAATTCTGCAAAGACGATTCCTCATCATTAAGAACTATCAAATATTGATGTTCTCGTTTTAATTATCGTGATTTTTCTTTAACTGATAAACCAAGAGCAGGTAAGCCTCAAAAAATTTCTGATAAGGAAATCATTAAAAAAGTGAAGGAAAACCCCACTATAACACAAAAGGAAATTGCAACTCATTTTAATGTCTCCCAAACAGCAATAGCCAAAAGGTTAAAACAAATTGGATTTATTCAAAAGCAGAATATTTGGATACTACGCTCTTGCTCCTAGTGATTATCATTTTTTTCGATCTTTATCTCATTCTCTAGATGGCGAAAAATTTAAATCGAAAGACTAGGTCAAATTTTTTTTGGAAAATTTCTTTGAGAAAAAAGAGAAAAAATTTTATAAAAGGGAAATTAAAAATTTGATTGAAAGATGGCAAAAAACAATAGATGCACAAGGAAACTACTTTGATTAAAAATCATTTTTTAATTTCATCTTTTATTATCTGATATTTTTGATAGAGGGCAAAAACTTAGTTATACACCTAATAACTTGAGCTCATGACGGTTATTCATAATGATAAAATATCTTAATTACCGGTAAAAGCGAACAAACAGGCACAATTTTAAAAATCTAACCTGATTGAAATAACTTTAAAAAATAAAGTGAAAAAAATCTGGTCAATAAGATATTATTCTAAATTAGGCTTTCTTAGAAAAAATTAAACCACACATGGCTTCTACTATGCAATGATCACATATCTTTTATACATTTAATGTGAAAAAAAGGAAGTAATGCACTAACACTATGACAAATTCATTTGTCAAAAAAATTACAATCAAATCCTTTTGTTTGCTTATCTAGATAAATGCAAAAGTACCTGAAACAGAAAAATGTAAACAATACAAACATCTATATGCAGTAAGATAGTAGTTGACTGGTGTCTGCAACTGACGTTGTCACAAGCATCTGCAAGTCACAAGGATATATACAGCGATGAATAGTTTAAAATTATGTAACTAGTGACAATGACATTTTCAAGGTCGGCAAAATGCAAATTTAACTCACTAACCTGAAGTACGAACTATTGCATTGGACCACATCAAACTGGCAATAACTTACTATACTTTTAATAATAATATTTTTCAAATCTTGTAGAACAAGATCAGACCAATCTTTTAATTGAACCAAATCAAACTGAATGAGGATATGGTTGCTTTCATCACCTATGAAAAATCAAAAATATATTTGGAGCATAAAATTTGGAATGCTTAACTAATTTCAAAATAAAAAGTAAAGCTGATTTATTTTAAAACATTGTTTTATTCAGGACGTTTTGGAATTATAACTTATTCCATCATCACCTGTGTTAAACAGTTTAAACCAAAGAAGTTTGTCTCATAAAATTTTTAGTAGTTTTTATACTTCCATTTAAATTTTATTTTTGAGAATCAACAAAAGCAGAAGAAGCATGAGAAGATTCAAAAAACGATGCAACAGATGTCAGACATTAAATCATGGAAGAAAAAGGCAGAAGCAAGAAACATTAAAAAAACTGAAACACAAATAAACAAAAAAATTAAAAGAAACCTGACGTGACTGTAATTCACAACTTTTTTTAAAAACAGCCAAGCAAAGTAAAGTGATGTAAATTTTTTTTCTCAAAAGTGCTTTAAAATGACATGTATTTTGTGTTGAACCGAAACCATAGTCCTGTTGATCAAAATCCAACTGGTTGTCTTTTAAACAGTAATCTTTCCTGCATAATCATGCAGCAAACATTAAAAAAAAATTTATATAACAGGATTTAAGAAGAGATACTACAATACAACTGACATGCAGAGCAAAACTTAAATTCTTGATAATGTTTAGCATGAAGAAAAATTACAAGATTATTAGATGTAAGTTTTTGATAAATGCATTTTTTAAAAATGTTTAATGGTTGTTTAAGTCATCAAATATTGATATTAAAGTAATAACCTTATAAAATCAACTTACTTGCATTTGAGCATACAGTACAAAAAGTTATAAAGAATAGTTTTAAAATTGATATCCCAATTGTAAACTTTTGTGGGACATGCATTACTAATTTTTTTTCCAATTGTTAGTTTGAAATTTAGTTATGTTTTTCATTAACAACTTTATTATTTGACAAATATTAATATGATGACAACATTTGCATACAAAATAATTTACTTTAGTGCTGAGTAAGCAAGCTGAAACATTTTTTCAATAAATGTACTATAAAAAAATGTTGTTATTGGTATGGCTATTTAAGTTATATAATTTTTTATGGTAACTACTAAATCTAAAACCTTAAGCATTTTTTTGTGATATAACTGTTATAAATATAGGTCTAAATCACAATCCTGAATGACAAATCCTGAATGTTCATAATCCCAAATGATGAAACCCCAAATGTTCATAATCCCGAATTGAGATTTATAATTCTAAGTGACAAATAAATGCATCATAAGATTGATATTTACATATATGTAACCACTTTAAAATATTCTTGCACTTGGACCTCATTGGGCCAATAAGATAGGTTTATTTAAAATAGAAAAAATAACAAACACTTTAGTTTAATGTTTTTATGTAGTTTTGCTGGAGCCTTCTTTGTATTTACACTTTAGTCAGTTTATCAAACCACTCAGCACTTCATACATGCAAACAAATATCTTAATAAAAATTTTTTATCATTTTTTTTTAAATTTTTTATTAAAACATTCTGATCTTTGCCTTTTAGGATTTTGATTTTTGGGATTTTGTCATTTGGGATTTTGAATGGATCCCTATAAATATAATATACATCAAATATTTCTCATGCTATCTTTTTTGATTGTGATCATAAACATCAAGTTAAATCCAATATGGTAACACTAAATTCACTAATTGGAAATCTCATTTCTTCTTTAAAAACTCCTTTGATACATTCTGTTAATACCTTTACAATAATTACAAAGCAATGTTATGAAAGATTTGTTCAATTTGCTCAACACTTTTATAGATCAAAGACTTAAATGTTTGCTGCTACAAATACATGGTGTTTAAAATTTTTTAAAGCTTATGTTTTTTACTTAATCAATATTACACAAGATAAAATTTTAAACTATTGTATTAATCAGAAACATCTTGTTATGTTAGAACAAATTTTTTATATTGTTTTTAAGATTATCAAGTAAAGCTAATTTTTAGGGTCTCTTCAAGAAGTCACAATAAATGATTTTTGTTTGTAAAATTGATCTGGATCCCTGTATGGTTACTATCACTTCTTGAAGAGATCCTTTCCTTTTGGTTTCTTTTTAATTCCATCCTAGTGCTGTAGTGAAGATTGCAGGTAGTTTCACTAAAAAAATTGCTTATAGTGACTTCTTAAAAAGAATCAATTTTTTGACCCAATTTGACCAATAGGTTATCATTTATTGCACAGGAAGGCAAACATTTCAGCTTGAGGGCCAGACTCAGAAGTTGATTTCGATCAAAGGCTGCATTAGTAATTAAAACATAAATTTATTCCTTAAACTTACTCAAAGGCAAAAAAGTCTTCACTTTGATTTGTTTTATGGTTCACATTGAATGCTTGGTGGGCTGAATTTAACCCATGGACATAGTTTGCCTACAATTGATCTATTGTGTAATATAAAAAAAATTATTAAAAACATTAATTTAAAAAATTAGAATTTTAGTTTAAAAGTTGCTATTATGATATCAGTTTATTATAGTGATTTTTATCAATTCAAGTTTTTTTACTTATAATGACGTAAAATTTTTAACTCCATATTTGATCTAAAACAAATAAATTCTGGTTTTAATCTAAATGCAAAAATCATATTTACAAAAGTTGATATACAAAACTATAATTTAGCTATAGATTTGACCGAGTTAGATTACTATAACAGTTTGCCAAGTAACAGTTAAAAGTACTATAAAAATGTTTTTAATTCTTAGCTTTTTTTCCTCATAGCTACAACATTTGTTCCTTATTTCTCAAATTAACTTTATTGTATTCATTAAACTAAAAAGCTGGTACATATTGTAAAACGACTAGCTACCAGTAAAGCCTACTACATTAATTTCACTTTGCAGCTTTGTGCAATGATGTTGTTAGTAGTACCTACAGCACTAAATGTTTTCCACAACTAAATTGTTCAGTGTTTACAATAGAATTACACAAAGCTGTTGTTAGAAAATTCAGGGTCCCAAATTAACTTGAAAATATAAGCCAAAAAATGTCTTTTGTCTTCAAAAGTTACTGGTAAGTGCAAACTTAAAGAAACGGTCCTCAAACCATAATTGAAAGCTAAATAAAAATGTCCTTTAATTATTATGAATTTCTTTAAACTTTTGGGTTCCCCTAAAATTTCGGATCTTGGGTCTATCCCTTGAGCTCTTGTGCAAACGTTTATGAACCTATTAATTTAGAGTAGCATACCCATACAGTAAATTACCACAGCCAAAAAGCGTAAAATTATTATAAAAAATTGAACAAGGTTAATTTACGTCAAAAAACCTAAAATCCACATTTCTACTTTATTGATCCAAATCATTTTCGACTAAAAGTAACTGCTTTACAATTTAAAAATTACAGATAAATTTAAAAGAAACAGTTTGTTTCAATTCTTGAATTTTTATTATTTAGTGTTTATTATTACAAATACTTATTACAAATATTTAATGTAGAAAATAAAACTTAAAAATTTAAAATCAACTATATCATCACGAAAAATCGATTTCGACTTATAAAGGTCATCATGAGTTTTTGTAAAAAATTAAATTAAATCATTTTTGACAAAATTTTTTTTAATTTTAATAACTCTACTCATACTAATCGGGTCTGACTCAAAGACACAAAGTGAAGCTTCTATAAAAACTACAAGGCAAACGAAGCAACAGTTGACGTAATGATTATCAATCACATAACGAAGATGAAAAAGCTCACACTGTAAAGCTAGTAGTGAAATTGAAAACCGCAAACAATATTGTTCAAACTATACACAAGTTTTACAGTGTGCCCTTTTTGATCTTTTCAGTCAACGCTTTCGATCTTAGCGGAAGTTTGCGGTTTTTAATTTTACTACAAGTTTTACAGTGTACGCTTTTTCATCTTCGTTACGTGATTGATAATCTATTTCGCCAACTGTTGTTTCGTTTGCCTTGTAGTTTTCATAAAAGCTTCACTTTGTGTCTTTGAGTCATGACCCGATTAGTATGAGTAGAGTTTTTACAATTAAAAAAAGTTTTGTCAAAAATAATTTAATTTAATTTTTTACAGAAATCGATGATGCCTTTATAGGTCGAAATCGATTTTCGTGATGATTTAGTTGGTTTTAAATTTTTAACTTTTATTTTCTATATTAAATATTCGGCTCATTGAAATTTGACCGATTTTATTAATGAGTTCATGCATCCCTATTTGATCAGTAAAATAAAACCGTTAATTTGACTTTACTAGAAAAAGGGTAATAGATTTCTTCTAAAAGATTTTTTATTACTTTTTAAGAAATTGAATATGGGGAAATCCCAGTGCTATGAATTTAAGCAAACTAAACTTTTTAAAGAATTAGCCACAAGTGGGCGTAATTTGCTATTTCCTTTTTTTCATTTCACCTTTATATTTATCCTCCTGACTCGCAGGAAAGCGACGGAGGCGCTAATACATAGGGGAAGCAATTATCCCAACCTGCTATTAGAGATAACAATATATTTTTGTCGACTCAAAATTTTTGATTTGTTTTTATTTAGTTAAATTTATAGAGATAGGTGACCGAAATTTAGAACTGCTTGCCAAAACTCCCAAGCAGAGGAGCACGCCGTAAAGTATTTTTTCCAGGAACACAACAGAATGGAGCAAATAATTTTTAAACCGAGACTATGTTAATCACAATCTTGGCCTTTTAACCACTTGACCACGCTGCCAACACCATTCATTTATTGATATTCTATTCGTTTATTTTTATTTATTAATTTATCTCGATATTTATCTTCCTAACTTGCAGGAAAGCAATGGAGACGCTAATACATAGGCAAGCAATTACCCCGTCCTGCTTCTTAAACATAAAATATATAGGCCTATCGTATTTTCTCGCAGATAATCCGCAGGCACGTCGAGAGGGGGGTCAGGTGGGGTCACTGCCCGGGGGCCCGACCGGCCCGACTATGTCAATTTTTTCACGATTTTATTGAGTGTACGTCGATATGCGATGACAGTCGATAGTAGCCAATCCCAACGAAACTTAAAACTTCAGCCAACTGCTGAGGCTCGTTAGATCTCATATAAGCGAACAGAATGTAAATGGGCGTATAATTATTTTTAGATATTACTTTAAATCTAAGTGTGAGTGTGATGTGTGTCGAATGTCGATGTGTGCAAGTGCAACCGGGTACTTTATTTTTATTTTTCTCTTGACAGTGGCATAACGAATAAGTTATGGTAGTTAAGCGGACTGTGGACTAAATAGCAACTATTGCATTCTTTTACAAACTGCAAAATTTTAGCCTTGTATCGTCATAAATCCAGCGCTTTAAAGCGCAAAGAAAGAGCTGAAAAAGAATCTAAGACACTCGCTCAGCAAAGATTACTGCTCAGCCTTGGTTTCACATCACAGCCTCCCAATGGCCGGTCTTGTACTGCTGACCAAAAACCGACCGAAGACCAGAATTGTGTTCAAAATACATCTGACTGTGATAACCCTTCGATTGATAATTCTACCTTTACCGCACCTACTGAGTCTGATACTGGGGCTACAGCTGTACTAGACTTGCCGCTGGCAGTTGATATCATTCGGGAGTCGTTTACCATTACCGATAGTATCGCTGTCGAAGATAACGACATCGGTCATTTAGCAGACTTTCTCACAACTGAGCAAGCAGAAGTGGCTGTGCGTAGAGGCCCAGACAAACATCCATATCAATTTCCATGCGATCATTCTGGTCACTCATTCCCACTTTCAGTGCTTCGTGCCAAACTTCAAAATGGCGAAACTACACCTCGAGATTGGTTAGTGTGGAGCAAGTTCAAACAGTCGCTATACTGCTTTCCTTGCCATCTGTTCAGTAAACTTCCACAAGCTAGTCGATCAAAATTGGCGTCTGCACATGGTCATAGCGTGAACGATAGGTGGAAGAAACTGCAGGATAAAATTCCTGAACATGAGCGCAGTAACAGCCACAAACAATGCTATATGCAATGGCGGCAGCTGCAGAGGTCATTGATTGAGGGTTCAACTATTGAAGCGCTCATGCTGGAGAACATTAAAAGTAACATGGACAAGTGGAAAAAATACTGCATCGAATACTGGATGTGACATTGTTCTTAGGCGAAAGAGGGTTGGCGTTCGGTGGAAAGAGTCAACTTGTTGGTGATCCTAAGAACGGCAATTTTCTTGGCGTTTTGGAATTGATTGGTCGTTACGATCCAGTTATTGGCAACCATCTAGCAAAAGTAAAAGAGTCACAGACAACACACGAACGCTTGCAGGTTCACTATTTGTCCGCTAACAGTCAGAACGAATTTATTCAGTGCTGTGCGCAAAAAAGTACTCGATGCTATACTGCATGAAGTTGAATCAGCAAAATACTATTCAATTATTGTGGACGCAACACCGGATTCCGCTCATGTTGAACAGACCGTTTTCATTTTGCGGTATATACATATAAACGCTGACCTGGACATTTTCGAACTACATGAAAGATTCCTCGCATTTGTGGACTGCAACAAGAAGACGGGAAAAGATATAGCACAGCTAATCATTGACACGTTGAAAAAACATAGCATACCGCTTATGAACTGCCGAGGCCAAGGTTATGACAATGGAAGTAATATGAGTGGTTCATACAAAGGCGCTCAAGCAATTATAATGAAGAACAATCCTTTGGCAATATTCTCACCTTGTGGCTGTCATAGTTTGAACCTGTATGGCGTACATTCAGCTGAGTGCTGTCCACAAGTGATAACATTCTTCGGAGTAGTCCAGAAATTGTACAACCTCTTCAGCAGCAGTCCGCAGAGATGGGAAATCTTGACTAGTAGTGTCGGATGCTCTCTTTATAATCCGTCAGAAACGCGCTGGTCAGCTCGTGTCGATAGTGTTAAACCCCTTTCGCAGCGCATTTGCCAGGCATAACGACGGCACTTTCTCAAGTACAGGAACTGAATTTGACACCAGAGACTCACTCTGATGTAGTCGACATGATTTCATACCTATCTTTATTCGAATCAATTCTGATGGCATCGCTGTGGTTGAAAATTTTAACAGCTATCAATTTTAGAAATTTGCTGCTGCAGGCAAGAGAAGTAACTCTTGATGTCGAAGTTGCAAATATTCATGACCTCATTGGCGACTTAAAACTGCTTCGATCTAAGTGGGATGAGATATTGTCTGAGAGCAAACTTGTCGCTGAGAGCTGCGGAATTGAACAGTCCTTGTGTTTGGCAGAGACAAAACGCAAACGAAGACGACAATTTTTAGACAGAACAGTTCTCGATGACAATGATGATCAGCAGGATTCACACGAACAATTCAAGCGTTCAGTTTTCTACGTTGTGATCGACTGCGTCATTACGAATTTAACAACACGATACGAAGCGGCAAAGAATTTGAACGAATTGTTCGGAGTTCTATGGAAATATCGTGATATGAATACCGAAAACGTCCTCATCGCAGCCAAGAATCTGGCAGATAAATATGCTGATGATATTAACACCGATCTTTTGAATGAGCTGGAGCATCTGAAAACAATACACGTTGCAAACCTCGGTCAGAAAACTCTGTCGCCATTTGACCTGCTAAACCGTTTACACACTTTGAAAATCGATACATTGTTTCCAAACGTTGTCATTATGCTACGTATCTTCTGCACACTTCCGGTTACGTTGCTCAAGCAGAAAGATCTTTTAGCACATTGGCCCGAGTTAAAAATGTTCTGAGATCGACAATGTGTCAAGAACGTTTAACCAGTCTTGGAATGCTGGCAGTGGAAGGTCGACTTGCAAGAACGATTGATTACAACAGTATAATTGAACTGTTTGCAAGCAGAAAAGCCCGAAAAGTTTTGTTGTAGTTTTCTCTCCATGTCGTTGTTTCACAAAATTACATTATTATTGAGGACTTGCGTAGTTTTATCAGATTTAGTGCATTAACGGCGGCAAAGTAAAATGAATTTAGTTTAAAACTTTTTGTATTACCTTTTTGTATGACTATGCCCAAATTTGACTGTAGTTGACAAGGGGCCCGCAATGGTGTCCTGCCCTGGGGCCCTCGTTGGCTCTCGGCGGCCCTGATAATCCGCACCCCATTTTCACCCAAAAAATTTAAAAACTCTTATCTTCGCGTGCAATACGTTCCCCAGGTTTGAAAACACAACAGTTTTGGTTTGTGTGGTATTTTTAACCTAACTTAGGCTTACCGTACATCCTGATTTTGGTGGGACAGTCCTGATTTTTAAGGCTCTGTCCCACCCTTTTTGACAGAAATCCTGCCAGAAGTCGAAGATAAACTCCATATGCAACCACCTTTTTTGCTTTTTCCGAGATCACCAGTCTTCAGAGAAAAAAATAATGAATTCCGAGACAAAATCAAAGTGAAGACCTTTTTTTTTGAAAACACTTTATTCTTGGGACAAAAATTATGAAATCCGAAAGTAGCCTAATTTAAATTGAAGACCTTTTTTTAAGTTGACATTACTGTTTCTTAGGGACCGATTTTTTTCTGTCAACGAACGTCCCGGTTTTGCCCCTCCGAAAATATGGTATCCCTAACATAATTTAACATAACTTTCGGTGTGGAGCATTTATATTGTAGTTTTAAACACCATATTTTTGCTCACTCGTGGAAAGATTTAACCATCTCTTTATTATTTTGGCAAAAACTAACTTCAAATTATTATTATAGTTGCGGGTAATCTACACCAAAAATTTAGAGCCCATATCTGAGTCATAAAATTGCCGATTCTAAGCTACTCGGGAAAATATGGTAAATAAGCGCAATGGCTTCCGCAGAAAATTTTCATTGGGGTTTTGCAAGCTAAAAGCAGATTCAATGAGGGCCTTACAAAAGGGGGAGTCTTTTTTGTAAGGCACTCCTCTTGGCACTAAAAATATTTTTGTCTTTAAAATCTTTTTGATACTTTTTCCTCATCATAGTAAAAATTTTTCCTTCTTCTTCTTCTTTCGGCCTTTCCCTTCAATCAGGGGTAGCCACAGCGTATCATCTTTCTCCAAACCGTCCTGTTTTCAACGTCCGTCTCCTTCGCACCAACTCCCCCCATACCTTCTTTTACTACATCTAAAAATCTTCTCCTTTGTCTCCCTCTTTTCCTCTTTCCCGGTAACTTCATTTCCATCATCTTTCTTCCTACATACTTTTGGTCTCTCCTTATGACATGTCCATACCACCTCAGCCTGTCCCCCTCATCTTCATTCTTAACCGTTCTACCTTAATTGTACCCCGGATGTACTTGTTCCCAGTAAACATTTTTCATCTGGCCAACGTTGGCGAAAGGTAGTTTTCCAACAGCAGAAATGTTGGCTAGATGATGGCGTCCAAAGTTGGCCCAGAGTCGAGTGCACCAAAATCACATTTTCCGCTAACACTGATAAACTGCGCTCTGCCAGCGTTTAGCCAACACTGAAATTCCAGACGCTGTAGAGAGTTGGCTAACTATGAATGACCAGCGCATGCTACTGCAGCTGCCCAACTACTTCAGCAATCTTACCAACGTTGGCAAAACGAAACTCCCAACTTAAGAAACATTGGCAAGATGTTGGTGCTAAACATTGGCCTAAGGTGGTGTGAGGTGGATTCTATTATTTTACCTACCTTTACTCAATTGTACCACCATGCATCATTACTACTGTAGCGAACTTAACTAACGAACCGTTGGAATGTCCACTTGGCTGCGTGCTTGTCACATGACGGCTCTTCGTTAAATTTTTTATAAAAGATTGGCTGCGTTCGGCAGTTGACAGTCGATTAGTTTGGAGTTGACAATTGAATAAAGATGGTAGAAATTTGTATATAAATGTAGAATGCATTGGAATCTTTCATTTGTGGTTTTATTAGCGACGTAGTT
Organism: Diplosoma virens; assembly: GCA_963680785.1. Classification (NCBI taxonomy): domain Eukaryota; kingdom Metazoa; phylum Chordata; class Ascidiacea; order Aplousobranchia; family Didemnidae; genus Diplosoma; species Diplosoma virens. Next base: position 31,145,396 of record OY796885.1, read on the forward strand.
GCTATATTCGTCATTTTTCTTCATGCTTTCGAGTGTGTTGATTGCGTGTTGGTTGACGTTGTTTGAGCGACGATTGACGTTGGTGATGAAGCCAGCATACATGGGCGTCCCGTGACCAATTTCCAGGGGCGGGTAAAACCTTTAGGGAGGGGCAGAATTATGCAAAAATGCAGTTTATATAGCGAAATTAAAGTATTTCTTAATAAAAAGTCGATTTCCAGGGGGCATATGCCCGCTTTGCCAACCAGCGGACGCCCATGTTAGCATAGGCAATTAACTAAGAACTATTTTTAATTCAGCAAATAGAAACCCTTAAAAAACAAATTATTAATAAAAATTTTAACTATTTCAAATAAAATTATCCGCATATCAATTGGAGCATTGTGCATGTGCAACACGCACCGGGCTTATGCTGCTCAAATAAAATTGATTCATATAGACTTGAACAAAGGAGAACAAAGTTACATTGGCATTTTGTTGGCAGAGTTGGCAAATAGTTGGCAGTTCGGATTTTTTACTGTTATTCAAAAATTGTTCATATTTTTTTTCAACTATCTGACCATAGAGACTAACATTTTTTTTATTCTTTTTAAACGTAGAGGCATGACAAAAACATATAGGCTATCCCTCATCAGAAAATGTTCTATTATTTAACAATCAAAGCAATTGAACTTTCATCAAGCAAAGAACTGTAGCAGAAGTACATTACTTATTGTCGCTGTTTTGTAAAAAGCTTGCACCGATATTTAACACAAACAACTGGTAATGTTTTTGAATAAAAAATTTTGGCCAACTTCTTACCACCGTATCACCAACTTATAGTCACAGGGGAGACAGCCAATGCTGCCTTCAGCGTTGGCCCAACACATTACCAGCAGCTGTGAACACGAATTTTACTAAGCAAAGAAGCAGTGACAAAAAAGCTTTTTTGAGCGTAAATTTAATTTTTTTTTACTTTAATACTTAACGCAACAAATAATAAATCTTCATCAAATATAACTCAAAAAATAAATCATTGGCAGAAAGTTGGCATTGCTGGTTAAATGTTGGCAATTTTGCCAACTTTTTTCCAACCCAGCCGCGCTAAAGCCAACGTTGGCCCGATGATGAATGTTTGCTGGGTTTCTAATCTTATTTTTTCTCGTCACTCCCATAGCAAACTCCAACATTTTTATCCTTGCAATTTCCATCTGTTCTACTTGTTTCTTCGTGGCCGCAACCTTTTCTCTATCCTACCAATGTTTCGCTTTCCTCCTCGTACATATCCTGTACAAGTAGCACATACTTTTTCACTGTTTCTGATTTTCTCATACAGTACCATAGCTCTTCCCGCGAGACCCTGTCGTAAGCTTTCTCTAGGTCCACAAATACACAATGTAGCTCTCTTTAACCTTCCCTGTACTCTTCCATCAACATTCTTAAAGCAAACTGCACTCTTCCATCAACATTCTTGTCGGCAGCGTGGTCAAGTGGTTAAAGCACCGGGCTCGTGATCAACAAGGTCTCGGTTCAAAACCCACTGGCGCCACTCTGTTGTGTCCTTGGGAAAGACACTTTACGGCATATTCCCCTGCTTGGTGGTTCTGGCAAGCAGTTCTAAATTACAGTCATATCTCTATTAAATTACAAACGGAGAGCAATATCTTGGCATCTCCGGAAGCAGGTCGGGGTAATTGCCTACCCTAAGTATTAGCGCCTCCGTCGCTTTCCTGCGAGTCAGGAGGATAAATATAGAGATGAAATAAAATAAAATAATAAAAAATAAACATGGCATCGGTGGTTCCCTTTCCTGGCATAAATTCATTTTTCTATTTACTGATCTCTACACTATCCCTTAGCCTGGCTTCAATAATTCTTTCCCATACGTTCATTGTATGGCTCATTAGCTTTATTCCTCTGTAGTTTCCACAGCACTGTGCATCCCTTTTGTTTTTATAGATTGGGATAAGCACACTCCTTTTCCATTCTTCTGGCATCCGTTCACCCACTAATAGTCTGTTGAACAGTTTGGTCAAAAATTTTGTTCCCATCTCTCATGCACTTCCAAACTTCTACTGGCAACTCATCTGGCCCAACCGATTTACCTTTTTTCATCCTTCTTATTGCATTTTTTACTTTTTCTCTACTGACGCAATTTACGTCTCCGTAAACCACTTCTGCTTCCTCTGTCCTAGGGTCTCTGCTATTTTCCTCGTTCATCAGTTTCTCAAAGTACTGCTTCCATCTCTTTAACACTGGCTCCGAACTTACCATGACATTACCGTTTTCATCCTTTATAACCCGTAAACATAGTAAACATAATAAAAATTTTTCCAATACGTGAAAATTTATATTTGGTGAGACTGCCTTTTAACAGAAAAGTGTCTTTTTCTAAATTTTGTATTGTGTGCCTCTTTTCGAAAAATGTTTGGTGACTGCTTGTCTAAAAATAGATATTTTGCAATGTCGGATTTATTTGTGGTCAATATTATATAATTGTAGAGACGGGTGCAACCAAAAATATTTCTGTCTTGCAAACTTCAAAGGGCATTATCTGCCTCCTGTGCCCCCACGTTTTAAAAATATTGCAGGACAAGAAAGGCAACGGTCCCCTGCCCCCGATTCCGTTGCCCCTGATTGCAGATAGGCTGATTTGATGTTGTGCAGAATTTTTTACGATTTAACATCGTTATGATAAAAAACACAAAATTTAGGCAAAAACCGAAAAAAAATTAATAAAATAGCACAAGATAAGTGATGGCTTTAATAAGGTGCAAACGGAGCGGCCGCACCGCCCCCTAAAAAACATGAAAAAGTGGCCCACCCTTAGGCAAGATATTGTTCTATTTCTTTGTAGTAGCACCAGGACGGTGGCATCCCTAAAATAAAGACCTTATTTTTTTCTTTTATTAGAGATCACTTTGTTTACATACACTAAAAAGTGGCTCCCCCTAAAACAATAACCTTTTTTCAGAGATCGCTTTATCGCTTTCCTTTGGAACATTAAAAAGTGGCCCCCTACTTTTTTCTTACACCGGGTACCCTTTTTGTAAGGCCATCACTGCACAAGATCATAAGCAAAAACTCAAGGCGAGGCACAAACGTTTGAAATTGCCATGTATTTTTGAGTTTAGGCTGCTTTATGAGCATTTCAATATTCAAGAATAGGCATTGTCATAAAATAATCGGTTTTGAACAAAATGGGAAGCCTGAAAATTCAATACAGTACCACAGAAACGTTTTTTTATGGGCCCACGTATTTCAAAATGTTCTTTTCGGTAAGCTGAATTACAGTGCCTCAGAACTTGGTTTATATTTCTATTACTTCTTTTCGGTAAGCTGAATTACGTACATTGCTTTAAAACTTTGTTTATGTTTTTATTAATAAATTGTTATGATTGTTTGCAAGTGTCTTGAATTAAATTTATTTAGTAATTACGTATGTAATGTAATCAGCACATTGGAAAAATGGACACAAAGAGAAATTCAATAATGCAAAGCAATAGCCCTATTTAATGTAAGCCTCCAGACTACAAAAAAATTAATCATATACGAAGTAGGATGAAATGAAATTGTCGTAACATACAAGATTTCCAAAAAAATTCGATCATATATAGCAGAGTTGGAGTCGAGACACGGTGCTTCGAGACCGAGACGAGACGAGACTTTGGAGTATCGAAACCGAGACGAGACACGAGACTTTACGTAAGTTGTTTTGGTTTAAGCCAGAGTTGTGGAGTCGGAGTCGAAAATTGGAGTCGCATGTTTTTAGTTGGAGTCGGAACCGAAGTAGTTTTTTAAATATGCTGAAGCTGGAGTCGCTTTTTTAGATGTGCAAGAGCTGGTTTGGGATTTGTATTTTTCTTTGGTCACTCCAATTCCAATTTTTGGTAAATTACTAGAAGTTATAGTCATATTTATCATTTAAATGATTTAAAAATAAGCAAGCAAAAATACGGCGAGTACTTGGATAAATGCAAACGAAAAACGATTTTGGCTTTATCTTTACGGTCAAATTTGGCTTTTTAACTGCAAAATTAAACTTAAGTTTTGGTTTGGGAGTTGTTTTGAAAAATTCAACTAAAGATTTGCATGTTTTCGGACAAAAACTTTCGCAACAAAAAGTACGTTTGTATGCAATAACTGAATTTTTCTGGTTAACAACTACAAATGCTACTCAAGCAGTAAAAGGCTATTGCGTTTAAACAAAACTAGCTAATACGATTAAATTTACAAAGTTTTTACACTACGTCTATTTTCGTCTATATTGAAATGTTTTGTTAACTGTTATCGATAACTTTTTGACTGCTAAGAACTTTTGAGAATGCCTCGCATTGCAAAAAGTTTAAGAATCACTGATCTAAAGACATAGCCGTACCTGCCGGAGAGCAGGGAGACAATCGCTCCTTCAAATTTCAAAATTTTGGGCAAAATCAGAATTTTTCGGATAGCAACAAGGAAATATTTGCGCAAAACCCAAATTTTTTCAGGCAGCGATGGGAAAAATTCGGGCAAAATCAAAAATTTTAGAGCAGTGACAAAGATCAAAAAAAGGTTTTTGTGCTAATTGCAGAAAAAAGTTTACAAATTTAAGTAAAGACCATATTTTTAGAGATCCTCATGTTTTTGGGGCGAAAATCGAGAAATCAGAGACAAATTTGGAGTGAAAACCTTTTTTTTAAAGATCACTATGTGTTTTGGACGAAAATTGAGAAATCAGAGACAGATTCCAAGTGAAGATCTTTTTTGATCTGCATTCTAAATTTTAGACAACTTTTTTTCTCACATCCGTAAAGTTTTAGAAAACCAAGATTTGTGCAAACGTCACAAAATTTGGACAAAACTCTGTTGCCCCCAAATTAATAACACTAGTACGACTACGTCTATAAAAACAAGTTCCTAAGAGAATTTTTTTAGATTGTAAGAAAAATAAATTCAAGGTCATGAAGCAGTTTGATAAAAGTTTTAAACAAACTTCATATGTTCCCAAAATGGATCAAACGCTTGTGACCGCTTGGGCTGGAAAACAGCAAGTCCTGGCAGCTATAGTTATTCTTGCAGTTATCTACACAACGGCCCACATTACTGGTTTGTTTCTAGGTTAGTTATTTACAGTAATGTACTTAAAGTAATTTTTAAAGATTTTTTTAGAATAGGCTATAAAAAAATTTTTCGCAAAAGTAACTTAACTTTTGGGACAACCAAATAGTTTTAAAAACCAACTAACGGTAACAAATTGTTTCTAGATCGATCAAAGAAAGCAAGTAATCAAACCCATACAGTACTGGTTTCTATTCCGAAAGATATAGTTGTTGGTTTGTATATAGCTGCACCTCTTTCTATTTTTTATATTTTTTATCATTGGCTTATAATATCTCTTGCACAAGAATGACAAACTTTGTTAAGACAGGTTTACGAATTCTGTTAAGCTCTATTTCTATTTTTAATTAAAAATTTTGTGGGATTTACAAAATCAATATCTTTTTCGTCTTATTTATTTATCTTTCTGACCGACAACATCAGAAGCGTAAACTTGCAGCAATTGCCAAGAGATTCTTCCAATCTGCTTACGGAAATAAGCTTGTTAAGATACGTTGTTTGGTTAAAATTTTTTATTTTTCTTTTCAATTTTTATTTGGTGGTATGAATAAAATTTAGAACTGCTTGCTAAGACCGCCTAGCAGATGAAGTGCCTAAAGTGTCTTTTCCAAGAACACCACAGAATGAAGGGAGAGGCCAGTGATGGCCTTACAAAAAGGGGGCCCGTGCAAGAAAAAAGAGAGCGCTACTTTTTTTTAAGGGTTAAAGATATACGTTTTTTAAGGGGATGGTGCGGCCGTTCCATTCGTTCCGTGCTAAAGTCACCGCTGGAAAAGGTTTATAGGTTTTAATAAACCGCAACCCTATCGATCGTTCGCAATCAATACGGCAATTCTATCTATTCGAAAAATTAAATTTTTTAAGTTTATTTTTCTACAATAAAATTTGTCGTGTGTTGGGTCCTTTATCTCGAAAACATTGCAAATAACCAACATTGCCATTTAAGTGGCCATTAGACCAGTAGCGAGATGTTGACAACAATTGCGTCAGATTTGTGCTGCCCAGGAATTCAATCCAGACTTCGGCATTGGAGGCAAAAATGCTAAAACTACACTTATCGGTTGGCCTGTGTTACCACTAATTATATATTTTATAATGAATGATTTTGATTAAACTTAAATTAAAACATGTTTAACATTAATAAAAAAATTGACATTTTGAAAGCTTCAAAGACTTTTTAAAAAATTAGTAAAACCAAAAGAAATTGACGCACAATGGGCTCTAATTTAAATAAAGCTTTTTATAAAGTAAATATAACGACTAAAGAAGTTTATTTCTTTCTAAGATTTACCAAGGTAACGTTGTAAGCAAGTCTCGAACCCGCGATTCTACTCAAACTTAATCAATTGCGCATGCGCATTGCCAAGTTTTATGATAGAATCGATTTTGATGTCTGCTTAAATCGACGGTTGACACCAAGACGAAAATTTTTTTTTTATCTCGATTTATAATTTTGAATTACAAATAAATTTTTTTCTTTCATAAAAAACATAAATTTAAAATTGTTTTGTTTTTTACTTTAAACAAATAAAGACCAGACTATGACACTCCAAAGCTAAACTTTTAAAAATTGTTTTAAAAAATGTTTAAACTGATTTTTGTGTTTTAGATGCTTCCGAAATCTTTTACACCGACAACACATCTACTCGTTCATACGGCGATGCCGGAGGTTGGTTGAAAGAATTCTGATCTATTTACTGAAAATGATTTGAAATAAGTAAATATTAAGACGCCATTACGAAATACATTTACTATTTAAAATGTACAGTAGTTTCAACCGGAAATTTATGAATAAAAATAATTTCTGACAAAAAAACTTTAATTCAAACCGATTTCGTAAAAAAAAGTTTTGTTTAACGATAACTTTAAATGAATGATTCACTCTCAGCGTAGATCCTCGCCAAAATTAAATAAACAAATACAGGGTAGAGACTGGAGACCTGGCCTAGTTCTTTTAAAAAAATGCCATTATTGTAGTCTTTAAGGTGTACGGGATTTTCTATTTGGAAAATTGCCGAAGCTGAAACTTTCTAAAACAACTGAGCCTAACTCAACGCAAGCTGCTTATCTCAGCTCTGACTGTGGCCGGGCAGAAAATAGCTGGACAGAAAAACAACAGATTCAAATAGGTGAGTAAAATATTTTTAAATTAAATTTTCACTATTCTTTTTAGTGCAAACTATAATCAATTTTTTAATTATTCAAAAAAAGATAAAAATTTTTGTGCAATTAAGTAAAGATTGCTTTAATATATTAACAATTAAGGTTAATTGCACGACATCCTCGAAGAAACATGTTATTTTTAAAGTAGGTCTAAGTCAATTTAGTTTTTATTCACCATTGTAAAAAAATCTTGACCTTCCACGAAAAATTGTAATTATGAAATAATTTTCGGTAAAGATTTGAATGGACTTAAGAAATTTATTGCTGCTAGAGTAAAAAATATAATCATATCATTTTAAGTCGCTTTGAGCAATATTTGCTAAAAATTAGGCCAGCTATCGTTGTTAAGAAGCTCTTTGCATAACTTCAAATCAAGGCAAAAGTTGAAAATAAAGACATATTCGTATTTAGTAAAGCGCCACTCCATCTTAAAGTTTTAAAAAGATTTTTGTTGGAACTCTATAGAAAATGTAAAGATAACTACTTGTGCCTAAGTAAAGAATGATCCCGTTTTTTTAGATAAATATTTAGTGGAAAAGTTTGCGTCTAGCATTCCTTGGCTAGTGCATGTGGTTGTCAAAGATAAAACGATGAACCTTAATTCAGTCAGAGATATCGCTCTAGTTGTTTGTGGGGGTGTCATAATACACTCTCGTTGGGTGATATCAGCTTATCATTGCTTCGATAATTTTGATATTTACAGGTAAATTATTATACTGAATCAGCTAGAATGTATTAATTGAATTTTATCAGAAGGATTCTTTTTTCTAAATCCTTTTATTTTTAACTTTCTTTAAATATTTTTAACGCTTGTTTTTGCAAAAACTCGTTCATTTTTAAAAAATTTTATTTGTCTGTTATCTTTTTTTTTCTTTTTTTTTTATTCCATTTTCATAGTAATATAACAATACTGGTGGTATCCGAAAAATTCGGAACTTGACAAACTTGATTCTCAACAATCTGGTGCTAGGATGATTCACTATTGGTACGAAGGTCGGGGTGAGGGTTAGATTTAATTTGATATAAATAATATAAATACATTTAAAATGATTGTTATTCACCCTTTTTTTTGTTATAAATAGAACTTCTAAAAAAAGATACTTTTTTGGTACCGAATTGTCAAAAACGGAATTTTCTGGGACCGCTAACATATATTCGGCTGGCTTGAAACTGTGTTATAAAATTTTTATAAGGGGCGAAATTACTCTTAATATATTACATGGTTAGCATATTTTATAATACTAAAAATTATAAAATAAAATTTACATTATTTTTATAAGTAATTTATAACATTTAAATTGTTGTTAGCTTTGTGGTTTTGATACCAAAGTACAAATAATTGGCTAAACATAAGGTATTTGGTTGTAAGCATTATTTATCGTCTTTTTTTGAGTTTATATCCAGATTCTACTTTGCTTCAATAAATCCTACCTTTATAGCCTATTCTTGTAACTTTATTTTTATTTCTTTAGCTAATCTTTATTGCAGAGAAGTTGCATTACACAATGCAATTCAATTTATTCAATACCTAACTGGTTTGTGTTTGTAAGTCATATGTGTCCATAATAAGCTACTCAAAAATAGTAATTTGTATCGAATCCGCTTATAAATGGTGTTTTTAAAACCTAATTTTTTCAACAGTAAACAAAATGAATAAACAACAGCTAACAAAACAATAAGCAATACCGAGCAATTAAAACAAAACACAATTAGCAAAATACCATTTGGTATTTTCACTTCAATCAGAACAATTAAATTTAATACAACTGTTGCCCTTTTAAATACATCTTTTTATAGATTCTATATAGGTTTTTTATAAGGTTGATCTAATTTATTTTGTGATTTGTACGTGCGTGTGTGTGTGCATGTGTTTCTATACTGTGTAGTATATTAACTATTTTGTTCTGCGTGCTTTTTGGACCATGAGTCTGAGATGTATGAATGAATTAATTAACAAAACCAAAAGACTTTTAACATATTCAAAAGAATCAAAAAAAAGTTGTGAAATAAATAAAAACAAAAAACTTGCATTTGTACTGTAAGCTTGTGTCAAAAATATAGTTAAGGGATTTGTTTTATATTTTGTAAATACTTTTATATATCTTCTTTACAAAATAGGTAACTTTAATTTAGCGCAAATCGGTCAATGGCTATTTTAAAGACAACTTTTTATTTGCTCATTATATACGTATATTAGTTTATCATTTATTGCTTTGCTTTTTGAAGTACGGTATTCAACTATGAAATCTATACATAGGCGTACCAGCCAAAAAAATTTGGGGGGCAATGAAGTTTTGCCCAAATCATGATTTTCTAGCACATTACGGATAAGACAAAAAAATTGTCTGAGATTCTCGAATCAAGACCAAATTTTTGTCCTAAAATCATGGTGATCTCTAAAAAAAAAAAAGGTCTTCACCTAAATTTGGTAACTATTTTATGCAGTTGATCATTGTCACTGCCCTAAAATTTCTGACTTTTCCCAAATTTTTCCTATCGCTACCCGAAAAATTTCAATTTTGCCCAAATCTTAAAAACTTGGGGGAGAAATTTCCCCCTGCCCCCACGGCAGGTACGGCTATGAACCTATAAAAACATTTAACTAATAATTTCATAACCTATTGCCAGTTTGTTATGACTACTTGCACTGAAAATTATTGAATATGTGAGAAACTCGTATCAGGGTACTATCAAACAATCAATAACCAAAATATAAGATTTTCAAATTCAATTAGCCAGTTTTCTTTTTATGGTTGTACTTACAAAGTAGCACAGTTGCCTAACCAATTGTGTTTGCAAGCTGCAATAAACTAAATTTAGTAAACTTTAAAAGCAAAAGTCACTAATTGTTATCGGCTATATAAAAGCAAAACCTAATTTTTATAAATAGTAATTGTCATTAATCAATTTTTTTAAAAAAAGATTATAAAATTTAAAATAATTTTAATAGTCGCAACTCCATAGTTTAACTTTAAATCACCTAAGCTTTGCGCATTTAGCCGGCTGTAAAATCAACTGAACAATGGCTAAGCATGTTAGTGTTAGCAACGCCGCTCAGTGGCCAGAGAAAAGCTTAGACTATAGGCCTATTGCCTTTTTTCAAAAATTGTCATCGGTTGAATTCGTCAAGATTAACATGATATTTTCATAACAAAACACGGGCGCAGATGCTTTTACGATTTTTTGTACACCTATTCCAGGTTCCTGATGCTTGGGAAGGCAAAAATAACGTCACCTGCAGTTTGTCCTTATAGGCTCTTCCTAGGTTGTTATAAAAAACATTTGACTTTACCATTTTGAAAATATGGTTTAATGATAAATTTGTTTTCAGATTTTACATTGCGCAAAAACAAAATAACAACTTCAAGTTTAAGACTATTATAGAACATCATTTTCATCCTGATTATAATGATCTCTACAATCAAAATGACATTGCCCTTCTCAAAATTAAAGTAAGTTTTCTGGTTTTAATGAAATACAAAAAATCTAAAAATGAAAACGAACAGGCTTTAAACATTTTTGATAAATAAAATAGAAAGGGCGATAGACCTACGTTACATGTGTTTGTACATTTTTTAGAATGACTTTTCTTCCGAATTTGTTTCACCTGCTTGCATTCCAAACGTTAATGTTATTCCAAAGACTGGAAGAATTTGTCTTTTAACTGGTCTTACGGCTGGTGATATCGGTAAAAATTTTAAATAGACCGTAATTGCATTTTAGATCAATTGCAAAGTTGTACACAGTCAATGAATCTTTTTTTTGATTTTACTCTTTCTGGTTGGGACGACAACATCAAAAGTTTTAAATTTATATAACTTTGAAAATTATTTTAAAAATGTTAAAGGTACTTGTTTTTCGGTCATTGTCGTTGTTTGGAAGGGTATCTACAAAATATCTGTGTCTGACATCAGCATAATAGAAGCGAATAGTTTTTTATTTTACTTTCTCAAGCTACTATACTGCCCCGATCAGATGCTTACAGAAATGGTGTTGAGCCAGCACAAGTTTTGTCATCCAGAACTTGTTCTTCTTGTAGCCCCCATGTATAAGGCACGCTGAGAGGACGTGATCAACGGTCTGTTCAGTAGTGCTCCACTTGCAATTTAATGTAAAAATAAGACCCCGTTGTGCATGGAGGAATAAAAACGCCCAACACTAGTCCTTGTGATAATGTGATACGAAGTGACATAAATAGAGTATAAACTGTAAGTGTAACTAATGAGTTTCGAAAAATTTTGGGCGGAAAACAAAAAGTAAAAGTTTAACCCAAACACAACAAGAAAGCTTAGGTAGCAACAAATTGATTGAATAAGTTCGGAATGCCGAAGCAAGTGTATTTCAATGTATTAACACTTCACATAATGGAAACACCGAAAACAACTGTACGGTGTTGGGGGCGGGGGCGAAAAAACTTCAGTGTCTAGCAATTAAGTCGAGATGAAATAAAAAAGTTAATAAAAATTGATCAAGCACAATCATCAAAAACTTTTAAATCGTCACTTGACAAACACTTGCTGACATTTTATTATATTTTACATTGCAAAAAACTCGAAGAAGTACCTTTCGTAAATTCTTTTTGATTTTTCAAATAAAATTATGTCGTCATTTTGAATATTAATTTCTAGGTTATTTTCAGAGGAAGCATCGTTTATCAAGTTGTGGGTGGTTATAGAAGATCCCACTTCTTGTCAAGTTCGCTACAGTACCCTCAAGTATGACGTAAATAAGAATATTTGTGACAAAAGAATCAAAAACACTCCATCATCTATATTATCGGAAATAAATAGTATTTGCCAGGTGAAACTTGTATAAAGCAATTCGAAATGATTAATGACATACTGATAATGAAACTTTGAAAAAAGACTTGCAAAAGTTACGATTACTAAAAAACCTTATAATATTAAATAATGTTCAAGTTTTTTGGAATTTTATTACATTTTTTGTGACATATTTTTTAAGCAAAACGTCGCCTAAAATCTTGTGCTTATATTGTACGATATATGTGATTTAGCTATAACCTAAGCGACAATAGTCCAAATCAGTGTTTTTTTTAAGGCGTTTTGAGGAACCGAAACGGTCTCTCAAAATTGTCCAGCGGTCTCTCAAAATCTGCTTCTACAATAGTGTAAACAAAGATAAGTACGCTCAGAAACAATAGGAAAAAAATTAGCGGTCGTTCAAAATTGCTTAAAGGTTCCTCAAGCCAAACCTTAAAAAAAACACTGGTCCAAATAATAATAAACTAACATAAAGTCCAAAGTTTTTGCTAAAAAAAACTGAAAATAATACCAAAAGAAAAACATTGGTTGTTACCAGGGGCGCCGGAAGCGAGGGCAGGAGAGCAATTGCCACCTGCTTTTTTGCCTTCAAATTGCTCCCTTGCTCTTTTCAAAAGGAGATGCTAACGATGGAGCGATACAGAAGCATTGAATTAGATGTGCCTGTACAATCATAAAAACTCGACCAAAATGTCAAATCGATTGAAGGCGAAAGCTTTTGTTTTCGCCTAACTTGAATACGAAAGTAGGGATTATGGATTTAATTGAAAGTGATGACTTTCTTTTGGTCATCAATAAATTTTTGCGCTAAAGACGGTCGTAATTCAAGGTTGCAACCCTGTAAATTAGAACAAAATCATGGAGTCCTTGAACGTCAATAAAATTTGGGCAAGATAGCAATATCCACAAATTTTTTTTGGTTGGTACAACTATCAATCTTAACTATAAAACTCATAAAAGATATCTTTTTTTAAATATTGCTCCCTCTCGCCAAAAAATTTTCCAACGCCCTTATAATGAATAAAAAAATTAATTTTCTGAATTTTTTTCTAATATCAGTAAATGGGACCTAGAATAACTTGCAGGTTGAATAAAATATTATAGCGTTTAGAATTGGATCACGTTGCTTTAGTCCCATATAAAAAGATCTAATTATGGACCACGTTGTTTTAGTCCCATATAAAAAGATTAAAAGTTACTTAACGTATTCTAAGTACGGCATTCGTGTTAATTTTAATGATTCTAATCAAAATTCTATTTTACTTTATGGACAATGAATAAAAACCTATCGAAGTTAGCAGGTATTAAATTGTCATACACCTCCATACATTTTACCCAAACGATTTTGCGCTTTTAGAATGTATTGGTGATTACGACAATTTTTTAGTGTTATAGAATGGATGTTACTTGTCAATCAATGTGGGTAAATGATTCGCTCCAAAAATATAATTTCGGAGTGTTGACAATTAAAAATAAAATATCTTTACAATTTTACAAAAAGCAAATAAAAACAAAAAACGAGAATATGTTGACATCTCCCTAACAGACTGAGTCAAGTAACAGATTGGGCCGATCGCGTGGTAATTTTTAACTTTCTTTCGTTAAACGTTTTTCCTGTGATGAAACAACAGTCAACAGCTTTTGACCATGATCACGTTGATTGTCTGTTCTTTTTTTTTTCATAGGGCTTATCAGGTAGTCCTTTGGTGTGCAATGAACACGGTCGTTGGGTAGTTTACGGAATCTTAAATTGGACAGGCTTCGATTGCGACGCTGCACGCGGAAGAGGTTATGCTCTTCTTTCAACGAGATTAACGTGGATCTGCAAGCATGTCTCAATTCCCAATCAAACGTCTGCTGGCGAAAGCGCTCAATGCAACGAATAATTTACGAGCACCCAAATATCTAATAATTTTAAAAATCAAGTTCTTTCCTTACCATGTATTTTTGTAGTATTGTTGAAGAAAGAAAATTTTTGGTAGTAAAAAAACTAAAGCAAAATCTAAGGAAAATCTTAGTTTGTTTGCTAAAAATTGAACCTTTTTATGTTTTGCCAAGTTATTTTTCCATGTAGATTAGCCCTATTTACTTCAAGCAGCAGCAGTGAGATCATTATCAATCCAGTTGTAATCCGGTTTAATCCCCAGTGACTGGAGGTGGCCGGATGTATCCCACTACTTCTGCAACTCTTCTTACAACTTCTCTCCACCTACATCGATCTCCCGCATCTTCTTTCTTTAAACCAATCCTTCTTATATTTCCTTCTACTCTTTCCATCCATTTCATCTTTGGTTGGCCCTGTTTACGTTTTCTATCCACTTCATAGATCATTGCCTTCATCAAAACATCTTCCTCAAGTCGTCTCAAAATATGACCATACCACCTCAAACATTTGCCCTTGCCAGCTTATCTGCTGCTTTCTTCAATTCCAACATGTCCATCAGCTTCTCTGTATTTCTCTTGTCCACCAACTTTACACCACACATCGCCCTCACCATAGATTTTTCTGCTCTTGTCAAAATAGCTACTTCATTTTCTTTCAAACGCCACGTTTTGCTTCCATGTAATATAGCTGATCTTACATAGCTTTTATACTGTATATCTTTCCTTTCATCCGCAAAGAGAATCTTTTTCCGAACAGTATCTCACCACACTCTCTGAATTTCTTCCATACCACTCTTGTTCTTGCAGTTATTGCAGCTTCACATTCTCTACTGGCATTCAACCTATCGCCAAGATAGCAAAATCCCTCCACTTCATCACATATTACCTCCTGCTACACTTCTTTTGCACTATTTGTTGTTTTATTACATTTACTACAAACAAAAAATCTTGCCGCACTTGGAGTTACTTTCTTCAACTTAGAATAGCTTTCATTAATCCATTGGTCACATTTTGTATCAGTATCAGTATCAGTATCTTTTATTTCTGCTCCGCCACAAGAAAAACAGAAAGAAATAAACAAACATATAGGACTATAGCAGAAGAAGAAAAAGGAAGAAGCAACAAAACGTTAAACGTTATAGCATGCAGACAGTAATCACTGAGTTGACAGTCATCCTTTTTGTCACATATTCTACATGGATCTACAGTATTCTACTTTGTGTGACTTCATCCTCAACCTTGTAACAACAAAATCAATCTCAGTTTTATTACCACCTGAATTATATGTCACCTTGCTTTTTTCCTTCTTAAACCATGTATTCGCCCATATAAATCCTTCTGATTGCAGAATTCCGACAACGTTCTACCTTCCAAATTTTCCTCACCAATTTTATTTTCTCCATGTGCACCCTTAAATCTATCCATCTTTTTTCCAGCATAACTATTAAAGTCTCCAATCTCCAAAGTCAATTCTTTTGTACCTTTCATCTCCCATTCATGAACCAGTTCATCATAAAATTTATCCTTCTGTATATCTGGCTTTTCACTTTGAGGTAAATAGACACATATCAACCGTATCATTTCTTTCCAAAATATAAGGCACATTGTCATTATTCTATCACTCCTTCTACGTATCTCAACAACACTCTCACACAGCTCCTCCTTAACCAATATTCCCACACTATCCTCCCCAGTATCATTTCCCGACCACCATAACTTGTATCTTCTTCCTTCAACTCCAATAAAATGAACTCCTTGGCCCCTCCATCGTACCTCTTGCAGACCACAAATATCCGTCTTCCTCTTCCTCAATTCCTTTGTCACCTCTGTCCCTCTACTACAAAGACTACCGATGTTCCAGGTTTCTAGTCTAATTCCAACCTGAGTCTTTTTCTTGTTTTTAAATTCATGCTCAGAGATTGTTCGCACCCCCTGCCCATTTCAGGGCTGCTGACGACAGGGGCATTTTATTAAGTTGCATTTAAATAAGTTTTTGGAGCAAATTTTTACTGTATCAGTCGCATGCCCTTGCTGACATCAACCACAGTTGTCTGATGTGGACATAACCTTTGCTTAAAAAGACTGCAAGGCAACAGCTTGATCTATTTTATCCATTATTGAAACCCTAACAAGTGCTCCCACTCCGGGTCAGAGTGAGCCTGGAATTAATAGGAATTAAAGAGTAACTTCACTTTCCCTATAACTTCAGAACTCCCGAACTGAAGCCTTACTATCGGATATCGTTTAATGTCATACCCAAGACCACAAGATATTTTTTATAAATCAATAGGCTACTTAAAAAGAAAAAAATTCCAGTTATTGCTTTGCAGTAAACTACCAATTTTCCCAAAATTATAGTTAAAAAACTTTGCTATTTTACAAACCAAAATAAACCATGACTTGCCAGCAATGGGATTCGAACGTACGCTATTTAAATGACTCGTTGTCTTAACCAGCGCCACTTGGCCTCGCTTAGGCTACTTCCTGTTATACGATAACTACAAAAATTTAAATTCGTTATTGAAGTGAAACATTGAATGCAAATTTTAAATTTTTCGAAAGTTTAAAGAAACAATAGATAACTTTTGGGTTTTTCACTACGGTAGCATCTACTCTGTAGACTTCCTGTTTTGCATCGCGTGCACAGCATGCAAATTACTGCGGTGCTACGATTCCACGAACAGGATTAGCGACATCAAACATTTGCTGCACGGACGATTGTTTGCTTTGGACGCGGACAATCTTCTTTTGTAGTGCGATTATGTAGAACCGCGTACAAACACACACAATCTCCTCGAGATTACTCGCATGCTCTAAAACAGTGCTCTTCAACCAGTGTTCACGGTGAACCCTGGGGTGCATGAAAATTTTCCAAGGGTTCACCAGTGCAAAAGGGTGCATAAGGGTACATCACAAAAATGTCGCACTAAGACTAAACAGATGCTTTTGACAAAAAACATTCTGTTAGCACAAATTAGTATTGACTGACCAATGACTTTAAGGATTTAACATGGCTTTTGTACATTTTGAAGTGTGGAGCGTAAGAATCAGGGTGCGTCAAGCTAATTGTTTTACAGCAATTGATTAATTATTTGTAACGCATAAGCAAGAGACAATGAGCCATTATTAAGTGAATTATTATTAGTACTATAATAAGTACAGTGCAAGGTATCTCAGTAGCCGTGACAGTGTGAAGGATTAGCTTTAGAGCAGAGTTTCCCAAACTGGGGTCCGTGATGGCTGCATAGGAGGTCCGCGACGTTATGACAGGAATGACCAAACATTCGAACGTTATGACAGGAATGCCAGGAAATAGTTAAATAATTTAAATTTACTTGATGCGTCGGATACTTTATGCACTCATTGTATTTAGTCTAAAGCTTGTGTGTGTTGTAGAGGTTTTAGTGTTTAGACACTGCTTTTGGTTAATGATAATATGATGGATATGTTGCCAATAACCGATTACTTAACAAAGAATTTATCTTCTATGATAGACACCATTTGAAATTGTTTTCTGCACATTTAAAAAGTACTTTTTAAAAGAGAAATACGACCATTTTGAATGGTTTCTAAACCTTTTTGTTGTCAAAAAATTGGTTTATACTTTTGGTTTATACTTTTTGATTAAGCATTTAATGTCATCAATCTTGTTATATATACAATGCATATTTACTGATATTATACTAAAGAGATCGGTATGACTATTGTACTTTTTATTGTTTAAATTTTTTCTTTTAATTCCCATGATATTTAATTAGTGTTATAGTCCATAACAAGACTAAATTGTAGATTAATTTAGTGTATTGATCACTTTTAGTGTTTGTAATTGCTATGATTACCTTAACTGGTATCTTTAGAGTGTTACATTTACTTTTTTCATTTTTGGTAATTTAAACTTAAGACATAATCGTGTATTTTCAACTTGGAACTTTGTAGAGCTCTTATTTTGACTAGCAGAGGGCTCTGCATTTATTTGGTTAGGATCATTTTTACTTCCTGATCCCCTATTGGAAGTTGCTTGTTCTTGTTTTGGCTCCATTTTTTGTTAAATTTTAGCCAATCCTGTTTATCAATTTAATTATCCCTATATTAACATCGTTTAGGTTATTTCTATTTAAATATCAAAATTTGATTCTACATAATTGGGGGTCCGGGAAAAATAAATTTGCAAAATGAGGTCCGTGTTTATATAAGTTTGGGAAACACTGCTTTAGAGATACACTAGCCTTGTTACCATAATTATGCGGTCTAATATTAAAACTTATTATTTAGTGAAGTATTTTGCCACAAGTCTAAGATGTCTTTATTTAAATATTTTACGAAAACTTTAACTTCTGTATCAATAAGCGAGGGCGATGTCTCCCAGGATAACGAAGGCAGTAGTAGGTCTCATGATGGTGAAAGCTTTGCTGCTGAAGCTGTTGTGACGCCTACAAGAAATATAAAACGCAAAAGCCAAGCAAGATCCATTGCAAAACGTAGAAGATGGAATGAGTTTTACGTGAAGTACGGTTTCTATCGTTTAGCAGAAGAGGAACACAATCAGTATCCATCCGCTAATTGTCTGTTTTGTCCAGTCAAGTATTGCAATTCGGGTATTGTTCCTTCGAAACTCGAGCTACATCTTAAAAAACAACATCCTGAACATCAGTATAAGTCCAAGGAGTTTTTTGAATCATAGTTATCTGCTATTTGTAAACAGAAAAGATCGTTCGAATTGCAAATGATGAATAAAGAGAGCAAAGACGTTTTGTTAGCTTCGTTTATGATGGCCCATGTTGTACTAAAAAGCAAACGCCCGTATACAGAGCTAGAAGCAATGATATTACCATGTCTTAAAATAGCCGCAGATTTGATTCATGGTGGTAAAGAAGCAGTTGATAAAGTTTCAAAAATTAGTCTATCTGATACCACAGTTTATCGCCGCTGTCAGAGTATAGCAACAGACTTGGAAGATCAGTTAATAGAAAAATTGAAGCAAGCACCTTCGTTTGCCATACAGTTAGACGAAACAACTGATGTATCTTCAGAAGCTCAACTTATTGTGTTTTGTCGATTTGCTAATATTGCAAGTAAAAAAATTACAGAGCATTACTTATTCTGTAAACCGTTGGGAGTGGATGCAACCGCCAATACAATATTTGAGAAATTAGATAATTACTTGAAGGAGAAAGGACTTAGTTGGGAAAATTGCAAATCTGTGACTACTGACGGTGCAGCTGCAATGACAGGATCAATCAATGGCGTTGTAAAAAAGATTAAAGAACGTTCTTCGAAATGCGTATCGATTCATTGTATCCTACATCGGGAAGCTCTTGTTGCAAGGAAAATGAAAAGAGGAGATCATGGTGAAAGTGATACCACTTTTGCCAAGCTACTCCAGGAAGTAGTTGGTATTGTTAACTTTGTTCAAAGCCACTCAAAAAAGTGCAGGATATTCGCTAAGTTGTGTGAAGAAATGGACGCGTCATTCACAAAACTGCTCTTGCATGCAGAAGTACGATGGTTGTCCAGAGGCAAAGTTCTCAGCCGTATCTTTCTGCTTAGAAAAGAAATGGGAGCATTTTTAACCGAGCAACATGACCAACCGGGCTAGCAAATTTTATGACAATTATTGGTTGGCAAAAGTTGCATACATGGCTTCCATTTTTGAACACCTCAATAAACTTAATCTGAATTTGCAGAGTAGGAAGACTGATATTTTTGAAAGTATGTCTAAAGGCAATGCTGTAAAGAAGAAACTACCACTGTGGCAGAAGCGAGTTGCATCAAATAATTTCTCTGATTTTCCGCTGTTGTATGACTTCATGAAAGAGCATGGAAGCACTTTTCAACAGCAACTAATTCCTCTAATTGATGAGGATCTTGTCCGGCGGGTTAGCTCAGTGGTAACATCCGCGACTCACGTGCAGAACGACCTGGTTCGATTCTCCGTAACGTCGATTGAGTGATACTCGTTGTGCCCTTCGGAAAGGCACTTCACGAACATTCCGAGAAATGTGGTCAAGCTGCTTACCTTCAATGGTGACCGCGGTTAATTCACAGAAAGCAGCAAATCGGTGTGTGTGGAACACAACGCCATACGAATGTTTTTTTTTTTTTTTTTTTTTTTTTTATGAGCATCTTAATTTGCTTCAAGAAAATTTTGATAAATATTTTAATAGTGAACAAAATACCACACTCGATGCAAATTCTTGGATATTACAACCTTTTATCTACGACACTGCAAAAAACGAAGATTTAATTGATCTCCAATCAGATTTTGGCATGAAAGCATTATTTCAAGAGAAATCATACAGTGATTTTTGGGTACACTTGTTAGATGTACCAGAATACAGAAGCATAGCAGAAAATGCAATTTGCATACTTATTCAAATGCCAACAACATATTTATGCGAAAGTGGCTTTTCTTGTTTGTGCGAGATTAAGTCTCGAAAAAGAAATTCAATTACACATATCGATCCATTGATGAGGGGAGCAATTGAACAGGAAATCAATCCTCGGTTTGAGCTGTTGGTTGAGAATATGCAGGAACAGAAAAGCCATTGAATGTTATGTGCTCCATTTTATTTAGAATTGTAATTCAGTCGATTCCGCTTAATGCATCCACGGTTAATAAATCCAAATCGCTTGGAATGGAATTTTCCTAACCACTCTCCATTATACAGAAATGATAAGTGTATTTTACTGTAATAGTTTCTTTGCACGATTATTTTTATATCGCTTTTCGCATCGGTCGTACCGTTAACTAAGTAGTGTGCATGAGTAAGTCAGACCATCTTTAAGGGTGCACCACGACAAAAAAGGTTTAAGAGCACTGCTCTAAAATACCCGAACTTGTCGATCGCTTTCTTTCGAATAAATCATTCATTTCTTTTCTTTTTGAAAAACTTTTTTTTTCCAATGCAAAGTTTAAATCTTTAGCTACTGTGAGCGACTAAAAAAGTTAAAATGTTTTGCCACCCTGTGGCACAAGAAGAAAAAAAGACAATTTTTGAAGGAAAACTAGGGTCAATACTTTTATTTATTACTACCTCATTTTTATTCAATTTTTATAAATTGCATATCATTTCAATCACAAAAAAACAAGCTTTTATATGATATAAACTTTGAATTGCTCCTTAAACAAATGCAATCGGAACTAATTAATAAACTTAGAGAAAAATTTTGTCTAGTTTGGTACCGAAAAAATTTCCGGTGCGAAAGAGTTAAATCACAGTTCATCAACTAACTTCCAGAAGGTCTGGTGCAGGGTTTCCCAAATTGTGTGCTGTAAAAGAGAACGAGTGTGACGTAAAATTTTAGCGTATTGACGGAAAGATATTAAAGTTTTGGTCTTAAAATGACTTCTGTGTTTCACGTAGTTTGCTTTAGAAAAAATCATTTTTTAAAAATGCAATAGAAAAGAGGTTCTATTTTCATAAAGTTGTTTGTTTACTGCACATTAACAAACAATTAAAGTCTCTTCTTTTTCTCTTCAATTTTATTTATTCTGAAGCAGCTGGTGATAAAAAGAAGCAAAAAAAGCGATCTTTCAATCTTTTCAGCAAAGCGGAAAAGAAAAGTCCTACAACAATTGCTGCGGATCACCAGTTCATCTTCATCCCACTTTGATAAAAGAACATGTAAAATTAAAGTGTAGACAAAAAAGGTCTTTAATTTGAGTATACAGAAACATGTTTTTTGAGAAAACAATGTAGCCAGCTTCCCCTGTTAGCCTTTCCCCTGCTTTATAATAAAAATAAGTCAGAATAAAAAAGCTTTTATTTGTAAACAGAGCTTAATTAAATTGAAATCAGTAAAAAATTCACGGCCCATGGAAAAGAGATTTGCCGCTCCCTGGTCGAAAACCGCTGCTCCAAAACTCTTAAAAATACCAAGTAGACGACAATACATTGATAGCTATATACTTGAGGACATGGTAGTACAAGACCAATTACGTAATTAACCACGAATTGCTCTTTCTAACCGTAGCTGGACGAGCCGGGGTGCAGGGTGGCAATTGCCCCCCAAGTCTCAAAAAATTTGGGAAAAATCAAAAATTTTTGGACAGCGCGAGGAATTATTTGAGCAAAATCAAATAAGATAAGAAGTGAGGATTTTTTAAATTATTTAATACTACTTCACTAGCATTTTGAGACTAAAATGGAAAAGTTTGACACAGTTTAAAGTGACCTTCTGTTTTTAGTCATCACAATTTTTTGGGACAAAAATATGTGGCATTTGTCATATCTTTAGCAATGCTACAAGATCATGATTTGATAAATTGGCGATTGTCAATACAATTTGGTCAAAACTTTATTGCCACCCCCTAAATTTTTTCGGCTGTTACGGCTATGCTTCCGACTGAAACATAATGAAAAAAACGATGGCAGTTTTTTCTGGGTAAGTACTCGGCATGAGTACCCTGATATTTGCAGAAGTGTGTGGTAACTAGTTACAATAATAACTAGTTACCACCAATTACAATAATAACTAGGCTATTTACTTTTTCAGTAACAGCGTGGTCGA